>CM059426.1:159762562-161011815 GCA_030390025.1 Squalus acanthias | reverse complement strand
GTTTAATTTTTAAAAGGTCTGGATTAGTTCCTCATGGAATTTCAGGACCAAATATGTTTTTAAACATAATATTGCATACAGTGGTTTGTGCTAGATAGGGTAAAATATCAAGGTAAGAAAATGGAGAGATCAGGCTGGATAGCAGGCCTATATGACTAACTTTGTTGGGGGGGTCCTCAAAACTTTAGGCCTCCTCTTGTGTTTCAGAGTAGGGGCAAAATGAAGTTCTCCTGTTTCCAGAATGTGGGATAATTGAACATTCGACAAAGAACATTCATTCCAGCAACTGTAAGTATTAAAACAGGCATCACTGCTGGAGTTCCTCATTGCAGTGTCCTAGGCCCAACCATCTTCAGCTGCTTCATCAATGAGCTCTCTCCATCAGAAGGTCAGATGTGGGGATATTCGCTGATGACTGCACAGTGTTCAGTTCCAGTCGCAACTCCTCAGATAACGAAGCAGTCCATGCCCGCATGCAGCAAGACCTGGACAATGTTCAGGTTTGGGCTGTTAAGTGGCAAGTAGCATGAGCCCCACACAAGTGCCAGCCAATGACTATCTCCAACAAGTGAGAGTCTGACCACCTCCCCTGGACATTCAATGGCATTACCATCGCCGAATCCCCCACCATCAACATCCTGGGGTCACCATTGACCAGAAACTTAACTGGACCAGCCACATAAATACTGTGGCTACAAGATCAGAGGTGGGATATTCTGGGGTGAGTGACTCACCTCCTGACTCCCCAAAGCCTTTCCACTATCTACAAGGCACAAGTAAGGAGTGTGATGGAATACTCTCCACTTGCCTGGATGAGTGCAGCTCCAACAACACTCAAGAGGCTCAACACCATCCAGGACAAAGCAGCCCGCTTGATTGGCACCCCATCCACCACCTTAAACGTTCATTCTCTCCACCACCGGCGTACCGTGGCTGCAGTGTGTGCCATCCACAAGATGCACTGGAGCAACTCGCCAAGGCCTCTTTGACAGCACCTCCCAAACCCACGACCTCTATCACCTAGAAGGACAAGGGCAGCAGACACATGGGAACACCACCACCTCCAAGTTCCTCTCCAAGTCACACACCATCCTGACTTGGAAATATATCGCCGATCCTTCATCGTTGCTGGGTCAAAATCCTGAACTCCCTCCCTAACAGCACTGTGGGAGTACCTTCACCACACGGACTGCAGTGGTGCAAGAAGGTGGCTCACCACCACCTCCTCAAGGGCAATTAGGGATGGGCAATAAATCCTGGCCTTGCCAGCGACGCCCACATTCCGTGAATAAATAAAAAAAGGTAAATACCCTGCTGCTATAAAGATAGCACCAGTTTAAATACGTCAGAATTGCTCGAGCTCACAGAGGTCAAAACTGTTTTGCACAGCAATCACCTGAGACATACAGCAGCTTAAGACTAATCACATCAGACAGCTAGGTCCACCCTTTATGATAATGTGCTATCCTGTCTTCTTGCTTTGACCTACAGAAATAAAACAGATGCTTTTACAGCAGTTTTACTGTAATTGTACATGGCAGGCATCTTACCAGGCTTTAATTTGTATTCTCACTTTAATATTAGTCCTTCATTATTATGCAAACACTAACAGGAATCGACACCTCTGGTAACTTTCTGGTCTACTTATCAACTGTACGATAGCCACGACAATGGCTCTGCAAAGAAAGAATGGACTTGCATTTATACAGGGCCTTATGAATAACATTTTTAGTGAAATAGCATAAATTGATCTGAACACCTCTATTTATTTTATCCCAATTTATCCCACCCTCTGAATAGAATTTAAAAGAGTAACAGTTGAACGTTACATAGAAATTCAAAAATGCAATTTGATGGCCTATTGGGTAAAGGTGGCAGTTGGTGCAGTAATCAGCCATGGAGACGAGAAAGTCCCAGGTTTGTATTCCTGGTCTGGGCTGTGTGAGCTGATGTGAGCTGCAGCTGTTGCTGTGCTACAATCAATATCAGCACGTCTAGGTGAGGGAGTGGAAAAATCAGGCACAGTGCCCAATCCAAACTGTTATTCAGTGTCGTATGCTAGAAGCCTCACTTGTGAACACTGGGAGTGTAATTACCTCTGTGCGTTGTTTTAGTGCCACTGGTTAACAGTTTATGTCAATTTCCTGGGCTCAAAAATCCACATTTGCAGTAATGAGTTTGGAGAGCAATGGCAACGTAACATAATTAGAAGGATTATAATTCTCAGCAGGAGCATTTTCACCATTATTCTTCCCGTTTTTTGATCCCCTAGTCTAGTTGGGAGGTGCCAGTTGCTAATCCCATCCTTCACTGGCACGCACTTGGAAATTAGTTGGTTGGTTTAAGTATTCAGAGTTTCAAGGATGTACATTTCCATTGGATAGCATTTCCATCAGGGTAAGTTACACGTAGATAAATGAAGCGCACCCTTCTCAGCAGTTCACCTGATCGCCAGAAGTGAACCGTTTAAAGATATTTTCAACATTGAATACTTTTGCTTACAACTCATATTTGCCTGCATCTTTTGAGGAAATGATTTCCTGTTGTGTGGACTTACTGAGCTGTGCTTCAAACTAACAGAGTGAGGCCCAGAGCAAGGCATACCACAGAGAGCATGAGCTTCCCTATGGGGATTCCATTGTTCGCTATTCTAAAAGAGGAGGAGGAGAAAGAAGAGAGCAAATGGAAACAAAGGAAACTGAGGCAGCATCAAAGGAGGAAGAGGCCAACCTGCTATTACCGCTCACAATGTATATGTAAGCCCCCAGATGTTATGAGGGACTGAGTGAGGAGCTCTGCCTTCAGCAGCCGCTTCACTAAGGAAGCCCTGAACAAGCTACTTCCCCTTCTGCATGATGACCTGCAGCCCAGATTATGTGACTGAACAGCTCTGATCATTCCTGGCAAAGTAAGCACAGCTCTCAACTCTTATGCCACAGGTGCCTTCCAAGTTGCAACCAGATATTTATACAACAGAAGCCAGGGTGCAGTGCACTCCTGTATACACCAAGTCAGGGACATGGACCATGTACAGCAGGCACCTCAAAGCACTGGAGAGGTACCACCAACGCTGCCTCCGCAAGATCCTGCAAATCCATTGGCAGGATAGGCGCACCAACGTCAGTGTTCTCGCTCAGGCCAACATCCCCAGCATCGAAGCTCTGACCACGCTCGATCAGCTCCGATGGACGGGCCATATCGTCCGCATGCCCAATACCAGACTCCCAAAACGAGCGCTCTACTCGGAGCTCCGACACGGCAGGAGAGCCCCAGGTGGGCAGAGGAAATGCTTCAAGGACACCCTCAAAGCCTCCTTTTAAAAGTGCGACATCCCCACCGACACCTGGGAACCCCTGGCCCAAGACCGCACAAAATGGAGGAGAAGCATTCGGGAAGGCGCCGAACACCTCGAGTCTCTTCACCGGGAGCAAGCGGAAGCCAAGCGCAAACAGCGGAAGGAGCGCACGTCAACCCAAGCACCCCACCCACCCGCCCCTTCAACCACCGTCTGCCCCACCTGTGACAGAGACTGTAGGTCCCGCATTGGACTCATCAGTCACCTGAGAACTCATTTTTAGTGTGGAAGCAAGTCACCAATATCACCTTCAACAGGGCCGAGGAATTCATCCATTTTGTAATGACTTCTAGGCAGCAGCACGACACGGATATTCAGTTCTATCACATTGCTGGTTTGACCAAAGTTCAGGGGTCAATCAATGGCACTCATGTTGCACTGCGGTCTCTATTGTGAATTCCTGAATGGAAAGGCATTTGACTTCCTCAATAATCAAATTATTTGTGACCAGCTACAACGAATCCTGTAAGTCAATGCTAAATTTGCAAGGAGCTATCATGATGTGTAAGCTACAAGGAATTCCAGCTCTATTTAGGGAAGACAATGGATTATCAGGATGGCTTCTGGGAGACAAGGTGTAGCCCTTGCTTTCATGGTTCATGACCCCACTTCAAGTGACAAACTCATCAGCAAAACCTCACTCCAACAAGGCCTATTCATCAACTAGATTGGTCATTGAGAGGATCTTGGGGTTCTGAAGGCTTGGTTTCTCTGCCCTGATAGATCAGTGGGGGGACGGGGGTGCTCTGCTCTATGCTCCTCACAAGATCTCATGCATCTTGATTGCTTGTTGTATCCTTCGCAACTTTGCAATTGAGGAAGGACTGTCTGTGGGATGGCAGTTGTAGGTGGGGCCAGATACTGAGGATGCTGATGAACCTGGGGGTTAGTGTCAGGAGGATCAGTACTCAGATGACTCTTCAATGTTTGCTGCCAGGAACTTTAGTAGGAAAATCATTAGTAATATCTTCTCCTTTGATTAAAGTGGAAGTCTTTGTAAGATTCCATGGGGGAAAAATTCAGCTGCTTGCGCCTCCCGTTAGCGCCTTAAGAGGGCGCTAATGGGGCGTAAAGCAGCTAACGCCCGGGCGCAGCGCCGCCTACGCCTCCCGAAAAATTTAGTGGGAGGTTAGCGGCGGCGGCAGCCGGTAGCGCCCTGTGGCGCTGCGCCGCCGGCGATGACGTCATCGCCGTGCGCAGCACCCCGCTCGCGCCCCGGCCGTGATCTTCAGTCGCGCCCCCTGATTTAACACAAACATGTGTCTTTCTGGCCCTCATTAACAGAAATGACACATCACCCCTATCAGACCTCACAAATCATAATATCATCAAGCTACAACGCAAAATCAACATGCAAATCATTAAAAATTTACAGTAAGTGATCAAACCTACTTCTTATCACCATGTTTTATCTGGGTGGCTAGATGTACATTTTTAATACATATCCTGGTGCTGCGTCTGGGTACCACCTGCAGCCCAGTGTCGTGAAACTTGTCTGGCTGCTACATGGGTACAAGGGTCTCTTTGGAGTGAGGTAGTCTTCGTGTCATAAGCTCTGAGTCCTGGGAAGGACCTGCTTTGGGCTGTATTTCTTGTGCAACTGCCCGGGCAGCCTAGCTCAACCTTCTACGTGTTCTTGGAGTAGGCCTCCGAGGGGCTAAGCCGGAGAACTGGCATGTGCTGCTTTTTTGAGAAAAAACATCATGTCAAATCGCCTGCCTAAATCCATGTCTAAGCTAACCTGACAAGAAAGTCCTCGGGCAAGGCATCCATGTAACTGTATCCCAACAAGAGTCAGCACTGTCAGGAAATGAGGAGAAAAATTGTGGGGAATGTTTTAAATAATGCGATATACTAATTAAAAAAGATAAATAGAATTTTAAAAAGTGGAATAGTACTCTAAGTTCAACCAGTCACAACACATTGGATAAAAAAACTAAACAGCACATTACATCACTTGCACAAGCATTAAATTAGTCACGCCAGCCATGCCACTGGTGTTGGACCCCTGTTCTGGCTGGTCGCCCATCAGTGGGATGGCAGATTTAATAGTTCCCACCAGAACCAGAGTTAGAGAGCCATTCAACCACAGTGCACTGTGAAGGAAGACCTATCATTCCTTTTAGGAAGCGAGTGTGAACAATGAAGGGGGTTCAAAGTTGCCAAAGTGAAAACGAGAAGTTCTCTTAACATGGCTGTTCAATAAACTTCTTGCAGCACTGGTCCGTTGTTCTTGGAGTGAAAGAATTTTGACCTTGATAGATAGATAGTAATCACTAAAAGTTGTGACGCAGGTCAATAAGGCCATAACAAAAGCAAACCAAGCACGAGGGTTTATTTCTAGAGGGATAGAATTGAAAAGTAGAGAAGTTATGCTAAACTTGTATTGAACCTTGGTTAGACCACACCTGGAGTACTGTGTACAATTCTGGTTGCCATATTATAAAAAGGATATAGAGGCACTGGAGAGTGTGCAAAAAAGATTTACAAGTATGATCCCAGAACTGCGAGGTTATACCTATCAGGAAAGAATGAACAGGAGGCTGAGAGGTGACCAAAAAGAGGTCTTTAAAATTATGAAAGGTTTTGATAGAGTAGACACAGAGAGAGTGTTTTGACTTGTGGGGAAGAGCAAAACTAGAGGCCATCAATATAAGATAGTCATCAAAAAATCAAATAGGGAATTCAAGAGAAACTTCTTTACCCAAAGAGTGGTGAGAATGTGGAACTCGCTACCACAGGGAGTGGTTAGGTGAATACTTTAGTGGCATTTAAGAGGAAGCTGAATAAGCATATGAGGGAGAAGGGAATAGAGGGTTATGCTGATAGGGTTAGATGAGGAAAGATGGGAGGAGCCGCGAGTGGAGCATAAACGCCAGCATGGACTGGTTGGGTCGAATATCCTGTTTCTATGTAATGCTATGTGTAAAATGGGCACTATTGATTCAGCCACCATCCTTTGTACATCTCTCCCGGTTTTCATTTCCATTGATGAAATTGGGAGAGATGTATAGCGGGCAGCTGAATTGATATTGACAATTTTACGCGATCACTCAAAGTCAAAATTACCCCAGTTGTCACTCAGTGCTGTTTCCACCTCCCTCCACATGGCCCTGGTGACTGCTTTGGTGGCATTATTCCCTGCGAGCCTAGCAGATGGTCTTTCCTCTGTCTGATTTTAATAGAGGAGGATTTGCACATCAGCATCTAAAGAATTCTGCACTTGCCTCGTTCGGCCACCACATTCCCGAGGCCTTCCTTGCGAGCCACCAGAGCATAAGGTGGAAGCCATTATGAGGTCTTGAGAAAGCACAAGGAATCATGTGGTAAGAAATCACTGCAATGAGCATCCTGACAAAAGCTGGAGGAGAGAACACACATCACAACACGCACCAATGCTTGCTGTGCCTCCAGGAATCTGCTGCTACTTTATGTTGCTGCGGGCATTTATCCAGTGCTTTCATCACAATTTAAAAAAAATCTGAAATACCATAGATTTATTCTATCATGTCACAGTAGGTACTGTTTCTCTTCTTGTATTACGTAAATACATAGACAAATGTTCAATTGTGCTTTGATTAATGCAACAGCATAGGATGCTACTCACCTGGTAGAAAGAATTTACCCTCTTTAGCCTAACTCTCTCTCTCCTTCTCACACTGACCTAACATCTGTCACAGTTAATTATATTTTAATTACAGCTGTAACATTTACTACATTTAAATCAACATATTAAAATAGTTCACTGCAACATAATTTCCTGTGTCTTCTTTTGAGTGACAGCATTTGTTTTTACACTCAATTGTTGGAAATCTTGGGCTAAAAAATCTATTGCCACCGTAAACGGGTGCGGGGATCGCGATGCACGATCAACCCGCGCCCGTTCGAAGTAATGCAGGCAGCACACTAACTTCATGCTGCCGGCTGATTAACATGATTGCAGCATTCAGCCCAGCGATGAACGCGCTGCCGAGTCGCTGAACACACAGCAGGGGACCCAAGTTTGTGCGAGGCTAGCACCAAGTAAAGCTAGCCTGCACTTCTTAAAGCCAGTCTGCACCTCTTAAAGGGGAGGAGAATTCTGCCTGCAGCAGCTCATTCAACTGGCTGGGGAAGAGAGATAGAGCAGCAAAAAAAAACAATGATGTCACTGCAGGGGAGAGAGCATGCTCCAAGGTTCTTCGATGCAGCACTAGAGGCCTTGGTGCAAAAGGTGAACATGAAGAGAGAGGTTCTGTTTCCAATGGGGGCCAGGAGGCCCTCCAGGCAAATGCGTAAAATGCAATGGGAGCAGATAGCCGTCGTGTTGAAAGCCTGTAGTATAGCCCCGAGGATCTGGACGCAGTGCAGGAAAATGTTTAATGACCTCAAACGAGTGGTCAAGGTCAGTGAATTCATCTTCAAATGCCATATCCCACCATCTGTACCACTAGCCTCACACACTGCTCAATGCACCACACCCCTATCACTCATCTACCAATAATCTCTACCAAACACGACTCATACCTCACATTCATAGCTTCACATCACCCTCACACACTTACTGCTGCAAGCCTCACACCCACATCTCACAGCGTGCACACACTGTCAGCTATTCAACCATGACTGGCATATCACCCAAACACATTGCACCACACTCACTGACAGACTTCCCTTTCTCTTGCAGGACAAGGTGGCTCACCACCGGCGCCGGCAGGATCTAACCAGCATTGGACAGGCGCGCCTGCATAACCTGACCTCGATGGAGAAGACGGTGCTGGCCATTATTAGGAGGGCCATCACTGAGCCCGTGGCCAGCGGCGGGACTGAAAGAATATAAGATGCCGGTACCCTCATACATAGTCCACCTTCTCACATCCCACTTCCCCCTCATGCCACAATCTCTTCTGATTTACAAGCTGCTGATGGTGTAAGCATGCACCTCTTGCATTCACCCCCTCCCCTCACCACAATCCTACCCTTGTGTCTTTCTCCGTTCAGATAGCCAAGAACTACAAACTGGCCAGGCACTGGTGGAGGAGCAAGAAATAGAAGACACCAAGACACTGATGATGAAGACACCGTATCGCAGCTACCAGCTCAGATACTGACACTCTGCGTCGTTTAGAGGATAGGTTAGAGGCGGGATCTGCACGTGGTGAGACACCGGGCACGAGTGGCCTGCAGCCAGGGCAGGGGAAAAGGGTAGCGCAAGTGTCAGTTCCCCGGAAGGCAAGGTCGTACACGAGGTCTGCTGCAGAGGACACAGATGAGGACTTCGAGGGGCGGCCTACAGAAGAGCGCTAATGGGTATGCACAATAAAATGCTTGGTGTATTGGCAAACCTGCCAGAAAGCTGAGTACAATGTCAAGGAGCATGGAGGAGTACGGCACCAACCCTACACAGGGCTTTGCGCAGAGCTTGGAACCCATGATTTCCAGCATGGAAGTGATGGGCAACTCCATTAGCACACTTGTGGACACAACCATGACGCAGCATCTGATGGCCAATGTCTCAGCTTCCCACAGACTAGTCAAGCATCAGCCTGACATAGTCATACTCACAGAATCATACCTTTCAGCCAATGTCCCAAACTCCTCCATCAGCATCCCTAGGTATGTCCTGTCCCACCGGCAGGACAGACCCACCAGAGGTGGCGGCAGAGTGGTATACAGTCGGGAAGGAGTGGCCCTGGGAGTCCTCAACATTGACTCCAGACCCCATGAAGTCTCATGGCTTCAGGTCAAGCATGGGCAAGGAAACCTCCAGCTGATTACCACCTACTGCCCTCCCTCAGCTGATGAATCAGTACTCCGCCATGTTGAACATCACTTGGAATAAGCACTGAGAGTAGCAAGGGCACAGAATGTACTCTGGGTGGGAGACTTCAATGTCCATCACCAAGAGTGGCTTGGTAGCACCACTACTGACCGAGCTGGCCGAGTCCTGAAGGATATAGCTGCCAGTCTGGGCCTACGACAGGTGGTTAGAGAACCAACACAAGGGAAAAACCTACTTGACCTCGTCCTCAGCAATCTACCTGTCGCAGATGCATCTGCCCATGACAGTATTGGTAGCAGTGACCACCGCACAGTCATTGTGGAGATGAAGTCCCGTCTTCACACTGAGGACACCCTCCATCGTGTTGTGTGGCACTACCACCGTGCTAAATGGGATAGATTCAGAACAGATCTAGCAGCTCAAAACTGGGAATCCATGAGGCGATGTGGGCCATCAGCAGCAGCAGAATTGTATTCCACCACAATCTGTAACCTCATGGCCCGGCATATCCCTCACTCTACCATTACCATCAAGCCAGGGGACCAACCCTGATTCAATGGAGAGTGCAGAAGAGCATGACAGGAGCAGCACCAGACGTACCTAAAAATGAGGCACCAACCTGGGGAAGCTGTAACACAGGACTACATGCATGCTATACAGTGGAAACAGCATGCTATAGACAGGGCTAAGCGATCCCACAATCAACGGATCAGATCAAAGCTCTGCAGTCCTGCCACATCCAGTTGTGAATGGTGGTGGACGATTAAACAACTAACGGGAGGTGGAGGCTCCATGAATATCCCAATCCTCAATGATGGTGGAGCCCAGAACGTGAGTGCAAAAGACAAGGCTGAAGTGTTTGCAACCATCTTCAGCCAGAAGTGCTGAGTGGATGATCCATATCGGCCTCCTCCTGCGGTCCCCACCATCACAGAAGCCAGTCTTCAGCCAATTCGATTCACTCCACGTGATATCAAGAAACGGCTGAGCGCACTGGATACAGCAAAGGCTATGGGCCCTGACAACATCCCGGCTATCGTGCTGAAGACTTGTGCTCCAAAACTAGCCGCGCCTCTAGCCAGTTGTTCCAATACAGCTACAACACTGGCATCTATCCGGCATTGTGGAAAACTGCCCAGGTGTGTCCTGTCCATAAAAAGCTGGACAATTTCAATCCAGCCAATTACCGCCCCATCAGTCTACTCTCAATCATCAGCAAAGTAATGGAAGGTGTCATTGACAGTGCTATTAAGCGGCACTTACTCACCAATAACCTGCTCATTGATGCTCAATTTGGGTTCCGCCAAGACCACTCAGTTCCCGACCTCATTACAGCCTTGGTCCTAACATGGACAAAGGAGCTGAATTCCAGAGGTGAGGTGAGAGTGACTGCCCTTGACATCAAGGCAGCATTTGACCGAGTGTGGCATCAAGGAGCCCTAGTAAAACTGAAGTCAATGGGAATCAGGGGGAAAGCTCTCCACTGGCTGGAGTCATACCAAGCACAAAGGAAGATGGTTGTGGTGATTGAAGGTCAATCATCACAACCATCAACATGCAACAAGACCTGGACGACGTTCAGGCTTGGGCTGATAAGTGGTAGGTAACATTCGCACCACAGAAGTGCCATGCAATGATGATCTCCAACAAGTGAGAGTCTAAACACCGCCCCTTGACATTCAACGGCATTACCATCACCGAATCCCCCACCATCAACATCCTGGGGGTCACCATTGGCCAGAAACTTAACTGGACCAGCCACATAAATACTGTGGCTACAAGAGCAGGTCAGAGGCTAGGTATTCTGCGGCGAGTGTCTCACTTCCTGACTCCCCAAAGACCTTCTGCCATCTACAAGGCACAATAAGGAGTGTGATGGAATTATCTCCACTTGCCTGATGAGTGCAGCTCCAACAACACTCAAGAAGCTTGACACCATCCAGGACAAAGCAGCCCGCTTGATTGGCACCCTCTCTACCACCTTAAACATCCACTCCCTTCACCACCGGCGTACCGTGGCTGCAGTGTGTACCATCTACAAGATGCACTGCAGCAACTCGTCAAGGCTTCTTCGGCAGCACCTCCCAAACCCGCGACCTCTTCCACCTAGAAGGACAAGGGCAGCAGACGCATGGGAACACGACCACCTCCAAGTTCCCCTCTAAGTCACACATCATCCTGACTTAGAAGTATATCGCTGATCCTTCATCGTCGCTGGGTCAAAATCCTGGAACTCCCTACCTAACAGCACTGTGGGAGTACCTTCACGACACAGACTGCAGCAGTTCAAGAAGGCGGCTCACCACCACCTTCTCAAGGGCAATTAGGGATGGGCAATAAATGCTGGACTTGCCAGCGACGCCCACATCCCATAAAAACAAATTTAAAAAAATGCAAAAGCCACCCAACATCTCAGTGCTGCAGTGGAAGCTCAGACTTCTGTCATCCAAGGTCAGCCTGCTCTGATGCAGGCTCAACTTTCTGCCACCAAGTTCAGACTGCTGCCATCTGAGTGGCTGTGTTTACCAATGTGGAAAGGGGCTTGCAGTGTCTCACAGCAGTCCAGCAATCTATCCTCCAACAGATGGCTAGGAATGCTGAGGTGCCGCCCTGGGGGAGTGGCAGTGGCTCCATGGAGTACGAACCTGCTGTCCTCTCTCAGGTTGACAGCATTCGTCCTCCCACCACTGCCACTCCACCAGTGTCCTTACCGTTGCCTGTCACAGAGCCAGCCCAGATTGCTGCCGCCCATCCCGAGGTGGTGCATTCTAAAGCCGGGCCTTCTAGGCGCAGAGCTGCTTGAGGTCGCCCTGCATCTGCAGTCTCCCCCACTGAAAATCAGCAGTCTTTGACCAGCCATGCTGCAGCCACTGGGGTAGCCCTTCGTAGGAGTACTAGGACAGGCAGAGGTACACGGAAGACAGGCACTAAGGGAATGCACAAGGTGATTAGTTGACTTTGTTCTGTAATATTGGATGGATTGATGTACAGAGTTGGATTGGAATGTTTCTTTTGTGGTGGCTTTTATTTCAGCATTGTGGCCAAGAGGACACTGTGATGGTCAATAACAGATTGTGGGACTGTTGTTGAATGCGGAATTGGGGTTGCTTTCACTGGTACCGCAGTTGATGAGTCGGTCATGGACAGCCCTGGCAGAAAGGGGCTGTCTGGGTTGCCTCCTCCCTTCTACTTCCTCCTCTTCCACTTCCTCCTCATCCTCCTCCTCAGATAGTCGCCGTATGCCTGGTGGCAAGGGCTGTGCCCTCATGATGGCGAGGTTGTGGAGCATGCAGCAGACCATGAGAAACCTTGAGATCCACTCTGCTGAGTACCGCAGGGATCCTCCAGATCGGGCCAGGCTGCAGAAGCGTTGTTTACCAACACCAATGGTCTGTTCTATCAGATTCCGCGTGGCAGCATGGCTTTCGTTACATGCACATGTCCATGTGTGCGTGGGTTGTGGAGCGGAGTCATGAGCCAGGTGATCAGCGGATAGCCCTTGTGCCCAGTAACCACCCTCTGGTTTGTCATGGTGGAGCAAAGACTGAGGGAGCAGCGGACTGGCGCAGAATAAAAGCATCATGCCTGCTGCCAGGATACCGGGCATTCACCATCATGATGTGCTGAGCATGGTCACACACCAACTGCACATTCAGCGAGTGATAACCTTTGCGGTTGTGGTACATCTCAGCATTTAGATGCGGCGCCCACAAAGCCACGTGCGTGCAGTCGATGCCACCCTGCACCATGGGGAAGCCTGCTATCCTGGCAAAGCCATGTGCACGCTCCGCTTGCTTCTCTCTGGTCAGAGAGGAGACAATGAACTCCCCTTCTCCTGGCAAAAAGAGCGTCTGTCACCTCTCTTATGCAGCAGTGGACGGCAAACTGGGAGATGTTACAGATGTCGCCTGCTCCAGCCTGGAAGGATCCCGACGTGAAGAAACTCATGGCCAAGGTCATGGCAGCTGTCCTTGCCCTCGTGTGAGGCTGCAAGTTTGGTTGCAAGAGGTGGCAGAGTTCTGTGAGCACCTCCTTCATAAAGCGCAGATGCCTCACACACTCCTCCTGGCTCAGGCTGAGGTAACAGAATTGCTTTCGGAAGACCCTAGGTGAGTAAGGCCTCCTGCTGAGAGCACTTCTCCCCCTCCTCCTACTCCCTCTGCAAGCAGCTTGTCCTCTTCTTCACTGCCTCTGCACCATCTCCCTGTCATGCTGCAGGCCAAGGGGGATGACAACTAGAACCCCCATGACTGGGAGCAAGTGGTCTGACCAGAACCGTTGAAGTCAGAACCAAGGCCTTCTCCACTTGCAGCAATACTCTATCACCTCACCACCTTTAACCTACTCTGGAAAGCTCCAAACAGTTCAACAAACTTACACAGAGCCAGTAGAAATTAATCAGCAACTAACCTGAGAGTGTTTGCTGATCCCTTTACATATCGCTGGTGGGGGTTCCTTGCTGCTGCTGAACGCATGTCCAGCTGTACAAGGATAAGACAGGGCGTTAGCTCCAGCGTTGAGGACGCAAATGGCAACGCTGGCCTCAAATCAGCGTTGCACGCTGATTGACGTCACGATCTGCCCACTCAACATACTTCCGGCACACGCTCCTAATGCCCGTACTACAGCCCTCACCAAAATGACGTCCGGCACGGCACGCACCAGAAGTGTGCACACATGGTGCGGATGCCATTTACGACACACTACGGCAATCAACAGAGCTGAATTTCTAGCCCCTTATGTCCATCAATGATGTATCTTTAATCACAGTGCATGCAATTCCTACTGCAATAAAGGCCCAGAAATTCGGCTCTTGTCGGGTGAGTACGCGCTGTGTACTCACCCGTAAGGCCACTTGAAGTGCCGGTTTCCTGCATGCACTGTGCATGCGCGGGAAACCGGAACTTCCGGTCTCGTGAAGGGAGGGGTTCAGAGGTAAACCGCGTGCGCGGGAGAGCCTGCGCGCACGCAGCGAACTTCGTTTTTTTTTCAGGTTTCTCCAGGAAGGTAAGTATGAAGAAGCTGCACTTTTAAAAAGGAGGCGCAAGACTCGTTTTTAACAAGGTAAGTGGTTAATTAAGTACAATTTTAAAATTTTTTCAACAGGTTTATCTTTTTTAGATACTTTAAAGAAAGGTAAGTTTATTTTTAGCACCGTTAAAAAGTATAATTAATTTTTTCAAAAATTTAAATTTTTGTTTAAAGTAGTTAATTTATTTAACTTATAGTTATTTTAAAAATGTGATTAAAAAAAAAAATATTTGAAGTTTAAGTGTGGTTTTGGGCCCGATTTCAATTCATAGATTTGACAGGTCTTCCTATCAAATCTATGAATGAAAATGCCCTGCTAGGATTGGCTCTCCATGGCCCACGTGATCCCAGGGGACGCTTCGAACTAACTGCGCCCCTGGGATACGCAAGCACTGCGCGCCAGCAGCTGGAGGAGGCCCAGGACCTGAAGTTCTCGTGGGCCCAAAACACAACGGCAGGCGCGGTAGGTAAGTACGCGCGCGATGCTTGCACCCGCAGGAAGCCTGAAAACCGAATTTCTGGCCCTTTGTGTTCACTATCACCTCAAGCAGTGATTCTCACACATACTAAAAAGGAACTGCTGAGTTTATTCAATATTTCTGTTAAACTTTTAGTAGTCTCTGCGTCAGTTTTATCAACACTTTCTGATTATCAGATTGAAACACTTGATTCTGACTCTTGTAGCACAATCTTAGAAATTCTGTAATTGTTTCATTATATAGCATACGTTTTGGCAAACCACCTTGAAATAAATATGCTGACTTGTCGCAGTTTGTAGCAATCTTGCCTCTGAGTCAGAAGTTTCTGAGCTCAAGTCGCACTTCAGGATTTGAGAACATAATCTAGGCTGACATTTCAGTGTAGTACTGAGGAAGTGCTGCACTGTCCTTTAGGTGAGATGTTAGGGGTAATTCCACAATCCTTGCTTCCTAAGAAGTACAGGTTGGAGATAGGATTACAACATTATAGCTACAATTTTCTGATCCGGACTCCCTGCAAATGCAGCTCTGCATTGGAGGCATGGGATTGTAAAACCATCTGCTTGAACCATGACCCTATCTGTCTGTTCCTGTAGTTCAGGGAATGTTGAGTTTGTGTCATTTCTGAGAGATGTGATAAAATGTTACAAAATCCAAGTTCTTTCTTTAAAAAAAATCTTCTAATCATTATGAGTCGCAAAATCGTAAATGTATTCAAAGAAATGTTCTGATGATTTCACTAGAAAGAACAGGGTAAATCTTTAACAGGGTACTTAAATGTTTCCAGATAAATTCTTGCTCCTTGCTATTTTCAAAATGTCACCAACAAAAATCCCCTTTTTTCTGTCGAATGAAAGAAGAATCTGAAGTCAACACTATCTTGCTTGTCTGAAGATACTGGTTTCAAGAATCCTTGAACAGCGAGGTATCAGTTAAGTTTAGAGCAAGAAGTTGACAGAGTTAATTGAAAAGTTGGCAGGGTTAGGATGAGAGATGCAGAGGAAACTTAGATTGTAGGAACATGCAATAAGACAAAGAGAGAAAGATTTCAGCTGTATGGGGGTCTGAAGTAGTGAAAGGGATTGACTGCGTCATCTAAATAGTCCGGAAAATAGGAAAATATCTCAGGTTCCGAAACTGGTGATAATACTTGAAGAGGGGGAAAAAACAATGTGTGAATGCCAGAGATATTAATTTACTTAGACTACATAGGAAAGTGTTATTGTATTCAAGTAGTGTCAGTCTTGGCTCAGTGGTAACATTCTTGTCTGAGTCAGAAAATCATGGGTTCAGGCCCCACTCCAGTGATTTGAGCACATAATCAAGCTAGCACTTCAGTGCAATACTGAAGGAGTGCTGAACTGTCAGAGGTGCTGCTTTTCAGAGGTGATTTTAAACCCAGAACATTAAATACAGAATACCTTGACATTTATTTTGTTGCTGTTTCATTGCTGAGAGCTTGCTGTGTGAAAATTGGCTGCTGTGTTTCCTACATTACAACAGTGACTACACTTCAAATGTACTTCATTAACTGCACAGCACTTTGGGACATCCTGAGGTCAGGAAAGGTGCTATATAATGCAAGTTAGTTCTTTCTTTAGTGTAATATTGATATTATCACTATTGGAAAAATATCAGTTAACAAGTAACATATACAAGTGTTATAATAGCAATTAGTTCAATGGAATGCAATAAGTTATTGTGTATTTATTTTCATTTCCGTGTTTCATAAATAAATTTGGAACAATTACACAAAAGAAGCATTTCTTGTTTCTGATGGGTCAAAATTGGGCTCAATGATGGAAAACAATGTAAACACAAATCTGACATGCAATGAGTTCACTATAAATCTGCATTAAAAGGCCAAATTGGTCAAGCAAATCTCAGCTGTGTACAGTTTTGTTGTGTTTAATGAAAATCCCAGAAACCATTTTTGACAAACTGTTTTCAGGTACTAATGAGAAAAGTAAAAGTAAACGAAAGAACTTACATTTATATGGCACCTTTCATGACCTCAGGATGTCGAAAAGTGCTTTACAGCCAATGAAGTATGTTTTGATGTGCAGTCACTGTTGTAATGTAGGGAAATGTGACAGACAATTTGCATACAGCAAGCTCTCACAAACAACAATGAGATAAGTGACCAGATAATCTGTTTCAGTGATGTTGGTTGAGAGATAAAGATTGGCCAGGACTCCGGGAGAACTCCCCTGCTCTTCTTCAAATAGTGCCGTGGGATCTTTTACTTTGACCAGAGAGGGTAATCGGGACCTCGGTATAACATTTCATCCAAAAGACAGAACCCCTGATTAGTGCAGCAATGAGGGAGTACTGCACTAAAGTGCCATCCTGGGTTATGTGTTCAAGTTGCTAGGGTAAAGCTTGCACCCACAGCATTCTGACTCAGAGGCGAAGGTGCTACCACTGAGCCAAGGATGACACTTAATGAAGTTCTGAAGCACAGAAAATCATCCAAGTTTTAGATTGTGATGCAGTGGAATAAAAGTTCTATAAATGTAGGAAAAGAGGTGGTCTTAAAAGGTAACATTCATGGATGATGCCCTCTGTGTTCTCGTGGAGTGTGTAATGGAAAGGCAAAGAGACATCTTAGAAGGAACTCATGACCATCAAGTGCTGAATGAAGACATGACAGGAAAGAACAGATTTGATGAATGCTGTGCCCATTACCCAACACACTTTATGTGAAATGCAAAACAAGATGCTAAAGCAGAAGAGAAATATAAAGATGAGCATTGTTATTAGAGGTCACTGTTGCATTTATACAAGTATGGTGGCCATTGCAGGGGTCACAACGTTGAACACGACTGGCTTATATATGATGAAGTTCCCTGTCCAGGAAATGATGCTATGAATTAAGAAGCACACACTCATTAAGTGGCATACACTTGTCCTATTTTACTAAGCATATCATGTTGTCACACAAGAAAACGACAGAGCAAATCACTGCTGTAATACCTGCATATTTTCACTTTACAAGATAAGCTAATATACAGCAGAAGGGGGAATCAGGTTACTTGAGGTGGAACTCCCCACCACCACCTTCTGCCCTTCTCATCTGCATACTTCTGAGCATCCCCGATTTTAATCGCTCAACTATTGGTGGCCGTGCCTTCTGTTGCCGAGGCCCTAAGCTCTGGAATTCCCTGCCAAAACCTCTCCGCCTCTGTATCTCTCCTTCCTCCTTTAAGACACTCCTTAAACCTACCTCGTTGACTAAGCTTTTGGTCATCTGCCCTAATATCTCCTTTTGTGGCTTGGTGTCAAATTTTGTTTTATAAACTCCTATGAAGTGCCTTGGGATGTTTTACTACATTAAAGGTGCTATATAAATACAAGTTGTTGTTGTCGAATAGGCAATTGTGGAAGTTATAAACCATGAGACCAGAAAAGGTTATAGGTGATGCCACACAAGTGTGAGGCCATGTCTATTGGTTTGTGCATTTTTTCATCTAACCTCAATATCATGCCTTCCTCGTGACTCACACAGTAACTGTGGTATGCCATTGCAGTCAGCACAGTCCTAAAGCATATGGATAACATAGCATGTGACGTCCTAACACCCCTTCATTTCTTTTAGCAGAGTCCACAGAAGATGGTGAACCAGCCACACTCCAACCTGTAGCCAGCTCCCTACAATGTACCTTGCATCACCACCAGCTGAAGTAAGTATAATCCCAGACTTGCTCACTGAAGGAGAACTAGATAGTGAGTTAGAGGTGGGGTTGCAGGGTGTTGAACAGTGCAAAGTAAAAAGAGACACAGATGGAGTCTGAGGAAGGGTCAGCTGTAGCAGGATGGAAGGTTCAACAGAGCCACAGGCTTTGGGGTAGTGTTCAGGGGATTCTGACCTCAATGGACTTGCTTGAAAAGGATGTTTCTGTGACAACAGAGTAATGTGCCACTTGGTCCCCCACAGAAGACTCGAGAAGCTGATATGCGTAGTTAGCATGAGCCATGTGTTCAGCTCACTGCTGCTGTGAATAACTTCACATGCCATTATGGAGCCTCTTTCTGCCCAGCAAACTACCATTGGATACAGGTACACATACAACAGGAAGGGTCTCTCTCATGGATACTCTTCCAGCTGCTGTTGATGCGATGTAGACCAAACTCCAAGATGTGAACAGCTTCACACATTTGGAACAACATTGCAGTTAGTAAAGATTCTGGGACCTCCTGGAACGAACATCACTCTAAGCCCACACAGGGCACTGATCACCATGACGACACTCCTTTAACGCAGCACCACAACAGGCATCTGTGTCTCGAGGGGTCGGCTGATCACGGAGGGGGGGTGGGGTTGGGCAAGTCGGCCGAGTGCAAGGTGGGGTGGGCTCACGATCTAGTTCTCCTTCAGTGAGCAAGTCTGGAACACAGAGAGGCAGAGCTCACAGCAGTAGGTTTGCTTGAGCGGCCAGGGGTGGGGGGGAAGGACTCCTGCTCCTCCTGGCCCACAAGCAGTGCAAGAAAAGGACTTACCTGCTGGATCTAGCAGCTCCCGCCTCCCTTTAGCTGCTGGAGGCACGGAGCCTCATTTTAATATTATAATTACCGACCCACCTCTCAAAAGGGGGTTATTCGTCCAACCCCAACCCTCCTCATTTAAACCGGAAGTAGGCACGTTCACGGCGGGTTGAGGTCGAGTTTCCCATTTTTAACAATTTAACCCCCCTGATAGTGCACCGCCTATCCTGGGGGTTGGGGGGGGGGGGGGTTAATACCCCCCCATGTCTACGCATTAACTGAAGAACTCACTGACCAGACCCTGATCCATTAATCGCTCCCCCACCAGCTATTGGTATTTCTGCTGGAGATGACACTTTCATCTTTACTTCCTCTTCAACATTTATGACTATGCCTCTTTTAATTCCCATGTTGTGTAGCCACAGGACACTATCATTATTCTTTGAAAGCATTTCATCCAGACACCACAGACCTGCCCTGTAATCCAACATATGCCTCATTGTGCCTGTTCGAGGATTTGTCATCGGCCATGGTTGCACAAATAAGCTGAATCCTCGAAGACCCAGACTACCAACCTGTCCTCTTCTTGGAAACAGTTGTGAAACAATGTTTGGCCTCAAGATGTAAGAAAGAAAATAACTTTCATTTTATAGTGCCCCAGGAAATGCCCAAATATTTCACAGCCAACAAATTACTTTTGAAATGTAGCCACTGCTGTTATATCGGCAAATGCAGCAGTCAGAAGGCACACAGCAAAGTCCCACAAACAGCAATGAGATAAATGGCAAGTTAATTGGTTTCAGTGGTATTGGTTGAGGAATAATTTTTGGCTGGGGCACCGGACGAACTCCCCTACTGTTCTTTGACTTAGTGCCATGGGATCCTTTACGTCGAAAATGGGGCCTCCAACAATGCAGCACTCCGTCAGTGTGCTGAAGATTATGTGCTCAGAATGGGACTTGAACCCACAGCTTTCTGACTCAGAAGCAAGAGTATGACCATTGAGCCAAGCTGACACTTGGCATCATGAGAAGTGCCAGGGAAGCGTGCATGGTTACAGACTATATACTTGCTCAGAATCCCTCCCTCCTGGGATATAATCATGCATTATGTGCTGGGGCTCAGATGCCCATATGTGTGCAATCTGTTGTGTCTTGAATTGTGAGGAAACCACAATGACCCAGAGCATGCCTCTACGGTTATTGCTGATTATCCTTGCTGGGAGGGATTGCTGAAGTTGATGAAAGTGTTTTTGTGTTGGAAGAAGGCAGCTGCCACCTATTTAATGCTGCGATACATGTAAGGACAGGAAGTTTATTTATTCGGGATACAGTTAGAGCCAACTTCACACAAGGTTCTGAATTTAAGAGTACAATGCAAATAATACAAGTCAGTGTGGATTTTCCTAAAACTCAGTAGGCTTTATTTACAACAACATGATATTTCCTTCCCTACTTCAGCCCAAGTACAGACAAAAATGCATAGACTCACCCACACAATTTGGGGAAGCAAAAAAAGGCTTTCCTTCAGCTGGTCTAGTCATCAGGCTCTTTTGCTTTTTTTTGTTTTTTTTATTTGTTTATGGGATGTGGGCGTCGCTGGCAAGGCCAGCATTTATTGCCCATCCCTAATTGCCCTTGAGAAGGTGGTGGTGATCCGCCGCCTTGAATCGCTGCAGTCCGTGTGGTGAAGGTACTCCCACAGTGCTGTTAGGTAGGGAGTTCCAGGATTTTGACCCAGCGACGATGAAGGAACGGCGATATATTTCTAAGTCAGGATGTTGTGTGACTTGGAGGGGAATTTGGAGGTGGTGGTGTTCCCATGCGCCTGCTGCCCTTGTCCTTCTAGGTGGTAGAGGTCGTGGGTTTGGGAGGTGCTGCCGAAGAAGCCTTGGTGAGTTGCTGCAGTGCATCTTGTAGATGGTACACACTGTAGCCACGGTGCACCGGTGGTGGAGGGAGTGAATGTTTAAGGTGGTGGATGGGGTGCCAATCAAGCGGGCTGCTTTGTCCTGGATGGTATCGAGCTTCTTGAGTGTTGTTGGAGCTGCACTCATCCAGGCAAGTGGAGAGTATTCCATTACACCCCTTACTTGTGCCTTGTAGTTGGTGGAAAGGCTTGTTTCTCTAGATAGAACAAGCAGCAGGCCGATTCCTGCCTAAAAACCTTTTGGATGGGGTTTTATGGCCATCTGTTTCACTTGCATTAACATTTTTGGAGGCCCTATTGCTTGACTTCATCCCCAGATCTAGCTGCAGGATTTAGCATCGTTCAAACACTGCTTCCTGAAGAGCCTAAATCTCCTGGGGCACAGGTCCTCAAAGACAGCTCTGTCACACTTCATTTAGGAGCTACAAATGGGGCCTGTGCCTCCTAAAATGTCTATTCACTCTTCACCTATTTTTTCCACTCTTCCTCATCTATAAGCGATATTAGATGGAGGAGGAGAAATTCAACTCACAGTTCTCCGTTTTGCACCTGAAAAATGGGTGGCCATAGTTGAAAATGATGTGGAGATGCCGGCGTTGGACTGGGGTGGACAAAAATGAGAAGTCGCACAACACATCTCATTGTCTTGGCTGTGCTCTTAGTGTGTCTTTGATGTAGGGAAATATTTGAATAGATTTTGTCTGTGTTTAAATTGTGAATTCTGGGAGATTCTCTCACTGCTAACTTACCTGAGGAAGGAGCGACAGCTCCGAAAGCTTGTAAAATTAAATAAATCTGTTGGACTATAACCTGGTGTTGTGCGACTTCTCATAGTTGAAAATGGGAGGGGCTTCTTGGCTGCTCCACTGAAGCCCAAAGCCTGCTTGATGCCATGTAATTGGAGGAGCAGCCCACCCGCCTAAAACAGGTATAAGGCTGCTTAAGTATGCAATTCAGAGTCGTATTCCAGTTGTAATTAAAATTCAGATACAAGTGGGCAGAGCATGCTTCATGTATCAAGCATTGAATAGCCTAACCAGTGGTTTTAAAGTGGTCCTCGTTCATCACTTCTCTAGGTCTCCAAAGACAACCTTGGAACCTGATGCGGTTTGATTGAACTCGGCACTTCATCTCTTCTCCCTTACTGAATGGTATACTGCTCAATTTCCTTTCAAATATTAATCCATTCTGTATGCTGTGTTCCTCTCTAATGTTGAAATACAGAACAATTATAATGACACTCTCTTTTGTCAGGCCGTCCTTTGCTAATTATTATTTTCCAAAAGCTTACTGAATGTCTTTCATTCCATCCTCAGACAGTACCACAGTATATTGATGTTTTCTATCTCTTTTTCTGTTTCCAAACATACATCAATCAACATGACTTCGTCGTTGTCAACCTTTCTAGCCATGTGAGCTGGATATGTTCTGCATAGCATAGCAGCAAGAAATATGTCCTTGCCTCACTCATAAATAACATTACATTTATATTATTGAACATGTAATATCATTATTTCAAGCCTCTTAGGTGTTTCAAGTAGTTGGTGATCACCTTCCATACCAATGTTTTTTCTGAATTCATACTGCTCGAATTTCTGCTAACCAAAAATAATAGCTAAAATTTCTGTTTCAATCTGAACACAATTTATCCTTGTTAGAGAATTTGAGAGTTAAATGCAACTTTAGCGGAGGCGCAAAGCGGGCGTTCGAGGATTGTCTGCCTGTTATACACCCTGCATTAGTCAGGGTGTATAGCTGGTGGCCAATCCACGACCACCCGTTTTGCACGGACCCGATTCAGTCTGCCTCCACCACCCTTTCAGGCAGTGCATTCCAGATCCTAACCACTCGCAGCGTAAAAAAGGTTTTCCTCATGTCGCCTTTGGTTCATCTGACAATCACCTTGAATCTGTGTCTTCTGGTTCTCGACCCTTCCGCCAATGGGAACAGTTTCTCTCTATCTACTCTGTCTGGACCCCTCATGATTTTGAACACCTCTATCAAATCTCTTCTCAACCTTCTCTGCTCTAAGGAGAATGACCCCAGCTTCTCCAGTTCATCCACGTAACTGAAGTCCCTCATCCCTGGAATAATTCTCGTAAATCTTTTCTGCACCCTCTCTTAGGCCTTCACATCCTTCCTAAAGTGCGGTGCCCAGAATTGGACACAAGTGTTGATGTGAATGGATGGATAAAAGGAATAGGCAATTGGAAGTTTGAAAGTACCTCGGGGAGAACAGACAACAAGAATGTTAAAGGAGAGCCCGGGCGCGGCGCCGCTAACGCCTCCCGCGAAATTCAGTGGGAGGTTAGCGGCAGCAGTAGCCAGTAGCGCCCCGTGGCGCTGCGCCTCTGACGACATCATCGCCATGCGCAGCGCCCCGCTCGCGCCCCAGCCGCAAACTTCGCTCGCACCCCCTGACCTACCGCCGGACGCTATGTCCAACAGGGTCAGGGTAACATTTCAGCGGCCGGGGTGACGTAAATTAAAGAGCAGGTGCCGGGCGGCCATTTTTTTTGGGCTGCCTGCCAGCACCTGCCCCCTTTCACCTCCTCCTGCGGGGTGCCGGCTGCGATCAGCAGGGCCCCGGTGCGCGCTACGCTAGACCCCTCCCCTTTAATCAGGGGAGGGAGGCCTGCAGTACTGCGGCGCTACGTGCCAACGCGCGTGATGCTGCTGCACGTAGCGCCTCGATATTCAATGGGAGTGCCCCAAGAGGGAGGGGGAGCGCTTCCAGTAGCGCCTCGCCTCCTGCTTGGGGCGCTACCATTCAATTACGGGCGCGGGGGCACTAACATATTTGGGGCACAATCCAATTTTTGCCCCTTGGTGTGTTGAACTAATAATACCTAATGTAAAACAAAGAGTGTAGGTCATGGAGGAGGTGATGCAATGGCTAAGCTTTAAAACAACACTATTGTACTGCGGTGGGAGATAAAGGAGGGAGATAAAGGAGGGAGACATCTGGAGGGTTGAGCTGTAATGCTTGAATTTTCTGCGGCAAGCATCCCTTGTAACCTCAGGTATTTTTCGTAAGTACGTTCAGGTTCATTTAACCTTTAATAAACCTTCAAGCATTTGACTGCGTGTTGAATTCATCTTTGGCAAACAAGCACAGGACTGCAATCTTTTGTCAATATTATAAAATTTGCATTCCTAACAAAATTCCTGAGGAAGCGGAGATTATTCCATCACACTCCTGACTTGTGCCTTGTAGATGGTGGAAAGGCTTTGGGGAGTCAGGAGGTGAGACACTGGCTGCAGAATACCCAGCCTCTGACCTGCTCTTGTAGCCACAGTATTTATGTGGCTGGTCCATTTAAGATTCTGGTCAATGGGCAAATGGGCAAAATGACAGAAGATCAGTGGGAGATGTTCAAAAAATAATTTAATGTGATACAGAACCAGTTTATACCCCTGAGGCGCAAGAGCTCTACTTGCCAAAATAAAAGCCATGGACAACTAAAGAGATAAGAGACAGCACAGAACTAAAAGAAAAAGCATACAAAAATGCAAAAAATAGCACAGATCCTGGCGAATGGGAAAGATACAAAGAACAGCAAAGGATGACAAAACAGAACATAAGATCTACAAAAAGGGAGTATGATAAGAAACTTGCAAGGGAAATCAAAATCAACACAAAGAATTTTTACAATTATATTAGGAAAAAGAGGGTAGTCAGCAGCAATGTCGGCCCTTTAAAAACTGAAAGCAGTGATAATGTCAACTATAATAAGGAAATGGCAGACATGTTGAATAATTAGATTTCATCAGTATTTACAGTACCGGGGGGTGCTAACGGGGTGCAAATGACTTTTTACCCGGGTGTGGCGCCGCTAACGACTCCTGCTAAATTCAGCGGGAGTTTAGCGCCGGCGGTAACCGGTAGCGCCCCACTCCACTGCGCAGGCGATGATGACGTCATCACCGTGCGCAGCGCCCCGTTTTCGCCCACGCCCCCTGAATCTGCGCCGGGCGATGACAGCGACCGATTCAATGGGCAGGAACAGTGCAGCAGGAGGCTCGCGGGGCGCTAACTAAAGGGGAGGTGGCGGGCAGGGGAAAAAAAATCGTCCAACTTACTTGTCGCGGCCCATTGCATCTTTGAACGCGGGGTCGGTGCCACGATCTGGCAGCCTCTTGAGGGCCGGTCTGTTGGCACGGCACCCCACTCTCCGGTGGTCCAGGTAGGGCCCCGCAGAGTTGTGGGCTTGGGCCCTCACCTTTAATGAGGGGAAGAGCCCTTCCATGTGGCAGCGCTACGTGGCCCAGTGCGTAGCGCTGCAGAACGCACCGCCCCGATATTTGGGGTTAGCGCTCTAAGAAGGAAGTGGAGCACTTGAATTAGTGCTCCACCTTCCTCTTGGGGTGCTAAAACTGAAATTAGTGTTAGCCAGCGATCCAAAATGGTCGCTAATGAATTTTTCCCCCATAGATCATTAAAATGTCATGAACAGGTACAGAAAATAAGCAAAAAGGCTAATGGAATAAGAACATAAGAACATAAGAAATAGGAGCAGGAGTAGGCCAATCGGCCCCTCGAGCCTGCTCCGCCATTCAATAAGATCATGGCTGATCTGATCCTAACCGCCAATCTACTATCTACTATCACAGAACCATCTCCTGCATCTAACAGAATTGCACACACGAAATAGGAGCAGAATCAGGCTACACGGTCCCTGGGCCCGCTCCACTACCCACAGGGCCATGACCGATCCGAACCTAGACTCATGTCCAAATTCCTGCCCGCTCCCCGTAACCCTTAATGCCCTTTACTTCTAGGAAACTGTCTATTTCTGTTTTAAATTTATTTAATGATGTAGCTTCTACAGCTTTTTGTGGCAGCATATTCCATGGACCTACCACCCTCTGAGTGAAGTAGTTCCTCCTCATCTCAGTTTTGAAAGAGCAGCCCCTTATTCTAAGACTATGTCCCCTAGTTCTAGTCTCACCCGTCATCGGGAACATCCTCCCCGCATCCACCCGATCCAACCCCTTCACAATCTTATATGTTTCAATAAGATCGCCTCTCATTCTTCTGAACTCCAATGAGTAGAGTCCCAATCTACACAACTTCTCCTCATATGACCACCCCCTCATCCCCGGGATTAACCGAGTGAACCTTTTTTGCACTGCCTCGAGAGCAAGGATGTCTTTCCTTAAGTAAGGACACCAAAACTGTATGCAGTATTCCAGGTGCGGTCTCACCAATACCTTGTACAACTGAAGCAACACCTCCCTATTATTATATTCTATCCCCCTAGCAATGAAAGCCAACATTCCATTTGCCTTCTTAATCACTTGCTGCACCTGCATACCAACCTTTTGAGTTTCGTGCACCAGGACCCCCAGATCCCTTTGCACTTCAGTACTCTCCAGTTTCTTGCCATTAAGATAATAAATTGCTCTAGGACTTTTCCTGCCAAAGTGCATCACCTCACACTTTCCAGTGTTGTATTCCATCTGCCAAATCTCTGCCCACTTACTTAGCCTGTCTATGTCCCCTTGCAGGTTTTTTATGTCCTCCTCACTCACTACTTTCCCTCCCATCTTAGTATCATCTGCAAATTTTGATATGTTACACTTGGTCCCTTCCTCCAAATCGTTAATATAGATTGTGAAGAGTTGGGGACCCAGCACTGACCCCTGTGGAACACCACTAGTTACTGATTGCCAGTCTGAGAATGAACCATTTATCCCAACTCTTTGCTTTCTGTTAGATAGCCAATCCTCTATCCATGCCAGAATATTACCCCCAATCCCGTGATTTTTTACCTTAAGCAATAATCTTTTGTGTGGCACCTTGTCAAATGCCTTTTGGAAGTCTAAATACACTACGTCTACTGGTTCCCCTTTATCCACTCTATATTTTACTTCCTCAAAGAACTCCAGCAAATTTGTCAAACATGACTTCCCCTTCGTAAAACCATGCTGACTTTGTCCTATTAAATTATGATTATCCAAATGTCCTGTTACTGTTTCCTTAATAATGGACTCCAAAATTTTACCTACCACAGATGTTAGGCTAACCGGTCTATAGTTTCCAGCCTTCTGTCTACTGCCCTTTTTAAATAAGGGTGTTACATTAGCAGTTTTCCAGTCTGCCGGGACCTTAGCGGAATCCAGGGAGTTTTGAAAAATTATTACCAATGCATCTACAATCCCTACCGCCACTTCCTTCAAGACTCTAGGATGTAAGCCATCAGGTCCAGGTGATTTATCCGCCTTGAGTCCCATTATTTTACCGAGTACCACTTCCTTAGTGATTTTGATCATGTTTAGCTCCTCTCCCCCTATAGCCCCCTGTTTGTCCAGTGTTGGGATATTCTTAGTGTCCTCTACTGTAAAGACTGATACAAAATATTCATTCAGTGTTTTTGCCATCTCCATATTTCCCACCATTAATTTCCCGGTCTCATCCTCTAAGGGACCAACATTTACTTTAGTCACCCTTTTTCTTTTTATATAACTATAAAAACTCTTACTATCTGTTTTTATATTTTTTGCTAATTTACTTTATATCTAGAGGATTAGAGTACAAGGAGTAGAAGTTATGCTGCAGCTATACAAAGCCCTGGTTAGACCACATCTGGAGTACTGTGAGCAGTTCTGGGCACCACACTTTAGGAAGCAGTGCAGCGTAGGTTTACCAGAATGATACCCGACTCCAAGGGTTAAATTACGAGGAGAGATTACACAAATTAGGGTTGTATTCCCTAGAATTTAGAAGTTTAAGGGGTGATTTGATCGAAGTTTTTAAGATATTAAGGGGAACAGATAGGATAGATAGAGAAAAACTATTTCCGCTGGTTGGGGAGCCTAGGACTAGGGGGCATAGTCTAAAAATTAGAGCCAGGCCTTTCAGGAGTGAAATTAGGAAACACTTCTACACACAAAGGGTGGTAGAAATTTGGAACTCTCTTCTATAAACAGCAATTGATGCTAGATCAATTGCTAATTTTAAAGCTGTGATCGATAATATTTTTGTTAACCAATGGTATTAAGGGGTATGGGCCAAAGGCAGGTATATGGAGTTAGGTCGCAGAACAGCCATGATCTCATTGAATGGCGGAACTGGCTCGAGGGGCTGAATGGCCTACTCCTGTTCCTATGTTCCCATGTTCCTATATTTACAGGAGAGTAGGAAGGCAGAGGGGTAGTGATGGGTTGGGTAGGGATTGGGGGGGGCAAAGTACCTGAGAGGGGAAGATGGCTTGGCTGGGCGACAGGAGGGGAAGGAGACAGAAGATAAGGGCCTAAGAGGGACCAAGAGAAAAAAAGAGATAGAAGTAATGGGCCCAAGTCCAGAGTGACATCCAAAATGTGCATGCGGGTGGGCACAAAGGAAATTTGGGTTACACAGGCAGAGCAGAGATTAGAAAAGACATATCCTGGTCTCCCCCTTACTGGAGGTGCTTTGTACCAGATGGATCAAACAATTGTTATACTCAGTATACTCGGTATCTTAATGTTGCAATAAACATTACAATATCTAATTCACCAATTATTAGCCCACAAGTGCAAAACTTCACTGGATCAACAATCGTACCAAACCCCAAAGCACTTTACAAAGTAAGGTTCACAAATTCAACAAAAGTTGTCCTTTTTTAAATTGGTTTCCCTCCCTCCGATCCTTCAGTGAATCTTTCCTTTTCCTTCTGATCGTTCAGTGAGTCTCTCCCTCTGTGTCCAATCTTTCCATAAGGAACTCAAGCAAGCCTCAGTCATTAACAGCTTGTTCTAAGGTGTCACCTAAACTTCTCAATTCAGTTATTGCCTTGTATTTCATTGCCAACTTCCCATTATCTTGCATATAGCATGCATTTGCATTGTCACAAAATACAGCATTGAAATAGCAAATACTGTATGCACTTTAGTACAAAATTGATCAGCATTGAGATTTTCTTAATTCAAAATTTTGCCTGAAGAGCTTTAGTACAGAAAATCATTATGTCTATGACAAAAATATATGTTTAACATCTATCAATTTACAGAAGCAATTCATTTCCTTACATCAAAGTCCTTTAGGCTTTTAGATATGATCTGATGAATGCTGCTGAATGACAAGGGAGCAAACGGTCACTTTGGACCATGGGAAGTTCTAACTGGAAGGTTTGTGGTCTTGCCTCAAGCAGGAAATTTTAATAGAATCACAATCCATTCATGTCTGAAAATCAGTAAGAACTATTTTATTGCAATCATCTATGTGAACATCTGTCTAAACAAATCTAAATGCTAATTAATTAATACTTGACAAATCATCAATGGTCACCTGCAAACCAGAATTCATTTTATACAACTCTGTCATTTGAATTTAAAATTTTTCTATTAAGTACAAAAATCATTAATAGCAAATGTTCTATTTCCCCGTATTAGGTGAAAAGGAACAAATAGGTGCAGATCTGAATACCAATCACCCTGAGCTGCACCAAAGTGTGTAATTGCAACTTAACCTCTGCAGCAGCCAGAGCAATATATAATCAAAATGGTGGCTGTCATCTGCACACAGACCAAGGTGTCTATTTGCAGTCACTGAATTGGGGCAGACTGTCTTACCATGTTGCGATTCCCAATTTTTATTTGCTGGCCAACTTTCTCTCAGGAGTTTAGCCCACAGCTTCCTGGAGTGTGTGTGTGTTAATGAGGAGTGTGTGTGTGTGTGTGTGTGTGTTAATGAGGAGTGTGTGTGTGTGTGTGTGTGTGTTAATGAGGAGTGTGTGTGTGTGTTAATGAGGAGTGTGTGTGTGTGTGTGTTTATGAGGAGTGTGTGTGTGTGTGTGTTTATGAGGAGTGTGTGTGTGTGTGTTAATGAGGAGTGTGTGTGTGTGTGTTAATGAGGAGTGTGTGTGTGTGTGTGTGTGTGTGTGTGTTAATGAGGAGTGTGTGTGTGTGTGTGTGTGTTAATGAGGAGTGTGTGTGTGTGTGTGTGTGTGTGTGTTAATGAGGAGTGTGTGTGTGTGTGTGTGTGTGTTAATGAGAAGTGTGTGTGTGTGTGTTAATGAGGAGTGTGTGTGTGTGTGTTAATGAGGAGTGTGTGTGTGTGTGTGTGTTAATGAGGAGTGTGTGTGTGTGTTAATGAGGAGTGTGTGTGTGTGTGTGTGTTAATGAGGCGTGTGTGTGTGTGTGTGTTAATGAGGAGTGTGTGTGTGTGTGTTAATGAGGAGTGTGTGTGTGTGTGTGTGTTAATGAGGAGTGTGTTTGTGTGTGTGTGCTAATGGGGAGTTTTTGCAAGACCTCCTCCTCTGCCTTCCCTAGGTTTCCCCTACCCTGCTGACAGACAGTCACACTCTCCCCTTCCTGCGCCTGTGCTTTCCTCTGAGATGTGATGCAGAGCCAAAGGAGAGGTTAAACGGGTGACCAAAAGCTTGATCAAAGAGGTGGGCTATTTTTTATTCATTCTCAAAATGTAGGCATCACTGGCAAGGCTGGCATTTATTACCTTTCCTTAGTGCCCGGAGAAGGTGATTCTTGATCCGCTGCAGTCCATGTGGTGAAGGTGCTCCCACAGTGCTCTTAGGGAGGATTTCCAGGATATTGACCCAGCAACAATGACGGTACAACGACATATGTCCAAGTCAGGATAACGTGTGACTTGGAAGGGAACTTGGAGATGATGATGTACTCATGCACTTGCTGCCATGTCTTTCTAGGTGATGCAGGTTGCAGGTTTGGGAGGTGCTGCCGAAGGGGCCTTGGCTAGTTGTTGCAGTGCATCCTGTAGATAGGGCCCACTGCAGACACGGTACACCTGTATTGGAGGGGATGAGGTTTAGGCTGGTGGATGAGGTGCCAATCCAGTACACTGCTTTGTCTTGAATGGTGGCAAGCTTCTTGAGTGTTGTGGATCCTCGTGGGGACTCTGGAAGTAACAGTGCAGGAATTGGAAGATAGTTCGTTGCTGGATATGTTCTGCTTACGATAGGATAGTTAAGAGTGGAACCAAGTAAGGGTAGTCCCACCAAGTTGGAAAACATGGGAGATGAATTGGAGGAAGATTGTACGGTCGACTGTGTTGAAGGCTGCAGATAGGTTGAGGAGGATGAGAAGGGATAATGCGCCATTGTCATAGTCACGGGGATTATCATTTGTGACTTTGATTAGGACCCTTTTGGTCCTGGCAGAAGGACAGAAACCTGATTAGAGTGTTGCAACCAGGGAATTAAGGAAGAGATGGATACAGATATGGGAGGCAACATGTTCAAGGACCTTGGAGAGGAAAAGGAAATTGGAGCTCAGCGTGGCAGCTAGTGAGGACAGGAGAGTCAAGGTTGCTGTTTTTGAGGAGGGAGTGATGGCACGGGTTTTGAAGGGAGGGTGTAGTGCATGAGGAGAACCATTCACTATATCAGCTAGCATGGGGGACATGGAGGGAAGTTATGTAGTCAAAGGTTTAGTGGGAATAGGGTTAAGGGAGCAGGAGGTAGGCCTCATGGATGAAATGAGCTTGGAGAGGGCACGTGGGAGATGGGGGAGAAATCAAAGAGACAGAGAGAAACATGAGTTCAGGACTAGAATGGAGGGGGATTAGAGGTTTGGTTTAGTGAGCAAGTGGAAGGGGGAAGCAGAAGAGGCAGGTGAACAGACGCTCTCTACCTTAATGTTAAAAAAGTCTATGGGCTTTTTGCACTTGCTGTTAGAGATGGGGAGGGAAAGGAGGTGGCCAGTTATAGAGAAAAGGTGAATGGAGTTATCTTTGCCCTCTATAGTGGGCTGTTTTTGCAGAAGAGAGTGAACCCAGTGGAGCTTTTCCCTTAAAAGATGTAATGATTTATATCTCAAGTACTGCCTGTGGCAAAGCATTCTGAGCTCTAATAATTCTGCATAAAGAAATTTCTCCTCACTTGCTGAATGACAATTTTAAATTATGACCCCTCATCACTGACTTCCCAATCAGTGAAAATAACCTTTCCCTATTCACCTCATCAAAATCCTTCATAATTTTAAAAAGCTCTATTAAATCATCTCGTAGACTTTTCTGCTTCAGTGGAAATGGTCCCGATATATCAAGTCTGTCCTTATAACTGTAGTTTACCATCCTTGGTACCGTTCTGTGAATATGTACTGTATGCTCTCTATGGCTTTCAATTAAGGGATACAAACAGTACTAACTGTGGCTTAACCATTGCCTTTTACAAATTTCTAATTTCCTCTTTACTCTTGTACTCGTGTCAGTTGTGGTTCAATTGGTAGCACTCTGGCCTCTGAATCAGAAGGTTGTGGGTTTAAGTCCCACTCTAGGGACTTGAGCAGATAAAGCTAGGCTGACACTCCAGTGTAGTGCTGAGGGAGTGCTGCACTGTTGGAGGTGCCGTCTTTTGGATGAGATGTTAAACCGAGGCCCCATCTGCCCCCTCAGGTGGACGTTAAAGATCCTATGGCACTATTTCAAAGAAGAGCAGGGGAGTTATCCCCGGTGTCCTGGCCAATATTTATCCCTCAATCAACATAACAAAAACAGCTTATCTGGTCATTATCACATTGCTGTTTGTGGGAGCTTGCTGTGCGCAAATTGAATGCTGTGTTTCCCACATTACAACAGTGACTACACTTCAAAAGTACTTCATTAGTTGTAAAGCGCTTTGAGACATCTGGTGGTCGTAAAAGGTGCTATATAACTGTAAGTCTTTCTTTCTATGTTCCTACTTGTCAAACCTGAAATATTGTTGGCCATTTTTATGGCTTCATCTACCTGCACTCGCAGTTTCAGGGAATTAAGTAGCTCTGTTCAATTCCAGAGTTCATTCACAGCGCTGATGAAATGCTAGGAGCCTCTATTTGTATTCTTCCACCAAACAAAAGATGAACATACAAATGAAATAGGCAAATTGAACACTGAAAATTACAGTTAAAATAATGATATATCTGCTCCAAGACTCCAGAATCATTTCACCAAGCAGACACAGGGGTATGTTCAACATAGTCTTGCAAAAGAAAGACTTGCATTTATAGAGCAGCTTATCACATCTCTCTGAAACATCCCACATCGCAAAGAGCTTCACATAGAATGAATGACTCTGAAGTGCGGTCACTGTTGCTGCATAGGCAAGCATGGCAGCCATTTTGCAGGCAGCAAGATTACACAAACAGTAATAAAGTGAATGACCACTCAATGGGGCAGATCTTGACTTGTGCAACAGTTTAAAACAGGTGATAGCGAGTCGGCTATTGACCGAAGTCAACGGAAGTAAAAATCGGTAGAGATATAAAACGGGCTGCTGACTCGCTAGCACCCATTTTACACTATCGCACAAAGTCAAGATCTACCCCAATCTATTTTTGCTAGTGTTTACTGAGGGAGGAATGCTGGCCAAGACACCTCTGAATTTGTGTACTGGGATCTTTAACCACTAACAAGCAAACAGAGCTTCCATTTAACAACTCATTGTTGGGACTGTTCTTCTGACAGTGCAGTACTGCCATAGTACTGCAGTTGAGGATCAACCTAGATTATGTGCATATGTACTAGACTTCAGCGTAAACTCGCAATCTGCTAAGCGGTGACAGTGTTACCAACCAAGCCCAATTGAAATATTCGTACAAAGTCAAAACAGTACTTTAGAAAATTAGTATTGATGACAGTTATGGGCAGTGACTACAGAAGCTGGTATTGTAAGAGCGATTAAGAGATGGTGCAAGGCAAAAGGAGATGGTAATGGGACAAGTTAAGAAACAAAGGATGGCTCCAGATGAAGTGTAAATGGCACTGACAGATTTAAGGTAATTGGCAAAAGAATCTGAAGGAAAACAAGGAGAATTTTCTTTACATAGTGAGTTATGATCTGGAATGCATTGCCTGAAAGGGTGCTGGAAGCAGATTCAATAGTAATTTCAAAAGGGAATTGGCTAAATACCTGAAGGGGATAAAATTGCAGGCTATGGGAAAGAACAGGGGAATGGGACTAATTGGATAGCTCTTTCAAAGAGCTGGCACTGGCACGATGGGCCGAATGGCCGCCTTCTATGAAGTATGATTCTATAATTCTGTGAGAACAAAGATGAAGGCCCTGATTTTATCGCGGGACAGGCTTGTTCCATGTGGGGGGCCTGGGTGAGCAACAAGCTCACATCTTGAAGTCTGGGGGAAATACCAGGGCAAGGGAGGATCAAGGTTTACTTGTTGGGCCTGGAGGAGCACTCCTTTCACAACCTGATGACATTTAAAAGTACTTTTGAAGTGTAGTCACTGTTGTAATGCAGGGAAACATGGCAGACAATTTGTGCATAGCAAGGTCCTGCAAACAGCAATGAGATAAATGACCAGATAATCTATTTTTGGTGATGTTGGTTGTGGGATAAATGTTAGCTAGGACACTGGGAGAAGTCCCTTCTCTTCTTTGATAAGAGCCATGGGATCTTTGACATCCACCTGAGAGGGCAGATGGGGCTTTGGTTTAATGTCTCATCCGAAAAACGGCACCTACAACAGTGCAGCTTTCCCTCAGTACTGCACCGAAGTGTCAGCCTAGATTATGTGCTCAAGTCTCTGGAGTGGGACTTGAACCCATGTCCTTTTGACTCAGGCTAGAGTGTTACTATTGAACAAAGATTGAAACCCTACAATTATGAGACTGGGCCTGTGGGAAATACATATTGTATTAATTAATCGTGTATAATCATAGGATCAGTATTTCACAGCACAGAAGGGGGCAATTCAGCCCATTATGCCTGTGCCATCGCCTTAATCCTATTAAGATTAATAGGCTGGATTAATTAATGATCTCGAAGTGAAGGATCCTCTTGGGAAGAGTGATCATAGCATGGTAGAATTTCAAATTCAGTTTGAGGGTGAGAAAGCTAGGTCTCAAACTAGTATCCTGAACTTAAATAAAGGTAATTACAAAGGTATGAAGGCAGACTTGGTTAAAGTGGACTGGGAAAATATATTATCGGACAAGACTGTAGAAAAGCAATGGCAAACATTTAAGGAGATATTTCATAAAGATATATTCCAGTGAGAAAGAAAGATCCTAAGAGAAGGATGAACTATCTGTGGCTAACTAAGGTAGTAAAGGATGGTATCAAATTGAAACCAAAGGCATACAATGTTGTGAATAATAGTGGAAGGCCAGAGGATTGGGAAATATTCAAAAACCAGCAAACGATTACTAATAAAATGATAGAGAGAGAAGATAGAAGATAGAGAGAGAAGTAAGCTAGCAAGAAATATAAAAACAGACAGAGCTCTACAGGTATATAAAAAGGAAGAGAGTAGCTAAAGTGAACGTTGGTCCCCTGGTGGATGAGTCTCGGGAATTAATAATGGGAAACAGGGAAATGGCGGAGACGTTGAACAAATATTTTGTATCGGTTTTCACGGTAGAAGACACTAAAAGCATCCCAATAATGGATAATCAAGGGGCTATTGGGGTGGGGGGGAACTTAAAACAATCACTATCACTAGAGAAAAAGTACTAGGCAAACTAATGGGCCTAAAGGTAGACAAGTCCCCTGGAACCGATGGCCTGCATCCTAGGGTCTTATAAGAGGTGACTGCAGAGATAGTGGATGCATTGGTTGTAATCTACCAAAATTCCCTGGATTCTGGAGAGGTCCCAGTGGACTGGAAAACTGTAAATGTAACGCCCCTATTTAAGAAAAGGGAGACAAAAAGCAGGCAATTAAAGACCAGTTAGCCTAACATCTGTCATTGGGAAAATGCTGGAGTCCATCATTAAGGAAGTGGTAGCAGGACATTTAGAAAATCATAATATAGTCAAGCAGAGTCAGCATGGTTTTAAAAAAGGGAAATCATGTTTGACAAACTTGCTGGAGTTCTTTGAGGATGTAACGAGCAGGGTGGATAAAGGGGAACTAGTAGATGTCATGTATTTGGATTTCCAGAAGGCATTCGATAAGGTGCCACATAAAAGGTTACTGCACAAGATAAGAGCTCACGGGGTTGGGGGTAATATATTAGCATGGATAGAGGATTGGCTAACTAACAGAAAAAAGAGAGTCGGGCTAAATGGATCATTTTCAGGTTGGCAAACTGTAACTAGTGGGGTGCCGCAGGGATCAGTGCTGGGATCTCAACTATTTACAATCTATATTAATGACTTGGATGAAGGAACCGAGTGCAATGTAGCCAAATTTGCTGATGATACAAAGGTAGGTGGGAAAGCAAATTGTGTGAAGGATGCAAAGAATCTCCAAAGGGATATAGATAAGCTAAGTGAGTGGGCAAAAATCTGGCAGATGGAGTATAATGTGGGAAAATGCGAGGTTATCCACTTTGGTAGGAAAAATAAAAAAGCAAATTATTATTTAAATGGGGAGAGATTACAAAATGCTGAGGTACAGAGGGATCTGGGGATCCTTGTACATGAATCACAAAAAGTTAGCATGCAGGTACAGCAAGTAATTAGGAAGGCAAATGGAATGTTGGCCTTTATTGCAAAGGGAATGGAGTATAAAAGCAGGGAAGTCCTGTTACAACTGTACAGGGCATTGGTGAGACCACACCTGGAGTACTGCGTACAGTTTTGGTCTCCTTATTTAAGGAAGGATATACGTGCATTGGAGGCAGTTCAGAGAAGGTTCACAAGGTTGATTCCGGAGATGAAGGGGTTGTCTTATGAAGAAAGGTTGAGCAGGTTGGGCCTATACTCATTGGAGTTTAGAAGAATGAGAGGGGATCTTATTGAAACATATAAGATTCTGAAGGGGCTTGACAGGGTAGATGCAGAGAGGATGTTTCCCCTCGTGGGGGAATCTAGACTAGGGAGCATCATTTCAGAATAAGGGGGCACCCATTTAAAATGGAAATGAGGAGGAATTTTTTCTCTCAGAGGGTCGTGAATCTTTGGAATTCTCTTCCCCAGAGAACTGTGGAGGCTGGATCATTGAATATATTTAAGGTGGAGATAGACAGATTTTTGAATGGTAAGGGAGTCAGGGGTTATGGGGAGCGGGCAGGGAAGTGGAGTTGAGGCTAAGATCAGATCAGCCATGATCTTATTGAATGGCGGAGCAGGCTCGAGGGGCCAAATGACCTAGTTCTGCTCCTATGTCTTATGTTCTTATTCCCATGTCCATTATCCATACTATTTTAAATTTGTCTCTTTTCAATATTTATCCACTTCCTTTTCCAAAGCTATTATGGATTCTGCTTGCACCACTGTTTCTGGCAGGTAATTTCATGTCCTAGTAATTCTCCACATAAAAAGAAATGTCTTCTAACCTCCCTCTTTGTTCTTTTGGTGATAATCTTAAACGCATGCTCTCCAATTACTGACTCTTCAATCGTTAGAAATCATTTTTCCATATTTACTTATCAAACCCTTTCATAATTTTGAACACTTCTATCAGATGTCCTCTTAATCTTTGTTCTAGTAAAAAGTGCCCAAGTTCCTTAGTATCAAGCGCTGGTAGAGCATTTATATAGTTTGGTAAATATTTAGTAGATGAAAGCATATAAATGGGAAAAAACTAATTAAGGCACATGGGAAAGGTGCTGAATGGAAGTTATTTTACCCAGAGAAGGGAAGAAGAGAAAACAAGGAGAGTAAGTCCATAAAAATCTCATACACTTCCACAAGGCTAGTTATAAAATAGCAGTAACAGACTGGTTCTAGGCCAGTGCATGCAGAAGGACATAACTGGGGGGGGAAAGCAACATCATTTACAAATCTAAAGGAGGAATTTGACAGAACAAATAAGATGAAGAATAATTTTCAAAATCTGGAGGAGGGAATAAAACATATACAGAAGTTCTTGTTCCTAACACCCAATATAAATTTTCTTTCAGGATTTTAAGGAGGCTTTTTACATCCCATTGCCCGTATCTATGAAGAATATCTTTCTGTAAAAACTTACTTGATTCTTTTCTTTTAATTTAACAATTCAATTTTCTCCAAGGCACTGACTCCAAGGGCCACCCAACGTGGCTTCATAAAAAGGTCATGTCTTACAAATCTAATTGCATTTTTTGAAGAAGTTACAAAGTTGGTGGATGAGGGACGTCCAGTAGACATTGTCTACTTAGATTTCCAAAAAGCTTTCGATAAGGTACCGCATAAGAGGCTTTTCTATAAGATTGTAGCCTCTGGTATTAGTGGTAATATAGTGAACTGGACTGAGAACTGGCTGGCAGCACGTAGACAAAAAGTAGTTATGGATGGATTTGGATCTGTGGTGTCCCACAGGGATCGGTGTTGGGACCGTTGCACTTCACTATTTTTATTAATGATCTGGATGTAGGTGTTGGGGGCACAATCTGCAGATGATATCAAGATCTGTTCAAGTATTAGGACTGTAGATGACGCTTGTCTGCTTCAGGCAGATCTTAATGTATTAGGATATTGGGCTCATTACTGGCAAATGATGGGCCGTATTTTCCGCCCCCCACGGGTGCATACGAGGTGTGTACACGCCCGTAGGGGCCGCGCAAGTTCCGGGTTTAGGCATGCGAAGCACATGCGCTAAAACCCGGAATTTGCGATCTGTCAAGAATCTTCTTGACAGATTATCCGCATCCCCGGGAAAAGGGCCTCTGCGGGGGGACAGTTGCACTATTTGCCCAAGTTCCACCCACTGATTGCCCGTGAAATTGTTACGCCTGGTAAAAGCCTGCTTTTACCTGCATAAGAGTTTAAAAAAATAGAAAAATAAAATGTTAGCACTCATTTATACATTTAAAGACCCTGTCCAATAAGGTAAGTTTATTTCTAGTCCCGTTAAAACATATTAAAAAAAAATTCAAAAAATTTAATTTTTGTTTAAAAGATTTAATTAAATGGCATTTTAAATATGTAATTAAAAAATAATAATTTCATGTGTTCATGTATTTTTTAAGTGATCCCCATTCATACTTATGGGGATTCCGTATGTACGGAACTCCCATAAGTATGAATGGGGATTCGCTTCTTTCATTGGTTGGGCCGGCCCACGTGATCCCAGGGCGCTTGCAAATCGCATGCGCCCTGGGATATGTGGGCCTCTGCCCGCATGTACCCGGAGAGGCCCAGGAGCGAAAGTCTCCGTACCTCCCGGACCACCAGGTAAATTCATAGATTTTTTACAGGTTGGAGGCATCCGCCCGCTGGAAGCCTCCGACTGCAAATTTTGGGCCTAGATAAGTGCAGTGTTATGTATACGGGCAGGGTAAATGCTCAACATTCATACACCCTTCAGGGAAAAGCATTAAAGAAGGTAGAGATAGAAAGAGATTTGGCCATTCTAGTGCATACATCTTTAAAGATACATGAGCAATGCCGTGAGTGACAGCTGAGCAAATCGGGTATTATGGTGTATCCATAGGACAATTGAGTATAAAACAAGGCATACTATTTTGTCCTTGTACAAGACCTAGTCAGGCCACTCTTGGAATACTGTGTCCATAGGATCATAGGAACACGGGAACAGGAGTAGGCCATTCAACCCCTCAAGTCTGTTCTGCCATTTAATGAGATCATGGCTGATCTGCGACCTAACTCCATATACCCGCTTTTGGCCTATAACCCTTAATACCATTGGTTAACAAAAATCTATCAATCTCAGATTTAAAATTAACAATTGATCTAGCATCAATTGCTGTTTGCGGAAGAGAGTTCCAAACTTCTACTACCCTTTGTGTATAGAAGTGTTTCCTAATTTCATTCCTGAAAGGTCTGGCTCTAATTTTTAGACTATGCCCGCTAGTTCTAGACTCCCCAAACAGCGGAAATAGTTTCTCTCAGGGCCAGAGTGATCGCTTGGACTAGTTTCGATCGCCTAGATGGGTCGGAGAGGAATTTCCCAATTTTCTTCAAATTGGCCTGGGTTTTTAACTTTTTTTAACTTTTAGCAGGAGATCACATGGTTTCGGGTTGGGTGGAGTGTATATGTTGTGATACACAAGGTATCACAATTGTGTGGGACAGGCTCGATGGACCAGAGGGTCATTACCTGTCTGTCATTGTTCGTATGTTCTCCCAGGATACAAATCCAAAGGTGCCAACAGTTCTCCAGTATGAGTATCAGCCCTGGCTAAGTGGTAACACCTTCACCTTAGAATTACACGATTGAGCACAATCTATGCTGACACTTCAATGCTGTAGAGGAAGTGCAGCACCAAAGGAGGCTTTTGAATGAAATGTTAAACCGATATCCTGTCTGTCCTCTCAGGTGGACACAAACGATCCCGAGACACTATTTGAAGAAGAGATGGGGAATTCTCCTAGCATCCTGGCCAACATTTATCCCTCAACAAACATTACAAAAAATAAAAACAGAAAATGCTGGAAATACTCAGCAGGTCAGGCAGCATCTGTAGAGAGAGAAACAGAGTTAACGTTTCAGGTCGATGACCTGCTGAGTATTTCCAGCATTTTCTGTTTTTAATACAAAAAATACATTATCTGGTTATTTATCTCATTGCTATTTGTGGTACCCAGCTGTGTGCAAATTGGCAACATACTGTGAAGTCCTTTAGGACGTCCGGAAGATGGGAAAAGTGCTATATAAATACACATTCTTTCTTCTTTCCTTTTTCCCCATGTGGCTACTTTTTATGCGTGAGCCTAAACAATAAACATCATCCGGGTATTTGACCATGGTGTGTGGGAGGGAGTGGGAAAGAGGGAGGGATCAGGGACAAACAGACTGCTGAGCCTAATCCCATTATTACCCACTTTTCCCAGCATGGGTCACTGGATCACAATCATGAATGGGAGCACAGGCTCATTGTTTTTCCCTCCCAAACCTATGGCCACTGAAAAACATTGTAATGCCCCCCATAATGCCACAGTTAAGAATAACTACTTTGTACAGTAGTTACAAGGCGGTGCAGTCCTCCACTGAACCATTGTGAGAGGCTCATTCCCCACTACTTACATCCATTTCCAAAACTTGGAATAAAAATATAAAAACATTTAGTCGTTGATTTAGCAAGCCACCAGATGTTTAATTCCTCGCACTAGATTTTCCTTGGAGCTGGTTTTGTTGTTGAAAATTATTACTTGGTGCTATGCAATAAAGACATATTTTACACTCCAACTATCTGCCAGTAAAAATCTTTATCAATAAACTGTTCACGTTTTTTCCAAACAAATAATGACTCATTTTATGCTGCGTGAAAATGCACAATATTGCGCAAACTGTCAACTGTCAATGATTTTGCAACTCAATTATTCATGATTTAAAGCAAATTTCAGTTCTGTTAAATAAATGATTAGCTATTCATACTTTCCAAAACCAACAATGGTGAGAATGTGGAACTCGCTACCACAGGGAGTGGTTGAAGCGAATAGTATAGATGCATTTAAGGGGAGGCTAGATAAGTATATGAGGGAGAAGGGAATAGAGGGTTATGCTGATAGATTTAGATGAGGAAAGACGGGAGGAGGCTCGAGTGGAGCATAAACGCCGGCATGGACTGGTTGGTCCGAATGGCCTGTTTCTGGCCATATATCCTATGTAATCCTATGTAATTTTCCTTTGTAGAATTAATAATGACAATTGAAAGTTACCAAAGTAAGTGAATAAATTATAATTATGATAATACAAAATAATATATGTATTCATCTCACTGGCAGAAGCTGAATAATTTTGCAAATATTTTTACAATCACATGTATGGTTTACATTTTACATAAAACCTGGAAAAATTACTCGGTAGCAGGATCTCTCATTTACATTCGGAACAATTGTATTTTCTTACAAGTGGCGTTGCTTGGAGGTTGTGCTGTTACAGTGCGGATAGAGTCTGCTAGGGTGTAAGAATGGGAAGGGTGCACATCTCCATAGAATGAATTTGAAAAGAAATTTATAAGAGATGTGCTTAGAAAGAGTGAAGTAAGTGGGTGGGAGGAGGCTCGTGTGGAGCATAAACACCGGCCTGGAACAGTTGGGCCAAATGGCATGTTTCTGTGCTGTAAATTCTATGTAATTCTATGTGTTTTTTCATTGGTTTCTGGAAAATAAAGTGAGTCATTTTCCAAATATACACTCGCAGCGGAAAACCTTGCATACTGGCAATGACATATTGGAAAATTACAAGTGTGCATCCGTGATTTTCCAATATATACTGCCAGCAGGTAAGGATGTTCAGCACCAGAGCATACTCAGAAAATTAACTCAATAGTTTCTTCCTTGGTCACTGCAGCTAGTATTGAAAATAAACGTGTTTCTCTCACTTACCACAAGTACATAAATAAGTAAATCTTTGCCTGCCTTTGAAGGCCAGGATCGAAGGGGGTCAGAGATCGGGGAGTTTCGGAAGGCAGGGATCGGGGTGGGGGTCGAAAGGCCGGGATCAGAGGGGGTTGGAGGTTATGGGGGGGACAGGGTTTGGAAGGCTGGGATCGGGGGGGGGGGGGAAATCGGAAGGCCAGATCAGAGAAGGTCATAAGACCGGGATTGGAACGGGTCGGAGATCGGGCAGGTCGGAAGGATGGTTCGGAAGGGCAGGATTGGGGGTGGGGGGTCAGAAGGCCAGGATCAGAGGCCAGAGTTGGGTCAGAAGTTGGGAATCGAAGGTCGAAGGGGAGATCGGAGGCCTCGTGGCGGGGATGGGTGGGTCGGAGGCCTTGTGGGGGAGGTCGGGGGGGAAGTCGGAAGGGTTGCGGGGGTGTCTGATCACGGGGGGTTGGTGAGGCAAGGGCGCTGGATCCAGCAGGTAAATGGAAAGGCACTTACCTACTCGGGAAACCCGGCCGCCTAAAGTTAAATATTAAAATGAAGATTCAAAATGAGGCAGCCAGCCTCATTATAATATTTAAAGTACCAACCCGCCTTCTGGGAGTGGGTTGGCTGCCCGGCCTCCGTCCCACCTCCGTTAAACCTGGAAGTGGGCGGGTTGGAGGTGGGTTGGGGTCGGGATTCAGATTTCCACCACTGTAACTTCCCCAGCCAACTCAAGCCCGCCCGTTTGTTGGGGTTAAAATTCCCCCAATATCTCTGCAACAATTCTTGCTGTTATTAAAACGGTTTGACTTAAATAAATATATTTAAGTTGGGGTCTTTTATTCAGAATCTCTCTGAAAAGTTGAATATTGATTCAGTTCTGCCAAAAGTTGCCACCAGTATTGTGTAGTTTTCTGATTGCCTTGAGTTAATGATCAGAAAATCATGGACTGCGAGTCCTCGATTTCCAGACGTGTAATCCCTGCGAGTGCCACTCTATGCCAACAGCTACATGTTTTTTTTCTTTAAGAGCTTTATATAAGGGGAAATGCTTTTCAACGACATGACAGCAAATACAATATAAGGGACAACTAAGCAACACTTCCCAGCGCAGTACCCACAAACCACGAGCCCCTGGTACCAGAAAGGATATATTGCCATAATCTGGGAACCTGCTTTTAGTTCTTCAAAGCACTTTAACTGTATTAGTAAAATTACAGTAAATGCTTTAAGGAGTAGTATTAACAAAATCAAGATGAAGCAAACAGCAAATTTTACCTGGATTATAATACTTCACAACGCTTTAGCAGTTGTCTGCAGTACATTAAACAACTTGGATCACATGTCCCCAATGAAAAGCTTTTGCATGAGAAATAAACCCACAGATTCCTTTGTTAGCCTTTATACATATAGCAGTATAGCAAGAAAAGAATTGAAAAAACAAGTGTTGTGAATCTAAATAAACAGAAATCAGGCAACTTGATTTGAAATGGCATCTACAAACCAGTCAGGAACTTGTTCCAGCCCCTTCACAGGATGATACTCTCAGGGAGCTACCGAAGAACACCATTTTAGAAAAAACAAGATATTAAACTAGTTAAGTATTCATTTAAAAATATTTAATGCGGTAATTCTTTAGATCTGAAAATGGACAGATCTCTGATCTCCCACATCCTGTGTGGGGGTCAGTTTCACCTTAAGCGGTAATCTAGCAGAGCAGATTGCCCACCCGTTCTAAAACCCGCCCAATTTTCATTTCCATTAAGTTCACTGCTGCTCTCCAGATGAACAGACGTGATTCCATTATCAGTATCTCCCAATCAACTAAGATCGATTCCTCCAGCAGCACAAAGAGCAAACCGATGCCAAAGAATTATACATGAATTTCAACCCGCTTACAAAGTCACCAAAATCCAGAAATCCATGAGTAAATTGACGACTCACCTTTTAGTCTTATGCTCTCTGGGCTTCCATCTTGCTGTAATAAAACAGAAAATAAAATATTAGAGAAAAACAGCACAAATGAATGGAAGTACATTAAACTAAAAAAAAAATTACAACTTGTGGAGGTATTCATTTGTTTCCATTACTTACCAGATATATAAAAAAGGAATTTCTACAGTTAATTCTGCATTTACTTTTGCTGTATGTTAGAAATGTATATTTAAACCTTACAATACTCATTGGCTCACATCCCCTTCCTGTTTGATACCACTGAAACACATCAAAGATTGACCTGCTTATATCCATGACAGCATTAGATCAGTCTTGAGATCTTTGCCATTTGATTGGGATTAAAACCAACTTTTGAAGTCACACTTGATCCAATGAAATGACAGTTTTTTAAAAGTTGATTCCCCTTCCAAAACAGTTGGCGATAGCTGGGAGGCAAATGATTTCAAATTTCAAAACAATTAGGGAGAAAAAGTTAGAACAGGTGAAACAGATTGTATTAGATAGAAGAAAGAATAATATTAAGCTTTGAATTATAAAAAATAAGACTGAGAAAGAACAGGAAAAAGGAAATACAGGTCAGGCTAAATTGAAGCCATTTTTAATTTTTAATTTAAAATTGTGCTTTTGATGTTTATGTTGGTGCTGCAGGGTTAATACTGCAGTAATAGAGCTATGCCTGATGGTTTAGTAACTTTATTCCTATACTATTACTAAAGACAGGAATTTCCCTGAATCCGTCAGCAGTCTAAGAACTTTTTTTCAGCTAAACCCCTTTCTTAAGTCTCCCAGTGGATTTTTCCAATCTGCAAGACTCCTCCTTCACTTGGAAGGGCTGCATGAACTGAACCGCATCCTACTGCCATACCTACTGCATGACAAACCAATAAGAAAAGGTGCTTGTTCAAGGCACTGTACTGTTTTGAGGGGGTCCGTCTCAGCAGAAATTTCTAAGTTATTTGCAAATTAGAACTGAATGGATATTTGAGGGTGGGAATAAAATGGGAGTCCATTGTTCTACAACTACAACTATCGTTGGTATCCCTTGCTAAAAAAAATCTTAATATTCTTTGGGGGAGAAATTCAGTATCGCCCCATTTGGGGCGCAATTATCGGCCAGGGCGCAAAGATTAGCGCCTGGCGCTAATTATCGCCTCCGACCGCAAACTTGACTTTTATCGCCCCTGGAGGTGATTGGAGCACTAAATCAGGCGCTTCACACCTGTCTTAAGGCGCAAAGGCCGAGGAGCGAGGCGCTAACTCAGAGCGCTGGCGAAGCTCATGTGATGTCAGTCAGCAATGGAACACAGACACAATGGCGCCGGCCAGTTCTTAAAGGGGAGGGTTGATCTTGCTTTCCATCCACACCCTGCTGATTGCAGCCTTGAATCTCGGCCTGGAGAGACCTGTACATCAAATCTGCTGGAAAGAACAATGGAGAGGACCAGGGAAAGAGCTCAGAGTGCAACCCCCATGACTCTTCTAAATCGATACAAGGAAGGTCAAATCAAAATGAACCTGCAAAGTGCTGCTCAATACCCAAAACTCCTTCACACAGCGTTGAATCTCTCCAGAAGTCTCCCTCTCTCTCTCTCTCAGAATGCGCGGTTCAAAAATGTCACCAACAAAAAAAGGCAGGATACGGTCGCCTTTAAATAGCGCTCCCCCAGTCCCTTCCTGACTGCAAAACGCTCCCCTCAACCTGTCGTTGCTAGCGGCAGGCGGTAAGGCAGGGGGCGCCACTCAATATCCGCTCCGGGGTGCTACCGGGGCATTGCATACATGACTGACGTCACGATCTGCCGGCGCAGGAGATCGTGGCGGTAGTGTTTAGCGCCGCCGCAAAATGTCTAGTTAATTTCGCGAGCGGCGCAAACATCACCACGCCCGGGCGCTAGTTGCCTTGCGCCCCATTAGCACCTTCTTAGGGCACTAATGGGAGGCGCAACCAACTGAATTTTTCCCCCTTTAATTCTTTGAATATTTTTGTTTAAGAAAGTATGCTAATGACATCATTGACAGAAACTGGCTTGGAGGAGTAGCTGACCCCAACAGTGTGAGAGAGCTGATTTAACATGCACAATTAAATTGGCAGGATCACTGAAGCACCCCATATTAATGACTGGGGGGGGACATTTTCATCAAGAGCAAGATAACCATCAGAAGTGATGCCACCGGTCCCACCCTGCTGTGACCCCCATCCCATTTTCCTGGGTGGGGTCAATTAATTACCCAGAGTGGACCCTGCCTTGAGGATTTGTCACGATCGGGAGGTAACTGATACACAGATGTAGCATTACCCTCGCCAGAACAGCTTAAAGGCTTCGGCCATCAACTAACTGGCCAATAAGTGCAGGAGCACCAAAGTGAATTCGAATCCTGCTGCAAGCAATCTTTAATGGCAGGGGCAGGAAGCATCTAAAGTGATAAAACATTGATCCTGCTGGCTCCTGCTGCTACAGACTCCCTGTCCCCTTCTCCCTTTCTGGCCCTCCCTTTCATTGGTGGTGCAGAGGCAGAAACAGAGAGCAATCCACCAGAGTCCTAAGCGGTGCTCCCCACCCCCTTTGTGGCAAGGTGGACGATGGGTGGTCGGCTGTCAACGGAAGCAGAGGAGGCAAATCTTAGACAACAATTTAAGGGTCAAGGATTTGGCAGGCGGCCTATGCATTCCATTTTCCTTGATTCTCTACCCCGGGACTATAATATACCAGACAATAATATAAAAGGAAAATCCTCCCCTTTACCTCTAATCATGTTAATTCAGTTTTCTTACACCGTTTGATATTCAAATATGAATAATGATAGAAACTTGAAAAGGGAAAATTTGCAGGGCTATGGGGAAAGAGCGTGAGTGAGACTAATTGGAGGGCGCATTCAAAGAGCCGGCACAGGCACGATGGACCGAATGGCCTCCTTCTGTGCTGTAACAGACTAAGCTTCTATGAAACACTCACGCTTTAAAATTCACCTTTTATAGTGACTAGCCAAACTATTTCAGAAGACAATTAATTATTCAGATTGCAGCTTGTAAAAAGAAACCACTTCTCTTGAAAGACCATCTTTAGTCAGTTACAAACGTAAAAGATGTTAATGCTTTTCTCTGTTCTCAATGATGCCCAAATCTTCTTTATCATCTTACTGGAAATGTGTGCAGGAAAATCCAATTTTTTAAAAAAGGCCTGGAAAGGTTGGTGACATGATTACTCACATTAAAAGGGATTAAAAAGTCTCTCCAGGAGTACCTTCTGTTCAAAGTACTAGTTCTCTCCTAAAAGGAGGTAGACATATAAATTACCTTGCTGTACATAACATTTCATACTTCTGCTTCCCTGCAGGGCTGCAGTTGCAGCATAGTCAGCCTGTTGTAATTTTCTATGAGGTTGGGTGCTTCCATATCAGCCACCAGTCTGGTCATAAGTTTCAGCTTCCAAGTCAATGGAATCACTCTGTAAAACCCACTCTTTTAACTTAAATTGCTGGGGTAGCTCAGGAGGGATGCTAAGGCACAAAATGGCAGGTTCCATAAACTACAAAAAGTAAAGATATTTACATCAAAGTAATCTATATGCTTATAAACATATTTATTAAGAGAAAAAGTACATTTAACAGAGAGTAGTCCTATCCGCTCATTCCTTCTATATCCTTTAAGTAACGTCTGTGTTCCAAATTCAGCAGAAGATACCAACTCGGATTTAGTGGCATCAGTCGCTCCCGTGAGTGGTCTAAGTGTCTTACCTTTGTGGGAGTTGACTCACACTGCCCTATCTCTAACTGCATTAGTACCCACTTGTGACCTCAACCTTTCACATGTGTACTATTTCAATCAGTCTGACCGTGGGCCAAGCAAACATTTGATAAGATAAGGCTGCATTCAAATCAATAAGCGGCTTTATTTCATAGTAGGAGAACATAAAGAACAGTAGTTATGATTGGTCTCACCTAGTTCAGTCAGTACAACTTACCTTTGCATAATAATACAAAATAATGAATATGCTATGCTTCCGAGCATCAGCAGGTCATCTAGCTTGAATTAAACAAAATAGTTTTGGATTACCTTCTACTGCATTCCATCCTTCTCGATGCACTTGTTGCCTGAGTGCCTGGGGGGGGGGGAATTTTAACTTTTGGACCCGCCAGGAGCGAGGGGGCCCGGAAGCGTGCACGAAACCCGGAAGTCCAGGTCTCCCCGCACGCTGTGGAGTTTTAACTCCATAGTGTGCATGTGGCATCACTGATAGGTTCCCCGCCCGGAGGTCAGCCTGGCTTGGCTTCCAGTCAGGCGGGGAACGCTGGAGAAAAGGCCACAGCTCCAGGTAGGTCCGAGCCCTGACCCCGGGGCAGGGTATGATCCCGGGGGGGTTCCCATTCCCAACCCTGGAGGGGGTTCCGATCCCCGACCCCGGGGGCTGGAGTACGATCTCCGATCCTGGGGAGAGACCGTTCCCCGACGCTGGGGATGTCCGTTCTCCAATACGGGGGGGGGGGGTCTGGGGGGGTCCGATCACTGGCCCCGGGGAGGTCTGATCCCGGAGGAGGGGGGATTTGTATGGGGTGGGGATGATGCTGGGGGAGCTTGTGGGGCCGGGGGGAAACACCCCTGCTCCTCCTGGTCCACAAGGTTAAATCCGAGGTTCCAGCCTCATTGTAAGAACATAAGAATCAAGAGCAGGAGTAGGCCATATGGTCCTTCGAGCCTGCTCCGCCATTCAATAAGATCAAAGCTGATCCTTGACCTCAACTCCTCTTCACGCCCAATCCCCATATCCCTTGATTCTCCGAGAGTCCAAAAATCTATTTATCTCAGCCTTGAATATACTCAACAACATCATCCACAGCCCTGTCAAGTAGAGAATTCCAAAGATTCACAACCCTCAGTGAAGAAATTCTTCCTCATCTCAGTCTTAAATGGCCGACCCTTATCCTGAGACTATGCCCCCTAGTCCTAGACTCTCCAGCCAGGGGAAACAATCTCTCATTGAAAGAAGAAATGACAGCGTTTGACAGCTCTGTGAAGCTGTCAAACACTGCCATTCTCTTTAGTTTGATGAGACTTTGTGGTGAGGACTCTTCAAACCTGTCAACTTTGTAAATTTCACATGTCTGTAAGATCGGAGGATCCAACAGCCATTGTGTGAAATTGACAAGGAGGATGTCGGCTCTCCCCATCCACCGCGGCTAAAGGCTATGCAAGGAAAACAAGGTAAGTGCACACTTTTTCAAACTTATCACTCACCTTGCATACTTACCACTCCACACTTGCACCCATCATTCACCTCTACACCTTACTTCCAGGTGCCTCCGACCCCCGCAGACCTCCTCCACGTCTCCTCCAACCCGGCGGGGTTCTCCGAGGACGGGAAGCCTTCACCTGTGAAGGTAAAATGGCACTAATCCTTTTTTCTGCCTGTTAACTACCTGTTAACAGGCAGTTAAAAGGATTAAATGCCTTTCCCGCCTCCAGGAGACGGGACCCAAAGCTGCATATCTTCCCGCCTCCTGGCAAAAGGGCACGGAGGCGGGATGGGGGCGGGTTTGCCATCCGCCCCCACTTTCTCCGAGTTTACTGGCTGTCCCGCCTCCATGCCCGCCTCCTCGGGGCTTGGAAAATCCAGCCCAAAATATTTGTTTAATGTCTCTGCCATTTCCTTATTCCCCATTAAAATTGCACCTGTCTCAGCCTCTAAGGGACCAACGCTTACTTTTCCTACTCTCTTCCTTTTTGCATACTTATAGAAGCGCTGACAATCTGTTTTTATATTTCTGGCTAGTTTACTCTCATTCTATTTTCTCCCTTTGTATCAAGTTTTTGGTCATCCTTTGCTGGTTTTTAAACTCTCCCAATCCTCAGGCTTACTACTATTCTTTGCAACATTATAAGCCTCTTCTTTTAATCTAATACTATCATTAACTTCTTTAGTTAGCCACGGATAGATCACTTTTCCCGTGGAGTTTTTATTTCTCAATGGAATGTATATTCATTGAGAATTTTGGAATATTTTTTCACTGGTGACTACATTTCCGAGTTTTGTGTCATCTGCAAACTTTGAAATTATACCCTGTATACCCAAGTCCAGGTTATTAATATATATCAAAAAGAGCAGTGGTCCCAACACTGACCCCTGGGGGACACCACAGCACACTTCCCTACAATATGAAAAACAACTGCTCACTGTTACTCTCTGCTTTCTGTCCTTTAGCCTATTTTGTATCCACGCAGCCACTGTCCCAGTAATCCCATGGGCTTCAATTTTTCTAATAAGTCAATGATGTGGTACTTTATCTAACGCCTTTTGAAAGTCAACATACATATCAACCACACTGCCCTCATCCACTCTCTCCATTACTTCATCAAAGAACGTGATCAAGTTAGGTGCTCCTGGTGGGTAAGACTCTGGGGGAGTGAGGTTTTGGAAAATTACACCTTGTATGTGCATTGTGTCCATGACAAAGAGATAAAGATGTGGATGAAGGTATTGTAGTCTTTCTGTTCATTTCAAGTTACACATCGATTACTGTTATTTTCTCAATGATGTTTCATAGGAATAAACACAAAAGGTGTTATTTTACCCACACATTTTATTTGAGTGTCAGAAAATTATTTTTTCAATTTTCACCAAAACATCGGGCTGGATTTTCCGGGGGGAGGGGGGTCAGTGGGCGTGATCAGTGGCGGGTCGGGTGTGAAAGTGTTTTTTTCCCCAGCGGGTCAGGACCCCACTGTGAACCCGCTGCCACACGCTTTTCCCCAATGTCGGGTCTGTCAGCGCTGAGCAGACCCGACTGGCAGCGGCGGGGGACCCAATTCAGGTTATTATGACCTTGTTTAGAGATCATTAAGAACACATTGGAGCTCACCTTTAGATGTGACGTGCTCGCCCACGGGGTCATCGCTGCTCAGGGATCACGTCTGTCAAGCTGAGGCGGGAGTTCAGTGGCCATTGAATCAGCTGTTGACTTGACAGCTTCAAATGTGCAGTAAAAGCTCCCATCTTACACAGATATCTTCCCTCAGCCACAAGATTTTCCTCACTGCATTTCTGCAACAGATTCACCATGCTGCAAGTCTTTACACAAGTCTCCATCCAGTCTCACTTCATTAGCTCTCTCACCATTGACAGATCGCTTCTGTCATCTCTACTTCACCTGCCAACTATTCCATCAGCTTGGGTGCCCTTTATACTCTCTCACCTTGGTCCTCAGAATCCCACCACGATCAGCCCCAACACCAGCAGCACCAGGCACACCAGCAGCACCAACAACAACAACAACCTTCTCCGCATTCAACTGATGCTGCACAGGACACAGGGCATCAGCACCTGACCACGTTGCCTCACCATGGCCAGATTTACTTCACGTGACGCTGTACACCCTGGCTGCCACATGATGCGCCAGGCTGGCACCTCCCCACACCAACACCATAAGGCATCCCTACAATGCCCAAGCCATTCCTTTCACACTCATGTGGAGAGTTGGGATTGTTCTCCTTAGAGCAGAGAAGGTTAAGGCAAGACCTAATAGAGGAATTTAAAATTATGAGGGGTTTTGATAGAGCAAGTAGGGAGAAACTGTTTCCTCTGGCAAGTGGGTCGGTAAAACAGAGGCCATAGATTTAAAATAATTGACAAAATAATTAGAGGGGAAATGAGGAGAAATATTTTCACACAGAGTGTTGTTAAGATCTGGAATGCACTACCTGAAAGGGTAGTTGGATCAGATTCCATAGGAACTTTCAAAAGACAATTGGACGTGTATTTCAAGAGGAATAATTTGCATGGTTATGGGGAAAAAGCTGGGGTGTGGGACTAAATTGGACAGGTCTTGCAAAGAGCCAGTACAGGCATGATGGGCCGAGTGGCCTCCTTCTGTGCTGTAAGATTCTATGGGGGCACAATTCGGAGTACTGCCCCGGCCGCTAAATTGGGCTTACCGCCCTGGCGAGGAAGCGGAGCGCTATCTCAGGCGCTCCATTTCCACGTGGGGCGCCAAGCGCGGTAGCGCCAGAGCGCTACGTGGCTGCTTCGCGTAGCACTGACGCAATTCAGCGCCCCTCTCCTTCCGTTAAAGGGAAGGGCCGCTGCGCACTCTGCAGGCCATTTGACGGCCTCCACTAGCCCACCAGGGCGGCGTGGTACCGTGGCCGCAGCCCGGCACTGAGATGCGGTGCTGGATGGCGTGATGGCGGCCACGGACAACGCCAAGGGTCCGGAGGTCGGCAAAAATTAAAAACATTGGCACGGGGCGCAGCCAGACTACCCCTTTAATTAGCACCCCACCAGCGTTGTACGGCCTGGCTCGCGACCCGCGAGGTTATTGCTGACATTGCCATCAGCAGCCTCATGGGGCACAGCTGAATTTCGGCTGCGGGGCACTAAGGGGCTTAAAGGGGTTGCGTCGCCTGGCGATGATGTCATCGCCGGCGGCGCTGCGGCCCGGGACGCTACTGGAGGGGGCGCGGCGCTATCGTCTAGTGCCTCAGTAGCATCCCGCTGAATTTCTCAGCAGGCGCTATTAATGCCCCCACCCGGGCGATAAGCCTTTTGCGCCCTGTTGGCACCCTCCCGGAGGCGCTAACGGCAGGCGCAAAGGAGGCGAATTTCGCCTCCCATCATTCGAATTATCTTCAAAATAAGCCCATTGACCTTTGCAAATTGCTTCTTTTCTTCTCACACAAAAGCATAAAATAGACGCAATATTGTCTACTGCAGATACAGCGGAAACCAAAATCTGCACATTGGCTTTACAAGTGCATGTAAAACAATTCAGAAAAGTATATTTCTCTGCATGAAAATCAAAATGCTCACTCTAGAGCTCAATGAGCTATTCCAATGATACAATCTCAGGTGCTATTATTAAACATAATGGGGGAAAAATTCAGTATCGCCCCGTTTGGGGCGCCATTATCGGCCATGCGCAAAGATTAGCGCCTGGCGCTAATTATCGCCTCCGACTGCAAACTTGACTTTTATCGCCCCTGGAGGTCATTGGAGCGCTAAATCAGGCGCTTCACACCTGTCTTAAGGCGCAAAGGCCGAGGAGCGAGGCGCTACCTCAGAGCGCTGGCGAAGCTCATGTGATGTCAGTCAGCAATGGAACACAGACACACTGGCGCCGGCCAGTTCTTAAAGGGGAGGGTCGATCTTGCTCTCCATCCACATCCTGCTCATTGCAGCCTTGAATCTCGGCCTGGAGAGACCTGTACATCAAATCTGCTGGAAAGAACAATGGAGAGGCCCAGGGAAAGAGCTCAGACTGCAGCCCCCATATTCTCTTCTAAATCGATGCAAGGAAGATCAAACCAGAAAGAACCTGCAAAGTGCTGCTCAGTACCCAAAACTCCTCAACACAGCTTTAAATATCTCCTGCAGTCTCTCTCTCTCACTCAGAGATGCAAAAATTTCGCCGACAAAAAAAAGCAGGAAGCGGTCGCCTTTAAATAGCGCTCCCCCAGTCCCTTCCTGACTGCAAAACGCTCCCCTCAACCTGTCGTTGCTAGCGACAGGCGGTAAGACAGGGGGCGCCACTCAATATCCAGGTCCAGGGCACTACCGGGGCATTGCACTCTCGACTGGCGTCACGATCGGCCGGCGCAGGAGATCGTGGCGGTAGTGTTTAGCGCTGCCGCAAAATGTCTAGTTAATTTCGTGAGCGGCGCAAACATCGGTGCGCACGGGCGCTAGTTGCTTTGCGCCCCATTAGCGCTCTCTTTAGGCGCTAATGGGAGGCGCAATCCAACTGAATTTTTCCCCCAATATATGTGACAATAATATAAATGAATTTTTTTTTAATATAAAGTTCAATCCCGGAGGCTTGTGAGCTGCCTGTGGTGGTGTAATAGGCACCGGTAGCTCATATGCATTATTTAGATGAGGCCTGAGGACAAATTCAGGTTGGCCTTGGACCTTTCTGTTCAGAAGCGCGATGTCCAAGGAGTGCCGAATCTGGGTCCGAAAACAGGCTGACACTAATTACTACCCCTGTGATCCCAAAGGAGTAGGAGCTGTCTTCCCAGGACAAATAACCTCATTTTGCTGAGAAGCCAAAAACGTGAAACACAGTCCATGGAAGGAACAGATGGCAATTTTAAATTGCAGGCAGCAAGACAACCAGCCTAAGTTGGCGATATCCTCTTTAAATGTGCAGGTCTGCTATTTTAACGTGAGTCCTGAGTGGGGAAGCAGTGATGTCTTCCCCACCAGGCCAAGCCTGCCTTGAACAGCAGCCAGGGTTAGAAGCAAGGCAGGTTTTCAAAATGTTATTTGTTTCCTTGTGGGCCAGGAGGATAGGGTTGCAATCCCTCCTGGATTGCTCAGGAAACTCCAAGATTGGGGCACGGATCACTCATGGATTGGAGGTCGGGAGTTTGGGGCTCGGGCAGGGGAAGGTAGGGAGACTGGGGGTCAGGGCATTGGGGCTCAGGTGGGGGAGAGAAGGAGTCTGGGGGTTGGGAATTGGGGCTTGGGCGGGGGGAATAGAGGGAGAATGGGGAATAGGGGGTGGGTGTTTGTGGGGCCCACCATTTCCTGAAGAGTAGCAGCAGCAATGTGCTAAGTAGGAGTGGTGCCGAGAGAGGAGCACCCAGAACAGGGGTGAATGAAAGCTTGGGACTTTACTCAGAATAAATAGTAAAAGATTATTTCCACTGGTGGACGAATGGGGAACTAGATGACTGAGAATGAAAATTCTCACTGGAAGAATATACGGGGAAGGTTTGTGAACTGAAAGTTATGGGACCGTGGGGACAGAGATTAGAACATCAATTAAAAGGGATTGGGAAGATGAAAGAGTTGTCACCTTCACACAGAACCTGAGTCCAAACTGGAGTCTTAAATTAGATAGGGAGAGAGATCGGGTCTGTTAAAAGTGGTATTGGTTGTGGAGCCTGACTACACCTTGTGCGGTGCAGGGGGATTCTGACTGTATTTATAGGGTGAATATCAGACAGTATAGGATTACTACAAAATATCGGGCATTATACCAATTAATACCAGTTACATTTAGACCATCAGTGAGATATTATTGTATTACTGTTGGTGATAAGGTGACTCTCTGGGTGTTACCGGTATTACTATTAGTTATTGGGGAAATTTCAGTAGTTACTATTAGTTACTAGTAGAATCAGAGTTCCTCCCATCTCTGGTTTTGCCTCTGTGAATCTCTCCCTCATGGTTTCCCCTCTTTGAATCTCTTCCCCACAGTTTCCCCTCTCACCTATGCTCAGTTTCCCCTCTTACCCTGCTCGCGGGTGGCCTCCTGGTTCTCAGAACCTCCCTGCACATGGCTTGTGCCATACTTTCCTGAGGTTTCCTCCCAGGGGCGCCATGGGCCTTTTCTGCCTCCAACCGAGATCCCGGCCCCTTCTTTTGGAGCCTCTCCCAGTTTCTCCAGCAGAAGATGTTTTTTTTTAAAGTGCCACAAAATCTCAACAAGAGGAACAGGCTCCTCCTGTTCCTATTAGTCATCATTAGTCATCTGATACAAAGCTAGGTGGGACAGTAAGCTGTGAGGAGAACACAAAGGGCTGGATTTTGTCATTGGGGGCAGGTTGAAGGCGGGTCAGGTGGTCGGCGGGTCCCGCCCCCGCCTCCGATGTGAAGCGGGATAATTTGCCGATTTTGCCCTAATTGGGCACTTGATTTCTAGCGTGTGGGAACCCCTGGCCCAATGAGTCTTTTGGTCCTAAAACGTGCCTCTGATGACATCATCTATGCAGCTGCATTTAAGGCCTGCAAGCAGCCTTGGTTCATTTTCTGCCTTACAACTTTTTTGCTGAGACTTCTGAGGGATTAGTGGTACAAACATGGCAAGCTCAAGGCCCAAGTGCGCACCCCGCTTTGATGAGGACTCCCTCCAAGCTCTGGTGGAGGGAGCAAGAGCTCAGAAGGAAGTGCTGTTTCCTTCATCTGGGAGGAAAAAGCCTCCCAGCAGACCAAAGCTGTGTGGTTGCAAGTGGCACAGGAGGTCAGTGCCATCTCAATGTGCAGCAGAACCTGGCTGCAGTGCAGAAAGAGGTTTCATGACCTTCTCCGCACTGGAAAAGTGAGTATTACATCACCATGACCCTCAATCTGCTCCTCATCGCCTCTCATCACCAGCACTCTTCATTGTCAACCTCCTCCTCCACATCCCACTTGACCCTTACATCCCTGCACCCTTAACCATTCCCTCTCTCTGTATGTTCACATTCAGTTAACTATTCAACTATGCAGCCCTCACACTCCCTATCACTGTGATGCTATGAAAACAACTTACAACCCACAGGGAGGGCCCTTGGTCTTGGGACCTCACTCCATCTTTGTGTCCTTCTAAGCATCTATGCTATGGATTCTCTACACTCACTCCTTCATTCTCACTCAAACTCCACTTGTGTCCCTCATTGCAGGAAAAGAGAGCCCACAATAAGAGGGAAAGGGCGAAGACAGGAGGAGTGCCACCCTCATAGCCCAGCTCACCAGCGCAGAGGAGGTGGCCCTCGAGATCGTGGGAGTCGAGGAGGATGCGCAAGTGGGGGACGGACAGACGGGCGCATCAGAGCAAGCTGATGACAGAATAGTTTTTCATCTCTCTCATTGACATTGCATGAGTGACTGATATTGATTTTGATGCTCTAACAGATTGACTTATGATCATCTGCACAATTCCATGTGCATGCAATGTTTATCTCACATGTCTAACTCTTCCCTTTACTCCCCCACAGGACCATCGACAGCCCCCCTCCCCACTGTCCAGGAGGAACAGCCTCAGCCACAAGACTCCTCAGAGGAAGCTGCAACCTCTGAGGGCGCAGGGTCACCAAAATTAAGCGCTCCCAGCACCAGCGCAGACACTCACACCTCGGTGGGACTTTCGGGAGATGGAGTAGTGTTGTCACCTGGTGTATCACAGCTCACAAGTGAGCATCAGCAGATGGTGGAGACAGGGACAGCAGTGGAGAGTCCTCATCGGTGGGCGCAGGGTGCTCCCAGCTCGGCTCAGCTGCATGTCGACCCTGTGCCTCCGGGTCCATCCAGAAGGAGAGCGGTGCTGGAACTCCAGGAACAGATGCCGGAGTCTCTGGCAGGTTTTGTCTCCAGGGTCACTGCGAGTGTGGAGCAGATGGAGGAGTCCATCGCTAACATGAGCAGAGCCTTGGTGGAGGCATTGGTGCATGAACGCATCACCATGGAAAGGATGGCAACCTCTGTGGAAAAGATGGCTATCGTAGAGGAGAGGATGGCTACGGCCATGGAGGAGCTAAGTCGCCAGAGTGTTGAAAACATGGTCATTGTTCAGAATGGACTGACATCTCTGGAGGAGCGATGGACAGCTATTAAGCAGAGAAACCAGACCTTCATGGAAGTCCTCTGGAGTAGGACTGCCAGTGCAGAAACGGGTCCTCATGGTCCCTCTGAAGTGCAGCAAGGTGCTGTCAAGCCACTTGCTAGCTCTGAAGTGGGGCTGACCCATGAGAGGGATGTTGGTGGCAGAGAACAAGGAAGTGGGGGCTCCTCTCAAAGCGCTCACACCTCCATGCCTCTGAGGAGCCCTCGGTCAGAGCCCCACCAGAGTCCTCACCCAACTGAGATGGGCGCCTCAGCCCCTGCTCAGCCGCAGGAGCAGCAGACTGTTGCCGAGCCCTCACAGGTTCGCAACCCCAGAGGACGGCCGCCAAAGGTGTCGAGACAGGAGCAGCAAGAAAGTGAGCATGGGGCCTCCACATCTGCTGAAGCCACAGGGGAAGCACCATGTAGGAGCACGCGTAAGAGGAAGATAAAGCACAAGTTGTCATAAGGGTAGTCACTTGGGTGTTCTGTTGTGTTTATTTTTGAAAAGCCATCCGTGACTTTATGTGATAAAAAAAACTTGATGGCAAACTGTTGAAGTTGTGGCCTGTGTCATTTCACAAATGGGACTGCCACATTGAGGGCTCAGGGCGACTTGCAATTGTCAGTATGGTGGTCAGAGTGATAGGAAGCCACAGGTTCTTGTCCATTGTCGATGGTGTGGTAAGAAGGTACGAGCCAAAAGTGTTTGATTGGGCAGCCTAAGCAAATCTGGCCAAGATCAGTGCATCTCTTGCATCCCGGGCAGCAATGTGCTCGTGTGCTGCTGCCGCTGGTTGATGCGCCTCTGCAAGCTGTTCATTGTCGCTCTCCTCCTCCTCCTCCTCCTCCTCCTCCTCATCCTCATCTGAGCAGGCTATGCGATGAGCCACTTGTACCTCAGGCAGCTGCAAGCCACGATGCTGTGCCATGTTGTGAAGTGCACAGCAGACCACGACGATTCTGGAGACCCTGGCTGCTGAGTACGGCAGGGCTCCACCTGATCTATCAAGGCATCTGAATCGCATCGTCAGCAAGCCGATGGTTTGCTCGATAATGGATCTGGTGGAAATGTGGCTCGAGTTGTAGCGCTCCTCAGCTTCGTTTGATGGCCTCCTCAATGGCGTCATTAGCCACATCTTCAGGGGATAGCCCTTGTCTCCAAGTAGCCATCCGGAAAGTTGGTCTGGCGGACTGAAGAGCGGAGGCACACTAGACTGGCGCAGGATGAAGGAGTCATGGCAACTGCCAGGGTACTTGGCGCAAACATGCAAAATTTCCTTCTTGTGGTTACACACCAGCTGCACGTTGAGGGAGTGGAAGCCTTTGCGGTTGACAAAAATACCTGGATTTTGATGGGGTGCCTTAAGGGCCACATGTGTGCAGTCAACGATGCCCTGCACCCTTGGAAAACCTGCCAGATTAGCAAATCCAACCGCACGCGCGGTTACACTTGCTTGATCCTTGGAGAAGTTGATGTAATTGTGCGCGTTGGCAAAGAGGGCATCGGTTACCGGCGTGATACAAGTGTGTGCGGACGCCTGGGAGATGCCACTGATGTCTGCTGTTGATCCCTGGAATGAGCCTGAAGCAAAAACGTTGAGTGCGATGGTGACTTTGACGGCCACTGGTAAGGGATGTCCACCCTCTCCTCTGGGCTCCAGGTCTTGCTGCAGCATTGCGCAGATGTCACCCACTACCTCTCGCGAAAGTCTGAGCCTCCTTTGGCACTGCTGATCAGTCATGTTGAGGTAGCTCATCCTCTGTCTGTAAACCCTGTTTTGGGGGTATCTCCTGTGGCAACGTCCTTCCCTGCACTGGCGCCTTCTGGCCTGTGCAGCTTCAGGTGGGTGAGCAGCAGGTTGGCGCTCCTGTTGTTGCTCCTTCTGTTGGTGCTGCTGTTGTTCCGGGTTCTGCTGCTGCCGCGGCTGGTCTTCATCCAAATCTGAGGTCCAGGAGGAAAGGAAATAAATGGTTCCCATGCTGCAGGTATATACCTCAGTTGAGGAAGCGCTCAGTCAAGGTGGGGAGAGGGGTTTCCCAGGAGGTCAGAATGGAGATGGATCTCAGCTTCAAAACTTCCAAAATGAGTAGACCTGCAAAAAGTTCTCCCAGACCTGAGAAAAGAAAGTTCTGCCACCTGCAAATGATCATTGTTGAAAACTCCTTTTTATGCTGGAGCTGCAGCTGTTAGTAAGCCATCCACTTGTGAGCCCGCCAGGATTAACTGGCGTGTTCCAGGGGAGACGTGCAGCACGCAAGAAATATGTTAAACTCAGAAAGGCTTCTCAAAATATAGAGGCACTGAAGTGGTTGTTAAGTACCTTAAGGGCCTATCCTGCCTCTTGGAGGCAGGACCGAAACGGGGTCTAAAAGCCCGCATTTGGGAAAGTTGCTCAGAGGCGGGTTGGAGGCGGGATCGGAGCCCGACGCCATTTTTGGCAACTTTCCCACCTGACCCGCCTCCTCAGGCCTGGCAAAATCTAGCCCAAAGAGTCTGCAAAGGGATGTAGATAGACTAAGTGAGTGGGGTAAGGTGGCAGATGGAGTATAATGTAGGGAAATGTGAGGTTATTCACTTTGGTAGGAAGAATAGAAAAACAGAATATTTTTTAAAAGGTGAGAAACTTTCAAATGTTGGTATTCAGAGAGAGTTGGGTGTCCTTGTGCAAGAAACACAGAAAGCTAGAATGCAGGTACAGCAAGCAATAAGGAAGGCAAATGGCATGTTGGCCTTTATTGCAAGGGGGTTGGAGTATAAGAGTAAGGAAGTCTTGCTACAATTGTACAGGGCCTTGGTGAGACCACACCTAGAGAACTGTGCACAGTTTTGGTCTCCTTATCTAAGGAAGGATATAATTGCCTTGGAGGCGGTGCAGCGAAGGTTCACTCGGTTGATTCCTGGGATGAGAGGGCTGTCCTATGAGGAGAGATTGTGTAGAATGGGCCTATACTCTCTGGAGTTTAGAAGAATGAGAGGTGATCTCATTGAAACATTTAAGATTCTGAAGGGGATTGATAGGGTAGATGCTGAGAGGTTGTTTCCCCTGGCTGGAGTGTCTAGAACTAGGGGGCATAGTCTCAGGATAAGGGGTAGGCCATTTAAGACCGAGATGAGGAAGAATTTCTTCACTCAGAGGGTTGCGAATCTTTGGAATTCTCTGCCCCAGAGGGCTGTGAATGCTGAGTCTTTGAATATATTCAAGGCTGAGATAGATAGATTGTTTTTTGGGGGGAAATTTAGTCTCTTAGGGAGCTAATGGGAGGCGCAAAGCAACTGAATTTTTCCCCCTTGGACTCTAGGGGAATCAAGGGATATGGAGATCGGACGGGAAAGTGGAGTTGAGGTCGATGATCAGCCATGATCTTCGTGAATGGCGGAACAGGTTCGAGGGGCCGTATGGCCTACTCCTGCTCCTATTTCTTATGTTCTATTGGAACTACTTGACGGTCACTCAGTCGTGCCAAAATTTTAATTATTACTGCTGCTCTCCCAGCCTGCCACTGAAATATTCAGCCATTCTGATCTTTTTAAAGGCTGCACTTTAAATTTTCAGCCACGCCAGGACAGTATTCCTGTGTTACACACAAGATGCATTCAGCTGATGCCAGTGGTATGCAAATGAACTGACCCCACAATTTATGGCAAGGTCAGACGTCCTGGCTCAGCACAGCAACATTGAGGCAAATGGCCATGTGGAATTTAGAGGTCGATTTTCTCTCTGAGTGAAACTAATGTGCTAATATTCTTTTCTCCTATGATACCAAACTCAGTTTACACCTTTATTCTGTTCCTTCCCTTATGTAAAGTGTTCACTCAAAATCTGTTTTCTGTATTAATGCAAAGAGTAAGAGATTATACAAGACATAAAGAGGTGAAATCTGCCAAAGCCTCTTGATAGTGAGCAAGACGATGATGAAACTCACTCCTGGCAGATGTTCCTGAATCTCATTTTAAAATGAACCATGACACGTCTGTACTCTGATCTAATTCTCCAAAGCAACTGGGGGGAAAAATTGGGTGGCGCCGAATTTTAGCGCCCCTCCGCCGTAAATTCATTAGTAGTGCCCCAAGCAGGAGGTGGGGCGCTACTGGAAAGCGCTCCACCTCCTGCTTGGAGCGATACTACTGAATTTCATGTCAGCGCGTAGCGCCGCATCATTGCAGGCCTCCTCCCCGTATCGTTGCCCTGCTGGACCACCGGTGAGCGGGGTGCCGTGGAAACAGCCCGGCACTCAAGAGGAGTGCCGGGCTGAGCGATCGCGGCTGGCACCCCGCATAAAAAAGTGAAAAGGGACCGGTGCTGGCAGTCAGCCGAAATAAAATGGCCGCCCGACACCTGCCTCTTTAAGTGGCGCCGCCTCCGCTGCAAAAGCAACCCCTGATCCTGTCGGACATATCGTCTGGCAATAGGTCAGGGGCGCAAGGGAAGTTTGCGGCCTGGGCGCAAGCGTGGCGCTGCGCACGGCGACAATGTCATCGCCAGCGGCGCGGCGGCACGGTGACGCAGCGGCGCGGGGCGCTACCAGTTACCGCTGCCGCTAACCTCCCGCTGAATTTAGTGGGAGGCGTTAGCGGCGCCGCGCCTGGGCACTAGGGGATTTGCGGGCGCTAACGAGAGGCGCAAACCAACCCAATTTTTCCCCCCTGAACTCCACTGGATGCTAAAAACTGCATTGCACATTTGTGGATGAAAATAACAAAAGACTCGAGAAATTCAAACCTCAGGAAGTAATTGTACATACGGCATAAGTGTGAGTCTTAGTTAATTATATGTAGTATAACAAAATCCTCATCAGTTTTCTTTGAAAATCAAAAACATCTGTTTCAGATTTTGAAAAGCTATCTCCAAAAGTATCAACAAAATTATTTCTTCTTTAAGCATTTTTCTTTTCTTCTGTCTATATACAGTCCTTTTCCTTATGATATTCTATTATTTCTTTGCTTCTTTTTTGCCATTTTATATTTGTATTTTCCTGATTTTCATTTTCTGCATCTTCTCCACATATTTTTCAGTTGCTGTTTTTAATTTCTTTAATTTGTTCCTTCTTTCTATCTATGTGGAGAGGAACCAGTGGAGGGTATTTCAGGAGTACAGTGTGCAGCAGAATAACTGAGGTGCCAAACCATGGAACGCAGTGCATTCGGGGCCAGTATAGCTGTGATAATGAGGTGGAGATGGTGGTCCTGACCTCTTCCTCCCCCAGCACACGTTCAGCTCCCCAAAAGAGGGACACATGTGGAAAGCTGGTGTAAGGCCTTTGCCCCAGACCACCGCAGACCAGATAGTCTGTGAAGGTCCCATACTCAGGTTAAAGACTCCTGCGGCATAAAAAATGTATTCCATGTTCCCCCCAGAACAATAAGAAGCAATTATGCATAACATTCAATGATCAAAGTCAAATCACAATATCAATGAGACAAAGATTACTGTACACATTTTAGTATGTAATTTAATTCATATGATAACAGGAAAATAGACACTGTGTGCATGCCAATATACAACTACACTGTTATGACTTTACTTTTCAATGTATTTAGAGTAATTGTGTCCCTCCCTCTGTCTGCTGTGAACTCCATGCTCAAAATATAGACGTGAGATAAAAATCTTCCCTTGACCTAGATCAAGAGAGTTTCGTGGCAGAATGCTTATGAAGCAGAAGACAAAGACAGATTCTGCAATAATGCGGAGTGATATGATGGGACCTGCACTATGTGTGGCAGTTGCTCATAGCTCCTCTGGGAGATAAACACTGCAGCAGCGAGGCCCATCTGAGCTGATCAGTGCAGCAGATGAAAGAAGCTGACAAGCAGCTTCTATCTTAATCTTATCTCTAAATCCCTGGGACCTCATTTCACTAAATCATTTGCTTTCAACTATGATTGCTAAGCACTCTCCGTGGTTATTTCTTTATAATCTAGATATACCTCAGGAGATGACGATTGTCCCAATAAACCTTACAGATTCTTTTCCATTTACTGGCTACAATCCAGATTAGGGTCCACTGGGATGTTTCAGTGGAACACCTGCTCGACAGAAATGATCATTAAATGGCACAGTTCTTATTTTTCAACACATATGCGTGCTATTTACCTGACGTTGCTAGCAGCCCTGCAGTATATCTCACTAATGGCCATCCTTCATGTGCGCGTCTAGCCAGTGAGTGTCAATGGTCCATTCAACTATAGAGAGGCATCATAGCCAAGTCAAATTGTGTCCTCAACTATCGCCTACGCACATGCACTACAGTTGTAGGCTAGTAATCACAGGAGCAATCCAGGCTGATTTTTACCCTCCTTCACCTTGGAGTGGCCTTCCTTCACTGTAGTGCCCCAACTGGCACCAACTCCTCAAAGACTGGAGATTAAAACTAGGACCTTCTGGTCTGTATGGTTCAGCACACCATTAACCTAGTAAGGCATTGGGGGACATTGCCACATGTTAATGTAAAGACCAATTTACTTAAAAATAAGCAATTTCAGGATTATGCAAATGTTTGTTCTGTTTACTTTTATCAACTTGTGCAATCTGAGATGTGGAGGAATCTGTCCAATAATAACACATTGACAAAACATACTAATGTCTATAACTTTCCTGTGGTTCTGTGAAACATGCCAGAAATGAAGATGTTACAGTTATGAGTGACAATCACGAGGAGGACTGTAAAAATCTTCAAGACATAGACAGGTTAGCAGAATGGGAAGACAGGTGGCAGGTGCAGTTTATGTTGACAGTGCCACCTACTGTTGCAGTACCTTTGGAATCCTGAAACCTTCACTATTTTTAATATATAATGAATTTCCGATTTCTAATCAGCCATCTTATCCTTGCGCAATATTTATCTTTTCAAAGATGAGACTAGGAAGTTGCAAATACATTTTGAGTGCTGAAGGTATAATTCCTGAAAGAAGATGCAATACTATTTGTCCTTGTATAAGACCATGGCTAGGGCCTCAATTGGAATACTGCGGACAGTGTTGGTCTCCTCATTTGGTGGGGGATATTGAGGCTTTGGAAAGGGTGTAGAGGAGGGCAACAAGATTAATTCCAAGTTTAAAATATCTTAGTTACCCAGATAAGCTCAAAGAGCTGGGTCTCTGGACTTTAGACATAGGGGTGATTTTATCTAAGTTTATAAAATAATGAAGTGACTAGATTGTGTTTATGTAGACCAATTATTTCAACTGAATAGGTTAGGGAGGACCAGGGGTCACGCTTACAAGTTATGTAAGAGTAGGACCAGGTTGGATGTCAGCGGTTCTTTTTGTTCCAGAGAATAGTGGACCTGTACCAGCTCGTGCGGTGGACACCGATTCACTGAATTCCTTCAAGCGAGCACTGGACCTATTTCTGGCTGAGGCAGAGATCACCTCTTTCAAGACGTAGATATCCTGTTATGTAAATCACGGCCAATCTGATATCCTGGACTAGTTTTGATCACCTTAGGGGGTTGGAGAAGAATTTTCCAGGTTTTTTCTTCTCTAATTGGCTTGGGTTTTTATCTGTTTTTTTCGCCTCTCCCAGAAGATGACATGGCTTCAGGTGGGCAGGGGAGTATAGTGATGCATAAGGCATCACAACTGTGTGGGACCGGCTGGATGGACCAGTAAGTATTGTCCTGTGCATCATTTTCATAAAGATAGGTTAGGAAGGGAATTCTAGAGACTAAAAATATTTGATTTATCTGCTGATTACTGTTCAGTGGAACATTTGCTAAAATTGATAACCCTTCTAACACTAATTCCACTTGCTTATAGTCTTACTGAACTTGTTCATACTGTCACACTCACTGTTCCTGGTTCTGTTCAGTTTCTATCACCTTTTTTGTAGTGAATTCAAAACTGCAGAAGGTTGGTACTTTGTGATAAAAGTCACAGTTCTGATGAAAGGTCATCGACCTGAAACCTTAACTTTGTTTCTCTCCCCACAGATGCTGCCTGATCTGCTGAGTGCTTCCAGCATTCTATGTTTTTATTTCAGATTTCTAGCATCCGCAGTATTTTGCTTTTGTTTCGGTGTTTTGTGGTTCTTTCCAGTATTTAATTTTATTTTGGAGTCAGTTTGCACTCTGAACTCAAATGATTCATCAGAAACAGGGTTAATCAGGCCCTCAAGCTGGTGAACCATTGACCCAAGGCCACTCTCTCTCAGAACCCATAGCTCTTTAAGTGAGTTTATTAAACAACTCCAGCCATTTTGTGCATTCAACTTGAAAGATGTAACTTTGTGCAGCGTAATGGCCCTGCTTGTACTTTCCCTCTTTTACATGAAAAATATCATGGAAGAATTGCTTTTTTTAATGAATCAATGCCACTTTTGGACGAAGAGTTCCATGGCCACTTCAAACATGAGAAGGAAGTCAATCTAGTAGCTTAGTGTACGACGGTGTAATTTTCTCCATTGTGCAGTTTACAATAATAAAAATGTATCTGCTACAAGATGGAAACAATATTGTCAATTCAGGATATATTTATATTCTTTTGCAATTAAAAAAATATGCTTACTTTGGTCTGGAAAATGTACATTTGAGGAATTAGTATAAACAGAATGCAGCCAATACCTTATGTCGCAATCGCACTAATGGTGGATAGTGTTTTGGACCATATCCTTCTTTGGTCGGCCACCCCTCTGTGCTCAGGAAGACAATGCTCAGCAATAAAAGTGCTGACCACCGCTCTGGCATCATCATTGGTCTATTCCTGAAAGAGAAAAGGGAATAAATATGAGCCATTCAATCATTTATCTCAAACAGTTGTGCAAAAATCAGATGTGAAATTACTACCTATCTAATACATCAGCAACAATGTAATTGAAGTAGGCTCCGTGGAATAAAGGTGCCAATAACAGTCTGACTTTCATTTTTTAATTTCACATCAGGATAACAATTGAGCAGAGATTCTGTATCAGTCCCTTAAATTGTTTCTGCTTTATGCAAAATACATTTTTAATTCTCTGTTCACTGCTGGAACTTATTATACCAGTTGTACTAATGTGTTCATGTTAGTGATTCTGAACCACATTGAAGGTTAAATTTGTGTTATTCCACAGTGTCTAATTTGCATAATTTATTCAACCATGGGGACTGAGATTTTGGGGGGGAATTTTGTCGGCGCTCAGGGGGCGGGTTTGGAGGCGGGGCCAGTGTCAAAATTGCAAAGATTGCAATTGTGGTGTGAAGGATCCAATGGTACACTGGTGAGTTTCAGAGGTAAGAAAATGTTGGGAAAATCATTTTTAATGTATTTAGACTTTTCTGTAGGTAACAAGTTTTGAAGTGTTTGTGTAGTCCCGCCTAATTGGGAGAACCTCTCTCACCAGAGACAGATCGCTTCTATCACCTCACCTGCAGCTGCCATCTGTTGTAGCCTAAGGAGTCACTGGAGAGGCTGGGTGCAAGGGCTCACCTTTGTACAGTGATTGTCAGTGTTTGCAGCACCTCAATGCTGTCAAACACTGAAGAATCACCTGTCAAAAAAAATTGTGCGTGGCCCCTTTAAGAAAACCGGTAGATGACGCATCATCAACTGACGTCATCTGACACTGGCTTTCTCTTAATTGGCTGGTAAACCCGCAGGGTGGGCTTAACAAGGCTAATTGATGCAAAATAGCGTCTGTGCGTCGGACGTCGTTGGGGGTGGGATCAGAACCCGGAAGGCAGCTGTCCCGCCCCCAAGCCGCATCAAAAGGTAAAACCCAGCCCTATATGTTCCTATAATCCCACAGTCCCAGCAACTGAACAGAAAACGCTGGAAATACACAGCACAACAGTCAGCATCTGTGTGGTGAAAAGATTGGTGTATGTTTCAGGTGTACCACCTTTAGAACTCAACTGAAAACTCAACTTCAAAGGCATTTTTCATACAGCTGGTTTAAATTTCCAGCTCCATGAATTACTAGGGCTGCAGGTATCAAAAAAAAATTAGAAAATTCAACAGCTCAGCACTAGTATCTGAAATATTAAGATACAGATTTGAAATCGTTCACACATTATTCAGCTTCACTGCACAGGCGGTAATCTGGAATGAAATCAGGCGGGTTCTGTAATGGGTGAGCAATCCATTCCACCAGATTACCGCTCATGTGGTGAAGGCGAATACTTACCGCTTAGCACTTGAATAATTTTAGTTCAAATCCTCATCCGAATATTCCAGACACTCGTACTTTAAGGAGCTGAGTCCTTGGACTTCCGATTTTTTTAATACCTACAGCCACATGGTTGATAATCTGGTGGAGTGCTTTGCCCATCCATTATGGAGCACATCCGATTTTCATTTTAGTTTACTATGCGGTAAAGATGAACATTCACCTCTAAATTCCCAATCTCGGGGGCGGCAAAGGGTAGAAACAAGTCATATCTCCACAGGAACTGAAAATAAGAGGGCCAGGTTTTTTTACGTCCTTCTTTTGCATTACTGCAATGACATTAATCTAAGAATTTATCATTTTACACCCCCTCATTCAGGAGGAGAAAAAATAATTTACAGTCAGTTCAAATGAAACGTTAGCTTCATTGCTTTACTAGTAATCATCAGTAACTGGGAGAAAATCACTTATTCCGTTTCTACATTCAACAAGTCAAGAACTCCATGAAATGCTGACAAGGATAACTTGTTTGCAGCACAAATATTTATAGCCCTAATAAGTCACAACTGGATATAAAATTACCTGTCAAAAATGATTAAAACCTAGAGTTTTCAGGTGTACCCTATCCATAATTACCAACTTCAGTCTGCTCTTAAATAATGTACAACCTGGCAACAAAACATCTCTGCAGTAGATCGGAACTCTGGGCTAGAATTTCAACTTGCCGTCCAGGCATAAAACTGGCGTCGCGGTTCAGCCGCCTGTAATAGAAAACCACTTAAAAACAGTGGAAATGAAAAGCGGGCGGTTTCTGTAATGGACGGTAGATCTGCGACGTCAGTTTAATGCCCAGGTGGTAAATTTATCCCAGTGTCATCTCTTCTGCCACTTGCTTTGGAAAAGAGCTCAGACTGATTTGAAAAGAGCTCAGTCTTGATCCTGCCCTTCTGTGTGCAAGTCTACAACAAATTCCAACCTACAATTCAATAACAAATTGTCAATCGCATAGATTACTAAATTGAGGACTGACGTGTCACAGTCATTTAGTAGACACTGTTGTTCTGTGGTTGGGATTAAAATGAGGCGTTGGAGCAGAGATACACCCTCCATTTTTAGTGTGCTACATCTGTTATCGAGGAGTTTGGATAATATCACAATGATTATGTGTTCCATTCTCTTGCATTAATGACCCTCACTTCAATGAGCACATAAATATATCCCCAACAGATAAAGACATAACTACTTCTTCAGAGTGGAGAGGCCTCCTCACAGAATGTTATGGAAATATTAAAGTGCCATCAGTGATTTGACCATATTTTTTTTTTAAATTGACATTTCGTTCCACAGTAGTCATAGAGTCATAGGGGGAAAAATTGAATCATGCCCCCTTTGGGGCACTAACTTCGCCGGGGCACTATTTTAGCGCCCCGAAAAAATTAGCGACACCGTGGCTGAAATTCATCGGTAGCGCCCCAAGAGGGAAGCGGGGTGCTACTGGAAACACCCCACCTCCCTCTTGGGGTGCTGCGAGTGAATATCGCGGCGCTACCTGCTGCAACGCCGCGCACTGTGGCACGTCGCGCCGTGGTACTGCAGGCCTTCCTCCCCATCTTAAAGGGAGGGGCCTTGAACAGCGCAACCCGGGGCCCAGCTGGGCCACCAGGGATCGGAGTACCGGCAAAAGAGCCCTACACTCAAGAGAAGTGCCGGGCTCACGGAGCGCAGCCGGCACTCCGCGGGGGGGCTGCTCAGGAGGCCGGGTACAGCAACGGGGGCAGGTGCTGGCAGGCGGCCAGCAACAAAAATGGCCACCCGGCAACTTCCCTTTAATTAGCGCCGCCCCAGCCGCAGGTAGACCCCCCTGACCCCGTCAGACATAGCGTCCGGCGGTAAGTCAGGGGGCGTTACCGAAGATCGCGGCCGGGGCACTCAATTTTCCTATCCTGACATCTTTTTTTATTGATAAATCAATTAAATCACTCAAAATACGTTTTCAAAAAAAAAACTTTATCCACCATTTTTCTTAGCAACTTAAATTTCTAGACTTGCATTCTCCTCGCTTAAGTGTGTTTGCAGTGGGTCTTCTTCACACCCGCTAATGTGATATTGTTGAGGCTGCCGCGAAACACGAATTAAGACTGAATCCATGTGTGGAAAACAAAGGCTTTTTAATACAACTGTATGGTCCAATAAGGCTGAAACAAACTTGTCCCAGAATTCTCTGGAAAAATCCTGAGGCCCCGCCCACTCCTTTTCTCCTGCCTTAAAGGCAAGGTGCCTTCAAGGCAAGGTGCCCGATATATTGTCCACGGACGGAAAAGTGGATAATGCCCGTTTAGGTGGCGATCCGCCACACAGCTCCCCACAGAATCCGCTTAGGAGGTGTGGACGAGACGGTGCGGCGGTCTGATGGGCCGGCCGGAGCGGCTCTTGTAGGACGCCGGTGGACGTGGAACGGCCGGGCGATGAGCAGCCGGGTGAACCGGCTTGAGGGCAGGTCGGCCGCGTGGAGGTGGACGAGCTACAGGGACCTGCTCCCCGGGTTCCGAGTGTGCTGGCTTGAGTCGGTCCACTGACACTTTTTCGGTCCTGTCGCCCACTTGCAGGGTGAAAAATTTGTCCCCAGCCTGTAGCACCTTGTAGGGCCCGTCGTACGGGGGTTGAAGGGGTCCGCGGTGGGCGTCATGCCGGACGAAAACAAACCGTGCCTGGTGCAGGCTTAGTGGGACATGTGAGGTGGATTCGCCGTGTCGGGCAATGGGCACCGGGGCGAACTGCAGAGCCGGTGAGGCGAAGTCGTGGCGTTGCTGGTCGGCTGACCAGGGTGTCGTGGCGGTGGGCAGGAACTCGCTGGGTACGTGCAGCGGCTGACCGTACACGAGCTCTGCTGCCGATGCATGGAGGTCTTCTTTAACCGCGGTGCGCAGGCCGAGGAGGACCCACGGAAGTCGGTCGGTCCTGGCGCCGTCTTGGAGGCTGGCTCGAAGAGATGCCTTCAAGGATCTGTGGAACCGCTCACACAGTCCGTTCGCTTGGGGGTGGTACGCTGTGTTGCGGTGGATGGTCACCCCGAGATTGCATGCGACGGCGGTCCAGAGTTCAGAGGTAAATTGCGGACCTCTGTCCGACGTCATGTCGGAGGGGACGCCGAACCGTGCGACCCAGGTGCTGACGAAGGCTCTGGCGATGTCGGCGGTGGTGGTAGAGGTCAGTGCAATTGCCTCAGGCCAGCGTGTGGTGCGGTCAACGATGGTCAGCAAGTGCGTGTGGCCTTGCGACGGTGGCAGGGGCCCGACGATGTCCACGTGGATGTGGTCGAATCTCCGCGAGGGGACGGTAAACTCCTCGAGGGGTGCTTTCGTGTGTTGCTGTACCTTGGCCCGTTGGCAGGCTAGGCAGGAGTTGGCCCAAGTACGCACATCCTTGCGAAGGCCGCGCCAGACAAAGCGGTTGGCTACCAATTTGATGGATGCGCGGGCACCGGGGTGGGAGTGAATGTCGAATACCCGGCGGTGCCAGGACGCTGGGACGACGGGCCGAGGTTGACATAGGGATATGTCGCACTTGACCGTGACTGCGGTCGGGCCACAGGCGACGTCGGCCAGGCGTAGCCCTGGTAGGTTGGTGGGTGCGGAGAGCAGATCAGGGTCGGTGATCTGGTCTGCTGCGAGTTGAGCGTAGTCGACTGCTAGGTGTGCGGCGTGGATGGCGGAGCGGGAGAGGCAGTCGGCTACCACATTGTCTCGGCCGGAGACGTGTTGGATGTCCGTGGTGAACTCGGACACTGCCGCGAGCTGGCGCTGCTGCCTGGCGGACCAGGGGTAGGTTATCTTTGCCATTGCGAATGTCAGGGGCTTGTGGTCGACAAACGCAGTGAAGGGGTGGCCCTCAAGCAAAAACCGGAAATGGCGGACCGCCAGGAACAGCGCGAGGAGCTCGCGGTCGAAGGTGCTGTACTTGACCTCCGGGGGGCGTAGTTGGCGGCTGAAGAAGGCAAGTGGTTGCCAGGCGCCGTCGACCCACTGCTCATACACGGCGCCGACCGCGTGGTCGGAGGCGTCCGTGGTGAGCGCTACCCTGGCATTGGGCCGTGGGTGCGTGAGCAGGGTGGCGTTGGCAAGCGCGTTCTTGGTGGAGTCGAAGGCGGTGGACGCGTCTGCCGTCCATTCGACCGCCATCTTGCCGCTCCTGCCCCGGAGGGCTTCATACAGGGGCCTCATGAAGGACGCCGCTTTGGGGATGAAGCGGTTATAGAAATTCACCATCCCGAGGAACTCCTGGAGGCCTTTGATGGTGGTAGGGGCGGGGAAATTGTTGGATGGCCAGCACCTTGGTGGGCAGGGGAATGGCCCCAGCATGGGTGATGTAGTGGCCGAGGAAGTCGATCTTGTGCAGGCCGAACTGGCATTTGGCTGGGCTGAGGATCAGCCCGTGGTCGCTGAGGCTCTCGAACAGGATGCGAAGGTGTTCGAGGTGTTCCTGCTTGGAGGAACTGGCTACCAGGATGTCATCCAGGTAGACGAACAGGAACTTCAGGTCCCGAAGGACCGAGTCCATGAGCCGTTGGAATGCCTGGGCCGCGTTTTTGAGGCTGAAGGGCATCCGCAGGAACTCGAACAGGCCGAAGGGGGTGATTACGGCCGTCTTGGGGACGTCCGCGGGGTGGACGGGGACTTGGTGGTAGCCGCGCACCAGGTCGACCTTGGAAAAGACTGAGCGGCCGGCCAGTCTAGCCGAGAAGTCCTGAATGTGCGGCATAGGGTACCGATCAGGGGTGGTGGCGTCGTTGAGGCGGCGGTAATCCCCGCAGGGGCGCCAACCCCCGCCTGGTTTGGGGGCGATGTGGAGTGGGGAGGCCCAGGGACTGTTGGAGCGGCGGATGATGCTGAGCTGTTCCATGGTGGCAAACTCGGTCCGCGCGATCTCCAGTTTGGCCGGGTCCAGCCTGCGGGTGTGGGCGTACACTGGGGGGCCTGTGGTGTGGATGAAGTGTTCCACCCCGTGTTTGGCGGCCTCCGCGGAGAAGGTCGGATTGGTAAGGGCCGGGAATTCAGCCAGGAGTGCCGAGTAGTCATCCGTGGCCCGGGCGTGGCACTGTGACGCCATTTCGGCGGGTTGACGGGGGGCCATGGCGCCCAGGATGGGGGACATGGTGTTCATGTCCACGAGGCGGTGACGAGGGATGTCTACCAGTAGGCCGTGGGTGCACAGGAAATCTGCGCCGATGAGAGGGGAGAGCACCTTGGCAGTGATGAACTCCCATCGGTAGCGGCGACCAGCGAGGTCGAGGGTGACTGTCCGGGTGCCGTACGTCCGGATTTCCGAGCCATTAGCAGCAGCCAGCGCCGGTCCTCGTTCGCCCTTTTGGATGTCGAGGGAGGAGGCCGGGATGATGTTGTGCTGAGCTCCAGTGTCGCACAGGAACCGGCGGCCGGTTTTGTCATCCGTGACGTACAGCAGGGAGCCCGCGTGGCCCACGGCCATCGCGGGGGCTGGTACGGGGGCGGACTTGAAAGAGCAAGGAGGTGTGCACCATTGTGCCCTGGCGCCGAACCGTGCATGGTAGTAACACTGGCCCGGGTTAGTGGGGCGCGAAGGTCCCGTGGGCCTGGTGGCTGGTCCTTGTGGCCGCGTGGTGGCCGGTGAGGGGCGCGCCCAGGCATTGGCTGCCAGGTCCGGAGTGACGTCGCGGCTGGAGTGAGCGGACAGCAGCTTGTCGGCCTCATCAGCCAGGGTTTCTAGGTTCGTGAGGCCGGACGCCACAATCGCTGGGCGGATGCTGAGAGGGAGCTGGCGGATGAACAGCGTGCGGGAGAGGGATCCGGGTGGGCTCTCGTCGGTGAGGGAGAGCATGTGGGAGAGGAGGTCTGATGGTGATGCGTCACCGAGGCCTGGAAGGTCGAGGAGGTGGCAGTTTCGCTGGTATGCCGAGGCCGTAAATTTTTTAAGGAGCGCTGCCTTAAGATGTGCATACTTGCCTTCCTCTGGTGGGTTCTGCAGCACTGTCCAAACCTTCGAAACTGTGGCGCTACCGAGTGATGTGACGAGGTAGTCGTACTGCGTCCCATCTGTGGTGATGTTTCGCAGCCAGAAGCGGGATTCAGCTTGGAGAAACCAGGCTTCGGGCTGGTTTTCCCAAAACTCCGGCAGTTTCACGGAAACTGCGTTCATGTCCGCCATTGCAGTGCTCGGAATACGTTCTGAGCGTCGGGTTCACCAATGTTGAGGCTGCCGCGAAACACGAAGACTGAATCCATGTGTGGAAAACAAAGGCTTTTTAATACAACTGCATGGTCCAAAAAGGCTGAAACAAACTGCCCTCAGAATTCTCTGGAAAATCCCTGAGGCCCCGCCCACTCCTTTTCTCCTGCCTTAAAGGCAAGGTGCCTTAAAGGCAAGGTGCTTGATATATTGTCCACGGACGGAAAAGTGGATAATGCCCGTTTAGGTGGCGATCCGCCACAATATTACCATTAACACACAGCAATTGGAGGAAGATCAACCTGAGTCCACAAAAAGAAGAAATGTTAGACATTAACAGGCAAATGAACAAGAGAACCTGTAGGAGAGGGTGAGGTTGGAGGGAATCTGGTAAGAAGAGGTTGGTAAAGGCTGGGCAAGGCTCATCATATATATATTTTCAGTTTCATGTGCTTTCTCAAAGTATTGCAATGCCCTCACACTCATCCACTATTTCTTTAAAGGCATATGTCATTATATGCACAACTAAACAAGCTTTTCTTTCACATCATAGGGAGTAGCTTGAAGGAAGAGGCCAGCCACTCTTATGGCCACCCAGGCACTTCTAGTTCACAACTGCTCGCACATCCTCGCCAACTCCGTCCTGCAATCTTAGCTGTACAAGCACTGGTGCAGAAATATCCACTCGCAAGGGACTGGTTAGACAGTCAGAAGGATTGTCACTGCGTGAGTCACTAAGCACCAGTAAAGAATGAGAACTTGGGAGTGGAAGAGAGGGAAAATGCCATTCCTCCCCAGAGGGGAGCTTCTGCCTACAGCTTCACATTCTGGCCATGCAGTGACAGTAGAGCACGAAATACACCGTCCCATGTCTGACTCTCTGCCAAATTGTATTTTTACACCAGCAGGTTAGTGCTTTCATGTTTAACTTTTAAATTTACTGTTTTTAATTTTATATATTATTCTTTATTATTGTTATGTATTATCACTTTCTTCTAGGATTTCCTCTTCCTGCCTGCTGCCTTAATGAGAGAAGCGCCACTCCCGATTGAAGCTCAACACTTCCTGAACTGTTTGGCTAAGTTTTTGTCAGTCCTGATCAGGCTTTGGTCTACCTGATACCCCGTTGTTTCATGCTAGTATCACCACGCCTGACTGGGGCCCTGCTTTGCTTCCTGGTTGTCAGTCTAAAGCCCATTCACAAGCACTGCTGTTGTCTCACTGGGCCATTGTTGGCTGCAGGTTTTTCTTGTCCCTCCTCATTCCATTACTCCCTATTCCTCCCCTTTTATTCTACCCCTCTCGTTTTCCTCCCCAGCCTCTAACCCTACTCTGACTTCCCCCTCTACTGGCCTCCAAAATCACAGTCCCCCTTCATGTCCAATTATACCCTGCCCTCTAGGCCTGCTTTACCAAAGAACTACAGGTTGTTTTGACAATGTACAATGCTATGGGAGAGTGGCTGGTTAGCAAAGGAAACAAAGAGAATATTTTTACATAATGTATTGCTGTTGAAAATCTAATTAAAAATCACACTCCGTTCCCAGAATGTCAATTTCCAGTGTTCCTGGAACCCTAGGACTCTCCCACTTTTCAAAATAGAACGAGACCCAGACTCCATCCAAATACTGCCAGACCCCAGGTCCCCTTTCTAGTGTCCTCAGGGCCCAGGGCTGTCCCCAATGCTGATAAGTTAGTGTCCCTGGTAATACCACTTGGCATAACAACCCTGTTCTTATAAAACCTCCGACTACTATAAGGTGATCTGCTAGTTTTTAAAAAACAATCAATAGGCCTGAAATTCAGTGGGTCAGGGAGGATGTAGAATGGGCAGATTACCCTTGCAGGGGTGCAATTTGATGTAGTACCTGGATCCATAGGGTTTCTGGCCCATGTATAAAGCGGTCTAAATTCTGATTAGGAGGTGGGTGGAAGGACTGCTTTGGGGGCATAACTGGGCGAGTTCCTGAGCTACCATGGGATTTCCACTCACTATGCTCTCCCTAGGCCCAACAGAACTCACCTAGAAGCAGTAGAAAATTTGTTTCCCTTATTTCTACAGCCCTTTACAGATTTCGGGGTCCCCTATTTGCCTGCTGGGTGCCACCCAGAGTTCCACCAGCATATGGGGTGGAAGCCTCTAATGAACCCGCACAGGTGTGGGTTGCCCTCCCTGACTATAGAAATAACCCTGCCTCCATAATTTGGGGTAGGATTTAGATCAAGAACCATAGGTGGCTGGGCATCCTGCCACACTTCCAGGAGCAGAGCATTGACCTTGGAATCTTGAGAGCCACTAACTATCATATATTAGAATCACAGAGTCAGTTGCAATATTCCATTTCAAAATGTACTGAAAGCATCTATGTAGGGATCTGTCAATGAGAACATCAACGTGTCAACATTTGGATGCAGTGCAGGTTACACTTGTAGGTGGTGATGTGATGTAACATTAGCTTCACACCCAGTACTGATATTGTATTTTTGGCCTTAAAGTGAGATTGACCCTGAATCACTGCAGGGCCTGTCCTACTTGCATGTACAACCTTTCAGCTCTCCATGCATGCGCAACCAAGTTTCCCACAGTGATTTCACTACAAGTCAATCTCCCGAAGCCAGCTTTATACCTTTTGAAGAATATCCTGAACCTCCTTTTTCAAAATGAATTCTCAGGATGTGGGCGTCATTGGCAAGGCCTTCATTTATTGCCCATCCCTAGCTTTAACTGAGTGGCTTACGAGGCCACTTCAGAGGGCAGTTAAGAGTCAACCACATTGGTGTGGGACTGGAGTCGCATATAGACCAGACCGGGTAAGGATTTCCTTCCCTAAAGGACATATCAATCAACATGGTCAAACAGAAGAAGTGGCAGCTACAGCTGCAAAGAAGCCTTGTCTCCCCCTAGGCACACTCTTTTGACACATGCCTGGAATTAAAGATTTTTTCCATATCAGCTTTGAGGACATTTAATTTTCTTCCTCACTGACGACAAGTTAAAAGTAACTCCAAGTGTAAGGTTTCTGTTGCAGACAATGCATGCTTTCCAACCCCACTTAATGGTTTAAATCATGACTGTGCTATAGAAACTGAAGGCACTCTTCCTACTGTGGCTGATAAAGGGAGTGCACAATAAAATTAAACGGTGACACATAAAATTATGAAATAAATTGGAATAAACAGGAAGATAATTTGAAACTGAATATAAAATAACAAAATGTAATTAAAAATGAGAAACACAAATAGCTTTTCTTTTATTTAAAAAAATGTAATAAACAGCAAAAACTAACTGATGCAACTTTTAAATAAAAATTATTACGGTAAATGTGAATAAAAACATAAAGCCATAAACATTGGAAAAGTGAAAACATTAAATGCAAAACCAAAATAAGAAATACACAAAATATTGAAAGATTTAAATACACAAGAGCATTCTTTTATTAGAATCTTCTCCATGAGCATTGCCATCAACCAGTATTAAATAAGAGAAAACTTTGTCATTGTCATTTTAGTTTTGCTTTAAAAATATTGTCACACTTTCCACATGATGCTTAAAGATACTGGTCTAAACGTATTAAAATGGGGCAGATTTTCCTGTTCCTGTGCATGGTATATTGGATCACTTGGGCACAATGCATAGAGGAAAACTGGGCAAGGAGGATCACACAATTGTCTGTCCATTTAAATGAATGGGCTGGAAATCGAGCAAGCTTCCTTAATGGGATCCTCCTCATCTAATTTTCCTCTATGTGCTGAGCCTAAGTGATCCAATACACACTGCCTCAGGAACAAGAAAGTTGGCCCGATAATCGTTCCTACTGATAAGTTGTGTGAGTGCAAAAGGTGCATTATGGATGTTTTGTTTTTCACTACACTTCTGTGGAACTCCAGAATGCACTGCAAAGAACACATGTCATATGATAACCAGAGATACTAACAACCATGAGATACAAGTGGCAGGAGGAAATATGAAAAATGTTTTTCAACATTTAGTACAGTTGAACTCATTAAATAAAAATTCTAAGCTGAATGGGTTGTTTGGGATGAGATTTTTTTTGAGCTGCTGAGTGGGATTGATGTTTGCTGAAGGGATGTTTATGATGTGCTTTGATGTTGAGCTTGGACACTGTGATTACTGTTTATCAGTCAGGCTGGACCATGGCGAATGACATCCTCTTCAAGGTGCTTGCCATTGGAGATTCAACAGCAGGCAAAAGCTCCATGACTTAATACTACACAACACCTTCAACAAAAACTACAAACCCAATGTGGGTAGTGGAGAGAAAAAATATGTTGTGATCATGTAAATAACTGGGCATAAACAAGAATGGTTTTGGGAGGGAGGGAGAACATCAAATAGAAAAATTATTTGCATCTTAAGCAAATCCGTTACGCAATGAGATCTTTAATGTCCATCTGAACTACCAAAACAGACAGAACCTCAGTTTAATGCCTCATCCAAAGAATGGCACCTGTGATAATACAGCAGTCTCTCTATACAGCACGAGGCTCATCTTGGATCATAGTCTTTCAAACTGGGATCAGGGAGGAGATTCCAAGGGATCCATGACATTATCAAATTTCTGACTGTCTGGGGCTGGGTTATACGCACACTGAAAGCATAGGTCTCAAAAATTCTGTGCTCCCTATTTTTCTGTATTTGTTGATTTACTAGCACATTATTTCTGTTGCTGTACACTAATATATATATATTTTTTTCAATCTTCAAGTGACGGCACTATTTTCCTCAGGTAACTAACAATGTACTTTGGAGATTACGGCAGGGTGTCCTGGGAATCAGTTAATATTTACTGGGGACCCAATACATAGAAAATTTGAAAACCACTGGCCCAGATCATGAGCTCAATTCCTGGAGTGAGGCTTGGAACCCACAACCTTCTGTGAGTCAATCAGTAATGACCACTCAGAGTTCTTGGACAAGACACAAATAGGCAGCAGCCAGTATGTTTGAGCAATAGATCAGATTTATTAAGCTTACAGCGTAAACAATACTTAACATTAGGCGATAGTAACGAATAGCTCGTAGCGCTTGGTTTCTGGAGCCCTTCGGACACAGGCAATGTCGTCGCAGGTCTGTTCCTTATCTTCGCAGCAAAACTCTGTGTGAAGTTATTCTTTGAATCTCGAGGTTTTAACCCATTCCTTATCAACAATTTGGTTGGCCAGTGTCCATATATGGATACCTTAACTTCCATGATCTCTCTCATTTTATCTCCTTATACTAATTATTGGTTCTCATTATTGTTGCAATTAGTTTTGTCAAGCGAATTCTAAGTTCTAACAGCATTATAATATGTTTTTCTTAGCAATTTAGTGATTTGACCTTCACTTGCAGTCTGTGGCTGTTTGTTATCAAAACTTAGTCAAAACTGCTTTTGAACTGTCTGCAGCTACATTTTGAACAAGTTCTAGTTACCCAGGAGTAATTATGGATAATATTATTTGGTCAATGGCTACACTTGAATTATACATATATGATTCTCATCTACTAAATATCTTACACTTCTGACTCAGAGGCAAAGTGTTTCCAATTGAGCCAAGCTGACACACATTGACATTTAAAGTATTCCTTCTTTATTGATGAAAAAGATGAACTTACATTTTTTTTAGATCAATCAAACTTACTGTTGAAATGGAGACAGATGAGTAGGATGTCACTCTCTGCTAGAGTATTCAGGTGATGCCTATTTGCTGGAACTAGTCTACTGCAGTGGAGGACATACCCCACTGTGACCTGAGGGCCACTCAGGAACCACCTGATAGTGGGAAACTGTGCTACAAACTGGGAATACAAGTATCCCAGCCTATAGCATGATTCCCAGGACTGAGGAACTCTTGACTGGCACTAAAGCCAGCTTGAGGTGGTTTGCCACTCCTCCTTGTGCCATGCCAGAATACATAGGTGGTTCCCCATAATTAACACAACCAGAGTTGCCTAGCTGAGTGGGTGACCCTATTCGAGGATCTCCATGCTGGCAACAAAATGATATGTGTGTGGTTCAGTACCATACCACACAGTGCACTTCCCTACTGAGCCATCAGGAAAGCCTAAATAACAACTTTAATTCATTACTGATGAAACCACTTGTTAATACTTATTGCAGAAACATCAACATAATTATACAATGAACCTTTACTACCCTATTGTAAGTCAGTTCATTGTATGATTTTTAAAATTCTGTTGAATATTTATTTTACAGTAAAGATCACACTGGATGATTTATCTGTTGTTAATTCTCCACCACAAACACTATCACAAGAAATATGTAGTCACACTAAAATGAGTCCTACACCACATGATGTTCTTCCTGCTGAAGAACAGTTTATATTCAACTGTGTTGCTAAATGGCTTCAGATATAATTCTAATGAAAGGAGAATATGTACTGGACCACCTACAATTTGCTCTACTGAGAATCGTGAGTCCTGCAGCTATATTTTTGTTGTTAACAAATAAAAACTACGACTATTGTGTGCCATTTACTTTAGATACTCCAGTGACCAGATTATTTACCTTCAGAACTCAAAAGAAGCAACTGTTTAACTGAATTTGGGGTTACAAATAGTGATATATGCCAAAATTCTGAGAAATACATAATAATTTTTTAATAAATATAACTTAGCGATATTATGAACTTCTATTTAATTGGTGGGAAGCTAGTGTTAGTCTTACCTTTCTGCTACAACCTCAACCAATTTTGTAAAATAAGGAGTCTGATGTCAGACATGCAGACTCTCCTTCAGTGCATTACCCCAAACTTGCAGAAAATAAGCATCATATTTCCAACAGAAAATTATAAACTATACACGCATCTATATTAAAACTGCACATCTGCACGCACTTCGGGCTGGATTTTATCATTGGCGGCGGGATGGGGGCATGTCAGGTGGTCGTCCTGTCAGGATCCTGACTCTGATGTGAAGTGGGACAAAAGTGCGATTTTGCTCTAATTGGGCACTTGGTTTCCAGCGTGTGGAAACCTCTGGTCCAATGAGCCTTTTCATACAGAAAGTCACCTCCGATGGCATCATCAATGCTGCTGGATTTAAGGCCTGCAAGCAGCCTTGCTTCTTTTTCAGCCTTTAAACTTTATGCCCATTGTTCTGAGCGCTTCCTTCACCAATTATGTCCACCAGTAGACCAAAGTGTGCTCCAAGATTCGATGAGGCCTCCCTCCAAGCTCTGGTGGAGGGAGCAAGATCAAATAAGGAGGTGCTCTTTCCTTCCTCAGAGAGGAAAAAGCCTCCCCAGCAGACTAACGCTGTGTGGCTGCAAGTGGCCCAAGAGGTAAACGCAATTTCTATGTGCAGCAGAACCTGGCTGCAGTGCAGGAAGAGGTTTCATGACCTTCTCCACACAGTAAAAGTGAGCATAACTTTCCCATCAGCCTCAATCTGATCCCCATTGCCTCTCATCATCAGCATTCTGCTTTGCCAACCTCTTCCTCCACATCCCACTTGACACTTACATCCCTGCACCCTTACCCATTCCCTCTCTCTCTATGGTAACATTCACTTAACTATTCGAACATGCAGCCCTCACACTCCCTATCACTGTGATGCAATGACAACAACTTACAATGCACAGGGAGGGCCCTTTGTCTCCTTATAAGCATCTATGCTATGGATTCTCTCCACTCACTCCTTCATTCTTACTCAAACTCCAATTGCAGGAAAAGAGAGCCCACAATAAGAGGGAAAGTGCGAGGACAGGAGGAGGGCCACCCTCATTAGCCCAGTTCACCACTTCGGAGGAGGCGGCCCTGGAGATCGCCGGACTGGAGGATGATTCGCAAGTGGGGGACGGACAGACGGGTGCATCACAGCAAGCTGGTGACAGAATAGTTTAGCATCTCTCTCATTGACATTGCATGAGTGACTGATACTGATTCTGATGCTCTAACAGATTGACTTATTATCATCTGCACAATTCAATGTGCATGCAACCTTTACCTTACATCTCTAACTCTTTCCTTTACTCCCCCACAGGACCATCGAGAGCCACGTTATCACTGCCCAGGAGGAACAGCCTGAGCCTCAAGACTCCTCAGAGGAAGCTGCAACCTCTGAGGGTGCAGCGTCAGCAGAATTCAGTGCACCCAGCACCAGCACAGACACTCACACCTCGGTTGGACCTTCGCGAGATAGAGTAGTGTTGTCACCTGGTGTGTCACAGCTCACAAGTGAGCATCAGCAGATGGTGGAGACAGGGACAGCAGTGGAGAGTCCTCGTCGGAGGGTGCAGGACTCTCCCAGCTCAGCTCAGCTGCATGTGGAGCCTGTGCCTCCGGGTCCATCCAGGAGAGCGGTGCTGGAACTCCAGGAGCAGGTGCAGGAGTCTCTGGCAGGTTTTGTCTCCAGGGTCACTGCGAGTGTGGAGCGAATGGAGGAGTCTATCAAGAACATGAGCATGAACGCATCACCACGGAAAGGATGGCAACCTCCGTGGAAAGGATGGCTACCTCCGTGGTAAGGCTGACTACCATAGAGGAGAGGCTGGCTATGGTAGAGGAGAGGATGGCTACGACCATGGAGGAGCTTAGTCACCAGGGTATTGAAAACATGGTCATTGTTCAGAATAGACTGACATCTCTTGAGGAGCAACGGTTAGCTATTGAGCATAGAAACCAGACCTTCATGGAAGTCCTCTGGAGTAGGACTTCCAGTGCAGAAACGCGTCCTCATGGCCCCCCTGAAGTGCAGCAAGGTGCTGTCAAGCCACTTGCTAGCTCTGAAGTGGGGCTGACCCATGAGAGGGATGTTGGTGGCAGACAACAAGGAAGTGGGGGCTCCTCTCCAAGCGCTCACACGACCATGCCACTGCAAAGCTCTCGGTCAGAGCCCCATCAGAGTCCTCACCCTTCTGAGATGGGCGTCTCATCCCCTGCACAGCCGCAGGAGCAGCAGACTGTTGCCGAGCCCTCACAGTTTCGCAACTCCAGAGGACGGCCGCCAAAGGTGTCGAGACAGGAACAGCAAGAAAGTGAGCAAGGGGCCTCCACATTTGCTGAAGCTACAGGGGAAGTACCACATAGGAGCACGCGTAAGAGGAAGATAAAGCACAAGTAGTCACAAGGGTAGTCACTTGGGTGTTCTGTTGTATTGATTTTTGACAAGCCATCCTTGAATTGTTATGATAAACAGATTTGATGGCAAACTGTTGAAGTTGTGGCCTGTGTCATTTCGCAAATGGAACTTCCACACTAAGGGCTTAGGGCGACTTGCAATTATCAGTATGGTGGTCAGAGTGATAGGAATCCGTAGGTTCTTGTCCATTGTCGATGCTCTGGTAAAAAGGTGCGAGGCAAAAGTGTTTGATTGTGCAGGTTAAGCAAATCTGGCCAACATGAGTGCGTCCCTTGCATCCCAGGCAGCAATGTGGTCGCGCGCTGGCGTCTTCTGGTCTGTGCAGCTTCAGGTGCGTGAGCAGCAGCTTGGCGCTCCTGTTGTTGCTCCTGCTGTTGGTGGTGCTGTTGTTCAGGGTTCTGCTGCTGCCGCGGCTATTCTTCGTCCAATTCTGATGTCCAGGAGGAAAGGAAATAAATGGTTCCCATACTTCTGGTATATGCCTCAGTTGAGGAAGTGCTCAGACAAGGTGGGGAGAGGGGTTTCCCAGGAGGTCACACTGGAGATGGGTGTCAGGCTCCAAACTACCACAACAATGAGTAGGCCTGCTAAAAGTTCCCCTAGACCTGAGACAACAAAGTTCTGCCACCTGCAAATGATCATCAGTGAAAACTCCTTTTTAATGGTGCAGCTGCAGCTGTTCGTAAGCAATCCACTTGTGAGGCCGCCAGGATTAACTGGCGTGTTCCAGAGGAGATGTGCAGGACAGGGGGAAATGTGTTAAATTCAGGAAGGCCTCTCAAAATGGGATTATAGAGGCAATTAACTGGTAGTTAAGGGCCTTAACGGCCTATCCCGCCTCTTGGACACGGGATGGAAACGGGGTCTGAAACCACGAATGTGGGAAAATTGCTCGGAGGTGGGATGGAGGCGGGATCGGAGCCGCCCGCCATTTTTTGCGATTTTTTACAACTCACACGCCTGCAATCCCGCCTCCTTGGGCCTGGTAAAATTGAGCCCTTCCTGTCTGTGCCACTTGACTTCCTGTTGTCAGATGTATTACTCAGAATTTTTTTTCTATTATAAGTTTCTACATCCATATTTATTGTAGGTTTTGCCAATGTCAACTCGATTTTTTTTAAGAAGTTGAATTTTAAAAGCAAACAAAGCCTCTTTGAGAATAAAACAGATATGAAAGGAGGACAGAAGGGAGAGAGGAGAAGAGAGGGGGGAGAGAGAGAGTAGGGTTGAGAGAGGGGGTTTGCGAGATAGAGAGCTGGTTGGAAGACAGGGTGGTAGAAAAAGAGCATGAGAGACAGAGGATGATGAAAGAGAGTGAGAGGGTTGAGAGAAAGAGGGGTTGAGAGTGAGTGAGGTAATGAAAGAGGGAGGGTTGAAAGACAGAAAGGGGTAGAGAATGGGTTTAAAAGAAAATGTAGATGGAGGAGACGGCTGCAGCGTTACTGTTGAAAAATTGGCGCTGGGGGTTGGCGATGTGGAGCGCAGTGCTAACTTACCATGCAACGCCCTCCTGGTGACATTAATGGAGGCCTCTGACCCGAAGTTCCCATCCACAGTCGGCGTTGCTGCTTCTCACAGCCTCTGGGAGCGAGGCTGTGTAGCTCGCAAGGCATTGTGGGCAATTAAAGGGCAATGCATTCAAAACTAATAAAAATTAATACCAAGTGAAAAAATGCATTTTTCAACCCTTACTGCCTTTCCAAAAAAACATAAACATTAATAATAATTTCCAAATGGCAGTCTTCAGCTTTTAAAGCTGAATTGTCTTCCACACCTAAAAAAATGATAAAAGTGCTTCAGCACTAACACAAATGGCTCGGCAAGCCAGGGAAGGGGCACTCAGGGTCGCGCACGCAGCACTCCAGCTTAAGCAGGGGGTCAACACTGCAAGAGAGGTCCTCTACCCACAGGGGCAGGAGGCCCTCCAGAAAGAATGATGTGGGACCACATCACCAAGGCCGTCACTGCCAGCAGTGTCGCCCCCACCACCTGGCTCCAGTGCCCAAAGAAGCTCCATGACCTCAGACCACTGGTCAAGGTCAGTGAATGCATCTTCAAAAGCCGTTTCCTACCAACTGCATCACTAGCCTCACACACTGCTCAAGCTGAGCCCTTGGTCAGTGGTGGGGTTCAAAGGATACATAATGCTGGTATCCTCATACGTTATCCTTCTTCTGGCATGCACCTCTTGCTTTCCCGCCCTCCCCTCACTACAACTGCACCGTTGTGCCTTCCTCTTTTCACACACCCATGAAATACATCCTGCCAGTGGGTAACCAAGAAGAGGGAGAGGAGAGTGAAGACGAACAATAAGAAGATTCATTTGACACTCTGAGCCACCAGCTCCTCAAGGTCGACCTGCAAGCCCATTTGCAGTGTCCCCCACTGACAGTCAGCAGCCTTCCACCAGCCATGCTGCAGCCACTGGGAATGCATAAGGGTGATGAGTTGATTTCTTGATGTCATATTGGATGGATAGATGTATAGAGTTGGATTGGAAAGTTTGCTTTGTGGCTTTTATTTCAGCATTGTGGCCAAGAGGACGCTGTGATGGTCAGTAACAGAGGGAAGGTAAGGTGTGGGACTAACGTTGAAAGGGGAATTGGGGTTGTGGTCACTAGTACAGCAGGTGGATGATTTCATCCTGGATATCCCGGCCAGAAAGGGGCTTTCTGGGTTGCACCCTTCCATCTGCTTCCTCCTCTTCTGCTTTCTCTTCTTCTGCTTCCTCCTCTTCCCTCTGCGATATATATCTATAAATCTGAAACGCCAGCATAAAATGCTGGAACTACTCAGTAGCTCAGGCAGCATCTCGACCTGAGACATGAACTCTGTTTCTCTCTCCACGGATGCTGCCTGACCTGTTGAGTATTTGCAGCATTTTCTGTTTTCTCAGAGGCCTTCCTTTGCCATTCGAGGCATTGAAAGCATCCAGCAGCACTCCATTCTCACTGAAATTTTTTTTAACATCTATTGCAGCAAGCCACTATTCAATAGAAGCAAAAAAAAACCAGTCCAAAAGCTTAAATGCAAACTTACCTGAAAAATATGTGTGTCCCTCTAAGAGGTGCTGACAGCACCTCTGATAGTCTCTGGTTTCCCTGGCGTGGTTATGACCCAGTGCTGAAGGTCGAAGTTGGCCGTGGTGACGTTAAGTCGGCGTTGCATGCTGAATGATGTCACCAATCCGCCATTTTTTTTGCATGGCGCTAATACTTACCGGCAGCGCTACGGAGAGGACCAAAATGGAGGACTCCGCGGGACCCACCACCAGCTGCCATTTTTTGCCAATAATGGGTGGCGTTAAGCCCCCAAATTTTTAGCCGAGAGAGTTTCCATTATAAATGTGGACATAGGAATTTATAATGATAATAAAAAATTAAGGTTAGAATTTATGACTTTAAAATGGGATCTGAATGATGTCTGCTTGGCTTCATCCAGTAATTCCCTATCATCAAACTCCACTTTATCTGAAGACTACACTTTTTTGACTCCCCATGTGCAACGTTTTGGGAGGCTGACTAGTAGTGGCCCAGATTTTCCTGCATCGGCGATTTTGGCGACGAATGTCATTAGTTAGAACATTGTGCGCTCCGAAACTCCGGTGGCAAATTGATGCCAAATTCTACTGGAAAACTAACTTGAATACGCCACACTAAGCATAGCGGCGAATCAGTAGTGGCACTGCCAACGGCCAACAAAGGAATTTCATTTTATGGAAGAGAACCAATGACAGCCATCTTAATCTTTCTTCATATGCACCTGATTTTTTAAAAATTATGTATGCAGAATATATTTGAAGCAGAACTAGAATCTACAGGCTTACATGGGAAGTTGAGCGAATTGATCGGCAGGTTCACTTTTTTTTAAGGCTACTTTGGATTGTAATTTTCATTAAGCTACAATTACAATTACAGAAAAAAATGTACAAGTCTGAACATTGAGGCTTGGTAGTGCTGCCTTGCATCTATTTGATTTTATTTTCATTGAGTAATTGCATATTTCATTGGAGCTGGAAGGTCTTTTTAAATCTGTTTCTTCTTTTAGAAAATAGCAAGCTTATACAGAATGGCCACTAAATAATGTTCTCTGAAGCTTGTTTTAGTTTGAAGTCTAAAAGGGCTGATAAATGCACAGCAGTTGGTGAAACCAACTCTCTGGTATTTTATGGATGTTTATTTTTACTCGGAACACCACAATTTTGTTTCTTGAGCTTCAAGTATTTTGCTGAAACATTGTTCTTTGCTATATTTTTGGCTAAGAGATTGTTAGTACTGTACTCTGAAAAGAAAACAACTTCTATCGGAGTTCAAAAATATTTTCAGCATCATTTAAGAGTAAAAGTATGATTCAGTGAATCTATTATAAAGTCGTTGGCCCAAAATCTGCTGTCAAAATAACAGCGATTTAAGTGCAAACGTCACAGCAACTTCAGGCGAGTGCAGATGCACGATTAAACGCAGAAATCGTAAAGTTGCTGTTGGAGATGCACCGCTCCTCCCATAGCTTCGCGTTAATGGCATCTTGATGTCTGGCTCCCCATTCAAATGCATTGAGCGGCGTGAAGTTCCTGTAGTTGCACTGTAGATACGACGGAAACTCCCCATGGAAAGTTAAGTCAAGTCATTTCAAGTGTAACTATGCCTTTAACAATGTGTTAAGTGTTAATTATTGCCATTCAACTTTCTGGCACTGAAAATTAACTATTACAAGTGTGGAGTCTCATTCTTTCAGGTTTCAATTGTTGTTGGAGATTTTTTTTTAACTTTAATTAAAATGTTTTACTTTTTCTTTTTGTGTCCTTTTTCTCTCTCTCTTAATCCAATCTTTCTTTCCTTCTCGTTATTTTGCTTTCTGTACCTGATTGACATTGAATTCTAACTTACACTTCCTTGTTCAGACCTTGCGCTGTTAATTTCCCAATATTTCAGTCTGATTGGTTAAGGAAATCCACAGTTGATTGCCCCCCGAGGCCTGATGCGCTGTAGAGGGCGCTGCGCTGTTTCCATCTCGTACTTCCAGCAGCTTGCAGTGCAAAATATCGTCGACATTAAACGGGCAAGGGCAAGTCTAACTAATTCTGGGCACTATTAGTTGCTCTGCCGCAGGAAACTTTGGGCCACTATCACACTGCTGCTAGGCCACTTAGATCAATATTTTTAAGGCTAAGTGACAACGGCAGGAAAACTGGCAAAACTGCATGAACATGGGAGGAGCTACATTAAAAACCTTGGCCCGCGATCTCCCGTCCACTGATCGTTTCCCCCCTCCCTGAGGCACGTGATCCCCTCTCTCTGGCCACCAATCATTCCCTCCTTTCAATGGGAGGAGCTATGTCAAATACCTTGGCCAACCCCAACGCTGGGTACTTACCCTGCGCACAAATGGTAGGGCCCGAGGAACCCCGATTTTTGGGCAGAGGACCTCATTTCCATACAAATGGCGCTGCCAGAGGAGGTCCAGAATCTAAGTGATGGTAGCCCGGGCCGTTGCTAGCCCCTTGAGAGGGGAATGATTGGTGGCCGGGGAGAGGGGATCTTGAGCCTCGGGGAGGGGGGAAACGATGTGGCCAGGAGATCGCAGGCCTTGGGGGGAGCGATCGAAGGCCGGGGTGGGTGGTACCATCAGCCGGCAGTGGCCCGCGGGACCAGGGCTTAGGTCGGGTTCTCAAGGCCGGGGGAGGGAGATTGGGGAGCCGGGAATTTGGTGCCGGGGGAGGGAGATTGTGGTTCGAGGCTGGGGAGCCTGGAGATTGGGGGTCTCCGTGCCGGGGGGGTGGTGGCCGGGGGAGGAGCTAGTAGTGGCGGAGATCAGGAGGGGGATAGTTAATGGGGGTCAGGAGGAGTACTCCTGCTCCTCCCGGCTCCACAATCAGGTAAGTAACTTAATTTTTTTGTTGTACGCGTTCTGCAGTGTTGGTTTCCCTGAGTGCAGCCAGCAATCCAGCAATAGTAGGAAGGTGAAGGGGTAGGGGATACAATGGGAATGTGCAAATGGAAAGCCTAAGTGATTGGGGAGACTATTGGAAGTGAGCTGCTGAGGGTAACATTTTTCCTCAAATGCATCCTGCAGCTGTTGATGGCTCTTTTTTGTGCCACACCACACCCTACGGGCTCACCACCACAAAAAAACAGCAAGCGAAGCAAAAAGAGTTAAGGGAAGAGAAGCAGAAGAGAAGATAAAGAGAGAACAGAAAAAGAAAAGGAGAGGCAGAGAGAGAAACAGAAAAATGACAACAAAGATAGGTAAGATAGAATGGAGGTGGCATCAATAGAAAGGAAAATTAAATGGGATGTATAATGGCCATCTGATCCGCTGACAACCATTTTGTACCCCGCCAAAGTTGAATTTATAGCAGGACAGGTTTACATGGGAAGTTTCCATTATAAATGTGGACATAGGAATTTAAAATGTAGATACAAAAATAAGGACGTAATGTAAGCTTTTCAAATTGGGGGTGAATTACATGTGTGTGCCGTGATCCAATTATCCGCTACCCTCTAACTCCACTTCACCTGAAGACTAACATTGGTCTTGACTCTGCGTGTGCAATGCCATGGCAGAGCAACTAACTTTTTATATTAAAATTCTTTACAAACACTTCTTGGCAACTTTTGACATTATAAATTCTTAATATCCACAATTACAATAGAAGCTACCTATACAAACTTGCCATGCTGTAATGACACCCTCCCCCAGTGCTGGTGCTGCACTGCGACTGCTGGCAGGAGGGTATCATTATAGCCTGACAAGTTTATGTAGGCATTGCGGGGGAGAGATCGCAGGGAGAGATCACGGGGGAGAGATCGCAGGGAGAGATCGCGGGAGGGGAGTTCGTGGGGGAGAGATTGCGGGAAGAGATCGTGGGGAGAGATCGTGGGGAGAGATCATGGGGAGAGATCGCAGGCAGAGATCGCGGGGAGAGATCGCGGGCAGAGATCACAGGGGAGAGATCGCGGGGGCGAGATCGCGGGGGAGAGATCGAGGGGAGAGATCGCGGGGAGAGATCGCGGGGGAGAGATCCGGGGAAGAGATCGCGGGGGAGAGATCGCGGGGAGAGATCACGGGGGAGAGATCCGGGGAAGAGATCGCGGGGGAGAGATCGCGGGGAGAGATCGCGGGGGAGAGATCGAGGGGAGAGATCGCGGGGAGAGATCGCGGGGAGAGATCCGGGGAAGAGATCGAGGGGAGAGATCGCGGGGGAGAGATCGCGGGGAGAGATCCGGGGGAGAGATCGCGGGGGAGAGATCGCGGGGAGAGGTCACGGGGGGAGAGATCGCGGGGGAGAGATCACGAGCGATAGATCACGGGGCGGGGGAGATTGCAGCAGCAGGTTTGCTTGAGGGGCCGTCGGGAAGCACTCCTGCTCCTCCTGGCCGACAAGCAGTGCTGGAAAAGCACTTAGCTGCTGGATCTGGCGGCTCCCGCCCCCTCTCAGCTGTCGGGTTTCCCGAGCCCTGGGAAACCCGGCTCGCAGCCGTTAAATTTAATCGGCTCCCAAAATCTGAGGACGGAGCCTCATTTAAATATTATAATTGCTGACCCGCCTCTCCAGAGTGGGTTATTTGGATGCCACCAAACCCGCCCAGGTTAAACCAGAAATAGACGCATTCGCGGCTGGTTGGGTTCGGGTTTCCCATTTTTACCAAATTTAAACCCACTCCGACCCTCTCCCGCCTCTCATGGGGAGTTAAAATTCCCCCCATTAAGTCAGCACCAGTCCTGAAGTAAAAGCCAAAGAAATAAGGATGAAATGACAGCTATGAAAATAAGCATTTCAGCAGTTTTAATGCAAAACATAAAATATAATTTTAGTAAAGGTTATACAGATACATTGAACACAATACATTGCTAAGAAGAATTTCATGACTGGATTTATCCCAATTATGTCACTTGATGTCCTCCAAGACAAAAGTAATCAACAGAGGTGGGCAAGTCAGAGACAAAACCTGATTTCAATGATGAAAAGAAACTAGAAAGCATGTGTGAGTGGGAAGAAAGGAAAAAGAAAACCATACAATTAAAGCCAAAATGAAAGCCACGGGCATAATAGTGATTATACATTGGAAGAAAAATATTAAATAATGGTACATTCTGCCTGTGGTAAGTGTGCTGACTAGTGTGAGCCAAGAGCCAGACAGACTACAATCCATGGCTCATACTGAGATCGCTGATCTCAACGAAGGCAACAGTAAAGGTATTACATAAAATGCTGGAAATACTCAGCAGGTCAGGCAGCATCTGTGGCGAGAGAAACAGAGGTAATGGCCGGAATTTTCAGAGGTAAGAGCGGGTGGGTTGGAGGCGAGGGGGGAAGGGAAAGTTGAAAAAATGTCAACCCTGACCCCAACCCGCCTCCATCCCGCCCACTTTCACCTTTCACTCAGGTGTGACGGGGGTGGGGGCGGGGGGGCGGGGCGGGGTGGGCTGCCAACCCGCACCATGCGGGTGGGACCCGGGAAAATCCAGCCCGTTCATTTCAGGTTGATGAAAAGTCAATGATCTGAAACGTTGGGCAGAATTTTCCTGGGGGTCAGCGGGCGCGATCGGTGGCAGGTCGGGTGGGAAAATGTTTTTTCTTGACAGCGGGTCGGGAACCCGCTGTCAACCCGCCACCACGCGCCTTTCCTAAATGTCGAATCTGCCAGCGCTGAGCAGACCCAACACGCAGTGGCGGGGGAGGCAATTGAAATTATTAGTGACTTGTTTACAGCCACTTAACAATTGCTTTTTTCCCAGCTTTTTGATTTTGACAGGTCGCCCACCGGTTTCCCGCTGTGCCTAGACCTCATCAGTGAAGCTGAGGCAGGAGGTCAGTGGCCACTGAATCAGCTGATGAGTTGACAGCTTCAAATGTCAAATCAAAGCTCCCAGCTGATTGAGAAATGTTCCCTTAGGCACTAGCTTCTCTAACCTGCATTTCCACTACAGATTCAGAATGCTGCAAGTCTTTACACAAGTCTCCATCCAGTCTGACCTCATTACCTCTCCCACCATTGACAGATCGCTTCTGTCATCTCTACTTCACCTGCCATCTATTCCATCAGCATGGGTGCATTTTATACTCTCTCACATTGGTCCTCAGAATCCCACCACGATCAGCCCCAACACCAGCATCACCAGGCACACCCGCAGCACCAACAACACCACCACCAACCTTCAATGCAATCACCTGATGCTGCACAGGACAGAGGGCATCAGCACCCGACCACATTGCTGCCCGGGAGGCCAGGGATGGCCTCACCATGGCCAGATTGACTTCAACTGACGCTGTACACCTTGGCTGCCACATGATGCGCCAGCTTAGCACCACCCCACACCAACACCATAAAACATCCCTACAATGCCCAAGCCATTCCGTTCACACGCATCAGCATTGCAGGGGGTACTGTTATGTCTCACCATTCACTGCAACTCACTAAGCCACTTGCAAAGGTGCACACACATCTGTCCAAGAACGGAAAGTGTTGAAAATAAAGATTTCATTGTTTGACAGCACATTAACAGAAACTTCACATGAACATTGGCTAAAACACACAAGTGCCTACCCTTGTGTGTTGATGCTTGGTACGATTGGACTAGGATGAGGGTGAGTGTGAGGGGTGGCCAGTGAGATGGGGAAGTGATAATGTAGATAGAGAGGGATGGGTGGAGGTGCAAGGTAAGTTGGTGTGAGTAAGGATGTGCAGGAGTAGAGTAGGGAAGGCAGAGTTATGGGGCTGTGATGAGTGGCACAGCAGGATGAGGTTGAGTGTGGCTTTGCAGTAACGTTTTGTGATCTACTGAGATCATTGAAAGGTTTGCACCACTGCAGCCTGGTCCTCCTAACAACATCCCTGCTTGTGCCCTCCTGTGCAATGTACAACCAGGCTGTGTTGATCTCCTGGGGAGGTCTCTTCCACCCATGGGAAGGGAAGAGAACCTCCCTGCGTACTGTGACTCCCTCCATAAGCATATGGAGGGAGTCATGGGAGAGCCTGGGTGCAGCCCTGCATCTTTGTGCAGTGCTTGTCAGAATTTGCAGCACCTCAATGCTGTAGAACACTGACAGCACAAATGTCAAAATCAATTTGCGCATGGTCCCTTTAAGGAAACCGGCTGATGACGTGTCATCAAATGAAGTCACCAGACCCGCTTCCTTCAATTGGCCGGGAAACGCGCTGGACAAGCTTAACAAGCGCAATCAAGGGAAAATCATTCTACACAGTGGGTTGGAGCCGGCTGCGAGGCCGGGACCCGCCACCGACATCGCACGCCACAGACCCACCGAGGTTGGTAAAATCCAGCCTGTTAATTCTGTTTCTCTCTCCACAGATGCTGCCTGACCTGCTGAGTATTTCCAGCATTTTATGTAATGCGTTTACTGTTGCCTTAGTTGAGATCAGCGATCTCAGTATGAGCCATCAGCATCCGTAGTATTTCGCTTTTGAGTAAAGGCATTACATTTGGCCTGTGTGCCCCTGTGTTAGGATGGGGATAAATCAGCCAAGCTTTCCTCTGCTGATCTCTGTTCAATCTAACTGTGCATGTGTGGACATCAGATGAGAACAATTAAGGTCAGCTGTGATGTTTCCCTATCTGAGATTACACAATGAGAATGATCATTAGGGCAAGGTACCAGAAGGCAGCTCGTGTCCATAGAACCATCCCAATGAGCCACTGCCTTAAGCAGAGGATGGGAGTAAAGAATAACAAAAGAAGGGACTAATAGTGACAATGAGAAAACGCAATAAAAAGTTTGAGTTAATCTAAACTGAATTAAATCTCTATTTGATGCAACCACTAAATATTGCAGCCTGGGTTTTGGTGTGCATCTCTAGCAGGGCAGGATTTTTGTCATATAAATATTGGAGGTGCGATTCCTGGCATGTGCACGACTGCACAGGCCCTAGCAGCAAACAAATGTCTTTGGCCCCCTCCACTATCATTACATGTTGGACACCTGGGCAACAGACATCCTTGCATCCAGCATTTTAAAGACACATATCATGGAAAATATGTCAGTCGATGTATTTCCCTAATTTGCATCTTGTTACAATAAACCTGTCCATATATGGGTGGGCAAACATGGCAGAACACATCCCCAAGCAGTTTTCCACCTCTGCCCATCCCAGAGCCACTGAAAAATCTGCTGATGGCATAGGCAGACAATTCAGGCCTATATTTTTTCAGTAATTATTTTCCATAACAAGTAGTTTTATGGATTGCTGCTTAATTTTTGTAGTAAAGTTTGTAGTCATGAACGTGAAAGATGGCAACATTGGGCAATTAAACATTTTAATACTCTTTACACCTGGATTAAACATTACACACTCCCAAGCATTGTATGACAAGGAGCAAGGTAGTGCTGTCAATACTCTGCATCAGTAATGAGGAACATTATGGGCTCGATTTTGCCAGGCCCGAGGAGGCGGGATTGGAGGTGTGTGAGTTGTTAAAATCACCAAAAATGGCGGGCGGGCCCAATCCCGCCTCCATCCCGCCTCCGAACAATTTTCCCAAAAGCGTGTTTTCTGACCCCCTTTCCATCCCTCCTCCAAGAGGCGGGATAGGCCCTTAAGGCCCTTAACAACCACTTAATAGCCTCTATAATCCCATTTTGCGAGGCCTTTCTGATTTTTAGTCATTCCCCCCATCCCTCACGCCTCCTCTGGAACACGCCAGGTAATGCTGGCGGCCTCACAAGTGGATTGCTTACGAACAGCTGCAGCTCCACCATTACAAAGGAGTTTTCACCAATGATCATTTGCAGGTGGCAGAACTTTGTTGTTTCAGGTCTGGGGGAACTTTTAGCAGGCATACTCAGTGTTGTGGAAGTTTGGAGCCTGACACCCATCTCCAGTGTGACCTCCTGGGAAACCCCTCTCCCCACCTTGACTAAGCGCTTCCTCAACTGAGGCATATACCAGAAGCATGGCAACCATTTAATTCCTTTCCTCCTGGACATCAGATTCGGATGAAGACCAGCCGCGGCAGCAGCAGAACCATGAGCAACAGCAGCACCAACAGCAGGAGCATCAACAGGAGCACCAAGCTGCTAGTCACCCACCTGAAGATGCACAGGCCAGAAGTTGCCAGCGCGCGACCATATTGCTGCCCGGGATGCAAGTGACGCACTCATGTTGGTCACATTTGCTTAGCCTGTACAATCAAACACTTTTGCCTCGCACCTTCTTACCAGAGCATCGACAATGGACAAGAACCTGCAGATTCCTATCACTCTGACCACCATACTGACAATTGCAAGTCGCTCTAAGCCCTCAATGTGGAGGTCCCATTTGCGAAATGACACAGGCCACAACTTCAAAAGTTTGCCATCAGAATTTTTTATCACAACAAGCAACTGGTGGCATTTCAAAAATAAACACAACATAACACCCAAGTGACTACCCTTGTGACTACTTGTGCATTATCGTCCTCTTACGCGTGCTCCTATGTGGTGCTTCCCCTGTGGCTTCAACAGATGTGGAGGCCCCTTGCTCACTTTCTTGCTGCTCCTGTCTCGACACCTTTGGCAGCCATCCTCTGGGGTTGCGAACCTGTGAGGGCTCGGCAACAGTCTGCTGCTCCTGCGGCTGTGCAGGGGATGAGACGCCCATCTCAGTTGGGTGAGGACTCTAGTGGGGCGTTGACCGAGGGCTTTGCAGTGGCATGGTCGTTTGAGCGCTTGGAGAGGAGCCCCCACTTCCTTGTTGTCTGCCACCAACATCCCTCTCATGGGTCAGCCCCAATTCAGAGCTAGCAAGTGGCTTGACAGCACTTTGCTGCACTTCAGGGGGGCCATGAGGACCCGTTTCTGCACTGGAAGTCCTACTCCAGAGGACTTCCATGAAGGTCTGGTTTCTATGCTCAGTAGCTGACCATCGCTCCTCAAGAGATGCCAGTCTATTCTGAACAATGACCATGTTTTCTACACTCTGGCGACTTAGCTCCTCCATGGCCATAGCCATCCTCTCCTCTACTGTAGCCATCTTTTCCACGGAGGTTGCCATCCTTTCTGTGGTGATGCGTTCATGCGCCAATGCCTCCACAAAGGCTCTGCTCATGTTCGCGATGGACTCCTCCATTCGCTCCACACTTGCAGCAACCCTGGAGACAAAACGTGCCAGAGACTCCTGCATCTGTTCCTGGAGTTCCAGCACCACTCTCGTTCTGGATGGACCCGGAGGCACAGGGTCGACATGCAGCTGAGCCGAGCTGGCAGAGTCCTGCGTCCTGCGACGAGGAGTCTCCACTGCTGTCCCTATCTCTACCATCTGCTGATGCTCACTTGTGAGCTGTGATACACCAGGTACACTACTCTATCTCGCGAAGGTCCAACCGAGGTGTGAGTGTCTGCGCTGGTGCTGGGTGCGCTGAATTCTGCTGAGGCTGCGCCCTCAGAGGTTGCAGCTTCCTCTGAGGAGTCTGGAAGCTCAGGCTCTTCCTCCTGGACAGTGGGGACGGGGGCTTTCGATGGTCCTGTGGGGGAGTAAAGGAAAGAGTTAGAGATGTGAGGTCAACGTTACATGAACATTGAATAGTGCAGATGATCATAAGGCAATCTGTTAGAGCATCAGATTCATTATCAGTGACTCATGCAATGTCAATGAGAGAGATGCCAAACTATTCTGTCACCAGCTTGCTGCGATGTGCCCATCTGTCTGTCCCCCACTTGGGAATCCTCTTCGATCCCGGCGATTTCCAGGGCCGCCTCCTCCCAGGCGGTGAGCTGGGCTACTGAGGGTGGCCCTCCTCCTGTCATGGCTCTTTCCATGATAATCCATAGCATAGATGCTTAGAAGGATACAAAGGACCATCCCTGTGTGTTGAAAGTTGTTGTTGTCATGGCATCACAGTGATAGGAAGTGTGAGGGCTGCATGGTCGAATAGTTAAGTGAATGTGACCTTCGAGAGAGAGGGAATGGGTAAGGGTGCAGGCATGTAAGTGTCAAGTAGCATGTGGAGGAAGAGGTTGGCAAAGCAGAGTGCTGGTGAGGAGAGGCGATGGGGATCAGATTGAGGGTGATGGGAAAGTCATACTCACTTTTCCTGTGCGGAGAAGATCATAAAACCTCTTCCTGCATTGCAGCCAGGTTCTGCGGCTCAGCGAAATGGAGTTGACCTCCTGAGCCACTTGCAGCCACACAGCTTTTGTCTGCTGGGGTGGCTTTTTTCTCCCTGAGGAAGGGAACAGCACCTCCTTATTACATCTGGCTCCGTGCACCAGAGCTTGGAGGGAGGGCTCATCAAACCGAGGTGCACACTTTTGCTTGATCGTGGACATTGTCAGGAAATCAACACCTTCATACAATTTGCAGAGCCTTTGCAGTCTCCAGAGGAAGCAAGGCTGCTTGCAGGTCTTAAATCCAGCAGCATTGATGACATCATCGGAGGCGACTTTCTGTATGAAAAGACTCATTGGGCCAGGTGTTCCCACACGCAGGAAATCAATTGGTTAATTAGGGGAAAATCTCACTTTTTCAGCACTTCACTTCGGAGTCGGGGTCCTGACACGATTTCCACCTGACACGCCCCAGCCCGCCCACACTGACAAAATCCAGCCCTATGTCTCTGCACAAAGTATAGCAAAATCATAAGTGCATTCTCTCTAAACATGTTTAAGATTTCACTACGCCCAACGTACAGAGGAAATTGTCAGTGCATCTTAACCCCAACCTTAAGCACTAATCCATTTAAAATAGATGGGTTAATGCCTCTGTTAAAATAAAAGCCAAAGAATTTAATATGAACTGATTAAACATTCATACACTAATATTCCAAGAGCTTAATTGCAGCATTGGTTTCAGTTTACAAGATTAGAAACACAGTCTGTACAAAAACAAATAACATAGAGCCAGCATAATTTATTGACTGATTTTCTTAATGGCACAGAGAAATTGTTCAGCATCTTATATTTTCCTAGTGCAAAACATTCAATCAATACCTACGATAAGCATGATCTTGCTTTAAAGGAAGTACCACTGCAGGTATTACAAAACCTATATTCAATGAATAGGTCTGTCACATGTGACTACACACTTTATATCAATGCCATTCTAGTAGTCTTGTTAACTGATCTTGTTACTGCTGCTTTCTCAATGCCCTAGAGATTTCACGCACACAACCGCGTCAACTGTTGAATGTCTGCCCATTAAAGCTAACCTTTCTATCCTTTTAAATCAGCATGCATTGACCTTAAGCACTATGGGTAGTAGGCAAGCCTTCAGCTCTCTGTATTTGAAGCTTTTTTCAAATCTATACATCTTTACAATAAATCACATGACAGATTGGTGGACCAAGAAGAAAAATTATATTGTTAAATACCGATAGATTAACAAACCAGTCTATTGTCCATTTACAGATCTATCTATATTGCATTTGTAGAACTGAAAACACTGTTTTTACAGTATTATCTGTATCACTGAAAAACACATTAAACATCCAACAACTTTAAAATCTAGGTTTAACAAATACAGGAGAAAACATTTATTTTGAACCATACAAGAAATGTTTCACAACAGATGTCATCAACACAGATTTATTACTGGAAAACAATTCCCTGGTAATTAATTGCAGATTACTTCTTGATAAACCTATAATAAGTGTTGGATAATCAATCCTCTTGGGTAAATATCATCATGCATCAAGTACATGAAAGTTGGCATACACTCTGAAGTAGCTGGTGGCACAAAAACTGAGCAGAAAGAAACATTTTCCACATATAACTGAAACTGTGTGCCTTATAAAGCCTATATCAAGGAGTGAGATTTCCAGGCTATTTCTCCTCAGATGGCTGTTATTTACAATGTCATGTGACTTTTTTAAATTATGTACTATCTTGGGGGCGTTCTCTGATATGGATTATTGATTACAATATATACTATTTAAATTTCATCTGAGCTACCCATTATTCTATGAAATGGTAATCCCAACTGGTTTAACAGCTGTCACTGTATCCTATTTATTTGCAGTATTACTGAGCTATAGCGTACAGTAAGTGATGCCAGCAGGCAATTGAACAGCAATTATTCCCAATAGTATCAAAAGACACAAACTTTAGCCTGTGCTTAACTACTGATGTATTTCGGGGGAGATGGTGGAGGTAGCTTCCAGCATAGCACACTATTGAATATTCATCATAAATAATAGCACTTTAATTTTGGAGCATAATTCACCCATCGATTGTTACTGCAGAAGCCTGTGCTCTTTGCATTTTCTGTGCCTGTCGGCCTTAGTTCTCTGCTAAATTTTTAAATTTTGAATTTAAATCCAAAAAAATAATAAAATGAAAACCATTATAACAATATAAGGTAAGGCATTGCTCCACGAGTTACAAAAGTGACCTTGAATGTGCAGCAATGCCTTCAGCCTTCTGCCTCTGGCACGGTAACACTGTTAATCACTTTGTGAAGTCCTCAGGTCAACAGTGTATCGCTACAGTCCTTCACTGCAGTCAGTATATTTACACAATGCACAGGTCAGTGACTCTCCTGAAAGAGACAATATCATCATTTTCAGAAAAAAATGGTCTTTTCCTGTCACATGAGAACATCACACGTATTATCAGTAAAATTCTCTCTCACGCAATTTGACATGGCAAACTCAGTGGCCATGATGGAGACATAAAGTTGTCAGTAGTAAAAAATAGGAATGGTAACCCAATACAAACTCAAATGGGAATGATCCAAATATTAAGCAAATTAACAGATATGTTATCAGCAAAGCATCTACACATCGAACATTAACCTATTTTTTGTCCTGAGATACTGATGAAACTTTTGTGTATTTCCAACATTTTCTGTTTTGCTTCAATTTTCAACATTTCTAATTTTTCCTTTTTATGATAATAATAGGTGGCTGGGAACATAATACGTTCCAACTCATCTTTTATTCCCTTTATTAAGTTTTTTGTAAAAATTTAATCAATGCAGTCCCAAAAAAGCAACCATGAATGCTATTTAAAAAAAGCTATTCATACTATTGAGATATCTACTGTACTATAACAATATGACTAGATTTCCACTTAAATCACTTCTTAATTCATAAGTGAGTAGTAAAGATTATTGCAATTTACTTTTTGATGGTCAAATATTGCTATTTGTTTAAAATTTTTCAAGTGGTCTGAATAGAACAAGAGGCATTGCAGATTCTAAGAAATGTATGGAAAGCGATGGCCATGACATTAAAACCAAACTGGATTGCCATCTCTACCTCTGAACTTTTTACATAAAAACATATATTTTTAAAATAAATTTTCGGTTTGTTTTTTTCGAGGCAATTCATAATTCGCACTTGAGATATCAAATTATTTTCCTTCCCTTTCAGCATCCGAAGGGGCTGCTCCCTCCGTGAAACCCTCAATCACACCAGCACCCCCTCCCCTTCCCACAGCACCTTCCCGTGCAAGCGCAGGAGATGCAACACCTGCCCTTTTACCTCCTCCCTTCCCACTGTCCAGGGCCCCAAACACTCCTTCCAGGTGAAACAGAGATTTACTTGTACTTCTTGCAATTTAGTATACTGTATTCACTGCTCATGATGCGGTCTCCTCTACATTGGGGAGACCAAATGCAGATTGGGTGATCGCTTTGTGGAACACCTCCGTTAAGTCCGCAAGTATGACCCTGAGCTTCTGGTCGCTTGCCATTTTAATTCTCTGTCCCACTCCCACTCTGACCTGTCTGTCATCGGCCTCCTAATCTGTTCTAATGAAGCTCAACAGAAGCTCAGAAAGACTTCATCTTTCTATTAGACACTTTACAACCTTCTGGACTCAACATTGAGTTCAATAATTTCAGATCATAACCACTGCTCCCATTTTTTTCGAACAGCAGGTGCTGGTAATGGTTCTGATGTTGCCATTTACAGCTCCTCTAGACCCATCTTTTGTTTCATTACTTGTCCCATTACCACTCCCTTTTGACTTGCACCATCATCGCTTTTGTCATTTAATCACTCTTGTCTTCCACCCTATCACAGACCTTCCCTTTTGTTCTTTCCTCCCCTCCCCCTTTCCCTGCCCCTGCACTTGCTTAAAACCTGTTACATCAGTAACATTTTCCAGTACTGACGAAATGTCAGACCTGAAACATTACTAACTCTGTTTCTCTCTCCACAGATGCTGCATGACCTGCTGAGTATTTCCAGCATTTTCTGTTTATTAAAGTTATTTGAGTTGCGTTATACATTCACATACAATCACCAGAATTATTTGAAAGGTCTGAAACTACGTACAACATATTAAGCTGTGACACACCAGACAATTCAAACTGTGTAGGATAACTGACTAATGGATATGAGGACTGAAATTCCCTTTCAACCCCGGGAAAATCTTCAACCCAATGAATGTAACTTCACCATCGCTGGGTAATCGGCAGTATCAAAAGAAAAACACCCCGATCACAACCTCCAGTGAGATTCTCCAAAACCACTAGCACACACAAATGCATACACACGCCATCACATCGTACTTAGCATGGAGATGGCGCACGGCACGTAAATCAGATTCTGAACATTGTTGGAATTTGAAGTTTTATATATCTTTTTTGCAAAAATCGGCGATTCCTAGTCAATTACCTAATATGGGAGTTTACTATTTCAGAAACACAAATGGTTTATGGCCAAGAAAACAAATGCTTTTTTGCGCATGTTCGGTTAGTTGGGCGCATCTCCCTGTCCATAACAAACAATTTTGACTGGCAAGCATTTCCTTCCCAAATGTAAAACTCTGAGCACTAAAAGTAGACATGAATATAGCACGCCTTTAGTACACCCTCGCTTTTAACATTGCATAAAAAATTAACTTTCTCATTGTTATATAATTAATGGAATTAAAAAAATAACTGTGAAGCTTTATACTGCTGCGGTACTTCATTTGTTACCAAAAATGTAGAAGAGAGAGATAGGAACATCCCCAGGCAACCACCTCTAAATGGGGTAAACTAACCGCCAGAGGGATTACCGGCGGGAGTTATGGTAAATCTCATCACAGGAGATTGAAGGGTCTGACACTTTGTAGATTTTTAATATATTCTCTCGAAAGCTCGGGTCACTGAATAAAAAGCTCAACTGATTCACATGTAAATTCAGGCTGAACTTCATCCCACACCAGAGCGCTCAACAACACAGCCAGGCTCCCCACAGCTGCCAAACGCTGCCTTGCATCAGCCCACTGCCAACTGTCTGCAATTGCAACCGCTTACAAAGCCGGGCAAGTTAAGACTTCTCCATTTTTTAAAAAACAGAGCGCAACCAAAGCAGAGAGGGGGAAAACAAATCGGAATTGCCTTGAACCTTTACAAATCTGAAATGTTTTAATAACAGTTGTTGACTCTGGGGCACCTTGCAAGGTGCAAGGAGAAAGCGCCCATTAAAAGCCTCAAACTATCTTCCAGAATTTACAGCTCGTCCCTCACCGAACAGCAATTAACACGTGAACTGAAATCGGTGCTGTAAATGTACAGAGGAGCCCACCTCGGGCAAACTCTGGACACCTGCAGAATGTATTCTTCCCAAATCTAATGTTGCGCCAATTGTCCAGATTTGTCTCTTTTAAGTTGGTCTATAAGTCTTATATTGCGTGACAAGCACAGATTTCCAATTACACCAACAGCGTTACTGCACACAATGTTAAGCATCGTCTGCTGTTACTTTCCACAGTACTTGCAAGCTATTTTTTTCAGTAGTTACAACACTGCATTTATTCAATTTAACTACTACCCAGTCTGAATCTCTTTTTCTCTTTACAGATGCTAGTTGATCTGCTGTGTATTTTCAGCATTTGACTTCTTTTATTTCTTAGAAATCTATAGGCCTGGGTACATAAAAAAGAGACTGCGATCATGTAACAGTTCAAGAACAAATACACCTCAGCTTCAGTAGTTAGTATTCCCTCCCCTCCCCAGTATATATAGATATATATATCTTCTTACCTGTTTGACACACTCCGCGGTGTTGAGAACCAATGCAATTTATAATTTCAGCGCAGACACCTCGAAATAAACGAAGACGCGCGAACTGGGAATTTGTCCCTCAAACCCAAAACAAAATTAGCTTAAAAAAATCAAGGGAGGGGAAAAAAGCTCAGCATGTGAATAAGTGAAAGAAGCCAGATTGGAGGGAAAGGGTGCAATAATCCCGGGTTGGAAATGTGTGTGTGGCTGCGGCGGAGAGGAGATCGCAGGTGCCTGCTGTTCGGTGCACGCTGGCTGTGCACTGAGCTCCGGCAGACGGACGCGCTCCGCTCAGTCTCTGTGCCTTTTTTTTGCACAACTAGCACTGAGTGAATGAACAGCTCCCAGCGCAGCTCGCCCGCACCCGGCGCTGCCCCTGCCCCGCCCTCCCCGCCATCCTCATTTACATACAGGCTGCAGCCCGGCCAATGGCGTCCCCAGAGCTCGCTTCCACCTGCTGAGGGGCGGACGCGGGGCATCCTCTCTGCCCAGTCCTTCCACCCCAACCCTGCCGCCTGTCAGCTGCACGGCAAGGGTTCCCTGTGTCTCAATCATACACATGCACATAAAGTACGCACGTTATTGCTGTACAACATTTGTCCCGTTAAGGATTTGAATTTACTCGAGCTGACTGAGTGCGATAAAGGGCATTATCTCTGAGCCTTGAAAAGTTGCACAAAAAGCTTTGCTCCTGTCTTCTGTAATTTCATGCCTTACACAGGATTACATAGGATATCCAACACAGAAACAGGCCATTCGGCCCAACCAGTCCTTGCCGGTGTTTATGCTCCATTCGAGCCTCCTCCTGTCTTTCCTCATCTAACCCTATCAGCATAACCCTCTATACCCCTCTCCCTCATACGCTTATCTAACCGCCCATTAAATGAATCTATACTATTCGCTTCAACCACTCCTTGTGGTAGCGAGTTCCACATTCTCACCACTCTCTCGGTAAAGAAGTTTCTTCTGAATTCCCTATTGGATTTCTTGGTGACTATCTTATATTGATGGCCTCTAGTTTTGCTCTTCCCCACAAGTGGAAACATTATCTCTGTGTCTACTCTATCAAAACCTTTAATGATTTTAAAAACCTCTATTAGGTCACCCCTCAGCCTTCTCTTTTCTAGAGAAAAGATACCTAGCCTGTTCATCCTTTCCTGATAGGTATACCCTCACATTTCTGGTATCATCCTTGTAAATCTTCTCTACACCCGCTCCAGTGCCTCTATATCCTTTTTATGACATGGGGACCAGAATTATACACAGTACTCCAAGTATGGTCCAGCCAAAGTTAGATACAAGTTTAACAAAACTTCACTACTTTTCAATTCTATCCCTCTAGAAATAAACCCTAGTGCTTGGTTTGCTTTTTTACTGGCTTTGTTAACCTGTGTTGATACTTTTAGTGATTGAGGTATTTGTACTCCGAGATCTTTTTGCTCCTCTACCCCATTTAGATTCTTATTTTCCAAGTAATATGTGACCTCCTATTTTTCTAAACAAAATGTAATACCTCACATTTATCTGTGTTGAATTTCATTTGCTAATTATATGCACATTCTGCAAGTTTATTAATCTCTTCCTGTAATTTGTTGAAGTCCTCCTCAGTATTGACTACCCTCCCAATTTGGTGTCATCCGCAAATTTAGAAATTGTGTTTTTGATTTCAAAGTCTAAATCGTTAATATAAATTGTGAACAACATTGGTCCCAGCACTGATCCTTGTGCAACACCACTTCCCACCTTCTGCCACTCTGAATAGCTACCCTTTAACCTGTCTTGAAGCCAGCTAGCTATCCATTCTGCTACTTGTCCCCTGACTCCACATTCCCTGACCTTATTCATTAGTCTATTATGTGGTACCTTACCGAAGGCCTTTTGAAAATCTAGATAAATTACATCTACAGCATTACCCTTGTCTACTCTTTCTGTTACCTCTTCAAAAAATTCAGTGAGGTTGGTCAAGCAAGACTTTCCCTTTTGAAATCCATGCTGACTATTTATTATTATATTTTTGGTTTCTAGATGTTCTTCTATTTTCTCCTTTAGTAAGGATTCCATTATTTTTCCTAACACTAATGTTAAGCTGACTGGTCTACAGTTTCCTGGACATGTTCTATCTCCCTTCTTAAATATAGGTATTATGTTAGCTATCCACCAGTCCTCTGGCCCTACACCTTTTTCTAACGAATTACTAAATATGTGTAGTAATGCCTCTGTTATCTCTTCCCAGATTCTTTTGAAATGCGCAGATGTAATCCGTCCGGGCAAGGGTTTTTTTTATCCTCTTTGAGTTTCATTAGTTTAGTTAATATATCTCCTTGTTTTACTTTAAATGCAGTTATCTCATTACTAGCCTCAGCATCCAATGTCATTGCCACCTGTTCTATCTCCCTGGTAAATACTGAAGCAAGGTAATTATTTAATATTTCTGCCATCTCTCTATCGTTGCCTGTGGTATTACCCTCTCCATCACTTACTGTCCCTATTCCCATCCCGATCTTCCTTTTTTTATTTACGTGCCTGTAAAATATTTTACTATTTTGTTTTATGTTCTTTGATCACTTATTTTCATAGTTCCTCTTTGCCTTCCTAATTTTTTTTGACTTCTCTCCTAATCTCTTCAAATTCTCTCTTGTCATGCTCACCCTTGCTGCCCATGTATTTAATATATGCCTCTTTCCTTACTCTCAATTTTTCTCTTATGTCTTTATTCATCCATGGTGTCTCGTTAGTGTTTAGCTTGTTCTTGTTTAGTGGAATATATTTTTCCTGGACTCTGTTGAACGCTGTTTTAAATGTTACCCATTACTATTCTACATCATTGTTTGCCAATATTATTGCCCAATTTATTTTCCCAAGTTCGATTCTCAGCCCCTCAAAATCAGCTTTTCTCCAAACTATTACCCTGGTCTTTGTCATACTTATGTCTTTCTGAATTATTTCTTAAAGCATATCACATTATGGTCACTATTGCTTAGATGTCCCCCTACTTTTATTTCTCTTATCTGCTCTGGTTCTTTCCCCATTATTAGATCAAATAGCGAATCCTCCCTTGTTGGGCTTTTTAAATATTGGTTTAGAAAAGAGTCCTGTACACATTGTAGGAATTCCATTCCCTTATCCCTTTTACCTACCTCGTCTGTCCAATTAATATCAGGGTAGTTGAAATCTCCCATGATTATTATTCTATGCCTTTCACTTATTTCGCTAATTTGTTTGCATATTATAATATTACATTTGGATTTTTTTTAATTCACTTATGGGATCTGGGCATCGCTGGCAAGGCCAGCATTTATTGCCCATCCCTAGAAGCCCTTGAAAAGGTGGTGGTGAGCCACCTTCTTGAACCGCTGCAGTCCATGTGGTGAAGGTACTCCCACAGTGCTGTTAGGTAGGGAGTTCCAGGATTTTGACCCAGCGACGATGAAGGATCGGCGATATATTTCTAAGTCAGGATGGTGTGTGACTTTGAGGGGAACTTGAAGGTAGTGGTGATCCCATGCGCCTGCTCCCCTTGTCCTTCTAGGTGGAAGAGGTCATGGGTTTGGGAGGTGCTGCCGAAGAAGCCTTGGTGAAATGCTGCAGTGCATCTTGTCGATGGTACACACTGCAGCTACGGTACGCTAGTGGTGGAGGGAGTGAATGTTTAAGGAGGTGGATGGGGTGCCAATCAAGTGGGCTGTTTTGTCCTAGATGGTGTCAAGTTTCTTGAGTACTGTTGGAGCTGCACGCATCCAGTCAAGTGGAGAGTATTCCATCACACTCCTTACTTGTGCCTTGTAGATGGTGGAAAGGCTTAGGGGAGTCAGGAGGTGAGACACTCACCACAGAATACCTAGCCTCTGACCTGCTCTTGTTGCCACAGTATTTATGTGGCTGGTCCAGTTAAGTTTCTGGTCAATGGTGACCCCCAGGATGTTGATGGTGGGGGATTCGGCGATGGTAATGCCGTTGAATGTCAAGGGGTGGTGGTTATCTCTCGCTTGTTGGAAATAGTCATTGCCTGGCACTTCTGTGGCACGAATGTTACCTGCCACTTATCAGCCCAAGCCTGTTAGTCATCCAGGTCTTGTTGCATGCAGGCATGGACTGCTTCATTATCTGAGGAGTTGTGAATGGCGCTGATACACTGTGCAGTCATCAGCGAACATCCCCATTTCTGACCTTATGTAGGAGGGAAGGTCATTGATGAAGCAGCTGAAGATGGTTGGGCCTAGGACACTGCCCTGAGGAACTCCTGCAGCGATGTCCTGGGGCTGCGATGATTGACCTTCAACCACCACAACCATCTCCCCTTGTGCTAGGTATGACTCCAGCCAGTGGAGCGTTTTCCCCCTGATTCCCATTGACTTCAGTTTTACTAGGGCTCCTTGATGCCACACTCGGTCAAATGCTGTCTTGATGTCAAGGGCAGTCACTCTCACCTCATAAGAACATAAGAACATAAGAAATAGGAGCAGGAGTAGGCCAATCGGCCCCTCGAGCCTGCTCCGCCATTCAATAAGATCATGGCTGATCTGATCCTAACCGCCAATCTACTATCTATCACAGAACCATCTCCTGCATCTAACAGAATTGCACACACGAAATAGGAGCAGAATCAGGCTACACAGTCCCTGGGCCCGCTCCACTACCCACAGGGCCATGACCGATCCGAACCTAGACTCATGTCCAAATTCCTGCCCGCTCCCCGTAACCCTTAATGCCCTTTACTTCTAGGAAACTGTCTATTTCTGTTTTAAATTTAATTAATGTTGTAGCTTCTACAGCTTTTTGTGGCAGCATATTCCATGGACCTACCACCCTCTGAGTGAAGTAGTTCCTCCTCATCTCAGTTTTGAAAGAGCAGCCCCTTATTCTAAGACTATGTCCCCTAGTTCTCGTCTCACCCGTCATCGGGAACATCCTCCCCGCATCCACCCGATCCAACCCCTTCACAATCTTATATGTTTCAATAAGATCGCCTCTCATTCTTCTGAACTCCAATGAGTAGAGTCCCAATCTACCCAACCTCTCCTCATATGACCACCCCCTCATCCCCGGGATTAACCGAGTGAACCTTTTTTGCACTGCCTCGAGAGCAAGGATGTCTTTCCTTAAGTAAGGACACCAAAACTGTATGCAGTATTCCAGGTGCGGTCTCACCAATACCTTGTACAACTGAAGCAATACCTCCCTATTTTTATATTCTATCCCCCTAGCAATGAAAGCCAACATTCCATTTGCCTTCTTAATCACTTGCTGCACCTGCATACTAACCTTTTGAGTTTCGTGCACCAGGACCCCCAGATCCCTTTGCACTTCAGTACTCTCCAGTTTCTTGCCATTAAGATAATAAATTGCTCTAGGATTTTTCCTGCCAAAGTGCATCACCTCACACTTTCCAGTGTTGTATTCCATCTGCCAAATCTCTGCCCACTTACTTAGCCTGTCTATGTCCCCTTGCAGGTTTTTTATGTCCTCCTCACTCACTACTTTCCCTCCCATCTTTGTATCATCTGCAAATTTTGATATGTTACACTTGGTCCCTTCCTCCAAATCGTTAATATAGATTGTGAAGAGTTGGGGACCCAGCACTGACCCCTGTGGAACACCACTAGTTACTGATTGCCAGTCTGAGAATGAACCATTTATCCCAACTCTTTGCTTTCTGTTAGATAGCCAATCCTCTATCCATGCCAGAATATTACCCCCAATCCCGTGATTTTTTACCTTAAGCAATAATCTTTTGTGTGGCACCTTGTCAAATGCCTTTTGGAAGTCTAAATACACTACGTCCACTGGTTCCCCTTTATCCACTCTATATGTTACTTCCTCAAAGAACTCCAGCAAATTTGTCAAACATGACTTCCCCTTCGTAAAACCATGCTGACTTTGTCCTATTAAATTATGATTATCCAAATGTCCTGTTACTGTTTCCTTAATAATGGACTCCAAAATTTTACCTACCACAGATGTTAGGCTAACCGGTCTATAGTTACCAGCCTTCTGTCTACTGCCCTTTTTAAATAAGGGTGTTACATTAGCTCTGGAATTCAGCTCCTTTGTGCATGTTTGGACCAAGGCTGCAATGAAGTCGGGAGCCAAGTGGTCTTGGCAGAACCCAAACTGGGCATCAGTGAACAGGTTATTGGTGAGTAAGTGCCGCTTGATAGCACTGTCGATGACACCTTCCATCACTTTGCTGATGATTGAGAGTAGACTGATGGGGCAGTATTGGCCTGGGTTGGATTTGTCCTGCTCTTTGTGGACAGGACATACCTGGGCAGTTTTCCACATTGTTGGATAGATGCCAGTGTTGTAGCTGTACTGGAACAGCTTGGCTAGAGTCATGGCTAGTTCTGGAGCACAAGTCTTCAGCACGTTAGCTGGGATGCTGTCGTGGCCCATAGCCTTTGCTGTATCCAGTGCGCTCAGCCGTTTCTTGATATCACGTGAAGTGAATCGAATTGGCTGAAGACTGGCTTCTGTGATGGTGGGGACTTCTGGATGAGCCCAATATGGATCATCCACTCAGCACTTCTAAATGACAACCCCCACTAAAGGTACACTGTAAATAGTTAAAACCAGTATTTTCAAATTTGTACTATATGTATGACAACAGGATGCAACCTGTAACTCGGATAGATGTCCCGCCAGTTTGACACTTTCGCTTGCTGGGAACGCAGAAGAACTTTAAAAAAATTGCATAGTGGAGAAGGTACCACTGGATAAGTCATAGGTTTCCTAAAAGCCTCTTTAATGTTTTGTCAACCTTAGTTTGAAAATCGATAGATAAGCAATCCTGAAGATGATGTGCAACTGAAGGTATTAAATGGTGCTGTTAACAAAAACATTGTTAAATATAGAAAATTTCTAAATGGCATGAAGCTAGGAACTGTGGATGAGCAGTAATCACTAAAAGCTAGTGGACAGATACAACAATTAATTTAGAAGGCTAGTGGAATGTCGGCCTTTATCTCATGAGGGCTGGAATACAAAGGGGTGGAAGTTAGACCTCAGCTGGAGTATTACATTCAGTTCTGGGCACCGCACTTCAGGATGGACATATTGGCCTTGGAGGGAGTGCAGCGCAGTTTCACCAGACTCATACCAGGGCTAAAAGGAATAAATTATGAGGACAGGTTACATAGACTAGGCTTGTATTCTCTTGAGTGTAGAAGATTGAGGTATTTAAGATGATTAAAGCATTTGACAGGGTAGATCGAGAGAAACTATTTCCTCTGGTGGGGGAGTCCAGAACAAGGGGGCATAACCTTGGCCCAGAAATTGATCTCGCTCTGTTCCCGCGGGGGTAAGGCTTCCCCGCGATCTCTCACTCCGCTTGTGCTTTTTCAGATCCAGCTCGCACGAACTTGATGTTCCAGACATCAGCTGGGCAGTGCTTGCGTATCCCACCGGCGTAGTGAATTCGTGCGAGCTGTGGGATCACGTGACCCAGTTAGAGCCAATGGCAGCACACCATCTTCCATTCATAAGTTTCACATACGTGCTGTGAAATCTATGAATCTTACACCCCCCCAAAATAACAGCTAAGCCTCAATTAAATTTAAAAAAAAAAGATCACATTAATAAAATAAGTATAGTTAAATAAATTAACCATTTTAAATAAAAAATTAAATTTTTGAAAAAATTTAAAATCTTTTAAAAAGTTATAAAAATAAACTTACCTGTCTTTAAAGTCTCTAAAAATGATATACCTGTTAAAAAAAATTCAAAAAAATACTTAATTCACTACTTACCTTGTTAAAAGTGGGTCTTACTCCTCCTTTTTCCATTTCTAAAATCTTCCGTACTTACCTGCGCGTCCAAAGCATGAAGTGCACAGCGTGCGCGCAGCCTGTAGCGCGCACGTGATGCACCGAGGAACCGCCCCCTTTTCAAAAGACCAAGTGCCGCTTTTCAGCGCATGCGCAGGGCATGCAGAAAACCGGCAATTGGAGAGAGAATACGCGAGAGTACGCACTCGCGTCGCGGGATGAATTTTTGGCCCCTTAAAATTAGAACTAGGCCATTTAGGGGTGATATCAGAAAGTACTTCTTCACACAAAGGGTACTGGAAATGTGGAACTCTCTCCCCCAAAAAGCTTGTTGAGGCTAGCTGAATTGAAAATGTTAAAACTGAGATTGATAGATTATTGTTAGGCAAGGGTATTTAGGGTTACAGAATGAAGGTGTGTCGATGGAGTTACAGATCAGCCATGAGGGGCTGAATGGCCTACTCCTGTTCCTATGTTCCTAAAATAGATGAGGATATTGTTTTCAAAAGAGTAAGAAATCTTAAAATAGATCAGGCTGCTGTTCCAGATGATATACACCCGAGGATCCTTAAGGAGATGGGACAGGCATGTGCGAGCCCTTTGATTATATCTTTAATAGTTCACTGGAGTTGGGGACTGTTCTCTTAGACTGGGAGGAAGCTAATATAGTTCCAATTTTTAAAAAGGGGGATAAGGCAGAACTGGGTAACTATAAGCCCATTAGCTTGACATCAGTAATGCTCAAGGGAATCATGAGGGATGCAACATATGTCGACTTAGACAGAGGAGACCATATCAGGGACACCCAACGCGGCTTCTGGAAAAGGTTGTGTCTAACCAATCTGACTATATTTTTTGAGGAAGTCACCAGGTTAGTGAATGAGGATAACCCAGTAGACATTGTCTACCTGGACTTTCAGAATGCTTTTGATAAAAGACTTCTCTAAAAAAATAGAATCATGTGGAATTAGTGGTAATCTGCTGTGGTGAATTGGTTGAATGCCCATAGGCAGAGGACGGTTGTTAATGAATTTGGATCTGCTTGAAGGCCAGTTACCAGTGGTGTCCGCAGGCCCTTTGCTATTTACTAATTTAATTGATGATCTAGATGTAGATGCTGGGGGAATGATCTGTAAGTTTGTGGGTGATACTAAGATATGTGCAAGAGTTAGGACTGTAGAGAACGTTCGATTACTGCAAGCAGATCTTGATGCGCAAGGGATTGGGCCTATGATTGGCAAATATTGGGGCAGAAATTAGGCTCGCCACAGGTGAGTACGCACTATGTACTCACCCGTGGACGGAACAAAAGTGCCGGTTTCTTGCATGCACTGCGCATGCGCGGGAAACCGGCACTTCCGTTCCCCTGAAGGAAGGGGTTCATAGGTCGAACGCGCACGCCGGAGAGGCAGCGTGTTCGCCTCGCACTTTGTTTTTTTTTACAGGTTCCTCCATGAGGGTAAGCACGGAGAAGATACACTTTGAAAAAGGAGGCGCAAGGCCTTCTTTTAACAAGGTAAGTGGTAATTTTATTCAAATTTAAACATTTTTTTCACAGATTTATCTTTTTTAATTACTTTAAAGAAAGGTAAGTTTAGTTTTAGCCCCGTTAAAAAGTGAAATTATTTTTTTCAAAAATTTAAATTTTTGTTTAAAAATAGTTAATTTATGTTATTTATAGTTATTTTAAAAATATGATGTTTTTCTAATTTATTTGTAGTTTTAGGAGGTTCTGGGGCCGATTTGTATTCATAGATTTGACAGGTCTTCCTGTCAAATCTATGAATGATAGATGACCTGCTGCCATTGGCTCTCCATGGCCCACGTGATCCCAGGGGACGCATCGCACTAACTACGCCTCTGGGATACGCAAGCACTGCGCGCCGGCAGTTGGAGGAGGCCCAGGAGCTGAATTCCCCGCGGGCCCAGAGGTCAACGGCAGGCGCGGTAGGTAGGTGCGCGCGCGATCCTTGCACCCGCGGGAAGCCAGGGAGCCAAATTTCTGGCCCAATATTTAATTTAGAAAAGTGTAGTGTTATGCAACTGGGCAAGTCAAATACTAAATATTCATACACCACATTAACGGAAAAGAATTCAAACCAGTCGTGAAAGAAGGAGATCTGGGTGTTTTAGTGCATCAATTGGTAAAGGTTCATGGCCAATGCCGTGAAGCTACAGCCAAAATAAACAGGGTTCTAGGCAATGTTGCTTTTAAGCTGCATGGCTGTGCACCCGCGCAGCTGTCTGGAGCTCCTGCATAGCCGGCTCACCGGCTTTTAAAGCAAAAACAGCACGTGTGCAAATTTTTGAATGGGCCGCATGGCCCCTTAAAGAGGCCACATGGCCCCAAAAAAATTAGAGGGAACATTGGTTCCAGAGTGTATTCACAGGACAACTTACTAAAAAATGATGCATATTATTTTGTGCTTGTGCAAGACCTTGGTCCAGCTGCAGTTAGAATACTGTGCCCAATTTTGGTCTCCTCATGTAGTGGGGGATATTGAGGCTTTGGAAAGTGTGCAGAGGCAGGCCACAAGATTAATTCCCAGTTGAAAACATCTTAGTTGCACAGATAAGCTCAACAAACTGGGTCGCTATAAAGAAGCGTAGACTTAGGGGTTGGATGTTGACATTGAAGAGAAAGATGACATGCAAGTAGATTCACAAGGGTAGCCACTTGGGTGTTTTATCCAATGTTTACGTAAAGTTTCTGTTAATGTGGTGTCAAACATAAAAATCTTTATTTTCAACACTTTCTGGTCTTGGACAGATTTGTGTGCACCATTGGAAGTGGCTTAGTGAGTTGCAGTGAATGGTGAGACATAACGGTACCCCCTGCAATGGTGATAAGTGTGAAAGGAATGGCTTGGTCATTGTAGGGATGCTTTTTGGTGTTGGTGTGGGATGGTGCCAACTTGGTGCATCATGTGGCAGCCATATGGGTGTACAGCGTAAAGATAACTAAATCTGGCAATGATGAGGCCATTCCTGGCATTCCAGGCAGCAATATGGTCGGGTGCTGATGCCCTCTGTCCTGTGCAGCATCAGGTGATTGCGGAGAAGGTTGTTGTTGTTGTTGGTTCTGCTGGTGTGCCTGGTGATGCTGGTGTTGGGGCTGATCGTGTTCGGATTCTGAGGACCAAGGTAAGAGAGTATAAATGGCACCCATGTTGATAGAATACATGGCAGGTGAAGTAGAGATGACAGAAGCAATCTGTCAATGGTGAGAGAGTTCTTCCAATGAGGTGACACTGGATGGAGACTTTGCTGGAAAGACTTGCAGCCTGCAGAAAGCTCAATCTGTGCTGTGCAGTGAGCAACAGCTTTTGCCTGAGGAAAGTGATCAGCTGTCAGGTGGGAGCTTTTATAGTACATTTGATGCTGTCAATTAATCAGCTGGATCAATGGCCACTCACCTCCCGCCTCAGGTTGACAGACGTGGTCCCTGAGCAGCGTGAGTCCCGTGGGCATTCAGTGAAATTGGAAAGCTAAGGTTAAAAACACTCTTAAGGGTCTGACAACAAGCTAATAATCCTTTAAATTGGGTCGCCCGCCTCTGTCGGTCGGGTCGCTGCCGTGCTGACAGACACAAACGAGGGAAAGGCGAGTGAGAACGGGATGACGGCGGGTTTCCGACCCGCTGCAAGAGCTTTCAGCTTAACCACCCGACCCGCCTCCAATCGTGTCCGCATGGACCCCAGAAAATTCCGGCCCACACTTCTCAACACGTATTTTACTAAAATTTACTTAGACGTTTGTGATTTTATGTCAATAAACTGAAATGGAACACGGTTGATACCAACATTAACTATGATGCTCAAAGAGCACAAGCATTGTATCACAATATTTAACATTGTAACTCCAAGCTTTCTTTTTTTTAAAGGAGAATGGTTTAAACACATTCAAAATGAGAGTGACGTTTATTTATATTTTTTGGTGAATTATTCATCAAGGTGAGAGATCTTAGTACTGGGAGTAGAACTTGTTTGATCCTTTTGCACCCAGTGTCAACAACAGGTGCTTCCAATACCAATGTCGAGTGAAGCTCTCTTTGTCTGCCCGACAATGTGCTTTAACACCACTTCCAGAAGAGTGCCTGTGTTGCATTAAATTGAATTCTTTGGTTTTGCAGTCCAATTATTCTCTTGAACTCCATGTGCGATTGCTAATTAATGCCAAATTATGGTTATTACAAAAATAAAAAATCTGCAGATGCTGGCAATCTGAAACAAAAACCAAAAGTCCTTGATATACACAGCAACTGGCATCAAGGCAGTATTTGACAGAGTGTGGCATCAAGGAGTCCTAGTAAAACTGAAGTCAATGGGAATCGGGGGGGGAAACTCTCCACTGGCTGGAGTCATACCTTGCACAAAGGAAGATAGTTGTGATGGTTGGAGGTCAATCGTCACAGCTCCAGGGCAACGGTGCAGGAGAATGGGAGCATAGTGGTAATTGGGCAAGTAATCCAGTAGGTCTGGACTAATGATCCAGAGACGTGAGTTCAAATCCCACCACGGCAGATGGGGAATTTAAATTCAGTTAATTAAATAAATCTGGAATTTAAAAAAAAGCTAGTATGAGTAATGGTAACCATGAAACTATTGGATTGTCATAAAACTGGTTCATTAATGTCCTTTAGGGAAGGAAATCTGCTGTCCTTACCTGGTCTGGCCTACATGTGACTCCAGACCCACAGCAATGTGTTTGATTCTTAAATGCCCTCTGAAATGGCCTAGCAAGCCACTCAGTTGTAAAAACCGCTACGAAACACAACAATAAGAGTGAAACCGGATGGACCGCCCGGCATCGACCTCGGCACCAGCAACAGCAGACCCAGCCCAGTCGACCCTGCAAAGTCCTCCTCACCAACATCTGGGGATTTGTGACAAAATTGGGAGAGCTGTCCCATAGACTAATCAAGCAACATCCTGACATAGTCATACTCACAGAATCATAGCTTTCAGCCAATGTCCCAAACTCCTCCATCACCATCCCTGGGTATGTCCTGTTCCACAAGGGGTGGCGGCACAATGGTATACAGTTGGGAACGAGTGGCCCTGGGAGTCCTCAACATTGACTCCGGACCCCAGGAAGTCTCATGGCTTCAGGTCAAGCATGGGCAATGAAACCACCTGCTGATTACCACCTACCGCCCTCCCTCAGCTGATGAATCAGTACTCCTCCATGTTGAACACCACTTAGAAGAAGCACTGAGGTAGCAAGGGCACAGAATGTACTCTGGCTGTTGGACTTCAATGTTCATCACCAAGAGTGGCTCGGCAGCACCACTACTGACCGAGCTGGCCGAGTCCTGAAGGACATAGCTGCCAGTCTGGGCCTGCGACAGGTGGTTAGAGAACCAACACGAGGGAAAAACCTACTTGACCTCATCCTCACCAGTCTACATGTTGCAGATGCATCTGTCCATGACAGTATTGGTAGCAGTGACAACCGCACAGTCATTGTGCAGATGAAGTACCGTCTTCACACTGAGGACACCTTGCATCGTGTTGTATTGCACTAACACCATGCTAAATGGAATAGAATCAGAACAAATCTAGCAGCTCAAAACTGGGTGCCATGTGGGCCATCAGCAGCAGCAGAATTGTATTCTACCACAATCTGTAACCTCATGGCCCGGCATATCCCTCACTCTACCATTGCCATGAAGCCAGGGGACCAACCCTAGTTCAAGAAGGAGTGTGGAAGAGCATACCAGGAGCAGCACCAGGCGTACCTAAAAATGAAGTGCCAACCTGGGAAAGCTGCAACACAGGAGTACATGCATGCTAAAAAGCGGAAGCAGCATGCTATAGACAGGGCTAAGCGATCCCACAACCAACGGATCAGATCAAAGCTTTGCAGTCCTGCCACATCCAGTCGTGAATAGTGGTGGACCATTAAACAACTAACGGGAGGAGGAGGCTCCATGAATATCCCCATCCTCAATGATTGTGGAGCCCAGCACGTGAGTGCAAAAGACAGGCTGAAGCGTTTGCAACTATCTTCAGCCAGAAGTGCCAATGAATGATCCATATCAGCTTACTCCTAAGGTCCTCACCTTCACAGGAGCCAGTCTTAAGCCAATTTTATTCACTCCACGTGATATCAAGAAACGGCTGAGCGCACTGGATAGAGCAAAGGCTTTGGGCCCCGACAATATCCCAGCTATCGTGCTGAAGAATTGAGCTCCAGAACTATCCGCGCCTCTAGCCAAGCTGTTCCAGTACAGCTACAACACTGGCATCTATCCGACAATGTGGAAAACTGCCCAGGTATGTCCTGTCCACAAAAAGCAGGACAAATCGAATCTGGCCATTTACCACCCCATCAGTCTACTCTCAATCATCAGCAAAGTGATGGAAGGTGTCATCAACAGTGCCATCAAGCGGCACTTACTCACCAATAACCTGCTCACTGATGCCCAGTTTGGCTTCCGCCAAGACCACTCAGCTGCCGACCTCATTACAGCCTTGGTCCAAACATGGACAAAGGAGCTGAATTCCAGAGGTGAGGTGAGAGTCACTGCCATTAACATCAAGGCAGCATTTGACCAAGTGTGGCATCAAGGAGCCCTAGTAAAACTGAAGTCAATGGGAATCGGGGGGGAAAATGCTCCACTGGCTGGAGTCATACCTAGCACAAAGGAAGATGGTTGTGCTGGTTGGAGGTCAATCATCACAGCCCTAGGACATCGCTGCAGGAGTTCCTCAGGGCAGTGTCCTAGGCCCAACCATCTTCAGCTGCTTCATCAATAACCTTCCCTCCATCATAAGATCAGAAATGGAGATGTTCGCTGATGACTGCACAGTGTTCAGCGCCATTCACAACTCCTCAGATAATGAATCAGTCCATGCCTGCATGCAACAAGACCTGGACGACATTCAGGCTTGGGCTGATAAGTGGCAAGTAACATTCGCACTACACAAGTGCCAGGCAATGACTACTTCCAACAAGCGAGAGTCTAACCACCGCCCCTTGACATTCAACAGCATTAACATCGCCGAATCCCCCACCATCAACATCCTGGGGGTCACCATTGACCAGAAACTTAACTGGACCAGCCACATAAATACTGTGGCAACAAGAGCAGGTCAGAGGCTAGGTTTTCTGCGGCAAGTGTCTCACCTCCTGACTCCCCAAAAACTTTCCACCATCTACAATGCATAAGTCAGGTGTAAGGGGTTCGCCTGGCTCTGTGCTCAGCCTGGGTGCTAGTGCGGGGTTAGGCCTTGTTGCCTGTTCTGGTCTCCAGCCAGCCTGGTAGCACTAGACACCTGTGAGTGGTTCGACCCACTCGCCCTTACGGTTCTGACACTGGACTTAGGTGCGAGAGCAATAATGCAGAGAAAACTCAGGTAGACCCGGTTGAATAGTACGAAATGGAAAATCTTTATTGCATATTGTTCAAGATTACGAAATACATGTCATAAGCACAGGTTAATGACAGTACAAGCTTACATACATTTATGCAACTAGGTTTAGGGAAACGAGGAGCGCACGACACATCGTAAAAGGGGACACACATTATAATTATCCTTAAAACAAAACCCTCCCCTATTAATACCTGTCCTAATCTAAATCTGTAGGATCGAGAACCATGCTCACCACTCGTGATAACTCGGAGAATTCTAAACCGATGCTCGGATGTTTTCGCCACAGCACCTGACTATTCACGTGTTGATCAGGGGTCTCTGTACCCCACTTGTTTACTCGTTCTGCTGCTGCAAGCAGGCTGGACCGTCTGCTGTCATGAAGAACTCGACAGTGCTCGGGCCCGGCTGTAGAACTCAAAGAAAAGTCTTTCTGGACCGACACCACTTAACCGGTAAAATTCAAAGAAGAGTCTTCCTGTATTGACACCGGTTGTCGATAAGATTCGAAGAAAAGTCTTTGACCAGTTCATGCAGCAACCTGATAGAGTTCAAAAATGGTCTTTATATTTACGGGCGCGGTCGGGGTTTACTGACCGCGGCGGCACGTGGATTCTTCTTCTTCTCTTCTCATCTCATCTCATCTCCTCGGGCCTTCGGGTCCAGACACCGTTTACCGACCTTCGGGATGGTGCACCCGATTTCGCAGCTCGCCACGAGGTCGACCCCAAAAGGGATCAGCGGAACAAGAGAGAGTAACGGTCGTCCGGGATAATAGCCAAGAGACGATTCCAAGCGAATGAAAAGGATAAGAGAGCGATGGGCGCTTGGACACTACAGTTATAGTACTGTAATTCCTTATCTCCCGCCCAAACTTAATGTTCATCTTTTGTCATGTTTTGGCGCTCAAATTTCTTGTATGGGGTGGTTCTTGTCGTTAATGGGTTTCGGTGATACTTGTAACTGTCTAAGTACCCGTTAATATTTCTCCCATTGTGGAACCGGCTAGGAGTCTCCCTGGAGGGGTTTTGGGGGCCTCCGAATTCTTGTTGTGAGTACCCGCGAACGGCTCTCTCATCGTAGAGCCGTGGAGAATTTGCGTATCAATGTCTTTGGATGGGCCCTTGATTGCCCAGTACAATAGCCCCCGTTTGTGTATGGAAAACCGATTCCAACACTTATATTTCTTGCTTAGGTGTTAGAAATGCAAAACAATCGCGTCTTGTCTTATATCAATATGCTGAGCACTGTCCGATCTTGCTGAAATGTTTATTGAAACGCCATCTTGTCTGCCTACTGAGAAATTTGGAACCTTCTGCCACGAGGTGCGGCGGCTATTTTACAGGCTTCTTGTGTCCGTTTTTGAACCTGACAGCATTTTGCTGAAATAAAGCTGTTTTTACGAAACTGTATGTCTCTTTCTCATTATTTTGAAATTGCGATAATTTGCGAATTCTACAGTCCCTCCTGTTGATGCGAATAACTCCGCTTATCATATCAATTAAAAGTGGTGGTGAGCAACATTATCTCGATTCTTCATATCCAAATACTCCCTTAACTTAAACTATCTAGGGTCTCCGTGTCGTCCTTATTTCCCAGGGAAAAATTACATTTTTATAAAACCGTAGGCAGTATTTGCCTTTAACTTACACCGCGTGTATGTCCTCCAGGTGTAACAGGGCGATGCCTCTTGCACCACCTGTATGTGCATGTTTTTTATTATTCAAGGAAAAGAAAAACAAAACAATCAAACAACCATATTCAACACACAAAATTAAAAAATAATCAAAACAACTCTTAAAATACAGAGTTCCAAACTTAGTTACAGGTTTTAAGAAAAATAACAATCAATTAAACAATTTTGAGACACACATGGAAAAACTGGAGTGGCGCCACTCTGGCCTTTTACGCGGCGCTTTCTTCGTGCACGCGCACGTAACGCTCTCGCCACTCTCCTGTGTTTTCCTGCTTGGTGAGGCGCTTGCCCCTCTTGCAATGTATGACCAATAGGTACACTACAATTATGACCTGGCATACAACTAAAATGTGGGAGGCTATTCTAATCCAAGAGGGCACTTCAATGTTGGTGAACAGATCCCACCACGGTGGTATTACTATGTCTAGGATCTCTGACCCTATCTCGACGGTCTTTTGCTCAAGGGTATAAAAATGTTTCTGCGAAACCGCAACGGCTTTCAAAAGTTTGGTGAGGTGTTTAGGGAGAGGGGGAATGAGGTATCCGAAATGCGCGACGAATCGCTGCAAGTCGGTAAAATTCTCCTTTACTGTTAGATGAACAGTGGATGGTTCAGGGATCGGGACAATTCGCTGCTGTGCCACTTGAACTTCAGCCCTGGGTTTAAAACAGAAACTGCTGTCACTCACCGGACACCGGCTATGGTTTCCATACTGGGAGTGTTGCGCTGCAGTGGTAACGCAATATGTTCCACCCCCTATGTATGCCACCTGCGGAGGCACATGATCTTGTGCCATTGCCTCCATGGTGCAATTCATGGGCTTGGCGCCAGCCGTTCTGAACCCGCACTGTGGTGATAAAAAGGCATTCAAGTGCTGGGGACACAGGATTATGTGTGCTCCCCGGCCATGACAACCAGAGAGATCGGTACCTGTCATCGTTTGCTCCCAGCGGATGACGTAAGGTGGGACCGCTGCGTAGCGAATGTGGGCTCCCCCCTGAATGACACCAATGTTCTCTACCCGATACACCGGGGCGGGCTTTGCTGTGTCGCCCAAAACCGGCATACGTAAAACTGTACCCATAATGGTATGGTTTGATCGTCCGCAGTCCACGGGGACTGGGTATGCTTCTGAAGCTAGCCTGAGCTGGCACGGGCTTAATGCGTTCTGAAAAGGTGGAGCGCCTGCAGGTGTTTGTTACTTATCCAGGACGGGACCAAACCTTGTTTTAAATCCTCCAAATTACTGCGGCCCTCGCCCAGTAACCACGCCCCGTAAAGCACGCACACCTCGTTCTGCGCAGCCTGATCGGACGCATTCCGATCTGCCCTGATCAGGGCATTTACCGTACGCGCGTGTTTCTCCAGCTCTGCTATAATTTCCTTTAAGTGTAGCGTCATGGCCTGGTCCTCATGTAACCCAGACCCTACCACCTTATTTTCGTCTGTAAGAATATTCTTTAATTGTGTTTTTAAACCATTAATCTGGGTCTGCAACTCCACGTTGTCTAGAACATTGACCACAGATGTTCCTGTATTAAAAGCGGTGAACATATCGTTCACAATGCCCCTTCTTTGTCTCCCCACCTGGCCCAAAACTTCGTGTGGTGTGGTGTACAAGCTTGTCTTGTCAATCTCTGCAAAATCAAACTCGTAGAATTGTCTGAACATGTTTGTCAACAGGACCTGGTACAATTGTTTCGTCTCTTTGGGGCACCACTCTGGCAACCGCACCTCGGTGAGATTTAAAATCACCGAGGCCACCGCGTAATGTACCCCCTGAAATAGTATCTGGTCTGTTGGGACCAATACCAAACCATTCCCGGGCCCCTTTGCAGTTTTAGGGCACCCTTCCTCCTGAGCCAAAACCACCGGAATCGTGGGCAGGGCCTTGCGTGGGCACGTAATGAGTTCAGTGGCGTTTACCGGGATCGGAGAGTATGGGGGCCGGACCCCCTTGTGCTGACATCCCACCTCATCCATTTCCCGTTGTCCTGCCACTGGTTTACGAAAAATATGGAGATGCCTTTGGGGCAAACGTACTTCGATCCCCACATACATACATAAATTCCCTCATCCGGTTCCCACCATTTGTCCCAACAGACTTTCAATTGTCCGTTAGTCCCCGTGATTGTCCGATGGGTATTATTACCCAAGCGCTCCCACTCCACCGAGGAATTTCTCATATTCTTGTTCAATTTCCGTAGCCACCACCATCGGCTCAATGGGACATTCCCATTACAAGTCAAACAAATCCTTTTGCCGACGGTGACTCTGATCCTGGGTGCAATGATCCTCACTTTGGGGCACATCAAAGAAGTCTCTTTGTAGGCAAATCCCGATGTACTGGAGTATTCAGTTGAATTCGTTCCCAGCCATCCTGGCCACCTTCCCTTGTGGAAATAAGTGGCGGTCTCCTCAGCCTCTCGCCTCCCGGTCCCATCCGTCATGATGGGGGCCGTGTCCCCGGAGCAACCAAATACCACGACATCCTTGGTGCGGCCTCGATAGGCCAATCCACATCCAAATGCCGCGAGCACTACCAGAATCCGTTCCATCCTTCCTTGGTTCCTGTGATCAGATAACATGAGGTAGCCAGCCTCCCAAGAGTCTCTGGCTTTTGTGAAGGGTGAGCGGGTCCCCTGACCTCGCCTCACGTAAGAAGACATGTGCACTGGATAGATCTTTTAACTAAACCTAATCTAAACTCCCATCATTTATCTTTTACTTATCAAAATTAAACTATGAAACTTACAAAACTTACAAACTATAAAACTTATCACTTATCTTATAAACTGTACAGCGCCGCCCGTTCCCAGGGCGGCCTACTCAAATTCTGTGAAGGCGGCCACGAGCTTTTCCCAACGGTGGGAGGGCACCGAACCCTTCCTTTGATCTGCCGCAGCCTGTCTCTGCTGCGCTGTGACTGGGCTCTCCCTGGGCTGCCTTAGCCTTGAATCTACACTTTGGGACACTCTGGGGACTTGACCATATCTTCCTGGGCTGGGGTGTCCGACTTGACCTACGGGGGGCTACCGGGGGCAAGAACTCCAGGACTGACGGACCGGGTTTCGAGACTTCCATCGCCACGACCTGTGGTCCCACCACAGCCGCTGGCTCTGCCTCCCCTGGCTCCGCCTTCCTGAACTCAGGACTTGCAGCCTCTGGCACCGCCCTACTTGGCCCAGTAGGCGGCCCTTCACTCACAGTCCCTACCTCCCCCGAGGGCAAGACTTCCAAGGCAGACGGACTGGGTTCTGAGACTTCCATCGCCACGACCTGTGGTCCCACCACAGTCGCTGGCTCCGCCTCCCCTAGCTCCGCCCCCCTGAGTTCGGGACCTGCAGCTTCTGCTTCCACCCTGTGTGGACCTCCACTCGCAGTCCCTATCTTCCCTTTACTTGAATCGGGGGCGAACCTTTCATCCTCCGATTCCAGCTCCTCTTCGCTTGGGTCACTATCTTGGTCGAGCTCCTCGAACTCTTCCTCATCTGACTCCCAACCCCAATAAAGGATCCTACATTTTGCTAGGATGTCCTCTCCCCTGATGCAAGCTGCTTTGCCAGCCTGCGTGCCCTGCGGTCCTACCCGGGGCTGCGAGTCCCCACTCGCATGTTTGGCCCCTGTGGTTGGCCCTTGTGCACCCGGCTTATACAGTTTGCACTGATTTACGTGGAACCACTTAGTGCGCCGAGGTACCTTTACAGCGTATACCATGGGACTCGTCTTATCTACAATGCTGTAGGGTCCCATATACAGTGGTTCCAGACTCCCTACTCTGGCATAGTTTCTGACCATGACCTGGTCTCCGACTTCCCACTCCTGCTTCTTGCGGGGTTCCAGCAACAGGCGATTGCCCTGATGCTGCCTTCCCATGTTCCCAGCCGCCTGCTCATAAACCTGCTTCAGGCGCTCCAAGAGGGTCTGGACGAACTTGTCCCTGCTTACCTCTTGGAGCTGACCCTCAGTGAGCACCGGCGCTAGTACATGGGTGGGGGTTCGCATGATCCTTCCAGTCATCACCTCGTGCGGGGAATACCCCGTACTTTTCGACTGACTGGCCCGGATCCCCATGAGGACTAGAGGCAGAACCTCCGCCCATTTTTGGGGCGAGTTCATAGTCTCTTTCCTCAATTTCTCCTTCAGGGTCCGGTTCATGCGTTCAACAATCCCGGATGACTGGGGATTGTGCGCTACGTGCCACTTCCCTTCAATGCCCAAAAGCATGAGGGTGTTCTGCATCACCTGGCCAGTGAAATGACTCCCTTGGTCTGACTCCACGAAACGGGGGAGTCCCCACCGCGAGAACACTTCCCGGACCAAGATTTTTGCAGTACCCAGCGCCGTAGCTGTTTTACAGGGGAAGGCTTCTACCCATTTGGAAAACACATCCACCAAGACGAGACAGTATTTGTAGCCTCCCTGGGTGGTGGGCAGGGGCCCTATATAGTCGATCTGTATCGACTGCCATGGTCCCTCCACCCTCCTGATGTGCCCCATGAGCACTTTCCTTTTCTGGGGGTCTGGGTTGTTTGCAGCGCACACAAGACAGCTAGCACAGAACTCGCGGACCTGCTCTCTGAGTCCCGGCCACCATCCCGCCTGCTCTACCCGTTGCCAGGTAACCTCGGGCCCGGGGTGCCCTGCCCCCGGCCCCTCATGAGCCAACTGGAGGAATTCCCTCCTGTGCTGCTGCGGCACAACCCACTGCTCCTCGCAGAACAGCATGCCTTCTTTAACGGAGAGGGTTGCCGTACTGTACGGACCCTCTACCTGCTTGCCCTCAGCAATGGTTCTGAGAACTGCTTTTAGGGCGGGATCCTGGTTCTGGACGGTCTTAAGGTCTAGGGGCAATGCTACCCTGGTGTTCCCGGGATTCCCGTCCCTGCCTTGGATCGCTGCCACGGGTCCGGGCCCATAGGGGTCCCAGAAAATGCCGTTACGGGCACCCTCCCTGGCTAGCGCATCCGCCTGCTGGTTGCCCTCCCCACGGGGCTCTGTGGAGGAGTGAGCCTTCACCTTATGGATGAAAATCTCCCCTTCCTCCCCTACTGCTGCTAGGATCTTTTCCAGCAAGGGCTTCACCGTTAAAGGTCGCCCGTCCACGGAGGTGTATCCACGGCGGGACCAAATGGCCAGGTATTCCGTACACGAATTGCATGTGAACATACTGTCCGAGCAAATCGTGTATGGGGTTGGGAAAGTTTCTGGGTGGGTAACGACGTACGCCACCGCAGACAGCTCAGCTTGCTGCGCGCTCATGGTGCTGGGGAGCTTAATTGCCAGGGCAAGGTTTGCCGTAGGGTCATAAACTCCACACCCTGTGAGTCGTTCGCCAGCGGACACTGTGCTGGATCCATCAACATAAATCTCGCGCCCTGTGGGATGTATCCCGGCCCGCAAGCCTTTGTTGACTTCCCACACCCCTTCCACCGAACACTGGTGGGCTGTACCGGGGTATACCAAATTGGCCGCAAGCCTGGGCTCGCAAAGACCTTTAACTCTAAGATCCATCTGGGAAAGGAGAAGGGTCCAGCGTGCAATTCGAGCGCTGCTTACGGTCCCATCCTTAATCCTCCCATCCAGAAGCATCTTAGTTGGTGTGTGATGGGTGAGGAGAGTGATGGGAGAGAGCCTGTGAAGATCACTGATCTTTTCACAGCCCAATGCGTGGCTAAAAGATGCCTTTCGCAATTGGAGAAACTCCTCTCCACATCCGTTAACACCCTGAACGAATAGACAACTGGCCTCAGATTGCCGTGACGCTCTTGGAGCAGCACAGCGTTCAAGCTGTCTCCGCTGGCAGCTACCTCCAGGAAAAACTCCTTCCCCCCATCTATGGCCCCTAAAGCTGGCGCGGTCTGCAAATTCCTTTTTAACTTCTCGAAGGCTGCCTGGCAGCCCTCGTCCCAAGACCACTCCACTCCCTTATGGAGGAGTTGGAGCAGCGGCGCTGCTGTGGCCGCATAGTCTTCGATGAAGTCTCTGCAGTAGCCGGTCAGTCCCAAAAAGGACCTCACACCCCTTATGGTGTTGGGAATCGGTAACTCTTGCACCGACTCCCTCCTAGCCTTATCTATGGCTCTTTCCCCAGCGCGAATGGTCAGCCCCAGGAATTTTACTTCCTGCTGACCGATACGTGCTTTCTTAGGGTTAACTTTAAAACCCTTTCTCGCTAGCAGCTCCAATAACTCGGCCAGTAGTGGTCCATGCTCCTCCCTTGAGTCCGTAAATAGGAGCAAATCATCCACGTACTGCACTATCTGATTGGGCTGACTAAACTCCTTTAAACTTCCTGCCATACACAGATGGAAAATACTGGGGCTGTTGTGAAAACCCTGTGGCAAACAGTTCCATGTGTACTGTTGTCCTTTGAAAGTAAAGGCAAACTTGTACTGGTCCTCTCGCCGCAGCAGGATGGACCAAAAACCGTTCGAGATATCCAGCACTGTGAACGTGGTCGCGGACGCTGGGATACTCCCTATTAGGTCAGCAACTGCTGCTACCGTGGGCGCGCAGGCGGGAATGTTACTATTGAGGACTCTGTAGTCCACCGTGGCCCTCCACGAATTATCCGGCTTCCTAACCGGCCATAATGGGGAGTTCACGTGTGTGGCTATCGGCCTCAACATGCTCTGCTGCACCAAGGAGGACATTGCTGTCTCCATATCGGGTTCTGCTTCTTTGGGGAAGTTATACTGCTTTTGGGGCCGGGTCATGGGGTCCCCGTCTTCGCTGACCTCAAACCCGGTAACCCTCCCACAATCGTGCTTGTGGGTGGCAAACGCGTGCATATTATCTGACACGTACGTCTGCATGTCCGTTGGGACATCCGCGACCATAAGCCCGAGGTCGTAGCCTCCGGATGGCTTCATGGTACACAGGGCCCCTTTACCTTCCTCCCCCGGGATTACCACTACCTTGCCTTTTCCACCCTTGGCTCCCCAGAGACAGTGATTCCTAAGGTCCACGAGGATCCCGTGCTCCGATAGGAGATCTGATCCGAGGATGCCTCTCCCACCCCCCTCTTGCCATTTCATCAGTATGCACTTCCACGTGGTGTGGAGTGCTCCTAAATGAATGGAGAGCAGAATGGAGAACGCGCCAGCCTGCTCTTTTCCCGTGAACCCCGCTAATGTGTATGGGACCTTGGTAGACAGTGGTGAGTCAAAGGGGCTATCCGTATGAATCACAGTGCATGAAGCTCCCGTGTCCAACAAATAACTACCCTTCTGCTTCTCTACCTCCATCTCCACCAGGGGTCGTTTCCATGCATCATAGCTGAGCGGACACAGGTAGACGGGCTGTGCGGGCTCTAGTCATTGGGTACCGGCGGACGGGGCTGCGGCATCTGCGGGGCCGGTAGTGACTGCCACCCTCCCTTGCGAAATCATGAGGGTCCGCATGGCTCCCAGCATTGATTCTATCGCATCGGGATGGATATGCACACCAGCTCCCTTATCGAAGGCAGGCGCCTGGGCTCGGGCTGCGGGATTTTTATCCCTGGACTCCTTCCAAGGGTTCCTGCAGTTCTTGCGCCAGTGCCCTGTCTTTCCGCACCCGAAGCAAGCATTGCTGGCTTGTGGGACGCGATTTCCCTCCTGATGCCACTCCTTTTGAGCCGGGGCGGTAGGCCGTGCCTCATGCACCTTTCCCTTAAGGGGACGCGCTCCCGTACTCCTAGTATTACGGTACCCTACCGTGAGTTGGTTTAAGACCGACTCCTCAGTTGTGATGGGGTTAGTGGGGTCAAACCACACTATGCGGCGACGCGCTGGCGCGCCTGGGCAGCTACGCTGATATACCGGCCACAGCCTGTCGGCGAAAACCTTCGGGGGTTCTCCCTCCATCTGCATAGTCTGTCCCAATCTAACAAACGGACCTTCGTCGTCCGCCTCCAACACTTCTAGGACCTCCTCTCTTAACTCCTCATAGGTCCTATTACCCCTTTTACTCGCGTCTGAGAGACACTGGAGGATCGAGCTGTCTAAGGAGAACAGCAGCATTTTAGCCCTTTCCCCATCGTCGCAGCTGTTAATGGCTGCGGTCTGCTCTACCTCCCTGAAATGTACGGAAGGGTCGTTTGACTCAGACAGCTTCCGTACGTGACTAATCATAGCCCTCAGCTGGTGTGAGCTGTGAGGCAACACAAGCTGGTTGTGGAGATTCCCCTCTTCCCCACCTTCTCCGTTCAGGCCCCTCTTGATACCCGTGACCGGACACAACGGTCCCGGCTTCACTACTACCTCAGGGGGCTGTACTACCTCGGCGACCTCTTCCTCTACTTCTACCACTTCCTCCCTTAACCAGGTTGCCGAATAGCTGGGTGGCGCGGAGGGCACAGTGGCAAATACCTCCTCTGCTTTGTTTGGTAGGGATTTTTGGAATTCCCCACCCACCGGCGGCTGGTGTGCTGACGGGCTGATAAGGCACACCATGCCGTGCGCCTTATTCAGGGCCTCTTTAAGGTTCCCTATCTCTCTCTGGCAGACGCCGTGGTCGGCCCCCTCATGTTTATCTTCGAGGGCCATCTTATATGCCGCCCTAACTCCCTTCAAGCTTTCTTCTTGGGCTTTTATTTGAGCAGTTAGGCGGGCACACCGTTCCCTGATTCTACCCTCATTTAATTTTGCCTCATTGACCTGGCACTCGAGGTAATCTATTTTCGCCTCATGGTGGTTGGCAACTAACTGGCGTTCCTGATTCAACGCATTTAAGGACGCGATGAGCTGCTGCCCCCCCGCGACCTTTTCCTCCATCTCCACCTCCAAACCCTTGATCTGAGCTGCCTGCGCTACGATGACCTGGTCCGAAAGCTGGACTTGCCTTTTATAACACATCAGCCAGACCGCTTTCTCTACCGATTTTCTGTGTTCTTTACTGCCTGTCCACCTGATGGCTGCGTCTAGCGGACGCTTATCCACCAACAGGTCACTTATCCATCTCTTAGTCAAATTAACCTTACCAAACACATAATCGGCTATTCTCTCTTCCATAACATTTTGCCCATTCATACCAGGGTCTAACACATTACTTTCTCGCTGCCAGTGTCCCTTCGTGGTCGCCATTTCTATAAGGGGTTCGCCTGGCTCTGTGCTCAGCCTGGGTGCTAGTGCGGGGTTAGGCCTTGTTGCCTGTTCTGGTCTCCAGCCAGCCTGGTAGCACTAGACACCTGTGAGTGGTTCGACCCACTCGCCCTTACGGTTCTGACACTGGACTTAGGTGCGAGAGCAGTAATGCAGAGAAAACTCAGGTAGACCCGTTGAATAGTACGAAATGGAAAATCTTTATTGCATATTGTTCAAGATTACGAAATACATGTCATAAGCACAGGTTAATGACAGTACAAGCTTACATACATTTATGCAACTAGGTTTAGGGAAACGAGGAGCACACGACACATCGTAAAAGGGGACACACATTATAATTATCCTTAAAACAAAAACTATTAATACCTGTCCTAATCTAGATCTGTAGGATCGAGAACCATGCTCACCACTCGTGATAACTCGGAGAATTCTAAACCGATGCTCGGATGTTTTCGCCACAGCACCTGACTATTCACGTGTTGATCAGGGGTCTCTGTACCCCACTTGTTTACTCGTTCTGCTGCTGCAAGCAGGCTGGACCGTCTGCTGTCATGAAGAACTCGACAGTGCTCGGGCCCGGCTGTAGAACTCAAAGAAAAGTCTTTCTGGACCGACACCACTTAACCGGTAAAATTCAAAGAAGAGTCTTCCTGTATTGACACCGGTTGTCGATAAGATTCGAAGAAAAGTCTTTGACCAGTTCATGCAGCAACCTGATAGAGTTCAAAAATGGTCTTTATATTTACGGGCGCGGTCGGGGTTTACTGACCGCGGCGGCACGTGGATTCTTCTTCTTCTCTTCTCATCTCATCTCATCTCCTCGGGCCTTCGGGTCCAGACACCGTTTACCAACCTTCAGGATGGTGCACCCGACTTCGCAGCGCGCCACGAGGTCGACCCCAAAAGGGATCAGCGGAACAAGAGAGAGTAACGGTCGTCCGGGATAATAGCCAAGAGACGATTCCAAGCGAATGAAAAGGATAAGAGAGCAATGGGCGCTTGGACACTACAGTTATAGTACTGTAATTCCTTATCTCCCGCCCAAACTTAATGTTCATCTTTTGTCATGTTTTGGCGCTCAAATTTCTTGTATGGGGTGGTTCTTGTCGTTAATGGGTTTCGGTGATACTTGTAACTGTCTAAGTACCCGTTAATATTTCTCCCATTGTGGAACCGGCTAGGAATCTCCCTGGAGGGGTTTTGGGGGCCTCCGAATTCTTGTTGTGAGTACCCGCGAACGGCTCTCTCATTGTAGAGCCGTGAAGAATTTGCGTATCAATGTCTTTGGATGGGCCCTTGATTTCCCAGTACAATAGCCCCCGTTTGTGTATGGAAAACCGATTCCAACACTTATGTTTCTTGCTTAGGTGTTAGAATTGCACACAATCGCGTCTTGTCTTATATCAATATGCTGAGCACTGTCCAATCTTGCTGAAATGTTTATTGAAACGCCATCTTGTCTGCCTACTGAGAAATCTGAAACCTTCTGCCACGAGGCGCGGCGGCCATTTTACAGGCTTCTTGTGTCCGTTTTTGAACCTGACAGCGTTTTGCTGAAATAAAGCTGTTTTTACGAAACTGTATGTCTCTTTCTCATTATTTTGAAATCGCGATAATTTGCGAATTCTACACAGGAGTCTGATGGAATAGTCTCCACTTGCCTGGATGGGTGCAACTCCAACAACACTCAAGAAGCTTGACACCATCCAAGACAAAACAGCCCACTTGATTGGCACCCCATTCAACACTTTAAACATTCACTCCCTCCACCACCGGCGTACTGTGGCTGCAGTGTGTACCATCTACAAGATGCACTACAGCAACTCATCAAGGCTTCTTCGGCAGCACCTTCCAAACCTGCCACCTCTTCCACCTAGAAGGACAAGGGCATAAGCAGCATGGGAACACCACCACCTCCAAGTTCCCCTCCAAGTCACACACCATCCTGACTTAGAAGTATATCGCCGATCCTTCATCGTCGCTGGGTCAAAATCCTGGAACTCCCTCCCTAACAGCCCTGTGGGAGTACCTTCACCACATGGACTACAGAGGTTCAAGAAGGCGGCTCACCACCACCTTCTCAAGGGCAATTAGGGATGAGCAATAAATGCTGGCATTGCCAGCAACACCCACATCCTGGGAATGAATTAAAAAAAATGAAACAAGGAAAGGAAGAATTTCATTTATATTCCACATTAACACATTTCTCAAAACGCACATCACATACAATGAATTACTTTGAAGTGCAGTCATTGTTGCCATGGAAGCAGATGTACCAGTTATTTTGTGCACAGCATGATCCTACAAACTACAATGGGATGAATGACCAGTTAATCTGAATTGTTTACATAGTATTACAAAGTATTTACAACACAGAAACGGGCAATTCAGTCCAACATGTCCATGCCTGTTTTTATGCTCCACATCAGCTTCCTCCCACCCTTCTCATAGAACCCCGTTCCTTTCTCCCTCCTGTGTTTGCCTAGATTCCCCTTAAATGCATCGATGCTAGTCACCTCTACTATTCCTTTTGGCAGCGAGTTCCACGTTCTAAGTACTATCTGGCTCTGGTTAATCTGACTCCGGGTAGTGGTCGAGGGAAGAATGTTGGCCAAGACATTTTAGGGCTGATTTTACAAATGCACACTCCCAGGAACGGACAGAAAGGGGCGAATTTTAACCTATAAAAATGGGTGGCTTGGGGGCGCGGGGTAGTTAAAGTGTTAAAAATCAGGATTCTGACCTGAACACGCCTCCAACTCGCCCACTTCCGGTTTTAACGTAAGCGGGATGGGGGCAGGATGGGGGCAGGATGGGGGCGGGATGGGGGCGGGCAGCCCACCCGCTGCCCGGAGGCGGGCCATCTATTTAAACATTATAATGAGACTGGGAGACTCTTTAATCTCCATTTTGTGTTTAAATGTAGCTGGTCAGGTTTTGCACGCCTCGTAAAACCCGACAGTTACAGCAAGGTGAGGACTGCCTTTAAACCTACCTCCTAGATCATGGGTCCCTGCCTAACCCACCCCCGTGATCGGAGACATCCCCCAGACTACCAATCCCCCCCCAGGCCTCCAATCACTCTACAAGGCCTCCCCCACTTTAGGCCTCCGATCCTCCCCTTCCACCGGCCCTCCCCGTGCTGCTCCTCCGGCCCTAAATCCTCTTCGGAACCCCCTCATCTTCCTCCAGCCCCCGACTCTCTTTGGACGGCCCCGCACCACCCCTCCACACCCCGCCCTCCGATCTTCTCCTGGCCCCTGACACTCTTTGGACCCCTCCAATCCTCTTCTGGCCACCGACTCTCTTTGGACCCACCCCCCCGCAACCCTCGCACCCCGATCTTCTCCCAGCCCCCAGTCCACTTTGGACCCCCTCGATCTTCTACTGGCCCCCGATCCACTTCAGACCACGCCCGATCTTCTCCCGACCCCCGACCCCTCAATCTTCTCCCGGCATGACCCCCACGCGATCCCTCCCTCCCTTCTCTCTGAGGCCTAGTGCCAAAGGCATACCTGCTTGAAGCCAGCCAGCCTCTCAATCTGGCTGGATGCGGGTGGGAAACAGAGGCTGCCTATTCAAATCAGGCCCTGTGATTAAAGTCGGCAGGACCTGCTGGAAACCCGTTCTCCCTGGTTTCCCGACCGCCTCGGAGCCCCCCGCCTCGAAACCGCCTGCTCCATTAAAATGCAGCTCATAATTTCTGGGACTAAGTCCGCAATTTCCTCATATGAGGTTCATGCCTGGAACAAGCACTCAGAATATTGCCCTTTCAGGGTGCGGACTCTTTGTCAGAACTGAAAAAGAAAAGCAGGGGAACTGCTTTATAGGTCTGACCTAAACAAAGCTGGGAAAAGAGAATGACAGATAAAGGTTTAACACATTTGATTCATAAACTTTATCTGCTGTCTCTACTTCCTTCATTTGTTTTGGTCAGTCTTGTAAAGGTATTCACTTTTTCCTTTTTAGTTCTGACAGTGGGTTTTCACCTGAAGTATTTAACCTATCTTTTCTCTTATCAGCAGCTGATGGACCTGCTATATATTTCTGACAGTTTGTATTTTTATTTATGGCTAGTTACAAGCTCCCATCTTCTTGGAACCCAGATGAAATTTCACAAGATAATTTCACTTTGAACTCTTGCAGATAACAGGAAGATAAGACTTAAATTCTGCCAGTGTAGGCTAAATTTGAACCTAGTCCCAGAGGTGAAAGGTTAGTTTTCAATCTCACTGCAGCTAGTCACAGCTATCTACTTTTAAATTAAAATTGCAGTTTTCAAATTGTCCAAAATATTTCCTCCAATTTCCTCCCCTCTTCGCAAGGCAGTGACTCATTCTGGAGTGTGCATCGACTGGTAGTCCTCGAATAAATCACCAAGTATTCATTTTTCATGTAAAGACCTAACCAGTAATTCATTATTTGTCTGTGGTACACCATAGCCAAGTCCAATCCTATTCTTACTGATGTTGGCACAGCAGGGATCACTGGATACTCATGAAGATTGGGAACCCTGGCTGGTTTTGACCCTCCCTAATTGAGGGATAGGTAGATAAATTTTAGTGTGGCTATCTTAGCACAAACCACGGATCAAATCTCAGACTTTCCTAATCTGAGTGGCTTAGTACAGTCAGTTTCGGAGCCACTGGAGAGTTTTCTGAACAGATGTATTTAATTGTTAATTAACTAAAATGAGAAGTCGCACAACACCAGGTTATAGTCCAACAGATTTATTTAATTTTACAAGCTTTCGGAGCTGTCGCTCCTTCGTCAGGTAAGTTAGCAATGAGAGAATCTCCCAGAATTCACAATTTAAACCCAGACAAAATCTATTCACATTATTCGCTACAACAAAGAGCACAGCCAAGACAATGAGATGTGTCCCAGGGGGTCCAACGTGTCAAACCACCTGCTGGCTGCATATCCTGTCAATTTGTGTTCTTGTGTTAGCCTTTTTAAAAAAAAAACAAAAAAAAAAAACCCAAAAAAACACCTGGGAAGACCGGCCATGATGTCAAGTCACGTTCTGTATCGTGACATGAACCCGATATCGCGATTGAGGCCATCCTCATGAGTGCGGAACTTGGCTATCAGTTTCTGCTCTATGATTTTGCGCTGTCGTGTATCTCGAAGGCCGCCTTGGAGAACGCTTACCCGCAGATCCGAGGCTGGATGCCCCTGGCTGCTGAAGTGTTCCCCGACTGGGAGGCAACCCTCCTGCCTGGCGATTGTTGCGCGGTGTCCGTTCATACGTTGTCTCAGTGTCTGCATGGTCTCGCCGATGTACCATGCTCTGGAGCATCCTTTACTGCAACGTATCAGGTAGACAACGTTGGCCGAGTCACATGAGTATGTACCGTGTACCTGGTGGGTAGTGTCCTCACGTGTAATGATGGTATCTGTGTCCATGATTTGGCATGTCTTGCAGAGGTTGCCGTGGCAGGGTTGTGTGGTGTCTTGGTTGCTGTTCTCCTGAAAGATGGGTAATCTGCTGCGAACGATGGTACTTTTGAGGTTAGGCGGCTGCTTGAAGGCGAGTAGTGGAGGCGTGGGGATGGCCTTAGCAAGGTGTTCGTCGTCATCGATGACATGTTGAAGGCTGCGAAGAACATGGCGTAGTTTTTCCGCTCCGGGGAAGTACATCTCCACATCATGACCTCTATTGACACCGTTAATTAACTAGTTAGACAGTACAAAATTATATCCCTTGTTTATGGCTCCCCAGTAATATATTCAAAGCAGTTTGGGAATAGTTAGTTTTTTGGAGGCTGTATCAATATTTTGAAGTTATTGGTCAGCTTTTGCTAGTCCTCTAAGTTTAAAAAAAAATGTTCTCAGGATGTGGTGGACACCCAAATTCTTCTGAGAAGGTGGTGGGGGGGCTTCTTCCTGAACTGTTGCAGTCCTTGTTGTGATGGTGCTGCACAATGGTGTTTGCTTGGCAGGTAGGCTCTCTATTCCTCCACTGAATTGAATATTAAACCATTTGGAGCATATTTCCATTCTTAGTTTTTTCTCAAAATGCTTTACATGTTACCCATGTTAAATGCATTTGTGATATATCTGTTAAGTTCCTTGATCTATAAATGTCCTCCTCGAGCCTCCTGCATTCTTCATCACACTTTGCCAAGTCCCCTAATTTAGTATCATCAACAAATTTTGATATTTTTTCCTGTATGCTCACGTCCAAATCATTTATATATTTCAAGAATAAGAGGGGCCCCAAAACAAATCACCGAGGTATTCCACTAGCCATATCTTGCCAATCCAGGAAATATCCATTTGCCATTTTGCAGGACTGAAAATGCATGGCCTGATCTTGGAGTATACAGTCTGATGGAAGACAGTGAATACACTGTAATTTTCATAATAACTGGTTTTAAACAGCTTCAAAGATCTTGTCCAGATTGCTTCTTTGAAATTGTTCAAAAACACTATTATTACAAAAATCCAGCTCTGTTGCCATCATGTTGACTACTGCAGAATTGACCACATGTAGTATCTGTCTTACAAAGTATTTCATTATTTCGCATGGTGAGACAACCCTTTTAAATGTTCCCCATTTACACTTTTTTGAGAACATACTGCAGAAAGAAAAGTCCATGTGTGCTGGGTAAATGTTCAAAGGATCACAAAGGCTAATATTACTGACAAGATAATTTCTGTGCTGTGTCTTTTAGCGCTGCGTTTCAACAATATTTTAAAAGTAATCAATTCTTACCAAACCTCAGTGAAAAGTCTTTCAAGTATTCAGGACGTGCAGCTTCTATTTTTTCATCCGAGTATGCCTTTTGTTTTACTGATTATCTTTCTTCAAGGCTTCAAGATATAAAATAAATATCTTCAGCAGTCTATCCACTGAAATCTTAATTTGCTGTCTTTGTACTGCCACTTCATATTAGTCATGCTGAAGTATATATTGTTTACTATGTCAACCAAAAGTAAGCCGAATTAAAAAGATGATGATATTGGGGGATGATTTATATTTTAGAAAGATTGGATTATGAGAGAGAAGGAGGAGACAGAAAGGAAAAGAAAACAAAATTTAAAAATTTAAATTGGACATTATAAAAATCTCCTAAAACAATTCACAACCTGAAGGAAATGAGACTCCACAAAAATAACAGTTAATTTTCAGTGCCAGAGAGGTTGATTGGCAGTCATTAACACTTTTCACGTTGTTAAAAGGGTACATTGCTTGTAATTACTAGCCCTAAATATCTGCGTTGGGTTTTTTAAACATTCGTTTATGGGATGTGGGCATCGCTGGCAAGGCCAGCATTTATTGCCCATCCCTAATTGCCCTTCAAAGATGCTGTTGAGCTGCCTTCTTGAACCGCTGCAGTCTGTGTGGTGAAGGTACTTCCACAGTGCTGTTAGGTAAGGAGTTCCAGGATTTTGACCCAGCAACGATGAAGGATCGGCGATATACTTCTAAGTCAGGATGGTGTGAGACTTGGAGTGGAACTTGGAGGTGGTGGTGTTCCCATGCGCCTGCTGCCCTTGTCCTTCTAGGTGGGTTTGGAAGGTGCTGCTGAAGAAGCCTTGGCGAGTTGCTGCAGTGCATCTTGTAGATGGTACACACTGCAGCCACGGTACGCCGGTGGTGGAGGGAGTGAATGTTTAAGGTGGTGGATGGGGTGCCAATCAAGCGGGCTGCTTTGTCCTGGATGGTGTCGAGCTTCTTGAGTGTTGTTGGAGCTGCACTCTTTCAGGCAAGTGGAAAGTATTCTATCACACTCCTTACTTGTGCCTTGTAGATGGTGGAAAGGCTTTGGGGAGTGAGGAGGTGAGACACTCGCCACAGAATACCTAGCCTCTGACCTGCTCTTGTTGCCACAGTATTTATGTGGCTGATCCAGTTAAGTTTCTGGTCAATGGTGATGGCAATGCCGTTGAATGTCAAGGGGTGGTGGTTAGACTCTTGCTTGTTGGAGATAATCATTGCCTGGTACTTCTGTGCCGAGAATGTTACCTGCCACTTATCAGCCCAAGCCTGAACGTCATTCAGGTCTTGTTGCATGCGGGCATGGACTGCTTCATTATCTGAGGAGTTGTGAATGGCACTGAACACTGTGCAGTTATCAGCGAATATCCCTATTTCTGACCTTATGTTGGAGGGAAGGTCATTGATGAAGCAGCTGAAGATGGTTGGGCCTAGGGCACTGCCCTGAGGAACTCCTGCAGCGATGTCCTGGGGCTGTGATGATTGACCTTCAACCACCATAGCCATCTTCGTTTGTGCTAGGTATGATTCCAGCCAGTAGAGAGTTTTCCCCCCGATTCCGATTTACTTCAGTTTTACTAGGGCTCCTTGATGCCACACTCGGTCAAATACTGCCTTGTCAAGGGCAGTCACTCTCACCTCACCTCTGGAATTCAGCTCCTTTGTTCATGTTTGGACCAAGGCTGTAATGAGTTCGGGAGCAGGTTATTGGTGAGTAAGTGCCGCTTGATAGCACTGTTGATGACACCTTCCATCACTTTGCTGATGATTGAGAGTAGACTGATGGGGCAGTAATTGGCCGGATTAGATTTGTCCTGCTTTTTGTGGACAGGACATACCTGGGAAGTTTTCCACATTGTCGGATAGATGCCAGTGTTGTAGCTGTACTGGAACAGCTTGGCTAGAGGCATGCTAGTTCTGGAGCACAAGTCTTCAGCACGATAGCTGGGATGTTGTCAGGGCCCAAAACCTTTGCTGTATCCATTGCGCTCAGCCGTTTCTTGATATCACGTGGAGTGAATCAAACTGGCTGAAGACTGGCTTCTGTGAGGGTGGGGACCTCAGGAGTAGGCCGATATGGATCATCCACTTGGCACATCTGGCTGAAGATGGTTGCAAACCCTTCAGCCTTGTCTTCTGCACTCATGTGCTGGGCTCCACCATCAATGAGGATGGGGATATTCATGGAGCCTCCTCCTCCCGTTAGTTGTTTAATGGTCCACCACCATTCACGACTGGATGTGGCAGGACTGCAGAGCTTTAATCTGATCCGTTGATTATGGGATCGCTTAGCCCTGTCTATAGCATGCTGCTTCCGCTTTTTAGCATGCATGTAGTCCTGTGTTGCAGCTTCCCCAGGTTGGTACATCATTTTTAGCTACGCCTGGTGCTGCTCCTGGCTAGCTCTTCCACACTCCTTCTTGAACTAGGGTTGGTCCCCTGGCTAGATGGTAATGGTAGAGTGAGGGATATGCCGGGCCATGAGGTTACAGATTGTGGTGGAATACAATTCCGCTGCTGCTGATGGACCACAGCACCTCATGGATGCCCGGTTTTGAGCTGCTAGATCTGTTCTGAATCTATCCCATTTAGCACGGTGGTAGTGCCACACAACACGATGGAGGGTGTCCTCAGCATGAAGTCGGGACTTCGTCTCCACAATGACTGTGCGATGACTGCTACCAGTGCTGCCATGGACAGATACCTCTGCGACAGGTAGATTGGTGAGGACGGGTTGAAGTAGGTTTTTCCATCATGTTGGTTCTCTCACCAGCTGTCGCAGGCTCAGACTGGCAGCTATGTCCTTCAGGACTCGGCCAGCTCAGTCAGTAGTGGTGCTACCGAGCCACTCTTGGTGATGGACATTGATGTCCCCCACCCAGAGTACATTCTGTGCACTTGCTACTCTCAGTGCTTCTTCCAAGTGGTGTTCAACATGGAGGAGTACTGATTCATCAGCTGAGGGAGGGCGGTAGGTGGTAATCAGCAGGAGGTTTCCTTGCACATGCTTGACCTGAAGCCATGAAACCTCATGGGGTCCAGAGTCAATGTTAAGGACTCCCAGGGCCACTCCTTCCCGACTGTACACCACTGTGCCGCCACCCCTTAGTTTGGACTTACCGTGCAAATACAGCAACTTCATGACATTCAACGTATGTTAATGGTAAGGCAAACAGTGACATTTTGACAGCAAAATTGGCCCTATATGTTTCTGATTTTGTACAATATGAATGTCTTTATAGATGGGATTAAAATTTTTTTGGAAGAGTATGGAAATAATTTTCAGGGTGCTAAAGTTCCTATTGGCCCTCTATCTGTACTGCTTGTACACTCTACACAATTTTTCATTGATTGTCAACCATCTATATTAAAGAGAATATTTACATGGGCCTGCACTCAGGTGCACTGGATCACCTGGGTGCAGGGACTACTGGAAAATTGGGCAGGTTGGAGCGCACGCTCATAAAGCAATCTGCCTCAATGTCCTTCCATTTAAATTAACAAAAGTAAAATTGAGCACATTACTATGCAGGTATGCACTCTGACACACTTGATTTTCCAATATTCACTGTGCCCAGGTGGTCCAGTGCATCTGGGGACAGGCCCAAGATAATGTCTTCTTAAAAGTTTTATGAATGTGCAATGTTCCTGTGACACTTTCCTGTCATGTCTACTTTCATCATGCTTTTTCTATCACACTATTTCTGTCATACCTGTCTATCACACCTAAACTATGCTAAATATACCATCGATTTTGTCCTCCCAGCTACTATCTCCAAGGTAGGTGATGTGTAATGCTGTACTCTACTTGGTCTGTTGCTTGCGCCCCAGCTATTCACAATATATATCAATGATTTGGATGAGGGAACCAAATGTAATATTTCCAAGTTTGCTGACGACACAAAACTAGGTGGGATTGTGAGTTGTGAGGAGGATGCAAAGAGGCTTCAAGGCGAATTGGACAAGTTGAGTGAGTGGGCAAATACCTGGCAGATGCAGTATAACATGGATAAATGTGAAGTTATCCACTTCGGTAGGAAAAACAGAAAGGCAGAGTATTATTTAAATGGTGATAGATTGGGAAATGTTGATGTACAAAGGGACCTGGGTGTCCTTGTACACCAGTCACTGAAAGCAAACATGCAGGTGCAGCAAGCAGTTAGGAAGGCAAATGGTATGTTGGCCTTCATTGCAAGAGGATTTGAGTACAGGAGCAAGGATGTCTTACTACAGTTATACAGGGCCTTGGGGAGACCACACCTGGAGTATTGTGTGCAGTTTTGGTCTCCTTACCTAAGAAAGGATATACTTGCCATAGAGAGAGTGCAGCGAAGGTTCACCAGACTGATTCCTGGGATGGCAGGACTAACGTACGAGGAGAGATTGGGTCGACTAGGCCTGTATTCACTAGAGTTTAGAAGAATGAGAGGGGATCTTATTGAAACGTATAAAATTCTGACAGGGCTAGACAGACTGGATGCAGGGAGGATGTTTCCCCTGGCTGGGGGGTCCAGTACGAGGGGTCACTGTCTCAGGTTACGGGATAGGACATTTAGGACTGAGATGAGGAGAAATTTCTTCACTCAGTGGGTGGTGAACCTGTGGAATTCTCTGCCACAGAAGGCTGTGGCGGCCAAGTCGCTGAATATATTTAAGAAGGAGATAGATAGATTTCTAGACACAAAAGGCATCAAGAGGTATGGGGAGTGAGCGGGAATATGGTATTGAGATAGAGGATCAGCCATGATCATATTGAATGGCGGAGCAGGCTCGAAGAGCCGAATGGCCTACTCCTGCTCCTATTTTTCTATGTTTCTATGTTTGCCTCTCCCAACCCCACTGCCACCTCTAGCACCACTGGATAAGCCTTGCAGCTGATGCCTTGACTGGATTGCTGTCATTTATGTTCTATACAAGGTCTCAGTCCCTGCTCCCCAGTATCAATACCAAGAAATAACAGGGGGTTCCCCAGCACATCTGGGGAACCATTTTATGGAATTCCAGCTCCGTATATAGAAAAACTGCATTCTCAGTGATGAGCAGCAAATATCTTTAAGTTGGTTAAACACTTGTAACACTTTCAAAAGGTGAAAGTTTTTAAAAGTGCTAAAATTGCTTATGCAAATTAAAGCTGGCGCTCGGTCACACCTGAGAAAATGATTCCATAAAGGTTTTCCCCATGATAACTGGAACTACCCATGATTTTTTTCATTCGTTCATGGGATGTGGGCGTCGCTCGCAAGGCCAGCATTTATTGCCCATCCCTAATGCCCTTGAGAATGTGGTGGTGAGCCACATTCTTGAACCGCTGCAGTCCGTGTGGTGAAGGAGCTCCCACAGTACTGTTAGGCAGGGAGTTCCAAGATTTTGACGCAGCGACGATGAAGGATCGGCGATATAATTCAAAGTCAGGATGGTGTGTGACTTGGAGGGGAACTTGGAGGTGGTGGTGTTCCCATGCGCCTACTGCCCTTGTCCTTCTAGGTGGAAGAGGTCGCGGGTCTGGGAGGTGCTGCCGAAGAAGCCTTAGTGAGTTGCTGCAGTGCATCTTGTAGATAGTGCACACTGCAGCCACGGTACACCGGTGGTGGTGGGAGTGAATATTTAAGGTGGTGGATGGGGTGCCAATCAAGCGGACTGCTTTGTCCTGGATGGTGTCGAGCTTCTTGAGTGTTGCTGGAGCTGCACTCATCCAGGCAAGTGGAGAGTATTCCATCGCACTCCTTACTTGTGCCTTGTAGATGGTGGAAAGGCTTTGGGGAGTGAGGAGGTGAGACATTCACCGCAGAATACCTAGCCTCTGACCTGCTCTTGTTGCCACAGTATTTATGTGGCTGGTCCATTTAAGTTTCTGGTCAGTGGTGACCCCCAGGATGTTGATGGTGGGGGATTCGGCGATGGTAATGCCATTGAAAGTCAAGGGGCGGTGGTTAGACTTTCGCTTGTTGGAGATAGTCATTGCCTGGCAATTCTGTGGTGCGAATGTTACCTGCCACTTATCAGCCCAAGCCTGAACGTCGTTCAGGTCTTGTTGCATGCGGGAATGGTCTGCTTCATTATCTGAGGAGTTGTGAATGGCACTGAACACTGTTAAGTCATCAGCGAACATCCCCATTTCTGACCTTATGTTGGAGGGAAGATCATTGATGAAGCAGTTGAAGATGGTTTGGCCTAGGACACTGCCCCGAGGAACTCCTGCAGCGATGGCCTGGGGCTGTGATGATTGACCTCCAACCACCACAACCATCTTCCTTTGTGCTAGGTATGACTCCAACCAGTTGAGAGTTTTCCCCCTGATTCCCATTGACTTCAGTTTTACTGGGGCTCCTTGAGGCCACACTTGGTCAAATGCTGTCTTGATGTCAAGGACAGTCACTCTCACCTCACCTCTGGAATTCAGCTCCTTTGTCCATGTTTGGACCAGGGCTGTAAGGAGGTCAGGAGCTAAGTGGTCTTGGTGGAACCCAAACTGGGCATCAGTGAGCAGGTTATTGGTGAGTAAGTGCTGCTTGATAGCACTGTCGATGACACCTTCCATCACTTTGCTGATGATTGAGAGTAGACTGATGGGGTGGTAATTGGCTGTGTTGGATTTGTCCTGCTTTTTGTGGACAGGACATACCTGGGCAGTTTTCCACATTGTCGGATAGATGCCAGTGTTGTAGCTGTACTTGAACAGCAAGCAACACTTCTATAAGCACTGTTTGCCATATAAATAATACCGTTTTTTGTATTTTCTACTGGAAACCTATTTAGGATTTTAAACTTCCTGGGGCAGGGAGAGGACAGATACTCCTTCGCTCATCTCATCTCTGCTATCACCCTCATTTTTAGTGCCATACCTTTTTGCCACCCCCGCACCCCTCCCATCCCCCCCGCCCCGCTTCCCCCAACAGCTTCTCACTGAATCCATGCCCACCTAACACCAAGCAGTCATACCTTTTCCCATACTCGTCACTGCCAAACTGCCCCTTCCATTGTGCTTTTCTCAGCAACAGCACATAAAACCTCTCCCAGTGTTCTCACCACCCAGGTTCCACTCTCAGTACTGCCACACCCAGAACCACCTCCGCTCCAATGCTCCCACATCCTACCACCACCATCCCAGTCCTCCAACAATTCAAGGCCACTCCTCCACCATTATTATACTACACCATGCCTATCCTAGTGCTCCCACACTCTACGATCAACCTCTTTGCACTGCCTAACTGGATGACTCTCCTCACTCCCCAATCCCTACTCCCCACTACTGCTATACAAAGTCCCTGCAACCTACCTCTGACCTATCTACTTCCTGGAACATCTTCCCTGTCATCTGACTTCTGGCGTCTTAAAATAATTAAGAGATAAAATGAAGTTTATGTTTAAATTAACAAACAAGACCACACTTTGCACTTTCCATACAGATATGCACAGTCATAGAATTCGACCTGAAAATACCACTAACTCTCCATCAATACCATGTAATAAAAACACAATGGAGCCAATTGTTGTCTCCCTCATGCCCTAATTGGGGGTGTTAGTGGGGTGGTAGAGGCTGAGAAATTGGGAAACCTTGCTGAAGTTGAATTTCATCCCTATTATGCGCAGGCCTAGGTGCAGAACTAGGAACATCTCCCCAATTATGTTCTAAACTCTTTTGTGACTTCCTTGCAGTTATATTGCTCCTTGTGCAGTATGCATAAACAATGCAATCCTGTAAAAAAAATCAGCCCCACTGTCATGATAAATATAATAATTTTAAACACTGCATGACATTAGCTGAACTGATCGTGACTTCTTACATTAGTCTACCGCATAAAGGGCCAGCTGTGGCTACAACTATTATACAATGCCATTTCACCTGCAAATGAGAACTCTGAGATGCTGGCAAATTCTTTCAACATGTCCATCAATCCCTAGGAACAATATATCAAACCGGGGATAGAACCCATGGGAGCGCAAATTCTATAGTATTTCATTTTAGGCACCTTGATCAACCACTGCTATTGCCAGCCTTGGGGCACTGTCTCAATTGCTCTCCATACATTAGCCTTGGATGTTTCTGTCCAAATATAATATTCTATGAATGATCCCTCTCTTATGTTAGTTGTTTGCAGATTATAACTTACACACTTCAATATTTCATTAGTGATATTATGAGACTTCGAAATGCAAGTAACAAATCTTGTTATTTTTTTGGATCACTAAGGAACAGTGATTTGAACTACATAAAAAACGTAAGAACATTTCTTCACACCTTCATTTCACTGTAGCCTTTTAATAAGCATGTACGATTACACATGTAAATGTTATGTAACATGCAGATACAGCAGATTTATTTTAAATAAATTGATTACTAAGAACAGTTACATTCATCTGCTGCCAATCAGGCCAACAGAGCGTTACGTGTTTAATTCCATAGCCTCAGACATTTCACATTCAGCATCCTAGAATGTAAACTGCAGTTCATTTTTAATGCATTATAATTTTGTATGATTTTCGTCATCTGATCAGAACCACTCACGAGATCACAAGATAGTAATGGATGAGAAAGACCATTCAGCTATCTTATTTCATCCACCCAGAGAGAGCCTGAATTTCTCCCATTGCAGCATCCAATTGTTCCTTAAATATTTCTCGTTTTTTTGCCTCTACTTTCCTATCTGGATGTCTTTTCCATATCTTATGTAAAAATCATCCTAAATTTACCTTTAACTAGTTTGAACCTGTGTCCCCTTGTCCAACTCTCCCAATTGAATTTAAAGTAATATTCAAGATTCACTTTTTCATTGTCTTAACTATCTTATATCCCTCTATCAGATCACCCCTCAGATACCTCCTTTCCAGGCTGAAAAGCCCACATCTCTCTAGTCTTTTCTCGTAACACAGATCTTTAACATTCGGAATCAGACCCTCTGCAATGCCTCCAGAACCTGAATATCACTCTTGTATCTTGGCCACCAAAACTGGATCCAAGATATGGTCTAACCAGAGCACTGTAGAGTTTGAACATGACTTCCTCTGTCTTACTGCCGAACTATTGCTTTCTCCACATAGTTCAACATTGTATTGGTTTAGCTGATTGCTGCATTAGTTGGTCAGGTTTAGTGTTGAGGACTCCTAGGCCTCTTCCAGCTTCATTCGTCAGACTAAGTGTGTTGCCTATTCTTTGCTCCTGTGTGCAGTACTTTGCAGTTGCTTGCAATAAATTTAACCTGTCATTGTTCTGCTCACTGACATATCTTGTCCAACTCATTCTGTAATTTCTGAGCTGTCTTCTCTGATTCTACCGCCTCTCCTAGTCTGGTATCAGCTGTAAAACTGACCACTTTGAATTGAATTTCTGAATCAAACTCATTTACAATAATGACAAACACTAGTGGTCCCTGGTGCATCCCATCCAGTACTTCTCCCAACTTTATATAATTTCTCTAGCAAGTACTTGCTGTTTTCTATTGTTCAGTTGGTATCTTCTCCATACTCTGAAATCCCACAGCTTTGAGTTTAACTGTGATGCGGAGATGGCGGTGTTGGACTGGGGTGGACAAAAGTGAGAAGTCGCACAACACCAGGTTATAGTCCAACAGTTTTATTTGAAATCACAAGCTTTCGGAGCTGCTGCCCCTTCGTCAGGTGAAGTGAAGGAATACGAATCGGCAAAGCATATATAGACAGAGAACAATGCCTGTGTAGCGTACAATCTCAGACGACTACAGTTAATCTATCTGACTGCCTTTCATCACACCTCGGCAGAGAAACAATCAGGTCAGCCAGGAAGGCACCACATCAAAGACATAGCAAGATACAACTGAGACAATGAGGTGGGGTCACAGGGGGTCTAATGTGTCAAATGCAGTCTGTATGGAAAACCATAAACATTAAAATTTTTACTTTTTTTTACTGGAAATCACATCTGGGGCCTGGCAATGACCATATTCAACATGAGAAAGCCCAACCAATTCCCCCTGACCTTCAATCGCACCACCATTGTTGAGTCCACCACCATCAATATCTTGGGGTCTCCACTGATCAGAAGCTTAACTGGACCAGCCATAGATCAGATAGAGTGCGAATACTTTCTCTCCATGCTGAGAATGGCCTTTTGTGAGGGATTCAGGAACTGGATTATATATTTGCACCCACTTCCAGTATACATTAATGGCCACACCTGCCCTGCATAAGGGACCAAACAGGGATGTCTCCTCTCTCCCCTTCTTTATGCCTGAGGCCATAAAATCAGACTCAGAAGGAGCAAGCACAGAACAAATTTCTCTCATCATCACGGTGGGAAAGAAATTTGGGAAAGGAAGTAACTCTGACGCACTGTTGTCACTTCCTAATGCAATGATTGCAGATCAGCAGCATTAGTTAAAGCCTGGGACTAGGCAGTCTTTCTGCCAACTCAACTTGGGAATGATGCATTGTACAAGAAGACCTAGAAAGAAAATGGGAGAAAATACAAAATTAGTAACCTAAACAAATAAGTAAAGAGCAGATGGCTGCACAAAAGAAGATACACCTGATGTATTTATTTCTGTGGCAATAATCCTTACTCAGAATCCCCACAGTGCAGATAGAGGCCATTTCGGCCCATCGAGCCTGCACCGACACATATCCCACCCTATCCCCGTAACCCCACGTATTTAACCCCCCCTAACACTAAGGGTCAATTTATCATAGCCAAATCAACCTAACCTGCACATCTTTGGACAGTGGGAGGAAACCGGAGCACCCGGAGGAAACCCACGCAGACACGGGGAGAATGTGCAAACTCCACACAGACAGTCGCCGGATTCGAACCCGGGTCCCTGGCGCTGTGAGGCAACAGTGCTAACCACTATGCCACCGTGTTGCCCTGAAGCATTAAATCACTGCTCTTTGCCCAGACATGTGATTCAAAATACAGCATTGGGAGGACACATTGGCCCAGAAATTCCATTCGCAGCCCTCCCGCGGGTGGAGGGCTGCGATCTGGAAAGATCTGCGCCTGGACCGGAGGGCTCCCGGGAGGCGCAGAATTCCGTTGCTGTGCCTCTTCAAACTGCCGGTGTGCAGGGCACGCGTATCCCAGGGGTACAGGCGGATCGCAGTGCCCCTGGGATCACGTGGGCCATGGGGAGCCAATCAGAGCAGGGAATCTCCATTCATAGATTTGACAGGAAGACCTGTCAAATCTATGAATCGAGATCAGCCCCAAAACATAAGTAAAACTTCAAATACATTTTTTTTAAAAATCACATTTTTAAAATGACTATAAATTACATAAATTAACTATTTTAAACAAAAATTTAAATTTTTGAAAAAAATAATTAAAGTTTTTAACGGGGCTAAAAATAAACTTACCTTTCTTTAAAGTATTTAAAAATGATAAATCAGTGGAAACATTTTTTTTTTTTACTTTCTTAAACTATTAGCCTGGTAAAAGCAAGCCTTGCACCTGCTTTTCTAGGTGCAGCTGTTCCCGACTTACCTGGACTGATAAAACTGTGAAAAAAACGGAAGTTTCTGCCGTACGCGCTGCCTATCCGGCGCAGGCGTTTGTCCAGTCAAGCCCTTTCTGCAGAGAACGGAAGTTCCGGTTTCCAGCGCATGCGCAGTGCATGCGTAAAACCTGCGCTTCCGTTGGCCCTACAGGTGAGTACACAGCGCGTACACACCTGTAGGGAACGGAATTTCTAGGCCATTATACCTAAAATGAATAATGCACATTAATTTAGAAATTAATGCTATTTTTAATGCAAAAACTGCAAAGTTCAGTTGGAGGTCCACAGATCGCTTTTTAAGAAATATATCATACATATACACAACAACATCATCATGCATTTATATAGCACCTTTAACATAACAAAATATCCCTATGAGGCATATTCAAATAAAAATGTATGCCAATAAAAAGGAGATATTAGGAGGGATGACCAAATGCTTGTTCTCTGAGGTGGATTTTAAAGAGGGTCTTAAAGAAGGAGAAGAAGAAGGTGGAGAGCTGGAGGGGTTTAGGGAGGGAATTTCAGAGCATGGAGCTTAAATAACTGATGGCATGGCTGCCAATAGTGGGGCGAAGTGAGGGGGGATACACAAATGGCCAGAGCAGTGGTTGTAGGGCTGGATGAGGTTAGAGATAGGGAACAGTGATGCCATGAAGGGAATTAAACATGAGGATGAGAATATTAAATTAGAGGTGTTGGGGGACTGGGAGCCAATGTGAGTCAATGAGCAAAGAGGTGATGGGTGAGCAAGAATTGGTCCGTGATAGAATACGGGCAACAAAGTTTGGATGAGTTGGAGTTTACAGAGGATGGAAGATGGGAGGCATACAAGGAGAGCATAGTGTAGTGTGGAGGTCCTTGTGATGGAGAGTATAAAGGGTTGGAAGCTCAGCTCGGGTTCAAATAGGACATAGTCTGGTTCAGCCTGGGGCAATGGCCAGGGAAGGGAATGGAATCAGTGGCAAAAGTATGGCGTGGCGGGGGCGAGTTACGATAGCCTCTGTCTTTCCGATGTTTAACTGGAAGATGTGTGTTAGTGTGTGTGTAAGCACATGCATGTAGTGTAAGATTCTAAAAACTGTAATAAAACCACTGCTACCACTGTGATAGTGGAGTCGGACACTTTAGGAACTTTCAAGCGGTTATTGGATAAGCACATGGAGCACACCAGAGTGATAGGGAGTGTGATAGCTTGATCTTGGTCTCGGACAATGCTCGGCACAACATCGAGGGCCGAAGGGCCTGTACTGTGCTGTACTGTTCTATGTTCTATGTTCTATGTTCTATGTACCATGTGGAGATCGAAGTTCAGAACAAATTGTGAAATTGTTATGGAATACTCAAAATGTAGGAAGTCAGTATGTGTTCCTTTGTTTGTGAATACACAAAATGGAGGAAGTCAGCAGGGGGTCCTTTGCCTGGTGGTCAGCATGGTCCTTTGTTTGTGAGGCCACATGGACAGGAAGGAGAAACACTGGGTGAAGAGGAAGTCCCGTCCCCACACACATCACAGGAACATGAACATGTCATGCAGAAGGAACTTCAATCGGGGAAGATTTGGAGTGAAACTGACCTATCAGAGGTAGGCAGATGGTGATATACAAGGGAGGCCGGCAGAAAGGCCCTATAAAGAAATGTCCCAGAAGTGGAAATTTCAGAAAAAAGGAAGCAGAGGAAGAAAAGAGGAACAAAGAAAGCTGGCCAGTCTATGTTTGCATCCTATGGCTTTTCTGGACCGATCACTCAGAGATAAAGGAGTATGTATGAAAGTCGGACATAGAGCTTAGATATTGTTAAAGGGTACTTTTATGTACGGTTGACTTGGGAAATAAATCGCCAGGAATTAGCATACAAATTGCTGGGAATACCGTTTATGTACAGTAAATTGGGAGCATATTGATTGCGAGAGAATGCTTCTATGTACACTTGCATTTTGAACTGTAATGTGAATAAAGAACAATAAGACCATACTTATGTCATTGTTACGTTTATTCGTAATTCTCAAGGTCTGAACAGTAGTAAGAGAAAGGCTTACAGTAGCATAATGGCTTTAATTCTTCAAGTCTTCTTTAAGACAAGAGGGAAGTTATAGACAGGAAAATAATAGATAGAAAAGATGTACTAAAAGGATTAGCATTACTGAAAGTTGGTAAGTCACCTGGTCCAGATGGAATGCATCCTAGATTGCTGAAAGAAGGAAAGGTATAAATAGCAAAGGCATTGGTCACAATCTTTCAATCCTCATTGGATACAGGAGTAGTGCCGGAGGACAGGAGAGTTGCTAATGTTATACCACTATTCAAAAAAGGGGCGAGGGATAAACCTGGAAACTACAGGCCAGTCAGCCTAACATCGGTGGTGGGGAAGTTATTGGAAACCATTATCAGGGACAAAATAAACTTTCATTTGGAAAGGCATGGGTTAATCAAGGACATCCAGCATGGATTTCTTAAAGGCAAATCATGTCTGACTAACTTGATTGAATTCTTTGATGAGGTAATAGATAAGGTTGATCAAGGTAGTGCAGTAGATGTTGTATATAAAGACTTTTGGAAGGCATTTGACAAAGTGCCACATAGGCGGCTTATTAAAAAGATGGAAGCCGACAAAATTAAGGGGAAAGTGGTGGTATGGATATGGAATTGGCTCAGTGACAGGAAGCAGAGGGTAGTAGTGGATGGATGCTTTTCAGACTGGGAGGTGGTTTGCAGTGGTATCCCCCAAGGGTTAGTTTTGGGTCCATTACTCTTTTTAGATTTAATAAACGACCTAGACTCGGGTGCAGGGAGCAGCATTATAAAGTTTGCAGTTGATACGAAACTTGGCAAAGTAGTAGATAGTGATGGATAGTTGTAGACTTCAGGATGACATAGACAGGATGGTGAACTAGGAAGAAGCATGGCAGAGTTCAATGCGGAGAAGTGTGAAGTGATGTACTTCGGGAGGACTAATATGGAAAGACAGTATAGTATAACTGGCATGATATTGAAAAGTGTAGATGAGCAGAGAGACCTTGGTGTCCAGATATACAAATCCTTAAAGGTGGCAGGGCAAATTGATAAATAGTTAAAAAAGCAAATGGGTTATTTGGTCAATAACCAGAGGTCATAGATTTAAAATCATTGACAAAAGATCTAGAGGGCAGAGGAGGAGAATTTTTTTCACTCAGAGAGTTGTCAGGGTCTAAGAACGCTCTACCTGAAAAGATGGTGGAAGCTGATTCCATAAGTTATTTTAAAAGGGTACCTGAGGATGAAGAACTTACCGGGTTACGGACAAAAAGCGGGGATGTGGGACTAAGCACGACAGCTCTTTTAAAGAGCCAGCACAGGCACGGCGGGCCGAATGGCCTCTTTCTGTGCTGTAAGTTTATATGATTCTATGAACTCATGCTGTGAAATTCGGCATCTTAGCGCCGATACTTATGACCGGTTTAAGAAATAATGGCGTCCGCCTCGCTTACGCCCACTTCCGGCACAACAGTAACAACTTGTATTTATATAGCGCCTTTAATGTAGTAAAACATCCCAAGGCGCTGCACAGGAGTATTTTAAGACAACAAATTTGACACCGACCCAGATAAAGAGAAATTAGGGCAGGTGAAAGAGGTAGGTTTTAAGGAGTGTCTTAAAGGAGGAAAGAGAGGTAGCGAGGCGGAGAGGTTTAGGCGGGGAATTCCAGAGCTGAGGGCCTAGGCAACAGAAGGCATGGCCACCAATGGTTGAGCGATTATATTCAGGGATGCTCAAGAGGGCAGAATTAGAGGAGCGCAGATATCTTGGGGGGTTGTGGAGCTGAAGCAGATTACAGAGATAGGGAGGGGCGAGGCCATGGAGCGATTTGAAAACAAGGATGAGAATTTTGAAATTGAGGCGCTGCTTAACCAGGAGCCAATGTATGTTAGTGAGCACAGGGGTGATGGGCGAATGGGACTTGGTGCGAGTTAGGACATGGGCAGCCGAGTTTTGGATGAGCTGAAGTTTATGTAGGGTAGAATGTGGGAGGCCAGCCAGGAGTGTGTTGGAATATTCAAGTCTAGAGGTAACAAAGGCATGGATGAGGGTTTCAACAGCGGATGAGCTGAGGCAAGGGCGGAAATGGGCGATGTTACGGAGGTGGAAGTAGGCGGTGTTTGTTATGCTGTGGATATGTGGTCGGAAGCTCATTTCAGGGTCAAATATGAAACCAAGGTTGCGAACAGTGTGATTCAGCCTCAGACAGATGTTAGGGAGAGGGATGGAGTCAGTGGCTAGGGAAAGGAGTTTGTGGCAGGGACCGAAAACAATGGCTTCGGCCTTCCCAATATTTAATTGGAGAAAATTTTTGCTCATCCAGAACTGTATGTCGGACAAGCAGTCTGACAATTTAGACACCATGGAGGGGTCAAGAGAAGAGATAGCGAGGTAGAGCTGGGTGTCGTCAGCGTACATGTGGGAATTGACGCTGTGTTTTCAGATGATGTCGCGAAGGGGCAACATGTAGATGAGAAATAGGAGGGGGTCAAGGATAGATCCTTGGGGGACACCAGAGGTAACAATGCGGGAGCGGGAAGAGAAGCCATTACAGGTGATTCTCTGGTTACAATTAGATAGATAAGAATGGAACCAGGCGAGTGCAGTCCCACCCAGCTGGACAACGGTGGCGAGGCGTTGGAGAAGGATGGCGTGGTGAACCGTGTCAAAGGCTGTAGACAAGTCAAGAAGGACGAGGAGGGATAGTTTACCTTTGTCACAGTCACAAAGGATGTAATTTGTGACTTTTATCACAGCTCAACTGTTCGCCATCTTGTTGAGGGCGATAGTACTGGCAGTACGTGCGTGCGCCGGCAGTATGCAGAGTAGGCAGATCGTGACATCAGTCAGCGTGTAACGCTGATTGGACGCACGACCTGCCATTTCCGATGTTGCAACTCCATTCAACGCCCTCGCCTAAACACGCACAGCTGAATGCACGAGGGACCCCCCACCAGCGCTATTTACGGGGATACATCCATCTTGCCGGTAAGTTGATTATTGCCTTTGTACTGGCTCTTACAACATTTGTATGAATATTGCATTGCTGGAAGAGATTTATAACATTGTTAAAGTGTGCAGGGAGTGCTGCTGGACGTTGGGACGGTGTTAGCTGCTACTGGAAGACCTCTGACTACACCACTTGCTCCGAGTCAAGGGGGCTCTACTTGCCATCCCCCTCGCGCTGCAGCATGACAGGGAGATGGAGCAGAGGCAGCAAAGAAGACAAGCTGCTCGCAGAGGGAGGAGGAGGAGGGGAGGGCTCTCAGCAGGACGCCTTACCCACCTAGGGTATTCAAGGAGCACTTCTCCTACCTGCACCTAAGCCAGGAGCAGTGTGTTCATCAGCTCCACTTCACCAAGGAGGTGGTCACAGAACTGTGCCACCTCTTTGAACCAGACCTGCAGCCTCAGAGCCAGTGATGACAGACCTGCCAGTGGCCCTCACCAGCAGATCCTTCCAGACTGAAATAGGTAACATAGCAAACATCTCGCAATTCACCGTCCATTGCTGCATCCTGGAGGTTACAGAGGCTCTGTACTCTAGGAGAGGGGACTTCATTGTCTTCTCTCTAAACAGAGAGGAGCAGGAGGAGTGTGCCAGGATATCGGGCTTCCCCATGGTGCAGGGTGCCATCGACTGCACACATGTGGCTTTGCGGGCACTGCATCTCAATAGTAAGATGTTCCATAACCGGAAAGTGTACCACTCACTTAATGTGCAGTTGGTGTGCGACCACACTCAGCACATGATGATAAATGCCCAGTATCCTGGCAACAGTCATGATGCCTTCATCCTGTCCCAGTCCGCTGTGCCAGCAATCTTCCAGCCACCAGATCAAACCTGAGGGTGGCTGCTAGGCGACAAGGGCTATCTGCTCTACACCTGGTTCATGACTCCCCTCCGCAACCCCACCACTCCTGCCCAGCACTCATATAATGAGACCCATGCTGCCACCAGGAACATTATCGAGCAGACCATCGGAGTGCTCAAGCAATGGTTCTGCTGCCTTGACCGCTTGAGAGGGGCCCTCCAGTACTCGCCGGAATGGTTGTCCCAATTCATCCTCCACAACTAGGCCATCATGAGGGCACAGCCCTAACCACCACAGTTTCCGCGATCACCGCAGGAGGAGGAGTAGGAAGCAAAGAAGGAGGAGGAGGAAGAGGAAGAGGAGGAGGAGGAAAGGAGGCAGCCTGCGAATCCACGTTCCGGACGGGCTGTCCACGAGTGCCTCATCAGACTCCGCTTATCCTGAATGAAACCCCAGATTCCCGTTGCTCCACGGGACAACCTCCCCACCGTACCATCCCTCTGTCACAGAACATCACAGCATCCTCTTGGCCACAATAGTGAAATAAAAGCCACCACAAAACAAACATTCCAAATTTAATTTATAAATGATTCAATCCAATACTGCATAAAAAAGTCAACTAATCACCCTTGTGCATTCTCTTAGTGCCTGTCTTCCGTGTGCCTTTGCCTGTCCTAGTGCTCCTACGAAGTGCTACCCCAGTGGCTGCAGCATGGCTGGTGAAAGGTTGCTGACTTTCAGTGGGGGAGACTGCAGATGGCCTTGGAGGATGCCCTCGAGCAGCTCTAGGCCTAGAAGGCCCGGCTGCGGATTGCACCACCTTGGCATGGGCGGCAGCAGTCTGGGCTGGCTGGCTGACAGGCAACAGCAAGAGCCCTGGCAGAGTGGCAGTGCTGGGAGCACGAATGCTGTCATCCTGAGAGAGGACAGCAAGTTCGTGCTCCACGGAGCCACTGCCACTCCTCCGGGGCAGCACCTCAGCAATCCTAGTAATCTGTTGGAGGACAGATTCCTGGACTGCTGTGACACCCTGCTAGCGCCTTTCCACACTGGTAAATACAGCCACAATGGCAGCAGTCTGAACTTGCGTGGCAGCACTCAGATGTTGGGTCGCTTCTGCCTGTGCTGCAATGGAAGCTGCAACATCGCCCATCACACTTAACATCATGGTTGGATCCACAAATGCTCGAACGGAGTTGCCCATCACTTCCATCCTGGAAATCATGGCCTCCAAACTCTGCACAAAATCCTGTGCAAGGTTGGAGCTGGACTCCTTCATGCTCCTTGACAGTGACAACAGGCTCTCTGGTAGGCCTGCCAATGTACCAAGCATTTCTGTGTGCATGCCCATCACCCTTCTTCTGTAGGCCGCCCCATCAAAGTCCTCATCTTAGTCTTCTGCAGCAGAACTCATGCACGAACTCACCCTCTGGGAAGCTGGCACCTGCACTACCCTGGCTGCAGGCCACTCGTGCCCAGTGACTCACCACGTGCCGATCCCACCTCTATACTACCCTCTAAAATACGCGCAGTGCCAGTTTCTGAGCTGGTGCCTGGGAGTGTCAGATTGAGTGACAGTGCCTCTTCTTCTCCATCACTCTCTTCTTGCTCTTCCTGTACTGGCTGGGTAGCTTGAAGTTCTTGGGTATCTGAAAGGAAAAAGGGGAGGGGAGTGGGGGAAGCAAGATGTGCATGATTACACCAACAGCAGCTGGTAAATGAGAAGTGATTGTGGGATGAGGGGGAAGTGGGATGTGAGAAGGAGGATTAGGTATGAGCATACCGTCATCACCAATAGTTTCAGCCTTGCCGATCACACGGCCTCAGTGACGGCCCCTCCAATAATGTCTAGCACAGTCTCCTCCAGCTGGGTCAGGATATGCAGCCATGCCTGTTCCCCGCCTGTTAGCTGCTGCTGTCTCCTGTTATGCACCACCTAGGCCTGCAAGAGAAACGGAAGTGTGTCAGGGAGTGTGGTGCAATGTGTTTGGGTGAAGTGCCTGTCATGCTTGAATAGCTGGCAGTGTGTGAAAAGTGTTAAATGTGTGAGTGAGGCTTGCAACAGTGACAAGTGTGTGAGGGTGAGGTGAAGCTATGATTGTGAGGTATGAGTGAGATTGCTGGTAGGTGAGTGATTGGGGTATGGTGCATTGAGCAGTGTGTGAGGCTAGTGGTGCAGTTGGTGGGATGTGGCATTTGAAGATCCATTCACTCACCTTGACCACTCGTGTGAGGTCATTAAACTTCTTTCGGCACTGGATCCAGTTCCTTGGGGAAGATCGTTGGCAGTGACTGCTTCAGCTATCTGCTGCCTTCTTACATCAGTCTGGAGCGTCTCCTGGCCCCCTGCGGGTAGAGGACCCCTCTCCTCCGTTCAACCCGCTGCACTAATGTCTCCATTGCTGCGTTTGAGAATCTCGGTTCCCTTTTTCTGCCCTGTTGAGACATAACTACCTTATAGTTTTCTTGACAACAATTACAATGAGCTGCTCAATTCAGAAAGCACCTCCCCTTTAAGAAGTGCTGACTGTGTTTAAAACTGGAGGCTAACTTTAAATAGAACTCATCTCCCATGAACTTGGGCCCCCTGCTGAGCGCTCAGCCACTCAGCAGCGCTCTCAGCGCTGGGCTGAACGCCGCAATCATGTTAATAAGCAGGCAGCATGAATGTCACGTGCTGCCTGCACCAATTTCAGCGGGAGCGGGCGGATCGCACATCATGATCCCCGTGCCCGTTTAAGGGCCTCCTCCAATTTTTAGCCCCATCCTTTCCCAAGACCAATTTAAAGTCTTATCTAAAATAAAACCCTGAAACCATTTGCTGAACTATTATGAAAACAGTTCAACTGCTTTCCTGCTCCAAAAGTGCTGATAAATAAAATTGATATAGGGCCAGAAATTCGGGTCTCCACGGGTGAGTACGCGCTGTGTACTCACCCGTATGGCCACCTGAAGTGCCAGTTTCTCGCATGCACTGCGCATGCACTGGAAACCGGAACTTCCGGTCTCCTGAAGGAAGGGGTTCGGAGTTCAACCGCGTGCGCCGGAGAGGCAGCGCGTGCGCATCAAACTTCAGTTTTTTTCTCAGTTGGTGCAGTGCGGGTAAGTCCCCAGCAGCTGCGCTTTTAAAAAGCAGGAGTAAAGCCTTGGCAGAAACTCCGGAACGATCAGGAAGAAGAAATCTTTCAACAGTGGGGCTACTAAATGGAACATTTTTAATTCTGAAAGGGAGCAAAGTTTTTTTCAGAAAGTCTGAGGTAAGTTTCCAACTTAAAAAATTTGTTAAAAACGGGTTTGGACCTTGTTTTGAGTAGTGTAGTTATAAGGAGCAACTCTTGCTGTGTGCAAGGCCTAATTGAATTAGATTTTTTTCTTAAATATGAAAATGACTGTTTAAAAATGAATTATTTAACATTTCCAAAAGTTTAAAAAAAGAAAATGATCATCAATTATATTCCTTTAAGTAAGTATGTATGTATGACTTTCTGAAAATGTTACAGCTATTGGAAAATCATCTCGGGCCGTGATATTCATCAGGCGGGTATGACGTGTTCCCAATCCGATACCGCACGTTTCCCACCAGAGCCCGACGTGATTTTCTAGCCACTCACTTTATTAAAATTACTTTAACAACTCTTTCCATTTTTTCCTTACAAGTACTTCATCTGTTTAAAGAGGAAGCCTGTGAGGAAGAAACATGCCCTTTGAGAATGCTGCCCTGACCCTCGGTGCGATTTTGCTTCAGAGAATTGGAAACACCAGGGAACAAGAAAGACTGAGGAACCATAACCGTCTCCTGATAAGGAGGAACTACTACCCACCCCAGAGAGTGTACCCGCTAAGACCGTGGCTGATGACTCCCTACCGCAAGACCAATAATGAGGCTCAGGAGAGATACAACCAGGCACACGTGTCCACACGGCAAGTGGTGGAGAGGACAATCGGAGTTCTGAAATCACGCTTCCGGTGCCTGGACAGGTCAGGGGGAACCTTGCAGTATTCTCCTCAGAAAGTGGCAAGGATTGTGGTGGCCTGTAGTGCTTTGCATAACTTTGCCCTGCGGAAAGGACTGACCCTTAACGCTGCAGAGGAGCTCCCTGCTGAAATGGAGGACGTGGACGATGCCAATGTGCCTGTGGCCAGGCCTGATGGGGAGGAGCCAAGCGCTGCTGAAAGTAAGTCTGCTCGGGAACAGCTAGTAGCCAACACCTTCACAAGGTAGTGTTGCCTTGTACCTCCCCCTCCCCCAGCAAGGCAAAGAAAGGAACAGACACAATTTAAAGTGAAACAGTGAACTTTTATTGCAGCATCAAAGACTTTTGAGGTTCAGTTTTGATGTACATAGTTTATAACTTTTAAATGTTAACTAGCTATTTTCTACTTTTCAAACATTTGCAAACATAAATAGTTTAGAATAAAATTTGTAAACAGTTTAAAGTGACTTTTTTGGTTTCTTAGTGCAATAAAGACATTCAAGATGGAAACTAGCTATTTTCTAAATTTCAAACAGTTATAATTTTAAATATTTTTGCAAATAAAAAAGTTGAATTTTTTTTCAAATTGACTAGAGGCTGTACTTTTTAAATGAAACGGTTACATACACTTTCAGTCACAAATATATATTTCAATAAAAAAAGCAACGACAACATTTAACATTTAAATAAAATGAAAAATTAAACAATTGAATGATTTGCCCCCTCGCATATGCGCCTGAGGGTCAAAGGAGGTGGATTGTGCAAAAGGTGAAACCCTACTGTCTCCTGCGCTTTCCCCTTCCCCGTGACCGGAGCCCTCTGCTGCCACTTGAAAGGGCCCTGTGTGCCATCTCTTGCCCTTCAGCAATTGCCTCCTGACAGGGTTGCTGCTGCTGCTGCAGCAGCAAGGCAACGTTTGCTTGCATCACAACTGGCGGAGCAGCTGGCTCTTGGGCCCGCACTGTTTCTGCGCTGGGAGCAGGTAAGGGCGGTTCTGCAGGAGTCAAAGTAATGGCAGCAGAAAGTGGTTTAAGCATGTGCAAGAGTCCAATGAGAGACTCATTTATTTGATTAAGCGCCATTGAAACATCTTGTTTTTCCAACTGCAATACTATCTGATTAAGTGACATGCCAATACAATCAATTCCCTGCCTGATCGAGGCAAGAGAGTCAACTTTCTTCTCAGTAAGAGAACACATCGATTCCCTCAACCCTTCAATCTGCTGCACCTGAGCTTGCAAGTCATTCTGTACTGTTGAATGTCTTTCTGCTTCTCTCACCTGCTCTGCAGTATCAAGCTGGTGTCTGTCTCTCACAGAGCCAGAGGGGCCAGGAGATGGAGAGGTACTCTGCAGCAACCTAGGTTCCATACCCTCCTCTTCCACTAGCTGACAAAGCACAAGTTGCTCCTGCTCCTCCACCACCTCACTCACTGCTCCCGCTGCATCAGCAACCCCTTCCCCAATGCCCTCTGCGGCTGCAGACTCAACGCACTGCTCATCCCGTGTGTGAGAAATCTGCTGTCCACCTGTGGAAAGGAAACAGTAAACATTTGCAAAGATAAAGCATGATCTGCCACATCACAGAAGCTGATATTCAACACACATCTAACATTTTTAAACATATAGCTGGCCAGAGCAACTCACGTTTATGTATACCAATGTCTGATTCAACACCAGCCATGGGGCAACCGCTACTAAATCCAAACAGGTGCTCGACCCTTTCCTCATGTTCAGATAAAACCCTTAACGTGACAACACCACCGCCTGTCAGTGCACGTTCTCTGGCGTTGTGAGCAGTTTTACTCTAAAATGAAAACAGAAAATATGAAACGTCAGCTTTTTCTGCAGATTACACCCACCTGCATTTGAAACATGGACACAGCCTGCTTTGCAGACAGGGTTTTTTTTTCACTAAATGAAATTTTACAACTCAAACCAATGGAATCAAGATAAGAGCACAATGGATGACCCCGAACTGGCCCCAAAGCCATAAAGTTTTATGGCAAGCTCAGGTGCCTGGATGATGAAGTCACTTGACTACACACATGCATATAGCTTTTTAAAACTAGTTCAGTTAAATTTAAAGACATATTACAGTTGACTTTTCTAATAACTGTACAAACCTTGACAGATCGCAATAAATCACTAAATTTCTTGCGGCATTGTTCCGCTGTCTGTGGAATGGTGGAGTTCGCGCTGACAGCCTGGGCAACTTCAGACCAAGCTAACATCTGCCCTGGACTTCTCATTCCCAATGATCCGCAGGCGCTTCACCTCAACCTCGTTGAGGAGTGTGCTGAGGTCATTGTCACTGAAATTGTGAGTTCTCTTAATGATGTGAATTGTGCTCATTCCAGCCATTTCACTTTGCTGATTAAATAAAATAAAATGAATGAAAAAAATGCTTTCAGGGCTTTTAAAACTCTTTAAATTACTTCAAATCTCTTTAAAACTGTTTAAGATTCTTCCAATTCATGTAAAAGTCTTTAAAAGTTTCTAAAAGTTAGCAAAAGATTCATAAAAATACAAAGAAACAACTTACCATGCTGTTCTGCATCTAAAAAAGCTTTGGAGCATCTGAAAAAAATCAGGGGCGTGGCCTAAGCAAATGGGACTTCTGCGGGCGGGTCTCCCCTACCCACCGTGCCGGAGGCTCCGCGCACGCTGCGCTCCTGGGCGGTGTGACGTCAGACGCTGCCCGGGAGTCCTCTTCAGGAAATCCTCATTTCAAGTGGGCCCGAAGCACAACGGCAGGCGCGGTATGTAAGTACGCGCGCGATTCTTGCACCCGTGGGAAGCCGGAGAGCCGAATTTCTGGCCCATTAAATTCAGTGTTTCTTCAATTGTACGTGCAATAAAAATACTTGCTGACATATTCCATTTAATGTGGAATTTCGGCCACAAGTAAGGAAGATCACCGAAAAAGTGATATGTACTCTGTATTCAACAATGTGTTATCATTACTGTATGATTTTTTTTTAAAGATTTCTGAATTAAGGAAGAAGAATAGCGGAAATTATTGTTTTTTCAAAGGTTGACATAATACATAACCAGGTTAATTACCTCTGAGTGTTAGACGTAGTACATATATTAGTTACGTTATTATCTATGAATTTGTGTTATTGGAGCATGTGCTAAATTTTGCTCCACAAAATGCTCCTGGGAATAAGCAAATGTAACATATCGCAAAGCACAGACTGTGTATTAAGGTTTTTTGCTTGTTAAATAGCAATTAAAGACAAACATACACATTAGCTTACCTGCAGCGTCCTTCTCACAGTGCACTAATTGCCCACATGTGAAGTGGGTATTAAATCAGCTGAGGGATCCATAAGAGATGGAGGGGTGAGCAGAAAGGGAATCATTTTCATAAAGGAAACTTGACTGAATCCTTCAACAGGGATCTTGCGGCTAGTATCTATGTTTGGAGAAGAAGCGGGAGATTTGAGGGGCATAGGAGGTGAACCAACAGCACTTTCCTCTGTCCAGTGTAATGGAAAGCTGCAGGCTGGCCAGTCACCTGATCCTCACAGAGGAGCAGTGTGCATTTCTCTATGGATACAATCACAGACCTTTGCTAACTGCTATAACCATTCCTTAGCCAAAAAATCTGCAAACATGCTCACAGTCAATGACTTCCACAATGGCTTCCTCATAAAGGCTAAGGGGTTTCACTTGCTGCATTCCACCTCTAGTCTTCCACACATGGTGCATGTTGAATGCAGATTTTGTCTGCAAAGTAAAACATCTGTATGTATTAAATTAGAAGAGGTAAGCCAAGTACTAGTGATACCAACATCGTAGTGTGCAGTTTTATAGTGGTTTTCATTTTAACTAAGAACTACCTTGAAATGAGAAGTACCATGTTTGAACTCCCACAATCAGGTTTCTGCCCCTGCCACAGCACTGAAACAGCCCTTATCAAAGTCACAAATGACATTCTATGTGACTGTGACCATGGTAAACTATCTCTTCTCATCCTTCTTGACCTGTCTGCAGCCTTTGACAAGGTTGACCACACCATCCTCCTCCAATGCCTCTCCTCTGTTATCCAGCCTGGTCGGACTGCCCTGCCCTGGTTCCATTCTTATCTATCCAGTCATAGTCAGAGAATCTTCTGCAATGGCTTCTCTTCCCACTCCTGCACCGTTACCTCTAGAGTTCCACAAGGATCTATCCTTGGCCCCCTCATATTTATCATCTTCCCGCTGACTCTCAGAAACATCATCCGAAAACACATCAGGATCCATATGTATGTTGGCGACACCCAGCTCTACCTCACCACTACCGCTCTTGACCCCTCCACTGCCTCTGATTTATCATGCTACTTGATCACCATCAACTATTGGATAAGCAGAAATTTCCTCCAATTAAATATTGGGATGACTGAAGCCATTGGCTGGAATTTTCTGGGGTCTGTGCGGGCGCGATCGGAGGTGGGTCGGGTGGGAAATTTGAAAAAGGTCAGAGCGGGTCGGGGACCTGCCGTCATCCAGCCCCATGCGCTTTACCCTTGGGCGCGTTTGCTGGTGCGACGACAACCCGACCAGCAGAGGCGGGCGACCTAATTGACATCATTATCAGTTTGTTGTCAGACACTTAAGAGTCTTTTTCTCTCTACCTTTCAAATTTCCCTGCATGGCCTGGCCATGGGATTCACGCAGCTCAGGAATCATATCTGTCAACCTGAGGCAGGAGTTGAATGGCCGTTGATCCAGCTGATTACTTGACAGCATCAAATGTACTATAAAAGCTCCGACCTCACTGCTGATCACTTTCCTCAGGCAGAAGCTGTTGCTCACTGCATTGCCAGCACATATTTAACTTTCTGCAGGCTGCAAGTGTTTCCAGCAAAGTCTCCATCCAGTGTCACCTCATTGGAAGAACCTCTCTCATCATTGACAGATTGCTTCTGTCAACTCTACTTGACCTGCCATCTATTCCATCAGCACGTATGCCATTTATACTATCTCACCTTGGTCCTCAGAATCTGACCACGATCAGCTCCAACAGCAGCAACACCAGGCACACCAGCAGCACCAACAACACTACCAACCTTCTCCACAACCACCTGATGCTGCACAGGACAGAGGGCATCAGCACCCAACCACATTTCTGCCTCGGAAGCCAGGGATGGCCTCGTCACGTCCAAATTTACTTAACTTTATGCAGTACACCCATATGGTTGCCACATGCTGCGCCAGGTTGACACCACCCCACAGCAGCACCATAAAGGATCCCTACAATAATCAAGCCATTCCATTCACACTGACCACCATTGTTAGAGGTTCCGTTATGTCTCACCATTCACTGCAACTCACTGAGCCACTTCCAAAGGTGCACACAAATGTGTCCAAGATTTTAATGGTTGACAATACATTAATGGAAACTCGCCATTAACAGTGACTAAAACACCCAAGCGGCTACCCTTGTGAATCTACTTGTGTGTCATCTTTCTCTTCCACATGCTTCTATGAGGTGCTACCCCTGTGGCTTCAGCAGAGGTAGAAGCAGCCTGCTTACTTCCCTGCTGCGACTGCTTAGACACTCTTGGTGGATGTCCTCTGGGTTTTGGAGCCTGTGAGCCAAATTCTGCTCCTCCTGCGACTGTGCAGGGGCAGACTCAGCCATCGCAATCCGAGGAGCCATCTGGGACTCTGACTGAGGGGCTGGCAATGGGGGAGAAGTGTAAGCATTTTGAGAGGAGCCCACACTTCCCTCTCCCTCTCACCATCATCCATCTCATAGGCCACCCACACTTCTCTGCTAGCAAGGAGCTGGAGATCACTTTTAGCATATCAGTGGGGCAATGAGGACCCATGTCTACGCTGACATCCCTCCTAGACAAGAGGTCTACGAGCCTCTGCCATCTATGCTCCACAGATAACCTTCTATTCTCCATAGATAGCCTTCTATTCTCCATAGAGACCTTTTGCTCCTGTGAGTGGCGCATTAGCTACTCCATGCAGGTGGCCATCCTATCCATGGAAGAGCCTACAGTTACCATCGCCTGTGACACGGTGGTGCTCATGTTGGAGGTGGACTCCTCCATTCTCTGAACATTTGCAGACGTCACGCTCGCAAAACCTGTCAGAGCCTCCTGCACTTCTTCCTGCACCTCCAGGATCGCCCTCTTTCTGGATGGCCCCCGAGGCTCAGTGTCTGCATGCAGCTGGGCAGAGCTGGGAGCGTCCTGCGCCCTCCGGTGAGGAGTCTCCACTGCTGTCCCTGTCTCCACCATCTGCTCTTGCTCACTTGTGAATTGTGAGACACCAGGTGACAACACTACTCTATCTCACGTGGGACCCACCGAGGTGTGCGTCTCTGCACTGATGCTGGGTGCGCTCATGTCTGTTGACGCTGTGCCCTCAGAAGCTGGAGGCTCCTCTGAGGAGTTGACTTGCTCTTCCTCCTAGACAGTCGGGGAGGGGGGGTGCTCTTGATAGACCTGTGGGAGAGTAAAGAGATGAGTTAGATATGCCATATGCAGAATGGGTACAGATACCGTTATGCATATGATGACCAGTCAGTGGCTGATGAAATCAACCCCATATGAGTGACTAATGTATGCAATGTAGCTGTAAGATATGTAATTCTGTCACTAGGTTGCTGAGATGACCCCTCTCTCCGTCTCCCACCTTCAGCTGCTCGGTCACTCCCGAGACTTCCAACGCAGCCTCCTCTGTTGTTGTGAGGGTCGCAAATGATGGAGGCCCACCTCCAGTTCTCTCCCTCTCCCTCTTATCGTGTGCTCTCTTCTCCTGCAAGGAGGGAAAGAAGAGAAGGTTAAGTGAGAGTGATGGAATGAGCATAAGGAATGGATGGGTTACATCTTTAGAGGGAGACTATGATGGATTGGGGTGGCAATGCTAAGTGGGCTCCTTTTTATAGTTAGTTGGTATGATTACATTAGGATGAGGGTGAGTGTGAGGGGTGGCTAGTAAGATGGGGATGTGATAATGTAGATAGAGAGAGAGGGATGGGTGGAGGTGCAAGGTATGTTGGTGTGGGTAAGGATGTGCAGGTGTAGGATTGGGAAGGCAGAGTGATGGGGATGTGATGAGAGGCACAGCAGGCTGAAGTTTAGTGTGGCTTTGTATTCACCTTTCCTGATCTAATGAGATCATTGAAACGTTTCCAGCACTGCACCCAGGTCCTCCTGAACACATCCCTGCTGTTCACCTCCTCTGCATTTTGGAGCCAGGTTCTTTTTGTCTCCTGGGGAGGTCTCTTCCGCCCATTGGAAGGAAAGAGGACCTCCCTGCATGCTCTGACTCCCTCCACAAGCATATGGAGGGAATCATTGGATAACCTGGGTGCAGCTGTCTGCCTCTGTGCAGCCATCTCTGCAACTGAAAACCTCCAGTGTACTGCTTTTTCTCCTAGATGAACCTTCAAATGCAATGTGGCCATGGCTCCTTTAAATATACCAGCTGAAAATGCGTCATGGATGATGTCATCAGACCCGCACCATTTAATTGGGCCGGGTAACGCACAGGGCGGGTTTAATAGGCCCCATTAGCGCAAAGTCGATTTATGCAGCGGGATGGAAGCAAGAACGGGGTCGCGACCTGCCACGCCGACTGCCTGCACCCGACCCGCCCAGGTACAGAAAATTCCGGCCATTGTCTTTGGTCCCCGCCACAAAATCCGTTTCCTCGCCATTGACTCCATTCCTCTCCCTGACCACCGACTCCATCCTTCTCCCGAGCCACCGACTCCATCGCTCTCCCTGACCTTGGCATGCTATTTGCCCCTGAGCTCAGCTTCTGACACCATATCTTCTCCATCACCAAGACCGTCTACTTGCAGCTCCATAACATCGCCCGTCTCTGCCCCGCCTCAACTCAGCTATTGCTGAAACCCTCATCCATGCCTTTGTTACCTCTAGACTCGTCTATTCCAATGATCTCCAGGCCGCCTTCCCACCTTGCACCCTCCGTAAATTTGAGCTCATCCTAAACTCTGCTGCCCATATCCTAACTCGCACCAAATCCCATTCACACATTACCCATGTGATCACTGTCCTACATTGGCTCCCGGTCCACCAACGCCTTGATTTTAAATTTCTCATCCTTGTTTTCAAATCCCTCCATCGCCACACCTAGCCGTATCTCTCTAACCTTCTCCAGCCCTAAAAACCTCCGCGATCTCTGCGCGCCCCTGTTTCTGGCCTCTTGTGCATCCCCGATACACATCGCTCCACCATTGGTGGCCGTGCATTCTGTTGCCTAGGCCCTAAGCTCTGGAATTCCCTGCCTAAACCTCTCCGCCTCGCTACCTCTCTCTCCTCCTTTAAGAAGCTCCTTAAAACCTACCTCTTTGACCAAGCTTTTGGTCACCTGTCCCAATATCTCCTTTTGTGGCTCGGTGTCAAATTTTCTTTGATAAAGCTCCTGTGAAGCGCCGTGGGACATTTTATTATGTTAAAGGTGCTATATAAATGCAAGTTATTGTTGTTGCTAGGTGAAGCTCAGAAAAGGTGAGTGAATAGGTTTCTTTTGTCTGTTCTATCTGTATGTTGCTATAGGCAATTAACCTTTCCCAACTGCAACTTCTGCTGTCTCTGTTTTGTGGTGTGCCGTATTCCTTCTCAAATGCCCTTACTGCCTCTCTAATATATTGGACCCTTAGGCATTCTAGGCCATCCTTTCAGTGGAGCGGTGCTCCATCCTATAGTGTCACTTGAGCTGCCATAAACCAAGTCAGGTTTTTATTCCGTGGTCAAACAATCATAGAATAACATCTGTCCAATTGTTTTTTTACTGCCTCTTCCATAGCACAATATGTACAATGAAAGTCCTTAAGTACCGATTAAAAGATGGAAATCATATATTGTCAATGAGATCTTTTCCAATGCAACATTGCTGCTTACACCAGATTTGGAGCATGCATAAACCTTTAAAGATGTTGGACAGATTATCCATTTTTACCTCTAGGTTTTTAAAATCTTTATAGTTACTCGCTTAGCAGTTTTTTGTAGAATTAAAATAAGAAAAACACAAATTATCCTTTAGGTCATTCTGCTAAGAAAATCTCTAATCTGATAATCTTTTCATGAAAAAAGTTTGAAAGATGTGTTGTTAGTTGCAGTTCCATACAAGCCGAGCTCTCAATTTTGCCTGTTATTGGGGTGGCAGTTCCTTACAAAGAGAGAATGAAAATTGGAGAGCATCGAACCTGTCACATTCTAGCGCATTTCCAAGAACTGGTTATAGTGCAGCATTGAAATAGGCCTAGCACCAGATCACCTGCCCAACCTCTTAGCCTGGGAATCCTTAATAAGATAATGAAGTACTGAAGCAATACAAAAAATATCTAAAGAATAATTTGATTTTGACTCAACAGGAACATTTTGTAATTGGAATCATAGTTCAGAATTTGTTCTATCTTGCATCCTTTCCTGTTCTTGACATCAATGGGTAATCATGGGTATTATTCCTAAACTCCACAAAGGAGACATAAATAAAAGTAAAATTTTCTGTAGAGCTCTGCATAAAACACTGCAGCAAAGGAGGTGCATAATTTCATAAATGACATTGCAGCACTTTGATTCCAAAACTTGGAAATCACTGTGAGTTGTGTTATAAGATGAATGCTTCACATACTGGTATCAAATTCTGCTGTCTCCTAATTTTAATAGAGACATTATATGCTTTATTTTAAAAGTGTTCATGCCTACATTAAAATGGAAAAGGGAGGCATTTGATACGATTACTTTAAGTGCTCGTATGACAGCATTGCTCAGTCATCTCTAGTTTATAATACTTACATGGAATGGCTTTTGTTTGAGAAATGCAGGCAATTGATTTTTTATGCAATGATTTTTTTCATTCCTTTCTTGGGACCATTATATGTTGTCCAAGAGGGAGGACAAGTGAGATGCTCATAAGAATCCCAGATAACTCCAGAGACTTGAGCACAAAAATCTAGGCTGACACTCCAGTGCAGTACTGAGGATGTGCTGCACTGCCGGAGATACCGTCTTTCAGATGAGATTTTAAGCCGAGGCCCTGTCTGCTCTCTCAGGTGGACGTAACAGATTCCATGGCATTATTTCAAAGAAGAACAGGGGAGTTTATCCCTGGTGTCCTGGCGGATACTTATCCCTCAATCAACATAACAAAAAACAGATTATCTGGTCATTATCATATTGCTGTATGTGGGAGCTTGCTGTGTGAAATTGGCTGTCGCGTTACCTACAATTCAATAGTGTCTACACTTCAAAAAACATAGAAACATAGAAACATAGAAGATAGGAGCAGGAGTAGGCCATTCGGCCCCTCGAGCCTGCTCCGCCATTCCATGTGATCATGGCTGATCATCCAAATTCAGAACCCTGTCCCTGCTTTCTCCCCATATCCCTTGATCCCTTTAGCCTTAAGAAATATATCCAACTCCTTCTTGAATATATTTAATGAATTGGCCTCTACTGCCTTCTGTGGTAGAGAATTCCACAGGTTCGCCACTCTCTGGGTGAAGTAATTCCTCCTCATTTCTGTCCTAAATGGCTTACCCCTTATCCTTAGACTGTGACCCCTGGTTCTGGACTCCCCGACCATCGGGAACATCCTTCCTGCATCTAGTCTGTCCAGTCCTTTCAGAATTTTATAAGTTTCAATGAGATCCCCTCTCATTCTTCTAAACTCCAGCGAGTATAAGCCCAATCGACCCAATCTCTCCTCATACGTCATTCCTGCCATCCCAGGTATCAGCCTGGTGAATCTTCGCTGAACTCCTTCCTTGGCAAGAACCTCCTTCCTCAGATAAGTGACCAAAACTGCACACAATACTCAAGATGTGGTCTCACCAAGGCACTGTACAACTGCAGCAAGACATCCTTGTTCCTGTACTCAAACCCTCTCGCTACGAAGGCCAACATACCATTTGCCTTCTTAACCGCCTGCTGTACCTGCATGCTTACCTTCAGTGACTGGTGCACAAGGACACCCAGATCTCGTTGCACTTCCCCTTCTCCCAATCTATTGCCATTCAGATAATAATCTGCCTTCCTGTTTTTGACACCAAAGTGGATAACCTCGCATTTATCCATGTTATATTGCATCTGCCATGCTTCTGCCCAATCACCCAACCTGTCCAAATCATCTTGGAGTTTCTCGGCATCCTCCTCACAGCACACACGCCCACCGAGCTTTGTGTCATCTGCAAACTTGGAGATATTACATCTAGTTCCCTTGTCTAGATCATTAATATATATTGTGAATAGCTGGTGTCCAAGGACCGATCCCTGCGGTACCCCACTAGTCACTGCCTGCCACTCGGAAAAAGATCCATTTATTTCAACTCTTTGCTTTCTGTCTGCCTACCAGTTCTCTATCCAAGACAGTACCTTGCCCCCAATCCCATGTGCCTTAACTTTACACGCTAATCTCTTATGCGGGACCTTATCGAAAGCCTTTTGAAAGTCCGAATACACCACATCCACTGGTTCTCCCTTATCTATTTTACCAGTTACATCCTCAAAAAATTCCAGTAGATTAGTCAAGCACGATTTTCCTTTTGTAAATCCATGTTGACTTTGTCCGATCCTGTCACTGTTTTCCAAGTGCTCTGCTATTACATCTTTTATAATGGACTCTAGCATTTTCCCCACTACCGATGTCAGGCTTACCGGTCTGTAATTCCCCGTTTTCTCTCTACCACCTTTTTTGAATAGTGGGGTAACATTAGCAACCCTTCAATCCATGGGCATTGTTCCAGATTTCATCAAATGTTGGAAGATGATCAGCAATGCATCTATTATTTCTAGGACCACTTCCTTAAGTACCCTAGGATGTAGATTATCAGGCCCTGGGGATTTATCGGCCTTCAATCCCGCCAATTTCCCTAACACCATTTCCCTACAAATACTGATTTCTTTCAGTTCCTCCCTTTCATCAGACCCTATGTTCCCCGACATCTCTGGGAGGTTATTTGTGTCCTCCTTTGTGAAGACAGAACCAAAATATGTATTTAATTGGTCTGCCATTTCTTTGTTCCCCATTATAAGTTCCCCTGATTCTGACTGCAGGGGACCTACGCTTGACTTCACCAATCTTTTTCTCTTCACATATCTATAAAAAAATACTCCATTGGCTTTGGGACGTCCGATGGTTGTGAAAGGCGCTATATAAATACAACTCTTTCTTTCTTTCTTTCTCTCAGACAAGTGGGAAATTCACTATATAAGAAATTGTGGAGGACAAAGCTTTGTATTGAGACTTCATAGAACAGCACATAGGTACACAAGATGTTTGCTTCTAAGATAGGAAGAGATGTATCAATACAGAAAAGAAACATAAGTAGCTGATTTTATTGTTATTTCCAGCAGCCCTAGGCTGAGAATGCACTTAACACTTGCACTTTCTTTCCTCTCCAATCATAGATTTTCGCATGACTGTGCTGCAGGGCAACTTTGATATTTGCATCTCGAACCTCTTAACCTGGCCTCTCAGAGATGAGGTGACTTTTTCTGACTTTCTGAAATACACTGACAATGGCATCTATTGGTAATTGGAATATAACCATGATTTACTTGACTTGTCACCTTTAAAGGCCTTGAGACAAAAAGAAACCATCAAAACCTGAAAACTGGACTGCAACCTGTGGCACTGGAGGGAAAAGACAGTACTGCAGATCACTCTGAAACAGTGAGCTCCCTTCGAAAAGAAAATTCAAAGCCCAATTTAAACAATTTATTTCTATGGTCAATGGTGACTTTTAATAAACATAACAGTAAATTACCTGAGACACCATGGAAGTTTGCTTGAAGGGAGTGTAGATCTCCATGCACTTGATTTGCGGTGCATCCAATTTTCTAGTCACTAATTTTTATGAATCTGCTGGGAGCAGGGTCTCCGAAAATTTACTCCAATTCTATTGGTATTCAGGAATTGGTTACAGTAAAGTGCTTTCCAGTTGATCCCTGATTTGCTGTTGTCTCTTATATCTGTCTATCATTGGTGGAACAAGCTTGGTCACGCTCTAGGTATGGGAATGAGCACAATTTGAGATGGTGTAAATCTTACATGTCCTCTTAGCTGAATAGTAAGTACAGTTTTAGCAGTGGTTGTGCAGATGTCCTTGGCTCAGGCTGTCTCAGTCTCCCATTGACAGAGGGTGCACAGAGGTAAGCAAACCCTTTAGGGGGAAACTACACAAAATAAAACTGGAAATACAAATGCAGCTGAATTATATTTAGCATTCGAAAACACAGACTGAAAATCAACAAAGATACCTTTGTTTTGCAGGATATATTCAGTGGCATTGATTTCTCAATCTATTTAGATATAAACTACAGCTGAATGCAACACTTCTAAGGCTAATCCTTGTATTAAATTACTGAACACATTCTCTCTTGCCTTTTTGTTGGTTGGTCAGTCTTTTTACAGGCTTCCATAAAATACAAAATCTAATTTCTGATCACATTTTATTCCTCCCTAACATATCTACCATATACTATTTCACTAGTACCGTGATCATTATTTGCAACAACTTACCTTGTCTTATCAAATTAAAGCCTAAAGTAGACTATATGACCTGAACCTCAAGCCACAACACCCAATAGAATATAAACAATATCTTGGAATGATATATAAACAAACTTGCATTTATATAGTATCTCAGGACATGCCAAAACACTTTGCAGTCAAGAAGTATTTATGAAATATAGTTACTCTTGTAATGCAATCAATTTGCACACAGTAAGATCCCACAAACAACAATGAGATAAATGACCAGATAATCACTTTTAGTGGTGTTGGTTGAGGGGAATATATTGGCCATGGGATCTATAACATCCACCTGAGAGGACAGGCAGGGCTTCGGTTGAATGTCTCATCTGAAAGTTGGCACCTCCAACAGAGTCACACTGCCTCAATACAGCACTGGATGGCAGCCTACATTACGTGCTCAAGTCTTGAGTGGGGCTTGAACCCACAACCTTCTAACTCAGAAGAGAGAGTACTACCACTGAGCCAAGGCTAACACTTAATATGTACCATATACTAATATTGTTCGCCTTCTATCAGTCATAACAAGTATTTAAAAATAATGGTGTGTATGGCATGACAGAAAAACAATGCTAACCCAATTTTTTTTCTCATAAATTTCTAAACATTTCCAAAAAAAAATGATAAATGAGCATTACTGATGCAATTCAGGTGACAAGTACATCTATATCATCCCTCGTTTAGGAGATGATAATATTAAACTCAGAATAAACAAAAGTACACAAAAATGCCTGGCACCAAAGAAAAAACAGTAATAAATCCATGAACTATTTTAATTACAAGCACTAAACCCCATGATGGTTCAATGTCTCACAGAGAGAATGCTGCAGGTTTTGGAGCCTTCTGAGGACATCTACTGACAGAAGAAGGAAAGTGACCAGTTTAAAATGATCACTAATCTTCTTATGTATTCAAATATTTAACCTTCATCATTGATCTGGTAAAATGCACTAAATTTGTTCCCGATATTCTGGAGGCAGATAGCACATGCAACAATGACAAAACATTTTGCACATCTCAAACCATTTCTCTTTGATTCTACAAGGGACAACTATAATAAGTGTCTTCTTGAGTGACATACTGAAATGCACCACAGCCAAGGAGGTTCAGGTGATTTCATAAACCTCATGAGTGAAACTGAAGTTGTTTAAGAAGATACCTGAACCCATGGAATGTATTCCAGTTTGTAAAACATTAAACAGGATAATTTTTATTATTCATTAGTGATACTAGGGCTTTTTTCCCAATTGGATGCTCACAACGAGGATCGCCAGTTGGAAAATGGGGAACTGCAGCATTGATTTTCTATCCATTCAAATGGATGGACCAAAAATTAGACACCACAGCCTTGCAATTTTCCAATCCTGCTCCCTCTGAGTATTGATCCTTGCTGGGATTGTCTGATTGGAGAACCAGCCCCACAATCTTCAATTTTACATTATATTGATTTTAATTTTCTCCCTTAGCCAGCCAAGATGTCCTCACAATGAAGCTATGGACCAGGAGGGACAGGCTGGAGTCGGGGGCCAGAGATCCCTAAAAACGTGGAGCACACCTTGTGGAAGGGAGGTGGCTCCTTGACTCCCAGGACTCCTTTAAAGTGCAGGAGGAAATTTAACCATCCCACCAGAGCAGCCATGCTATGTGACCTGCTTCCCCTGACATCCTTTGCTTTTTGTATGCTCATGATGCCAGAGGAGTCAGAGGTGAATGTGGGATCAGACTGTGGGGAGCAGAGGCTCCACGGAAGTCAGGTCACAGGGGTTCTGCTCGAAAAATGTTGCTGGATGCGCATGAAACTCACATGCAGGCACTTAGGATCCTTTCAGAGGACCTGGGACATGTGGCAGTGGTCAAGGTGAAAGCCAATGCCATGCCAGTGCAATATCGGAGAAGGATTCAACACAATGCAGCACTACCTGAAACGGGCGTTTGCAACATGAACATCTGCATCCATCCCCCTGACAGAGAGGCCTCCACACCAGTTAACATTTCCCACATGGATGCTTTGACCACTGGTCTTTAGGTCTTGGTAAACCATTTGGAGAGAATGATAGGAAGTGGCTTCCAAGAGCTTCAGGATGTTGTCTCTCAGGGACTGCAGGATTTAACTGCTATCATTAGATCTGCCCTCCAGCTAATTAGTGGGCACTCAGATGCAAGTGACAGCACCCAGCATAAGTGGCATGGCTAGAATACACCTTCAGGATGCTGTCATCTCTTCTAGTGGCAGTTCATGTGACCTTATAACCAGCCCCCGCAAATGTCTGCTCATGTAGGTGTCAGTTTACCAGACCAGACCACCCACACACCTGCAGTGGTGATGCAGCCTATGAAGGATTCTCCTGGGATGTAGATCTCTGAAACAAAGGCCACCTCGATCCCAAGAGGCTCAAGATACCACAACACATCCAAGCACCGCTGGCATCACTGGCCCTCAGTTAGCACCTCGTCACTGCACCAGAATACTTCTAAGAGTTCAGAGGTACCAGGAATAGGTATGGTGATAATAGGAAACATGAATTAAAAATCACTTTGTGATATGAAGTTCAGAGTTCTGTAATAAGTTCTTTCTTTTCTCTTTCAGTTTGAGAGGATGTATGGAAGTCAATTTGCAATAGGAGACAGAGGGGGCGAAATTCGATTAAGCTCAAAAATGGGTGCGGGGAGCACGAAGCGCGATCTGCCCACACCCATTCAAAGTGGTGTGGGCAGCGCGCAAAATTCCTGCTGCCTGCTCATTTACATGATTGGAGTGCTGAGCTCAGTGCTAAATGCACTGCTGGTTGGGTTAGAGCTCAGAGGGGGGTAAATATCGGATGCAGTCTACTGGCCAATAAAATTTTGCCTAGGCTCGCTGCACTAATTAAAGGGATGTGCTTTGTTGTAAAAGCACATCATTGTCTCTCTGGATGAAGCCATGGCTCAACAACAACAACTTGTATTTAAGTAGCACCTTTAACGTAGTAAAACGTCCCAAGGTGCTTCACAGGAGTATTTTAAGATAAAATATTTGACACCGATCCACATAAGGATAAATTAGGGCAGGTGACCAAAAGCTTGGTCAAACAGGTACGTTTTAAGGAGCGTCTTAAAGGAGGAAAGAGAGGTAGTGAGGCAGACAGGTTTAGGCAGGGAATTCCAGAGCTTAGGGCCTAGGCAACAGAAGCATGGCCACCAATGGTTGAGCAATTATAATCAGGGATCCTCAAGAGGGCAGAATTAGAGGAGCACAGATATCTCAGGGTGTTGTGGGACTGAAGGAGATTACAGAGATAGAAAGGGGCGAGGCCGTGGAGGGATTTGAAAACAAGGATGAGAATTTTGAAATCGAGGCGCTGCTTAACCAGGAGCCAATGTATGTTAGTGAGCACAGGGGTGATGGGCGAACGGGACTTGGTGCGAGTTAGGACACGGGCAGCCGAGTTTTGGATGACCTCAAGTTTACGTAGGGTGGAATGTGGGAGGCCAGCCAGGAGAGCATTGGAATAGTCAAGTCTAGAGGTAACAAAGGCATGGATGAGGGTTTCAGCAGCAGATGAGCTGAGGCAAGGGTGGAGACGGGCGATGTTATGGAGGTGGAAGTAGGCAGTCTTTGTTATGCTGTGGATATGTGGTCGGAAGCTCATTTCAGGGTCAAATATGACACCAAGGTTGTGAACAGTGTGGTTCAGCTCAGACAGATGTTAGGAAGAGGGATGGAGTCAGTGGCTAGGGAACAGAGTTTGTGGCGGGGACCGAAAACAATGGTTTCGGTCTTCCCAATATTTAACTGGAGAAAATTTTTGCTCATCCAGAACTGTATGCCGGACAAGCAGTCTGACAATTTAGACACCGTGGAGGGGTCGAGAGAAGAGGTAGTGAGGTAGAGCTGGGTTTCATCAGCGTACATGTGGAAACTGATGCTGTGTTTTCGGATTATGTCACCAAGGGGCAACATGTAGATGAGAAATAGGAGGGGGCCAAGGATAGATCCTTGGGGCACACCAGAGGTAACGATGCGGGAGCGGGAAGAGAAGCTGTTGCAGGTGATTCTCTGGTTACAATTAGATAGATAAGAATGGAACCAGGCGAGTGCAGTCGCACCCTGCTGGACGATGGTGGAGAGGCGTTGGAGAAGGATGGAATGGTCAACCATGTCAAAGGCTGCATACAAGTCAAGAAGGACGAGGAGGAATAGTTTACCTTTGTCACAGTCACAAAGGATGTAATTTGTGTGAGGGCAAAGAGGTTCTCAAATGCAACACTGGAGGCCTTGGTCCTGGGGTTGCACAGACGACAACAGTTCCTTTACCCGCAGTGGGGCAGGAGGCCTTCCAGGCATTATGCCAGAAGGCAGTGGGATGAGATAGCACAAGCCGCCAGTGCCACGTGTGTTGCCCCCAGGACTGGGATCCAGTGCCGCAAGAAGTTTAATGACCTCACCTGAGTGTTCAAGGTGAGTGAATGCATCTTCAAATGCCATATCGCACCATCTGCACCACTAGCCTCACACATTGCTCAATGCACCATACCCCCATCACTCACCTACCAACAATATCTAGCAATCACCACTCATACCTCACAATCACAGCTTCACCTCACCCTCACACACTTACCACTAACTGACATATGTCCCTTTCTCTTGCAGGCCAAGGTGACACACAATAGACATGAGCAGCAGCAGATGGGAGGAGGGGAAGCTCGTCTTCAGAACTGCAGTGAGCTGGAGGAGATATTGCTGGAGATCATTGGAGGGCCTGTCACTGAGACAGTGGCGAGTGGCGAGGTTGAAAGCATTGCTGCTGACGGTATGCTCATACCTATTCCTTCTTCTCATATTCCACTTCCCCCTCGTCCCACAATCTCTTCTCACTTACATGCTGCTGATGGTGTAAGCTCCCCTCACCACAACCCAACCCTTGTGCCTTTCTCCTTTCAGATACCCAAGAACTGCCAGCAGCCTACAACCTGTACCCGACGTTGTAGAGGAGGAGAGTGAAAGAGAAGAAGAGACACCATCACTCGGTCTGACACTCCCAGGCACCAGCTCAGAAAATGGCACTGCACGAACTTTAGAGGGTAGTATAGAGGCAGGGTCTGCACGTGGTGAGTCACCGGGCACGAGTGGGCTGCAGCCAGGCCAGAGGGAAAGATTAGCTCGGGTGCCAGCTCCCCAGAGGGTGAGGTCACACCCGAGTTCTGCTGCACACGACTCAGATGATGACTTCGATGGGGTGGCCTTCAGAAGAAGGGTGATAGGCATGCACACAGAAATGCTTGGTGCAATGGCAAGCCTGCCAGAGAGCCTGTTGTCACTGTCAAGGAGCATGGAGGAGTCCAGCTCCAACTTTGCACGGGACTTTGTGTGGAGATTGTAGCCCATGATTTCCAGGATGGAAATGATCGGCAACTCCATCAGAACACTTGTGGACCCAAACATGATGCTGGGTTTGATGGGCGACTGTCGCAGCTTCCATTGCAGCACAAGCAGAAGAGACCCAATGTCTGTGTGCTGCAGTAGAAGCTCAGTCTGCTCTCATGCAGTCTCAGCTTGCTGCCATGCAAGCTCAGATTGATGCCATCGTGGCTGGGATCACGAGTGTGGAAATGGGCTTGCAGGGTCTCACAGCAGTCTAGCAATCTGTGCTCCAACAGTTGGCTAGGAATGCTGAGGTGCCCCCCTGGGGAGTGGCAGTGGTTCCCGGGAGCGAGAACCTGCTGTCCTCTCCCAGGATGACAGCCTTCCTACTCCCACCACTGCCACTCTGCCATTGTCCTTACTGTTGCCTGTCAACCAGCCAGCTCAGACTGCTGCCGCCCATGTCAAGGTGGTACAGGCTTACAGAGGATTACATAGGATATACGGCACAGAAACAGGCCATTCGGCCCAACCAACCAGTTTATGCTCCACTCGAGCCTCCTCCCGTCTTTCCTCATCTAAATCTATCAGCATAACCCTCTATTCCATTCTCCCTCATATGCTTGTCCAGCCTCCCCTTAAATGCATCTATACTATTCGCTTCAACCACTCCCTGTGGTAGCGAGTTCCACATTCTCACCACTCTTTGGGGAAAGAAATTTCTTCTGAATTCCCTTCTGGATTTCTTGGTGACTATCTTATATTGATGGACTCTAGTTATGCTCTTCCCCACAAGTGGAAACATTCTCTCTGTATCCACTCTATGAAAATCTTTCATAATTTTATAGTCATCTATTAGGTCACCCCACAGCCTTCTTTTTTCAAGAGAAAAGAGACCCAGCCTGTTCATCTTTTCCTGATATGTATACCCTCGCATTTCTGGTATCATCCTTGTAAATCTTCTCTGCACCCTCTCCAGTGCCTCTATATCCTTATTATAATATGGCGACCAGAACTGCACGCAATACTCTAAGTGTGATCTAACCAAGGTTCGATACAGGTTTAGCATAACTTCCCTACTTTTCAATTCCATCCCGCTAGAAATAAACCCAAGTGCTTGGTTTGCTTTTTTATGGCCTTGCTAACCTTTGTCACAACTTTTAGTGATTTGTGTATTTGTACTCCGAGATCCCTTTGTTCCTCTACCCAACCTAGACTCGCACCTTCCAAGTGATAAGTGACCTCCCTATTCTTCCTACCAAAATGTAATACTGTTGAGGCTGCCGCGAAACACGAATTAAGACTGAATCCATGTGTGGAAAGCAAAGGCTTTTTAATACAACTGCATGGTCCAAAATGGCTGAAACCAACTGCTCCCAGAATTCTCTGGAAAAATCCTGAGGCCCCGCCCACTCCTTGTCTCCTGCCTTAAAGGCAAGGTGCCTTAAAGGCAAGGTGCCCGATATTTTGTCCACGGACGGAAAAGTGTAAATGCCCGTTTAGGTGGCAATCCGCCACACAGCTCCCCACAGAATCCGCTTAGGAGGTGTGGACGAGACGGTGCGGCGGTCTGATGGGCCGGCCGGAGCGGCTCTTGTAGGACGCCGGTGGACGTGGAATGGCCGGGCGTGGAGCAGCCGGGTGAACCGGCTTGAGGGCAGGTCGGCCGCGTGGTGGTGGACGAGCTACAGGGACCTGCTCACCGGGCTCCGAGTGTGCTGGCTTGAGTCGGTCAACCGACACTTTTTCGGTCCTGTCGCCCACTTGCAGGGTGTAAAATTTGTCCCCAGCCTGTAGCACCTTGTAGGGCCCGTCGTACTGGGGTTGAAGGGGTCCGCGGTGGGCGTCGTGCCGGACGAAAATGAACCGTGCCTGGTGCAGGCTTAGTGGGACGTGTGAGGTGGATTCACCGTGTCGGGCAATGGGCACCGGGGCGAACTGCAGCGCCAGTGAGGCGAAGTCGTGGCGTTGCTGGTCGGCTGACCAGGGTGTCGTGGCGGTGGGCAGTAACTCGCCGGGTATGCGCAGCGGCTGACCGTACACGAGCTCTGCTGCTGATGCGTGGAGGTCTTCTTTAACCGCGGTGCGCAGGCCGAGGAGGACCCACGGAAGTCGGTCGGTCCAGGCGCCGTCCTGGAGGCTGGCTCGAAGAGATGCCTTCAAGGATCTGTGGAACCGCTCACACAGTCCGTTGGCTTGGGGGTGGTACGCTGTGGTGCGGTGAATGGTCACACCGAGATTGCGTGCGACGGCGGTCCAGAGTTCAGAGGTAAATTGTGGACCTCTGTCCGACGTCATGTCGGAGGGGACGCCGAACCGTGCGACCCAGGTGCTGATGAAGGCTCTGGCGATGTCGGCGGTGGTGGTAGAGGTCAGTGGAATTGCCTCGGGCCAGCGCGTGGTGCGGTCAACGATCGTCAGCAAGTGCGTGTGGCCTTGCGACGGCGGCAGGGGCCCGACGATGTCCACGTGGATTTGGTCGAATCTACGCGAGGGGACGGTAAACTCCTCGAGGGGTGCTTTCGTGTGTTGCTGTACCGTGGCCTGTTGGCAGGCTAGGCAGGAGTTGGCCCAAGTACGCACATCCTTGCGAAGGCCGCGCCAGACAAAACGGTTGGCTACCAATTTGATGGATGCGCGGGCGCCGGGGTGGGAGAGGTTGTGGAGAATGTCGAATACCCGGCAGCGCCAGGACGCTGGGACGGGCCGAGGTTGACGTAGGGATATGTCGCACTTGACCGTGACTGCGGTCGGGCCACAGGTGACGTCGGCCAGGCGTAGCCCTGGTAGGTTGGTAGGTGCGGAGAGCAGATCAGGGTCGGTGATCTGGTCTGCTGTGAGTTGAGTGTAGTCGACTGCCAGTTGTGTGGCGTGGATGGCGGGGCGGGAGAGGCAGTCGGCTACCACATTGTCTCGGCCGGAGACGTGTTGGATGTCCGTGGTGAACTCGGACACTGCCACAAGCTGGCGCTGCTGCCTGGTGGACCAGGGGTCGGTTGTCTTTGCCATTGCGAACGTCAGGGGCTTGTGGTCGACAAACGCAGTGAAGGGGTGGCCCTCAAGCAAAAAACGAAAATGGCGGACCGCCAGGAAAAGCGCGAGTAGCTCGCGGTCGAAGGTGCTGTACTTGACCTGCGGGGGACGTAGTTGGCGGCTGAAGAAGGCAGGTGGTTGCCAGGCGCCGTCGACCCACTGCTCATACACGGCGCCGACCGCGTGGTCGGAGGCGTCCGTGGTGAGCGCTACCCTGGCATTGGGCCGTGGGTGCGCAAGCAGGGTGGCGTTGGCGAGCGCGGTCTTGGTGGAGTCGAAGACGGCGGACGCGTCTGCTGTCCATTCGACCATCACCTTGCCGCTCCTGCCCCGGAGGGCTTCATACAGGGGCCTCATGAGGGACGCCGCCTTGGGGATGTCCGCGGGGTGGACGGGGACTTGGTGGTAGCTGCGCACAAGGTCGACCTTGGAAAAGACTGAGCGGCCGGCCAGTCTAGCCGAGAAGTCCTGAATGTGCGGCACGGGGTACCGATCAGGGGTGGTGGCATCGTTGAGGCGGCGGTAATCCCCGCGGGGGCGCCAACCCCCGCCTGGTTTGGGGGCAATGTGGAGTGGGAAGGCCCAGGGATTGTTGGAGCGGCGGATGATGCCGAGCTGTTCCATGGAGGCAAACTCGGTCCGCGCGATCTCCAGTTTGGCCGGGTCCAGCCTGCGGGCGTGGGCGTACACTGGGGGGCCTATGGTGGGGATGAAGTGTTCCACCCCGTGTTTGGCGGCCGCCGCGGAGAAGGTCGGATTGGTAAGGGCCGGGAATTCGGCCAGGAGTGACGAGTAGTCATCCGTGGCCCGGGCGTGGCACTTTGACGCCATGTCGGCGAGTTGACGGGGGGCCATGGCACCCAGGATGGGGGACATGGTGTTCATGTCCACGAGGCGGTGATGAGTGTTGTCTACCAGTAGGCCGTGGGCGCACAGGAAATCTGCGCCGATGAGAGGGGAGAGCACCTTGGCAGTGATGAACTCCCATCGGTAGCGGCGACCAACAAGGTCGAGGGTGTCTGTCCGTGTGCCGTACGTCCGGATTTCCGAGCCGTTAGCAGCAGCCAGCGCCGGTCCTCGTTCGCCCTTTTGGATGTCGAGGGAGGAGGCCGGGATGATGCTGTGCTGAGCTCCAATGTCGCACAGGAACCGGCGGCCGGTTTTGTCATCCGTGACGTACAGCAGGGAGTCCGCGTGGCCCACGGCCATCGCGGGGGCTGGTATGGGGGCGGACTTGAAACAGTAGGGAGGTGTGCACCATTGTGCCCTGGTGCCGAACCGTGCGTGGTAGTAACAGTAGCCCGGGTTAGTGGGACGCGAAGGCCCCGTGGGCCTGGTGGCTGGTCCTTGTGGCCGCGTGGTGGCCGGTGAGGGGTGCGCCCAGGCATTGGCTGCCAGGTCCGGAGTGACGTCGCGGCTGGAGTGAGCGGAAAGCAGCTTGTCGGCCTCATCGGCCAGGGCTTCCAGGTTCGTGAGGCTGGACGCCACGATCGCTGGGCGGATGCTGAGAGGGAGCTGGCGGATGAACAGTGTGCGGAAGAGGGATCCGGGTGGGCTCTCGTCGGTGAGGGAGAGCATGTGGGAGAGGAGGTCTGATGGTGAGGCGTCACCGAAGCCTGGACGGTCGAGGATATGGCAGTTTCGCTGTTATGCCGAGGCCGTAAATTTTTTAAGGAGCGCTGCCTTAAGATGTGCATACTTGCCTTCCTCTGGTGGGTTCTGCAGCGCTGTCCAAACCTTCGAAACTGTGGCGCTACTGAGTGATGTGACGAGGTAGTCGTACTGCGTCGCATCTGTGGTGATGTTTCACAGCCGGAAGCGGGATTCAGCTTGGAGAAACCAGTCTTCGGGCTGGTTTTCCCAAAACTCCGGCAGTTTCACGGAAACTGCGTTCGTGTCCGCCATTGCAGTGCTCGGAATACGTTCTGAGCGTCGGGGTCACCAATGTTGAGGCTGCCGCCAAACACTAATTAAGACTGAATCCATGTGTGGAAAACAAAGGCTTTTTAATACAACTGCATGGTCCAAAATGGCTGAAAGCAACTTCTCCCAGAATTCTCTGGAAAAATCCTGAGGCCCCGCCCACTCCTTTTCTCCTGCCTTAAAGGCAAGGTGCCTTAAAGGCAAGGTGCCCGATATTTTGTCCATGGACGGAAAAGTGTAATGCCCGTTTAGGTGGCGATCCGCCACAATACCTCAGATTTGTTTGTGTTGAACTTCATTTGCCAATTATTTGCCCATTCTGCAAGTTTATTAATGTCCTCCTGTAATTTGTTGCAGTCCTCCTCAGTATTGACTATACCCCCCAATTTGGTATCATCCACAAATTTAGAAATAGTGTTTTTGATTCCAAAGTCTAATTCATTAATGTAAATTGTGAACAGCAGTGGTCCCAGCACTGATCCTTGTGGAACACCACTACCCACCATCTGCCACTGTAAATAGCTACCCTTTACTCCCACTCTCTGCTTTCTGTCTTGAAGCCAGCTAAGAAATCCATTCTGCTACTTGTCCCCTGACTCCGCATTCTCTGACCTGTTTCATTAGTCTATTATGGGGTACCTTATTGAAGGCCTTTAGAAAATCTAGATAAATTACATCTACAGCATTACCATTGTCTACTCTCTCTGTTACCTCTTCAAAAAATTCAATAAGGTTGGTCAAGCAAGATTTTCCATTTTGAAATCCATGCTGACTATTTATTATTATACTTTTTGTTTCTAGCTGTTCTTATATTCTCTCCTTTTGTAGGGATTCCATTATTTTTCCTACCACCGATGTTAAGCTGACTGGTCTATAATTCCCCGGACATGTTCTATCCCCCTTCTTAAATATAGATATTACATTAGCTATCCGCCTGTCCTCTGGCCCTACACCTTTTTCGAACGAATTACTAAATATATGTACTGATGCCTCTGCTATCTCTTCTCTAGATTCTTTTAAAATGCATGGATGCAATCTATCCGGACCAGGGGTTTTATCCTCTTTTGAGTTTGATTAGTTTATTTAATATATCCCTTTTTTAATTTTAAATGCACTTATCTCATTACTCATCTCATCATCCAATGTCATGTCCACCTGTTCTATCTCCCTGGTAAATGCCGAAGCGAAATAATGATTTACTATTTCTGCCATCTCTCTATCGTTACCTGTGGTATTATCCTGTCCATCTCTTAATGGCCCTATTCCCATCCCAACCTCCCTTTTTTTATTGATGTGCCTGTAAAATATTTTACTATTTTGTTTTATGTTCCTTGATAATTTAATTTCATAGTTCCTCTTGGCGTTCCTAATTGTTTTTTTGACTTCTCTCCTAATCCCTTTATATTCTCTCTTATCATGCACTCCAATGCTGTCTATGTATGCCTCTTTCCTTACTCTCAATTTTTCCTTATGTCTTTATTCATCCATGGAGTCTCATTAGTGTTTAGTTCATTCTTTCCTTTTAGGAATATATTTTTCCTGCACTCTGTTGAACACCATTTTAAATGTTTCCCATTGTCGTTCTACATCGTTGTTTGCCAATAGTGTTGCCCATTCTATCTTCCCAAGTTCTATTCTTAGCCACTCAAAATCAACTTTTCTCCAATCGGCTGATTTGGTTTTTGTCATTCTTATGTCCTTCTCTATTGTCATCTTAAAGCGTATTATATTATGGTCACTATTGCCTATAAGATCCCCTACTTTTACTTCTCTTATCTGCTCTGGTTCATTCCCCATAACTAGATCCAATAGTGAATCCTCACTTGTTGGGTTTTTTACATATTGGGTTAAAAAGGAGTCTTGTAGACATTGTAGGAACTCTATTCCCTTATCCCCTTTATCTACCTCTTCTGTCCAATTAATATTGGGGTAGTTGAAATCCCCCATGATTATTATTCTATGTTTTTTACTCATTTCTCTAATTTGTCTGTATAGTTCTTCCTCCACCTCCCTTCCACTATTAGGTGGTCTGTTGACTATGGCTATTAGTGTGATTGATCCTTTATTATCTTTTATCTCTATCCATATGGATTCTATTTTTGTTTTGCTGATATCTACGTCCCTTTTTTCTACTGCCATTATGTTATCCCTAATAAGTGCAGCTACTCCACCTCCCCTTTTTCCCTCTCTATCTTTTCTAAATATGTTATACCCTGCAATGTTTAATTCCCAGTCCTGATTTTTCTGCAGCCATGTCTCAGTAATCGCTACTGTGTCTGGTTCCTCCCAACACATGATTGCCTCCAGCTCCCCTGTTTTATTTCGGACACTGTGTGCATTGCTGTACAGACAGTTTAACTCATTTTTAACAGGATTTCCTCTCACTTTATGTTTACCCATCTTTTTAGACTCCTGTTCTATAACTCTATCTGCTCCCTTGCCGTCAATGTCCTCCCTTACTTTATTCTTTCCTATGCTCACTTTTCCTGTTTTGTTTATATTTAGGCTGCTTACGTTTCTTGTGGATCCCTCCCCACTTCTTACTAGTTTAAAGCCTTTGCCACCTCCCTATTTACCCTTTCCGCAAGGACACGGGTCCCATCCCGGTTCAGGTGGAGCCCGTCCCATTGGTACAGCTCCTTCCTGTCCCAGAACTGGTGCCAGTGTCCCATGAAATGGAACGTCTCCTTCCCACACCAGCCCTTTAGCCATGTGTTAATTCTCCTGATCTGTCTGCTTCTATGCAATTTGCACGTGGCTCGGGCAATAACCCAGAGATTATTACTCTCGAGGTCCTGCTTTTTAATTTAGAGCCTCTCTCCTGAAAATCTTTCAGCAGGACCTCTTCCCTGTTCCTACCTATGCCGTTTGTTCCAACGTGGACCACGACAATTGGATTTAGCCCCTCCCTTTCCAAGTTCCTCTCCAGCCGCCGTGAGATATCCCTTACCCTGGCACCGGGTAAGCAACACACCCTTCGGGATTCTTGTTCATGGCTGCAGAGGACGTATCTATCCCCCTAATTATAGAATCCCCTATCACTACCACATTTCTATTCTGCTCTTCCCCACCTTGGACAGCCTTCTGAGCCACGGTGCCTTGGTCAGCATTGTGGCTGTCCTCCCTGCAGTCTTTCTCTTACAGCCGGGCCTTCAAGGCCCAGAGTTGCAAGAGGTCATCCTGCAAGGTCATTTGCAGTCTCCCCCACCGAATGTCAGCAGCCTTCCACCAGCCATGCTGCAGCCACTGGGGCAGCACTGCGTGGGACTAAGCAATGGAACACCAAAGACAAGACACGAAGGGAATGCACAAGGGTTAATAGTTGACATTGTTATGTTGTTTTGCATTGATTCATTTACAAAATATGTTTGGACTGTTTTTTTGTTGTGGTGGCTCTCATTTCAGATTTGTGCCCAAGAGGATGCTGTGATGTTCCGTGGCAGAGGGATGTCAGGGTGGGGAAGTGGTAAGTAACGGGGATCTGAGGTTTCAGTCAGGGGAACTGGATTCTGATGCACCACAGGTCCATTCTTGCTGCTGTTTGTCCAGTTCAGTTTAATATCTTGCAGTCAGCCACTCAAACATAGATGAATGCCAACCATTTAAAAAGTTTGCTGTCAGATTGTCAATAGTAAACTATTCAAACAATAGCATGATGAGGGACTTCATATTTATATTATTCTAGAATTTGGAATTTGACAGAAATGAAGAATCATCAGGAAAATCTATTAAGTGGGAAGTGAGAGTAAACAGAGATTCAAGGGAAAGGAGAATGCTCCGATTTTGAATACTTGCCAGAATCACACTGGAGTGATTTATTGAGCAGAATTTATCTCATTGTTAGGAGGGCAGGTATACACCATTCATGGATACACTGATTTTCAAACTGTGTTATTTCAGCATTTAATCAACGCTCCATGGGACAGACAATCTCCACACCACAGACACTGTCCACACCACAGACACTCTCCACACCACAGACACACTCAACACCACAGACACTCTCCACACCACAGACACTCTCCACACCACAGACACTCTCCACACCACAGACACTCTCCACATCACAGACACTCTCCACACCACAGACACTCTCCACACCACAGATACTCTCCACACCACAGACACTCTCCACACCACAGACACTGTCCACAACACAGACACTCTCTACACCACAGACACTGTCCACACCACAGACACTCTCCACACCACAGACACTGTCCACACCACAGACACTGTCTACACCACAGACACTCTCAACACCACAGACACTCTCCACACCACAGACACCCTCCACACCACAGACACTGTCCACACAGCAGACACTGTCCACACCACATACAATCTCCACACCACAGAGACGGATCCACACCACAGACACTGTCCACACCACAGACACTGTCCACACCACATACACTCTCCACACCACAGACAAACTCCACACCACAGACACTCTCCACACCACAGAAACTGTCCACACCACAGACACTGTCCACACCACAGACACTCTCCACACCTCAGAAACCCTCCACAACACAGACACTGTCCACACCAAAGAAAGTGTCCACACCACAGATATTCTCCACACCACAGAAACTCTCCACACCACAGACACTGTCCACACAACAGACACTGTCCACACCAAAGATACTCTCCACACCACAGACAGCCTCCACACCACAGACACACTCCACACCACAGACACAGTCCACACCACAGACACTGTCCACACCATAGACCCTGTCCACACCACAGACACTGTCCACACCACAGACACTCTCCACACCACAGACAGTGTCCACACCACAGACACTGTCCACACCACAGACACTGTCCACACCACAGACACTCTCCACACCACAGACACTCTCCACACCACAGACACTGTCCACTACACAGACACTCTCCACACCACAGAAACTGTCCACACCACAGACACTGTCAACACCACAGACACTGTCCACTCCACAGACACTCTCCACACCACAGAAACTGTCCACACCACAGACACTGTCCACTCCACAGACACTCTCCACACCACAGAAACTGTCCACACCACAGACACTGTCCACACCACAGACACTCTCCACACCACAGACACTCTCCACACAACAGAAACTCTACACACCACAGATACTGTCCACAGCACAGACACTGTCCACACAACAGACACTCTACACACCACAGACACTGTCCACACCACAGACACTCCCCACACAACAGACACTCTCCACACCACAGACACTGTCCACACGACAGAGAGTGTCCACACCACAGAAACTCTCCACACCACAGACACTCTCCACACCACAGACACTTTCCACACGAAAGACAGTGTCCACACCACAGACACTCTCCACACCACAGACACTCTCCACACCACAGACACTCTCCACACCACAGACATTCTCCACACCACAGACACTGTCCACACGAAAGACAGTGTCCACACCACAGAAACTCTCCACACCACAGCCACCCTCCACACCACAGACACTCTCCACACCACAGTCACCCTGCACACCACAGACACTCTCCACACCACAGACACTCTCCACACCACAGACACTGTCAACACCACAGACACCCTCCACACCACAGACATTCTCCCCACCACAGACACTGTCCACACCAGAGACATTGTCCACAACACAGACACTGTCTGCACCACAGACTCTGTCCACAACACAGACACTCTCCACACCACAGACACTGTCCACACCACAGACACTGTCCACACCAAAGACCCTGTCCACACCACAGACACTGTCCACACAATATACACTGTCCACACCACAGACACTGTCCACACCACAGACACTGTCCACACAATATACACTGTCCACACCACAGACACTGTCCACTCCACAGACACTGTCCACACCACAGACACTGTCCACACAATATACCCTGTCCACACCACAGACACTGTCCACACCACAGACATTCTCCACACCACAGACAGTGTCCACACCACAGACACTGTCCACACCACAGACACTGTCCACACCACAGACACTCTCCACACAACAGACACTCTCCACACCACAGACACTGTCAACACCAGACACTGTCCACTCCACAGACACTCTCCACACCACAGAAACTGACCACACCACAGACACTCTCCACACCACAGACACTGTCCACACCACAGACACTGTCTGCACCACAGACACTCTCAACACCACAGACACTCTCCACACCACAGACACCCTCCACACCACAGACACTGTCCACACAGCAGACACTGTCCACACCACATACAATCTCCACACCACAGAGACGGATCCACACCACAGACACTGTCCACACCACAGACACTGTCCACACCACATACACTCTCCACACCACAGACAAACTCCACACCACAGACACTCTCCACACCACAGAAACTGTCCACACCACAGACACTGTCCACACCACAGACACACTCCACACCTCAGAAACCCTCCACAACACAGACACTGTCCACACCAAAGACAGTGTCCACACCACAGATATTCTCCACACCACAGAAACTCTCCACACCACAGACACTGTCCACACAACAGACACTGTCCACACCAAAGATACTCTCCACACCACAGACAGCCTCCACACCACAGACACACTCCACACCACAGACACAGTCCACACCACACACACTGTCCACACCATAGACCCTGTCCACACCACAGACACTGTCCACACCACAGACACTCTCCACACCACAGAAACTGTCCACACCACAGACACTGTCCACACCACAGACACTCTCCACACCACAGACACTCTCCACACCACAGACACTCTCCACACCACAGACACTGTCAACACACAGACACTGTCCACTCCACAGACACTCTCCACACCACAGAAACTGTCCACACCACAGACACTGTCAACACCTACAGACACTCTCCACTCCACAGACACTCTCCACACCACAGAAACTGTCCACACCACAGACACTGTCCACTCCACAGACACTCTCCACACCACAGAAACTGTCCACACCACAGACACTGTCCACAACACAGACACTCTCCACACCACAGACACTCTCCACACAACAGAAACTCTACACACCACAGACACTGTCCACACCACAGACACTGTCTACAACACAGACACCCTCCACACCACAGACACTCTCCACACCACAGACACTGTCCACACGAAAGACAGTGTCCACACCACAGAAACTCTCCACAGCACAGCCACCCTCCACACCACAGACACTGTCCACACGAAAGACAGTGTCCACACCACAGACACTCTCCACACCACAGACACTCTCCACACCACAGACACCGTCCACACCACAGACATTCTCCACACCACAGACACTGTCCACACGAAAGACAGTGTCCACACCACAGAAACTCTCCACACCACAGCCACCCTCCACACCACAGACACTCTCCACACCACAGTCACCCTGCACACCACAGACACTCTCCACACCACAGACACTCTCCACACCACAGACACTGTCAACACCACAGACACTCTCCACACCACAGACACTGTCCACACCACAGACACCCTCCACACCACAGACATTCTCCCCACCACAGACACTGTCCACACCAGAGACATTGTCCACAACACAGACACTGTCTGCACCACAGACTCTGTCCACAACACAGACACTCTCCACACCACAGACACTGTCCACACCACAGACACTGTCCACACCAAAGACCCTGTCCACACCACAGACACTGTCCACACAATATACACTGTCCACACCACAGACACTGTCCACACCGCAGACACTGTCCACACAATATACACTGTCCACACCACAGACACTGTCCACTCCACAGACACTGTCCACACCACAGACACTGTCCACACAATATACCCTGTCCACACCACAGACACTGTCCACACCACAGACACTCTCCACACCACAGACAGTGTCCACACCACAGACACTGTCCACACCACAGACACTGTCCACACCACAGACACTCTCCACACCACAGACACTGTCAACACCAGACACTGTCCACTCCACAGACACTCTCCACACCACAGAAACTGACCACACCACAGACCCTGTCCACACCACAGACACTCTCCACAGCACAGACACTCTCCACACAACAGACACTCTACACACCACAGATACTGACCACACCACAGACACTGTCCACAACACAGATACCCTCCACAACACAGACACTGTCCACACCACAGACACTGTCCACACAACAGACACTCTACACACCACAGACACGGTCCACACCACAGACACTCCCCACACAACAGACACTCTCCACACCACAGACAGGCTCCACACCACAGACACCCTCCACAACACAGACACTCTCAACAACACAGACACTGTCCACACCACAGACACGCTCTACACCACAGACACTGTCCACACCACAGAAACTGTCCACACCACAGACACTGTCCACACCACAGACACTGTCAACACCACAGACACTCTCCACACCACAGATATTCTCCACACCACAGACATTCTCCACACCACAGAAACTGTCCACACCACAGACACTGTCCACCCCACAGACATTCTCCACATCACAGACACTGTCCACACCACAGACACTGTCCACACCACAGACATTCTCCACATCACAGACACTGTTCACACCACAGACACCGTCCACACCACAGACATTCTCCACAACACAGACACTGTCCACAACACAGACACTCTCCACAACACAGACACTGGCCACACCACTGACACTGTCAACACCACAGACACTCTCCACACCACAGATATTCTCCACACCACAGACACTGTCCACACCACAGACACTGTCCACACGAAAGACAGTGTCCACACCACAGACACTCTCCACACCACAGACACTCTCCACACCACAGACACTCTCCACACCAGAGACACCCTCCACACCACAGACATTCTCCACACCACAGACACTGTCCACATACAGACACTGTCCACACGAAAGACAGTGTCCACACCACAGAAACTCTCCACACCACAGCCACCCTCCACACCACAGACACTCTCCACACCACAGTCACCCTGCACACCACAGACACTCTCCACACCACAGACACTCTCCACACCACAGACACTGTCAACACCACAGACACTCTCCACACCACAGACACTGTCCACACCACAGACACCCTCCACACCACAGACATTCTCCCCACCACAGACACTGTCCACACCAGAGACATTGTCCACAACACAGACACTGTCTGCACCACAGACTCTGTCCACAACACAGACACTCTCCACACCACAGACACTGTCCACACCACTGACACTGTCCACACCAAAGACCCTGTCCACACCACAGACACTGTCCACACAATATACACTGTCCACACCACAGACACTGTCCACACCACAGACACTGTCCACACAATATACACTGTCCACACCACAGACACTGTCCACTCCACAGACACTGTCCACATCACAGACACTGTCAACACCAGACACTGTCCACTCCACAGACACTCTCCACACCACAGAAACTGTCCACACCACAGACCCTGTCCACACCACAGACACTCTCCACAGCACAGACACTCTACACACCACAGATACTGACCACACCACAGACACTGTCCACAACACAGATACCCTCCACAACACAGACACTGTCCACACCACAGACACTGTCCACACAACAGACACTCTGCACACCACAGACACGGTCCACACCACAGACACTGTCCACTCCACAGACACTGTCCACACCACAGACACTGTCCACACAATATACCCTGTCCACACCACAGACACTGTCCACACCACAGACACTCTCCACACCACAGACAGTGTCCACACCACAGACACTGTCCACACCACAGACACTGTCCACACCACAGACACTCTCCACACCACAGACACTGTCAACACCAGACACTGTCCACTCCACAGACACTCTCCACACCACAGAAACTGACCACACCACAGACCCTGTCCACACCACAGACACTCTCCACAGCACAGACACTCTCCACACAACAGACACTCTACACACCACAGATACTGACCACACCACAGACACTGTCCACAACACAGATACCCTCCACAACACAGACACTGTCCACACCACAGACACTGTCCACACAACAGACACTCTACACACCACAGACACGGTCCACACCACAGACACTCCCCACACAACAGACACTCTCCACACCACAGACAGGCTCCACACCACAGACACCCTCCACAACACAGACACTCTCAACAACACAGACACTGTCAACACCACAGACACTCTCCACACCACAGATATTCTCCACACCACAGACATTCTCCACACCACAGAAACTGTCCACACCACAGACACTGTCCACCCCACAGACATTCTCCACATCACAGACACAGTCCACACCACAGACACTGTCCACACCACAGACATTCTCCACATCACAGACACTGTTCACACCACAGACACCGTCCACACCACAGACATTCTCCACAACACAGACACTGTCCACAACACAGACACTCTCCACAACACAGACACTGGCCACACCACAGACACTGTCAACACCACAGACACTCTCCACACCACAGATATTCTCCACACCACAGACACTGTCCACACCACAGACACTGTCCACACGAAAGACAGTGTCCACACCACAGACACTCTCCACACCACAGACACTCTCCACACCACAGACACTCTCCACACCAGAGACACCCTCCACACCACAGACATTCTCCACACCACAGACACTGTCCACATACAGACACTGTCCACACGAAAGACAGTGTCCACACCACAGAAACTCTCCACACCACAGCCACCCTCCACACCACAGACACTCTCCACACCACAGTCACCCTGCACACCACAGACACTCTCCACACCACAGACACTCTCCACACCACAGACACTGTCAACACCACAGACACTCTCCACACCACAGACACTGTCCACACCACAGACACCCTCCACACCACAGACATTCTCCCCACCACAGACACTGTCCACACCAGAGACATTGTCCACAACACAGACACTGTCTGCACCACAGACTCTGTCCACAACACAGACACTCTCCACACCACAGACACTGTCCACACCACTGACACTGTCCACACCAAAGACCCTGTCCACACCACAGACACTGTCCACACAATATACACTGTCCACACCACAGACACTGTCCACACCACAGACACTGTCCACACAATATACACTGTCCACACCACAGACACTGTCCACTCCACAGACACTGTCCACATCACAGACACTGTCAACACCAGACACTGTCCACTCCACAGACACTCTCCACACCACAGAAACTGTCCACACCACAGACCCTGTCCACACCACAGACACTCTCCACAGCACAGACACTCTACACACCACAGATACTGACCACACCACAGACACTGTCCACAACACAGATACCCTCCACAACACAGACACTGTCCACACCACAGACACTGTCCACACAACAGACACTCTGCACACCACAGACACGGTCCACACCACAGACACTCCCCACACAACAGACACTCTCCACACCACAGACAGGCTCCACACCACAGACACCCTCCACAACACAGACACTCTCAACAACACAGACACTGTCCACACCACAGACACGCTCTACACCACAGACACTGTCCACACCACAGAAACTGTCCACACCACAGACACTGTCCACACCACAGACACTGTCAACACCACAGACACTCTCCACACCACAGATATTCTCTACACCACAGACATTCTCCACACCACAGAAACTGTCCACACCACAGACACTGTCCACACCACAGACATTCTCCACATCACAGACACTGTCCACACCACAGACACTGTCCACACCACAGACATTCTCCACATCACAGACACTGTTCACACCACAGACACTGTCCACACCACAGACATTCTCCACATCACAGACACTCTCCACACCACAGACACACTCAACACCACAGACACTCTCCACACCACAGACACTCTCCACATCACAGACACTCTCCACACCACAGACAGTCTCCACACCACAGACACTCTCCACACCACAGACACTCTACACACCACAGACACACTCCACACCTCAGAAACCCTCCACAACACAGACACTGTCCACACCAAAGACAGTGTCCACAGAACAGATATTCTCCACACCACAGAAACTCTCCACACCACAAACACTGTCCACACAACAGACACTGTCCACACCAAAGATACTCTCCACACCACAGACAGCCTCCACACCACAGACACACTGCACACCACAGACACTGTCCACACAATATACACTGTCCACACCACAGACACTGTCCACTCCACAGACACTGTCCACACCACAGACACTGTCCACACAATATACCCTGTCCACACCACAGACACAGTCCACACCACAGACACTCTCCACACCACAGACAGTGTCCACACCACAGACACTGTCCACACAACAGACACTCTCCACACCACAGACACTGTCAACACCAGACACTGTCCACTCCACAGACACTCTCCACACCACAGAAACTGTCCACACCACAGACCCTGTCCACACCACATACACTCTCCACAGCACAGACACTCTCCACACAACAGACACTCTACACACCACAGATACTGACCACACCACAGACACTGTCCACAACACAGATACCCTCCACAACACAGACACTGTCCACACCACAGACACTGTCCACACAACAGACACTCTACACACCACAGACACGGTCCACACCACAGACACTCCCCACACAACAGACACTCTCCACACCACAGATAGGCTCCACACCACAGACACCCTCCACAACACAGACACTCTCAACAACACAGACACTGTCCACACCACAGACACGCTCTACACCACAGACACTGTCCACACCACAGAAACTGTCCACACCACAGACACTGTCCACACCACAGACACTGTCAACACCACAGACACTCTCCACACCACAGATATTCTCCACACCACAGACATTCTCCACACCACAGAAACTGTCCACACCACAGACACTGTCCACACCACAGACATTCTCCACATCACAGACACTGTCCACACCACAGACACTGTCCACACCACAGACATTCTCCACATCACAGACACTGTTCACACCACAGACACCGTCCACACCACAGACACTCTCCACAACACAGACACTGTCCACAACACAGACACTCTCCACAACACAGACACTGGCCACACCACAGACACTGTCAACACCACAGACACTCTCCACACCACAGATATTCTCCACACCACAGACACTGTCCACACCACAGACACTCACCACACCACAGATATTCTCCACACCACAGACACTGTCCACACCACAGACACTCTACACACCACAGACACTCTCCACACCACAGACACACTCAACACCACAGACACTCTCCACACCACAGACACTCTCCACACCACAGACACTCTCCACACCACAGACACTCTCCACACCACAGACACTGTCCACAACACAGACACTCTCCACACCACAGACACACTCCACACCTCAGAAACCCTCCACAACACAGACACTGTCCACACCAAAGACAGTGTCCACAGAACAGATATTCTCCACACCACAGAAACTCTCCACACCACAAACACTGTCCACACAACAGACACTGTCCACACCAAAGATACTCTCCACACCACAGACAGCCTCCACACCACAGACACACTGCACACCACAGACACTGTCCACACAATATACACTGTCCACACCACAGACACTGTCCACTCCACAGACACTGTCCACACCACAGACACTGTCCACACAATATACCCTGTCCACACCACAGACACAGTCCACACCACAGACACTCTCCACACCACAGACAGTGTCCACACCACAGACACTGTCCACACCACAGACACTGTCCACACCACAGACACTCTCCACACAACAGACACTCTCCACACCACAGACACTGTCAACACCAGACACTGTCCACTCCACAGACACTCTCCACACCACAGAAACTGTCCACACCACAGACCCTGTCCACACCACATACACTCTCCACAGCACAGACACTCTCCACACAACAGACACTCTACACACCACAGATACTGACCACACCACAGACACTGTCCACAACACAGATACCCTCCACAACACAGACACTGTCCACACCACAGACACTCCCCACACAACAGACACTCTCCACACCACAGATAGGCTCCACACCACAGACACCCTCCACAACACAGACACTCTCAACAACACAGACACTGTCCACACCACAGACACGCTCTACACCACAGACACTGTCCACACCACAGAAACTGTCCACACCACAGACACTGTCCACACCACAGACACTGTCAACATCACAGACACTCTCCACACCACAGATATTCTCCACACCACAGACATTCTCCACACCACAGAAACTGTCCACACCACAGACACTGTCCACACCACAGACATTCTCCACATCACAGACACTGTCCACACCACAGACACTGTCCACACCACAGACATTCTCCACATCACAGACACTGTTCACACCACAGACACCGTCCACACCACAGACACTCTCCACAACACAGACACTGTCCACAACACAGACACTCTCCACAACACAGACACTGGCCACACCACAGACACTGTCAACACCACAGACACTCTCCACACCACAGATATTCTCCACACCACAGACACTGTCCACACCACAGACACTCACCACACCACAGATATTCTCCACACCACAGACACTGTCCACACCACAGACACTCTACACACCACAGACACTCTCCACACCACAGACACACTCAACACCACAGACACTCTCCACACCACAGACACTCTCCACACCACAGACACTCTCCACACCACAGACACTGTCCACAACACAGACACTCTCTATACCACAGACACTGTCCACACCACAGACACTCTCCACACCACAGACACTGTCCACACCACAGACACTGTCTACACCACAGACACTCTCAACACCACAGACACTCTCCACACCACAGACACCCTCCACACCACAGACACTGTCCACACAACAGACACTGTCCACACCACATACAATCTCCACACCACAGAGACTGATCCACACCACAGGCACTGTCCACACCAAAGACACTGTCCACACCACATACACTCTCCACATCACAGACACTCTCCACACCACAGACACTGTCAACACCAGACACTGTCCACACCACAGACATTCTCCACACCACAGAAACTGTCCACACCACAGACACTGTCCACACACCAGACACTCTCAACACCACAGACACTCTCCACACCACAGATATTCTCCACACCACAGACATTCTCCACACCGCAGAAACTGTCCACACCACAGACACTGTCCACACCACAGACATTCTCCACATCACAGACACTGTCCACACCACAGATACTGTCCACACCACAGACACTCTCCACACCAGAGACACTGTCCACACCACAGACACTGTCTACACCATAGACACTGTCTACACGACAGACATTCTCCACATCACAGACACCCTCCACACCACAGACACTGTCCACACCACAGACACTGTCCACACCACAGACACCCTCCACAACACAGACACTGTCCACACCACAGACACTGTCCGCACCACAGACACTTTCCACACCACAGACACGCTCCACACCACAGACACTCTCCACACCACAGACACTTTCCACACCACAGACACCCTGCACACCACAGACACCCTCCACAACACAGACACTCTCCACACCAATGACACTGTCCACACAATATACACTGTCCACACCACAGACACTCTCCACACCACAGACACTTTCCACACCACAGACACCCTGCACACCACAGACACCCTCCACAACACAGACACTCTCCACACCAAAGACACTGTCCACACAATATGCACTGTCCACACCACAGACACTGTCCACTCCACAGAAACTGTCCACACCACAGACACTGTCCACACCACAGACATTCTCCACATCACAGACACTGTCCACACCACAGACACTGTCCACACCACAGACATTCTCCACATCACAGACACTGTTCACACCACAGACACCGTCCACACCACAGACATTCTCCACAACACAGACACTGTCCACAACACAGACACTCTCCACAACACAGACACTGGCCACACCACAGACACTGTCAACACCACAGACACTCTCCACACCACGGATATTCTCCACACCACAGACACTGTCCACACCACAGACACTGTCCACACGAAAGACAGTGTCCACACCACAGACACTCTCCACACCACAGACACTCTCCACACCACAGACACTCTCCACACCACAGACACTGTCCACACCACAGACACCCTCCACACCACAGACATTCTCCACACCACAGACACTGTCCACACCACAGACACTGTCCACACGAAAGACAGTGTCCACACCACAGAAACTCTCCACACCACAGCCACCCTCCACACCACAGACACTCTCCACACCACAGTCACCCTGCACACCACAGACACTCTCCACACCACAGACACTCTCCACACCACAGACACTGTCAACACCACAGACACTCTCCACACCACAGACACTGTCCACACCACAGACACCCTCCAAACCACAGACATTCTCCCCACCACAGACACTGTCCACACCAGAGACATTGTGCACAACACAGAACTGTCTGCACCACAGACTCTGTCCACAACACAGACACTCTCCACACCACAGACACTGTCCACACCACTGACACTGTCCACACCAAAGACCCTGTCCACACCACAGACACTGTCCACACAATATACACTGTCCACACCACAGACACTGTCCACACCACAGACACTGTCCACACAATATACACTGTCCACACCACAGACACTGTCCACTCCACAGACACTGTCCACACCACAGACACTGTCCACACAATATACCCTGTCCACACCACAGACACTGTCCACACCACAGACACTCTCCACACCACAGACAGTGTCCACACCACAGACACTGTCCACACCACAGACACTGTCCACATCACAGACACTCTCCACACCACAGACACTGTCAACACCAGACACTGTCCACTCCACAGACACTCTCCACACCACAGAAACTGTCCACACCACAGACCCTGTCCACACCACAGACACTCTCCACAGCACAGACACTCTACACACCACAGATACTGACCACACCACAGACACTGTCCACAACACAGATACCCTCCACAACACAGACACTGTCCACACCACAGACACTGTCCACACAACAGACACTCTACACACCACAGACACGGTCCACACCACAGACACTCCCCACACAACAGACACTCTCCACACCACAGACAGGCTCCACACCAGAGACACCCTCCACAACACAGACACTCTCAACAACACAGACACTGTCCACACCACAGACACGCTCTACACCACAGACACTGTCCACACCACAGAAACTGTCCACACCACAGACACTGTCCACACCACAGACACTGTCAACACCACAGACACTCTCCACACCACAGATATTCTCTACACCACAGACATTCTCCACACCACAGAAACTGTCCACACCACAGACACTGTCCACACCACAGACATTCTCCACATCACAGACACTGTCCACACCACAGACACTGTCCACACCACAGACAGTCTCCACATCACAGACACTGTTCACACCACAGACACTGTCCACACCACAGACACTCTCCACAACACAGACACTGTCCACAACACAGACACTCTCCACAACACAGACACTGGCCACACCACAGACACTGTCAACACCACAGACACTCTCCACACCACAGATAGTCTCCACACAACAGACACTGTCCACACCACAGACACTCACCACACCACAGATATTCTCCACATCACAGACACTGTCCACACCACAGACACTCTCCACACCACAGACACTCTCCACACCACAGACACACTCAACACCACAGACACTCTCCACATCACAGACACTCTCTACACCACAGACACTGTCCACACCACAGACACTCTCCACACCACAGACACTGTCCACACCACAGACACTGTCTACACCACAGACACTCTCAACACCACAGACACTCTCCACACCACAGACACCCTCCACACCACAGACACTGTCCACACAACAGACACTGTCCACACCACATACAATCTCCACACCACAGAGACTGATCCACACCACAGGCACTGTCCACACCAAAGACACTGTCCACACCACATACACTCTCCACACCACAGACAAACTCCACACCACAGACACTCTCCACACCACAGAAACTGTCCACACCACAGACACTGTCCACACCACAGACACACTCCACACCTCAGAAACCCTCCACAACACAGACACTGTCCACACCCAAGACAGTGTCCACAGAACAGATATTCTCCACACCACAGAAACTCTCCACACCACAAACACTGTCCACACAACAGACACTGTCCACACCAAAGATACTCTCCACACCACAGACAGCCTCCACACCACAGACACACTGCACACCACAGACACTGTCCACACAATATACACTGTCCACACCACAGACACTGTCCACTCCACAGACACTGTCCACACCACAGACACTGTCCACACAATATACCCTGTCCACACCACAGACACAGTCCACACCACAGACACTCTCCACACCACAGACAGTGTCCACACCACAGACACTGTCCACACCACAGACACTGTCCACACCACAGACACTCTCCACACAACAGACACTCTCCACCCCACAGACACTGTCAACACCAGACACTGTCCACTCCACAGACACTCTCCACACCACAGAAACTGTCCACACCACAGACCCTGTCCACACCACATACACTCTCCACAGCACAGACACTCTCCACACAACAGACACTCTACACACCACAGATACTGACCACACCACAGACACTGTCCACAACACAGATACCCTCCACAACACAGACACTGTCCACACCACAGACACTGTCCACACAACAGACACTCTACACACCACAGACACGGTCCACGCCACAGACACTCCCCACACAACAGACACTCTCCACACCACAGATAGGCTCCACACCACAGACACCCTCCACAACACAGACACTCTCAACAACACAGACACTGTCCACACCACAGACACGCTCTACACCACAGACACTGTCCACACCACAGAAACTGTCCACACCACAGACACTGTCCACACCACAGACACTGTCAACACCACAGACACTCTCCACACCACAGATATTCTCCACACCACAGACATTCTCCACACCACAGAAACTGTCCACACCACAGACACTGTCCACACCACAGACATTCTCCACATCACAGACACTGTCCACACCACAGACACTGTCCACACCACAGACATTCTCCACATCACAGACACTGTTCACACCACAGACACCGTCCACACCACAGACACTGGCCACACCACAGACACTGTCAACACCACAGACACTCTCCACACCACAGATATTCTCCACACCACAGACACTGTCCACACCACAGACACTCACCACACCACAGATATTCTCCACACCACAGACACTGTCCACACCACAGACACTCTACACACCACAGACACTCTCCACACCACAGACACACTCAACACCACAGACACTCTCCACACCACAGACACTCTCCACACCACAGACACTCTCCACACCACAGACAATCTCCACACCACAGACACGCTCTACACCACAGACACTGTCCACACCACAGACACTGTCAACACCACAGACACTCTCCACACCACAGATATTCTCCACACCACAGACATTCTCCACACCACAGAAACTGTCCACACCACAGACACTGTCCACCCCACAGACATTCTCCACATCACAGACACTGTCCACACCACAGACACTGTCCACACCACAGACATTCTCCACATCACAGACACTGTTCACACCACAGACACCGTCCACACCACAGACATTCTCCACAACACAGACACTGTCCACAACACAGACACTCTCCACAACACAGACACTGGCCACACCACAGACACTGTCAACACCACAGACACTCTCCACACCACAGATATTCTCCACACCACAGACACTGTCCACACCACAGACACTGTCCACACGAAAGACAGTGTCCACACCACAGACACTCTCCACACCACAGACACTCTCCACACCACAGACACTCTCCACACCACAGACACCCTCCACACCACAGACATTCTCCACACCACAGACACTGTCCACATACAGACACTGTCCACACGAAAGACAGTGTCCACACCACAGAAACTCTCCACACCACAGCCACCCTCCACACCACAGACACTCTCCACACCACAGTCACCCTGCACACCACAGACACTCTCCACACCACAGACACTCTCCACACCACAGACACTGTCCACACCACAGACACTCTCCACACCACAGACACTGTCCACACCACAGACACCCTCCACACCACAGACATTCTCCCCACCACAGACACTGTCCACACCAGAGACATTGTCCACAACACAGACACTGTCTGCACCACAGACTCTGTCCACAACACAGACACTCTCCACACCACAGACACTGTCCACACCACTGACACTGTCCACACCAAAGACCCTGTCCACACCACAGACACTGTCCACACAATATACACTGTCCACACCACAGACACTGTCCACACCACAGACACTGTCCACACAATATACACTGTCCACACCACAGACACTGTCCACTCCACAGACACTGTCCACACCACAGACACTGTCCACACAATATACCCTGTCCACACCACAGACACTGTCCACACCACAGACATTCTCCACACCACGGATATTCTCCACACCACAGACACTGTCCACACCACAGACACTGTCCACACGAAAGACAGTGTCCACACCACAGACACTCTCCACACCACAGACACTCTCCACATCACAGACACTCTCCACACCACAGACACTCTCCACACCACAGACACTCTCCACACCACAGACACTCTCCACACCACAGACACACTCCACACCTCAGAAACCCTCCACAACACAGACACTGTCCACACCAAAGACAGTGTCCACAGAACAGATATTCTCCACACCACAGAAACTCTCCACACCACAAACACTGTCCACACAACAGACACTGTCCACACCAAAGATACTCTCCACACCACAGACAGCCTCCACACCACAGACACACTGCACACCACAGACACTGTCCACACAATATACACTGTCCACACCACAGACACTGTCCACTCCACAGACACTGTCCACACCACAGACACTGTCCACACAATATACCCTGTCCACACCACAGACACAGTCCACACCACAGACACTCTCCACACCACAGACAGTGTCCACACCACAGACACTGTCCACACCACAGACACTGTCCACACCACAGACACTCTCCACACAACAGACACTCTCCACACCACAGACACTGTCAACACCAGACACTGTCCACTCCACAGACACTCTCCACACCACAGAAACTGTCCACACCACAGACCCTGTCCACACCACATACACTCTCCACAGCACAGACACTCTCCACACAACAGACACTCTACACACCACAGATACTGACCACACCACAGACACTGTCCACAACACAGATACCCTCCACAACACAGACACTGTCCACACCACAGACACTGTCCACACAACAGACACTCTACACACCACAGACACGGTCCACACCACAGACACTCCCCACACAACAGACACTCTCCACACCACAGATAGGCTCCACACCACAGACACCCTCCACAACACAGACACTCTCAACAACACAGACACTGTCCACACCACAGACACGCTCTACACCACAGACACTGTCCACACCACAGAAACTGTCCACACCACAGACACTGTCCACACCACAGACACTGTCAACATCACAGACACTCTCCACACCACAGATATTCTCCACACCACAGACATTCTCCACACCACAGAAACTGTCCACACCACAGACACTGTCCACACCACAGACATTCTCCACATCACAGACACTGTCCACACCACAGACACTGTCCACACCACAGACATTCTCCACATCACAGACACTGTTCACACCACAGACACCGTCCACACCACAGACACTCTCCACAACACAGACACTGTCCACAACACAGACACTCTCCACAACACAGACACTGGCCACACCACAGACACTGTCAACACCACAGACACTCTCCACACCACAGATATTCTCCACACCACAGACACTGTCCACACCACAGACACTCACCACACCACAGATATTCTCCACACCACAGACACTGTCCACACCACAGACACTCTCCACACCACAGACACTCTCCACACCACAGACACTCTCAACACCACAGACACTCTCCACACCACAGACACTCTCCACACCACAGACACTCTCCACACCACAGACACTCTCCACACCACAGACACTCTCCACACCACAGACACTGTCCACAACACAGACACTCTCTATACCACAGACACTGTCCACACCACAGACACTCTCCACACCACAGACACTGTCCACACCACAGACACTGTCTACACCACAGACACTCTCAACACCACAGACACTCTCCACACCACAGACACCCTCCACACCACAGACACTGTCCACACAACAGACACTGTCCACACCACATACAATCTCCACACCACAGAGACTGATCCACACCACAGGCACTGTCCACACCAAAGACACTGTCCACACCACATACACTCTCCACACCACAGACACTCTCCACACCACAGACACTGTCAACACCAGACACTGTCCACACCACAGACATTCTCCACACCACAGAAACTGTCCACACCACAGACACTGTCCACACACCAGACACTGTCAACACCACAGACACTCTCCACACCACAGATATTCTCCACACCACAGACATTCTCCACACCGCAGAAACTGTCCACACCACAGACACTGTCCACACCACAGACATTCTCCACATCACAGACACTGTCCACACCACAGATACTGTCCACACCACAGACACTCTCCACACCAGAGACACTGTCCACACCACAGACACTGTCTACACCATAGACACTGTCTACACGACAGACATTCTCCACATCACAGACACCCTCCACACCACAGACACTGTCCACACCACAGACACTGTCCACACCACAGACACCCTCCACAACACAGACACTGTCCACACCACAGACACTGTCCGCACCACAGACACTTTCCACACCACAGACACGCTCCACACCACAGACACTCTCCACACCACAGACACTTTCCACACCACAGACACCCTGCACACCACAGACACCCTCCACAACACAGACACTCTCCACACCAATGACACTGTCCACACAATATACACTGTCCACACCACAGACACTCTCCACACCACAGACACTTTCCACACCACAGACACCCTGCACACCACAGACACCCTCCACAACACAGACACTCTCCACACCAAAGACACTGTCCACACAATATGCACTGTCCACACCACAGACACTGTCCACTCCACAGAAACTGTCCACACCACAGACACTGTCCACACCACAGACATTCTCCACATCACAGACACTGTCCACACCACAGACACTGTCCACACCACAGACATTCTCCACATCACAGACACTGTTCACACCACAGACACCGTCCACACCACAGACATTCTCCACAACACAGACACTGTCCACAACACAGACACTCTCCACAACACAGACACTGGCCACACCACAGACACTGTCAACACCACAGACACTCTCCACACCACAGATATTCTCCACACCACAGACACTGTCCACACCACAGACACTGTCCACACGAAAGACAGTGTCCACACCACAGACACTCTCCACACCACAGACACTCTCCACACCACAGACACTCTCCACACCACAGACACTGTCCACACCACAGACACCCTCCACACCACAGACATTCTCCACACCACAGACACTGTCCACACCACAGACACTGTCCACACGAAAGACAGTGTCCACACCACAGAAACTCTCCACACCACAGCCACCCTCCACACCACAGACACTCTCCACACCACAGTCACCCTGCACACCACAGACACTCTCCACACCACAGACACTCTCCACACCACAGACACTGTCAACACCACAGACACTCTCCACACCACAGACACTGTCCACACCACAGACACCCTCCACACCACAGACATTCTCCCCACCACAGACACTGTCCACACCAGAGACATTGTGCACAACACAGACACTGTCTGCACCACAGACTCTGTCCACAACACAGACACTCTCCACACCACAGACACTGTCCACACCACTGACACTGTCCACACCAAAGACCCTGTCCACACCACAGACTCTGTCCACACAATATACACTGTCCACACCACAGACACTGTCCACACCACAGACACTGTCCACACAATATACACTGTCCACACCACAGACACTGTCCACTCCACAGACACTGTCCACACCACAGACACTGTCCACACAATATACCCTGTCCACACCACAGACACTGTCCACACCACAGACACTCTCCACACCACAGACACTGTCCACACCACAGACACTGTCCACATCACAGACACTCTCCACACCACAGACACTGTCAACACCAGACACTGTCCACTCCACAGACACTCTCCACACCACAGAAACTGTCCACACCACAGACCCTGTCCACACCACAGACACTCTCCACAGCACAGACACTCTACACACCACAGATACTGACCACACCACAGACACTGTCCACAACACAGATACCCTCCACAACACAGACACTGTCCACACCACAGACACTGTCCACACAACAGACACTCTACACACCACAGACACGGTCCACACCACAGACACTCCCCACACAACAGACACTCTCCACACCACAGACAGGCTCCACACCAGAGACACCCTCCACAACACAGACACTCTCAACAACACAGACACTGTCCACACCACAGACACGCTCTACACCACAGACACTGTCCACACCACAGAAACTGTCCACACCACAGACACTGTCCACACCACAGACACTGTCAACACCACAGACACTCTCCACACCACAGATATTCTCTACACCACAGACATTCTCCACACCACAGAAACTGTCCACACCACAGACACTGTCCACACCACAGACATTCTCCACATCACAGACACTGTCCACACCACAGACACTGTCCACACCACAGACAGTGTCCACATCACAGACACTGTTCACACCACAGACACTGTCCACACCACAGACACTCTCCACAACACAGACACTGTCCACAACACAGACACTCTCCACAACACAGACACTGGCCACACCACAGACACTGTCAACACCACAGACACTCTCCACACCACAGATAGTCTCCACACAACAGACACTGTCCACACCACAGACACTCACCACACCACAGATATTCTCCACACCACAGACACTGTCCACACCACAGACACTCTCCACACCACAGACACTCTCCACACCACAGACACACTCAACACCACAGACACTCTCCACATCACAGACACTCTCCACACCACAGACACTCTCCACACCACAGATACTGACCACACCACAGACACTGTCCACAACACAGACACTCTCTACACCACAGACACTGTCCACACCACAGACACTCTCCACACCACAGACACTGTCCACACAACAGACACTCTCCACACCACAGACACTGTCCACACCACAGACACTGTCTACACCACAGACACTCTCAACACCACAGACACTCTCCACACCACAGACACCCTCCACACCACAGACAGTGTCCACACAACAGACACTGTCCACACCACATACAATCTCCACACCACAGAGACTGATCCACACCACAAACACTGTCCACACCACAGACACTGTCCACACCACATACACTCTCCACACCACAGACAAACTCCACACCACAGACACTCTCCACACCACAGAAATTGTCCACACCACAGACACTGTCCACACCACAGACACACTCCACACTTCAGAAACCCTCCACAACACAGACACTGTCCACACCAAAGACAGTGTCCACAGAACAGATATTCTCCACACCACAGAAACTCTCCACACCACAAACACTGTCCACACAACAGACACTGTCCACACCAAAGATACTCTCCACACCACAGACAGCCTCCACACCACAGACACACTGCACACCACAGACACTGTCCACACAATATACACTGTCCACACCACAGACACTCTCCACACCAGAGACACTGTCCACACCACAGACACTGTCTACACCATAGACACTGTCTACACGACAGACATTCTCCACATCACAGACACCCTCCACACCACAGACACTGTCCACACCACAGACACTGTCCACACCACAGACACCCTCCACAACACAGACACTGTCCACACCACAGACACTGTCCGCACCACAGACACTTTCCACACCACAGACACGCTCCACACCACAGACACGCTCCACACCACAGACACTCTCCACACCACAGACACTTTCCACACCACAGACACCCTGCACACCACAGACACCCTACACAACACAGACACTCTCCACACCAAAGACACTGTCCACACAATATACACTGTCCACACCACAGACACTCTCCACACCACAGACACTTTCCACACCACAGACACCCTGCACACCACAGACACCCTCCACAACACAGACACTCTCCACACCAAAGACACTGTCCACACAATGTGCACTGTCCACACCACAGACACTGTCCACTCCACAGACACTGTCCACACCACAGACACAGTCCATACAATATACCCTGTCCACACCACAGACACTGTCCACAACACAGACACTGTCAACACCAGACACTGTCCACTCCACAGACACTCTCCACACCACAGAAACTGTCCACACCACAGACACTGTCCACACCACAGACACTGTCAACACCACAGACACTCTCCACACCACAGATATTCTCCACACCACAGACATTCTCCACACCACAGAAACTGTCCACACCACAGACACTGTCCACACCACAGACATTCTCCACATCACAGACACTGTCCACACCACAGACACTGTCCACACCACAGACATTCTCCACATCACAGACACTGTTCACACCACAGACACTCTCCACAACACAGACACTGTCCACAACACAGACACTCTCCACAACACAGACACTGGCCACACCACAGACACTGTCAACACCACAGACACTCTCCACACCACAGATATTCTCCACACCACAGACACTGTCCACACCACAGACACTCACCACACCACAGATATTCTCCACACCACAGACACTGTCCACACCACAGACACTCTCCACACCACAGACACACTCAACACCACAGACACTCTCCACACCACAGACACTCTCCACACCACAGACACTCTCCACACCACAGACAATCTCCACACCACAGACACTCTCCACACCACAGACACTGTCCACAACACAGACACTCTCTACACCACAGACACTGTCCACACCACAGACACTCTCCACACCACAGACACTGTCCACACCACAGACACTGTCTACACCACAGACACTCTCAACACCACAGACACTCTCCACACCACAGACACCCTCCACACCACAGACACTGTCCACACAACAGACACTGTCCACACCACATACAATCTCCACACCACAGAGACTGATCCACACCACAGGCACTGTCCACACCAAAGACACTGTCCACACCACATACACTCTCCACACCACAGACACTCTCCACACCACAGACACTGTCCACACCACAGACACTCTCCACACCACAGACACTCTCCACACAACAGACACTCTACACACCACAGATACTGTCCACACGACAGACACTGTCCACAACACAGATACCCTCCACAACACAGACACTGTCCACACCACAGACACTGTCCACACAACAGACACTCTACACACCACAGACACTGTCCACACCACAGACACTGTCTACAACACAGACACCCTCCACACCACAGATACTGTCCACACCACAGACACCCTCCACACCACAGACACTCTCCACACCACAGACACTGTCCACACGAAAGACAGTGTCCACACCACAGAAACTCTCCACACCACAGACACCCTCCACACCACAGACACTCTCCACACCACAGACACTCTCCACACCACAGACACTCTCTACACCACAGACACTGTCCACACCACAGACACCCTCCACACCACAGACATTCTCCACACCACAGACACTGTCCACACCACAGACACTGTCGACACGAAAGACAGTGTCCACACCACAGAAACTCTCCACACCACAGACACCCTCCACACCACAGACACTCTCCACACCACAGTCACCCTGCACACCACAGACACTCTCCACACCACAGACACTCTCCACACCACAGACACTGTCAACACCACAGACACTCTCCACACCACAGACACTGTCTACACCACAGACACCCTCCACACCACATTCTCCCCACCACAGACACTGTCCACACCAGAGACACTGTCCACAACACAGACACTGTCTGCACCACAGACACTGTCCACACCACAGACATTCTCCACACCACAGACTCTGTCTGCACCACAGACACTGTCCACACCACAGATACTCTCCACACCACAGACTCTGTCCTCAAAACAGACACTGTCCACACCACAGACACTCTCCACACCAAAGACCCTGTCCACACCACAGACATTCTCCACACCACAGACACTGTCCACACCACAGACACTGTCCACACCACAGACACTGTCCACACCACAGTCACTGTCCACACCACAGACACTGTCCACATCACAGACACTGTCCACAAAACAGACATTGTCCACATCACAGACACTTTCCACAACACAGACTCTCTCCACAACACAGACACTGTCTACACCACAGACACTGTCCACACCACAGACACTCTCCACACCACAGACACTCTCCACACCACAGACACTGTCCACAACACAGACACTCTCCACAACACAGACATTGTCCACACCACAGAAACTGTCAACACCACAGACACTCTCCACACCACAGATATTCTCCACACCACAGACACAGTCCACACCACAGACACTCTCCACACCACAGATATTCTCCACACCACAGACAATGTCCACACCACAGACACTCTCCACACCACAGATATTCTCCACACCACAGACACTGACCACACCACAGACACTTTCCACACCACAGACACGGTCCACACCACAGACATTCTCCACACAACAGACACTCTCCACACCACAGACAGGCTCCACACCACAGACACCCTCCAATACACAGACACTCTCAACAACACAGACACTGTCCACACCACAGACACGCTCTACACCACAGACACTGTCCACACCACAGACACTGTCCACACCACAGACATTCTCCACACCACAGAAACTGTCCACACCACAGACACTGTCCACACCACAGACACTGTCAACACCAGACACTCTCCACACCACAGACATTCTCCACACCACAGACACTGTCCACACCACAGATACTGTCCACACCACAGACACTCTCCACACCAGAGACACTGTCCACACCACAGACACTGTCTACACCATAGACACTGTCTACACGACAGACATTCTCCACATCACAGACACCCTCCACACCACAGACACTGTCCACACCACAGACACTGTCCACAACACAGACACCCTCCACAACACAGACACTGTCCACACCACAGACACTGTCCGCACCACAGACACTTTCCACACCACAGACACGCTCCACACCACAGACACTCTCCACACCACAGACACTTTCCACACCACAGACACCCTGCACACCACAGACACCCTCCACAACACAGACACTCTCCACACCAAAGACACTCTCCACACAATATACACTGTCCACACCACAGACACTCTCCACACCACAGACACTTTCCACACCACAGACACCCTGCACACCACAGACACTGTCCACAACACAGACACTCTCCACACCAAAGACACTGTCCACACAATATGCACTGTCCACACCACAGACACTGTCCACTCCACAGACACTGTCCACACCTCAGACACTGTCCACACAATATACCCTGTCCACACCACAGACACTGTCCACACCACAGACACTGTCCACACCACAGACACTCTCCACACCACAGACACTCTCCACACACAGACACTGTCAACACCAGACACTGTCCACTCCACAGACACTCTCCACACCACAGAAACTGTCCACACCACAGACCCTGTCCACACCACAAACACTCTCCACACCACAGACAAATTCCACACTACAGACACTCTACACACCACAGATACTGTCCACACCACAGACACTGTCCACAACACAGATACCCTCCACAACACAGACACTGTCCACACCACAGACACTGTCCACACAACAGACACTCTACACACCACAGACACTGTCCACACCACAGACACTGTCTACAACACAGACACCCTCCAAAGCACAGACACTGTCCACACCACAGACACTGTCCACACCACAGACACTGTCTACAACACAGACACCCTCCAAAGCACAGACACTGTCCACACCACAGACACTGTCCACACCACAGACACTCTACACACCACAGACATTCTCCACACCACAGACACTGTCCACACGAAAGACAGTGTCCACACCACAGAAACTCTCCACACCACAGACAACCTCCACACCACAGACACTCTCCACACCACAGTCACCCTGCACACCACAGACACTGTCCACACCACAGACACTCTCCACACCACAGACACTGTCAACACCACAGACACTGTCCACACCAGAGACACTGTCCACAATACAGACACTGTCTGCACCACAGACACTGTCCACACCACAGACATTCTCCACACCACAGACTCTGTCTGCACCACAGACACTGTCCACACCACAGATACTCTCCACACCACAGACTCTGTCCACAACACAGACACTCTCCACACCACAGACACTGTCCACACCACAGACACGCTCTACACCACAGACACTGTCCACACCACAGACACTGTCAACACCACAGACACTCTCCACACCACAGATATTCTCCACACCACAGACATTCTCCACACCGCAGAAACTGTCCACACCACAGACACTGTCCACACCACAGACTCTGTCCACACCACAGACACTCTCCACACCACAGACATTCTCCACACCACAGACACTCTCCACACCACAGACACTGTCCACACCACAGACACTGTCCACACCACAGACATCTCCACACCACAGACACTGTCCACACCACAGACACTCTCCACACCACAGACACTCTCCACACCACAGACACTGTCCACACCACAGACTCTGTCCACACCACAGACACTCTCCAGAACACAGACACTCTCCACACCACAGACACTGTCCACACCACAGACACTGTCCACACCACAGACACTGTCCACACCACAGACACTGTCCACACCACAGACACTCCACACCACAGACACTCTCCACACCACAGACACTCTCCACTCCACAGACACTGTCCACACCACAGACATGTCTGCACCACAGACACCCTCCACACCACAGACACTCTCCACTCCACAGACACTCTCCAAACCACAGACAGTCTCCACTCCACAGACACTCTCCACACCACAGACACTGTCCACACCACAGACACTGTCTACACCACAGACACTGTGCACACCACAGACACTGTCCACACCACAGACACTCTCCACTCCACAGACACTGTCCACACCACAGACACTCTCCCCACCACAGACTCTCTCCCCACCACAGACACTCTCCTCACCTCAAACACTCTCCACACCACAGACACTCTCCACATCACAGACACTCTCCACACCACAGACACTCTCCACACCACAGAAACTATCCACACCACAGACACTCTCCACACCACAGACTCTTTCTGCACCACAGACACTGACCACACCACAGACACTGTCCACACCACAGACACTGTCCATACCACAGACACTCTCCACACCACACAAACTGTCCACTCCACAGACACTGTCCACACCATAGACACTGTCCACACCACAGACACTGTCCATACCACAGACACTCTCCACACCACACAAACTGTCCACTCCACAGACACTGTCCACACCACAGACACTGTCCACACCACAGACACTGACCACACCACAGACACTGTCCACACCACAGACACTGTCCATACCACAGACACTCTCCACACCACACAAACTGTCCACTCCACAGACACTGTCCACACCACAGAAACTATCCACACCACAGACACTCTCCACACCACAGACTCTTTCTGCACCACACACACTGTCCACACCACAGACACTCTCCACACCAGAGACACTGTCCACACCACAGTCTCCACTCCACAGACAGTCTCCACACCACAGACACTCTCCTCACCACAGACACTGTCCACACCACAGACACTTTTCACACCACAGACACTCTCCATACCGCAGACACTGTCCACACCACAGACACTGTCCACACCACAGACACTGTCCACACCACAGACAGTGTCCACTCCACAGACACTGTCCGCACCACAGACATTCTCCACACCACAGACACTCTCCACTCCACAGACACTGTCCACACCACAGACACTGTCCACACCACAGACACTGTCCACACCACAGACAGTGTCCACTCCACAGACACTGTCCGCACCACAGACATTCTCCACACCACAGACACTCTCCACTCCACAGACACTCTCCACTCCACAGACACTGTCCGCACCACAGACATTCTCCACACCACAGACACTCTCCACTCCACAGACACTGTCCACACCACAGACACTGTCCACACCACAGACAGTGTCCACTCCACAGACACTGTCCATACCACAGACACCCTACACACCACAGACACTCTCCACACCACAGACACTGTCCACACCACAGACACTGTCCACACCACAGACAGTCTCCACACCACAGACACTGTCCACACCGCAGACACACTCTACAGCACAGACGCTGTCCACATCACAGACACCCTCCACACCACAGACACTGTCCACACCACAGACACTCTCCACTCCACAGACACTCTCCACACCACAGGCACTCTCCACAACACAGTCTCTGTCCACACCACAGACAGTGTCCACTCCACAGACACTGTCCACACCACAGACACTCTCCACACCACAGACACTGTCCACACCACAGACACTGTCCACACTACAGACAGTGTCCACACCACAGACATTCTCCACACCACAGACACTCTCCACTCCACAGACACTGTCCACACCACAGACACTTTCCATACCACAGACATCCTACACACCACAGACACTCTCCACACCACAGACACTGTCCACACCGCAGACACTCTCCACAGCACAGACGCTGTCCACACCACAGACACTCTCCACACCAGAGACACTGTCCACACCACAGACACTCTCTACACCACAGACACTCTCCACACCACAGACACTGTCCACACCACAGACACTGTCCACACCATAGACTCTGTCCACACCACCGACACTGTCCACACCATAGACACTCTCCACAACACAGACACTGTCCACACCATAGACATTCTCCACACCACAGACACTCTCCACATCACAGACACTGTCCACACCACAGACTCTGTCCACACCACAGACACTCTCCACACCACAGACACTCTCCACATCACAGACGCTGTCCACACCACAGACACTGTCCACACCACAGACACTGTCCACACCACAGACTCTGTCAACACCACAGACACTGTCCACACCACAGACACTCTCCACACCACAGACACTCTCCACACCACAGACACTGTCCACACCGCAGACACTCTCCCCACCACAGACACTCTCCACATCACAGACACTCTCCACACCACGGACACTGTCCAAACCACAGACACTGTCCACACCACAGACAATCTCCACACCACAGACACTGTCCACACCACAGACACTGTCCACACCACAGACAGTGTCCACTCCACAGACACTGTCCACACCACAGACACTGTCCACACCACAGACACTGTCCACATCACAGACATTGTCCACACCACAGACACTGTCCACATCACAGACATTGTCCACACCACAGACACTCTCCACACCAGAGACACTGTCCACACCACAGACACTGTCCACACCACAGACACTCTCCACACCACAGACACCATCCACACCACAGACACTGTCCACACAACTGAAAATCTGTACTATTCAGGATTCTGCATACCGCATATGAAGCAAATGACCTTGGAGTCACAAAATGTCATCACATAGATGGAAACGATATAGCAGCGGACCTATTAGACATGCAGATAAGAAAATAATTAAATTCCTGTACTTCCTGGTCAGCACATCTCACCAGTGCTTGTCCTAAAGGTCTGCTTGGACGGTCAACTTTGTTTTACTCAGAGATGAATAGAAAATTGTTTCACCTTTCTACCCAATACATTTAAATTAAACAAGGTGGGAATCACACCTAGAATATTCTTTTTGCTGAGTGCATGCTAAACTGCAGCACAGTGATCCTCAAGAACAAGGGAAAAATCAGACAGGGCATAATTGCACGTTTACAATTGCACTCAACAAAATTTCCAACAAACCTAACATAATTCCGCTTACATCCTAAAACCCTTACTGATTACAGCATTGTAGAAAATATATCAACAATGTTTCATCATTTTTTATGCTTTTCTTTAAAATATTTGTTTTATAATTTTGAATGTTATGCTCATTGAGATGAAGTATGTTAAACTGAAGAATGGTTCACTTTCAGCTTGGGCATCAAATATCAACATTGAGCACTTCCAGATCAGCACAGTTTAGAAGCAGAATGCACCTCCTTCAACTTTCCCTCATCAGTGTACCTCAAGCCCAACCTCAGATCAGCATCCTCTCTAACATTTGTATGACACTCTGCCATTCACCATAACAACCATCTGGTGGCATCTCTGAGTGAGTTTGCCAACTTAATGCCAATCAGTGCTGAATTATGGACAGTCGTTTTTGGTGGAGGAGCTGGGGTTGCATAGACACTAGGAATTGATTGAACCTGTCCAAACTCCAAGCAGTTAATGCCAAGATGAATAATCTGAATTAAAAAACCTCAAATACTGCAGATGCTGGAAATCAAACAAAAGCAGAAAACACTGGAAGCACACAACAGGACAGGTAACATCTGTCAAGAGAGCACAAATCGATTTTTCAGGTATAGAACCCTTCCTCAGAATTGGAAAATATTATAGGTCAACAGCATTTAAAAAGGAACAGAACAAGGGGAAGGAAAAAAAACACACAACAACCAGGCACACAGGAATAGAAATAGAATTACAATCCCCACCACAGAAGGATTTTGGACTTTCAATACTTCTTTTAAGGAGGACTAAAATAATGGACTTGAATGAAACCCTCACTTTCTTCATAAGATGATGGTAGGAAAAATAAAAAAGCAGAGTATTTTTTAAATGATGAGAGATTGGGAAATGTTGGTGTTCAGAGGTGTACAAGAATCACTGAAAGTTAACATGAAGCTGCAGTAAGCAATTCGGAAAGCAACTGGTATGTTAGCCTTTATTACAAGAGGATTTGAGTATCAGAGTAAAGACGTCTTACTGCAATTATATAGGGCCCTGGTGAGACCACACCTGGAGTATTGTGTACAGTTTTGGTCTCCTTACCTAAGGAAGTATATACCTGCCTTCGAGGGAGTGCAACAAAGGTTCACTAGAATGATTCCTGGAATGGGGGCATTGTCCTATGAGGAGAGATTGAGTAGACTATGCCTATATTCCCTAGAGTTTAGAAGAATGAGAGGTGATCGCATTGAAACGTATAAAATTCTTAAGGGCCTTGATAGGGTAGATGCAGGTAGGATGTTTCCACTGGCTGGGGAGTCTAGAACTAGGGGTCACAGTCTCAGAATAATGGATCGGCCATTTCGGACTGAGATAAGGAGAAATTTGTCACTCAGATGTTTGTGAATCTTTGGAATTCTCTACCCCCAGAGGGCTGTGGATGCTCATTCGTGAGTCTATTCAAGACAGAGATCGATAGATTTTAGGATACGAAGGGAACCAAGATATGGGGACAGTGCGGGAAGGTGGAGTTATGGTGGGAGATCAGCCATGATCTTATTGAATGGCGGAGCAGGCTCGAAGGGCCGAATGGCCTACTCCTGCTCCTATTTCTTACGTTCTTATGTAAGGTTGGAAGAAGTACACGTAAATTGCAATCTCACCCGGAAGGATTGTTTGAGGTCCTGGACAGTGCTGTGGGAGATGGTGAATGAGCAGATCTTGCATCTCCTCTTCTTGCATGGGAAGGTGCTAGGAGAAGGAGAAAAGGTGGTGGGGGTGATGGAAGAGTGAACCAGGGTGTTACGAAGGGATCGGTCTCTTTGGAATGCCGAGAAGGGAGGAGAGAGGAAGATATATTTGGTCGTGCACTCACATTGGAAGTGGCAGAAATAATGGAAGATGATCTGTCAAATGAGGAAGCTGGCAGAATGGAAGAATGAGGACAAGGGGGAGCCTACCATGGTTCTGAGAGGAGGGAGAAGGGGTGAAGTCAGAAGTACGGAAAATGGGATGGACTTGGCTATGGGTCCTATAAACAATGGTTGAAGAGAATCCTCAGCTGAGAAAAAAGATAGACATTTTGGAAGCTGTGACGTGGAAGGTTCCATCATCAGTTTATTTCAGGCATACAACTAACCACAGACTTTGAGTAACAACAGTTCCCAGTCTTTCTGAAGTTGGGATTTATTCAAAACAATTTGTGAGTGCAACTGGATATCATTCTGAATGTAGGCTCAGGAGTTACTGCGGCAGATATTTAAAACTTCAGTGGTATGGAACTACAATCCGCAGTAAACAATGCAAATGCTACACTGGGGACTAAAATCACCCAGATGTTCCATCTATCAATATGTAAGATCATCCTCCAGACACTAAAACTCAGGAAAAATTGCACCACATCCAGTCTAATCAGTGAACTATGTTCCATGCTGTGCTGCAAATGGATCAATAAAATTTTATGGACTAGATACATCTCATTAAAATATATATAGAATTGTGTTTAGTTACCTTGTGTACGCTAAAATTTACCTAAAGAAATAACATTTATGATGGTCATAAATATCTTTTAAAGGACTTTCTTACACATAATATGTTGCTGGTAGAACTGATTTGAACTTTTGGTGGTGGTGGGAAATGGGCAATAGTAGCTCGGCTGCCTGCTGTACATGCTGCTCGATTTGACTTTGCAATGACTGTAGTTCTACTTAGCACAGAGAAAAGTTCTATTGGGACATTTGACTTTGTTGTCAATGGCTTTCTCAGCAGAGACACATAATTAGATGCCATGACAATGACGGGGGCTGATCTGGATCCATTTGCATCTCTGTGGGAAATCAAATTCAAATTAACCAATAATTTGAATTAAAAGGCTCAAATTCAGCAACAAAATTTCAATGCATTGCCAATGATAGGCAATTTTTGCAAATTTGGATTTGAATTAACAGACAATTCAAATAAAACAATTTTGAATTTAGAGTAGACTATATAAATCTATGTATGTTTACTGTCGGTTCAGGTTGTTTTGGTGGGTGAGTTTGTCCGGCCTGCTTGGCGTGGAAGGTTTACTTAATGGAAAAGGGAGGCAATCAGAATTTCCCAAACTTCTCATTCATTGCATTCTGTTACGAATTCCCTTGTACCAAGTGCCAAAGACCATCTCTGCAAGTAAATCCTCGTTCCCTATGAACCGAATTGTGACTTCATCTGCATAATATTGGGTGATGTAGCATCGCTCAGCATTCAAATAGAACATCATTTTACTATAATTTGCTCAATGGTAGAACTCTTGCCTCTGAATCAGAAGATTTAGGGGGAAAAATTAGGTCGCGCCCCATTTGGGGCGCAAATATCGTCTGGACGCAAATATTAGCGCCTGGCGCTAATTATCGGCACTGACTGGAAACTTCACTTTTACCGCCCCGGGAGGTGAGTGGAGCGCTAAATCAGGCGCTGCACACCTGTCTTAAGGCGCAAAGGCCGAGCAGTGAGGCGCTAACTCAGCGCGCGAGCGCAGCGCAGCTGCTGCCAGTTAGCGAGGGAACACAGACACACTGGCGCCGGCCACTTCTTAAAGCGGGGGGGGCCAACTTGCTCCCCAGCCACGCCCTGCTCATTGCAGCCTTGAATCTCGGCCTGGAGAGACCTGTGAATCCATTTTGCTGCCAAGGATGGAGAGGGTGAGAGAACGAGCTCATCGCTTCACCGAGCAGGCCTTGGATGCTCTGGTTGGCGCGGTGGAGCGCAGAAGATGTATGCTCTTCCCTGAGAGTGGCAGGAGGCCTTTGCCACGCGAGTTCAGAAGAGTGTGGAGGGAGGTGGCTCAGAGCGTCTCCTCCAGGAGCATGGTGCCCAGGACCCATACTCAATGCCGCAAAAAGTTCAACGACCTCACTCGGGTCGTCAGGGTGAGTGGCTTTTTCTCAATACCTCTCCATCCCTCCATCTCAACCTCACTCTATGGCCAGAGGGTCTTAAAACCCCAATGCACAACACTCATCCAACACCTATGGCCCTTTCATGAAACACACACACACATTCCACACTTTGCACACAGTAAGGGCTATTCACCTATGGGAGGCACATCAGGCAAGACCATGGCTGCATACAGTAAGGGCTATTCACCTATGGGAGGCACATCAGGCAAGACCATGGCTGCATACAGTAAGGGCTATTCTCCTATGGGAGGCACATCAGGCAAGACCATGGCTGCATACAGTAAGGGCTATTCACCTATGGGAGGCACATCAGGCAAGACCATGGCTGTATATTTACTCAGATGCTGTCCTTTTTCTTACAGGCCAAGCTGCGCATAATCGGAGACAGCAGCAATGGACAGGTGGAGGGCGGCCTCAGCTGCAACCCCTCAGCGATCTTGAGGAGCGTGTCCACAGGATTGTGGCAAGCCGGGTGATCAGTCCCGTCGCCACTGGAGACGCCGACCCCGTTCTGGACAGCAATGGTAAGGTCATCACCTTTTTGTCCTCTGTCCTTCCACTTGTCCCTCACAACACCAGCCTTTGACACTTTCAATCCAACTTGCTAACTCGCTGCACTTATTCCTCCCTTACTGCCACCCTGTCCTCACGCTAAAGCCACTCTTGTACCTCTCTGCTTTCAGATGGTGATTCACCAGCTGAGGAGACGGGCCCTGAAGCTGCCACTGGGAGTGATGCTGCAGCCGAGGAGGAAGAGGAAGCCGGAGCATCAGTGCCACCCTCTCCCGAGGAAGCCCATGCCCACACTGGGAACACGCCTTCCCTGGAGGGGAGCAGGGGGGAAGGGTCTGATGAGGGTGAAGCTCCAGGACCCAGCGGGCTGCAGCAACGCCATGGGGGTAGGGAAGAACGGGGGCCTTCTCCCCAGAGGGAGAGTATGCCAGACACTCCTACTGCAATGGACGCAGAGGAGGAGCGGCTGATCGCAGAAATGAACACCCAGGCGGTGGGCATGCACACTGAGCTCATGGGTGCAGTGGGAAGGGTGCCCGAATGCATTGAGTCACTGGCAAGGAGTGTGGAGCACTTCGCTGTAGCACAGGCGGATGCCACACTAACGCTTAGTGCTGCAATTCAGTCACTGGCTGCCGTGATCCCATCTCTGACTGCTCTCATGCAGACTCAGATTGAGGCCACGCGAGCACAGACTGCTGCCAACCTCGATGGTTCGTGCACATGTCCCCGGGGCTGTCACCGCGCCGCAGCAGGCCAGCAATCTGTTCTCCAGCAGATTGCTCCGGATGCTGAAGTGCTGCCCCGTGGGAGTGCCAGTGTGTCGGTCGAGCAGGGAGTTGCTGTCCTCTCTCACGATGACAGCATTCCTGCTGCCAACACTGTCACTTCTCCACTGCACTTGCCTGTAGGACAGACTGCTGCCGCCCATGCAGAGTTGGTGCAGTCTGCAGCCGGGCCCTCCAGGCCCAGAACTGGTCGAGGCCGTCCTTCAGGGGCATCTGCAGTGTCAGGGTCTGACGAGCAGCAGCCTTCCACCAGCCTTGCTGCAGCCACTGAGCTCCCATTACGGAGGAGCAGTAGGGTTAGAAGGGGGGAAGTGCGCAAGGAAAGGAGATCACCCTCGAAGGGCAAAAAGTAGGAGGTGTGACAAAATGCTGGTCATTTTTTTATTAAAGGTCGAGGTTCATGGTCCAACTTTTGTTTAGAGTTTTGGACATTATCTCCAGGTAGTGAGAACCAGTTATGTTATTGACTGTTTTTTTGTGTTTATTTCTATGAGTTTGTCATGAGGAATTGACACACACACAGTTTGTAAAATAAATAAGTTTCTGTATTCAAAATATACATGGTTGGTGGTTGGAATTATTGGTGCCTTGGCCGGCTTAGGGGTTGCGTGCTGGGTTCATTAATGTTGTTAGCAATGGCAGAAGCCATTTCCACAGCAGGGGCCCTAGAAGCGGCTTGCTATTAGCCGTTGACGGACGGCCCTTGCAGTTTGACCATTGTGGGCCGCCCTCCCGCCTTGGTGCTGCTGATGATCATCCTCCTCGTCCTCTTCCTCCTCTTCCTCCTCCTCCTCTGGTGGTGCTCCAAGGCCTGGTGGCATTGGCTGGGTCCTGAGGATTGCCATGTTATGCAACATGCAGCACACAACTACGAAGTTGGATACTCGCTCAGGCGAGTACTGCAGGGCTCCTCCAGAATGGTCGAGACAGCGGAACCGTTGCTTCAGCACGCCGATTGTGCGCTCAATTATGTTCCTGGTAGCTTGATGGCTCTCATTGTACCGCAGCTCAGCAGGGGTGTTGGGCGTACGGAGCGGTGTCATCAGCCAGGTGCTCAATGCATACCCCTTGTCCCCGAGAAGCCAACCAACTGGCTGATGCGGTGCCTCGAAAAGTTCTGCCACAGTAGTCTGGCGCAGGATAAAAGCATCGTGGCAGCTGCCAGGATAGTGGGCATTGACAGCGAGTATCAGCTGTCTGTGGTCACAGACCATTGAACATTCAAGGAATGGAACCCCTTTCTGTTCCGGAATTCCTCGGCATTCTCATGCGGAGCACGCAAAGCCACATGCGTGCAGTCAATGGCGCCCTGCACCATGGGGAAGCCCGCTACCCTCGCAAAGCCGAGAGCGCGGTCACGCTGCTTGTCTGGGGTCATGGGGAAAGAGATGAACTCTCGTCTCCTTTTAAAGAGGGCATTTGTGACCTGCCGGATGCAGCAATGCACCGCGAACTGGGAGATATTGGCGAGGTCCCCAGCAACAGCTTGAAATGAGCCAGTAGCGTAAAAGTTGAGAGCCACTGTGGCCTTCACTGCCACCGACAGAGACGTCCTGGACCTCAGTTGAGGCTGCAGATCTGGCTGCAGCAGGTGGCAGAGCTCAGTGACCACCTCCTTGCTGAATCGCAGCCTTTGCAAACACAGCTCCTCAGACATATGAATGTAGGAGAGCTGTTCACGATATACCCTGGGAGGGTAAGCTCTCCTGTACATACGCCTGTTGGCCCTCCTCCGTCTGGCCATCATTGCCACTCTCTCTCTGCGTCTCTGTATGCTCCGATTCAGCTGGAGCAGGACGACGCCCCCAATCAGTGCAGCCCCCATATTCTCTTTGCAAGCAAAGTAATGAAGGACAGCAACTAAAGTACCAGCGAAGTTAGGATCAGTAGGCAAAACTACCTCACAAAGCGTTGAGTCAATGCAGAAGTCTCTCTTTCTCTCTCTCCGAATCTCTCTCTCTCTCTCAGAACGAGTGGTGCAAAAATGTCGACCACAGAAAAAGACAGGAAGAGGCCCCCTTTAAATAGCGCCCCCCCCAGCCCCACAGCGACTGATAGCGTTCCAGTCTTCCAGTTGTTGGATGCGCCAGGCGGTAAGGCAGGGGGCGCCACTCAATTTCCGCTCCGGGGCGCCACAAGGGCGTTGCACCATGGAATGACGTCACAATCTGCGCGCGCAGGTGGTCGCAGCGGTAAGTTTTAGCGCCGCCGCACAATCTCTAGTTAAGTTCCCGAGCGGCGCAAACATCGCTGCGCCCGGGCGTTAGCGGCTTTGCGCCCCATTAGCGCCCTCTTAAGGCGCTAACGGGAGGCGCAACCAACTGAATTTTTACCCCTTTAGGTTTACGTTCCACTCCAGAAACTTCAGCATATAATCTAAGGCTGACATTTCTGTACAGTCCTGAGGGAGTGCTGCACTGTCAGAGGTGCCGTCTATCAGATGAGACGTTAAACCAAGGCCCAGTCTACCTTCACAGGTGGATGTGAAAGATCCCATGGCACTATTTGGGAGAAGAACTTGAGGGGTCACCCCAGTGTCCTGGCCAATATTTATCCCTCAAACAACATCACTTAAAAAACAAATTATCTGGTGACTACCTGACGACAACAACAATGCCGTACATTTATATAGCAACTTCAATGTGGAAAAATGTCCTAAGTTGCTCCACAGAAACATAAGATGAATCTGATGCCAAGCCAAAGAAGATGATATTAGGGGGATTTCGATCATTTTCTCTTTTCATTTATGATATCAGGAGGGGTGACCAAAAGCTTGGTCAAAGAAGTGAGTCTTAAGGAGGGGCTTAAAGGAATAGAGTAAAATGGAGAAGATTGTTTAGGATGGGAATTCCAAAGTATGGGGGGTAAGCAGTTAAAGGCATGACCGGTAATAATGAGGCAAAAGTTGGGGGCCGGGGGCGGGGTGGAGGGGGGATGCACAAGTGGCCAGAATCAGAGGATCAGAGTTTGGGATGTGTGGATTTGTAGTGCTGGGAAGGGTTATAGAAATAGGGGCAGGGCAATGTCATGAAACGATTTCAATGCCAGGATGAGAAATGAAAAATTACCTACTTAAAATTCTGGAAATATCAATGGAAAGGAAAATCAGACAGGGTGTATAATGGGTGGCCAATGTGGTATTGCTTGTATTACATCATTGCCGAAATTGAATATTACCCTGGTCTGGTTGGCAGTTGAGGAGTAGTAATTAGTGGTGGCATGTTTCCAGGAAATGTTGAAGATGTTTTAGTGGACTGTTCATGCAAAGGGGCTGGAGTGTCAATATGTGAAGGACTCATTATTCAGATCTTGACCAATCCAACCTAGTTCTGTCATTACACAACTTACAAGCGTGACTGCTGGCCCTCCCTGTTGCTGGTCAGTGGCATCCTCACTGTTGTATGTGTCTGCCTCCTCAGTAGACTGAGAGCCTTCCACCCCTAGCAACTCCATGTATATTCTGTGTAGCACAGCAGACTTGTGCAGCATGCAGAAAACCAAATGATGTGTGACACTTTGGCTGGGCTGAACTGGAGAAAGCCCTCCAGATCTGTTAAGGTATTATTACGTCACCATTCCTATGGTGTGCTCAATGATGGTTCTCATAGATGCTCACTAGAGCTGTATTCAGCAGGTGTTTGTAGATGTCATATAGGTGTCATTAGCTATGTCTGTGGTGGGTAGCCTTGATCTCCAAGGAGCCAAACTTGCATTTCTTGTTCAAGATGCAACCGTGGAGGACTTGCATAAAATAAAGGCATCATGGCAATCGTCAGGAAAGTAGGCATGATCCTGTGCAGATGGTCACAGACTAAATTACCAGTTAGCTAGATTACCAGTGGAGACTGACTGGTTACTAGTGTTGTTCTGCAGGGATTGGTGTTCGGATCTTAGCTATTTACTATTATCATTAATGATCTAGATATAATTGTTGGCGGAATTATCTGTAAGTTTTCGGATGATACTACGATACGTACGAGAGTTAGGACTGTAGCGAATGTTCGACTACTGCAAGCAGATCTTGATGTGGGGGGGATTGGGCCCATGATTGGCAAATTATGTTTAACTTAGAAAAGTGTAGTGTTATGCACATGGACAGGTCAAGTGCGAAACATAAATACACCCAAAGGGAAAAGAATTAAAGCTAGTAGTGATAGAAAGAGATCTGGGTGTTTTAGCACATCAATCTTTGAAGGTCCATGAAAAATGCCATGAAGCTATAGCTAAAGCGAATAGGTTGCTAGGGTGTATTTACAGAACAATTCACTATAAAACAATTCATACTATTTTGTCCTTATGCAAGGGCCACAAAATTAATTTCTAGTTTAAAGCACCGTAGTTACTCAGATAGGCTGAGAGAGCTCGGTCTCTATACTTCAGAGAAGCATAGATTAAGGGGTAATTTGATCGAGGTATGTAAAATAATGAAGGTACTAGTTCACAAATTATTTGAATTGGATCGGTTAGGGAGGACCAGAGGTCACACTCCTGTGTTATGTAAGGTCAGAACTAGGTTAGATGTTGGCAGTTTGTCTTTTCCCAGAGAATAGTGGACCTGTGGAACAGGTTTTCAGTTCATGTGATGAATACTGAGTCACTGCATTCATTCAAGCGAGAGCTGAACCTGTTTTTGGCTGGGGCGATCATACAAGAGGTAGGTATCTTATAATGTTAATCCATGCCAGGGTGGTCTCCTGGACGAGATTTAATCACCTAAGGGGGTCGGAGAGGAATTTGCCTAATTTTTTCCCCAAATTGGTCTGGGTTTTTATCTGTTTTTTTGATCTCCCAGAAGATTACATGGCTCCGGGAGGGTGGGGAGTGCATGTATTGTGATGCGTAACTGTATAGGACAGGCAATATGGACCAGTAGGACTTTATCTGTCCATCATTTTTGTATGTTTGTGTGTAGCTCCATTAGTGGAGTGGAAGCCTTTGTCATTCATGAAAGCTCCATCATTGTGGACAGAAACACGCAGGACAACATGTGTGTCACCTATGTCACCCTGGATTTTGGAAATCCTGAAACCTGGGCAAAACCTCGGATCTTGTCTTGCTGTTTCCAGTTGTCCATTGTTCTGGCAAATCATGCATCAGTCACCTGCTTTATACTTGTATGGACTGCAGATTAGATGAGATTACTGATGGCAGCCTAAAAGGAGAGGTCCACCCCAGTCCAACACCGGCATCTCCGCATCATGAGCCTAAAAGGAGTCAGAGGAAAAAAAAGTTCAGGGCTGCAATGGTCTTTACTGCAACTGTGCTTGCTCTGAAGGTTGGCTGTAGGTCACCTTGCAGCATGTGACACAAGCCTGACACTGTTTTCCTCATGGGGTGCTAACTTCGCTACTTTTAGCGCCCCGGAGAAATTAGTGCCCCCGCGCCCGGCCACTCCCATGGAATATCACGGCGCTACGTGCAGCAGCGTCACATGCATTGGCAAATACTGCAGGCCTCCCTCCCATAGCGCAGCGTGCACCGGGGCCCTGCTGGGCCACCAGGGAGTGGGGTGCCGGCAAAAGAGCCCGGCACTCAAGGCACCTGCCCTTTAATTATCGCTGCCCTGGCCGCAAGAACGCCCCCCTGACCCTGTCAAACATAGCGTCTGGTGGTATGTCAGGGGGTGTGAGCCAAGTTTGCGCCCAGGGTGTGAGCGGGGCGCTGTGCATGGCGATGATGTCATCGCTGGAGGCGCAGCGCGTGGGGCGCTACCGGTTACCGCTGCCGCTAACCTCCACTGAATTTTGCGGGAGGCGTTAGCAGCGCTGCGCCCGGGCGCTAATTGCTTTGCATCCCCTTAGCGCCCCCTCAAGGCGCTAACGGGAGGCGCAAAGCAACCGAATTTTTCAACCAAGCGTGTGCATTGCTCTTCTGCTAATTACAGCAATGTTTCCCTTGGCCTATATACTTGGTTGGGAGGGTGGGGTGTGTGCAGTCCTCCTCTGATGTCCTGTATCTTGACCAACAAATTCTAATCTTTCCTCCTTCTTCTCTTTCTTCAAGTATGCCAAACAAATTGGGCGTCCCAATGGGACACCAGAATGCAAAGAGCGAGGAAGCTTGCAAAAATGGCCAGACAGCAAGCCCTCCTGGAAACCCAATTCATGCACAGAGTGCCAAAAACATTCTGAAAGTTAGTTACAGCAACAAAGAAAATGAATTGCACAAGTACCTTCTGAGAGCTGCACGTTTCTTCAAATAGATCCTGCTTGAAATGGCCACCTTTTTTCCGAGGATGTCCAAGGATTGTGAGTGTTATCAGGCACTGGGGGACTCAGAGTGGAATCAATGCTAATTTGTGTCGACATCTATATGACGTCCCTTTCTCTTCATCTCAATATTTATGAAGCTCCCCCCATCTCAGTTAGGAGCTCACATTGGCCACCCCAAAGCCCAGCAGAAAATCAGCTGGCTTTATGAATGGGCAGAGATCAGGCGGAACTGATCCTCTCCCTATTTCATAGAGGTCATGATGTGGAGATGCCGGCGTTGGACTGGGGTGGACAAAAATGAGAAGTCGCACAACACCAGGTTATAGTCCAACAGATTTATTTAATTTTACAAGCTTTCGGAGCTGTCGCTCCTTCGTCAGGTAAGTGAGCAATGAGAGAATCTCCCAGAATTCACAATTTAAACACATATGCAGCCAGCAGGTGGTTTGACACGTTGGACCCCCTGGGACACATCTCATTGTCTTGGCTGTGCTCTTTGTTGTAGCGAATAATGTGAATAGATTTTGTCTGGGTTTAAATTGTGAATTCTGGGAGATTCTCTCATTGCTAACTTACCTGACGAAGGAGCGACAGCTCCGAAAGCTTGTAAAATTAAACAAATCTGTTGGACTATAACCTGGTGTTGTGCGACTTCCTATTTCATAGAGTCATAGGGGGAAAAATTCAGTTGGTTGCGCCTCCCGTTAGCGCCTTAAGAGGGCGCTAATGGGGCGCAAAGCAGCTAGCACCCGGGCGCAGCGATGTTTGCGCCGCTCGCGAACTTAACTAGACATTTTGCGGCGGCGCTAAACTTTATCGCCGCGATCTCCTGCGCGCGCAGATTGTGACGTCATACGAGAGTGCAACGCCCTTGTGGCGCCCCGGAGCAGAATTTCAGTGGCGCCCCCATCCTTACCACCTGGCGCATCCAACGACCGGTAGAGTGGAATGCTATCAATCGCTGTGGGGCTGGGGGGGGCGCTATTTAAAGGGGGCCTCTTCCTGTCTTTCTCTGTGGTTGACATTTTTGCACCACTCGTTCTGAGAGAGAGAGAGAGATTTGGAGAGAGAGAAAGAGAGACTTCTGCATTGAGTCAACGCTGTGTGAGGTAGTTTTGGCTACTCATCCTAACTTCGCTGGTACTTTGGTTTCTGGCCTTCATAACTTTGCTTGCTAAGAGATATGGGGGCTGCACTGATGGGGGGCGTCGTCCTGCGCCAGCTGAATCGGAGGAGACAGAGACGCAGAGAGAGAGTGGCAATGATGGCCAGACGGAGGAGGGCCAACAGGCGTCTGTACAGGAGAGCTTACCCTCCCAGGGTATATCGTGAACAGCTCTCCTACATTCATATCTCTGAGGAGCAGTGTCTGCGAAGGCTGCGATTCAGCAAGGAGGTGGTCACTGAGCTCTGCCACCTGCTGCAGCCAGATCTGCAGCCTCAACTGAGGTCCAGGACGTCTCTGTCGGTGGCAGTGAAGGTCACAGTGGCTCTGAACTTTTATGCTACTGGCTCATTTCAATCTGCTGTTGGGGACATCGCCAATATCTCCCAGTTCGCGGTGCATTACTGCATCTGGAAGGTCACAAATGCCCTCTTTAAAAGGAGACGAGAGTTCATCTCTTTCCCCATGACCCCAGACAAGCAGCAAGAACGCGCTCTGGGCTTTGCGAGGATAGCGGGCTTCCCCATGGTGCAGGGCGCCATTGACTGCACGCATGTGGCTTTGCGTGCTCCGCATGAGAATGCCGAGGATTTGCGGAACAGAAAGGGGTGCCATTCCTTGAATGTTCAGTTGGTCTGTGACCACAGACAGCTGATACTCGCTGTCAATGCCCATTATCCTGGCAGCTGCCACGATGCTTTCATCCTGCGCCAGACTACTGTGGCAGAACTTTTCGAGGCACCGCATCAGCCAGTTGGTTGGCTTCTCGGGGACAAGGGGTATCCACTGAGCACCTGGCTGATGACACCGCTCCATACGCCCAACACCCCTGCTGAGCTGCGGTACAACGAGAGCCATCAAGCTACCAGGAACATCGTGGAGCACACAATCGGCGTGCTGAATGTAGAATTCGCAAAATTATCGCGATTTTATAAAATAAGAAGGAGACATATAGTTTCGTATAAACAGCTTTATTTCAGCAGAATGCTGTCAGGTTTTCAAAGTGGACACACGCAGCCTGTAAAATGGCCGCCACGCCTCGTGGCAGAACGTTCTAGACTTTTCAATGAGCAGACAAGATGGCGTTCCAATAAACATTTGTGCGAGATCGGACAAGACTCAGCACATTTGAGATAAATCACAAGACATGGGTTTGCATTTTACACATAAATACTGGAATCGGTCTCCCCGGTGCGAATAAGGGCTATCGTAGCGAGCGATCAAGAACCCATCCAAAGACATTAATATGCAAAATCCCCACGACTCTACGATGAGAGAGCCGTTTGCGGGTAGTTACAGAAAGCATCTAGAAGCCCCAAAACCCCTCCAGGGAGAATACTGACCGGTTCCACAATGGGAGAAGTATTAACGGGTACTCAGGCAGTTACAAGTATCACCGAAACCCATTAAACGGAGATCACCCTATACAAGAAGTTTGAGCGCCAAAACCCTGACAAAAGATAGACATTAAGATTGGGCGGGAAAAGAGGAATTACAGCACTATAACTGTAAGGTACAACCGTCCATCTGTCTCTTGACTCTGCCTCTTGTCTCTTGACTGCTGTCTCTGCCTCTTGCTGCTCGACTTGCTGGAAGACTATTGAACTTTCTGATCCGCCAGGATCAACCTCGTGGCTTGCCGCGAAGATCTGTGAAGAACTGGGCTGTGAAGCCTTGAAACGGGCACACCATCCCGAGAAGTCGGTAAACGGTGTTGGAACCGAAGGCCCGAGATGAGATGAGATGAGATGAGATGAGAAGAGAAGAAGACGACAATACGTATCGCCACGGTCAGTAAGCCCCGACCGCGCCTGTAAGTCGAATAAACACTTTTCCTTGCCCAGGAAGACCATTCTTCGAATTTTATCGCATCGGTGTGAGGGCACAGGAAGACTCTTTTTTGAGTAGTGTCGGAACTCCGAGGACAACACAGATCTTCATGACAGCAGACAGTCCAGCCTGCTAGCCGGAGCAGAAACGAGTAAACAAGTGGGGTACAGAGACCCCTGATCAACACGTGGGTGGTCAGGTGCTGCGGGAAAACATCCGAGCAGAGTTTCGGAATTCTCCGAGTTATCACGAGTGGTGAGCATGAGTCTCGATCCTACAAATCTAGTTTAGGACAGGTATTGATAGGGGAGGGTTTAAGTTTTAAGGATAATTGTAATGTGTGTCCCCTTTTACGATGTGTCGTGCGCTCCTCGTTTCCCAAAAATTAGTTACATAACTGCGTGTAAGATTGTATTGTCATTAATCTGTGCTTATGACATGTATTTCGTAATCTTGAATAATATGCAATAAAGATTTTCCATTTCGCACTATTCAACCGGGTCTACCTGAGTTTTCTCTGCATTATTGCTCTCGCACCTAAGTCCAGTGTCAGAACCGTAAGGGCGAGTGGGTCGAACCACTCACAGGGGTCTAGTGTTACCAGGCTGGCTGGAGACCAGAACAGGCAACAAGGCCTAACCTCGCACTAGCACCCAGGCTAAGCACAGAGCCACAGCTCTCACCCCTTACAGAAAATGGCGACCGCGGCAGGACATTGGCAGCGAGAAAATAATGTGTTAGACCCTGGTATGAATGGGCGAAATGTCATGGAAGAGAGAATAGCAGATTATGTGTTTGGAAAGGTGAATTTGACCAAGAAATGGATAAGTGACCTGCTGGTGGATAAGCGTCCACTAGAGGCAGCCGAGAGGTGGACAGATAGCAAGGAACATAAAAAAACAGTAGAGAAAGCGGTCTGGCTGATGTGCTATAAAAGACAAGTCCAAATTTCGGACCAGGTCATCTTAGCGCAGGCAGCTCAGATCAAGGGTTTAGAGGTGGAAATGGACGAGAAGGTCGCGGGGGGGCAGCAGCTCATCGCGACTTTAAATGCATTGCATCAAGAACGCCAGTTAGTCGCCAACCACCATGAGGCAAAAATAGATTACCTCGAGTGCCAGGTCACTGAGGCAAAGTTAAATGAGGGTAGATTAAAGGAACGATGTGCCCGCCTAGCTGCCCAAATAAAAGCCCAGGAAGAGAGCTTAACGGGGGTTAGGGCGGCATATAAGATGGCCCTCGAGGATAAATTTCAGGGGGCCGATCACAGCGTCTGCCAAAAAGAGATAGGGAACATTAAAAAGGCCTTGAACAAAGCGCACGGCATGGTGTGCCTTATCAGCCCGTCAGCACACCAGCCGCTAGTGGATGAGGGATTTCAGAAATCCCCACCGAACAAAGCAGAGGAGGTATTAGCCACTGTGCCCTCCGCGCCACCCAGCTATTCGGCAACCTGGGTGAGGGAGGAAGTGGTAGAAGTAGAGAAAGAGCCCACTGAGGTAGAAGTGAAGCCGGGACCGTTGTGTCCGGTCACGGGTATCAAAAGGGGCCCGACCGGAGCAGGTGGGGAAGAGGGGGATCTCCTCAACCAGCTTGTGTTGCCTCACAGCTCACACCAGCTGAGGGTTATGATCAGTCACGTACGGAAGCTGGCCGAGTCAGACGACCCTTCCGTACATTTCAAGGAAGTAGAGCAAACCGCAGCCATTAACGGCTGCGACGATGGGGAAAAAGCAAAAATGCTGTTGTTCTCATTAGACAGCTCGATCCTTCAGTGTCTCTCAGACGAGAGCAAGAGGGGAACTAATACCTATGGGGAGCTAAGAGATGAGGTCCTAGAAGTGTTGGGAACGGACGATGAAGGTCCGTTCGTTAGATTGGGACAAACAGTGCAGATGGAGGGAGAACCCCCGAAGGTTTTCGCCGACAGGCTGTGGCCAGTATACCAGCGTAGCTGCCCAGGCGCACCAGCGCGCGCCTATTTAAACGGTGCCAGTCTAACTCATTGGCTCAGGTGTATAGTAACCAACAGTTTGCCAGCCGTCAGGGAGCAGGCAAAAGCGTGGTTTGATCCCACTAACCCCGCCACTACAGAGGAGTCGGTCCTAAATCGACTCACGGTAGGGTACCGTAATACCAGGAGTACGGGAGCACGTCCCCTTAAGGGAAAGGTGCATGAGGCACGACCCGCAGCCCCGGCTCAAAAGGAGTGGCATCAGGAGGGTAACCGTGCCCCGCAGGCCAGTAATGCTTGTTACGGGTGTGGGAAGACAGGGCATTGGCGCAAGAACTGCAGGAACCCTTGGAAGGAGTCCAGGGATAAAAATCCCGCAGTCCGAGCCCAGGCGCCTGTCTCCGATAGGGGAGCTAGTGCACCTATCCATCCCGATGCGATCGAATCAGTGTTGGGAGCCATGCGCACCCTCATGAGTTCGCATGGAAGGGTGGCGGTTGCTACCGGCCCCACAGATGCCGCAGCCCCGTCCAATAGTACCCAATGACTAGAGCCCGCACAGCCCGTCTACCTGTGTCCGCTCAGCTATGATGCGTGGAAGCGACCCCTGGTGGAGATGGAGGTGGAGAAACAGAAGGGTAGTTATTTGTTGGACACGGGAGCTTCATGCACCGTGATTCATACGGATAGCCCTTTTGACTCACCGCTATCTACCAAGGTCCCATTCACATTAGCGGGGTTCACGGGAAAAGAGCAGGCTGGCGCGTTCTCCCTTCCGCTATCCATTCATTTAGGAGCACTCCACACCACGTGGAAGTGCATACTGATGAAATGGCAAGAGCGGGGTGGGAGAGGCATCCTCGGATCAGACCTCCTATCGGGGCACGGGATCCTCGTGGACCTCAGGAATCACTGCCTCTGGGGGGCTAAGGGTGAAGAAGGCGAGGTAGTGGTAATTCCGGGGGAGGAAGGTGAAGGGGCCCTGTGTACCATGAAGCCATCCGGAGGCTACGACCTCGGGCTTATGGTCGCGGATGTCCCAACGGACATGCAAACGTACGTGTCAGATAATATGCACGCGTTTGCAACCCACAAGCACGATTGTGGGAGGGTTACCGGGTTTGAGGTCAGCGTAGATGGGGACCCCATGACCCGGCCCCAAAAGCAGTATAACTTCCCCAAAGAAGCAGAACCCGATATGGAGACAGCAATGACCTCCTTGGTGCAGCAGGGCGTGTTGAGGCCGATAGCCACACACGTGAACTCCCCATTAGGGCCGGTTAGGAAGCCGGATAATTCGTGGAGGGCCACGGTGGACTACAGAGTCCTTAACAGTAACATTCCCGCCTGCGCGCCCACGGTAGCAGCAGTCGCTGACCTAATAGGGAGTATCCCAGCGTCCGCGACCACGTTCACGGTGCTGGATATCTCGAACGGTTTTTGGTCCATCCTGCTGCGGCGAGAGGACCAGTACGAGTTTGCCTTTACTTTCAAAGGACAACAGTACACATTAACTGTCTGCCACAGGGTTTCCACAACAGCCCCAGTATTTTCCATCAGTGTATGGCAGGAAGTTTGAAGGAGTTTAGTCAGCCCAATCAGATAGTGCAGTACGTGGATGATTTGCTCCTATTTACGGATTCAAGGGAGGAGCATGGACCACTGCTGGCCGAGTTATTGGAGCTGCTAACGAGAAAGGGTTTTAAAGTGAACCCTAAGAAAGCACGTATCGGTCAGCAGGAAGTAAAATTCCTGGGGCTGACCATTCGCGCTGGGGAAAGAGCCATAGATAAGGCTCGGAGGGAGTCGATGCAAGAGTTACCGATTCCCAACACCATAAGGGGTGTGAGGTCCTTTTTGGGACTGACCGGTTACTGCAGGGATTTTATCGAAGACTATGCGGCCACAGCGGCGCCGCTGCTCCGACTCCTCCATAAGGGAGTGGAGTGGTCTTGGGACGAGGGCTGCCAGGCAGCCTTCGAGAAGTTAAAAAGGGATTTGCAGACCGCGCCAGCTTTAGGGGCCATAGATGGGGGGAAGGAGTTTTTCCTGGAGGTAGCTGACAGCGGGGACAGCTTGAGCACTGTGCTGCTCCAAGAGCGTCACGGCAAGCTGAGGCCGGTTGTCTATTCGACCAGGGTGTTAACGGATGTGGAGAGAAGTTTCTCCAATTGCGAAAGGCACCTTTTAGCCACGCATTGGGCTGTGAAAAGATCAGCGATCTTCACAGGGCTCTCTCCCATCACTCTCCTCACCCATCACACACCAACTAAGATGCTTCTAGATGGGAGGATTAAAGATGGGACCGTAAGCAGCGTGCGTATTGCGCGCTGGACCCTTCTTCTTTCCCAGATGGATCTTAGAATTAAAGGTCTTTGCGAGCCCAGGCTTGCGGCCAATTTGGTATACCCCGGTACAGCCCACCAGTGTTCGGTGGAAGGGGTGTGGGAAGTCAACATAGGTTTGCGGGCCGGGATACATCCCACTGGGCGCGAGATTTATGTTGATGATCCAGCGCAGTGTCCGCTGGCGAATGACTCACAGGGTGTGGAGTTTATGACCCTGCGGCAAACCTTGCCCTGGCGATTAAGCTCCCCAGCACCATGAGCGCGCAGCAGGCTGAGCTGTCTGCAGTGGTGTACGTCGTTACCCACCCAGAAACTTTCCCAACCCCATACACGATTTGCTCGGACAGTATGTTCACATGCAATTCGTGTACGGAATACCTGGCCATTTGGTCCCGCCTTTAACGGTGAAGCCCTTGCTGGAAAAGATCCTAGCAGCAGTAGGGGAGGAAGGGGAGATTTTCATCCATAAGGTGAAGGCTCACTCCTCCACAGAGCCCCGTGGGGAGGGCAACCAGCAGGCGGATGCGCTAGCCAGGGAGGGTGCCCGCAACGGCATTTTCTGGGACCCCTATGGGCCCAGACCCGTGGCAGCGATCCAAGGCAGGGACGGTAATCCCGGGAACACCAGGGTAGCATTGCCCCTAGACCTTAAGACCGTCCAGAACCAGGATCCCGCCCTAAAAGCAGTCCTCAGAACCCTTGCTGAGGGGAAGCAGGTAGAGGGTCCGTACAGTACGGCAACCCTCTCCGTTAAGGAAGGCATGCTGTTCCGCGAGGAGCAGTGGGTTGTTCCGCAGCAGCACAGGAGGGAATTCCTCCAGTTGGCTCATGAGGGACCAGGGGCAGGGCACCCCGGGCCCGAGGTTACCTGGCAACGGGTAGAGCAAGCGGGATGGTGGCCGGGGCTCAGGGATCAGGTCCGTGAGTTCTGTGCAAGCTGTCTCGTGTGCGCTGCAAACAACCCAGACCCCCAGAAAAGGAAAGTGCCCATGGGGCACATCAGGAGGGTAGAGGGACCATGGCAGTCGATACAGGTCGACTATATAGGGCCCCTGCCCACCACCCAAGGAGGCTATAAATACTGCCTCGTCTTGGTGGATGTGTTTTCCAAATGGGTGGAAGCCTTCCCCTGTAGAACAGCTACGGCACTGGGTACTGCAAAAATCTTGGTCCGGGAAGTGTTCTCGCGGTGGGGACTTCCCCGTTTTGTGGAGTCAGACCAAGGGAGTCATTTCACCGGCCAGGTGATGCAGAACACCCTCATGCTTTTGGGCATTGAAGGGAAATGGCACGTAGCACACAATCCCCAGTCATCCGGGATTGTTGAACGCATGAACCGGACCCTGAAGGAGAAATTGAGGAAAGAGACTATGAACTCGCCCCAAAAATGGGCGGAGGTTCTGCCTCTAGTCCTCATGGGGGTCCGGGCCAGTCAGTCGAAAAGTACGGGGTATTCCCCGCACGAGGTGATGACTGGGAGGATCATGCGAACCCCCACCCATGTGCTAGTGCCGGTGCTCACTGAGGGTCAGCTCCAAGAGATAAGCAGGGACAAGTTCGTCCAGACCCTCTTGGAGCGCCTGAAGCAGGTTTATGAGCAGGCGGCTGGGAACATGGGAAGGCAGCATCAGGGCAATCGCCTGTTGCTGGAACCCCGCAAAAAGCGGGAGTGGGAAGTAGGAGACCAGGTCATGGTCCGAAACTACGCCAGAGTAGGGAGTCTGGAACCACTGTATATGGGACCCTACAGCATTGTAGATAAGGCGAGTCCCATGGTATACGCCGTAAAGGTACCTTGGCGCACTAAGTGGTTCCACGTAAATCAGTGCAAACTGTATAAGCCGGGCGCACAAGGGCCAACCACAGGGGCCAAACCTGCGAGTGGGGACTCGCAGCCCCAGGTAGGGCCACAGGGCACACAGGCAGGCAAAGCAGCTTGCATCAGGGGAGAGGACATCCTAGAAAAATGTAAGATATTTTATTGGGGTTGGGAGACAGATGAGGAAGAGCTCGAGGAGCTCGACGAAGATAGTGACACAAGCGAGGAGGAGCTGGAATCGGAGGACGAAAGGGTCGCCCCCGATTCAAGTATAGGGGGGACAGGGGCTGCAGATAGAGATCCACAAAGGGTGGAGGCCGAAGCTGCAGGTCCCGAACGCAGGGGGGCGGAGCTAGGGGAGGCGGAGCCAGCCGCTGTGGTGGGACCACAGGGCGTGGCGATGGAAGCCTCAGAGCCCGAGCCACCCGCCTTGAACGTCTTGCCCTCGAGGGAGGTAGGGGCTGCGTGTGAAGGGCCGCCTACTGGGCCAAGTAGGGCGGTGCCACAAGCTGCAGATCCCGAGTTCAGGGAGGCGGAGTCAGGGGAGGCGGAGCCAGCGACTGTGGTGGGACCACAGGTCGCCACGGTGGAAGTCTCGGAACCCGGTCCGTCGGTCCTGGAGTTCCTGCCCCCGATAGCTCTCCGTAGGTCAAGTCGGATACCCTAGCCCAGGAAGATATGGTCAAGTCCCCAGAGTGTCCCAAGGCGTAGGCTCAAGGCTAAGGCAGCCCAGGGAGAGTCCAGTCACAGCGCAGCAGCAACAGGCTGCGGCAGATCAAAGGGAGGGGTCAACGCCCTCCCACCGTTGGGAGAAGCCTGCGGCAGCAACCGCAGAATTTGAGTAGGCCGCCCTGGGAACGGGCGGCGCTGTACAGTGATAAGTTTAAGTATAAGTTTATAGTTTTAGATCAGGTTATAAGGTTATAGTTTTAAATCGGTTTAAGTCGGTAGTTTAATTTTGTTTAACAGAAAGAGGTAAAATGATAGGAGTTTTTTAAAGATAGGGATAGTTAAAGTCTATCCAGCGCACATGTCTTCTTACGTGAGGCGAGGTCAGGGGACCCGCTCACCCTTCACAAAAGCCAGAGACTCTTGGGAGGCTGGCTACCTCATTCTATCTGATCACAGGAACCAAGGAAGGATGGAACGAATTCTAGTATTGCTCGCGGCAATCGGATGTGGATTGGCCTATCGAGGCCACACCAAGGATGTCGTGGTGTTTGGATGCTCCGGGGACACGGCCCCCATCGCGACGGATGGGACCGGGAGGCGAGAGGCTGAGGAGACCGCCACCTATTTCCACAAGGGAAGGTGGCCAGGATGGCTGGGAACGAATTCAACTGAATACTCCAGTACATCGGGTTTTGCCTACCAAGAGACTTCTTTAATGTGCCCCAAAGTAAGGATCATCGCACCCAGAGTCAGCGTCACCGTCGGCAAACGGATTTGTTTGACTTGTAATGGGAATGTCCCATTGAGCCGATGGTGGTGGCTACGAAAGCTGAGCAAAAACATGAGGAACTCTTCGGACAATTACGGGGACAAACGGACAAGTGAGAGTCTGTTGGGACAAATGGTGGGAACCGGATGAGGGAATTTATGTATGTATGTGGGGGTCAAAGTACGTTTGCCCCAAAGGCATCTCCATATTTTTCATCAATCAATGGCAGGATAACGGACAGGGGATGAGGTGGGATGCGAGCACCAGCGGGTGCGGAGCCCCATACTCCCCGATCCCGGTAAATGCCACTGAACTCATTACGCGCCCACGCAAAGCCCCGCCCACGATTCCGGTGGTTCTAGCTAAGGAAGAAGGGTGCCCTAAAACCAGTAAGGGACCCGGGAATGGTTTGGTACTGGTCCCCACAGACCAGATACTATTTCAGGGGGTACATTACGCGGTGGCCTCGGTGATTTTAAATCTCACCAAGGTGCGGTTACCAGAGTGGTGCCCCAAAAAGACGGAACAGTTATATCAGGTCCTGTTGACCAAGATGTTCAGACAATTTTATGAGTTCGATTTCGCGGAAATTGATAAAACAAGTTTGTACACCGCACCACATGAAGTTTTGGATCAGGTGGGGAGGCAAAGAAGGGGTGTTGTGAACGACGTGTTCACTGCTTTCAACACAGGTACATCTGTGGTCAACGCTCTAGACAGCGTGGAGCTGCAGACCCAGATTAATGGCTTAAAAACGCAATTAGAAAGCATTCTCACAGATGAAAATAAGGTGGTTGGGTCTGGGTTACACGAGGACCAGGCCATGACTCTCCATTTAAAAGAAATAATAGCTGAGCTGGAGAATCACGCGCGTACGGTAAATGCCCTGATTAGGGAAGATCGGAATGCGTCCGATCAGGCTGCGCAGAATGAGGTGTGCGTGCTTTACGGGGCGTGGTTACTGGGCGAGGGCCGCAGTAATTTGGAGGATTTAAAACAAGGTTTGGTCCCGTCCTGGATAAGTAACAAACACCTGCAGGCGCTCCACCCTTTTCAGAACGCATTAAACCTGTGCCAGCTCAGACTAGCTTCAGAAGCATACCCAGTCCCCGTGGACTGCGGACGATCAAACCATACTATCATGGGTATAGTATTACGTATGCCGGTTTTGGGCGACACAACAAAGCCCGCCCCGGTGTACCGGGTAGAGAACATTGGTGTCATTCAGGGGGGAGCCCACATTCGCTATGCAGCGGTTCCACCTTACGTCATCCGCTGGGAGCAAACGATGACAGGTACAGATCTCTCTGGTTGTCGTGGCCGGGGAGCACACATAATACTGTGTCCCCAGCACTTGAATGCCTTTTTAACACCACAGTGCGGGTTCAGAACGGCCGGCGCCAAGCCCATGAATTGCACCATGGAGGCAATGGCACAAGATCACGTGCCTCCGCAGGTAGCATTCATCGGGGGTGGAACATATTGTGTTACCACTGCAGCGCAACACTACCAACATGGAAACCGTAGCCGGTGTCCGGTGAGTGACAGCAGTTTCTGTTTTAAACCCAGGGCGGAAGTTCAAGTAGCACAACAGCGAATTGTCCCAATCCCTGAACCATCCACGGTTCATCTTACCGTAAAAGAGAACTTCACCGACCTGCAGCGATTCGTCGCGCATTTCGGACACCTCATTCCCCCTCTCCCTGAACACCTCACCAAGCTTTTGAAAGCCGTCGCGGTATCGCAAAAACATTTCTACACCCTAGAACAAAAGACTGTCGAGATAGGGACAGAAATTCTGGACATAGTAATTCCACCGTGGTGGAATCTGTTCACCAACATTGAAGTGCCTTCCTGGATTAGAATAGCCTCCCACATTTTAGTTGTATGCCAAGTGTTTATTGTGATATACTTATTGGTCGTGCATTGTAAGAGAGGCAAACGCCTCACCAAGAATGAAAACACGGGAGAGTGGCGAGAACGTTACGTGCGCGTGCACGATGAAAGCACCGTGTAAACAGACAGAATGGCGTCACTCCCGTTTTCCACGTGCGCCTCGGAAGTGTTGTAATCGATCGTGATTTTTCTCAGAAACTGTAATTAAGTTTGGAACTCTACATGTTTAAGAGTTGGCTTTGATTATTTTGGTGATGGTGTTGTTGAATATGATTGTTTGGTTTTGTTTTTGTTTTCTTTTTCCTTGAATAAAAAAATATGCATATGCAGGTGGTGCGAGAGGCATCGGCCAGGTTACACCTGGAAGGAAAATACAAATGGTGTAAGTTAAAGGCAAATGCTGCCTGCGGCGTTATAAGAATGTAGTTTTTCCTGGGAAATAAGGACGACACAGAGACCCTAGATAGTTTTAAGTTATGTGAATTTATAGATGTGGAGAATCGAGATAATATTGCTCACCACAATATTTTTGATACGATAAGCGGAGTTATTCGCATCAACAGGAGGGACTGTAGAATTCGCAAAATTATCGCGATTTTATAAAATAAGAAGGAGACATATAGTTTCGTATAAACAGCTTTATTTCAGCAGAATGCTGTCAGGTTTTCAAAGTGGACACAAGCAGCCTGTAAAATGGCCGCCACGCCTCGTGGCAGAACGTTCTAGACTTTTCAATGAGCAGACAAGATGGCGTTCCAATAAACATTTGTGCGAGATCGGACAAGACTCAGCACATTTGAGATAAATCACAAGACATAATGGGTTTGCATTTTACACATAAATACTGGAATCAGTCTCCCCGGTGCGAATAAGGGCTATTGTACCGAGCGATCAAGAACCCATCCAAAGACATTAATATGCAAAATCCCCACGACTCTACGATGAGAGAGCCGTTAGCATCTGGAAGCCCCAAAACCCCTCCAGGGAGAATACTGACCGGTTCCACAATGGGAGAAGTATTAACGGGTACTCAGGCAGTTACAAGTATCACCGAAACCCATTAAACGGAGATCACCCTATACAAGAAGTTTGAGCACCAAAACCCTGACAAAAGATAGACATTAAGATTGGGCGGGAAAAGAGGAATTACAGCACTATAACTGTAAGGTACAACCGTCCATCTGTCTCTTGACTCTGCCTCTTGACTCTTGACTGCTGTCTCTGCCTCTTGCTGCTCGACTTGCTGGAAGACTATTGAACTTTCTGATCCGCCAGGATCAACCTCGTGGCTTGCCGCGAAGATCTGTGAAGAACTGGGCTGTGAAGCCTTGAAACGGGCACACCATCCCGAGAAGTCGGTAAACGGTGTTGGAACCGAAGGCCCGAGATGAGATGAGATGAGATGAGATGAGAAGAGAAGAAGACGACAATATGTATCGCCACGGTCAGTAAGCCCCGACCGCGCCTGTAAGTCGAATAAACACTTTTCCTTGCCCAGGAAGACCATTCTTCGAATTTTATCGCATCGGTGTGAGGGCACAGGAAGACTCTTTTTTGAGTAGTGTCGGAACTCCGAGGACAACACAGATCTTCATGACAGCAGACGGTCCAGCCTGCTAGCCGGAGCAGAAACGAGTAAACAAGTGGGGTACAGAGACCCCTGATCAACACGTGGGTGGTCAGGTGCTGCGGGAAAACATCCGAGCAGAGTTTCGGAATTCTCCGAGTTATCACGAGTGGTGAGCATGAGTCTCGATCCTACAAATCTAGTTTAGGACAGGTATTGATAGGGGAGGGTTTAAGTTTTAAGGATAATTGTAATGTGTGTCCCCTTTTACGATGTGTCGTGCGCTCTTCGTTTCCCAAAAATTAGTTACATAACTGCGTGTAAGATTGTATTGTCATTAATCTGTGCTTATGACATGTATTTCGTAATCTTGAATAATATGCAATAAAGATTTTCCATTTCGCACTATTCAACCGGGTCTACCTGAGTTTTCTCTGCATTATTGCTCTCGCACCTAAGTCCAGTGTCAGAACCGTAAGGGCGAGTGGGTCGAACCACTCACAGGGGTCTAGTGTTACCAGGCTGGCTGGAGACCAGAACAGGCAACAAGGCCTAACCTCGCATTAGCACCCAGGCTAAGCACAGAGCCACAGGTCTCACCCCTTACAGAAGCAACGGTTCCGCTGTCTCGACCATTCTGGAGGAGCCCTGCAGTACTCGCCTGAGCGAGTTTCCAACATCGTAGTTGTGTGCTGCATGCTGCATAACATGGCAATCCTCAGGACCCAGCCAATGCCACCAGGCCTTGGAGCACCACCAGAGGAGGAGGAGGAAGAGGAGGAAGAGGAGGAGGAGGATGATCAGCAGCAGCACCAAGGCGTGAGGGCGGCCCACAATGGTGAAACTGCAAGGGCCGTCCGTCAGCGGCTGATAGCAAGCCACTTCTAGGCCCCTGCTGTGGAAATGGCTTCTGCCATTGAGAACAGCATGAATGAACCCAACACGCAACCCCTAAGCCGGCCAAGGCACCAATGATTCCAAACACCAAACATGTATATTTTGAGTACCAAAACTTATTTATTTTACAAACTCTGTGTGTGTCATTTCTTCATAACAAACTCACACAAATAAACACAAAAAAACAGTCATTACCATAACTGGTACTCATAACCTGGAGATCATGTGCAAAACACTCAACAAAAGTTTGACCACGAACCTCGGCCTTTAATAAAAAAATGACTAGCATTTTGTCACACCTCTAACATCGAGGGTGAACTCCTTCCCGTGCGCCCTTCCCCCCTTCTTACACTACTGCTCCTCCGCAATGGGACCTCAGTGGCTGCAGCAAGGCTGGTGGAAGGCTGCTGACTGTCAGGCCCTGACAATGCAGATGCCCTTGAGGGACGGCCTCGACCAGTTCTGGGCCTGGAGGGCCCGGCTGCAGACTGCACCAACTCTGCATGGGCGGCAGCAGTCTGTCCTACAGGCGGTGGAAACTGCAGTGGAGAAGTGACAGTGGTGGCAGCAGGAATGCTGTCATCTTGAGCGAGGACAGCAACTCCCTGCTCGACCGGCACACTGGCACTCCCACGGGGCAGCACCTCAGCATCTGGAGCAATCTGCTGGAGCACAGATTGCTGGCCTGCTGCGGCGCGGTGAGAGCCCCGGGGAAATGTGAACGAACCAGCGAGGATGGCAGCAGACAGTGCTCGCGTGGCCTCAATCTGAGTCGGCATGAGAGCAGTCTGAGATTGAATTGCAGCACTGAGCTTCAGTGTCGCATCCGCCTGCGCTGCAGCGAAGTGCTCCACACTCTTTGCCAGTGCTTCAATGCATTCGGGCACCCTACCCACTGCAGCCATGAGCTCAGTGTGCATGCCCACCGCCTGGGTGTTCATTTCCGCGATCAGCCGCTCCTCCTCTGCGTCCAGTGCAGCAGGACTCGCTGGCATACTCTCCCTCCGGGGAGAAGGCCCCTGAGCTTCCCTACCCCCATCGCGTTGCTGCAGCCCGCTGGGTCCTGGAGCTTCACCCTCATCAGACCCTTCCCCCCTGCTCCCCTCCAGGGAAGGCGTGTTCCCAGTGTGGGCATGGGCTTCCTCGGGAGAGGGTGGCACTGATGCTCCGGCTTCCTCTTCCTCCTCGGCTGCAGCTTCACTCCCACTGGCAGCTTCAGGGCCCGTCTCCTCAGCTAGTGAATCACCATCTGAAAGCAGGGAGGTACAAGAGTGGCTTTAGCGTGAGGACAGGGTGGCAGTAAGGGAGGAATAAGTGCAGCGAGTTAGTAAGTTGGATTGAAAGTGTCAAAGGCTGGTGTTGTGAGGGACAAGTGGAAGGACAGAGGACAAAAAGGTGATGACCTTACCATTGCTGTCCAGAATGGGGTCGGCGTCTCCAGTGGCGACGGGACCGATCACCCGGCTTGCCACAATCCTGTGGACGCGCTCCTCAAGATCGCTGAGGGGTTGCAGCTGAAGCCGCCCTCCACCTGTCCATTGCTGCTGTCTCCTATTATGCGCCAGCTTGGCCTGCAAGAAAAAGGACGGCGTCTGAGTAAATATACAGCCATGGTCTTGCCTGATGTGCCTCCCATAGGTGAATAGCCCTTACTGTATACAGCCATGGTCTTGCCTGATGTGCCTCCCATAGGTGAATAGCCCTTACTGTATGCAAAGTATGGAATGTGTGTGTGTGCTTCATGAAAGGGCCATAGGTGTTGGATGAGTGTTGTTAATTGTGGTTTTAAGACCCTCTGGCCATAGAGTGAGGTTGAGATGGAGGGATGGAGAGGTATTGCAAAAAAAGCCCGAGTGAGGTCGTTGAACTTTTTCCGGCATTGGACATGGGTCCTGGGCACCATGCTCCTGGAGGAGACGCGCTGAGCCACCTCCCTCCACACTCTTCTGTAGTCGCGCGGCAAAGGCCTCCTGCCACTCTCTGGGTACAGTATTGCTCTTCGGCGCTCCACCGCGCCAACCAGAGCATCCAAGGCCCGCTCGGTGAAGCGCTCAGCTCGTTCTCTCACCCTCTCCATCCTTGGCTGGAAAATGGATTCACAGGTCTCTCCAGGCCGAGATTCAAGGCTGCAATGAGCAGGGTGTGGCTGGGGAGCAAGATCGCACCCCCCCCTTTAAGAACTGGCCGGCGCCAGTGTGTCTGTGTTCCCTCGCTAACTGGCAGCACCTGCGCTGCCCTCGCGCTCTGAGTTAGCGCCTCACTCCTCGGCCTTTGCGCCTTAAGACAGGTGTGCAGCGCCTGATTTAGCGCTCCAATCACCTCCCGGGGCGTTAAAAGTGAAGTTTCCAGTCAGTGGCGATAATTAGTGCCAGGCGCTAATTTTTGCGCCCGGACGATATTTGCGCCCCAAACGGGGCGCGACTGAATTTTTCCCCCAAAGAGTTACACAGCACAGAAAGAGGCCCTTCGGTCCATCGTGTCCGCGCCGGCCATCAAGCCCTATCTATTCTAATCCCATTTTCCAGCACTTGGTCCGTAGCCTTGTATGCTATGGCGTTTCATGTGCTCATCTAAATGCTTCTTGAATGTTGTGAGGGTTCCTGCCTCTACCACCCTTTCAGGCAGTGAGTTCCAGATTCCAACCACCCTCTGGGTGAAAAAGTTTTTCCTTAAATCCCCTCTAAACCTCCTGCCCCTTACCTTGAAACTATGCCCCCTGGTTATTGACCCCTCTACTAAGGGGTGTAAGGGATTCCTGACCCTGCGTGTCTCGCAGCCTGTGAGATTCACGCGGCTCTGTGCAGCCTGTATGTCAGTGCGGGTCTAGGCCTTGTTGCCTGTTCTGGTCTCCAGCCAGTCTGGGAACACTAGACACACCTGTGAGTGGTTCGAATCACTCTCCCTTACGGTTCTAGACACTGGACTTAGATGCGAGAGCAGTAATGGAGATAAAACTCATGTAGACTTGGTTTGAATGGTACGAAATGGAAAATCTTTATTGCATGATACTTAAGATTATGAAATACATGTCATAAGCACAGATTAATGACAGTACAATCTTACAAACAGTTATATAGTCGATCTTAGGGAAACGAGGAACGAACGGCACAAAATAAATAGGGGCACACATTACAAATATCCTTAATCCTTAAACCCTCCCCTATCAATATCTATCCTAAACTAGATTCGTAGGATCTCGAGACTCATGCTCACCACTCGTGATAACTCGGAGAAATTCCGAATAGCTGATCGGATGTTTTTCACCGCAGCACCCACGTGTCGGTCAGGAGATCTCCTGGTCCCACTTGTTTACTTGCTTCTGCTGCTCCGGCTAGCAGGCTGGACCGTCTGCTGTGATGAAGACCTGTGTTGGTTGGTTTAACAGGTACTCTTGGAGCACAGTTGTCAATATCGTCGATGCAATATGTTTCGTTATAAGTTCGAAGAAGTCTTCCTGGCGAGGAAAACTTGGCTAATCGACCTACAGGCGCGGTCGGGATTTACTGACCGTGGCGATGGATATGGTCTTCCTCTCTTCTCATCTCATCTCATCTCATCTCATCTCATCTCGGGCCTTTGGTTCCGCTGCCAGTTACCAACATAGGTCTTCGTTACGCGACACGAGGTAGATCCGAACGGATCAGAAAGTTCAACAGTCTTTTCAGAAGAGGCAACAGGCAAGCAGAAGCCCAACTACGAGTACACAGGAGCAGCCACGAGGTTACGAATCGACCGGATAAAAGCACAGGAGCAAGAGAGAGAATGGACGGTTTGGAGCCTGCAATTATAGTGCAAAAATCTTCCGTTTCCCGCCCAACTATAATGTCCATTCTTTTGTTTAGGGTTTGGCGCCCAAATGTCTTGTATGGGTGATCTCCGTTCTTAATGGGTTTCGGGGTTACTCGTAAATGTCTGAGTACCTGTTAATATTTCTCCCATTGTTAAATCGGTCGGTGTTCTCCCTGGAGGGGTTTGGGGCTTCCAAGTGTCCTGTATAACTACCTGCTAACGGCTCTCTCATCGTAGAGTCGTTGGGATTTTACATATTAATGTCTTTTGGATGGGCCCTTGATTACTCGGTACAATGGCTTTCCTTTGTACCTGGGAGACCGATTTCAGTATCTATGTGTATACTGCAAACCCATAATGTCTCGTGTATTATCTTCACTGTGCTGAATCTTAATCGATCTTGCACAAATGTTTATTGGAACGCCATCTTGTCTGCCTGTTGAAAAGTCTAGAATGTTCTGTCACGAGGTGCGGCGGCCATTTTACAGGCTGCTTGTGTCCACTTTAAACTTGCCAGCATTCTACTGAAATAAAAGCTGTTTGAACGAAACTCTGTGTTTTCTCCTTATTAATAAAATCGCGATATATTGCGAATTCTACAGTCCCTCCTGTTGATGCGAATAACTCCGCTTATCGTATCAAAAATCATAGTGGTGAGCAATATTATCTCGATCTCTCTCCGAATCCAGTAAATTAATCCCATAATTTTTAACTTAGCTAGGGTCTCTGTGTCGTCCTCATTTCACAAGAAGATTACATTTTATATCACCGTAGGCATTATTTGCCCTTAAACTTACACCACTTGTTTTCCTTCCCGGCGTAACCAGGCCGATGCCTCTCGTATCACCTGTATATTCATCTTTTATTCAGGGAAAGGAGAAACAAAACCCAAAACCAAACAATCATTTTTAACTATAACACCATCACCAAAAATAAATCAACACCAACTCTTAAAACATGTCGAGTTCCCAACGTATTTACAATCTCTGAAAATCTTAATCGAGTACAAACTTCCGCGGCGCACGTGGCGAGCGGGAGTGACGCCATTTTCCGATTACACGGTGCTTTCATCGTGCACGCGCACGTAACGTTCTCGCCACTCTCCCGTGTTTTCATGCTTGGTGAGGCGTTTGTCTCTTTTACAATGTACGACCAATAGGTACACTACAATAAACACTTGGCATACGACTAAAATGTGGGAGGCTATTCTGATCCATGAAGGCACTTCAATATTAGTGAACAGATTCCACCACGGTGGAACTACTATATCCAGAATGTCTGTTCCTATTTCGACAGTTTTCTGCTCTAATGTATAAAAATGTTTCTGTGATACCGCGACGGCTTTCAAAAACTTGGTGAGGTGTTCAGGGAGAGGGGGAATGAGGTATCCAAAATGCGCGACGAATTGCTGCAAGTCGGTGAAATTCTCTTTTACTGTGAGATGAACAGTGGATGGTTCAGGGATTGGGATAATTCGCTGTTGTGCTACTTGAACTTCCGCCCTGGGTTTAAAACAGAAACTGCTGTCACTCACCGGACACCGGCTACGGTTTCCATGCTGGTAGTGTTGCGCTGCAGTGGTAACACAATATGTTCCACCCCCGATGTATGCTACCTGCGGAGGCACATGATCTTGTGCCATTGCCTCCATGGTGCAATTCATGGACTTGGCGCCAGCCGTTCTGAACCCGCACTGTGGTGTTAAAAAGGCATTCAAGTGCTGGGGGCACAGTATTATGTGTGCTCCCCTGCCACGACAACCAGAGAGATCTGTACCTGTCATCGTTTGCTCCCAGCGGATGACGTAAGGTGGAACCGCTGCATAACGAATGTGGGCTCCCCCCTGAATGACACCGATGTTCTCTACCCGATATACCGGGGCGGGCTTTGCTGTGTCGCCCAAAACCGGCATACGTAAAACTATACCCATAATGGTATGGTTTGATCGTCCGCAGTCCACGGGGACTGGGTATGCTTCTGAAGCTAGCCTGAGCTGGCACGGGCTTAATGCGTTCTGAAAAGGGTGGAGCGCCCGTAGATGTTTGTTACTTATCCAGGACGGAACCAAACCTTGTTTTAAATCCTCCAAATTACTGCGGCCCTCGCCCAGTAACCACGCCCCGTAAAGCACGCACACCTCGTTCTGCGCAGCTTGATCGGATGCATTCCGATCTTCCCTAATCAGGGCATTTACCGTCTTTGCATGTTTCTCCAACTCTGCTATAATTTCCTTTAAATGGAGGGTCATGGCTTGGTCCTCGTGTAGACCCGACCCTACCACTTTATTCTCATCTGTTAGAATGTCCTTTAATTGTGTCTTTAAACCATTAATCTGGGTCTGCAGCTCCACACTGTCTAGAGCGTTGACCACAGATGTACCTGTGTTAAAAGCAGTGAACGCATCGTTCACCAAACCCCTTCTTTGCCTCCCTACTTGATCCAAAACTTCCTGTGGCGCGGTGTACAAACTTGTTTTATCAATTTCCGCGAAATCGAATTCGTAAAATTGTCTGAACATCTTGGTCAACAGGACCTGGTACAACTGTTCCGTCTTTTTGGGGCACCACTCTGGTAACCGTACCTCAGTGAGATTTAAAATCACCGAGGCCACCGCGTAATGTACCCCCTGAAATAGTATCTGGTCTGTGGGGACCAGTACCAAACCATTCCCGGGTCCCTTACTAGCTTTAGGGCACCCTTCTTCCTCAGCTAGAACCACCGGAATCGTGGGCGGGGCTTTGCGTGGGCGCGTAATGAGTTCAGTGGCATTTACTGGGATTGGGGAGAATGGGGCTCCGCACCCCCTGGTGCTCGCATCCCACCTCATCCCCTGTCCGTTATCCTGCCATTGATTAATAAAAAATATGGAGATGCCTTTGGGGCAAACGTACTTTGACCCCCACATACATACATAAATTCCCTCATCCGGTTCCCACCATTTGTCCCAACAGACTTTCACTTGTCCGTCTGTCCCCGTAATTGTCCGATGGGTATTATTACCCAGTCGTTCCCACTCGACCGAAGAGTTTCTCATAGTTTTGCTCAGCTTTCGCAGCCACCACCATCGGCTCAATGGGACCTTCCCACTACAAGTCAAACAAATCCGTTTGCCGACGGTGACGCTGATCCTGGGTGCGATGATCCTTACTTTGGGGCACAGTAAAGAAGTCTCTTGGTAGGCAAACCCCGATGTGCTAGAATACTCCGTTGAGTTCGTTCCCAGCCATCCTGGCCACCTTCCCTTGTGGAAATAGGTGCTGGTCTCCTCTGCCTCCCGTCTTCCGGTCCCATCCACCGCGATGGGGGCCGTGTCCCCGGAACATCCAAACACCACGACATCCTTGGTGCGGCCTCGATAGGCCAATCCACATCCGATTGCCACGAGCAATACTAGAATTCGTTCCATCCTTCCTTGGTTCCTGTGATCAGATAGAATGAGGTAGCCAGCCTCGCAAGAGTCTCTGGCTTTTGTGAAGGGTGAGCGGGTCCCCTGACCTCGCCTCACGTAAACTTCAACGTTCGCTGAATAAACTTCAACTAAACCTATCTTTAAAGCTCCCATCATTTTATCGTTTTCTGTTAAAAACACTACAAACTTAACCTTATTAAAAAAACTATAAACTTAACCTTGAACTATTAACTTAAAACTTAAAACTTATTACTATACAGTGCCGCCCGTTCTCAGGGCGGCCCCTTTAAATTCTGAGAAGGCTGCTGCGAGCTCTTCCCGACGGTGGGAGGGCACTGACCCTTCCCTCTGATCTGCCGCAGCCTGTTGCTGCGCTGACCCTTCCCTCTGATCTGCCGCAGCCTGTTACTGCTGCGATGTGGCCGGTCTGTACCTGGGTTATCTTAACCTGAAATTTTCGCCTTGGGGCAGTCTGGGGACATGACCACATCCTCCTGGGCTGGGGTTCTCTGCTTGACCTACGGGGAGTTGCTATGGGCGGGGGTTCCGTGACGGACGGACCGGGTTCCGAGACCTCCATCGGGATGACCTGGGGTTCCATCACAGTCGCCGGCTCCGCCTCCGCTGACTCCGCCTCCCTAACCTCGGGGCTGGCAGTTCGTGGCTCCGCCCTGCTCGGCCCAGCAGGCGGCCCTTCACTCGTGATCTCTGCCTCCCCTGAGGACTGGACGTTCAAAGCGGGCGGCCACATCTCTGGGAGCCACACCGGTACTCTCTGTGCTCCTATAGCGGCTGGCCCTGCCTCCTCTAGCTCCTCCCTCCTGTCCTCGGGACCTGCAGCTTGTGTGTCCACCCTGTGTGGATCTCTACCTACAGCCCCCATTCCCTCCAGACCGTTCCTCAGGAACCACCCGTCATCATCACTATGCTCATCTGCACTATCCTCATCTGACCAGGGTACCCTGAATTCTTCCTCATCTAACCCCCAATTCCAGAAAAACGCTGCATGATCGTCCGGGATGTCCCTTCCCCTGATGCAAGCTGCTATGCCTGCCTGTGTGCCTTGTGGTCCTACCTGGGGCTGTGCTTTCCCATTGGCGGGATTTACCCCTGTAGTTTTCCCCTGCGCACCTGGCTGGTACAGTTTGCATTGGTTTATGTGGAACCACTTAGTGCGCCGAGGTACTTTTATGGCGTAAACCATGGGACTCGCCTTGTCTACAATGTTGTAGGGTCCCATATACAGTGGTTCCAGACTCCCTACTCTGGCGTAGTTTCTGACCATGACCTGGTCTCCTACTTCCCACTCCCGCGTTTTGCGGGGTTCCAGCAACAAGCGATTGCCCTGATGCTGCCTTCCCATGTTCCCAGCCGCCTGCTCATAAACTTGCTTCAGGCGCTCCAAGAGAGTCTGGGCGAACTTGTCCCTGCTTATCTCTTGGAGCTGACCCTCAGTGAGCACCGGGGCTAGCACATGGGTGGGGGTTCGCATGAGCCTGCCGGTCATTACCTCGTGCGGGGAGTACCCCGTACTTTTTGACTGACTGGCCCGGACCCCCATGAGGACTAAAGGCAGAACTTCCGCCCATTTTTGGGGCGAGTTCCTAGTCTCTTTCCTCAATTTCTCCTTCAGGGTCCGGTTCATACGTTCAACAATCCCGGATGACTGGGGATTGTGTGCTACGTGCCACTTCCCTTCAATGCCCAAAAGCATGAGGGTGTTCTGCATCACCTGGCCGGTGAAATGACTACCTTGGTCTGACTCCACAAAACGGGGGAGTCCCCACCGTGAGAACACTTCCCGGACCAAGATTTTTGCTGTACCCAGTGCCGTAGCTGTTCGACAAGGGAAGGCTTCCACCCACTTGGAAAACACATCCACCAGGACGAGGCAGTACTTATAACCTCCCTGGGTGGTGGGCAGGGGTCCTATATAGTCGATCTGTATCGACTGCCATGGTCCCTCTACCCTTCTTACGTGTCCCATGGGCACCTTCCTTTTCTGGGGGTCTGGGTTGTTTGCAGCGCACACAAGACAGTTTGCACAGAACTCGCGGACTTGTTCCCTGAGCCCTGGCCACCATCCCGCTTGCTCTACCCGTTGCCAGGTAACCTCGGGCCCGGGGTGCCCTGCCCCTGGTCCCTCGTGAGCCAACTGGAGGAATTCCCTCCTGTGCTGCTGCGGCACAACCCACTGCTCCTCGCGGAACAGCATGCCTTCCTTAACTGAGAGGGTTGCCGTACTGTACGGACCTTCTACCTGCCTCCCCTCAGCAATCGTTTTTAGGACTGCTTTTAGGGCGGGATCCTGGGCTTGGACGGTCTTAAGGTCTAGGGGCAATGCTACCCTGGGGTTCCCGGGATTCCCGTCCCCGCCTCGGACCGCTGCTATGGGTCCGGTCCTATAGGGGTTCCAGAAAGTGCCGTCGCGGGCACCCTCCCTGGCTAGCGCATCCGCCTGCCGGTTGCCCTCCCCACGGGGCTCTGTGGAGGAGTGAGCCTTCACCTTATGGATGAAAATCTCTCCTTCCTCCCCTACTGCTGCTGCTAAGATCTTTTCCAGCAAGGGCTTCACCGTTAAAGGTCGCCCGTCCGCGGAGGTGTATCCGCGGCGGGACCAAATGGCCAGGTATTCCGTACACGAATTGCAGGTGAACATACTGTCCGAGCAAATCGTGTATGGGGTTGGGAAAATGTCTGGGTGGGTCACAACGTACACCACGGCAGACAGCTCAGCCTGCTGCGCGCTCATGGTGCTAGGGAGCTTGATTGCCAGGGCAAGGTCTGCCGCAGGGTCATAAACTCCACACCCTGTGAGTCGCTCGCCAGCAGACACTGTGCTAGACCCATCAACATAAATCTCGCGCCCAGTGGGATGTATCCCGGCCCGTAAACCTATGTTGACGTCCCATACCCCTTCCACCGAACTGTACCGGGGTATACCAGATTGGCCGCAAGCCTTGGCTCGCAAAGACCTTTTACTCTAAGATCCAACTGGGAGAGAAGAAGGGTCCAACGCGCAATGCGTGCGCTGCTTACGGTCCCGTCTTTAATCCTCCCATCCAGAAGCATCTTAGTTGGTGTGTGATGTGTGAGGAGAGTGATGGGAGAGAGCCCTGTGAAGATCGCTGATCTTTTCACAGCCCAATGCGTGGCTAAAAGGTGCCTTTCGCAATTGGAGAAACTTCTCTCCACATCCGTTAATACCCTGGATGAATAGACAACCGGCCTCAGCTTGCCGTGACGCTCTTGGAGCAGCACGGCGCTTAAGCTGTCTCCGCTGGCAGCTACCTCCAGGAAAAACTCCTTCCCCCCATCTATGGCCCCTAAGGCTGGCGCGGTCTGCAGATCCCTTTTTAACTTCTCGAAGGCTGCTTGGCAGCCCTCGTCCCAAAACCACTCCACCCCCTTATGGAGGAGTCGGAGGAGCGGCGCCGCTGTGGCCGCATAATCTTCGATAAAATCCCTGCAGTAACCGGTCAGTCCCAAGAAGGACCTCACACCCCTCACGTTGTTGGGAATCGGTAATTCTTGCACCGACTCCCTCCTTGCTTTGTCTATGGCTCTTTCCCCAGCGCGTATGGTCAGTCCCAGGAATTTTACTTCCCGCTGACCGATACGTGCTTTCTTAGGGTTTATTTTAAAACCCTTTCTCGCTAACAGCTCCAATAACTCGTCCAGTAGTGGTCCGTGCTCCTCCCTTGAGTCCGTAAATAGGAGCAAATCATCCACATACTGTACTATCTGATTGGGCTGACTAAACTCCTTTAAACTTCCTGCCATACACTGATGAAAAATACTGGGGCTATTGTGGAAACCCTGTGGCAGACAGTTCCATGTGTACTGTTGTCCTTTGAAAGTAAAGGCAAACTTGTACTGGTCCTCTCGCCGCAGCGGGATGGACCAAAAACCGTTCGAGATATCCAGCACCGTGAACGTGGTCGCGGACGCTGGGATGCTCCCTATTAGGTCAGCAACTGCTGCTACTGTGGGCGCGCAGGCGGGAATGTTACTGTTAAGGACTCTGTAGTCCACCGTGGCTCTCCACGAATTATCCGGCTTCCTAACCGGCCATAATGGGGAGTTCACGTGTGTGGCTATCGGCCTCAACACGCCCTGCTGCACCAAGGAAGACATTGCTGTCTCCATATCGGGTTCTGCTTCTTTGGGGAAGTTATACTGCTTTTGGGGTCGGGTCATGGGGTCCCCACCTACGCTGACCTCAAACCCGACCACTCTCCCACAATCGTGCTTGTGGGTTGCAAACGCGTGCATATTATCTGACACGTACGTTTGCATGTCCGTTGGGACATCTGCGACCATAAGCCTGAGGTCGTAGCCTCCGGATGGCTGTACGGTACACAGGACCCCTGTTTCTTCCTCCCCCGGAATCACTATTACCTCGCCCTTTTCACCTTTAGCCCCCCAGAGACAGTGATTTCTGAGGTCCACGAGGATCCCGTGTCCCGCTAGGAGATCGGACCCGAGAATACCTCTTCCACCCCCCTTTTGCCATGCCATCAGTATACACTTCCACTTAAGGCGAAGTGTTCCTAAACGAATGGATAGCGGAAGGGAAAACGTGCCAGCCTGTTCTTTTCCTGTGAACCCTGCTAACGTGAATGGGACCTTGGTAGATAGCGGCGAGTCAAAAGGGTTATCTGTATGGATTATGGTGCAAGAAGCTCCCGTGTCCAACAAATAACTACCCTTCTGTTTCTCTACCTCCATCTCCACCACAGGTCGCCTCCACGCATCATAGCTAAGCGGACACAGGTAGACGGGCTGTGCTGGTTCTAGTCATGGGGTACTATTAGACGGTCCTGCGGCACCTACGGGGCCGGTTGCGACCGCCACCTGTCCACGCGCATTCAAGACCAGCTTGCGCATGGCTCCTAACACTGCTTCGAGGTCGTCGGGAGGGGTGGGTGCCTTGGCTTCCTTAGCCGGGACAGGCGCCTGGGCTCGGACCGCGGGATTTTTATCCTTGGAATCCTTCCAAGGGTTCCTGCAATGCTTGCGCCAGTGCCCTGTCTTCCCACACCCGTAACAAGCATTACTTGCCTGTGGGGCGCGATTACCCTCCTGATGCCACTCTCTTTGATACGGGGCTGCGGGTCGTACCTCATGTACTCTTCCCTTAAGGGGACGTGTTGCCATACCCCTTATATTGCGATAACCTAACGTGAGTCGATTCAAGACCGACTCTTCCGTAATGTTGGGGTCATTGGGATCAAACCATGCTTTTGCCTGCTCTCTAACGGCTGGTAAACTGTTGGCTATTATGCACCTAAGCCAATGAGTTAAAGCTAAACCTTCCACATCTTCGCGCTCGGGCGCACCTAGACAGCTGCGCTCATATACTGGCCACAGCCTGTCGGCAAAAACCTTCGGAGGTTCTCCCTCCATCTGCACTGTCTGTCCCACTCTAGCAAACGGACCTTCGTCGTTCGCCCCCAACACTTCCAGGACCTCATTCTTTAATTCCTCATAACTCTTGGTTCCCCTCTTGCTCTCGCCTGAGAGACACTGAAGGACCGAGCTGTCTAATGAGAACAGCAGCATTTTTGCTGTCTCCCCATCATCGCAGCCGTTAATGGCTGCGGCTTGCTCAACTTCTCTGAAATGTACGGAAGGGTCGTCTATCTCGGTCAGCTTCCGTACGTGATTTATCATAGCTCTCAGCTGATGTGAACTGTGAGGCAACACCAGCTGTCCGAGGAGATCCCCCGGTTCTTCCCCACCGTTTCTGCTTGGGCCCCTTTTAATACCCGTTACTGGATATAACGATCCCTTTCCTACTTCTTTTTCAATGGGCTCTTTTGTTTCTTCCATTGCTTCCTCCCTAACCCAGGTTTCTGAATAGCTGGGTGGCGCGGAGGGCGCAGTGGCTACTACTTCTTCTGCTTTACTTGGTGGGGATTTTCTAAATCTCTCATTTACTAGCGGCTGGTGCGCCGACGGATTGATAAGGCACACCATGCCGTTCGCATTGTTCACGGCCTTTTTGAGGTGCTCTATCTCCCTTTGGCAGGCGCTATGATCAGCTCCCTGAAACTTATCCTCAAGGGCCAACTTATATGCCGCCCTAACCCCCATTAAGCTCTCTTCTTGAGTTCTTATCTGGGCAGCTTGGCGGTTACATCTTTCCTTTAACCTGCTCTCATTCAATTTTGCCTCAGTGACCTGGCACTCGAGATAATCTATCCTTGTTTTAAGGTGACTGGAGACTTCCTGGCTTTCTTGGTGTAACTCATTTAAATTCTTAATGAGCACCTCCCCTCCAGAAACCTTCTCCTCCATTTCTCCCTCTAAATGACTGATTCGAGCTACTAGCGCTGTAATGGTCTGGTTTGAAATCTGAACCTGCCTTTTGTAACACATAAGCCAGACTGCTTTCTCAAGTGTCTTTCTATGTTCTTTACTATCTGTCCACCTTTCAGCTGCCTCTAGTGGGCTCTTATCCGCTAACAATTCACTTATCCATTTCTTAGTTAGATTAACCTTTCCAAACACATAATCCGCTATCTTTTCCTGCATAACATTTCGTACAGTCATTCCAAAATCTAACACACTACCCTCTCGCTGCCAGTGTCCTGCCGCGGTCGCCATTTTCTGTAAGGGATTCCTGACCCTGCGTGTCTCGCAGCCTGTGAGATTCACGCGGCTCTGTGCAGCCTGTATGTCAGTGCGGGTCTAGGCCTTGTTGCCTGTTCTGGTCTCCAGCCAGTCTGGGAACACTAGACACACCTGTGAGTGGTTCGAATCACTCTCCCTTACGGTTCTAGACACTGGACTTAGATGCGAGAGCAGTAATGGAGATAAAACTCATGTAGACTTGGTTTGAATGGTACGAAATGGAAAATCTTTATTGCATGATACTTAAGATTATGAAATACATGTCATAAGCACAGATTAATGACAGTACAATCTTACAAACAGTTATATAGTCGATCTTAGGGAAACGAGGAACGAACGGCACAAAATAAATAGGGGCACACATTACAAATATCCTTAATCCTTAAACCCTCCCCTATCAATATCTATCCTAAACTAGCTTCGTAGGATCTCGAGACTCATGCTCACCACTCGTGATAACTCGGAGAAATTCCGAATAGCTGATCGGATGTTTTTCACCGCAGCACCCACGTGTCGGTCAGGAGATCTCCTGGTCCCACTTGTTTACTTGCTTCTGCTGCTCCGGCTAGCAGGCTGGACCGTCTGCTGTGATGAAGACCTGTGTTGGTTGGTTTAACAGGTACTCTTGGAGCACAGTTGTCAATATCGTCGATGCAATATGTTTCGTTATAAGTTCGAAGAAGTCTTCCTGGCGAGGAAAACTTGGCTAATCGACCTACAGGCGCGGTCGGGATTTACTGACCGTGGCGATGGATATGGTCTTCCTCTCTTCTCATCTCATCTCATCTCATCTCATCTCATCTCGGGCCTTTGGTTCCGCTGCCAGTTACCAACATAGGTCTTCGTTACGCGACACGAGGTAGATCCGAACGGATCAGAAAGTTCAACAGTCTTTTCAGAAGAGGCAACAGGCAAGCAGAAGCCCAACTACGAGTACACAGGAGCAGCCACGAGGTTACGAATCGACCGGATAAAAGCACAGGAGCAAGAGAGAGAATGGACGGTTTGGAGCCTGCAATTATAGTGCAAAAATCTTCCGTTTCCCGCCCAACTATAATGTCCATTCTTTTGTTTAGGGTTTGGCGCCCAAATGTCTTGTATGGGTGATCTCCGTTCTTAATGGGTTTCGGGGTTACTCGTAAATGTCTGAGTACCTGTTAATATTTCTCCCATTGTTAAATCGGTCGGTGTTCTCCCTGGAGGGGTTTGGGGCTTCCAAGTGTCCTGTATAACTACCTGCTAACGGCTCTCTCATCGTAGAGTCGTTGGGATTTTACATATTAATGTCTTTTGGATGGGCCCTTGATTACTCGGTACAATGGCTTTCCTTTGTACCTGGGAGACCGATTTCAGTATCTATGTGTATACTGCAAACCCATAATGTCTCGTGTATTATCTTCACTGTGCTGAATCTTAATCGATCTTGCACAAATGTTTATTGGAACGCCATCTTGTCTGCCTGTTGAAAAGTCTAGAATGTTCTGTCACGAGGTGCGGCGGCCATTTTACAGGCTGCTTGTGTCCACTTTAAACTTGCCAGCATTCTACTGAAATAAAAGCTGTTTGAACGAAACTCTGTGTTTTCTCCTTATTAATAAAATCGCGATATATTGCGAATTCTACAGGGGAAAAGTTCCTTTCTATCTACCCTATCTATGCCCCTCATAATTTTTTACACCTCAATCAGGTCCCCCCTCAGCCTTCTCTGCTCTGAGGAAAACAACCCCAGCCTGTCCAGTCTCTCTTCATGGCTGAAGCACTCCAGCCCAGGTAACATCCTGGTGAATCTCCTCTGCACCCTCTCCAATGCAATCACATCCTTCCTATAGTGTGGCGACCAGAACTGCACACAGTATTCCAGCTGTGGCCTAACTAGCATTTTGTACAGCTCCATCATAACCTCAGAAAGCGCTGGAAAAACTCAGCAGGCCAGGCAACATCCGTGGAGTGTTGCCTGGCTTGCTGAGTTTTTCCAGCGCTTTCTGTTGTTATTCCGTCATAACCTCCCTGCTCTTATATTCTATGTCTTGGCTAATGAAGGTAAGTATCCCATATGCTTTTTTAACCACCTTATCTACCTGTCCTGCTGCCTTCAGGGATTTATGTACATGCACACCAAGGTCCCTCTGTCCTTCCTAGGGTCCTACCATTCATTGTGTATTCCCTTGCCTTGTTAGTCCTCCCAAAATGCATCACCTCACACTTTTCAGGGTTAAATTCCATTTGCCACTGTTCTGCCCATCTGACCAACCCGTCTATATCGTCCTGTAACCTGAGACTTCCCTCCTCGTTATTTACCAATCCACCAATTTACGTGTCATCTGCGAACGTACTGATCATACCTCCTACATTCATATCTAAATCATTAATGTACACTACAAACAGCAAAGGACCCAGTACCGATCCCTGCGGTACACTACTGGACACAGGCTTCCAGTCACAAAAACAACCTTCAACCATCACCCTCTGCCTCCTGCCACTAAGCCAATTTTGGATCCAATGTGCCAAATTGCCCTGAATCCCATGGGCTCTTACCTTCTTGACCAGTCTCCTATGCGGGACTTTGTCAAAAGCCTTACTGAAGTCCATGTAGACTATATCAACTGCACTACCCTCATCCATGTACCTAGTCACCCCCTCAAAAAATTCAATCACATTGGTTAGACATGATCTCCCCCTGACAAAGCCATGGTGACTATCTTTGATTAATCCTTGCCTCTCCAAGTGGAGATTATTTCTGTCCCTCAGAATATTTTCCAATAATTTCCCTACCACTGATGTTAGGCTCAGTGGCCTGTAATTCCCTGGTTTATCCCTACTACCCTTCTTGAATAATGGTACTACATTAGCTGTCCTCCAGTCCTCTGGCACCTCCCCTGTGGCCAGAGAGTTTCTGAAATTTGTGTCAGAGCCCCTGCAATCTCCTTCCTTGCCTCACACAGCAGCCTGGGATACATGTCGTCTGGGCCTGGGGATTTATCCACTTTTAAGCCCACTAAAACCGCTAGTACTTACTCCCTCTCAATACTAATTTGTTCAAGTATATCACAATCCCCCTGCCTGATTTCTATGCCTACATCGTTCTTCTCCATAGTGAACACAGATGCAAAATATTCATTTAAAACCTCACCCACATCTCCCGGCTCTACACACAGATTGCCACTTTGGTCCCTAATGGGCCCTACTCTTTCCCTGGTTATCCTTTTGCCCTTAATATACTTATAAAACACCTTGTAGTATAATATACTTATAAAACACTATTTCCTGTGCCATTGTGCCCCATCTGTGCCCGTATCTGGGGCAAAATATAAACTAAAATCAGCACCAACAGCATTATTAAAAATATTGCTTGTGAAAACACGTAATGGTAATGGAAATAAAAATAGAAAAAGACTGCAGTATAAATGCAGGGGAAACATCATTGCTAACTATTGTACAAAGGATTTGATGCATGTGTATTGGAAACTCTAAAGGCACAATTTATGCACAGCGGTATGCAACTATGTTTCTACAGTACTGGGAGATTGTACCGAGGAGAAAATGCACTTTAAGCTTACCAGTTATGTGGTACTCAGAGAAGGGTTTCTTCCACTGTCTTGCCTTTCAGCCACGTGAATCTTATGTTTGGTGGGATTGAGCCGCCACAATGTGCTCTGAATGTGTGAGCTTTGTTGAAGTGTCTTTTTGCCACCATTTTCATTTTGCACATCTGGGGCATTTGATAAACTTTGATTATTTTGATCACTTTTTCTCCCAATTGCAGTCCATGTTCAACATCACCTAGGTTGCACTGTCTGTGCTCTTGTGGCGGATCGCCACCTCAACGGCCATTATCCACTTTTCTGTCCGAGGACAATATATCGAGCACCTTGCCTTTAAGGCACCTTGCCTTTAAGGCAGGAGAAAAGAAGTGGCGGGGCCTCAGGATTTTTCCAGGGAATTCTGGGAGCAGTCTGTTCAGCCATTTTGGACCATGCAGTTGTATTAAAAAGCCTTTGTTTCCCACACATGGATTCAGTCTTAATTCGTGTTTCGCGGCAGCCTCAACACTCTAAAGAATATTTCCTTGCATTGGATGAGCTGAAATGAAAGAAGTCATTCATGTTTTCCGAATAAAACAACGTTCTCTGCGTGTATTTATGCTGCAGTTAGGTGTGTAAATGCAATCCAAACCCCAAGTCAAGGCCTGATCAGACTCTGGATTCAGGTGGGGCGAGACTACTTTGAGGAGGGAGTTTCTCTGTACTTCATTCCGGAGTCACACTGGGCTTTCACTCTAGATTTACATTATGTAAGTTTAATGTCACTGCCTACCGGAAATTGCTTTGCAAAGACACTACACTTGTGAATGTATCCTTTGTTTCCTTTTGGACTCTATTTACTGCTTTTGCAGCCAGCCAGAAGTATATCCATTCATTTGCAGAATTAACATTTGTTACTGTATATTAGAATATGTAAAGATTTGAATAATGTTAACTAACTTCTGATTGGATGACTCATTACACTGCTGGCAGTAAGTTAAAGTGCTATTTATCAGTAATTGAAGTATCCTCGTCAGTAACTGAAGATATTTATCCCACAATAACAACATAAAGTACCTTAATGCTCACAACTTAGAAAATCACCCCCATGGATTTTCTGTTAGTTTCGTTTAGACTGATTAATTAAATCAATCAACACACAAAGATTTGTAAATCAGCAATTTTATTCCTCAGTTTGCAAAAATTCTGAACGAACAGTCCTGATCCAAGCATAATTTTTCTTGTAAACTAATCATGAAGTTGTCAGGATTCAGCTGTATATGTAAATATTATCAGTATATGTAATGAAACAGCTGGATAATTAATCAAATACTCTATCGGGATATATCATGTCAGTCAGTTAAGCACCTACTTGTTGGTACAGGGGGCTCATTTCTGTGCTGAGATTCTGGCCTAGTGCCACTGCAATAGGTACTAAACCTGATGGACAACATCACAACCAGAGGTGGCAACATTTCCAACTGCAGACTAAGGGGGAAAACAGGCACGAAATGGGTGAGCACCAAATTAGAAACACTTGTTTGAAAGTCCAGATTTAGCACGCAATTTTCAGGCTAATTGATGATTCGAACGTGCCTGCAGGTGCTAACTAGAAACCTGCAGGTTTAGGAATCAAGTGCTGATTAGACGCAATTTTCCTGGCGCCCACTTCCACTGAAGATATGGCGTGCTGTAGCTCCTCCTCCTCTTACTCCTCCTCCTTCTTTTCCTCCTCCTCTTCTTGTGGCTTCTGAGCTTGAGCCTCTGGCACAATTGCTGGTGTTCGCGGCTGGTCTCTCATGATTGCCAGATTGTGGAGCATGCAGCAAGTCACCACGAATCTGGAGACCTTCTTGGCCGGTACTGCAGGCCATTTCCTGACCTGTCAAGGCATTTAAACCTTTGCTTTAGGACCCCAATGGTCTGCTCAATGATATTCCTAGTGGCTGAGTGAATCTCATTGCATGAGTGCTCAGTTGGGGTCTGGGAGTTTCTCAGGGAAGTCATGAGCCATAGCATCTGAGGGTATCCCTTGTCACCTAGTAGCCAGCCATGCACATTGCGTTGGGGCTCAAAGATCTGTGGGATGGATGACTGTCTCATCATAAACACATTGTGGCAGCTCCTTGGATAACAGGCATTCATGTCCATGATGCACTGTTGGTTGTCCCACACGAGCTGCCCATTGAGGAAATGGAATCACTTCCTGTTCGTAAATACCTCCGAGTTTAAATGAGGGGCTCGCATGGCCACACATGTGTACAGTCAATGGCTCCCTGAACCAAGGGGAGTCCCACAATCCGGTTGAATCCTAGAGCTCTCTGCCTCTGGACTTTTATGGGAATAGGGAACGATATGTAGTCATTCCTCAGAGTGTATGGAGCCTCAGCGACCTCCCTTATGCAGAAGTGCACAGAGGATTGTGATATGTGACTTACATCACCTGTGGAAGCCTGGAAGGTTCCAGTAGCATAAAAATGAAGTGCTACTGTGAACTTGACTGCCACAGGCAATGCAGTCCTGTCTGTGCTGCGATGTCTGAGTCTTCCTTCCACGAGGTCACAGATCTCTGTGACGATCTCCTTGGTAAAGCACAGCCTCCTCATGTACTGGTCTTGGGTCATGTGAATGTAGGAGTAGTGCTTTCTGAAGACCCTCTCCTGCTGCTCCGCCTGGCTTCATCTCCTCCTCCCATTCCTCATGCAGACCAAGGGAGACCCCTAGCAAGATCCCATGACCAAGCATTCCCTTTCTCCTGGTGACTCCTATAAGGTGTCCAATGGAGAATTGCAAATGTTACACCCTTTTTCAAAAACGGGTGTAAGGATAAACCCAGCAACTACAGGCCAGTCAGTTTAACCTCGGTAGTGGGAAGCTTTTAGAAACAGTAATCAGGGACAAAGTTAACAGTCACTTGCACAAGTGTGGATTAATTAAGGAAAGCCAGCATGGATTTATTAAAGGCAAATCGTTTTTAACTAACTTCATCGAGTTTTTTGATGAGGTAACAGAGAGGGTTGATGAGGGCAATGCGGTTGGCGTGGTGTACATGGACTTCCAAAAGGCGTTTGCTAAAGTGCCACATAATAGGCTTGCCAGCAAAGTTGAAGCCAATGGATTAAGAGGGACAGTGGATGCATGAATACAAAATTGGCTAAGTGACAGGAAGCAGAGAGTGCTGGTGAACGGTTGTTTTTCGGACTGGCGGAAGGTATACAGTGGTGTTCCCCAGGGGTCGGTACCAGGACCACTGCTTTTCTTGATATATATTAATGACTTGGACTTGGGTGTACAGGGCACTATTTCAAAATTTGCAGATGACACAAAACTTGGAAGTGTAGTGAACAGTGATGAGGATAGTGATAGACTTCAAGAAGTCCAAAAATGTGTGGGTTAGGTTGATTTGGCTATGATAAATTGACCCTTAGTGTTAGGGGGGATTAAATATGTGGGGTTATGGGGATAGGATGGGATATGTTAGGGGGAATTAAATACGTGGGGTTACGGGGGTAGGGTGGGATATGTGTACTGTGGGGATTAAAGCAGGGACAGGGTACTGGATTTGGATGATCAGCCATGATCGTATTGAATGGTGGAGCAGGCTCGACGGGCCGAATGGCCTACTCCTGCTCCTAGATTCTATGTTTCTATGTTTCTATGTAAGACATAGACAGGCTGGTGAAATGGGCCAGATGAAACTTAAGGCAGAAAAGTGCGAAGTGCTACATTTTGGTAGGAAGAACGTGGAGAGGCAATATAAACTAAAGGGTACAATCCTAAAGGGGGTGCATGAACAGAGAAACCTGGGGCTATATGTGTACAAATCGTTGAAGGTGGCAGGGCAGGTTGAGAAAGTGGTTAAAAAATCATACGGGATCCTGGGCTTCATAAATAGAGGCATAGCGGGGAATTTTCCAAGCCCCGAGGAGGCGGGCATGGAGGCGGGACAGCCGGTAAATTCGGAGAAAGTGGGGGCGGATGGCAAACCCGCAGCCATCCTGCCTCCGTGCCCTTTTGCCAGGAGGCGGGAAGATGTGCAGCTTCAGGTCCCATCTCCTCGAGGCGGGAAAGGCATTTAATCCTTTTAACTGCCTGTTAACAGGTAGTTAACAGGCAGAAAAAAGGATTAGTGCCATTTTACCTTCACAGGTGAAGGCTTCCCGACCTTGGAGAACCCTGCCGGGTTGGAGGAGACGTGGAGGAGGTCTGCGGCGGCCGGAGGCACCTGGAAGTAAGATGTAGAGGTGAGTGATGGGTGCATGTGTGGAGTGGTAAGTATGCAAGGTGAGTGATAAGTTTTAAAAAGTGTTCAGTTACCTTGTTTTCTTCCAACAGCCTTCAGCCGCGGTGGATCGGGAGAGCCGACATCCTCCTTGTCAATTTCACAGACTGGCTGTTGGAACCTCCGATCCAACAGCCATGTGAAATTTACAAATTTGAAAGGTTTGATGAGTCCTGAACACAAGGCCTCATCAAACTAAAGAGAATGTCAGTGTTTGACAGCTTCACAAAGCAAACATTTCTTCTTTTAGGAAGTCTTGACAGATAGCACGTCTGACGTTGATGCGCTCTGTCAGTGACTTCCTCCCTAATTGGCCTGCTGAGCCCACAGGGTGGACTTAACCAGGTCAATCAGGGTAAAATCCTTCTGGTTGGTCAGGTGAGGATGGAGGCAGGACATTGACATGACAAGCAGCAGTCCCGCCTCCAACTCACCTCCATTCACAAAATCCAGCCCATAGAGTACAAAAGCAAGGAAGTTATGATGAACCTTTATAAAACACAGATTCGGCCTCAACTGGAGTATTGTGTCCAATTCTGGGCACCACACTTTAGGAAGGATGTGAAGGCCTTAGAGAGGGTGCAGAAAAGATTGACTAGAATGGTTCCAGGGATGAGGGACTTCAGTTACATGGATAGACTGGAGAAGCTGAGGTTATTTTCCTTAGAGCAGAGCAGGTTGAGAGGAGATTTGATAGAGGTATTCAAAATCATGAGGGGTAGATAGAGAGAAACTGTTCCCATTGGCGGAAGGGTCGAGAACCAGAGGTCACAGATTTAAAGTGATTGGCAGAAGAACCAAAGGCGACATGAGGAAGAACTTTTTTACGCAGCGAGTGGTTATGATCTGGAATGCACTGCCTGAAAGGGTGGTGGATGCAGATTCAATCGTGGCTTTCAAAAGGGAATTGGATATGTACCTGAAGGAAAAAAATTTGCAGGCAACGAGGAAAGGGCGGGGCAGTGGGACTAACTAAAGTGCTCTTGCAGCGAGCCAGCATGGGCTCGACAGGCCGAATGGCCTCCTTCTGTGCTGTAACCATTCTATGATTCGATGATTCTAAGGTAAAGTAGCACAGCACTCACTCATTTTAGGTGAAGTCCTGAGAGAATTTCCATGAAAAATGTGGTTAGAGTGTTGGTGAAGTCTTTGGGCTCGATTTTAATGGACCTCAGAGGATGGGTTTGGAGGCGGGTCGGCAACGAAAATCGGAAAAAGTGCCAGTTGGCTGAAAACCTGCCTCCAACCCGCCCCCATGCTAATTTTGTAAGTGTCGGGTCAGCCGCTCCCAAACTGACCCAACACCAAACGGTGGGACAGGCAGTTAAGGCAGTTAACAGCCTGTTAAGTGACTTGTTAATCCTATTTTAATCTGCGATTCTGATTTTGGTGCTTTTGGCTCCTGCTTCCTGTCTTCCGAGAAACACGCCAGCAGCAATGAGTCGGGTTTCTCGAGAACGTGATCTGTTGTCATTTGCTGCAGCTGCTTAAAAGCACTCCTGCAACATAGCTGACATTCAAATGCCACAACTTTGTTGTTGGAAGTATAGGATAAGATTTTGGAATTCGAATGACCTTGTGACTGTTCAAGCTGACAGCCATCTGCAGTGTGACCTGATTGGAATAATCTCAGGCCACTTTGACTGTGTGCTTGCAAGCTTCTTGCCTCAACTGAATCTATAGCTACAGGATGGGAACCATTTATATCCTCTCATCCTGGTCATCAGATTCGGAGTAAGAGCAACCGTGGCAGCACCACAATCAGCCACAACAGCAGCACCAGCACCAGGAGCAGCAACCTCCTCCTCACCCACCTAATGCTGCACAGGGCAGAGGGCCTCAGCGCAGGGCTGCACCTCGCCGCAGGAGATACCCCCAACACAGGGTTTACAGGCAGAGGATGAGCTTCCTCAACATGACTGAGCAGCAGTGCCAAAGGAGGCTGAGGCTTTCAAGAGAAGTAGTCGCTAACATCTGCGCAATGCTACACCAACACCTGGAGCCCGGAGGAGCGTGTGGACACTCCTTACCAGTGGCTGTCAAAGTCACCACCGCACTCAACTTCTTTGCTTCAGGCTCTTTCCAAGGATCAGCTGCAGACATCAGCTGCATCTCCCAGTCGGCCGCACACACCTGCATCATGCAGGTCACCGATGCCCTCTTTGCAAAGGGGCAAAATTACATCCACTTCTCCACGGATGATGCAAGTGTGACCGCGCGTGTGGTTGGCTTTGCCAAAATGGCAGGCTTGCCAATGGTGCAGGGTGTCATAGATTGCACACATGTAGCCATTAGGGCCCTCGATCACAACTCAGCTATATGAGTTAACCACAAGGGATTCCACTCCCTGAACGACCAGCTGGTGTGTAACCACAGAAGATCATCATGCATGTTTGCGCTAAGTACCCTGGCAGTTGCCATGACTCCTTCATCCTGCACCAGTCTACTGTGCCTCAGCTCTTCCATCCACCAAATCAACTTTGCAGATGGCTTCTTGGCGACGAGGGCTGTCCCCTGAAAAAGTGGCTTATGACACCGATGAGGAGGCCATCAAACGATGCTGAGGCCGCTACAATCTGAGTCACTTATCCACCAGAAGCATCATTGAGCAAACCATCGGCTTGCTCAAAATGCGCTTCCGATGCCTAGACAGATCTGGAGGAGCCCTGCAGTATGCACCAGCCAGGGTGTCCAGAATCATTGTGGTCTGCTGAGCCCTGCACAATAACGCACAGCAGCGCAGCTTAGTGCTGCCGGATGAACAAGTGGCTCAGTGCACAGCCTCCTCGGAGGATGAGGAGGAGGACGAGGAGGAGAATGAGGAGGAGGACTGAGGAGCAGGATGGAGAGCCACGCGTTGCGGGGCTGGATGTGGCCAGTGCAGCCGCACGTGACCACATTGCTGGCCGTCAGGCAAGGGAAGCACTCATCCATGCCAGATTCGCGTAAGCTTATGCTTCAAACACAGGTGGCTGGCAGATGGAAATGATTATAAGGCCGACATTCTTAAAACCTCTAAATGGTGGTGTCCGCTCACTCTCACCACCATCATTATAAATGGAGCTAGCCCTGAGCCCTCACTCTTGAACTTCTATTTCCCAGAACAGATAGGCCAGAACCTCAACTCTTTACCATTACTTTTGTTTAATTACATCACAAAAGGATGACATTCGATATTTAACAATGCTATAAAACATCCAAGTGACTACCCTTGTGACTATTAGTGCTTTAACTTCCTCTTACACGTGCTCCTACGTGGTGCTTCCCCTGTGGCTTCAGCAGATGTAGAGGCACCCGCTCCCATTCTTTTTGACTTTCCCAGCAGTCCCGCCTCCAAACCCGCCTCCTCAGGGTTGGTAAAATCCAGCCCAGAGAGATGGAAAGGTAAGGGTGCAAGGGAAGTAAGGGTAATGTGGGATGTGGAGGAGCAGGCTGACAATGCAGAGTGCTGGTAATGAGAAGAGAAGGGAAGCAGAGTGAAGATAAGTGTGATGTGAAACTCACTTTTGATGTTTGGACAAGATCATTGAAGCGTTTGCGGCACTGGAGCCAGGTGTGTCCACACAGCGACCTTGCGCTGACCTCCTCAGCTATCTCCTGCCAGGCTGCCTTCATCTGTTGAGGAGGCTACCTCCGGCCATCGGCAGGGAACAAAATGTCCCTGCGCCCTCTTACTCCCTCTACAAGAGCTTGCAGGGAGTCGTCGTTGAATCTAGGAGCAGCCTTCTTGCCTGTGGCAGCACTCACGGTGATTCTGGCCCTTTCCAGCAGCAGCAGCAGCAACGAGAAATAAGAGGCTGAGGCTACAGGGAGCCCTTAAAAACAAGTGCAGCAAAGACCTCATCAGTGCAGACCAACAGACCCGCTCCAACTCATTGCAGCAGGCAGCGCGCACGACGGGACTAATTGGACCAATTAAGTCAAAATGGGACACCAGGAGCGGCTGAAACCGGCAGTGGGTCTGAAACCCACCCACCAGGCAACCCGACTCCATCCCGCCTCCTCTATTAAAATCGAGCCCAAAGTGTTCCATAAAGTCTCCCAAAGTATCTCAAAAGTCCTCTTCAAATGCAGTGCAGTCAGTTAATCTCCAGCAGCAAGTGAACAGTGAAAGTTGAGCATGGCTTTAAGTAGCACTCGAAATCCTCAGCAACAACTTGTTTTACTCCTGTTCAGCTGGTCACTGTTAGGAGAGAAAAAGAAAGAAAGATTTGCATTTATATAGCGCCTTTCACAACCACCGGACATCCCAAAGTGCTTTACAGCCAATGAAGTATATTTTGAAGTGTAGTCACTGTTGTAATGCAGGAAACTCGGCAGCCAATTTGCACACAGCAAGATCCCACAAACAGCAATGTGATAATGACCAGATAATCTTTTTTTAGATGTTGATTGAGGGATAAAAATTGGTTCGGACACCTGGAATAACTCCACTGCTCTTCTTCACGGCCACCTGAGAGAGCAGTTGGGGCCTCGGTTTAACGTCTCATCTGAAAGACGGCACTTCCGACAGTGCAGCCCTCCCTCAGTACTGCACTGGAGGTAGTTAATTGAAACACTACCCATCAAAATGCCTCTTTAATGAGTGCTAGCAGTCAATTTATTTGTCAATCAGGCCCTTAGCGATCCTTCGGGTTGTCGTTCCTACTGCGCATTTCAACTCCTTTACTAAGATGACATCTTGCGCTAAATGCAGGCTAAACCTGGCATTACAGCTTAAGATCCCATCTTGGCCACATTGGAAGATCTTTACCATCTAAATTATCCCAGGAAAATCGCTCCCTAGGTAGTGGGGTTTTTTTTGGTCCAATTTCAAGTTTGTTAAGGCCAGTTTGTTGCATTGCTGGTTCTACTTAAATGCTCCAGTTGTTGAGTGTCAACATTGTGAACGGTGGTAAAACTAATGGGAGTGCAGCAAATGCTGCAGTTTATTTAATGACCAACTTTGGCTGGGTTTTTCGACTTAGTGCATAGGTACAGAAGGCAGAGGGCTAAATGGGAATGCAAGCTGCATAGACTTTCACACCCCTGAAATCTAGCACCTACAGGAAAATACCAAGGGGTAAAAATTCAGTTGGTTGCGCCTCCCGTTAGCGCCTTAAGAGGGCGCTAATGGGGCGCAAAGCCGCTAACGCCCGGGCGCAGCGATGTTTGCGCCGCTCGGGAACTTAACTAGAGATTGTGCGGTGGCGCTAAACCTTACCGCTGCGACCACCTGCGCGCGCAGATTGTGACGTCATTCCATGGTGCAACGCCCTTGTGGCGTCCCGGAGCGGAAATTGAGTGGCGCCCCCTGCCTTACCGCCTGGCGCATCCAACGACCGGAAGACTGGAAAGCTATCAATCGCTGTGGGGCTGGGGGGGGCGCTATTTAAAGGGGGCCTATTCCTGTCTTTTTCTGTGGTCGACATTTTTGCACCACTCGTTCTGAGAGAGAGAGAGAGATTCGGAGAGAGAGAAAGAGAGACTTCTGCATTGACTCAACGCTTTGTGAGGTAGTTTTGCCTACTGATCCTAACTTCGCTAGTACTTTAGTTGCTGTCCTTCATTACTTTGCTTGCAAAGAGAATATGGGGGCTGCACTAATTGGGGGCGTCGTCCTGCTCCAGCTGAATCGGAGGAGACAGAGATGCAGAGAGAGAGTGGCAATGATGGCCAGACGGAGGAGGGCCAACAGGCGTATGTACAGGAGAGCTTACCCTCCCAGGGTATATTGTGAACAGCTCTCCTACATTCATATGTCTGAGGAGCTGTGTTTGCGAAGGCTGCGATTCAGCAAGGAGGTGGTCACTGAGCTCTGCCACCTGCTGCAGCCAGATCTGCAGCCTCAACTGAGGTCCAGGACGTCTCTGTCGGTGGCAGTGAAGGTCACAGTGGCTCTCAACTTCTACGCTACTGGCTCATTTCAAGCTGCTGTTGGGGACATCGCCAATATCTCCCAGTTCGTGGTGAATTGCTGCATCCGGCAGGTCACAAATGCCCTCTTTAAAAGGAGACGAGAGTTCATCTCTTTCCCCATGACCCCAGACAAGCAGCGTGACCGCGCTCTGGGCTTTGCGAGGATAGCGGGCTTCCCCATGGTGCAGGGCGCCATTGACTGCACGCATGTGGCTTTGCGTGCTCCACATGAGAATGCCGAGGAATTCCGGAACAGAAAGGGGTTCCATTCCTTGAATGTTCAGTTGGTCTGTGACCACAGACAGCTGATACTCGCTGTCAATGCCCACTATTCTGGCAGCTGCCACGATGCTTTTATCCTGCGCCAGACTACTGTGGCAGAACTTTTCGAGGCACCGCATCAGCCAGTTGGTTGGCTTCTCGGGGACAAGGGGTATGCATTGAGCACCTGGCTGATGACACCGCTCCGTACGCCCAACACCCCTGCTGAGCTGCAGTACAATGAGAGCCATCAAGCTACCAGGAACATAATTGAGCGCACAATCGGCGTGCTGAAGCAATGGTTCCGCTGTCTCGACCATTCTGGAGGAGCCCTGCAGTACTCGCCTGAGCGAGTATCCAACTTCGTAGTTGTGTGCTGCATGTTGCATAACATGGCAATCCTCAGGACCCAGCCAATGCCACCAGGCCTTGGAACACCACCAGAGGAGGAGGAGGAAGAGGAGGAAGAGGAGGAGGAGGATGATCATCAGCAGCACCAAGGCGGGAGGGCGGACCACAATGGTGAAACTGCAAGGGCCGTCCGTCAACGGCTAATAGCAAGCCGCTTCTAGGGCCCCTGCTGTGGAAATGGCTTCTGCCATTGCTAACAACATCAATGAACCCAGCACGCAACCCCTAAGCCGGCCAAGGCACCAATAATTCCAACCATCAACCATGTATATTTTGAATACAGAAACTTTATTTTACAAACTGTGTGTGTCAATTCCTCATGACAAACTCATAGAAATAAACACAAAAAAACAGTCAATAACATAACTGGTTCTCACAACCTGGAGATAATGTCCAAAACACTAAACAAAAGTTGGACCATGAACCTCGACCTTTAATAAAAAAATGACCAGCATTTTGTCACACCTCCTACTTTTTGCCCTTCGAGGGTGATCTCCTTCCCTTGCGCACTTCCCCCCTTCTAACCCTACTGCTCCTCTGTAATGGGAGCTCAGTGGCTGCAGCAAGGCTGGTGGAAGGCTGCTGCTCGTCAGACCCTGACACTGCAGATGCCCCTGAAGGACGGCCTCGACCAGTTCTGGGCCTGGAGGGCCCGGCTGCAGACTGCACCAACTCTGCATGGGCGGCAGCAGTCTGTCCTACAGGCGGTGGCAAGTGCAGTGGAGAAGTGACAGTGTTGGCAGCAGGAATGCTGTCATCGTGAGAGAGGACAGCAAATCCCTGCTCGCCCGACACACTGGCACTCCCACGGGGCAGCACTTCAGCATCCAGAGCAATCTGCTGGAGAACAGATTGCTGGCCTGCTGCGGCACGGTGACAGCCCCGGGGACATGTGCACGAACCATCGAGGTTGGCAGCAGTCTGTGCTCGCGTGGCCTCAATCTGAGTCTGCATGAGAGCAGTCAGAGATGGGATCACGGCAGCCAGTGACTGAATTGCAGCACTAAGCGTTAGTGTGGCATCCGCCTGTGCTACAGCGAAGTGCTCCACACTCCTTGCCAGTGACTCAATGCATTCGGGCACCCTTCCCACTGCACCCATGAGCTCAGTGTGCATGCCCACCGCCTGGGTGTTCATTTCTGCGATCAGCCGCTCCTCCTCTGCGTCCATTGCAGTAGGAGTGTCTGGCATACTCTCCCTCTGGGGAGAAGGCCCCCGTTCTTCCCTACCCCCATGGCGTTGCTGCAGCCCGCTGGGTCCTGGAGCTTCACCCTCATCAGACCCTTCCCCCCTGCTCCCCTCCAGGGAAGGCGTGTTCCCAGTGTGGGCATGGGCTTCCTCGGGAGAGGGTGGCACTGATGCTCCGGCTTCCTCTTCCTCCTCGGCTGCAGCTTCACTCCCAGTGGCAGCTTCAGGGCCCGTCTCCTCAGCTGGTGAATCACCATCTGAAAGCAGGGAGGTACAAGAGTGGCTTTAGCGTGAGGACAGGGTGGCAGTAAGGGAGGAATAAGTGCAGCGAGTTAGCAAGTTGGATTGAAAGTGTCAAAGGCTGGTGTTGTGAGGGACAAGTGGAAGGACAGAGGACAAAAAGGTGATGACCTTACCATTGCTGTCCAGAACGGGGTCGGCGTCTCCAGTGGCGACGGGACCGATCACCCGGCTTGCCACAATCCTGTGGACGCGCTCCTCCAGATCGCTGAGGGGTTGCAGCTGAGGCCGCCCTCCACCTGTCCGTTGCTGCTGTCTCCGATTATGCGCCAGCTTGGCCTGTAAGAAAAAGGACAGCATCTGAGTAAATATACAGCCATGGCCTTGCCTGATGTGCCTCCCATAGGTGAATAGCCCTTACTGTATACAGCCATGGTCTTTCCTGATGTGCCTCCCATAGGTGAATAGCACTTACTGTATACAGCCATGGTCTTGCCTCATGTGCCTCCCATAGGTGAATAGCCCTTACTGTATGCAAAGTGTGGAATGTGTGTGTGTGTTTCCTGAAAGGGCCATAGGTGTTGGATGAGTGTTGTGCATTGGGGTTTTAAGACCCTCTGGCCATAGAGTGAGGTTGAGATGGAGGGATGGAGAGGTATTTATTAATGACCTGGATCAGGGAGTCGGATGCAGCATTTCCAAATTTGCAGACGACACTAAACTAGGAGGGGGGGTGGGCTCAGAGGAGGAGACCAGGAAGCTCCAGAGCGATTTGGACAGACTGGGTGATTGGGCGGATAAATGGCAGATGCACTATAATGTGGACAAGTGCGAAGTTATCCACCTTGGGTGCAGGAACGGGAGGGCAAATTATTATTTAAATGGCAATAAATTGGGAGAGGGGGAAGTACAGAGAGACCTGGGTGTTTTTGTACACCAGTCACTGAAGGCGAGCATGCAGGTGCAACAGGCGGTCAAGAAGGCAAACAGTATGCTGGCCTTCATAGCAAAAGGGTTGGAATACAGGAACAGGGATACCTTGCTGCAGCTGTACAGGGCACTGGTGAGACCACACCTCGAGTACTGTGTACAGTTTTGGTCGCCTCATCTGAGGAAAGATGTTCTTGCCATGGAGGGGGTGCAGCGGCGATTCACCAGGCTGATACCAGGAATGGCGGGATTGACCTATGAGGAGAGACTATGTAGTTTAGGGATGTACACACTGGAGTTTAGAAGATTGAGAGGGGACCTCATAGAAGTGTATAAAATTCTGACAGGTCTAGACAGACTAGATGCAGAAGGAATGTTTCCCTTGGCGGGTGAGAACAGAACTAGAGGACATAATTTAAGGATAAGGGCTAAACCATTTAGGACAGAAATGAGGGGGCAATTTCTTCACTCAGAGGGTGGTGAACCTGTGGAACTCATTGCCACAGAGGGCAGTGTACGCCAGCTCATTAAATATATTTAAGAGGGAATTAGATATATTTCTACAGGCAAAAGGGGTTAAGGGTTACGGAGAGAAGGCGGGGACGGGATACTGAATTGGAGGATCAGCCATGATCTCATTAAATGGCGGAGCAGGCTCGAAGGGCTGGATGGCCTACTCCTGCTCCTATCTTCTATGTATCTATGTATCTATGTATTGAGAAAAAGCCACTCACCCTGACGACCCGAGTGAGGTCGTTGAACTTTTTTGCGGCATTGAGTATGGGTCCTGGGCACCATGCTCCTGGAGGAGACGCTCTGAGCCACCTCCCTCCACACTCTTCTGTAGTCGCGTGGCAAAGGCCTCCTGCCACTCTCAGGGAAGAGTATACATCTTCTGCGCTCCACCGCGCCAACCAGAGCATCCAAGGCCCGCTCGGTGAAGCGATGAGCTCGTTCTCTCACCCTCTCCATCCTTGGCAGCAAAATGGATTCACAGGTCTCTCCAGGCCGAGATTCAAGGCTGCAATGAGCAGGGTGTGGCTGGGGAGCAAGTTGGCCCCCCCCCCGCTTTAAGAAGTGGCCGGCGCCAGTGTGTCTGTGTTCCCTCGCTAACTGGCAGCAGCTGTGCTGCGCTCGCACGCTGAGTTAGCGCCTCACTGCTCGGCCTTTGCGCCTTAAGACAGGTGTGCAGCGCCTGATTTAGCGCTCCACTCACCTCCCGGGGCGGTAAAAGTGAAGTTTCCAGTCAGTGGCGATAATTAGCGCCAGGCGCTAATATTTGCGTCCAGACGATATTTGCGCCCCAAACGGGGCGCGACCTAATTTTTCCCCCAAGTGCCTTAGGAACAATTACTTGGGTGTAACTGCAGGGCAGTGCAGGTGATGGCTGTTGTTAACCAAGGAGATGGCTACTGAGTTGTGCCATCTCATGGCACCCAAACTGTAGGGCCAGTCCACCGTGAGCATAGCTCTATTTGTGGTTTTTAAAGTGACCACAGCCATGGATTTTTATGCTTAAGGGTCATTTCAAATTGCCTGAGGGATTTGACAGGAGTGAGTGAACCCTTCCTCAATGCAGTGGTGGCTCCAAAATGTCTCTGAGGTTCTGCTGAGGCACGTAGCCCACAATGTGCAGGTTTGCCACTGAGCACAGGTGCAGAGATCAAGCCGCAAGGTTTATTTTGTATTGGCAGTCTCCCAAGGGTGCAGGGCAAAATTGATTGCATACATGTGTCTATTTGAGCTCCATCAAGCCATGCTGTGTCCTACAAAAATAGAAAATGATATTCCTCAGTCAATATGCAGATAATTTGTGTTGTCAGCAAGAGCATCCTCCATGTTTAGCTAGGTATCTAGGGAGTTGCCATGGTTCTTACAATCTATGATAGTCCTGCATTCAAGATCCAGGGAGCTAGCAGGCTGGATGGATGGCTCCTGGGGCATTTTAGTTATCCTCACTATAGACCTTGGAGATGATACCAGTCAACGTGACTACAAAAGGACTGAGTAGTAATAAAGTGAGGACCATGCCAAAACAATGGTACTGATTGAGCAGTGTTTTGGAGTCTTGAAACAACAATTCCTTTGACTGGATCATCTGGAGGGTGTTGAGAGAATGCAGACACCTTGCACGGCACCTCAGAGAATATGGCCAAAATAGTGACAGTGTGCTGTATTCTGCATAATATTGCAATCAAAAGAGGCATCATATGCAACAGACTGATGAGCTGCATACTTCAGAGTTTGAGGGTGACAAAGAGGGACTTGAAGATGTATCCGTTATAGATGAGGCAATGACGGAGATCCCGTTGCAAATGCCAGGAATGCAAGGGTGTATCAATGGTACCCACCCCAACATAATCCCAGAATATCAGAGTGGCTCCATGTCACTCCAAGTGAAGAAAGGCCTGCTAGAGCCCAATGATAATGGTGCCCAGCAGAGTGCTCGGACTGGCTCGAGATTGTGCAACATGGCCATTAATTAATTATTAGTGGCATTTTCGTCAACAGCTTAAGCAGCAAAAATAGACATTGCTGAGACTGGAAAATATAGATATATAATCATGCTACTTGTTGCCCTTCTTGTTTGAGCAGTTAAATTTTCCCAGCCCCTGCGCCACCGATGTGCTTCAAGTGCAGTGTCAGCTTATCGGAAAATTGTAGGAGTATCACCCATGACTTTGCATCCATTGAATGGACAGAACGTAATGGGCAGTGTGCCTACAATTGTCCAATAAGCTGCTCGCTGTGTGCGAGGCTGCACCAGTGGTAAGGGGGTCTAAGAAAATTCAGCCCTAGAAATAGAAATATATTGACTAAGGAATATCATTTTCTGTTATATGAGGAGAGATTGGGTCAACTAGGCCTGTATTCACTAGAGTTTAGAAGAATGAGAGGGGATCTCATTGAAACGTATAAAATTCTGACAGGGCTAGACAGACTGGATGCAGGGAGGATGTTTCCCCTGGCTGGGGGGTCTAGAACGAGGGGTCACAGTCTCAGGATACAGGGTAGGACATTTAGGACTGAGATGAGGAGAAATTTCTTCACTCAGAGGGTGGTGAACCTGTGGAATTCTCTACCACAGAAGGCTGTGGAGGCCAAGTCACTGAATATATTTAAGAAACAGATAGATAGATTTCTAGACACAAAAGGCATCAAGAGGTATGGGGAGAGAGCGGGAATATGGTATTGAGATAGAGGATCAGCCATGATCATATTGAATGGTGGAGCAGGCTCGAAGGGCCGAATGGCCTACTCCTGCTCCTATTTTTCTATGTTCTATGTTTCTATGTTCTATTTCTATTCTATTTTAGGCCTACATGTCTCAGCTACACTTATTGGTGAGCCTCACTCCCTATCAGAGTGTTTACACTTGCCCTGACAGCTCGGCAATTTTAATAGTATATCCAGGATCACGAACAGAAAAAAAATCTTTAAATTTGCCTCAGCTGCTGGACGTATCCTGTGCCTCGACAGGCTCCTCCTCATGTGTCAAGACAGCAGACCTTGTTTTAGGCTTTAACTGTCAAATACATTTATTGAATAATAGACAATGAAATAAATCAATAAATCTAATTACTCTCTCTCTTTGTTCTTTTCTTCTTATGATGTTACCAATTATGGAAACTATCTGGTATGTCTTAGTGGGCTACAATTTCCTCTGAATTATCACCTGTTTTGAAAACCCACTACTTCCTCACAAGTGGGTATCTCTGTGCTGGTATTTGCTTAGGTAAGATGTTATGACAGAGTCGATAATGCACTGTCAGGAGTTGAAGCTTTGAATGTGCAAGCAGATACCAATCTAGAAGTGCTTGTGTGATGAGAGTGGCGAGCCTCTTCCTGCAAGGCATCTCTTCTGATGTGTGACAGAAGAGTTGGTTTAGTTGCACAAACAGGGATATTCCTCTTTGAACAAACAATAGCTGGTGTAAGGGCTTTGCAAAACTTTGAGAAAGTACATGAAGCTAGGGCTACCTATGGTGAGCATTTCTCAGCGGTTTCCAAGCTTCTCTTGTCCCCTCACCTCAAAACTTGCCATCTCCCTCTTACTCTCTGCTGGAATTTTCCCGACCGAGTCGGGTCGGGTGCATGCGAGCTGCGTAGCAGGTCGGTATTCTGATGTATTGATCAGCCCACTCTTCAGGGTGACTTTAGCGTAATGGCCCCTATTAAAGTAGTTTCTCGGTCCTATTAAATGGTACGGGTCTGATGACGTTATCGATGACGCATTTCCAGCGGGAATACTTAAAGCAGGCTTGGCCACATCGCATTTGAAGGTTCATGTCGGGGTGTGGAAGGAGGATTGGAGAGGAGTGGGTTCTTGCGGAGAAATAGAAAAATGACTTCCCAAAGACAGAGGGCTGCACCCCGCTTTTCCGATGATTCCCTACATATTCTTGTGGAGGGAGTCAGAGCACACAAGGAGGTCCTCTTCCCTGCTGATGGGCGGAAGAGACCCCCCCAGGAGACAAAAAGAGCCTGGCTCCACATTGCTGAGGAGGTCAACAGCAGGGATGTTGTAAGGAGGACCTGGGTGCAGTGCAGGAAGAGATTCAATGATCTCAAGAGATTAGGAAAGGTGAGTACAATGCCACACTCACCTTCATCCTGATGTGCCTGTCACCACATCCCCATCACTGCCTTCCCAAGCCTACTCTTGCACATCATTCCTCACACCAACATACCTTCCAGGTCCACCCATCCCTCTCTCGCTATCTACATACTTACACCCCCATCTGACTAGCCACCACTCACACTCACCCTCATCCTAATGTAATCATAGCAAGTAAGACCACAGAAAGAGACCATTTGGCATTGACACCTCACTCCCTCATAGTCACCCTCTACAGATGTAACCCACACATTCCTTACACTCATTCCACCACTCTCACTCAAACTTCTCTACTTTCCCTCCTTGCAGGAGAAGAGAGCCCACAACAACAGGGAAAGGGAGGGAACCAGAGGTGGCCCTCCATCCTTCAGTACCTTAACTGCAGCAGAGGAGGCGGCCCTGGTGGTCTTAAGAGTTGCAGAGCAGCTGGAGGTGGGAGATGGAGAGATGGGGCCCTCTCAGCAACCTGGTGACAAAATTACATCTCATACAGCCACATGGCATACAGCAGTCACTCATATGGTGACTGATGTCATCAGCCAGTGAATGTTCATCATATGCATAATGGTATCATTACCCATTCTTAATATAACATTTCTAAATCATCTCTTTACTCTCCCACAGGTCCATCAAGAACACCACCTCCCCTCCCACCAGCCAGAGGAGGAAGATGACTCCTCAGAGGAGCCTCCAGTCTCTGAGGGTGCACCGTCAGCAGACCCAAGCACACCCAGCACCAGCGCAGATACGCACACCTCGGTGGGTCCTGTGCGAGATAGAGTAGTGTTGTCATGGGTGTTTCACACTTCACAAGTGAGCAAGAGCAGATGATGTTGACAGGAACAGCAATAGAGACTCCTCCCCGGAGGGCCAAAGACGCTCCAAGCTCTGCTCAGCTGCATGCAGACGCTGAGCCTCAGAAGCCATCCAGAAAGAAAGACTTGCATTTATATAGCGCCTTTCACGACCACCAGACGTCTCAAAGCACTTTACAGCCAATGAAGTAATTTTGAAGTGTAGTCACTGTTGTAATGTGGGAAACATGGCAGCCAATTTGTGCACAGCAAGGTCCCACAAACAGCAATGTGATAATGACCAGATAATCTGTTTTTGTTATGTTGATTGAGGGATAAATATTGGCCAGGACACCGGGGATAACTCCCCTACTCTTCTTCGAAATAGTGCCATGGGATCTTTTACATCCACCTGAGAGAGCAGACGGGGCCTTGGTTTAACGTCTCATCCGAAAGACGGCACCTCCGACAGTGCAGCACTCCCACAGCACTGCACTGGAGTGCCAGCCTAGATTTATGTGCTGAAGTCCTTGGAGTGGGACTGTGAACCCACAACTTTCTGACTCAGAGGCGAGTGTGCTACCCACTGAGCCACAGCTGACACTGGTGATCGTGGAGGGGCAGTAAGAAATGCAGGAGGCTCTGGCAGGTTTTGCAGCTGCGATGTCTGCAAATGTGCAGAGAATGGAGGAGTCCATCTCCAACATGAGCACCATCATGTAACAGGTGATGCTGACTGTAAGCTTTTCCATGGAAAGGATGGCCATCTGCATGGAGGAGCTAATGCGCCACTCACAGGAGCACATGCTAGCTATGGAGAACAGATGACAGAGGCTCATAGACCTCCTTTCTAGGATGGATCCAAACGTAGACTTGGGTCCTCATGGCCCCCCTGCTGTGCAACAAGGTGCTCTCCAGCTCCTTACTAGCAGGGAAGTGCGGGTGGCCCATGAGAGGGATGATGGTGAGAGGGGACATGGAAGTGGGGGCTCCTCTCAAAGCGTTCACACTTCTCGCCCGTTGCCTGCCCCGTCCCCCACCCCACCACCAGTCAAAGCCTCAGATGCCTCCTCGGACAGCGATGGCCAAGTCTGCCCCTGCACAGTCGCAGGAGGAGCAGACTTTGGCGGGGCCCTCACATGCGCCAAAACCCAGAGGATGTCCGCCAAAAGTGTCTAAACATTCGCAGCAGGGAAGTGAGCAGCCTGCCTCTACCTCTGCTGAAGCCACAGGGGTGCACCTCGTAGAAGAACGCGTAAAAGAAAAATGACATAGAAATAGATGCACATGGGTGTATAAAGAAGTATTATTGTTACGGTTCCGTTACTGTTATCACACATATAAATCTATTTATTTTCAGCACTTTCCAGTCGTGCCCATTTTTATCTGTTGCTTTAGAAGTGGCTTTGTGAGTTGGAGTGAATGATGAGACATAACGGAACCTCCAGTAATGGTGGTCAGTATGAAAGGAATGGCTTTTTATTGTAGGGATGCTTTATGGTGTTTTTGGTGGGGGGGGATGCGCAGGGGGGGGCGGGGGGGGCGGATCTTGGCACAGCATGTGGCAGTCATATGGGTGCAATGCAGGAAGTTAAGTAAATCTGGCCATGATGTGGCCATCCCTGGCCTCCCGGGCAGCAATGTGCTCCGGTGCTGATGGCATCTGGACCTCAGGTTCCTCTTGCTCCTGCTCCTCCTCCTCTTCTGAAGAGGCTGTGTGCTCTGCACCTTGCTCCTCATGCAGCTCTAACCTTCGTTGCTGCGCTATATTGTGCAGAGCACAGCAGACGACGATGATTCTTGAGACCCTGGCTGGTGCATACTGAAGGGCTCCTCCAAATCTCTCAAGGTGTCTGAAGTGCATCTTGAGCATGCCTATTGTCTGCTCTATGACACATCTGGTGGACATGTGGCTTTCATTATAACGCTCCTCAGCCTCATTGCTTGGCCTGCTCAAGGGTGTCATAAGCCATGTCTTCAGTGGCCTTGTCTCTAAACAGCCAGCCGGTAAGTGTGTTTGGCGGTGTGAAGAGCTGAGGGAGGGTGGACTGGCGCAGCATGAAAGAGTCATGACAGCTGCCAGGGGATTTGGCGCACACAATATCTTCCTATGGTTACAGCGGAGCTGCATATTGAAGGAGTGGAAGCCCTTGCAGTTCACAAACACTGGGTGATGATGGGGTGCGCTGATGGCCACATGTGTGCAGTCGATGATGCCCTGCACTCATGGGAAGCCAGCCAGAGCGACAAAGCTGAGCGCACGCTCACTAACACTGGCTTCATCAGTGTCAAAGTTCACACAATTGGCTGACTTGTTAAACATGTCATCGGTCACCTGGGTGATGTCTCTGTGAGTGGCCGACTGCGAGATGCCGCAAATGTCTGCAGCAAATCCCTGGACGGAGCCTGAGGCGAAGAAGTTGAGGGTGCTGGTGAGTTTGACAGCCACTGGTAAGGCATGTCCGCCAGGTCCTCTGGGCTGCAGGTCTTGCTCGAGCAATATGCAAATATCTGTGATGACCTGGCGTGATAGCCTTAGCCTCTTTTGGCACTGCTGTTGAGTCATGTTGAGGAAGCTCAGCCTCTGCCTGTCTACCCTCTGTTGTGGGTCTCACCCCCGGCGCAGTGCAGCCCTGTGCTGATGCCCTCTGTATTGTGGAGCATCAGGTCGTTGAGGAGAAGGTTGGTGGTGTTATTTTTGGTGTTGCTGGTGTACCTGATGCTGCTGGTGTTGGGGCTCATCCTGGTCCGATTGTGAGGACCAAGGTGAGACAGTATAAGCATCACCCATGCTGATGTAAAAGATGGCAGGTGAAGTAGAGATCAGAGAAGGAATTTGTTAATTTAAAAAAAAAAATATTCAGTTATGGAATGTGGGCATTGCTGGCAGCGCCAGCATTTATTGCCCATCCCTAATTGCCCTTGAGAAGGTGGTGGTGAGCCGCCTTCTTGAACCGCTGCAGTCCGTGTGGTGAAGGTACTCCCACAGTGCTGTTAGGTAGGGAGTTCCAGGATTTTGACCCAGCGACGATGAAGGATCGGCGATATACTTGTAAGTCAGGATGGTGTGTGACTTGGAGGGGAACTTGGAGGTGGTGGTGTTCCCATGCGCCTGCTGCCCTTTTCCTTCTAGGTGGAAGAGGTCGCGAGTTTGGGAGGTGCTGCCGAAGAAGCCTTGGCGAGTTGCTGCAGTGCATCTTGTAAATGGTACACACTGCAGCCACGGTACACCGGTGGTGGAGGGAGTGAATGTTTAAGGTGGTAGATGGGGTGCCAATAAAGTGGCTGCTTTGTCCTGGATGGTGTCGAGCTTCTTGAGTGTTGTTGGAGCTGCACTCATCCAGGCAAGTGGAGAGTATTCCATCACAATCCATACTTGTGCCTTGCAGATGGTAGAAAGGCTTTGGGGAGTCAGGAAGTGAGACACTCGCTGAAGAATACCTAGCCTCTGACCTGCTCTTGTTGCCACAGTATTTATGTGGCTGGTCCAGTTGAGTTTCTGGTCAATGATGACCCCCCAGGATGTTGATGGTGGGGGAATCGGTGATGGTAATACTATTGAATGTCAAGGGCCGGTGGTTAGACTCACGCTTGTTGGAGATAGTCATTGCCTGGCACTTCTGTGGCGCAAATGTTACCTGCCACTTTCAGCCCAAGCCTGAACGTCGTCCAGGTCTTGTTGCATGCAGGCATTGACTGCTTCATTATCTGAGGAGTTGTCAATGGCACTGAACACTGTGCAGTCATCAGCGAACATCCCCATTTCTGACCTTATGTTGGAGGGAAGGTCATCGATGAAGCAGCTAAAGATGGTTGGGCCGAGGACACTGCCCTGAGGAACTCCTGCAGCGATGTCCTGGGGCTGTGACGATTGACCTTCAATCACCACAACCATCTTCCTTTGTGCTCGGTATGACTCCAGCCAGTGGAGAGTTTTCCCCCCGATTCCCATTGACTTCAGTTTTACTAGGGCTCCTTGATGCCACACTCGGTCAAATGCTGCCTTGATGTCAAGGGCAGTCACTCTCACCTCACCTCTGGAATTCAGCTCTTTTGTCCATGTTTGGACCAAGGCTGTAATGAGGTTTGGAGCCAAGTGATCTTGGCGGAACCCAAACTGGGCATCAGTGAGCAGGTTATTGGTGAGTAAGTGCTGCTTGATAGCACTTTCGATGACACCTTCCATCACTTTGCTGATGATTGCGAGTAGACAGATGGGGCGGTAATTAGCCGGATTGGATTTGTCCTGCTTTTTGTGGACAGGACATACCTGGGCAGTTTTTCATATTGTCGGATATATGCCAGTGTTGTAGCTGTACTGGAACAGCTTGGCTAGATGCGTGGCTAGTTCTGGAGCACAAGTCTTCAGCGCGATAGCCGGGATGTTGTCAGGGCCCATAGCCTTTGCTTTATCCTGTGCGCTCAGCCATTTCTTGATATCACGTGGTGTGAATCGAATTGGCTGAAGACTGGCCTCTGTGATGGTGGTGACCTCAGGATTAGGCCGATATGGATCATCCACTCGGCACTTCTGGCTGAAGATGGTTGCAAACACTTCAGCCTTGTCTTTTGCACTTACGTGCTGGGCTCCACCATCATTGAGGATGGGGATATTCATGGAGCCTCTTCCTCTCGTTAGTTGTTTAATGGTCCACAACCATTCATGACTGGATGTGGCAGGACTGCAGAGCTTTAATCTGATCTGTTCATTGTGGGATCGCTTAGCCCTGTCTATAGCATGCTGCTTCCGCTTTTTAGCATGCATGTAGTCCTGTGTTACAGCTTCCCCAGGTTGGCACCTCATTTTAAGGTACGCCTGGTGCTGCTCCTGGCATGCTCTTCTACACTCCTTATTGAACTAGGGTTGGTCCCCTGGCTTGATGGTAATGGTAGAGTGAGGGATATGCCAGTCCATGAGGTTACAGATTGTGATGGAATACATATCTGCTGCTGCTGATGGCCGACAGCGCCTCATGGATGCCCAGTTTTGAGCTGCTAGATCTGTTCTGAATCTATCCCATTTAACACGGTGGTAGTGCCACACAACACGATGGAGGGTGTCCTCAGTCTCCACATTGACTGTGCGGTGGTCACTGCTACCAATACTGTCATGGACAGATGCATCTGCGACAGGTAGATTGGTGAGGACGAGGTCAAGTAGGTTTTTCCCTCATGTTGGTTCTCTCACCACCTGTTGCAGGCCCAGACTGGCAGCTATGTCCTTCAGCACCCGGCCAGCTCGGAACTTGCCTGACTTTCATCCCATTTGGAGTTCCACAACAGGTGGGCTTTCAGCTCCATGAGACTACCACACGGGTGGTGAAGGCGAAAATCTAACCATGTGCTTTCAGTAACGGCACTAGTGCTGGTTATGGAGCAGTTTTTGTTCTGGAGGGAGAGAAGATAATGTTACAGATATTGGCCCGGATTGTCCTCTGAGCGGTGAAGCCATTCACCTCATGTACAGTTGTACACAGACTTTTCACAGGCTTGTCAGCAGAGATTTCTACTAATCTGACATCTGATCCAGTGTGGCGCCCTCTACAGAGGATCTGTGGTGTCTATGAGGAGGCAAAGCAGCAGCGAGACTCTTCAACCAATCAGAATGAAGTATCCTTACTGAGCCACGCAGACTGCAAACTAGGAAGTGATAAACAGGAAATATAAATTATATTTAAATCAATGTACATGAAGCGAAATGAACATTGGGACATACAGTTGCGATTAAGGGAGAGAGATAAAAGAGAAAAAAAAACTAAAAAAAAAAATTATAAAAAAAAAATCTGCAACATTAAATTTCTTCTGAGAGAATGAGACTCCACACTTATAAAATTCATTTTTCAGGGCCACAGAGGTTGTTCAGAAGTAATTACCACTTTATTGCGTTGTTAAAAACTCACTTACTCCTGAGTGCACTAGCTCTAACTTTTTCATCCATTTTTAGTGCAAAACTAATGGGTAATTAGCCCAAGTTCAAGCCATTACAGCGATTTCAGTGCCGAGTCTATCAATGAGGACTGAAACAACACACGCTGTGGAGGAGCAGGGTATCTCTAACAGCAACTTCTGGATTTCCATGTTTAAATGTGCATGTGTAGATGCTAGAAGTTGCTGTCAGATTTACCCAGTAATAACTGCGAGCGCTGATAGCCTCACCGTTGTTATTGCAGAAAAATTTGGGCCATATTAAGATTCTCATCTTTGCTTTCAAATCCCTCCATGGCCTCACCCCTCCCCATTTCTATAACTTCCTCCAGCCTTACAACCCTCCAAGATCTCCGCGTTCCTCCAATTCTGGCCTCTCACACATCCCCAATTTTAATCACTTCACCATTGGCGGTTGTGCCTTCAGCTGCCTAGACGCTGAGTTCTGGAATTCTCTCCCTGAACCTCTCTGCCTCTACCTCTCTCCTCCTTTAAAACAGTCATAAAAACTTACCTCTTTGACCAAGCTTTTGGTCACCTGTCCTATTTTCATGTCTCAGTGTCAAATTTTGTTTGATAACGCTCCTGTGAAGTGCCTTGGGACATTTTACTATAAAAGTGCTATATAAATGTAGGTTATTGATGTTGTTGACATTTGCATGGCATGGACGCTTTCTCCCATATGAATGCATGATGATGAGAAGTGGAGGTGAAGTGGAGAGGTTGCCTCTTGCAGAAGTGAGTTTCCCTGACGCCCAGGCATTGGCAGAGAAAGAGTACGAGAGATAAGGAGGGGGCTGAAGCCTCGAGCAGTGGCAGAGAATGTGGAATGACAATGGTGTCTTGACTTACCTTAGTTACCCTTGTGAGGTCATTGACTCTCTTAATGCACTGTGTGGCCATTCTTGGAGGTGGTAGAGATTGTATTTACTGCCTCCGCCATGTCTGTCCAAACAGCCTGAATGACCTTATGATGTGGCTTCCTGCCCTCAGGCCCTCACTTCAGCCAGCAACACCTCCAAAAACAAATCTGACAATCTGGGAGCCCCTCCAGCTACTGTCCTCCTCCTTTGAGGCTTATGCTTCTTTACATGTTCTTGGACTTGTGCTTCCTGTTACTCAAAACCTGATGTCAGCATTTAACTGGCTATTTCCCTTCCTGCCTGTGGTGGTAAGCCAATGAGGAGCGGTATGACCATTCAAACCCCACCCAGAATTGATAATGAGGACTCTGGGAGGAAAGACGGTGCATTAGCAGTGGAGTCACATGGCCTGGCAGTAATCTTGCTTCATCTCTAACCCACCAATCAGAGGACATCCAACCTAACCTCTTCAAAAGTTGATTGACTCCCCAGTTTGAATACTCCAGGCTAATAAATGTGTCAAAAGAATTATCGGGGTTTTGTGAATAATTGTCAGCTAATTCAAATGGAGTGACCAGTCAGACATATTAGCTGTTTGAATTGTGTGGCTTGCCTCCTCCCTCAAGCCAACTACCCAGAGACAACTGAACAGTTCATAATTGCAGTGCTAAACTGTGAAATAAGCAATATTCTTACACAATAGTTGCTTTCTCCAACTGCCCGAAAACAACCAAACAGTAAGTAGTCCTCACATGCTTGTATTGAGTTAGTCTGGAACACGATTTCAGAGTGTAGATGGTTTTTAACTCCTTCTGACCTGTGACTGAATTAAAGGACTTAATACCAAGCTAAAACCAGACAAAATACTTTATTTTTGTCACACATCATTTTTTTTGAGTAATGTTGCTTTACTTGAGCTGGTAATAATTAGAACAACTCTCAAATTACAGCACTATTATATTGCTGAAAAGCACATGAAGTAGACTCATCCATGATGGGAATTCAATAGCACACAGTAATTGCTTATTGTAGCACAGTACAAGGAAAATTCAAGTAAGATATTACCTTGCAATAATTTGTCATAAATAATGTGTTATAACTGCTTCTCAATAAAGTGACCTAATGTATAGGCTAGAGCAGCATTGGTAGGATTTTCCTCTGTATCTTCACCAGTTTAGAGGTATTGGGTGTAAACAGGGTTTCTGCAGCACTTCTGATGAAGTCACAGCAACGCAGTGGCAAAAAGTCTGAAGAAACTTAAGGCTAAATGAATCTCAAAGAACAATCAAAGCAAATGGACTAAGCTCAATGCTATGTACTTCCATGTTCCTTCTAAATGGGCAATGCGAAGTCTATCGGAAAGTTTGTCAGTGCTGATTTACAAATTTTGGGGCTCATTTTAAAAGATGTTGGGCCAAATCTTGCCGTTATTAATGTGCAAATCGGTCAGTACGTTCAGAGGATTAAGAGATATGCTCTGAACTTTCTGATAGATTTACACCATTCCACTGTTCACTCCACACAAATAGCATTAGTCTCACCGTTATTTTTAAGAACTTGCTGGATTTTCATATTAATTGCACACTAAACTCAATGCAGAAAGTTAAGGCTGAAATTTAACAGTGTTTAATAATTTGATAATTGTTAAAGCAATGGCAAACAACTCTCTGGCCCAGAAAGGGGACAATTGAAATTTCAATCTCATTCCTGCATGTAGTCAATTGTTGTTAGAGATTTAAAATATGTCAACTTTTAAAGTTTTACATTTTTTTCTTACTGTTCCTTTCTGTCCCTTTTTTTGCTTTCTCTTAATCCAGTCTTTGTTTCCCTCTTTTTGTTTCTCTTTCTGTACTTGATTTGACTCTATTTCACCCTCCTTCTACATCATTCCTCTATTTCTTTCGCAATCCTTAAATCACAATGGTTAAGGAGATACACTGTTGGTCCTGCAGTTCACTAAGGTCTCAGATGCCCCGTTGCCCTCACTATGCCATTATCAGCTTACACTTCCAGCAACTTACAGTGCAAAAAACATTTGAGCTGAAGGGTGTAGGAAAAGTCTAACTAACGGGATACACCATGAGATACCCCGCCCCAGCAAGATCTGGCCCATTATTGCCCCAGTGCAACTGAGCTTACCCTATTCTTTCCGTTTCTGAACAAGCTCACTTAAATATGCAAACTTGCACTTTCTTAATATTCATAACATAAGCTTGAGCATGGCATTCACATCATTATCATGTTCACCAGGCATTTTGAAGATGTTGTTCTCACTACAGGAGGCCAGAGCAAATCCAATAGTAAAAATGCCATATTTGTTTCACCACAGGGAACTAAAAATTGACAAGTGACTTTTCAAACTTTTACTATTAAAAAGAAGCTACTGAGTTGTGCACTATTTTTGATGTCAATTTCAAACGGACATAAGTAAAATAGAGCATGACAAATAATTGCAAGACCATTAAGTAGATGCAAGTGTCTTTTATAGTAAAAGTCATTTAAGATACATTGGTAACGGAAGTCGGTCCCAAGTTTGCAGGTCAGAAAAATATATGTTAGTGAAATATATAAAACAAATTCTAGAATAAATCTTACAATGGGGGCATTTTGCATTGCTTGATTGGCTGTGGTTGAATTAATTATTGGCTCTGGAATGTTTCAATAGTACTTAGCCAAAGCAACTTTATTGTCCAGCAAACCTAATTAAGAATGGGATTGAAATGTAGAAAGATATAGCTATATAGGTGTCGATGGTTAAATACTGAATGCAGCAAAGTTGCTCCTGTGCTGTTGAGATAAAGGACAGTTATCTGTGAAATGTAACTGGTCAGAACCAAAAAATATAGATGTAATTTTTAATTGGAATACTAGAGTTTTTGGAATATTAGCCTGGGGGGGTTAAGGAGAAATTTCACAGAGCTTTGTTTCCTGAGATGTTTTAGTTGCGGTGATTAAGTGAGAGAGGCTCCTCGAAAGGGCATAACAACGACAACTTGCATTTATATAGCACTTTTAACACAGCAAAAACATCCCAAGGTGCTTCACAGAAGTGTTATCACAAAAAGCTTGATACCAAGCCACATAAAGAGATATGAGAACAGGTGACCAAAGCTTGGTCAAAGAGGTCAGTTTTAGGGAGCGACTTAAAGGAAGGGAGAGTGGTAGAGAGGCGGAGAGGTTTAGGGGGGGAATTCCAGAGCTTAGGGCCTAGGCAGCTGAATAGTGGAGCGATGAAAATCAGGATGCTCAAGAGGCCAGAATTGGAGGAACGCAGAGATCTTGGAGGGTTGTAGGGCTGGAGGCGGTTACAGGGAAGGGCGAGGCCATTGAATACAAGGATGAGATTTTAACAATTGAGGTGTTGCTAATAGTGAACCGATAAGCCTGTGTTTTATTGCGTTTTTACAAATGTCTGTGTGCAGTTTTTCATGTGTAAAGGTGCCTCATCTTGTGCCCCATTTTTAAGGTACATTGCTATGGGTTTGCCTTGCAGTTGTGCTAAGTTTTGGCAAAATAGGACTGTTGAGATCTAGCGCAAATATTTGGGTGTTTGGTTCAGAAATTCAGCTACGCAGCACCTGTTTTGCAGGCACTAAACAGCCTCTGAAGCCTCTATTATGGTGGGCAGGAAGCTTGCCCACATTTCCAGCTGGAAGTGCGCCGGCCGCCATATTGGATATGGTTGTTGCACTGTTGTTAGGAGTGCATGTTGGGAACATTTAAAGGGGGAAATCATTTATTTAAACTAGGATTCTGTGCTTCTTGCAGGCCCTCTTCTTGATTTTTGAATGCCCCAGTGCTTCACTCGCCATGTGCTGAACTCGCACAGCACCATGTGGTGCTAACCGGCATGAGGCCCAATATTGGGGGTTCCTCGGAACTCATCATTCAGGTGCAGGGATTGCACCTTGCACCCCCCTGCACTCCCAAAAATGGATGCACTCGAAGTTATGGGCCATAAAATTGTGATAAACTTTTACACTCATTTGACCTGTACAGCAAATGTTCTGCTACTTGTCAGCCTGAACGTAGTTGAGACGTGAGAGCGCCGACGAATGTACTTCTGATGCACTGGCAAATTCAAAAACAACACCATTAGAGTACTGACAACTAGAGCATGAACTAACAAACCATTAAAAAACAGCTTAACTGTTGTAAGTAATGCTCCTCAAAATGAAATTGCTTTTATAGTATTATTGCTTTTATCCACAGACATACAAATATCTAATGAGTATTGCTAAACCCATCTGTTTCAGAGGTGTTGGAAAGCTGCCATTTAATTTAAATTGAAGTGAACATGTCTTACTTATATTCTTAAGGAGAGCTGATATTTTACAATTTTTAAAGAGGATTGCAAATTATAGATGCTACTTCCAGGACTCCTGAGAAAAGCGCTCTTTGCTAGCTGAAATCGAGACTCTGAACAAAAACCACAAAATGCTTTCATCTAGTAACGTCAGCAGCTCGTCTTCATTCTTCTTTCTGCGACCACATCAAGAAAATATTTAAAGAGTACAACTTTCCCTGTGTCATTGATTGTAAAAGCCTTTGGGAGATAACCTTTGACCCGAGGCTGAAATCTTACCAGGCACCAGACAATTCAATTTGATTTATTATACATTCCCTTCCACCTTTACAAACTATATGGAATTTATCCCTGATAGGATCACGGCAGGAACATGTTTCATCTTTCTTGCTGCCTTTATCTTTGTGGAAAGAAAGCGACATTGATCGGCAGTAATTTCAGTTATAGACTCGGGCAGATTTTAAGATAAACTGACCTGCAAATATATTACATTTTATCGAGAGTTGATGATCCAGCCGTCTGTCTATTATATACCATTTACTTGAAAAATGGCAAATTTTCAATGTGCAAGTTAATCTACAGAAAACTGACACAATGGGGGTAATTTTAACTCCCAAACCGAGTGAGTTTGGGTCGGGTGAGATGTTAAAATTTTAAAAATCTCAAATATGAACCTAGTCTGCCTCGAACCCTCCCACTTGTGGTTTTAATGGAGGTGGGACAGGGGTGGGCAACCAAACCCCTCCTAGCAGGCGGGTCACTCGTTCAAATATTTTAATTAGTCTGCATGCCTCAGATTTTATCGCTCTTCCAGCTTTAACGCTGGCCGGCCGGGTTTCCTGGACCTCAGGAAACCCAGCAGATAAAGGGAGGCGAGGACTGCTGCATCGAAGAGTTAAGTGCCTTTACATCACTGCTTGTGGGCCAGGAAGAGCAGGAGTGCTTCCCCCAGCAAACCAAGCAAACCTGCTTTCCTCTCCATGATTGGACCCACCCCCCATGATCAGCGAAGCCCCCCCGAACCCTAAACACTGCCACCGATAGATCTCCGACCCACCGCGATCACCCTCTGATCCTCTTAACCACGCTGTACCCACTTCCCTCCTCCCCTGCGATCTCTTAGAAGATGAGACTGGGGAATTAATATTGGTGAACGGTGAAATGGCAGAGACTCTGAACAAATATTCATGGTAGAAGACACTAACAACATCCCAATAATGGATAATCAAGGGGCCACAGGGAGGGGGGACCTAAAGACAATCACTATCACTAAGGAAATAGTACTTGGTAAAATAATGGGACTAAAAGATGACAAGTCCCCTGGACCAGATGGCCTGCATCCAGGGTCTTAAAAGAAGTGGCTGCAGAGATAGTGGATGCATTGGTTGCAATATACCAAAATTCCCTGGACTCTGGAGAGGTCCCAGCGGATTGGAAAACCGCAAATGTAACACCCCTATTTAAGAAAGACGGAGTCAGAAAACAGGAAACTATAGACCAGTTAGCCTAACATCTGTCGTTAGGAAAATGCTGGAGTCCTTCATTAAGGAAGCAGTAGCAGGGCATTTGGAAAATCATAATGCGGTCAAGCAGAGTCAGCATGGTTTTATGAAAGGGAAATCATGTTTAACAAATTTGCTGGAGTTCTTTGAGGAGGTAACGACAGGGTGGACAAAGGTGAACGAGTGGATGTGGTATATTTGGATTTCCAGAAGGCATTCGATAAGATGCCACATAAAAGGTTACTGCATAAGATAAGAGTTCACGGAATTGGGGGTAATATATTAGCATGGATAGAGAATTGGCTAACTAACAGCAAGCAGAGAGTCGGGATAAATGGGTCATTTTCCGGTTGGCAAACGGTAACTAGTGGGGTGCCACAGGGATTGGTGCTGGGGCCTCAACTATTTACAATCTACATTAATGACTTGGATGAAGGGACCGAGTGTAATGTAGCCAAGTTTGCGGATGATACAAAGATGGGTGAGAAAGCAAGTTGTGCAGAGGACTCAAAGAACCTGCAAAGGGATATAGACAGGCTAAGTGAGTGGGCAAACATTTGGCAGATGGAGTATAATGTGGGAAAGTGCGAGGTTATCCACTTTGGCAGGAAAAATAAAAAAGCAAATTATTATTTAAAATGATAGAGATTACAAAATGCTACATTTCAGAGGGGCCTGGGGGGTCTTTGTGCATGAAACACAAAAAGTTAGCATGCAGGTACAGCAAGTAATCAAAAAGGCAAATGGAATGTTGGCCTTTATTTCAAAGGGGTTGGAGTATAAAAGCAGGGAAGTCCTGCTACAACTGTACAGGGTATTGGTGAGTCCACACCTTGAGTACTGCGTACAGTTTTGGTCTCCTTATTTAAGGAAGGATATACTTGCATTGGAGGCAGTTCAGAGACGATTCACTAGATTAATTCCGGAGATGAGGGGGTTGACTTATGAGGAAAGGTTGAGCAGACTGGGCCTATGCTCACTGGAATTTAGAAGAATGAGAGGTGATCTTATTGAAACATATAAGATACTGAGGGGGCTCAACAAGGTAGATGCAGAGAGGATGTTTCCCCTCGTGGGGAAATCTAGAATGCGGGGGCACAGTTTTAGAATAAAGGGTCGCCCTTTTAGAACTGAGATGAGGAGGAATTTCTTCTCTCAGAGGGTCGTAAATTTGTGGAATTCTCTGCCCCAGAGAGCTGTGGAGGCTGGGTCATTAAATACATTTAAGGTGGAGATAGACAAATTTTTGCAAGATAAGGGAGTGAAGGGTTATGGGGAGTGGGCGGGGAAGTGGCTTTGAGCCCAAGATCAGCCATGATCTTATTGAATGGTGGAGCAGGTTCGAGGGGCCAAATGGCCTATTCCTGCTCCTATTTCATATGTTCTTATGTTCTTTCCCGAGGAGCAGGAAACCTACCTGCTCCTGGGCTTCGGCCTCTTCTGCAACGTTCCCCGCCTGACAGGGAGCCAAGCCTATCAATCAAGCTGGCTTCCAGGTGGGGAACCTCCACTCTACAGCGTTCACCTGACAAGAACTCCTCCCAGCCTGCTTGGAAATCCTGCCCTAGTATATATAGGGGCCTATGGGTCACATCCTTAATGTAACCCCTCTTTTTAAAAAAGGAGGGAGGGAGAAAGCAGGGAATTATAGACCAGTCAGCCTGACATCGGTGGTGGGTAAAATGATGGAATCAATTATTAAAGATGTCATAACAGACCATTTGGAAAGTGGCGACATGATAGGTCCAAGTCAGCATGGATTTGTGAAAGGGAAATCATGCTTGACAAATCTTCTGGAATTTTTTGAGGATGTTTCCAATAGGGTGGACGGGGGGGGAACCAGTAGATGTGGTGTATTTGGACTTTCAGAAGGCCATCGACAAGGTCCCACACAAGAGATTGGTGTGCAAAGTTAAAGCACATGGGATTGGGGGTAATGTGTTGACGTGGATTGAGAACTGGTTGGCACACAGGAAACAAAGAGTAGGAGTAAATGGGTACTTTTCAGAATGGCAGGCAGTGACCAGTGGGGTACCGCAGGGTTCGGTGCTGGGGCCCCAGCTGTTTACATTATATATTAATGATTTGGACGAAGGGATTAATTGTAATATCTCCAAATTTGCGGATGACACTAAATTGGGAGGCAGTGTGAACAATGAGGAGGATGCTAGGAGGCTACAGAGTGACTTGGACAGGTTGGGTGAATGGGCAAATGTATGGCAGATGAAGTACAATGTGGATAAATGTGAGGTTATCCACTTTGGTGGTAAAAATAGGGAGGCAGACTATTACCTGAATGGTGGCAGATTAGGGAAAGGGGAGGTGCAACGAGACCTGGGCGTCATGGTACATCAGTCACTGAAGGTGGGAAGGCAAGTGCAGCAGGCAGTCAAGAAAGCAAATGGCATGATGGCCATCATAGCAAGGGGATTTGAGTACAGGAGTAGGGAGGTGATGCTACAGTTGTACAGGGCCTTGGTGAGGCCACACCTGGAGTATTGTGTGCAGTTTTGGTCTCCTAACTTGAGGAAGGACATTCTTGCTATTGAGGGAGTGCAACGAAGGTTCACTAGATTGATTCCTGGGATGGCCAGACTGACATATCAAGAAAGACTGGATCAACTGAACTTGTATCCTCTGGAGTTCAGAAGAATGAGGGGGGATCTTATAGAGACAATTAAAATCCTGACTGGTTTAGACAAATTAGATGCGGGCAGAATGTTTCCAATGTTAGGGGAAACTAAAACCAGAGGTCACAGTCTAAGGATAAAGGGGAAGCCATTTAAGACTGAGATGAGGAGGAACTTCTTCACCCAGAGAGTGGTGAATCTGTGGAATTCTCTTCCACAGAAGGTTGTGGAGGCCAGTTCGCTAAATATATTCAAAAGGGAGTTAGATATAATACTCACAACTAGGGGGATCAAGGGGTATGGCGAGAAAGCAGGAATGGGGTACTGAGGTAGCATGTTCAGCCATGAACGCATTAAATGGCGGTGTAGGCTCGAAGGACCGAATGGTCTACTCCTGCACCTATTTTCTATGTTTCTATGTTTCTATGTATGAAAAAATGCTGCAGTGGTGCAAAAAACACAATTTCCATATGCATTGGTCCCACTGCTAAATTCGTGGGGACCTTTCTTTCAGGTGTCCCGGGCAGATGCCTAAAATAAACATTAGGCCCCTTAAATATGTAAATTAGGAACCTAACCCCTGTTGAAGGACCCCATCGGATAATGATTCTGCGATGAACAGGCATTGGGCCTTCCTTGCTCGGGATTCTTCAGCAACCCCCACGGCTGCCAACTCCAGGTAATTTAAAAAAACATTTATTTAAAAAAAACCATCCTGTGGAGCCAGAGGAGCAGGAGTCGCCATCACCACCCAGTTGCAGCAGGAAACAGTATTAGGATGATTCAAGGATTTGAGGAAGAATTCATAATTTAGTACAGGCACAATCAGAGTGAGTTATGATAACCTTCCCCAACAATGGAATAAATTGGGAATTCCATTGTTGTCCAATGTTTACCAAACAGAGTAAAATAATTAAACTTAATGAATTTATTTAAATGAGACCAAGCCCTATAAAATAGCTGGAGTTCCCAAGCAGCAAACAGGCCCTTTTTAGAATGTCCACAGAGAAATGCAGTAAGATGTTTCCTGAGTGGCCCTTTCCTTTGTAAACTGGAGCATCCTCAGGCATTGCTTCACTGACAAAGGCGGTTATGTTCAGCTCTGCTCATGTATTCTGGTGTAGGCATACTGGCGGGTAGATGCCACGCACCTCTGTTGTGTCCTGACTATCTGGCAGCCTTATGTTGCTCCTCCACTTCTTCTAAATAAACAAAGATACCCGGAAATTCACAGTAAGAAACTTATTGTGACTAATCTGAAATGGTGGGGCGAGAAATGAGAGCGCCACTGCAAATGGCAAATGTCTAAGTAGTTGGCAACGGCACAAAACGAATCAGCAGGAAGATTTAAACTGATGCTATTTATGTTGCTGCGAGGCTGTTCCAATTCTTTCCCACTTTCTCTTCAGCACCTAGCCACCCTGGGTGCCCTTCTTAAACCAGTGAGAAAAGAAACTCGTGCAAGTGGGACAAAAAGATGGAAAATGGGGCATGAAAATTTGCCTCATTTACATGGAACTGCCCAAAAATGGCAGTGGAAAATACTACATCCATCCAACTCCTGCCCATTAGTCAGGTGGAAATTATTGAAAAATCCAAGCTGATGTGTCCGATTCATCATACAGGAAACTCTCTTTTAACCGGCACCCAAATAACCGGAAATCTCTCTTAACCGGCAAAATTCTTCAGTAGGTAACCGGGGTTTTCCTTCATATCTCCTTTAAAAATAACTTAAAAAAAAACCCCGAGGCATTTGCCTTGTATCGGAGCATGTAGATTGGGAGGGGAATGTGCAGCCCGGGTAGGCAGCGGACACGACAGATGGTCAGCTGGCGGTCCCCGGGGAGACGGAGCTCCGAATGCAGGTGCATGTCAGTGTGTACGGGGCTCTCGTACGTTGGGAGATATAACACTCCGTTATCCGGACTTTTTGATTAACCGGCACCACGCCGGTCCCGTCGGTGCCGGTTAATAAAGAGTTTCCTGTACTTTAGGCATCATATTTCACCCATTGCACTTCCTTTATCACACTAGTTCTGTCAAACAATAGATCGTGGGTGACATTAGGTGATATTGAGGCTTTGGAAAGGATGCAGAGCAGGCCCACAAGATTAATTCCCAATTTAAAGCATCTTAGTTATGCAGATAAGAGCAAAGAGCTGGGTCGCTATACTTTAGTGAAGCATAGATTTAGGGGTGATTTGATCAAGGTTTATCAAGATGATAAAGGGAATTGATTGTATTTGTTTAAACAGTTTGTTTCAACTAAATAGGTTAGGAATGACCAGGGGTCAGAACTTATATAAGGTCAGAGCTATGTTAGATGTCAGGAGGTGGTTCTTTTCCCAGAGAATAGTGGACCTCTGGAACAGGCTGCCAGCTCATGTGGTGGACGCTGAATCACTGAATTCCTCCAAGCGAGAGCTGACCCTGTTTTTAGCTGGGGTGGAGAGCACCTCGTATACAAGGTATAGCATTAATCAGGGCAGAGTGGTCTCCTGGACTAATCTTGATTGCCTAAAGGGGTTGGAGATGAATTTTCCAGATTTTTGTCTTTGCCCTGGGTTTTTATCTGTTTTTTCGCCTCTCCAAGGAGATTACATGGCTCTGGGTGGGGTGGGGAGGGTATGTATTGTGATGCACTAGGCTGACAATGATATAGGGCAGGCTGGATGAACCAGTGGGTCTTTTCTTGTTCATCATTTTTCGTATACCGTAAAGTTATTCTAGTCAAATTTCTTGCAGCTGTTATGCAAATGTTTACCGACTTTTTAAAAAACCCCAATATAAAGCCAGTTATTTTTAATATACAAAATAATTCTCTCAATAACAGAAAATATCTGATTAACATGAGTTAGAGGGGACGATCATTGACTTCCATGCAAACCGGTTGCAGTCAGTGGACTCTGACCTCTGACTGGCGTCACTGTGCATAGTTCCCTCATCAAATTGTGATTTATCTCAAACTCTGTTTACTAAACAACAATTAAACTTTAAGCTCTGTCATATCAGCAGAATAATACTGCACCATGTGGTATAATAATCCTGTCCTCAGGAAACAATGGGCTGGATTTTCTCAGCCCCGAGGAGGCGGGTATGGAGACGGGACTGCCGGGAAAGTTGCAGAATTTGGGGGCAGGTTAGCCACCCGCCCCCAAACCGCCTCCATGCCCTCTTGCCAGGAGGTGGGTAGCCATCCGGCCCCGGGTCCTGTCTCCTTGGAGGCGAGAAGGGATTAAAGCCTATTAACTGCCTGTTAACAGGTAGTTAACAGGCGGAAAATAGGATTATCCCCATTTTTCGTTCTGAAGTGCGGGCTTCCCGACCTGGGGAACCCCGCCGGGATGTAGGAGGCGAATAGAAGGTCTGCAGGGTGTCGGAGGGGTCTGAAAGTGCAATGTAGAGGTGAGTGATGGGTGCAAATGTGGAGTGGTAAGTATGTGAGGTGAGTGTAAAGTGTTAGAAAATGTTAACTTACCTTTGTTTCTACCTACAGCCTTCATCCGCTGTGGAGCCGGAGTCCCCGACATCTCCATTGTGGAGATCACAGACTGACTGTTGCATCCTCCGATCCAACAGCCAGCTGATTTCTGCAAAGTAGAAAGGTTTGATGAGTCCTGAACACAAGGAATCATCAAACTACATAGAATGTCAGTGTTTGACTGCTTCACAGAGCTGTCAAATGATGACATTTCTTCTTTCAAAAGTTCTTGACAGATGACATGTCATACATTGATGTGCTCTGTCACTGACTTCCCCCTAATTGGCCTGCTGAGCCCGCTGGGCAGCCTTAACAAGGTCAAATGGGGAAATTCCCGCTGGTTGGCCAGAAGCTGATGGAGGCAGGATTGAAACCCGGCAAGCAGCAGTCCCACCTCCAAAAGCTTCCCATTCAGAAAATCCAGCCCAATTTGTTTCAGCCAACTTACCATTAGTAACACCACAGGAGGTGTGCTGATAGTATTATAAAAATGTTTGCATGTTCTGTCCATCACATTTCTTTTGCACACTGTCTCAGGTATTACCCTGTTTATTTGAAAACTTCCATGCCACGGGAGCTGATTTTAACCCTACCCGGCGGGTGGGCAGGTAGAATCAGCCCGTGACTTACCCACCAATGTCCCTCTTGGGTCCCATCATCTTCAATTTTAGTTTGCTTTTCTGAGCAGCAGCAAGGACACCTTCTTTAAATATGCAGACAAGGGTCCAATGACATCATGAGGCCCCGACAGCAATTTCAACTCTGGCCTGAGCGAGGAAGGCGTTGTGGCATTCCTGCACCATGAAAACAGCAGGAAGAGGACCCGGCCCCAGAAGAGGCCATTTAAGGTAAGTTTTTATACTTTCCTTGTGGGGTCAGGAGGAGCAGGATTGCTTTTTGGTGCCACAAGGAAAGTTTAGGCCTCTTCTGCGCAGGGATTTTCTCCCTTCCCTCCCGCTGAGACCCTCCCAATACCCGCTTCCCGCACATTAACTTCTTGCCAACGAGCCTCGTTTTGCTGCTGACCTGGCGGCCTCCTGCCAACTGAGCTTCCGCTCCCACCCACCAGTCTGCTGCCACTTCCCTCCCAGTTTGGTTCACAGCTGAGCAGCATGCAGATGAAGCCCAGATGTTAAAATCGCCATGGCCTCACGCTGTCGAGGTCAGGGGGTTTGCCGAGGTCAGGGGGTTTGCCGCTCACCAGGCCCCCTGTCCGGCCCAAATCACATTCCAAGTTCAAATCGGGACTTCACTTGCATCAATTTGGTTTATGAATACAAACTATGAACAAATCGACAAATGACCACTTAAAGATAGGCACTGTACAAAGCTACAAGTAGCAAGCGGGTGTGTAAACCACGAAGTTAGTAAAATGTATTATGAATCACAAAAGGGCAGTCAGCAGCAGCTAGCAATAAAGGTAAGAAAGTGAACGAATCAAACTGTTCAAAAAATAATATGAAGTTGATTTGAGTCTTCATGTTAGATATACCACCAGCTGAAAATCTACGGGTAAAAGTAGCATTCAAAATATGAGAACCCCATAAAAATGAAACAATTTTGCATAAAATGCTTATTCTTACTCATACTTGTAGAATTGCATGTACAATGTTGTAACTCAAACATAGGAACAATGACGGACAGGAAAAGACCCAAGAAAAGTCCACCAGCCTGTCTCACACAACTGCAATGCCTTGTGCATCACAATATATACACACATCACTGCAGGAAGCCATGAATTCTCCTTCAATCCCTTTAAATGTTTTGATTCTCTCAAATGGCTGATGTCACAGCCCCTCCTTCCTCATTTTGGCTTCAAAAGGCAGTTAGCAATCATTCCCTTCTGAGTCTAATGAACATTTGAAGAGTGGACCACCAGTTGCTGTGGGTAAGCCTTGGCCCTTCCAGTTTAGTGGGAAAGCCTGGAAGCCTGTGAGGTAACCATTTTTTTTGACATAACTTGAAATAATAGTTATCTGAGGTAGATTGAAGAACTTTTCAACATTGGTGGAGCCCCCAGGAAATAGTGGAATCAGCTAAAAATTGTCATTTATGTTGTTTCTCTCATGGTTATGGCAGACGAGCAGACGAACCGCCATGGAATTTTAGGACCAGAGAGAGAGCAAGGGAGATACACAGAATGGAAGCTTTTAATTTTGTATTGTTATATAATCTGCCTTTTTTGTTTATACTGAAAATTTAAAAACAATGAAAAAAAGAATTTGAATTTATTTTGCACCTTTCATGTCCTCCAGATGTCCCAAAGCAATTCATAGCAAATTAAATACTTTTGAAGTGTAGTCACTGTGGCAATGTAGGGAAACATGTAACTAATTGGTGCACAGCAAGGACCCACAAACAGCATGGAGATGAATGATCAAATAATCTGTTTTAATAATGTTGGCTGAGGACAGGACTCCAGGAGAACTCCAATGCTCTTCTTGAAATAGTGCCGACAGGATATTTTGGGGGAAAAATTTGGTTGATTTGCGCCCTAAGAGGGCGCTAACGGGGCGTAAAACAACTAGCGCCTGGGCGCGGCGCCGCTAATGCCTCCCGCAAAATTCAACGGGAGGTTAGTGGCAGCAGTAACTGTTAGCGCCCTGCGGCGCTGCGCCACCGGCGATGACGTCATCACCATGCACAGTGCCCCGCTCGCGCTCCCCGGCTGCGATTTTCGGTAATGTCCCCTGACTTACCGCCGGACACTATGTCCGACGGGGTCAGGGGGGCCTACCTGCGGCTGGGGTGGCGCTAATTAAAGGGAAGGTGCCAGGTGGCCATTTTTGTTGCTGGCCGCCTGCCAGCACCTGCCCGCTTTGCCATCCCCGGCCTTCTGAGCAGCCCCCCCCCCGCTGAGTGCCTTCTCTTGAGTGCCGGGCTCTTTTGCCAGCACTCCGATCCCTGGTGGCCCAGCTGGGCCCCAGGTCGTGCTGCGCTAGGCCCCTCCCCTTTAATAAGGGGAGGAAGGCCTGCAGTACTGTGGCGCGACGTGCCGCAAAGTGTGGCGCTGCAGCATGTAGCACCGCGATATTCACTCGCAACGCCCCAAGAGGGAGGCGGGGTGCTTCCAGTAGCGCCCCGCCTCCCTCTTGGGGTGCTCCGGTGAATTTCGGGCACGGTGGTGCCAAAAGTAGCTACCCGGCGAAGTTAGCGCCCCAAAGGGGGCGCGACCCAATTTTTCCCCCTTTCTGTCCAGCTGAGAGGGAGATGGGCCCTCGGTTTAAGATCTCATCCAAAAGATTGCATCTCCAACAGTGCAGCCCTGTCTCAGTACTGCACTGAGATATCAGCCTAGATTATGTGCTCTAGTCTCGGACTGGGGCTTAAACCCACGACCTTCTGACTCAAAGGCTACCATTGTATTTGATTTGCAGTCCCTTATAAATTTCTTTCCAAATTCCTTCACTCAGGAGGTATACCCTCGCTCCATTTTCATACCCCACCCCAAAGAGGGGAAGTGCACTTCAAAAGAGCACAGATCAGAGAATCAGCACTACAGTTTAGTAGCCCTATCTCTGACCAGCACTCCCTTTGGGTACAGTTTCTTGTTGGCAGCACTGCTGTGAGTTTACCACCAAGTCACCATGAACAGTGCCACAGGAGATCTGTTAGTTCATATATAGAAGCTTCATGGCAGGTTAATCCAACTGAGAATGATCCTGCTGAAATAAAAATATACTGTAGGTTTCAGCTCTATTTTGCCGTAGGCTATAATCTAGATAAAAGTGTTAATAGGCTTCCAGAGGCCTGAGTTTTAGGCAACGATCATTACATATGTAAGTAGGTTTGTTCCCGATGGTGCAATGTGAGTCGCGTTGATTCATGATTCTGTTAAATTGAACTGTTTAAAATAAAAATGGATTCATATGTACAACCCCAAAGGAAACCCCCAGCAGAACCATCAGTAGATCCCCCACAACAAACTTCCTGAAAGATGTGAGCAATTCCCTGTGATACAAGGGCCCAAAGCATTGAATTCTCGTCCTAGATCATCTATAGAAACCACATTGGGTTAAACTTTAAGGAATGTCAGAGTTTGCCCAAATAAAGATCACTACTGAAACTAGTTCATATAGCTCCAAAAGCTTTTCACAGCTAATCAATCAGCAGAATATATGAAAGGCCATCGACCTGAAACGTTGGCCACAATCTTGCCGACCGAGGCGGGAGAGGTCGTTGTCGAGCTACGAGCCCGCTGCCGTCTACATCCCGCCTAGAAAAAAGATTTTCCGTTAATGGGCCTTGTTAAGCCCGCCCTTCACGTTCCCCGACCCTATTACAAGGTGCGGGTCAGGTGACATCAGCGCTGACGCTTTTTTTGCTGGCATATTTAAAGGGCTCATGGACCCACTTCATTTAATTTGCTCCATTTAAAGCGTGCATTACAGATATACCTTGTTCTGCTCCAAGAATGGCCTCAGAAAGGCAGAGGGCTGCTCCTCACTTCAGTGATGACTCCCTCCATGTTCCTGTGGAGGGAGTCCGAGCACGCAGGGAGGCTCTTTTCCCTGCCAATGGGTGGAAGAGACCTCCCCCAGGAGACCAAGGCAGCCTGGCTGCAAATAGCTGAGGAGGTCACAGGCAGGTGTGTGGTGATGAGGACCTGGGTTCAGTGCCGCAAGCATTTTCATGATCTTCTATGTTCTGGAAAAGTGAGTATAAAGCCACACTTACCTCCATGCTGCTGTGCCTGTTCTCACTTCCCCATCACTCAGCATTCCCAACCCTACTCCTGCACATCGCAACTTGATGCAACATCCCTTGGACCTTCACCCATCCCGCTCTATCTATCTACATTATTGCATTCCCATCGTACTATGCACCCCTCACACACACCCTCATTCAAATGTAATGACACCAACTAGCAACAGTAAAGAATGTGACTTGTTACAGTCACCCCACTCCATTATAGTCTCCCTATAAAGATCTAACACATCCATTCCTTACACTCATTCCATCAGTCTCACTCAACCTTCTCTTCTTTCCCTCCTTGCAGGAGAAGAGAGCCCACAAGAGGGAGAGGGAGAGGGAGTGGGAGAGAACGGGAGGTGGCCCTCAATCATTGGCCATTCTGACTCTTGCAGAGGAGACAGCCCTGGAGATCATTGGAGCGGTGGACCAGCCGGAAGTGGGGGATGGAGAGAGGGGCTCATCTGAACAACCTGGTGCCAGAATCCTTTCCCATACACCTGCATGTCATTCATCAGTCACTCATATGGGGGCTGCTGTCACCAGGAATTGATTGCACATAATGTGCATTATGGTATATGTATGGAATGTACATTTCATATATCTAACTGATGTCTTTACTCTCCCACAGGTCCATCAAGAGCCCCCCTCCCCCAATGTCCATGAGGAACTGGTGAGCACACCTCAGAGGAGGCTCCAGCCACTGAGGGCGCAGCGTCACCTGAGACAAGGCAAGGCAGCACCAGCACAGATACAATCACCTCGGTGGGTCCGTCGCAAGATAGAGTAGTGTTGTCACCTGGTGTCTCACACATCACACGTGAGCAAGAGCAGATGGGGGAGACAGGGTCAGCAGTGGAGACACCTTGTCAGAGGGTGCAGGAGTCTCCTAGCTCTGCTCAGCTGCATGCAGACGCTGAGCCTTGCGGGCCATCAAGAGGGCGGTCCTGGAGCTGGAGCAACAAGTGCAGGAGGCTCTGACAGGTTTTGCAACTGGGGTGACTGCGAGTGTGCAGAGAATGGAGGAGTCCATCTCTAGCATGAGCACCACCATGGTGCACACACTTGCGACTGTAGGTTCCTCCATGGATAGGATGGCCACCTAAATGGAGGACCTAATGCGCCAGTCGCACGAGCACATGGTCTCCCTTCAAAATAGATGGGCATCTATGGAGGAGAGAAACCAAATGCTCATAGAGGTCCTTGCTAGGAGGAATGATAGCATAAACATGGGTTCTCATGGTCCCACTGATGTGCAGAAAGGTGCTCTCCAGCTCCTTGCTAGCAGAGAAGTGTGGGTGGCCCATGAGAGGGATGATGGTAGGAGGGCACATAGAAGTGGGAGCTCCTCGCCAAGCGCTCACACTTCAACCCCCTTGCCTACCCCTCAGTCAGAGCCCCAGATGCCTCCACGGACAGCGCTGGCCTACTAGCCTCTTCTCATGGCAACTAAGGGTGGCCAGCATTGTCCAAATCCTGAGAAGAATTTAAAAAATATATTAGGAAAAAACTATAACACTGACATAATGCAAATGGCCCAATATTGAGTCATTTAAATGAGACCGACGAGCTGTGGACGCCCACTGGTGAAGAGGCTTCAGATTTTGGGCCACTGCATCGCCATCACATGGAGCGGGAAAGGGAGAGCAATTGGGAAGGGAGGACAACCGGGAAAGGGAGAGCGATGGGATAAGGGGAGGGTGCTGGGGATAAGGGGAGGGTGCTGGGGATAAGGGGAGGGTTCTGGGAAAAGGGAGGGTGCTAGGGGAGGGGGAGGGTGCTGAGGAAAGGGGAGGGGGCAGGTGCTGGGGAAAAGGGGAGGGTGCTGGGAAAAAGGGAGGGTGCTGGGAAAAGGGGAAAGTGCTATCAGAAAGGAAGGGCAATGGGGAGGGGTTGACCGGGAGAGGGGAGGCGACCAGGATATCGGATCAGGGTATGGTCGGGGCGGGGGCGGGGGCGGGGGGTGGGGCAGCAGGGAGACGAGTTGAACGGTGGCCAGTAGCAGCCCACGGTTTTAAGGTGGGGTGGGGAGGAGCACTCCTGCTCCCCCCAGCTTCATGTTCAAGTAAGTATTTTTAAAAACATACTTGTTAGGCCGCATGTGGAACTGCTTCTCCTGAATGCAGCCGGCCCCAGCTGCCTCAGGGCAAACCAATTGTGCCCTGTCGGGCCTCAAACAAGTGCCTTATTTGCATATGCAAAGTGATAACATCAGTTTCAGGCGTAAACCCTGGACCTCTGATTTATACCAATATGGTGGGCGGTGTACTTCCGATTCATAATGAGTGCGCTTTTTTGCCTGACATATTGGAGGCTTAGGCATCAGTTTAGCATCCGAGAAACGGGCAGGGTGCCATCGAATTTCTAGGCCCTTGTATCTCTACACTGACATTATTCACTATCCTAGATTTGCATACTGATGAGGAGAAAACTAAAGGGGTAATTGGCATGATTTAAACTAATGGCTGGAAAATTGTACGCAGAGCATGTCCGAATTTTCAGTATTACTCCCAGTGGGCAAGACTCCCTGCCAGGAACATGAAGTCATAAAATTACTCCTTACATCTTAGCCGTCAGAATTTTTAGCATCTTCAGAGACAACTAAGCATCCTGCCTCTTCTTAATGGAGGCGAAGCAAACTGATAATTAAAACCTTCATAAAGAGTTTACAATAATGAATCAAATCACCTTGATTTGAGCAATCGCACAACTGCACCCCGCTCAGGCCCATGGCTAAAACAGCAGTCGGGCCCCGATGATGTAATCGGAACTCGATCTGCACAGCTAAAGAAGGACTCTGCTGGTTTCCGGCAGGTGCCCTTGCCGACTGCTCAGAAAATTAGGTTAAAATTAGGTTAAACCGCAGAAGGGAGTGGGACAGCGGTGGGTAAGTCTCCAGTTCCTGCCAGGCAGACAGGGTTAAAATCGCTGCTTTGGTAAACTCTGGTGAGAGCCAACCAATCTGCAGCTAATCATTCACAACCCACAATACACCCATAATAATATCTCCAGCTTGCACACTGCATCAATTCCACAATTGACCAAACCCGCACAATGTCTGAAAGGAGCTTGGGAGCAAGATCTAGGTCACAAATAAAAGAAGAAGAATGGAAGAACATCTGGGAATGAACTCTCACAATATCCATTCGCAATAAAATGCATACGGCAATTACCAAATGCCACATAAGCTCCATAGATTCTGCCCCTCTCTGTTAGACAAATGCTGGAGAGGATGTGGCCAGAGTGGCATTCTAATGCACACCTTCTGATCCTGCATGGCAGTTAGGAAGAGATCCAAGGTGCCACATAGGTCACAACTAGAACTGATGACCGCATGAATCCACTCCACTGTCTGCTGGGGTAAGTCCCTGTGGGGGGGGGGTCATTTTGACTTTGAAAGATAGTGTAAAACGGGTGATATTGGATCAGCCGCCTATTACACATCTCTCCCCATTTTCATTTCCAGTGTATAACATGCGCTTGGTTTACATTATAGTCCAGGGTCAAAATTATCCCCCAAGAGTGCAAGATCTAAGTGAGATGCACAGACAAGCACAATTCTCACTGCCAGCAACAAGAAAATGCATCACCCCTTTGATGACAAAATTCAATTCCTTCCATCACCAACATTAAATAAATAAACCCCACAGAACACCCCGTGCAGAGGGAAGGACAGTCTGATGCTTGACTGCTCTGCAGTCATGCCACATCTAGTCGTGAATGGTGGTGGACCATTAAACAACTAACGGGAGAAGGAGGCTCCATGAATATCCCCATCCTCAATGATGGTGGAGTCCAGCACGTGAGTGCAAAAGACAAGGCTGAAGCGTTTGCAACCATCTTCAGCCAGAAGTGCCGAGTGGATGATCCATCTCGGCCTCCTCCTGAGGTCCTCACCACCACAGAAGCCAGTCTTCAGCCAATTCGATTCACTCCACGTGATATCAAGAAACGGCTGAGCGCACTGGATACAACAAAGGCTATGGGCCCGACAACAGCCTGGCTGCCGTACTGAAAACTTGTGCTCCAGAACTAGCCGTGCCTCTAGCCAAGCTGTTCCAGTACAGCTACAACACTGGCATCTACCCGACAATGTGGAAAACTGACCAGGTATGTCCTGTCCACAAAAAACAGGACAAATCCAATCTGGCTAATTACCGCCCCATCAGTCTAGTCTCAATCATCAGCAAAGTGATGGAAGGTGTCATCGACAGTGCTATCAAGCGGCACTTACTCACCAATAACCTGCTCACTGATGCCAAGTTTGGGTTCCGCCAAGACCACTTGGCTCCCGACCTCATTACAGCCTTGGTCCAAACATGGACAAAGGAGCTGAATTCCGGAGGTGAGGTGAGAGTGACTGCCCTTGACATCAAGGCAGCATTTGACCAAGTGTGGCATCAAGGAGCCCTAGTAAAACTGAAGTCAATGGGAATCGGGGGGAAAACTCTCCACTGGCTGGAGTCATACCTAGCACAAAGGAAGATGGTTGTGGTGGTTGAAGGTCAATCATCACAGCCCCAGGACATCGCTGCAGGAGTTCCTCAGAGCAGTGTCCTAGCCCCAACCATCTTCAGCTGCTTCATCAATGACCTCCCTTCCAACATAAGGTCAGAAATGGGGATGTTCGCTGATGACTGCACAGTGTTCAGTGCCATTCACAACTCCTCAGATAACGAAGCAGTCCATGCCCGCATGCAACAAGACCTGGACGAAGTTCAGGCTTGGGTTGATATGTGGCAGGTATCATTTGCATCACAGAAGTGCCAGGCAATGACTATCTCCTACAAGCGAGAGTCTAACCGCTTGACATTCAATGGCATTACCATCGCTGAATCCCCCACCATCAACATCTTGGGGGTCACCATTGGCCAGAAACTTAACTGGACCAGCCACATAAATACTGTGGCAACAAGAGCAGGTCAGAGGCTGGGTATTCTGAGGCGAGTGTCTCACCTCCTGACTCCCCAAAGCCTTTCCACCATCTACAAGGCACAAGTCAGGAGTGTGATGGAATACTTTCCACTTGCCTGGATGAGTGCAGCTCCAACAACACTCAAGAAGCTCGACACCATCCAAAACAAAGCAGCCCACTTGATTGGCTCCCCATCCACCACCTTATACATTCACTCCCTCATCCACCGGTGTACCGTGGCTGCAGTGTGTACCATCTACAAGATGCACTGCAGCAACTCGCCAAGGCTTCTTCGGCAGCACCTCCCAAACCCACGACCTCTTCCACCTAGAAGGACAAGGGCAGCAGGCGCATGGGAACACCACCACCTCCATGTTCCCCTCCAAGTCACACACCATCATGACTTAGAAGTATATCACCGATCCTTCATCGTCACTGGGTCAAAATCCTGGAACTCCCTCCCTAACAGCACTGTGGGAGTACCTTCACCACACAGACTGCAGCGGTTCAAGAAGACGGCTCACCACCACCTTCTCAAGGATAATTAGGGATGGGCAATAAATGCTGGCCTTGCCAGCGACGCCCACATCCCATAAACGAATAAAAAAATTGCCAATAGAAACATATGACTATCGGTTCCAAGGTGTACAGAAAGAGTGATTCAACCCACTATCCACTAGAAAAGGTGGGCTAGTCTCTGTGCACCTTTTTCAAGTTGTGCTGTTCTTACCCTGTTTCCAGATTTTAAGCATGTTAAATACTGTATAAATATGCATAACTATGCCACCAACGTGCCATTCTGTAAATGCCGTGTTGAGAATATACACAACAACAGTGACTGTATTTCAAAAGCAATTGATTTAAAGTGCTTTGATGCATCCTTAGGATCTCATAAGGTGCTGTTCAAATGCAATTTCTTTCTTTCCAACTGTAACAGTGTGAAAAACAGCAGTTTCTTGCAAAGAAAAAATGGAAACCATTTAAAATGTGTTTCTATCTGGGCTGTTGATTGTTAAATGCTTGCCAGATTCACTGTTTCAATCTGCAATCTGTTTATTTGTAATGTTTAGTTTCTTGACATTTTTTTAAATAAAAAAGCTTTGATCTTGATCTGGAGCAGTCTGTACAATCTTTCATACAATGTTCAGAATAGAGATGTGATGTTAATGAGGCATTCTGTAAAGAGTGTAACGTTATTGCCATTCACTGCACGTGTCTGGTACAATAAACATTGAAAAGTAGCCCAGTTGTTGAGATGTTAAGCTATTGATGTTACTATGGCTGCACAAACAAGAGCTCTGGTGTAAAGATAATTAACACGATTACTTGTATTGCTCTGCACTGTAGTATGAACAAGTCCGACAGGGCAAATTTTTGAAAAAGTAGGTAACATTTTTTAAAAATTAGTGACCTATAACTTTTTCAAATATTTTATTACTTTTTTGGTACAGACCGCATAACAGTCGCATGTGCAGGATTTTGATCTCGCCTTTGATAAATGAATTAGTCTAAAATATTTTTCTTCTACTGTGGCCATCAAGCACTAACTGGGAATTAGCAAAAAGGCATTTTGGCTCTTGCCATGACTTTAAAAGGGCAGGGTATTGGTACCAAAGGGATCTGAACTCAGTGAAGCACAGGTATGCACAAATAAACTCAAATCAGCCTAATTCAGCTTCTTTGGCCGGGATTTCGCCGACCGAGGCGGGTCCAGGGCGGCCGGGGTCGGTGTCGCGGTCCCAGCCCGCTGCCTACTGCAGCCCGCATTCTCCAAGTAATTTATCGTTGATTGGGCTTGTTAAGCCCGCCCTGTGAGGTTCCCAGCCAATTAACAGGAAGTGGGTCTGATGACATCGTTTGACGACGCGTCAGCAGCCGGTTTCCTTAAAGGGGCCATCTCCAAATTGATTTTGACAGTTGTGCTATCGGCGTTCTACAGCATTGAGGTGCTGCAAACAATGACAAGCACTGCACAGAGGTGCACGGCTGCACCCAGGTCCTGCCATGACTCCCTCCATATGCTTATAAGAACATAAGAACATAAGAAATAAGAGCAGGAGTAGGCCATTCGGCCCTTCGAGCCTGCTCCGCCATTCAATGAGATCATGGCTGATCTTCTGCCTCAACTCCATTCACCGGCCCTATCGCCATATCCCTTGATGCCCTTACTAGTCAGAAATCTATCGACTTCTGTTTTGAATATACCCAATGACTGAGACACCACAGCCCTCTGGGGTAGAGAATTCCAAAGATTCACCACCCTCTGTGTGAAGAAATTTCTTCTCATCTCAGTCCTGAATGGCCTACCCTTTATCCTGAGGCAGTGGCCCCTGGTTCTGGACTCCCCAGCCAACGGAAACATTCTCCCAGCATCCATCCTATCAAGCCCTGTAATAATTTTGTATGCTTCAATGAGATCCCCTCTCATTCTTCTGAATTCAAGAGAATACAAGCCTAGTTTACTCAATCTCTTCTCATATGACAGTTCCGCCATCCCAGGAATCAATCTCATGAACCTTCGTTGCACTCCCTCTATGGCAAGTATATCCTTCCTTAGGTAAGGAGACCAAAATTGTACACAGTGCTGCAGGTGTGGTCTCACCAAGGCCCTATATAATTGGAGTAAGACTTCTTTACTCCTGTACTCAAATCCTCTTGTAATGAAGGCCAGCATACCATTTGCCTTCCTAATGGCTTGCTGCACCTGCACATTCACTTTCAGTGACTCATGTACAAGGACACCCAGGTCCTTTTGAGCATCTGCATTCCCCAATCTTTCACCATTTAGGAAATACTCTGCCTTTCTGTTTTTCTACCAAAGTGGATAACTTCACATTTATCCACATTATATTCCATCTGCCATGTTCTCGCCCACTCACTGAGCCTGTCGAGATCCCCTTGAAGCCTTTTCACATCCTCTTCACAACTGACACTGCCACCTAGCTTTGTATCATCGGCAAATTTGGAAATGTTACATTTAGTCCCCTCATCCAAATCATTGATATAGATTGTGAATAGCTGGGGCCCAAGCACCGATCCTTGCGGCACCCCACTAGTCACAGCCTGCCATCCTGAAAAAGACCCGTTTATCCCTACTCTTTGTTTTCTGTCTGTTAACCAATTCTCAATCCATGCTAGTGTATTACCACAAATTCCATGTGCCCTAATTTTGTTCACCAACCTCTTGTGTGGGACCTTATCGAAGGCCTTCTGAAAATCCAGATACACTACATCTACCGGTTCCCCTTTGTCTACTCCACTAGTTACATCCTCAAAGAACTCCAATAGGTTTGTCAAACAGGATTTCCCTTTCATAAAGCCATGTTGACTCTGCCCAATCTTACTATTAGTTTCTAAGTGCCCAGTTATTGCATCCTTTATAATAGATTATGGAGGGAGTTACAGCACACAGGGAGGTTCTCTTCCCTTTCCATGGGCGGAAGAGACCTCTCCAGGAGATCAACGCAGCCTGGTTGCACATTCCACAGGAGGACACAAGCAGGGATGTGGTCAGGATGACCAGGCTGCAGTGGTGCAAGCCTTTCAGTGATTCCAGTAGATCACAAAATGTTACTGCCAAGCCACACTCAACCTCATCCTGCTGTGCCACTTATCACATCCACATCACTCTGCCTTCCCTACCCTACTCCTGCACATCTTTACTCACACCAACTTACCTTGCATCTCCACCCATCCCTCTCTCTCGATCTACATTATCACTTCCCCATCTCACTAGCGACCCCTCACACTCACCCTCATCCTACTGCAAGCATAACAACTAATAACACACAAGGGTAGGCACTTGTGTGGTTTAGCCAATGTTCACGTGAAGTTTCTGGTAATGTGCTGTCAAGCATTGAAACCTTAATTTTCAGCACTTTGCGTTCTTGGACAGATTTGTGTGCAACTTTGGAAGTGGCTGAGTGAGTGCTAGTGAATGGTGAGACAAAAGGATACCTCCCCCCCCCCCCTCCACCCCTGTAATGGTGACGAGTGTGAAAGGAACGGCTTGGTCATTGTAGGGATGCTTTATGGTGCTGGTGTGGGGTGGTGCCAACCTGGCGCATCATTTGGCATCCAGGGTGTACAGCATCAAGTGAAATAAATCTGGCCATGGTAAGGCCATCCCTGGCATCCCGGGCAGCAATGTTGTCGGGTGCTGATGCCCTGTGTCCTGTGCAGCATCAGGTGATTGCGGAGAAGGTTGGTGTTGTTGTTGCTGCAGCTGGTGTGCCTGGTGATGCTGGTGTTGGGGCTGATCTTGGTGGGATTCTGAGGATCAAGGTGAGATATTTTCAAGGACAACAATGCTGATGGAATAGATGGCAGGTGAGGTTAAGATGACAGAAGTGGTGAGAGAGGTTGTTCCAATGAGGTGGCACTGGATAGAGAGTTGGCTCCAAACACTTGCAAGCTGCAGAAAGCTGAATATGTCTTCCAAATGCAGTAACCAACAATTTCTGAGCTTTGAAAGTGTACAGCTGTAACATGGGATCTCTTATACAACTTTGGCAGCTGTCAGGTCATGAGATAGTTCAATGCTGAATTCACTCACGACATGCTGAGCTGACGTGTTCCCCGAGCAGTAGGTAATCCGTGGGGGAAATGTAGGCTTAAAATAACAGTTAATTGTGTGTTAACCCATTTAATGATGTGAATTGCCTCCCCCGCCGCTTGGTGTCGGGTCTGTTCAGCGCCGACAGACCCGGCACCTGGGAGACTCGGGTGGAGGCGGGTTGACAGCGGATTCCCTACCCGCTGTCAATCTTTGCTAGTTTGACAGCGGACCCGCCTCTGAACCCGCCCTCTGAGCACCGGCAAAATTCAGCCCCTTATGTTTCTTTATTGTGCTTGATACTAAATACTATTTAAAATGTCTATATCTAACACTGAACTAAAGATAAATGTCCCAGGCAAATCAAACTTAAATTAACACAGGAAAATATCCTTATATAACACTAGAATCCCAGTGAATTGCCCTGTATAAAACTAACCCGGTTGGATCCCATCTATCTGCTCTGTGACACCTCTCAAAATAAATGGTTACAGCTTGTGCAGTACACAACATGTATTTGGCTGTTAAAAAGAATTGTTACCTTTTGACATTATTATATTAGAGACATTTAACAAGCTTTAGATTATATGGGATTAACATCTAAATAACATTACACCAAGATAAGGTTATTAATATCCCTAATTACTGAATTGGAAGCAATTAGAAGTTAGCTTTCCAGAGGACATTTGCACATGTAGATTACATATAATTTGCACAATTTTAATATGTTATCCAAAATAGCATAACAATTATGCCCATCAATTTTTATAACTATATATGATCTACAATTTTGAGTTATGCTTTTTAATTATTTCAAGTTATATTTGCAAATAAATTCCAATTCCATAGCTCAGCGATAGGTTATCCTTAACATTATTTTGCACTCTACAAATTTTATAAAATTTGGTCACATGATTTTTCAGTCAGAAAAAATATTTTCTAATTAATCTAATTTGCAAATTAAATCTAATTAGCATAATTTATGAATATGTTATTATTAATAACATGATAATGATGCCCTCCAACTTTGTAAAATTATGATTTGAGAGATATTAATGAAAAATGTGATAAGATTTACATTAACATTGATACTGATCCAGTTTTATCCCTCCTATATTGTGCTGTTATCCAGGCAAATTAAAAAATAACTTTTAAACTTTTTAATTGCAGTGTTCAGAACTATTTAATTTTCTGCTGATGAGGAATAATGCATTGGACCCATATTGAAGACAATGGTGATTCTGAAGTTGCTATGTTACAATATTTAGCATAATAAATGCATTAAAATTACCATGGCTTGAAGCAATACAAATGATTTGTTACAATACTGGTGAAGATAGTCAGTACAAATAATAAATTTTGTACAAAATGCAAATAATGATATTTTATCGATCTTAAAAAGCAAAATTCATTGGTCTTGATGAGACCGTAACCATATCAGGAATACATAATTTAAACGAGAATAATAATAGGCAAGAAGTTTAACAATTACTTTTGTCTACAATATAGCTTTTACAGTGTAATGGTTTTTGTTTGATTATTCTGACCTAAATATTAAAGAAAATTCAGCAGTAATCTATGGTCCTAAGATAAAATAGAAAAAAACAAGGTTAGGTATGACTTTTACCTTTACCTTTTCATTTATTGTTTATCTTTGAGTAAGCGACACGGGATAATTGTCTTCCAATGCTGTTCACATACTTGGGGTAGATCTTAGCTTTCATCATCATATGGAACACTGGTGATAGTAGATTGTCCATCTGTTATACATCCCACTTGATATTCCTTTCTATTGAAGTCAATGGAAACCAAAATCGGGTGGTGGTGTATACGGGTGGTCGATCCACTGCCGCCACTTTGCCGCCTGGTGGTGAAAGTTAAAATGCATCCCACTTCTGTTTCATTGGGGGTCATTTTCAACTTTGTCACCTAGCTGTAATCTGGCAGAACAGATCACCTGTTGTAGAACGCACCTGATTTTTGTCCCATTGATTTCAGTAGGATGGAAATTGGGCGGGCTCTGCAACGGGTGGGCGAAGTAAAAAATGACCACCATTATTTCTGATTAGTTTGGTCTAATTAATAATATGATGAAGATTAATATTTAAAAGGGAAAAGTTAACTGCATTAGTTATTTTCTTCTTTAATGATTTTCCTGCTGATTCTTATTCTAGTGGCCAGAGGTGCATCAATTAGAGTGGGTATCCAATGTTTCCAAAACATCTCTTCTGCTAATAATTCTGGATAAAATGATTCCATGCTACTGAACATTAATAGTTCCATTGTGTAACTCTTTATTATTTCATTCTTTATATTGGGAAGACTGGTTACATCAACAGGAGTCATCTGCATGGAGGCTGGAAAAGTCAATGGAGTGTGCTGAACTGATAGAAGGCCTTAATAAACCAATTCAATGGCAGAAGCTAATATTCGGGAGGCAGGCACAGGTGGTATTTGTGCTGAATTCCTAAAAGCTACTCTGGTTGACTGGGGTTGCGGGGAGGATGGAAAACAACAATGGTCTTAGTGAACTGTGCTAGGAACCACCAACTTGCCTTTGAGTGTTCTCCTGAGGCTGGTGCAAAGGATTCTGTTCAAGGCGATGCTACCTTCGGTGTTTCACAAAAAGGGCTACCTTAGCGAGACCAAAGATTACCAAAGAATCTCGCTCATATTAGTGGGTCTCAAGGTGGTTCATCACTTGTTGTGGCCCCCCTATTGGATACCGCGGAGCAATCAGAAAGGAACAGGCTGGATTTTCCTTTTGTGAGGAATGGATAGAGCAAGTTACGGCTTGATTTGAGATTATGGAGAGTTGCAAGGCTCAGGGGAAACGCACTTGCATTGCTTTAATTGATTTTGTAAAGTTTTGGGCCAAGTGCTTCATGCATTCCTGCCGATGAAGCTGGAAACTATGGCTAAATCTTGGATTTTACTTGGGATGTCTACTCCAGCCTCAAACTAAAAGGGCTTCACATGTGTACCTAGATTAAGCAGTAAGCCCTGGACTTGAAATACCTCTTCCCTTGTAGGCCTACTAATATACTGCCTAAGGAAGGACTTCTGTACATATTTTAGGAATTCCATTCCTTTTTCTCCATTTACTCCCTTCCATCTCAATTGGTAAGTGGCAACTGCTGGCCATCCTGGGAGCGTTCAAAATTGCACTTATTAGCTATCTAATGACCAACTACCGACTATCCATTTGGGGATTGTGAGGAGGGCGGAGGGAGAAAAATGTGGTCTTTTTCGAGGGGAGGATAGCACACCTGGCGATGGAAGTTCAGAACCGAGACTTGATAATCCGATACCTGAGCTCGGCAGGTCCAGAGTACTCCAGGACACTGTTGATTATTGACCAATCACTAATAGAGCCTGGAGGGGTCCACCTATTGCGAGTCACCTTCAGATAACTGTAAAAGCCAATGCACTAATGGATAGGGTGGTTGCGACTGTACAAGCACAGTGCTCCGTGCTGGCAAGTTGTGCGGTTTTAGCTGACTAAACTCCAACAGTACCTCTCTGCATTAATGGTGGTCTTTAAACTTTGGCCCTGACAACCTGTGCCTAAGCTCTCTAGACTTAGGTAAGTGGAAGTTTGTCCCTATGGGGACAGCATGCAAACTCTATGTCAGATCAACAGAAGGTATGTTGATTTTGTCAGTAGTTTAGTTTGGGGACACTTAAATATGTTGGAGGATATCTGCACGTCAGTCACCTGACACTTGATTAATGCAACAAAAAAATCACGTGGATTTCATTCACTTCTATAACATTTGGCCAATAAAATGTTATATTATAATGCAGATCATATATTATTGTCTGTAGAATTACCATAAAATAGTGGGCCGTATTTTCTGATGCCTACGGGTGTGTACGAGCTGTGTGCACACCCGTAGGGACATCGGAAATGCCGATTTCAGGCATGCGTAGCGCATGCGCTGAAAACCGCAATTTCCGATCTGTCAAGAATGCTCTTGACAGATCGGACGCCTGCCCTAGAGAAGGGCCTCTGCGGGCGGATAGTTCCGCTTTCTGAAGAACCTCCGCCCGCTGAAAACACTTAGAAATCTTACGCCTGGTAAAAGTTGACAAAAGTTAAAAAGAATTTTTTTTTCACTCATTTATCATTTAAAACTACTTTTAAAAAAGGTAAGTTTATTTTTAGCCCCGAAAAAGCTTTAATTATTTTTTTCAAAAAATTAAATTTTTGTTTAATTTATTGTAATTTGAACTAATTTTAAAAAGTGATGGTTTAAAAAAAAATGTATTTAATGTTTTACTGTGTTTTTGGGGTGATCTCCATTCATATATTTGACAGGTCTATCTGTCAAGTGTATGAAGGGAGATTCCCTTCTCCTATTGGCTGCCCATGGCCCACGTGATCCCAGGGATGCTTGCGAACCACATGCACCTCTGGATACGTGGGCCTTGCGCATTTCGAGTTTGAAGAGGCCCAGGAACGGAAGTATACACACCTCGGGAGCCCTCAGGTAAGTCCATAGATTTTTCCAGATCGGAGGCCTCCACACACAGGAAGCCTCCGATCGGAAAATATAACCCTATATCTAACTGCTTGACAACTGTTTTAGGAAACCCAGCAACAACTACAGCTTGCACTTATATTGCGCCTTTAACATACAAAACTCCAAAGGCGTTTCACAAATAGACGCAATAAAAACACTACACCGAGCCAGGAAGGAAGAGATTAAGAGGAATGACCAAAGCAGCTTGCATATCTTATCATGATCAGTTTATGATTGTTTGATGCATGCATCTACATATTTATAGTCACTAACACCTCTGCATGATTATAATGCAACTGCAAGCAAGGACTAAAGTTTGGCAGAAATGTAACTGTGACAAAGACTTTGCACAAAAGTATTGAGTGAATGTATAAAATCTTTATGTAGGATCAATGTTCTTTGTGTTTATGTGTCAAACAGCATCAGCTGTCCCACAAAAAGGAACTGATTAGTTTGATATTTTTTGGTATTGATCATGGGATTTCCATTAATTCCATTCTGCCTCATTTGCTGGAAATCATGACTACGGCCACAGAACATAAGGCTCAAAGGTAACAGTTGTCCTTTAGGATAGGTGGAATCACTCCACAAGCCTTATAGAGTGTTTCATATGTAAGGGGGACGTGTCTCAGACGGTGCTGGTGCGGGGTTAGGCCTTCGTTGCCTAATACTATTGCTTGCTCTGGTCTCCGGCCAGCCTTTTTGCAATAAGCACCTGTGAGTGGTTCGACCCACTCGCCCTTACGGTTCTAACACTGGACTTAGGTGCAAGGAGCAGTAATGCAGAGAAAAACTCAAATAGACCCGGTTGAATAGTGCGAAATGGAAATCTTTATTGCATGGCGTCTAAAATCATGAAGTACATGTCATAGGCGCAAATCAACGAGAGTACAAGTATACATACATTCATAAAGCTTGGTCTGTGGAAATGGAGAACACACGGCACATCGTAGAAAGGGGAACACATTATATCTTAACCTTATTAAAACCACCCTCCCTTAATAATACCTACACTATGTCTAGATTTGTAGGATCGTAAAACATGCTCACCACTCGTCTAATTTCGGAGATTTTAAAGTGAGTTTTTTAAGTATGTAGGGAGTGCTGCTGGATGTTTGCAAGGCCTCAAATGGTAAAGAAAGGCCTCTGTGAAGACAGAAAATGCTGCAAATACTCAACAGGTCAGGCAACATCTGTGGAGAAAGAAACAGAGTTCACGTCTCAGGGCAAGATGCTGCCTGGCCTACTGAGCATTTCCAGCATTTTATGTTGTCATTTCAGATTTACAGCATCTGCTCGCAGTGGGAAGAGGAGGAAGCAGAAGAGGAGGAAGCAGAAGAGGAGGAAACAGAAGGATGGATGCAACCCAGGCAGCCCCTTTCTGGCCGGGATATCCGGGATGAAATCATCTGCCTGCGGTCCCAGTGACCATAACCCCAATTCTCCTTTCAACACTTGTCCCACACCTTATCTTCCATCTGTTACTGACCATCACAGTGTCCTCTTGGTCACAATGCTGAAATAAAATCCACCAAAAAGTAAACTTTCAAATCCAACTTTATACATCTATCCATCCAATATGACATCAAGAAATCAACTAATCACCCTTATGCATTCTTTTAGTGACTGTCTTGTGTGTGCCTTTGCCTATCCTACTGATGTCACGCAGTGCTACCCCAGCGGCTGCAGCACAGCTGTTGGAAGGCATTGTAAGGTTTCCAAAATTTGCAGATCCCCAAAACCTAAGGAAAAAGGACTTTGGAACTACCCCAGAATGATAAAAATGCATTTGGGCCTAACATAAGGAATTTAAGACCAAAAACCAAGTTTTGGCATTTTAAAAGACATGTCTGGACCTGTAACGGAGAAAAGGTTGCACAGGAGGTGAGTTCGACCTCTGTAATAGCAGTTTTGGGTATTGCAGTTAAATTGCATTCTCTGGGGAATCGGGATGACCTCATTCAAGCCCCAGCAAGCATTAACATTTTGACAATAGACCCTAGGAGAAGACAGTCTCATCCCATCAAAAACTAATCAGCCAAGAAGATCGACAGGATGCAAACCATCCCAAAAAACAAACCCATTTGACACTTACAGAACCCATTAACGACATGCATAAAGATAGGAGTCCTCGGCCCAGCAAGAAACCCAAAACATGAGGACAATGCAAACTCCGATTAAACAACAGATCGACAGGATGGAGCTAACCGGAAACCACTTCACACATTTACAAAACCAGTTAACACGCTAGTAAAGTCGTTACTGTTAACGAGGTCTTACAATGACCGGGATTTGATTTGGGGTAGATAAGGCCACTTCAATTTAGTATACATGACGCGGAGATGCCGGTGTTGGACTGGGGTGGACAAAAATGAGAAGTCGCACAACACCAGGTTATAGTCCAACAGATTTATTTAAAATTACAAGCTTTCGGAGCTGTCGCCCCTTCGTCAGGCAAAGGTACAGTGAGTGAATCTACAACATTACACCATATATAAACACAGACACTGCAGAGATACAATCTTTCAGGGAATGTGTCCTAACATCAAAGACATACCATGGCACAGCCAAGACAATGAGATGTGTCACAGGGGGTCCAACGTGTCAAATCCTGCTGTCTGCAGTTGTTTTTTTTTTTGGGGGGGGGGGGTTTTAAGTGTTTAAACAAAAAAACAAACCCCCAAAAAAATAAACCAATTGCAGACAGCAGGATTTGACACGTTGGAGCCCCTGTGACACATCTCATTGTCTTGGCTGTGCTCTGGTATGTCTTTGATGTTAGGACACCTTCCCTGAAAGATTGTATCTCTGCAGTGTCTGTGTTTATATACGGTGTAATGTTGTAGATTCACTCACTGTACCTTTGCCTGATGAAGGGGCGACAGCTACGAAAGCTTGTAATTTTAAATAAATCTGTTGGACTATAACCTGGTGTTGTGCGACTTCTCAATTTAGTATAATTGAAGGCCCATCAAACAGTTACAGGTCAAGTTCAACAGAAGGCAGTTCTGCAGTTCAATCAAAAAGCCTGTTTTCAGCAAGAAGTCAGGGCTGGAGTTACAGAGTTCAGGACAAGCAGGCAGAAGGCAGTTTCCACAGTTCTGCAAGAAGGCAGTTCCACAGCTCGGAAGAAGACAGTTTAAACAGAGGCAGAGTTACAGCAAGAAGTTAAATAAAGAAGGCCAACAGCTTCACAAGCAGACCGACATGCAAGAAGAAACCAGAGCGACTGCCTCAGTGACCATCGGACACCTCGCGGCAACAAGGGTCTTACAAGACCTTTTACTCAAAAGACTCTAAACCCTAACTCTAAACTGTTAAGGATTCATTTGGTGAGCATTATCCCTGGTTCTCCAGAGTCCAACCTAGCTAGTGAAGTGGGATTGGGAGGGGTGAAGTATTCTTCTAATGTTATTTCCCTCGCTTGTACCGAAGTGTTCCCCACCTTTAGAGTGATAAGTGTGTTTGTGTTGTGTTTTACTTCCTTGAATAAAAGTCAAAGTTTTTTCATCAAACCTGTTGTCTACTGCACCTTTGTTCACAACCCCCAAATAAGTCCAAGGTCTAGAACCAGGGGCGTGGGAGCGATTCGAACCACTCACTGAGTCAGAGGTGAGGCTGACCCCTACCACACCACCCCCTACAAAATGGCGACCGCGGCAGGACTTGGCAAAAGGGTTGTGAAGCAGTAGATACTGATTCGGAAGAGAGAACTGTAATGGAAGAGAGGATTTCAGATTATGTATTCAGCAAGGTGAATATGGAAAAGAAGTGGGTCACTAATCTGTTAAAGGCTGGGCGCCCGGTAGATGCTGCAGCTAAATGGACAGAAGCAAAGGATCATAAAAAATCCTTAGAAAAGGCAGTCTGGCTGATGTACTTCAAGAAAAAGATCCAACTTTAGGACCGACTCGTTGAAGCACAGGCAGCTGAGATTTGGGAGTCAGCCCTGGAAGTCCAAACAAAGGCCCTAGCAGGGGAAAAGTTACTGTTAGCATTGCAGGCTCTAAACCAGGAAAGGGTGCAGTTAGTGGGGGAGCATAAGACCCGGCAGGAATATTTACAGTGTCAGGTCACAGAGGCCAAGAATAATGAACTGAGGTTGCGGGAAAAGAATGCCCACCTGGCAAAACAAGTAAGAGAGCAGGAGGAGACAGTAAAAGGCTTACAGGTAGCCTATAAGGTCATGAGCGCACAGGGGTTTGAGGATGCAGACCATGACCCCTGCCAGAAGCAGATAGAGAGTCTGAACCTTGCTCTAAGGAAGGCAAAAGGCATGGTGTGTCTCATAAGCCCGAGTGCAGCCCAGGTCGACTTTACAGGGAACCTGGGGAGAACGGTTCAGACACCACAGATAGTGCCAAGGGACAACCTGGTTGAGGAGCAGGAGGGCCCACGACCACCACCCATAGCGCCAAGCTTTAGCGAAGTTTGGCAAGAAAGGGGGGTGGAGTTAGGGGCAGAAGCTGAGGAGGAAAAACCCCCGCAAGAGAGGCTGGGACCAGGGTCGATGTGCCCGGCCTGGCAGCAAAGGTTTGGCCCACCCTCTGATAACGGGGCTGGGAGACCCCTCCAAAACCACTTCGTGGTTCCCCACGGTACCCAACAGCTCAGGGCTATGGTAAGCCACCTGAGTAAACTCACCCAACAGGGGGACCCCTCAGTTCACTTCATAGAAGTGGAACAGACAGCAGTCATCAATGAGTGCGATGATGCCGAGATGGCAAACATGCTCCTGTTCTCACTGGATGGCAAACTATACCAGTCCCTCTCTGCTGAGAGCAAGAGAGGACAGAATGGGTATGCTGCCATCAGAGAGGAAGTTTTAGAGGCAATGGGGCTGAATGAGGGAAGTCCTTTCTCCCAGGTGGAGAAAACAGTGCAGCTCGTAGAGGAGACCCCACAGGCTTTTGCAGACAGGCTGTGGCCTGTGTACAGGGGTGCTTGTAATGGGGATCTCGACCGAGTGAACCTAAACCAGGACGAGCTGGCCCACTGGCTCCGAATCCTAATGGCAAACAGCTTGCCACGAATCAAAACCAAGGCTGAGCTTTGGTTTGACCCGAGGGACCCCCGGGGCACCGAAGAGGCAGTGGTCAGACAGCTGACCCTGGCCTACCAGAACGGTAGAGGGGCTGAAGAGCCCCCACCAAAAGGGAAAGTGCATGAAATGAAACCTGGCCAGGGTAGGAAGGAGTGGCATCAGGAAGGGAATAACCCTTCCAGCACAAGGCTTAACTGTTACGGGTGTGGGAAGGATGGACACTGGAGGAAGGAGTGTAAGAATCCTTGGAAAGATAACAAGGGTAAGAATTCCTCAACCCCAGCCCAAAAGGCAGAGACAGGGATCCCTCCCGCCACGGTCGAGTCATTTTTGGACGCCATGAGGACCCTATTGACTGGCCCAGGGAAGGTAGCAGCAACCACCGGTGCTCTGACCCCATCTGCCCAATACAACCCAGACCTATGACTAGAGCCAGCGCAGCCTGTCTACCTGTGTCCCCTTGAAAGACACATACAAGAAGAGACCTCCCGTAAGGAGGCCAGGTTAAATGAGCAGGCCTTATGGGAGAAGAACGCCAGCTTAACGGGTAAAATAGACGGGCTAGAGGGGCAGCTTAGAGACATAAAAGTGAGAAGTCGCACAACACCAGGTTATAGTCCAACAGTTTTATTTGAAATCACAAGCTTTCGGAGCGGCTGCTCCTTCATCAGGTGAAGTGAAGGAATACAAAATCGACAAAGCATATATAGACAGAGAACAATGCATGTGTAACTTACAATGGCGGACGACTACATTTAATCCTCCTGACTGTTTATCTGCCGAGGTGTGACAAAAGGCAATCAGGTCAGCCAGGAAGGCACCACATCAAAGACATAGCAAGATACAACTAAGACAATGAGGTGGGGTTACAGGGGGTCTAATGTGTCAAAAGCTGCAGTCGGTATGGAAAACGATAAACTTTAAAAATTTTACTTTTTTACTGGGAATCACATCTGTGAACAAGCTAACGACGACTCGAGTCTGGATGACTCTACGTCATGTATCGTGACATAAACCCAAGATCCCGGTTGAGGCCGTCCTCATGAGTGCGGAACTTGGCTATCAGTTTCTGCTCGATGATTTTGCGTTGTCGTGTGTCTCTAAGGCCGCCTTGGAGAACGCTTACCCGCAGATCCGAGGCTGAATGTCCTTGACTGCTGAAGTGTTCCCCGACTGGGAGGTAACAATCCTGCCTGGCGATTGTTGCGTGGTGTCCATTCATACGTTGTCTCAGTGTCTGCATGGTCTCACCGATGTACCATGCCGCGGTGCATTCTTTCCTGCAACGTATGAGGTAGACAACGTTGGCCGAGTCACATGAGTATGTACCATGTACCTGGTGGGTAGTGTCCTCACGTGTGATAATAGTATCTGTGTTGATGATCTGGCATGTCTTGCAGAGGTTGCCGTGGCAGGGTTGTGTGGTGTCGTGGTCGCTGTTATCCTGAAAGCTGGGTAATTTGCTGCGAACGATGGTACTTCTGAGGTTAGGCGGCTGTTTGAAGGCAAGTAGTGGAGGCGTGGGGATGGCCTTAGTGAGGTGTTCGTCATCATCGATGACATGTTGAAGGCTGCGAAGAACATGGCGTAGTTTCTCCGCTCTGGGAAGTACTGGACGACGTAGGGTACCCTGTTGGTTGTGTCCCGTGTTTGCCTTCTGAGGAGGTCTATGCGATTTTTCGCTGTGGCCCGTCGGAACTGTCGATCGATGAGTCGAGCGTCATATCCCGTTCTTACGAGGGCGTTTTTCAGTGTCCGTAGGTGTCCATCGCGTTCCTCCTCGTCTGAGCAGATCCTGTGTATTCGCAGGGCTTGTCCATAGGGGATGGCTTCTTTAACGTGGTTAGGGTGGAAGCTGGAGAAGTGGAGCATCGTGAGGTTGTCCGTGGGCTTGCGGTAGAGTGAAGTGCTGAGGTGTCCGTCTTTGATGAGATTCGTGTGTCCAGGAATGAAACCGATTCTGAGGAGTAGTCCATGGTGAGTTTGATGGTGGGATGGAACTTGTTGATGTTATCGTGTAGTCTTTTCAGTGATCCTTCGCCATGGGTCCAAAGGAAGAAAATGTCGTCGATGTATCTGGTGTACAGCGTTGGCTGGAGGTCCTGTGCAGCGAAGAAGTCTTGCTCGAACTTGTGCATGAAGATGTTGGTGTATTGGGGTGCGAATTTGGTCCCCATGGCTGTTCCGTGTGTTTGGGTAGAAAAATGGTTGTCGAAGGTGAAGACATTGTGGTCAAGGATGAAGCGGATGAGTTGTAGGATGGTGTCTGGAGATTGGCTGTTGTTGGTGTTGAGTACTGAGGCTGTCGCAGCGATGCCATCATCGTGGGGGATACTGGTGTAGAGTGCCGATACGTCCATCGTGGCGAGGAGTGTTCCTGGTTCAACTGGTCCGTGGGTGCTGAGTTTCTGTAAGAAGTCTGTGGTGTCGCGGCAGAAGCTGGGGGTTCCCTGTACGATGGGTTTCAGGATGCCCTCGACGTATCCAGAGAGGTTCTCACGCAGGGTTCCGTTGCCTGATACGATAGGACGTCCGGGTGTGTTGGCTTTGTGTATCTTTGGGAGGCAGTAGAAGTCTCCCACGCGGAGAGTACGTGGGATGAGAGTGCGTAGGATGCTTTGAAGGTCTGGATCGAAGGTCTTGATCAGTCTATTGAGTTGGCGGGTGTGTTCTTTGGTCGGATCTGCGGGTAACTGTCTGTAGTGTTCCAGGTTGTCCAGTTGTCGGTATGCTTCTTTGCAATAGTCCATTCTGTTCTGTATAACGATGGCTCCTCCTTTGTCCGCTGGTTTGATGACAATGTTGCGGTTGGTCTTGAGAGCGTGGATGGCGTTGCGTTGTGCTCGGGTGACATTCTGGACTGTCTTGTGAGTGCGGCTGATGAATCTGGCATTGATGCATTTCCTGACAGCTTGAGCATACATGTCAAGCTTGGGGCAGCGACCCTCCGGAGACATAAAGGCAGCCTACAGGGTAGCCAGGAGCAGGGGGTATGAGGAATTAAACCATGGGCCCTGTGAGGAAAGGATAAAAGGTTTGACCCAAGCCCTATCCAAAGCCAGAGGGATGGTTTGCTTAACAACCCCGGGGGAATTCACCACCCCGCAGTTGCAAGCCATGGTAGCAGAGTTGCCCAAACTAAAACAGGATAGAAATCCTCAGCCTGCAGCAGGAGCAACAGCATTAGGTTGCAGAGAGTTACCTGCCCCCGACACAGGTTTAGAAGAGGTACAGCCTGAGGATAGAAATCAGACTCACAGACTGCAGCGGTGAGGACAGGGCCTTGTATCACAGAAGGGTATACTCCATCGATCATGTGGAATCAGGCACTCCCCCAGTGGCCGGAGTCCTAAGAAGGTCTCCCCGCACACTACAGCCTAAACCACCCTGGTCTCCAGTGTACCAAAGAGGGTTGTAACCCGTAAAGAAACGCCCAAGGTCAGGGATCAGTCTGAGGACAGGAATCCCCAGCCTACAGCCTCCTGCAGAGAGGGTCTCACAGAGGCAGCTGTGGGCCAAGAACACAAGAAGGGTCCCCAGCCTGTGGTCTCAGGCTGCGAGGAACCCACAGGACAGGACAGGACAGGGACTCAGAAGCAGCCACACCAAAGGGGGCAGTGTGCTGTAGAAGAAGGACTCTCAGGGTCCTGCGGTACAGGCCACCTTACCGGCTGCCCAGAAGCAGCAAAAGGCAGAGCCCGAACAGGGTTTAGTCTGGCCGCTTGGAGACGGGCGGCGAATGTACAGAGTTTTAATATATTTTAGTGTTTTACAGTTTGGTAGTTTTAGGATTTTTGAGAATTAAGGATTTTAGTGAGTAAGTTTGAAAGTTTCTCGAGAATCGATCACCTGTCCAGCCAGAGAACCTTCTCGGGACATGGCTGTCTGTTTTGTGTGTCCCTACAGAAAGGAAATCGGCATGAGAAAGGACAGAGTGCTCCGGTCCCGACATGTGAAAGCATGGGACCAGCATTGCAATAAAGCCTATGGCCAGGTTTAGGGCGAGCCTTAATTTGTTTTTATTAAAATGAATAAAGTTTGTGATCGTGTATTATTTTACTATGTATGTACTATAGTTTTCCAAGTGGTGTAGGGGTGTTGGAACCCCCCCGTGCTTGGATGTGTATGTATTATTGATTCTTACCTGTATGTACCTGAAACACCACATTTAAAGGGGAATGTATGTTTGGGTTTTTAGTTTAGGTAATACAGGGGAAGGTTGGCTTTTGGGGATCAGGAATTTTGTCCACCCAGGTCGATACTGTAGTGAACTAAAAGTATTGAAGGGGGGACTGTAAGGTTTCCAAAATTTGCAGATCCCTAAAACCTAAGGAAAAAGGACTTTGGAACTACCCCAGAGTGATAAAAATGCATTTGGGCCTAACATAAGGAATTTAAGACCAAAAAGCAAGTTTTGGCATTTTAAAAGACATGTCTGGACCTGTAACGGAGAAAAGGTTGCACAGGAGGTGAGTTCGACCTCTGTAATAGCAGTTTTGGGTATTGCAGTTAAATTGCATTGTCTGGGGAATCGGGATGACCTCATTCAAGCCCTAGCAAGCATTAACATTTTGAGAATAGACCCTAGGAGAAGACAGTCTCATCCCATCAAAAACCAATCAGCCAAGAAGATCGACAGGATGCAAACCATCCCAAAAAAAAACCCCATTTGACACTTACAGAACCCATTAAAGACATGCATAAAGAAAGGAGTCCTCGGCCCAGCAAGAAACCCAAAACATGAGGACAATGCAAACTCCGATTAAACAACAGATCAACAGGATGGAGCTATCCGGAAACCACTTCACACATTTACAAAACCAGTTAACACGCTAGTAAAGTCGTTACTGTTAACGAGGTCTTACAATGACCGGGATTTGATTCGGGGTAGATAAGGCCACTTCAATTTAGTATAATTGAAGGCCCATCAAACAGTTACAGGTTAAGTTCAACAGAAGGCAGTTCTGCAGTTCAATCAAAAAGCCTGTTTTCAGCAAGAAGTCAGTGCTGGAGTTACAGAGTTCAGGACAAGCAGGCAGTTTCCACAGTTCTGCAAGAAGGCAGTTCCACAGCTCGGAAGAAGACAGTTTAAACAGAGGCAGAGTTACAGCAAGAAGTTAAACAAAGAAGGCCAACAGCTTCACAAGCAGACCGACACGCAAGAAGAAACCAGAGCGATGCCTCAGTGACCATCGGACACCTCGCGGCAACAAGGGCCTTACGAAACCTTTTACTCAAAAGACTCTAAACCCTAACTCTCAACTGTCAAGGATTTGTTTGGTGAGCATTATCCCTGGTTCTCTGGAGTCCAACCTAACTAGTGAACTGGGATTGGGAGGGGTGAAGTATTCTTCTAATGTTATTTCCCAAGGGGGTGAGGTGAGGCTAGGAATAGGAGATGTGCCTCGTGATTGGTACAGATTGTTGGTAGGTGAGTGAGGGTGGGGGTGGGGGGAGCCATGCATTGAGCACTGTGTGTGAGGCTAGTGGTGCAGTTGGTAGGAGACGGCTTTTGAAGATGCATTGACTGACCTTGACCAACGGTCTGAGGTCATGAAGCTACTTTAGGCACTGGAAACAGGTAGTGAGGGCAACACTGCTGGCAGTGATGGCCTCAGTGATGCAGTCTCACATCATTCTTTCTGAAGGGCCTCTTGGTCCCTGTGGGTAGAGGACCTCTCTTGCAGTGTTGACCCCCTGCACAAAGCTGGAGTGCTGCGTGCGAGACACTGGGTGGCCCTTCCCTGCCTTGCTGAGCCATTTGTGTTAGTGCTGAAGCCCATGTTTTGAGGTTCAGAAGGGAATTCAGCTTTAAGTGCTGAAGACTCCCATTTTAGATTTTGTATTGTGTAATGAGACAGGGTTAATTTGTAATGTCATAGCAAAGGATCCTCTGGGGATGAGTGATCATAATATGATAGAATTTCACATTGGGTTTGAGATTGAAATACTTAAATACGAAACTAGAATCTTAAACTTTAATAAAGCCAATTACATAGCTATGAGGGGTGAGGTAGATTGGGAAATTAGATTAAAAGATATTGTGGCGGATCGCCACCTAAAACGGGCATAATCCACTCTTCCGTCTGTGGACAAATTTCCAGCCCCTTCCCCTTTAAGGCACATTACCTTTAAGGCAGAAGGGGGCGGGGCCTCAGGTGTTACCCAGAGAATTCTGGGAGTTTTTAGCAGAGAATTCTGGGAGCAGCTTTCTCTCAGCCATATTGTGTAGCATGCAGTGAATAAAAGTTTCTTGTTTTGCACATATGGATTCAGCCTCCATTCGTGTTTTGCGGCAGCCTCAACATTGGTGACCCCGACGCTCAGAACGTATTCCGAGCACTGCAATGGCGGACACGAACGCAGTTTCCGTGAAACTGCCGGAGTTTTGGGAAAACCAGCCCGAAGCCTGGTTTCTCCAAGCTGAATCCCGCTTCCGGCTGCGAAATATCACCACAGATGGGACGAAGTAGGACTATCTCGTCACATCACTCAGTAGCGCCGCAGTTTCCAAGGTTTGGACAACGCTGCAGAACCCACCAGAGGAAGGCAAGTACGCACATCTCAGAACAGCGCTCCTTAAAAAATTTACGGCCTCGGCATATCAGCGAAACTGCCAACTCCTCGACCTTCCAGGCCTCGGTGATGCTTCACCGTCAGACCTCCTCTCCCACATGCTCTCCCTCACCGACGAGAGCCCACCCGGATCCCTCTTCCACACGCTGTTCATCCGCCAGCTCCCTCTCAGCATCCGCCCAGCGATCGTGGCGTCCGGCCTCACGAACCTGGAAGCCCTGGCCGATGAGGCCGACAAGCTGCTGTCCACTCACTCCAGCCGCGACGTCACTCCGGACCTGGCAGCCAATGCCTGGGCGCGCCCCTCACCATCCAGCACACGGCCACAAGGGCCTGTCACCAGGCCCACGGGGCCTTCACGCTCCACTAACCCGGGCCACTGTTACTACCACGCACGGTTCGGCGCCAGGGCACAACGGTGCACACCTCCCTGCTCTTTCAATTCCACCCCCGTTCCTGCCCCCGCGATGGCCGTGGGCCACGCGGGCTCCCTGCTGTTCGTCACGGATGACAAAACCGGCCGCCGGTTCCTGTGCGACACTGGGGCTCAGCACAGCATCATCCCGGCCTCCTCCCTCGACATCCAAAAGGGCAAACGAGGACCGGTGCTGGCTGCTGCTAACGGCTCGGAAATCCGGACGTATGGCACCTGGACAGTCACCCTCGACCTCGCTGGTCACCGCTACCGATGGGAGTTCATCACTGCCAAGGTGCTCTCCCCCCTCATCGGCGCAGATTTCCTGTGTGCCCACGGCTTACTGGTAGACATCCCTCGTCACCGCCTCGTGGACATGAACACCATGTCCCCCATCCTGGGCGCCATGGCCCCCCGTCAACCCGCTGACATGGCGTCACAGTGCCACGCCCGGGCCACGGATGACTACTCGGCACTCCTGGCCGAATTCCCGGCCCTTACCAATCCGACCTTCTCCGCGGAGGCCGCCAAACACGGGGTGGAACACTTCATCCCCACCACAGGCCCCCCAGTGTACGCCCACACCCGCAGGCTGGACCCGGCCAAACTGGAGATCGCGCGGACCGAGTTTGCCACCATGGAACAGCTCGGCATCATCCGCCGCTCCAACAGTCCCTGGGCCTCCCCACTCCACATCGCCCCCAAACCAGGCGGAGGTTGGCGCCCCTGCGGGGATTACCGCCGCCTCAATGACGCCACCACCCCTGATCGGTACCCCCTGCCGCACATTCAGGTCTTCTCGGCTAGACTGGCCGGCCGCTCAGTCTTTTCCAAGGTCGACCTGGTGCGCGGCTACCACCAAGTCCCCGTCCACCCCGCGGACGTCCCCAAGACGGCCGTAATCACCCCGTTCGGCCTGTTCGAGGTCCTGCGGATGCCCTTCGGCCTCAAAAACGCGGCCCAGGCATTCCAACGGCTCATGGACTCGGTCCTTCGGGACCTGAAGTTCCTGTTCGTCTACCTGGACGACATCCTGGTAGCCAGTTCCTCCAAGCAGGAACACCTCGAACACCTTCGCATCCTGTTCGGGCGCCTCAGCGACCACGGGCTCATCCTCAGCCCAGCCAAATGCCAGTTCGGCCTGCACAAGATCGAATTCCTCGGCCACCACATCACCCATGCTGGGGTCATTCCCCTGCCCACCAAGGTGCAGGCCGTCCAACAATTTCCCCGCCCCACCACCATCAAAGGCCTCCAGGAGTTCCTCGGGATGGTGAATTTCTATAACCGCTTCATCCCCAAAGCGGCGTCCCTCATGAGGCCCCTGTATGAAGCCCTCCGGGGCAGGAGCGGCAAGATGGCGTTCGACTGGACGGCAGACGCGTCCGCCGCCTTTGATTCCACCAAGACCGCGCTCGCCAACGCCACCCTGCTCGCGCACCCACGGCCCAATGCCAGGGTAGCGCTCACCACGGACGCCTCCGACCACGCGGTCGGCGCCGTGTATGAGCAGTGGGTCGACGGCGCCTGGCAACCACTTGCCTTCTTCAGCCGCCAACTACGCACCCCAGAGGTCAAATAGAGCACCTTCGACCGCGAGCTCCTCGCGCTGTTCCTGGCGGTCCGCCATTTCCGGTTTTTGCTTGAGGACCACCCCTTCACTGCGTTTGTCGACCACAAGCCCCTGACATTCGCAATGGCAAAGACGACCGACCCCTGGTCCGCCAGGCAGCAGCGCCAGCTCGCGGCAGTGTCCGAGTTCACCACGGACATCCAACACGTCTCCGGCCGAGACAATGTGGTAGCCGACTGCCTCTCCTGCCCCGCCATCCACGCCGCACACCTAGCAGTCGACTACGCTCAACTCGCAGCGGACCAGAGCACCGACCCTGATCTGCTCTCCGCACCCACCAACCTACCAGGGCTACGCCTGCCCGACGTCGCCTGTGGCCCGACCGCAGTCACGGTCAAGTGCGACATATCCCTATGTCAACCTCGGCCCGTCGTCCCAGCGTCCTGGCGCCGCCGGGTATTCGACATTCTCCACAACCTCTCCCACCCCAGCGCCCGCGCATCCATCAAATTGGTAGCCAACCGCTTCGTCTGGCGCGGCCTTCATAGAAACATAGAAACATAGAATCTAGGAGCAGGAGTAGGCCATTCGGCCCGTCGAGCCTGCTCCGCCATTCAATACGATCATGGCTGATCATCCAAATCCAGTACCCTGTCCCTGCTTTAATCCCCACAGTACACATATCCCACCCTACCCCCGTAACCCCACGTATTTAATTCCCCCTAACATATCCCATCCTATCCCCATAACCCCACATATTTAATCCCCCCTAACACTAAGGGTCAATTTATCATAGCCAAATCAACCTAACCCACTTCGCAAGGATGTGCGTACTTGGGCCAACTCCTGCCTAGCCTGCCAACGGGCCAAGGTACAGCAACGCACGAAAGCACCCCTCGAGGAGTTTACCGTCCCCTCGCGGAGATTCGACCACATCCACGTGGACATCGTCGGGCCCCTGCCGCCGTCGCAAGGCCACACGCACTTGCTGACCATCGTTGACCGCACCACACGCTGGCCTGAGGCAATTCCACTGACCTCTACCACCACCGCCGACATCGCCAGAGCCTTCCTCAGCACCTGGGTCGCACGGTTCGGCATCCCCTCCGACATGACGTCGGACAGAGGTCCGCAATTTACCTCTGAACTCTGGACCGCCGTCGCACGCAATCTCGGGGTGACCATTCACCGCACCACAGTGTACCACCCCCAAGCCAACGGACTGTGTGAGCGGTTCCACAGATCCTTGAAGGCATCTCTTCGAGCCAGCCTCCAAGACGGCGCCTGGACCGACCGACTTCCGTGGGTCCTCCTCGGCCTGCGCACCGCGGTTAAAGAAGACCTCCACGCATCGGCAGCAGAGCTCGTGTACAGTCAGCCGCTGCGCGTACCCGGCGAGTTCCTGCCCACCGCCACGACACCCTGGTCAGCCGACCAGCAACGCCACGACTTCGCCTCACCTGCGCTGCAGTTCGCCCCGGTGCCCATTGCCCGGCACGGCGAATCCACCTCACACGTCCCACTATGCCTGCACCAGGCACAGTTTGTTTTCGTCCGGCACGACGCCCACCGCGGAACCCTTCAACCACCGTACGACAGGCCCTACAAGGTGCTACAGGCTGGGGACAAATTTTTCACCCTGCAAGTGGGCGACAGGACCGAAAAAGTGTCAGTGGACCGACTCAAGCCAGCACACTCGGAGCCTGGTGAGCAGGTCCCTGTAGCTCGTCCACCTCCACGCGGCCGACCTGTCCTCAAGCCGGTTCACCCGGCTGCTCCATGCCCGGCCGTTCCACGTCCACCGGCGTCCTACAAGAGCCGCTCCGGCCGGCCCATCAGACCACCGCACCGTCTCGTCCACACCTCCTAAGCGGATTCTGGGGGGAGCTGTGTGGCGGATCGCCACCTAAAACGGGCATAATCCACTCTTCCGTCTGTGGACAAATTTCCAGCCCTTTCCCCTTTAAGGCACATTACCTTTAAGGCAGAAGGGGGCGGGGCCTCAAGTTTTACCCAGAGAATTCTGGGAGTTTTTAGCAGAGAATTCTGGGAGCAGCTTTCTCTCAGCCATTTTGTGTAGCATGCAGTGAATAAAATTTCCTTGTTTTCCACATAAGGATTCAGCCTCCATTCGTGTTTCGCGGCAGCCTCAACAATATGACAGTAGATAAGCAGAGGAAACATTTAAAGAAATATTCCAAAATTCTCAACGAATATACATTCCATTGAGAAATAAAAACTCCATGGGAAAAGTGATCCATCCGTGGCTAACTAAGGAAGTTAAGGATAGTATTAGATTAAAAGAGGCTTATAATTTTGCAAAGAATAGTAGTAAGCCTGAGGATTGGGAGGGCATTAGAAACCAGCAAAGGATGACCAAAAAATTGATAAAAAGGGAGAAAATAAAATATGAGTGTAAACTAGCAAGAAATATAAAAACAGATTGTAAGAGCTTCTACAAGTATGTAAAAAGGAAGAGAGTATCAAAAGTAAGTGTTGGTCCATTAGACGCTGAGACAGGAGAAATAAGGAAATGGCAGAGACTTTTAACAAATATTTTGTATCTGTCTTCACAGTAGAAGACACAAAAAGCAAAAATAATGGGGAACCAAGTGGCTAATGAGTGTGAGGAACATAAAGTAATTAATATCAGTTAAGAAAAAGTACTTGAGAAACTAATGGGACCAAAAGCCGACAAATCCCCTGGACCTGATGGTCTACATCCTGGGCTTCTAAAAGAGGTGGCTGAAGAGATAGTGGATGCATTGGTTGTGATCTTCCAAAATTCCCTAGATTCAAGAATGGTCCCAGCGAATTGGAAGTTAGCAAATGTGACCCCGCTATTCAAGAAAGGAGGGAGAAAGAAAACAGGGAACTACAGGCCAGTTATCCTGACATCAGTCATCGGAAAAATGCTGGAATCCATTATTAAGGAAGTGGTAACAGGGCTTAGAATATGTTTAGGCAGAGTCAACATGGTTTTATGAAAAGGAAATCGTGTTTAACAAATTTATTCGAGTTTTTTGAGGATGTAACTAGCAGGGTGGATAAAGGGGAACCAGTGGATGTAGTATATATGCAAACGCCAAATACTGTGGCTGCTGGAAATCTGAAATCAAAACAGAAAATGCTGGGAAATACTCAGCTGGTCAGGCAGCATTTGTGGAGAGAGAAACACAATTAACGGCCGTGATTTTCACTACCTTGGCGGATCCGTGGCGGGCGACATGGTTGGTGGTTGCGGCCCCACTGTTGGCTCCATGCCAGCTTCTGACATAACTTTCCCCTGATTGGGCTTGTTAAGCCCGCCCAGCAAGTTTCCCGGCCAATGGAAGGAAGCAGGTCCGATGACGTCATTTGATGACACGTCATCAGCCGGTTTCCTTAAAGAGGCCGTGCGCAAATTTACTTTGACATTTGTGCTGTCAGTGTTCTACAGCATTGAGGTGCTGCAAACACTGACAATGACTGCACAGAGGTACACGGCTGCACCCAGGCTCTCCCATGACTCCCTCTGTATGTTTATGGAGGGAGTCACAGCACGCAGGGAGGTTCTCTTCCCTTCCAATGGGCAGAAGAGACCACCCCAGGAAACCAACGCAGCCTGGTTGCACATTGCACAGGAGAACACAAGCAGGGATGTCGTCAGGAGGACCTGGGTGTAGTGGCACAAACCTTTCAATGATCTCATTAGATCACAAAACATTACTGCAAAGCCACACTCAACCTCATCCTGCTGTGCCACTCATCACATCCCCATCACTCTGCCTTCCCTACCCTACTCCTGCACATCCTTACTCACACCAACTTAACTGGGACCTCCACCCATCCCTCTCTATCTACATTATCACTTCCCCATCTCACTAGCCACCCCTCACACTCACCCTCATCCTAGTCCAATCATACCAACTAACAACAGACAAGGGTAGGCATTTGGGTGTTTTATGCAATGTTCATGTGATGTTTCTGTTAATGTGCTGTCAAACATTGAGATCTTTATTTTCAACACTTTGCGTTCTTGGACAGATTTCTGTACATATTTGGAAGTGGCTTAGTGAGTTGCAGTGAATGATGAGACTTAATGGTACCCCTCCTCAATGGTGATGAGTGTGAAAGGAATGACTTGGGCATTGTAGGAATGCTTTATGGTGTTGGTGTGGGGTGTTGCCAACCTGGTGCATAATGTGGCAGCCAGGGTGTACAGCGTCAATTGAAGTAAATGTGGCCATGGTGAGGCCATCCCTGGCTTCCCGGGCAGCAATGTGGTCGGGTGCTGATGCCCTATGTCCTGGTGATTGCGGAGAAGGTTGGTGTGGTTGTTGCTGCTGCTGGTGTGCCTGGTGCTGCTGGTGTTGGGGTTGATTGTCGTCAGATTCTGAGAACCAATGTGAGAGAGTATAAAGTGCACCCATGCTGATGGAATAGATGTCCGGTGAAGGAGAGATGACAGAAGCGATCTGTCAATGGTGGGAGAGGTAATGATGTCAGACTGGATGGAAACTTGAGTAAAGACTTGCAGCATTCTGAATCTGTAGTGGAAATGCAGTTTAGTGAAGCTAGTGGTTAAGGGAACATTTCTCAATCAGCTGGGAGCTTTGACTTGACATTTGAAACTGTCAACTCATCAGCAGATTCATTGACGAGTGAGCTCCTGCCTCACCTTCACAGACAAGGTCTAAGTACAGCGGGAACCTGATGGGTGAACCGTCCAATTCAAAAAGCTGGGAAAAAAAAGCATTGTTATGTGGCTGTAAACAAACCACTAATGATTTGAATTGGATCCCCCGCCGCTGCCTGTCGAGTCTGCTCAGCGCTGACAGACCCGACATCAGGAAATGCAGGTGTGTGCGTTTTGAAAGCCGGTTCCCGACCCGTTGTCAATCATTTTAAATTTCACAGATGACCCGCCACCCATCCCGTCCATTGAGTGCCGGCAAAATCATGGTCATTGTTTCAGGTTGATGATGAATGGATCATCCTCCACCTTCTCCAGCATGATCCCACCACCGAACGTATCTTCCCTTCCCCTCCCCTTTCAGCATTCTGAAAGGACCATTCCATCAATGACACCCTGGTCCACTCCTCAGTTACCTCCAACACCTACTCCCCATCCCACGGCACCTTCCCGTGCAAGCACATGAGATGCAACACCTGCACTTTTCCCTCTTCCCTTCCCACCACCCATGGCCCCAGATGCTCCTTCCAGGTGAAACAGCGATTTACTTGTACTTCTTTCAATTTATTGTACTGTATTTGCTGCTCACGATGTGGTCTCCTCTACATTGGGGAGACTAAACGTGGGTTGGGTGATCATTTGCGGAACACCTCCGTTCAGTCCGCAAGCATGACCCCAAGCTTCTGCTCACCTATGATTTTAATTCTCCGCTCGACTCCCACTCTGACCAATCTGTCCTCGGCTTCCTACACTGTTCCAATGAAGCTCAAAGTAAGCTCAAGGAACTACAATTCATCTTTTAATGCGGTACTGTACAGCTTTCCAGAATCAACATTGAGTTCAACAATTTCAGATCATAACTTCTGCCCCCATTTTTTCAGACGACATTTGTTGGTGATTATTTCCATTTACACCTCCTCCAGACCCATCTTTTTTTTTCTTTACTTATCCCATTAGCATCTCCTTTTGCCTTGTACCATCATCCCTTCCATCCTATCACAGACCTTCCCTATTGTTCTTTCCTTCCCTCCCCATTTCCCTGCCCCTACATTTGTTTAAAACCTATTACATCTGTAACCTTTTCCAGTACTGTTGAAAGGTCATTGACCTGAAACATTGGGCTCGAGTTTAATAGGCCTGAGGAGGCGGGTCGGCAGCAAAAATCGGAAAAAATGGCTTCAGACTGCCAACCCGCCTCCATCCCGCCCCCACGAATTTTCGTGAGTGTCGGGTCAGCCACTCCCAAACTGACCTGACTGGGACCGATGGGACAGGTAGTTAAGGCAGTTAACAGCCTGTTAACTGCCTTGCTAATCCTATTTTTATAGTGGTCTCCCATTTTCCTGCCTCTGGCTCCTGTTTTCCATCTTGTCAGAAACAAACCAGCTGCAAGGAGACGAGTTGCTGGAGGACATGATTTGTAGTCATTGGTGCAGCACTTTAAAAGCACTCCTGTAACATGGCTGACATTCAAATGCAACAACTTTGTTGTTGAAGGTTTGGGATAAGATTTTGCTAATCTACTGACCTTGTGACTGTTCAAGCTGACAGCCATCTGCAGTGTGACCTGATTGGTATAATTTCAGGCCACTTTGACTGTGCGCTTGCAAGCTTCTTGCCTCAAATGAAATCTATAGCAACGGGATGGGAAGGATTTATATCCTCTCATCCTGGTCGTCAGATTTGGAGGAAGAGCAGACGTGGCAGCACCACAACCAGCCACAACAGCAGCACCAGATGATGCACAGGGCGGTGGGCGTCAGCACAAGGCTGCACCTCGCCACAGGAGATCCCCCCAATACAGGGTTTACAGTCAGAGGATGAGCTTCCTCAGCATGACTGAGCAGCAATGCCAAAGGAGGCTGAGACTTTCGAGAGACGTAGTCGCTGACATCTGCGCAATGCTGCACCAACACCAGGAGCCCGGAGGAGCGTGTGGACACTCCTTACCAGTTGCTGTCAAAGTCACCACCGCACTCAACTTCTTTGCTTCGGGCTCCTTCCAGGGATCAGCTGCAGACGTCAGTGGCATCTCCCAGTCGGCCGCACACACCTGCTTCACGCAGGTCACCGATGCCCTCTTTGCAAAGGCCCACAATTACATCCACTTGATGGCCCAAGTGTGACGGCGCATGCGGTTGGCTTTGCTAATATGGCAGGCTTGCCAATGGTGCAGGGCGTCATAGATAGCACACATGTAGCCATTAGGGCCCCCTATCACAACCCAGCTGTATTTGTTAACTGCAAGGGATTCCACTCCCTGATCGTCCAGCTGGTGTGTAACCACACGAAGATAGAAACATAGAAACATAGAAGATAGGAGCAGGAGTAGGCCATTCGGCCCCTCGAGCCTGCTCCGCCATTTAATGAGATCATGGCTGATCATCCAAATTCAGTACCCTGTCCCTGCTTTCTCCCCATATCCCTTTAGCCTTAAGAAATATATCTAACTCCTTCTTGAATATATTTAATGAATTGGCCTCAACTGCCTTGTGTAGTAGAGAATTCCACAGGTTCACCACTCTCTGGGTGAAGAAATTCCTCCTCATCTCAGTCCTAAATGACTTACCCCTTATCCTTAGACTGTGACCCCTGGTTCTGGACTCCCCCGCCATCGGGAACATCCTTCCTGCATCCAGTCTGTCTAGTCCTGTTAGAATTTTATAAGTTTCAATGAGATCCCCTCTCATTCTTCTAAACTCTAGCGAATACAAGCCCAATCGTCCCAATCTCATGGTTTTCATGGTGATGGGGCATTCAATTCAATTGGCAACGCCTGCAATTTTACTTACCATGGCAGATAAGAGAAAGCGGCATAGAGTTACTTATAAAGCCACACTGTATATGTGACAATGAACAGAGTTCCAGTCACTATTCGGGACATTGGCAGTTCATATTTGCTGTATACTGTAAAATGCTATTTGAGACTTAACCAGGTTTCATTACAAGAAAATATTACATTTGTCAGAAATAATTTAGAAAATATTTAATTGTGTTTATTCTAAGATAATATGCAGGGTGTGTTGACTGTTCATTTTATTTGTTGCCAGTTTTGTGATTACTGTTTGTTATACCATTCTATATTTAATATACTCTTGTAACAAACAAACACAATCTCCACTCCTGCCTCACCCACCTCCCCCCCTCCCTCCGCCGAATAACAGCCACACTGGCTATCATACAAAAAAGTTTAAGTCAATTTATTGTATCAAAGGAGAACAGTTACATTAACTAGATATTTCAGAATGTGACGAATGAATTTTACCTATAATACACATTACTGCAAAATTAGCTTCTCAACAGGCAGCTTACAGGTGCATTCTGCTCGTGTCCGATGGGTTCATACCTCAGCCTTCCAGGTCAACAGATTTTCAATACAGCATGTTTCCAAATTCAGCAACCCAAAAACAATGGGGGTTTTGTAATTCCTCACAAGCGAAGAACAAGACTGGTAAATATGAATTAAATTCAAATTCATTCTTGTGCAATCAGATATACATGTGACGAACTGAGAACTGTTCTAGTATAAGAGCTCAAAACACAAAAAAAAACACTTGAAATGACTATTCTTGTCCAACATCTGCAATTTATTGAAGTAAGCTAGTCAAGGGCTCTGGCGAGATAATTTCACGTGGTAATTCTTTTAAATTTGTGCGAGACGGAAGCATCATGCTAATCCTATTTTTATAAGGCCAATCGAGGTAAAATCGTAACTGCTGGGCGGCGGCATCCAGGAGTGGGTCTGAAAGCTGCCGAATAGCGGGCCCGCCCTCAACCCACCTCCATTAATAAAATTGCGGCCATCAACTCTTTTTCTTTCCACATATGCTGCCTGACCTGCTGAGTATTTCCAGCATTTTCTATTTTTAGTTCAGATTTCCAGCATCCGCAGTATTTTGCTTTTGCACAGATATCTGTTGCCAAGTTGCCCATCAACCTGACGAACAATGGTGGGCTACATTCTGGTCTAACTAGGGTTCCATTTTTTCCAGTTAGGTTTTTCATAGGCACCTGTGAATTCATACATTTTACCTCTCTATTTCTAATTATGTAAACTGTACAGAAGGCGGATGTAAGAGTTTATGTTTTGTAATTATTATTAGACTTCCATGATACCTGTTTCTGGCTGGCCAGGTGGGTCCATCTGCTTCTCCATCTGTGCGCAGTCTTCTTCCTCCTCTGACAACTGCAGCTTGCACATTGTTCATTGGCCTTCCTGGTATGTGGTTGACACAAGCTCTCACAGTGACTCCACTATACATGTTCATTGTAATGTACTGGAGAGTGTATTTTGCCAGGCAATTATCTTCTGACAATAATATAAACAGCAGTGGTGACATTCTCATTTAGCTTTTGAGATGCTTAAACTGAATTTATGGTATTCTCGGAATTTTCACTGAGGTGAATGTTTATGCAGTGTTTAATCAGTATCAATTTTGCTTTTAATGGGATTTTATTTTATTAGCTACAAGTTCTTAATAAAAGAATCTTTCACCACTTTGAATTTTATTAAAAAGTAAATATTGTATCTTCTTTTTCTCGTATAAGATTTTACTTTGTGCATTTTGTATAGTTCATGTTCTATGCGGTTTTCTTTGTTGAAAAAAAGATTGGACAAACTGCAATCCAGTTCTCAAACTTGCTGAGATTGTATAAATGCATCTCTACAAAATGCATTTCTAGTGCATCCCAGGGATGAAGCAGATTTACAATTTATTTTCAGACCAGTGCAGCCACGATAGGCTGAGTGGCCTCCTTCAGTGCTGTAAATTTCCAGCCTAGAATATAATAAAAGACCAGAAGAACATAAGAATTAGGAGTAGGAGTAGGCCATATGGTCCTTTGAGCCTGCTCCACCATTCAATAAGATCATGGCTGATCTTCGACTTCAACTCCACTTTCCCACCCGATCCCCATATCCCTCGATTCCCCTAGAGTCCAAAAATCTATCTATCTCAGCCTTGAATACAGTCAAAGGCTTAGCATCCACAGCCCTTTCGGGTAGAGAATTCCAAAGATTCACAACGCTCTGAGAGAAGAAATTCCTCCTCATCTCGGTCTTAAATGGCCTACACCTTATCCTGAGCCTATGCCCCCCTAGTTCTAGTCTCTCCAGCCAGGGGAAACAACCTCTCAGCATCTACCCTGTCAATCCCCCTCAAAATCGTATATGTTTCAATGAGATCACCTCTCATTCTTCTAAACTCCAGAGAGTATAGGCACAATCTACTCAATCTCTCCTCATAGGACAAGCCTCACATCCCAGGGATCAATCTAGTGAACTGTCATTGCACTGCCTCTAAGGCAGGTATGTCCTGTCTCAGATAAGGAGACCAAAACTGTGCACAGTACTCCAGGTGTGTTCTCACCAAAGCCCTGTACAATTGTAATAAAATATCCTTATTCTTGTACTCCAAACCCCTTACAATAAATGCCAACATGCCATTTACCTTCCTAATTGTTTGATGTAGCCACTCATTTAACCTCTCTATATCCCTTTGTCCTCCTCACAGCTTACTTTACCACCTAGCTTTGTATCATCAGCAAACTTGGATATATTACACTCGGTCCCTTCATCTAAGCCATTAATATAGATTGTAAATGGCTGAGGCCCAAGCAATCATCCTTGCGGCCCCCACTAGTTACAGCCTGCCACCCTGAAAATGACCCGTTTATCCCTACTCTCTGTTTTCTGTCCGTTAACCAATCCTCGATCTATGCTAATACATTACCTCCAACCTCATGAGCCCTTACCTTGCATAGCAACCTTTTATGAGGCACCTTATCGAATGCCTTTTGGAAATCCAAATATACAACATCCACTGGCTCCCCTTTATCTACCCTGCTAGTTACATCCTCAAAAAACTCTAATAAATTTGTTAAACATGATTTCCCTTTCATAAAGCCATGTTGACACTGCCTAATCATATTATGATTTTCTAAGTGCCCTGTTACCACTTCCTTAATAATGGATTCCAGCATTTTCCCAATGACTGATGTCAGGCTAACTGGCCTGTAGTTTCCCGTTTTCTCTCTCCTTCCTTTCTTGAATAGTGGGGTTATATTTGCTACCTTCCAATCCGCTGGGACCATTCTAGAATCTAGGGAATTTTGGAAGATAACAAACAATGGATCCACTATCTCTGCAGCCACCTCTTTTAGAACCCTAGTATGCAGGCCATCAAGTCCAGGGGATTTGTCGGATTTTAGTCCCAATAGTTGCAAGTATTTTTTCTCCACTGATATTAATTACTTTAAATTCCTCACTCTTATTAACCCCTTGGCTCCCCATTATTTTTGGTATGCTTTTTGTGTATTGTACTGTGAAGACAGATACAAAATATTTGTTTAATGTCTCTGCCATTTCCTTATTCTCCATTATAATTTCACCTGTCTCAGCCTCTAAGGGACCAATGTTTACTTTTGCTACTCTTTCTTTTTACATTCTTGTAAAAGCTCTTACAATCTGTTTTTATATTAGAAATTCGGGTGCATCCATTTTTGGGCATGCGGTGGGGTGCAGTGTACGAACTCTGCACCTGAATGGTAAGGTCCGAGTTGCCCCTGATATTGGGGCTTATTAACATCAAGCCGGTGTGGTCGAGTAGCCTGCTGGCAATAAGTAAACCAAAACTGGCCGGTGAAGGGGGAGAAACGGGTTGAATCGGAAGCAGTGGGGGAGGGATTATTGACCTAGAGAAGAATCATTGGTGTTGGGGTGGGGTGGAGTGTGGGTCTCACAGTGGGAGGGATCAGTGGTCCTGGGTCGGGAATCTTGGGGATGGGGTGGAGGGAGATCGGTGGTTGGGACCAGGGAGCCTGGAGTTCAGGGTTCTCAAGGCCGAGGAGCCAGGGGGTCGGGGATCTCAGGTTTATGGGTGGTGAGGGTCAAGAATATTTTCATGGTTAGGGTGGACCGTCAGCACCTGCAAGGGTGTATCACAGACATCCACCCTGATCTGATGTTGTAAGCCGAATCATCCGCAGCCACTCCACATGAGGTCCCCAAAGGCCCACCAGGGCTGAAGAAGAATACATACCTTTATGGAGCCTTCTGCTCCAAAAGGAGCCATTTGTCTTCCTGACAAAGGGTTAGATAATATTTAAGAATGAGAGCCTAGAAATTACTGTTTGTGATATTAATGCTCAAACACATAACATGATTATATGACATTCTTCTGTCCTCTCTTTTAACCCATTTGTAATACAAACAGAAAATGCTGGAAATACTCAGCTGGTCGACCAGCATCTATGGAGAGAGAAACAGAGTTAACATTTCAGGTCGCTGGCCTTTCAAGGTCATTGATGTGAAGCATTAGCCCTATGCCCCTCTCTCCACAGATGCTGCCTGACCTGCTGAGTCTTTCCAGCATTTTCTGTTTTTATTTCAGATATCCAGCATATGCAATATTTTGCTCAGTTAAAGCGGACAGAAGATCATACAAATATGTTACATGTTCATCCACTAGTATCACAGGCAGCTATTTCTCGGCTGCGATTTGCTGCCCAGCAGTTATTAATTACTTTTGGTACAAAGAACTAATTCTGAGTCCCTAAAAATAGTTGACACCAAGGAGAAAACTAAAAGAGGAAGGCTCTGAGTAAAATTTGCACATTCAGTGCTGGTGACAAAAAGCAGAGCAAAAAAGAAACATGAATAATCAACCTCATGATTCCTGACTGTCAACAGAGGAAAAAAATCTATGCATGAACTGGCCCTGCGTCAATCTGGACTAAGTACTGCTGGTCACAATAAATGATCCAGTAGTTAATATTTTGTCAATATTAACTCACCCATTGTCTCCTGGTTAGTTAGCTCGCTGCCCTATAGAGTTAGTCAGCACGAAACATTATTCACTATTAAAGCTCACGTGTATTTATTTCTAGTTCACAGTGTCAGCTGTGGCTCAGTTGGTAGCACACTCGCCTCTGAGGGTCCCACTCCAGGGACTTGAGCACATAAAGCTGGGCTGACACTGCAGTGCAGCGCTGAGGGAGTGCTGCATTGTTGGAGGTGCCGTCTTTCGGATGAGACGTTAAACCAAGGCCCTGTCTGCTCTCTCAAGTGGACGTAAAATATCCCATGGCACTATTTCGAAGAAGAGCAGCAGAGTTATCCCCGGTGTTCTGGCCAATATATTTATTCCTCAACCAACATAACAAAAACAGATTATTTGGTCATGATCACATTGCTGTTTGTGGGAACTTGCTGTGCGCAAATTGGCTGCCGCATTTCCCACATTACAACAGTGACTACACTCCAAGTGTACTTCATTGGCTGTAAAGCGCTTTGAGATGTCCGGTGGTCATAAAAGGCACTATATAAATGCAAGTCTTTCTTTTCTTTCTTTTAGTTTTAGACATTTTCTCTTGGATTTGTGGAGAGTGCATAGTATGGGCTAATTGGAAGAATTTCCACAATAGCTATTTTCCAATTCTCATGGTAAATCCATATTTTAAGTATTAACTTTTTTCTGTTATGTTCAATATTTTAATATAGGTTTAAAGGAATCCTGTGGATGGAAAGTGCTGACAATGCTAACTCAGTGGCAAAGTCAGGTTAGATGTGGAGGAATTAAACTTCCACCCGAAACGTCCCCCAGTGATTTGCTGGAGCTTGCCCTGCTGAGGCCAGCATCAGAGAGGGTGTCGTGAAAGGATGAAAACGTATTTTTCAGAAAAGGAAATTGCAGTGTGGCAGTCAGAGTGACCTCTACCTGGCCTTGTCACTGCTCCTTCTGGAAACATGCGGGGGAGCGATTTCCCTGAGCTAGGCCCGATTATTGCGTTCAACTCAAACAGGCAGGGAGCCACTGCCACTGGTGAAAGTGCCACCAGGAGTATGGTGAATGGCAGGTAAAATCATTGCAAAATTACATAGTGAAACTGCTGCCCTTACAATTCTCCTAACCTTTAAGTTAAATGTGTCCCTTTAGGGCCACAAGGTGTTATTGCCCTGCCTTCCTGAGCCAGGTCGATGCTGATTGTTCCTATGTAGATCCTTAGGTTAATTAAAGGTCAGACTGGCTTTATTTTAATATATACTTTATCCTTTGGAGTGTGCCACCTGTGATCAATCAAAAGATATTTGTATTGCTGGGAAATTTTCGCTGTATTTTGGAAGTTATAGGCTGTCCTTCTCCTTTATTGAATTCTAAACAAAAGTAAATGCACATAAATATTTGAAAAGCGGAAACGTTATGTTAAACTTATATAGAACCTTGGTCAGACCGCACTTAGAATATTGTGTACAGTTCTGATCTCCATATTACAAAAAGAATATAGAAACACTGGAGAAGATACAAACAGGTTTTACAGAACTGAGAGGGTATAACTATCAGTAAAGAACAAACAGGCTGGGGCTCTTTACTCTAGAAAAGTGAAGACTGAGGAATCATCTGCTAGAGGTCTTTAAAATTATGAAGGGATTTGATAGGGTAGACATAGAGAAGATGTTTCCACTTGTGGGGAGTCCTAAACTAAGTACATAAATATAATATAGTCATTAACAAATCCAATAAGGAATTCAGGAGAAAGTTCTTTACCCAGAGTTTTGTTAGAATGTGGAACTTTCGACCACAAGGAATAGTCATTAGAAACTTGATGTGATATTTTCATGGTGTGTCTGAGGTTTATTTGCTGGCCTATGCTATCCAGCTGGAGCAGTTTATAAGGAGCCTATGTTACCCAGCTGGTGTAGTTTATAAGGGGCCTATGCTATTTAGCTGGTGCAGTTTATAAGGGCCCTATGCTATCTAGCTGGTGCAGTTTGTAAGGGGCCTATGCTATCTAGCCGGTACATAAGAACATAAGAAATAGGAGCAGGAGTAGGCTATTCGGCCCTTCAAGCCTGCTCCGCCATTCAATGAGATCATGGCTGATCTTCTGCCTCAACTCCATTCACCGGCCCTATCGCCATATCCCTTGATGCCCTTACTAGTCAGAAATCTATCGACTTCTGTTTTGAATATACCCAATGACTGAGCCTCCACAGCCCTCTGGGGTAGAGAATTCCAAAGATTCACCACCCTCTGTGTGAAGAAATTTCTTTGCATCCCAGTCCTGAATGGCCTACCCTTTATCCTGAGGCTGTGGCCCCTGGTTCTAGACTCCCCAGCCAAGGGAAACATTCTCCCAGCATCCACCCTATCAATCCCTGTAATAATTTTGTAGGCTTCAATGAGATCCCCTCTCATTCTTCTGAATTCAAGAGAATACAGGCCTAGTTTACTCAATCTCTTCTCATACGACAGTTCCGCCATCCCAGGAATCAATCTCGTGAACCTTCATTGCACTCCCTCTATGGCAAGTATATCCTTCCTTAGGTAAGGAGACCAAAATTGTACACAGTACTCCAGGTGTGGTCTCACCAAGGCCCTATATAATTGGAGTAAGACTTCTTTACTCCTGTACTCAAATCCTCTTGTAATGAAGGCCAGCATACCATTTGCCTTCCTAATGGCTTGCTGCACCTGTACATTCACTTTCAGTGACTCATGTACAAGGGCACCCAGGACCCTCTGAGCATCTGCATTCCCTAATCTTTCACCATTTAGGAAATATTCTGCCTTTCTGCTTTTTCTACCAAAGTGGATAACTTCACATTTATCCACATTATATTCCATCTGCCATGTTCTCGCCCACTCAATAAGTTTGTCAAACAGGATTTCCCTTTCATAAATCCATGTTGACTCTGCCCAATCTTACTATTAGTTTCTAAGTGCCCAGTTATTGCATCCTTTGTAATAGATTCCAGCATTTTCCCAACTACTGATGTGAGGCTAACAGGTCTGTAGTTCCCCATTTTCTCTCTCCCTCCTTCTTAAATAGCAGGGTTACATTTGCTATCCTCCAGTCTGCAGGAACCATTCCAGAATCTATAGAATTTTGGAAGATGACAACCAATACGTCCACTATCCCAATGGCCACCTTTTTCAAAGCCTTAGGATGTAGGTCATCTGGTCCTTGGGATTCATTGACTTTTAGTCCCATTAATTTTGCTAGCACTGTTTTTTTACTAATAATAATTTCTTTAAGTTCCTCATTCTTGCCACACCCTTGGTTTTCTCGTATTGCTGGGAGGTTTTTTGTGTCTTTCTCCGTGAAGACAGAATCAAAGTATTTATTTAATTTCTCTGCCGTTTCCTCATTCTACATTATAAATTCTCCCATCTCTGACTGTAAAGGACCTACATTTACCTTCGCCAGTCTTTTCCTTTTCACATACCTATAGAAGCTTTTACAATCCGTTTTTATATTTTTCGCTAGTTTGTGCTCATATTCCATTTCCCTTTCTTTATCAATTTCTTGGTCCGCCTCTGCTGATTTCTAAAAAGATCCCAATCCTCAGGCTGACCGCTTTTTCTGGCATTTTATAAGCTTTATAAGGGCCCTATGCTATTTAGCTGGTACAGTTTATAAGGGCCCTATGCTATTTAGCAGGTACAGTTTATAAGGGCCCTATGCTATTTAGCTGGTACAGTTTATAAGGGCCCTATGCTATTTAGCTGGTACAGTTTATAAGGGCCCTATGCTATACAGCCTGTGCAGTTTATAAGGGCCCTATGCTATTTAGCTGGTACAGTTTATAAGGGGCCTATGCTACCCAGCTGGTGCAGTTTATAAGGGCCCTATGCTATCCAGCCTGTGCAGTTTATCAGGGGCCTATGCTATTTAGCAGGTACAGTTTATAAGGGCCCTATGCTATCCAGCCTGTGCAGTTTATAAGGGCCCTATGCTATCCAGCCTGTGCAGTTTATCAGGGGCCTATGCTATTTAGCAGGTACAGTTTATAAGGGCCCTATGCTACCCAGCTGGTGCAGTTTATAAGGGCCCTATGCTACCCAGCTGGTACAGTTTATAAGGGCCCTATGCTACCCAGCTGGTACAGTTTATAAGGGCCCTATGCTATCCAGCTGGTACAGTTTATAAGGGCCCTATGCTATCCAACTAGTATAGTTTTCAATCTTCTGCTGTGTTACAATTTACATTTTGATGTAATAGCTTTAATAGCCCGGATTTCGCAGTCAGCAATGAAGGGACTGCGCTTGCCGCTGACTTCGAAAAAGCTGCCCACAAAGATTTCCTCATTTACAACGTCACTTTGAATTTGGAGCCTTCTACAGGGGCTCTGTGCCAACCAGCAACAGGGCAGGCAGCAGGCAGGCTGATCAGCCAATCAGATTGAAGAATTCTCACAGTCAGCAAAGCAGGAAGTAAAAAGCAGTTCCCATTTAAATCATTGTACTGAAAGCAAAATAAAGTTGGGACATACATATGGGATTAAGAGAGAAGGCTAAATATCATAAAACAATCTTTAAAAAAATAAAATTAAAATTATTTTAATTGTTTTTTACATCGAGAATAGGGCATAAAAAGTTGATGTTCACGTCAATTCACTGATTGTGTGTTGATTCCATCTGCGAAGACTGCAACAGCTCACCCTGTGGAGGAGCAGGATATCACTAACAGCAACTTCCAGATTTCCGCGATTAACTGCGCATGTGCGGACACCAGAAGTTTCTGTCAGTTTCACAGAGTAATGACGGCGAGCGCTGACAGTTTTGCCATCATTACAACCGCAAATTCCGGGCCTATGTATTTTTGACAAATTTGCTAGATTTCAGAAGAATTTAGAATATCTGTCAATATTTCAAATGATACTCGTTTTAATTTGTTTTGGAAAGTTTGCCTCTGTTTGAAGGATTGATTCTGTCCATTATTGGAATTTAATCCTACAGTAAATTAGTTTCATTATTCTGATCTCATTTTGTGTGTTTAGCATTACTGGCACAATGAACCAAACATTTCAAAGGTCAAATGTTGAGAATTGTTGCTTCATTTGGCTTAAGTTTCTGCCAACAGTATGAAAAGATTATGAAAAAATGAAAACATAAGTTGTCAGTTAATATAAATTAGATGAAGTTAACACAGTAAGGTTACCTATACTGTAGAACCATATTTTCCTCGATGTTGGCCAAGATGGTTCTTGAGCTGCAGTGCTGAGTTAGCCCTGCCTTTAGCACAAGACGCCATCTTGGTAAAGGAGTTTAAGCGCGCACTGAGAACAGACGCCCTGAGGATAATGAAACCTCTGATTACCAATTAATTTGGCTCGTATCACTCATTAAAGAGGCTACACGACATTTTGTTGGCTAGTGTTGGGCATTAACGATCTCTCCCAACAGCAACCAGCTGAACAGGAGTAAAGAAGTCATTGGTGAGGATTTTGAGCGCTACTTAAAGCCATGCTCAGCTTTCACTATTCACTTGTTGATTGAGATCGACTGATTGCACTGTGTTTGAAGAGGACTTTTGATACATATCAGGAGACTTTCTGGGACACTTTGTCAAGACTTCACCAACACTCTATCAACGTTCCTTTCTTGAAATTCTTTGAGGACATCAGCTAAAATGAGTGAGTGCTGTGACTCTGTCGTTTATAGAGACCTTATAGGAGTCACCAGGAGAAAGCAACTGGTTGGTCATGGGGATCTTGCTAGGGGTCCTCCTTGGTCTGGAGGAGGAATAGGAGGAGGAGATGAGGCCAGGCAGAGGATCACCAGCTGCTGCAGGAGAGAGGGACAGGAGGACGAGGAGGGCTCTCAGCAGGAAGCCCTATCCACCCAGCGTCTTCAGAGAGCAGTACTCCTACATTCACATGACCCAAGACCAGTGCATGAGGAGGCTGCACTTTATCAAGCAGGTCGTCACAGAAATCTGTAACCTTGTAGAAGGAAGACTCAGACCACATAGCACAGCCAAGACTGCATTGCCTGTGGCAGTCAAGGTCACAGTAGCAGTTAATTTTTATGCTACTGGAACCTTTCAGGCTTCCACAGGTGATATAAGTCACATATCACAATCCTCTGTGCACTTCTGCATAAGGGAAGTGTTGGCGGCTCTATATGTTCTGAGGAATGGCTATACATCATTCTGTATTGCCAGAGAAGACCAGAGGCAGAGAGCTCTAGGATTCGACAGGATTGCGGGATTCCCCATGGTCCAGGGAGCCATTACCACCGGCAACTGTGCCAGAGGGTCAATCAGGAGCCACAACCGGAGGAGGAGGAGGAGGAGGAGGAAGAGGAGGAGGTTGAGCAGGAAGGAGACCAGGGGGCGTACCAAAGGGTTCAGGTAGACAGCCCGCACCCGCGAGGGCTGCTTGCCGCCATCTAATGGAAGACCACTTTTGAGAGACATCCTCTATCATTAGACTTTGGAGCACTATTGCCACATGCTTTACCTTCCAAGACTGAGGATACATCAAGAAGTCCACCATCTGCATTCAATCCTTTCAACCACTTCCCCATGACGAACACAATAAAAAAGACCACCAATTCCACCACTACCCAATTACCATAATCAATCTGTACCTATACCAAAAATAAACAATGAAAACATTACAACAACTAACAGCACTTACAAATATTAAACTATTCACCCCGTGTTTACCCTTAGTGGCTATCCTATGGTGGGAACAGTAATATAGTGGTTATATTACTGGACTAATAATCCAGAAGCCTGGACGAATGATCTGGTAGAAGTGAGTTCAAATCCCACCACAGCAGCTGGGGAATTTAAATTCAGTTAATTAAGTAAATCTGGAATAAAATGCTAGTATCAGTAATGGTGACCATGAAACTACCGGATTGTCGTAAAAATCCATCTGGTTCACTAATATCCTTTAGGGAAGGAAATCTGCTGTCCTCACCTAGTCTGGCCTATATGTGACTCCAGACCCACAGCAATGTGGTTGACTCTGAACTGCCCTCTGAAATGGAGGAAGCCACTCAGTTCCACCAGACCGCTATAACAAAGTCACTGTGGGAGTACCTTCACCACACGGACAGCAGCAGTTCAAGAAGGTGGCTCACTACCACCTTCTCGGGGCAATTAGGGATGGGTAATATATGCTGGCATTGCCAGCGATGCCCACATCTCATGAATCAATCTGCTAGAGGACAGATCTCTGGGCAGCTAAGACACTCTACAAGCCCCTTTCAACTGAGGGACTTCCTGGGCTTCCATTGCAACACTCTTCTGTTCCATGTACAATGGAAGCTGTTTGAGCTTCCATTGCAACACTTTGTGGAAGTTGTTTGGCGTTCTATGGAAGCTGCTATGACTGCAGTGGAAGCTGTGACCTAAGTCATCAGACGTTGCATGATGTTGGGGTCCACAGGTACCTGGATGGAATTGGCCAGCCTCTCCACACTGGAGAGGATGGGTTCCAGGCTCTGCACCAAGCTGAAGGCAGTACTGCTCCATCCCCTTAGCCACAATCTATAAGCTTTCAGGCAGGCTGTCCATTGCACCAAGCATTTGAATTGTCAAACCTTCTTCAGAAGCTTGGCCCTTCTGACTTCTCTACAGCAGAACTAGTTTGCGACCTTGCCCACCCCCCCCACCCCCCCCCCCACCCCCCCCCCCGCTCCCCCCAGGTGTGGCTGCTGCTTATGGGCTCAACGGACTGAATGGCCTTCTTCCATGCTGTAACCATTCTATGATTCTAGCGGCCCACATGATCCCTGTTCTACCCTAGCCTCTAAGTTACATGGGGTGCCAATCTCTAAGTTGGTGCCTGCGACGGTGGTAGCGATTGACGCAGTGCCTACTTCCTCACTCTCCTCCTCCTCCTTCTTTGGGGATGAGGTGGCTCTTGCTCCTGGGAGACTGCAATGATAAAGCTAGAAGGGTTAGGGTACAGTGCATGTGCATTAGGTCTTGCTGGTGCCTGTTATGTCCTTGAAGAGAAAAAGTGATGGTTGTGAATGAGTGTTGTAAGGGGTTCTGTGTCGTGCTTGTATCGCAGACGGTGCTGGTGCGAGGTTAGGCCTTTGTTGCCTAATACTATTGCTTGCTCTGGTCTCCGGCCAGCCTTGTTGCTAAAGCACCTGTGAGTGGTTCGACCCACTCGCCCTTACGGTTCTAACACTGGACTTAGGTGCGAGAGCAGTAATGCAGAGAAAAACTCAAATAGACTCGGTTGAATAGTACGAAATGGAAATCTTTATTGCATAGCGTCCAATATCATGAAGTACATGTCATAGGCGCAAATTAACGAGAGTACAAGTATACATACATTCATAAAGCTTGGTCTATGGTAATGAAGAACGCACGGCACATCGTAAAAAGGGGAACACATTATACTTTATCCTTAATAAAACCACCCTCCCCTATCAATACCTACACTACATCTAGATTTGTAGGATCGGGAAACATGCTCACCACTCGTGATACTTCGGAGAATTTTGAAGTGAGGCACTCGGCTCGTTTCGCTGCAGCGCCTGACTGTCACGTGTTTGGAGGGGTCTCTGTACCCCACTTGTTTATCTTCGCTGCTGCGGCAAGCAGGCTGGGCTCCCCGTTGTCATGAAGAACTCGACAGCACTCGGGCCCGGCTGTAGAACTCAAAGAAAAGTCTTCCTGTACCGACACCAGTTGTCGGTAGAATTCAAAGAAGAGTCTTTGACCGGGCGCGGTCGGGGTTTACTGACCGCGGTGGCACGTGGATTCTTCTTCTTTTCTTGTCATTTCGTCTTGTCTTGTTGGGCCTTCGGGTCCAGACACCGTTTACCGACTCTCGGGATGGTGCACCCGGTCACTTGCCTTCGTCGAGGCGGCTCGTTCCGATTGAGCTCCACCCAACATTCGAATAACCGACCAGTGCGACTAAAGTCCAGAGTCAACAGAGTCCAGAGGAAACACAGAAGGCTGCTCGTCCAGCAGAGCGATACCCGAGGATCAGAATAGGAGAATAAGAGTTCAGCCCGAGTCAAGAGTCAGCAGAGATAAGAGAGCGATGGACATTTGTTCACTATAGTTATAGTGCTGTGTTCCCTTATCTCCCACTCAAATCTTAATGTTTGTCCTTTGTGAAATATTGGCGCTCAAAACTCCCAGCATGGGGCGATTCTTGTCTTTAACGGGTTTCGGTAGCACCTGAAACTGGCCAACTACCCGTTAATGTTTTCCCCATTGTTGAACCGGCTAGGAGCCTCCCTGGCTGGGTTTTGGGGGCCCCCGAATACTTGTTTAATCACCCGAGAATGGCTCTCTCATTGTAGAGCCGTGGGGGTATTTGTGTATTGATGTGTCTGGATGGGCCTTCGATTGCCCAGTACAATGGTCCTTACTTGTGCATGGAAAACGATTCCAGCACTCATATCTTTTGCTATTGTCACAAATGCAAACAGGTTGCATCCTGTCTTTATCAGTGCTATCGAGTATGATCCCGTCTTATATTGAAATGTTTATTCGAACGCCATCTTGTCTGCCCACTGTAATTCTGGAAGCTTCTGCCACGATGCGCGACGGCCATTTTACAGGCTTCTGTGTCCTTTTTATCATGACAGCATTTCGTTTAAATAAACTGATCAAACGAATCTGCTTCTATCTTGTTATTTCGAATCGCGATAATTGCAAAACTTTACAGTGTATTGACAGGTGTTTGTGTATGTGTGTGTGATGCCTCACGTGGTTGAAGAACTGTGAGATGTGTCTGAGGTGTGAGTAGTGCCTGTAAAGGATGCAATAGTGTGGGTTGTGTGAATGTCAGTGTATAGTTAGATGGTGGATGCGTTAAGGTTGTGATGCTGGTGGTGGTGGTGCAGTTATTGAACAGTGTGTTTGTGAGATGGGATCTTACCTTGACCACTTGTGTCAAATTGTTAATTTTTTGAGGAACTGGAGCCATGTCCTGAGGGCAGTGCTCCTGGCTGTGACCTCATGGGCAATCTCCTCCCACATCCGCTGCATTAGTTACCTCTGTGGGCTCTTTCCACACTGCGGGTACAGTTCATCCCTACTTGTCTGTACCTCCTCCACCTGGACCTCCTCCACCAGAGCCCTCTCCCTCGATCCCTGAGCCATCCTGATACGTGCCGTTGTCCTGCTCCTTCAGTTTCACTGTCAGCCAGCGCACCCCAGATCTTCAGTGGAAGTGTGTGCATGGAGGTTATATATACTGCTCCTGGAAAATTGCTACTAATCAGCGCTTGAATATTAATTCTGCAGATCTCCATTTTAGCACCCCAGGCATGTTTAAATCATGGTAATCAGCAAGATTGCAGGCTAAATCCAGACTTTTAAACAGGCGTGTTTTATTAGCACAGCACCCACTTAGTGCCTGTTTTCACCCTTTCCCCAAAACAATCCTCTTCATGTCCAGCAGTCTGAAAATGTATCTCACGAGACTTCTAGAATCTGACAGTTTCCAGAAGATCTGTAAAGCGTTAAAATGTAAATCAGAGTTCACAGCATACTGAAATATAAAAATAGTAAATTGCTTTCTCTTTGGACAGGACTCTTGTGTGACTGTCCCCTTCCTCTTTAGATGGGACCAGACTGAGGAAATAGAAAATATTACGCCTGCAGTATTAATCTACCAATTTTCCCTGAATTCCTCTTGCAGCCCTATTATTGTGTTGACTGTCGCTGGGGTATATCCTCCATACCTTGCCCAAGGGTCATTTTTTGCATTTGAGCTGAGACAGAATGTTGCTCATGGAAGGAATGGTGTCTGAAATCACCTGGGATCTACATATGTACATTTTTCCAGCAGGGGGCCACTGGATATCCATCAGAAGCAGGAACCCTGCCTGATATTTCTTCTTGGTAGCCCAGGGCCATTGAGATCAATTGTAGTAACCCAACTAATGTCATGACTGAAATCAGCTAGTAGCGTAGACCAAGATTTAAACCTTTGGCCCTTCTGGTCTGTATCAGATAGTGTCACTCTGGGCAATGTCTTTGTCCATTAGATCATTAGGAGAGCTAGTGAACTTGAAACCTAGTATAGCAATATACATATTCTATGGACAATAATTATTTAAATTAGAAACAAAAAGACATTAAGGGCTGGATTCTTCTTCGCGATCCTACCCAAAATCTGGTGGGATCGTGGTGGAAAATGAAAACAGATTCCAGCAGTTAGGCCGACCACCGGCTCAGTGCCCAAACCTTGATTTCCCATTTACAGCTGCTTGCTCCTCTTTCTCCGCCCAAATTCAAATGCCTTCAGGGCTGGGACCCAGGCCGTCAGTTGATTTTCCCAGCATCCATTTGCTTACCATTACTTCCTGGGGCTGCCATGCGGGAGGTGGTGGTGGTGGACACTGGAAAATGGTAGGACCAACCCTGAGATTCCCCAGAGGAGAGAGAGGGCCTTGTTAGCGGTCTCCTTCCCCTTCAATTTGGGAACACTTAACTTCTTGTGTTGACATCGGTCTCTGCCGAGGTCTTCTGGGCTCATGTTTTTCCAAGTTTCCAAGTTTCGGGGTCCTTTTGCCGCATTAAATGTCCCAGCACCTCTTCTGGTGCTGCAACTGTCTGGGGAATCCAAAACAAGAAGGCATAATCCTAAAATTAGAGCGATGCCATTTACAACAACAACAACAACTTGTACTTATATAGCGCCTTTAACATAGTAAAACGTCCCAAGGTGCTTCACAGGAGTGTTATAAGACAAAAAATTTGATACCGAGCCACATAAGGAGAAATTAGGGCAGGTGACCAAAAGCTTGGTCGAAGAGGTAGGTTTTAAGGAGCGTCTTAAAGGAGGAAAGAGAGGTAGAGAGGTTTAGGCAGGGAATTCCAGAGCTTAGGGCCGAGGCCACCAATGGTTGAGCAATTATAATCAGGGATACTCAAGAGGGCAGAATTAGAGGAGCGCAGATATCTTGGGGGGTTGTGGGGCTGAAGGAGATTACAGAGATAGGGAGAGGCGAGGCCATGGAGGGATTTGGAAACAAGGATGAGAATTTTGAAATCGAGGCGTTGCTTAACCAGGAGCCAATGTAGGTCAGCGAGCACAGGGGTGATGGGTGAATGGGACTTGGTGCGAGTTAGGACACGGGCAGCGAGTTTTGGATGACCTCAATGTGGGGTAGAATGACCTTATGTGGGGTAGAATGTGGGAGGCCAGCCAGGAATGCGTTGCAATAGTCAAGTCTAGAGGTAACAAAGGCATGGATGAGGGTTTCAGCAGCAGATATGCTGAGGCAAAGGGTGGAGACGGGCGATATTACGGAGGTGGAAATAGGCGATCTTAGTTATGCGGCAGATATGTGGTCGGAAGCTCATTTCAGGGTCAAATATGTCACCAAGGTCGCGAACAGCGTGATTCAGTCTCAGACAGATGTTAGGGAACGGAGTTTGTGGCGGGGACTGAAAACAATGGCTTTGGTCTACCCAATATTTAATTGGAGAAAATTTCTGCTCATCCAGAACTGGATGTCAGTCAAGCAGTCTGACAATTTAGAGACCGTGGCGGGGCCGAGAGAAGTGGTAGTGAGGTAGAGCTGGGTGTCGTCAGCGTACATGTGAAAACTGACGCTGTGTTTTCGAATGATGTCGCCAAGGGGCAGAATGTAGATGAGAAATAGGAGGGGGCCAAGGATAGATCCTTGGGGGACACCAGAGGTAACGATACGGGAGCGGGAAGAGAAGCCGTTGCAGGTGATTCTCTGGTTACGATTAGATAGATAAGAATGGAATCAGGTGAGTGCAGTCCCACCCTGCTGGACGACAATGGAAAGGCGTTGGAGAAGGATGGAGTGGTCAACCATGTCAAAGGCTGCAGACAAGTCAAGAAGGACGAGGAGGGATTAGAGTGAAATCAGGATGCACTTTTTCATACAAAAGGTGGTGGAAATCTGGAACTGTCTCCCCCATAAGACTATCGATGATGGGGCAGTTGAAATTTACAAGACTGAGACTGATAGAATTTTGTTAGGTAAAGGATATGGAGCAATGGCAGGTAAATGGAGTTGAAGTACAGATCACCATGATCTAATTGAATGGTTACTCCTGTTCCTATGTTCCTATGATGGAATGTTGCAGCTGGACACTGGCGGGCTGCCTTTTGGTGATGGGAATCCCACCAGGAGCCCACCAAAAGTATCAGATGAATTCTGACCCAGGGGAATCGGAGGATTTGGAGGATGGCCAGAAGTCCCGCCCTGCCAGAACTCTGCCACGAGAGGAGAATTCAGCTCAAATGCTTTTAAGTGATGAATAGTTTCACCCTATGAAAGGATATCTATTTGACAGTCCCCATGGATAACAGAATGCAAGGACTGGCTGCTGATTCCTCTTCTGAAGTACTTACTGAATAAGACATGCATCAGTTAATATTGTCCTGCATGTGTGCCAGCCTTTCTAATTTCACTGGAGGGAAACACCACCGCAGGGAGAAGGGGGAAATCACGTCAACATTCATGGCAATAAATAGAAGACACCTGCTGGCTGGCAATGGATTAGAAGGCAGTAATCCAATCTAGGGGTTCAGATGAAATTACACGCTCGAAGCGTGAAGCACAAGTGGTTTGTTCATCAGTTTTCCCTAAAATTGAATTACTGCTTCTAACCTACTGACAGAGTTTTGCTTTTTTTTATCTTAAATGAATTTATGAAAAAACTAGTTGCCGGCTGCTTCTTTTGGGAATACGGGTTAGCTTCCAGTCACGCAGCACCTCGTAAGTTATCAGGCTGTGCTGTAGAACCTTGCGCATCGAAAAATTAGTTAGGGAAAGCAATTGCAAACATCCAGACACAGATTGCCCATTTGTGATTAAAAAAAAATCAAGTAGCTTTCATGGTTAAGTTTAGATTTAATTTATTATTTAAGGAAATGTCAGCTTCTGGAGAAAACTGATAAGAATGAATTCTAAGAGCTTTTCCTGGAGTATTTCTTTAAAATGCTGATTGCTTGAGGACAATAGAAATCAGATTAGCAGAAGATAAATCTAATAAACCAAACCAATCTAATTAAACATTTAAAACTCAATTTAACTTAATTGTAAAATGTATTAAATGTGACTTGATTTATTATACAACCATGCAAGTCCTACTGGTTTTGTCAAAAAATGATCTTTTACTCAGCTGAAAAAAAATATTGTAGTATCCATTACTAAAAATAAACACATCATTATTTTAAAATGCACTTTAAGGCCGGAATTTTCTGTATCTGGGCGGGTCGGGTGCGGGCGGTCGACGTGGAGGGTCACGACCCCGTTGCTGCTTCCATCCCGCTGCAAAAAACGACTTCGCGATAATGGGGCCTATTAAACCCGCCCTGCGCGTTACCCAGCCCAATTAAATGGTGCGGGTCTGATGATGTCATCCATGACACGTTTTCAGCCGATATATTTAAAGGAGCCATGGCCATGTTTCATTTGAAGGTTCATCTAGGAGTGTGCAGGCAGCACATTGGAGGTTCTCATTGCTCCAGACAGTTGGAGAGATGACTGCACAGAGGCAGAGGGCCGCACCCAGGTTCTCCGATGACTCCCTCCATATGTTTGTGGAGGGAGTCAGAGCACGCAGGGAGATCCTCTTCCCTTCCAAGGGGTGGACCTCCCCAGGAGACAAAAAGAGCCTGGCTCCAAATTGCAGAGGAGGTCAACAGCAGGGATGTGTTCAGAGGACCTGGGTGCAGTGCCACAAACGTTTCAATGATCTCATTAGATCAGGAAAGGTGAGTACAAAGTCACACTCAACTTCATCCTGCTGTGCCCCTCATCACATCCCCATCACTCTGCCTTCCCAACCCGACGCCTGCACATCCTTACTCACACCAACTCCAAACCATCGTCAACACCTTCACCGAAGTGTACGAGAGCATGGGCCTTGCACTAAACATCTGTAAGACAAAGGTCCTCTACCAACCTGCTCCCACCACACAGTACTGCCTCCCGATTATCAAAATCCACGACAAGGCCTTGGACAACGTGGACCACTTTCCATACCTCGGGAGCCTACTGTCAACAAGGGCAGACGTCGATGACGAAGTCCAACACCGCCTTCAGTGTACCAGTGCAGCCTTCGGTCGCCTGAGGAAGAGAGTGTTTGAAGACCAGGACCTTAAACCCGGCACTAAGCTCATGGTCTACAGAGCAGCAGTGATACCCGCCCTGATGTATGCCTCAGAGACATGGACCATGTACAGCAGGCACCTCAAAGTACTGGAGAGATACCACCAATGCTGCCTCTGCAAGATCCTGCAAATCCATTGACAGGATAGGCGCACCAACGTCAATGTTCTCGCTCAGGCCAACATCCCCAGCATCGAAGCTTTGACCACGCTCGATCAGCTCCGATGGACGGGTCACATCGTCCACATGCCCGATACGAGACTCCCAAAACAAGTGCTCTACTCGGAGCTCCGACATGGCAAGAGAGCCCCTGGTGGGCAGAGGAAACGCTTCAAGGACACCCTCAAAGCCTCCTTGAAAAAGTGCAACATCCCCACCGACACCTGGGAATCCCTGGCCCAAGACCGCACAAAGTGGAGGAGAAGCATCCGGAAAGGCGCCGAACACCTCGAGTCACTTCGCTGGGAGCAAGCGGTAGCCAAGCACAAGCAGCGCAAGGAGTGCACGTCAACCCAAGCACCCCACCCACCCGCCCCTTCAACCACCGTCTGCCCCACCTGTGACAGAGACTGTAGGTCCCGCATTGGACTCATCAGTCACCTGAGAACTCATTTTTAATGTGGAAGCAAGTCATCCTTGGTTCCAAGGGACTGCCTAAGAAGAAGAAGAAGACTCACGCCAACATATCTTGCATGTCCACCCATCCTTCTCTCTCTATCTACATTATCACATCCCCATTTTACTAGCCACCCTTCACACTCACCCTCATCCTATTGCAATCATACCAACTAACAACATGCAAGGAGCTCACTTGGCATTGCCACCCCAATCCATCATAGTCTCCCTTTAAAGATGTAACCCATCCATTCCTTACACTCATTCCATCACTCTCACTCAACCGTCTCTTCTTTCCCTCCTTGCAAGAGGAGAGTGCACAATAAGAGGGAGAGGGAGAGAACTGCAGTTGGGCCTCCATCATTTGCCACCCTCACAACAGCAGAGGAGGCCGCGTTGGAAGTTTCGGGAGTGGCCGAGCAGCTGGAGGTGGGAGACGGAGAAAGGGGGATATCTCAGCAACCTGGTGACAGAATTACATCTCATACAGCTACATGGCATACAGCAGTCACTCATATGGGGACTGGTATCATCAGCCACTGAATGATCATCATGTGCATAATGGTAATTGTACCCATTCTTCATATGGCATCTCTAACTCATCTCTTTACTCGCCCACAGGTCCATCAAGAGCACCCCCCCCCACCCCCCGCTGGCACTGTCCAGGAGGAAGAGGAAGACAAATCTTCAGAGGAGCCTCCACCCTCTGAGGGTGCAGCTGTGAAGGAATAAGCCATAAATCCTATTCAAAAAAATACACCATTCTATGAAAGAATTCTGGCCTTATTAAAACATGACAAACTGGGTTTGGAAATCTAAAAACCTAACAATAGAGAAGCTGTATTGTTAACAGCATTCTGGCTATGGGGATGGGATGGTTGTTGACACTGAATCAATAACCTTATTGAAACAGAAGGTTGGAGGCTCCTGACGGTCTGAATCTTTGGAAAGAAGACAATGGTGCATCCTGGTTAAGGTGTTCTAAGTTACACTTCGTAAACAGGCACATAAAATTAAGAAACATATGCCTTCGTAAAAATGTCATCAAATAAAAGAACCACCTGCCGTCACCGTTTTTGTGTTAAGCTTAAGACACCTACACAGGAGACATGATTCTGTGTTACAACCAGCTGAGGTGACTAAGAATTGCATAGATCACCCTGGTTGAGGTGTTCTAATTTACACTTCGTAAAGATACACAAACAGAAGGCCTTAGTAAAAATGACATCAAATAGATATACCTGCTGTCACACCGTTTTTATGGTAAGCTTCGAACACGTAGGGTAGCGACACAATTCTTAATGCTACCAGCTGAGATGAGTAAGAATTGCAGGGGTCAGCAGAAAAATGACTAGAGATAATTAGTTTACAACAGCAGAAAACCTTAAAGGAATACCACTGGAAAAGGGTATAAATATTGAACTCTCAAATAGGATACTAGTCTCGCTGTAAAAGGGCAAAGCGATTCTCAGGCTTCAGAGGCAGCTCTGTAAGTCTACAACTCTTTGTACCTCGGGGATCAACGGTACTGTATTTGATTTTGGTGGATATCCTGAATAAACTTTAAGAACTATAAAACTGTAGCGAAGTTAAGATTTGAGAATAAGGATTTCTGATAATAGAATTGAAAGCTTTTTCTTTTTGAAACTGTTAATGCTGTGATTGAATCACCAACTGTAAATTACATGTCGGTTCTTTAATAAATCTATATATTTTTAGAATTATCTCACATAATACTTCTGAATCAATTTGCAAACTCAATCTCTGTACACTCTTTGGTGAGGAGTTGCAGAATTCTGGGGGAGTTTTCTGGACCCTCATAATATATGGAATGTTACAGTCTCGTTAAAATTATTAAAAGTGCTATCTGGAGGACAGTAACATTTTCAGGTTATTCCTTTCCTTTAGGGATGGATAGTCCAGACCTTTAGACCCAATTAAGTGTCTTTAGGATTCGGCCAACTCAAACCTTAGTTGAAAGTGAACGTCTGGGGAATACGCCTGATCTGGGGTAGCCCTAAAGGGGCTAGGACTAGTAATTATCCCTTCACAGCGTCACCAGACATAAGCGCACCCAGCACTGAGAAGGACGCAAACCTCGGTGGGTCACACGTGAGATAGAGTAGTGTTGTCACCGGGTCCATCACAAGTCACAAGTGAGCAAGAGCAGGTGGTGGAGACAGGGACAGCAGTGAAGACTCCTCGCCGGAGTGCACAGGACGCTCCCAGCTCTGCTCAGCTGCATGCAGACGCTGAGCCTCAGGGGCCATCCAGAAAGAGGGTGATCCTGGAGGTGCAGCAAGAAGTGAAGGAGGCTCTGACAGGTTTTGCGAGCGCGATGTCTGCAATGTGTAGTGAATGGAAGAGTTCATCTCCAACATGAGCAGCACCGTGTCGCAGGCGACGGTGAGTTGGCTCTTCCATGGACAGAATGGTCACCTGCTAGGAGCAGCTAATGCGCCACTCACAAGAACACATGGTCTCTATGGAGAATAGATGGCTATCTATGGAGCATAGATGGCAGAGGCTCATGGACCTCCTGTCTAGAAGGGATATTAGCGTAGACGTGGGTCCTCATGGCCCCACTGATGTGCAGCAAGATGCTCTCCAGCTCCTTGCTAGCAGGGAAGTGCTGGTGGCCCATGAGAGCGATGATGGTGAGAGGAGAGAAGGAAGTGTGGGTTCCTCTCAAAGCGCTTACACTTCTCCCCCATTCCCACCCCCTCAGTCAGAGCCCCAGATACCTCCTCAGATCACGATGGCCGAGTCTGCCCTTGCACAGTCGCAGGAGGAGCAGATGTTGGCGGGGTCATCACAGGCTCCAAAACCCAGAGGACATCTGCCAAGAGTGTCTAAGCAGTTGCAGCAGGGAAGTGAGCCTCTGTTGAAGCCACAGGGGCAGCACCTTGTGGAAGCACGCGTAAGAGAAAGATGACACACAAGTAGATTCACAAGGGTAGCCACTTGGGTGTTTTAATCAATGTTAATGCAAAATTCCATTAATGTATTGTCAACCAGTAAAATCTTTATTTTCACCACTTTCCCATCTTGGACACATTTGTGTGCACCTTTGGAAGTGGCTTAGTGAGTTGCAGTGACTGGTGAGACATAACGGAACCTCCAACAATGGTGGTCAGTGTGAATGGAATGGCTTGATTATTGTAGGGATCCTTTATGGTGTGGCTGTGGGGTGGTGCCAACCTGGCGCAGCATGGGGCAGCCATATGGGTGTACAGCATAAAGTTAAGTAAATCTGACCATGATGAGACCATCCCTGGCCTCCCGGGCAGCAATGTGCTCGGGTGCTGATGTCCTCTGCCCTGTGCAGCTTCAGGTGTTTGCGGAGAAGGTTGGTGGTGGTATTGTTGCTGCTGCTGGTGTGCCTGGTGCTGCTGGTGTTGGGGCTCATCATCGTCCAATTCTGAGGACCAAGGTGAGACAGTATAAATGGCACCCATGCTGAAGGAATAGATAGCAGGTCAAGTGGAGTTGACAGAAGCAATCTGTCAATGGGTGAGAGAGGTTCTTCCAATGAGGTGAGACTGGATGGAAACTTTGCTGGAAACACTTGCAGCCTGCAGAAAGCTCACTCTGTGCTGGCAATGCAGTCAGCAACAGCTTCTTCCTGAGGAAATGGATTAGCTGTGAGGTTATAATACATTTGATGCTGTCAAGTAATCAGCTGGAGCAATGGCCACTCTTCCCCTGCCTCAGGTTGACAGACGTGGTTCCCATGCTGCGTGAATCTTGTAGCCATGCAGGCAAATTTGAAATGTAGGGGGGGAAAGCTCTTAAGTGTTTGACAACAAGCTTAGACTGATTTCAATTAGGTCGCAAGCCTCTGCCAGTCGGGTTGCTGCTGCACCGGCAAATGCGCCCGAGGGAAAGGTGCGTGGGGGCAGGATGCGACTTTTTTCAAATTTCCCACCCAACCCGCCTCCGATCGCACCTGCACGGACCCCTGAAAATTCCGGCCTTGGAGCTTTACATCTGTTGTAACCTGCAGGTTTCACTTAAGATATTATCATAAAACGGCGACTGCTTGAAAATTTGAATTTGTATTTTAGCCAAGGCTGACCTTGCCAAAGTATAATTCCTGTGGATTTTTCACTCAGCATATTTCTCCCCTCTACTCCTGAAGGTACTAACTCGTACTTGGATTATGTTTTCATGACTCAGAGGTGCTGATACTTCAGTCAAACGTGAGTCTAAAGAGTGGGTATTAGTAGGCTGTTTAACCACAGCCAGGCATGATCCTGTCCCCTATCCGACTTCTAGACATGTGCACTTATCTAATAAAGCTTAGTGATTAGAAAGGGAAGCCCTGACTGATTTTTCATCTCGCCAGCCCAGAGACACTGAGGACTGTCGTGATGCTCTTGCCGCTGCCCTCAGTCTTTATCTATCCTTCATTCCTTTGGAATAAAAAGGGGGAATGAATGACTGGGATTTGTTTCTATCTTGTTGAAATTCTAACAAAAGGTTTCTTCGAGATTGGAAAACTTTTAAAACAGAGTACTATATTATTGTTGATATTTTCACTCATGAGAAAATATCATTTCGAGACCTATGTTTCACTCAGTGAATACTAGTGTTATCACTCATTGAAATTCCTCTCACACATTTCAATACCAACAAAAGCACAGACAGCTTAAAAAATATGAAATCCGCTGAGCTAGATTAATGCATTTGAAAAGAGCTTGACACCAAATTAACTCTAAATGAAAGGACTGAAGTAATGACATCGAAAGACACAGAACAATTTCTAGAATATAGTGAAAACACAGCAGTCTGAGCATGTGGGGGATCAATGAGAAATGTCACAACATTAGTTGAAGGCAATGCTGAGAAATGCCGCAGTGTCAGTACTGGGTAATTGTCTAACTGCGTAATGTTTCACAAATTTTCCCCTATATTTTAGTGCCAGATCATGTGAAAGATGAATACAAAATGAAATGTGTCCTGTCGTGTTGGATCCAGCCAAATGTCAGACTCTCCCATGCATGGCTGACATTCCAATTAGACTCTTATGACCTGGTCAAATTAGAAGTCTGTTAATATAACAATAATTATAGCAATAATAGTAAAAAAAAGTCTCCCCAATGGCCTAGTTTGTAAAATCAGTGTGTAACTGAGACACACAGCGCAGCGGATTCCAGTTTCAATTGCTGGTCTGTGCTGAATTTTCTAATCTCAGCTGGAGTAGAAGTTAGCTATATTAGATTTGACCTCGGCATCGATGGGTTAAGGAGAGGGAAACCAGCCAGAATTATCACTGTTGATCACTATCCAGCGCCCCCTATTGGAAGCATAAATTGGGTGATGACAGAGTTGGGCTCCATTGTGATGCCTCCTACAGTTGGATAGCTTCCCAATGCTTACTGTCTGGGTGTACACATGAGCAATGCCACCTGGGCAGGTTATCAGAGAACAATCAGCCTCTGTGGAACCATCGTCTAGGAAGGTACAAACACCTCAGGAGAGGCGTGGGGAAGGGGAGTATGTTACTGGAATTTAACACATGATTGAAACTCATAAAAATAATAATTTATGAAATTTTGATGAAATGTTTATTTATCAAGGGATCAAATTAAGGTGGCTGGAAAATATTTAAACAGTTTAAAAATGGCCCAGATTTTACAGTCAGTGGCGAACAAATTACATTTACACTTGCCCACAGTCTTTCTATGGACTTTTGTACTGTCTACTTGCTGTGATTAGAAATCCATTTTGACACAGCGCCCTCTACAGGCGATCTGGAAGCTGTGTGAACAGGGGAAGCAACTGTGTGTCTCCTTAACCAATCAGATGGAAGAATCCTTACGGAGGCACACAGCGTCTGAACCAGGAAGTGTAAGTTAGAATATTTAATTTAAAGCTAAATCATCTATAGAAAGCAAAATAAACAGAGGGAAAGAAAGACAGGATTAAGAGAGAGAGATATAAGAGACAGAACAAAAAAGTTTTTTATTAAATTACATTTTTTATTTTTATTTTAAATCTCCAACAATAATTAAAATCTGAAGGAATGAGATTCCATACTTATAAAAGTTAATTTTCAATGCCAGAGAGGTTGTTTTGGAGTAATTAAGACTTATTTTGCTGTTAAAAATTCAGTTACATTGGAATAGACAAGTCCTAACTTTTTCTGGTGAGTTTAATGGCGGGGGGGGGGGAGGGGGTGATTTTGCGAATGGGGGAGCATTGGAGGCGAGACTGCTGCTTGTCGGGTCATTGTCCCGCCTCCATCGACTTGTGGCCAACCCATGCTATTTTCCCTTGATTGACCTTGTTAAGCCCGTCCAGCGGGCTTAGCAGGCCAATTAAGGGGAAGCTGGTTACAGAGAACGTCAGCAAAATTTTTGACAGATGAATTGTCATCGTTTGACAGCTCTGTGAAGCTGTCAAACACTGACATTCTATGTTGTTTGATGAGTCCTTGTATTCAAGACTAATCAAACCTCTTTCTTTAGCAGAAATTAGATGGTTGTTGCATCGGAGAATGCAGCAGCCATCTGTCATCTCTGCTGCGGAGATGCAAGACTCTCCGCATCCCCAACTGTTGAAGCCTGCAGGAAGAAACAAAGGTAAGTAAACATTTTCTATCACTTTCCACTCACCTCACCAACTTACTTCTCCACACTTGCACCCATCACTTACCTCCACAGCGCATTTTTGGACCCCTCCGACCCCCGTAGACCCACTGCTCACCTTGGTGACCCTGACGAGGTTTCCCGACGTCGGGAAGCCCACGCCTCTGATGGCAAAATGGGGATAATCCTTTTAACTGCCTGTTAACTACCTGTTAACAGGCAGTTAAGTGGCTGTAATCACCTTCCCGCCTCCAGGAGACGGGACCCAGCACGGGTCGGCTACCTGCCTCCTGGGAAGATGGCACGGAGGCGGGTTGGGGGCGGGATGGGCACCCGCTCCCAGATTCTGCCATTTTCCCGCCAGTCCCGCCTCTAACCCTGCCTCCCCAGGGCTAGCAAGATCGTGCCCTGGGTATCTATCACGTATGTACCACAACTTCACACGTTCCATGTGTTTGAATGCTGAGTCTTTCAGAGAGATACTGTTATAGCAAAGCTTCTGGAGGAGCAGAGCAACTCAGACAGCAACTTCCTGATTTCCACATTTAACTGCGCATGTGCGGACTCCGGAAGTTGCTGTCCGATTTAATCTTTAATAACGGTGAACGCTGATAGCCTCACCATTATTTCTACTGCAAAATCCGGGCCGTTAATTACTTACCTATCTTATTGCCACCAGTCATAATCCTAATCTGGTTTAATTAGCTTATCTCCTTTCTATGAACATATAAAATTCATTTTTTGTTGTTTTATCAAGTTTTTCATTTCTATTAAAACCCCCAATACCAAGGCATTATTACAGCTATGCTGTTGGCTGTAGCAGGTCAAATCTTACGGTTGAAGATGTACAATTGGAGTGTTCCCTGGCAGCCTGCTCTGAACTGAGCAACAAGCTGCCATGCCATTGTATCGTACCAGATCTGCTTCAGCATGAACTTTTTAAAGTATGGTTTTCATATTATTGTCTTGGTTTTTATTAATTACATGGCAAAAATAATGCGTTTTTAGCACTAGACGCAATTATTTAAAGGATAAGTTAGTGCTATTTGCAGCTTACCATCTGATTTTTACATTTACACGTATAAAGTATTATATTTAAGTGATGCATTTTGGAAGGAAGAACAAGGAGAGGCAATATAAATTAAATGTACAATTTTAAAGGGGGTGCAGGAACAAAGAGACCTAGGGATTCACAAACACAAATCTTTGAAGGTGGCAGGACAAGTTGATAAGGCAATTAAAAAAGCTTGTGCTGATAAGTGGTAAGGAACATTCACACCACACAAGTGCCAGGCAATGACTATCTCCAACAAGCGAGAGTCTAACCTCCGCCCCTTAACATTCAATGGCATTACCATCACTGAATCCCCCACCGTCAACATCTTGGGGGTCACCATTGATCAGAAACTTAAATGGACCAGCCACATAAATACTGTGGCAACAAGAGTAGGTCAGAGGCTAGGTATTCTGCGGCAAGTGCCTCACCTCCTGACTCCCCAAAGCTTTTCTACCATCTACAAGGCACAAGTCAGGAGTGTGATGGAATACTCTCCACTTGCCTGAATGAGTGCAGCTCCAACAACACTCAAGAAGCTCGATACCATCCAGGACAAAGCAACCCGTTTGATTGGCACCCCATCCACCACCTTAAACATTCACTCCCTCCACTACCGGCGCACCGTGGCTGCAGTGTGTACCATCTACAAGATGCACTGCAGCAACTCACCAAGGTTTCCTCAGCAGCACCTTCCAAGCCCACGATCTCTACCACCTAGAAGGACAAGGGCAGCAGGCGCATGGGAACACCATCACCTCCAAGTTCCCCTCCAAGTCACACACCATCCTGACTTGGAAATATATTGCCGTTCCTTCATCATCACTGGCCCAAAATCCTGGAACTCCCTCCTTAACAGCACTGTGGGAGCACCTTCAGCACACGGACTGCAGCGGTTCAAGAAGGCAGCTCACCATTACCTTCTCAAGGGCAATTAGGGATGGGCAATAAATGCTGGCCTTGCTAGCGATGCCCACATGAATGAATAAAAAAAAACAAAATGCAAAAAAGATAGGGTGTCTAGGACAAGAGGACATAACTTTAAAATCAGAGCCAGGCCATTCAGGAGAGAAGTTAAGAAACACTTCTTCATTCAAAGGGTGGTAGAAGTGTGGAACTCTCTCTCACAAATAGCTCAATTCATAATTTTAAATCTGAGATCGATAGTTTTTGTTAGCCAGAGGTATTAAAAAATATGGAGCCAAGGCAGGTGGATGGAGTTAGGATACAGATCAGCCATGATTTCATTGAATGGCGGAACAAGCTTGAGGGGCTGAATGGCCTGCTCCTGTTCCTATGTTTCTATAAGTTATTCTAAACCTTTACAAATCACAGGTTCAGCTTCTGCTGGAGTATTGTATCCAATTGTGGGTAACAAACAAAAGTTAATCTGACCACTGGTGTACCAGTGAACAGACTGGTTGTTTCATGGTTATTCTTCCTCATGAGGTGAATTCCCTGTCTTGTTATTGCAAAGGGAATGGAGTATAAAAGTAGGGAAGTCCTGTTACAACTGTACAGGGCGTTGGTGAGACCACACCTGGAGTACTGCGTACAGTTTTGGTCTCCTTATTTAAGGAAGGATATACTTGCATTGGAGGCAGTTCAGAGAAGGTTCACGAGGTTGATTCCGGAGATGAAGGGGTTGTTTTATGAAGAAAGGTTGAGGAGGTTGGGCAATACTCATTGGAGTTTAGAAGAATGAGAGGGGATCTTATTGAAACATATAGGGCCGAAAATTGATCCCGGGACGCGAGAGTACGCACTGCATACTCTCGCGTATTCCCACTCCAATTGCCGGTTTTCTGCATGCCCTGCGCATGCGCTGAAAACCGGCAATTGCTCTTCCGAAAAGGGGGCGGGGCCGGAGTGCATTGCGTGCGCGCTACAGGCTGCGCGCACGCTGTGCACTTCATGCTTTGGACACGCAGGTAAGTACTGAAGATTTTGGAAATGTAAAAAGGAGGAGTAAGACCCGCTTTTAAGAAGGTAAGTAGTGAATTAAGTATTTTTTTGAATTTTTTTTTACAGGTATATCTTTTTTATAGACTTTAAAGACAGGTAAGTTTATTTTTATAACTTTTTAAAAGATTTTAAATTTTTTCAAAAATTTAATTTTTTATTTAAAATGGTTAATTTAATTAACTATACTTATTTTATTAATGTGATGGTTTTTTTTTAAATTTAATTGAGGTTTAGCTGTTATTTTGGGGGGGTGTAAGATTCATAAGTCTCTCAGCCATGCTGTGAGACTTATGAATGGAAGATGGTGTGCTGCCATTGGCTCTAACTGAGTCACGTGATCCCACAGCTCGCACGAATTAACTACGCCGCTGGGATACGCAAGCCCAGCACAGCAGCTGTCCAGAACATCAATTTCGTGCGAGCTGGATCAGAAAAAGCATAAGCGAGGTGAGACATCGCGGGAAAGGCTTACCCCCGCGGGAACAGAGCGAGATCAATTTCTGGGCCATAAGATTCTGAAGGGGCTTGACAGGGTAGATGCAGAGAGGATGTTTCCCCTCGTGGGGGAATCTAGAACTAGGGGGCATAAATTGAGATTAAGGGGGCACCCATTTAAAACGGAAATGAGGAGGAATTTCTTCTCTCAGAGGGCAGTGAATCTTTGGAATTCTCTTCCCCAGAGAGCTGTGGAGGCTGGGCCATTGAATATATTTAAGTTGGAGATAGGCAGATTTTTGAATGGTAAGGGAGTGAAGGGTTATGGGGAGCGGGCAGGGAAAGTGGAGTTGAGGCCAAGATCAGATCAGCCATGATCTTATTGAATGGCGGAGCAGGCTCGAGGGGCCAAATGACCTACTCCTGCTCCTACGTCTTATGTTCTTATGTTGACCAGTTCATTTGGAGAGAGCCCTGAGTGGTGGCAAAGTACTTCCACATAGGAAGAAGGAAAAACCAGAGGGCAGAACAAAATGGCCCACTAACAAGGAGTAATTTTGCTCATTCGTGCCTTCTGAAATGTCAGGAATTCAGACATGGAAATCAGCAGGACCCACAGAATTCTCTGTCTGTTGATTTGAATGGACAGAAAATTTCTTGGGGCCAGCTGATGCCACACCTGAAATCCCCGTACACTCCTGGTGGGCACAGCACTGCACCAGGAGTGAAAAATCATAAACAATTACCCTATGTACTTCTTAGAGCCTAGACACCGAGTGAATTGTCAACATTCTGGGATCACCATTACTGTCCATTGTTCCTTGGTATTCATGCCAATGATAGCCAAGGAAAAGAAAAGGTAGAGTACATTACAGATACAAACATTTGCATATGATGACTGACGCAAAAAAACAATGCTTGGTTGGAAACAGATTTAACACTAATGCAACTGATGATAATCCAATACTGCCACCTCGGGTGGGGGAGGTTGTGGCCAGTTTTATCTGTATTGTCTGAGTAAAGGTTGAAACTTTGACTGGAGATTCTCCTTGTGTACATTTAAATGTATATCGTCCAAGGATGTCATAGACTGGGCTGTCTATCTTTCTGGCTGAAACGATAGTGTAAATTGGTAGGGAGAAAATAGAAAAGAAAACTGCAAAACTGAAGTGCAATAAAATGTGTTAATTTTAATCACACTTTCGAATGAGAGATTTGAACAGTAACAGTGCTAATGGCAGAGTCATGTGTTTAATCTGAATGAGGTTATGTAATATAGCCTGAGTCCATGATTAGCAACTTTACATATTGCTTTCACAGCTCTCTATTATTCTCAACTATTAGCTTGGATAACTCTGTGGCAATACTCGGCGGACTATTTATGAGCTATGAAAAAAGCCCAGCATTTGTAGTTATGAATACTTAGCAACAATAATACAGATCACAGCAACACCATCAGCTGCCTAGAAAGTCATTTATATTCATCATTTACATAAGCAAACCTTAAATTAAAAAAAAATAAAACTTCTTCCAGATTTCCTGGGCTATAAATTCGTCTTGGGTGTAGCACAAAATGGGTAATCGGGAGCCAGTTGTGCGAAACGGTCTGGTGATTCGTTATCATCCGTTTTGCGCTACTGTCCAAGATAAATTTATCCCCAATTATCTCTACACACCTGTGCAAATCCTAGAGTGATCTACGAATGTTTCAGCAGAGTTACCAATAGACTTGCAGTAAGAATTCTGATGCAGGGTTCCAGCCTGCATATTAACCTACCTTTTTCTTACAGATGCTCGCTGACCTGCTGTGCATTTCTAGCTGTTCTGGCTTTTATTTTGCATTGCCAGTATTTGTTGCTTTTCTCTTTTTAGGTATTTTATTACTCTCAACGATATAGTGGGCTAAGTGTTATTGCCTTGACGCCACTGCTAAGTAATGTAGGTACAATTTTTGTTTCTGTAGCTAGGGAGAGAATATAGACCCTTTAAATATTCTCCTCTTATGGACAGAGTCAAGCTGAGGAGTAATGCCCACTGTGAATGAATAGCACACTAACACTCACTGCCAAAGCTTACACTGGGAAAGTGGTCACCTGGGTGAGATCCCAGAGGCAACTGGCTTACACGGAATCATAGCCAGGCAAGGAGTCAATGGCATCAGGAATGGGGCAAGGGAATAAACTGAAAAAAAACCCAGTTCTCTCCATTGTACAAATGTAATCTTAATGCACCAATGCATAAATACAATGGATTTCAAAGGAGAAGGAAATTGAAGAATAATTGCCATCATTGATAGGCACTTACTCAGAGTTCCTCCCTGGCCTGCAGCAATTTTTTTCTGTTTAAGTTTTGTTCTTCATTTGCAAGATTTCTCTGTGGAGCGCCGTAAAGATTTCCTTCACAGAAATTGTCTGGAGTGGGCACGCTGGGATGTCTTCAGCTGTAAGTATACTCGAGCAGAGATTTCAGAAAACAAGGGCAGCTAATGGAGATTCCCATGTTGTGCAGTGAGTGCACTGAAGGGGGATCCTCCTATTGGAAGTCACATCAGCATGTCCAATCTCCCCAGACTTTGCGAAGTGGAATGCTTTAGACTTTAGGGAGATGTCTTGCAAATTAAGGTTAAAAAAGCACAGAAAAGAAGATTGCAGGGTGTGGGGAAATTCCATAGGATAGGAAGTTCAGCGATGGTAGATGGCTGCACACTTACCCCTCTTTAAATGAAGCAACCCCAGCTCAGAAACACTGTACTTCTGTATCCAAGTTGTTGTATCTATAATGTATCAAGAAGTACTGGAACAATGATGTGCTTAAGATTTCAATTGATTTTATTGCTGTATTTCGTCTCACAATGGTAGGCTGTTTGTCAGATTATTGCTGGTTTGGTCAGGAGACAAACTGTGACGAGATACACAAACCAGTGGATGAAAAAAAGCTGAATTGCTAATATTTGCCTAAATAAGCAAGTTACATCACATTCAAATATATGCCATTATTTGCATAGGAAATAAAAGAAGCAAAATGACTTTATAGGCTTATCCAATTCACATGGATATTACGGGAATGACGTTTGGATAAATAATAACTTACTTGGTCTTTAAGCATTATTTAAAGCATAGATTTTGAATAGAGGGTCCATGGAGCACCAGGTTCCTAAGGAGTCCCTGAGGTCATCGGATTTCTATTAATCCATTACCAGATTTTTGAACATTTTGCATTTGTTGACTTACTAGCAGGTTATTTCTGCTGCTATATGCTCATTAAAATATTTTCTGCAATTATAGCAATGAGTTCCTTTGGCTACTTGACGCTGTCTTTCAGAAGGTCCCTGGGAATATGCCAATATTCACAGAGGGGCATCACCCAAGCAAAAAAAAAATGTAGCAGCAAATTCCTTACATAGAATCTACATGCTAATTACAGCACAGACACAGGCCATTTGGCCCAACTGGTCTATGCCAGTATTGATGCTGCACACAAGCCTCCTCCCAGCCTATTTCATCTCACCCTATCAGCATATCCTTCCAGCTGATAACGAAGGTTCAACCTTACCTATAGCTATTTTAGTTTTTGATCTCTTTTTGTCCCATGTGTCAGGCTAGTTGCAGTTCTCCCGAGTTCACTTTTGCTACTTGAAAATGATGCAGGATGAAATAAGATTGCTGACTGCGGAGCCCCAGTTTTTCACTGCTAAGTTGGGTGGTGAATTTACAAAAAGTATTACTGCAACATTTTCTGAGAAATGATAGAAATTCTTGAGTAAAAGGGTCATTTTTTTTATTTCTTAGCTCACCCCTTCATGAATTTATACTTGAATGTCACAGTCACAGTTAGTACTGTCAGTTCTCCACAAAGTCACCAGGAGAACAAAGCTGGGTGGGAATGTAAGTTGTGAGGAGGATGCAAAGAGGCTTCAAGGAGATATAGACAGGCTAAGTGAATGGGCAAGAACATGGCAAATGGAATATAATGTGGAGAAATATGAAGTTATCCACTTTGGTAGGAAAAATAGAAAAGCAGAGTTTTTTTAAATGATGAGAGATTGGGAAATGTTGGTGTTCAGAGGGACCTGGGTGTCCTTGTACAAGAATCACTGAAAGGTAACATGCAGGTACAGCAAGCAATTAGGAAAGCCAATGGTATGTTGGCCTTTATTACAAGAGGATTTGAGTATAAGAGTAAAGACATCTTACTGCAATTTTATAGGACCCTGGTGAGACCACACCTGGAGTATTGTGACAGTTTTAGTCTCCTTACCTAAAGAAGGATATACTTGCCATAGAGGGAGTGCAACAAAGGTTCACCAGACTGGTTCCTGGGATGGGGGGATTGTCCTACAAGGAGAAATTGAGTAGACTAGGCCTATATTCTCTAAAGTTTAGAAGAATGAGAGGTGATCTCATTGAAACATACAAAATTCTTACAGGGCTTTACAGGGTAGATGCAGGGAGGATGTTTCCCCTGGCTGGGGAGTCTAGAACCAAGGGTCACAGTCTCAGAATAAGGGGTCGGCCATTTAGGACTGAGATGAGGAGAAATTTCTTCACTCAGAGGGTGGTGAATCTTTGGAATTCTCTACCCCAGAGGGCTGTGGAGGCTCAGTCATTGAGTATATTCAAGACAGAGATCGATAGATTTTTGGGTATTAAGGGAATCAAGGGATATGGGGATAGTGCAGGAAAGTGGAGTTCAGGTAGAAGATCAGCCATGATATTATTGATTGGCGGAGAAGGCTGGAGGGGCTGAACGGCCTACTCCTGCTCCTAATTCTTAATTGTATGGCAAAGGCTGCGAGAGGCACCATATCCTTTCTCACCTTACAATAACCCTGCATCTTACTGGACGATAACAGACCAAGCCTGGCAATGCTACCAGAGTGGCTGGCTCCTCCTCATTGCTCACTTCCCATCTGAAGAACTGGACAAAGAAAAGTAGTTTTGAAGGGAAATATTTTTTGAGAAGTATAAACATCAACTGAAAAGATAAGAGACCATTATTTGTCCCTGAAGAGTATACAAAATAATATAAAGATTGTATCAAGACAAATTGAAGGCATGGAAAGCTTTTAGCAGCTAATTAGTTTACAATAATTGAATTGAGGCCCTGATCTCACCATTAAAATAGACTTTCCAGAGCCATTGCGTCTTTTTCACAATTTACTGTCACATCCAATAAAATTGTGAATGTTACAGATGGCTTTTATGTTGCAAGACTGCACATTAGCATCATCTATGGGTACATGTAAAAGCAACCCCTGGTGTGTAAGCAATTGAAGCTGACCAAATTCTTTAAAAAAAGCTGTCTCCTCTATTTCTATCATTAAATTTTAACCATCACTGCTCTTCCTTTTGTTCCAGTGCAGGCTCTCAAAGCTATCCCTGCTGACTTACTCACAGTCAGCATTGCTGGTGTGATGTGGAGAACCTGCATTACCATGAAAAACAACAGCATGCAGCAAAATAAGTCTAAACTACATGCAACCTATTTAAATAAAATTAAAACAAATATTCAACAACAACTTTCCATAAGAATCCCCAGTGTCCTGTCCAGTTAGATCTATCAGGTCTAATTTAAATCCCTCTGTGCATCAACAACAGTTGGGATACTGAATTTAGAAGCTGGTGCAATGACATTTAGTTAATACATTTGTATTGATAGCACCTTCAACTCTGCATTAATACAAAATCCAATCCCGTCTCTTCTGACATGTTACAAAAAGCATGCACAACTGCTAATGAAAGGAATCAAGGTAGTTGGTCTGTGCATCACAATTTTGTAGATTGGCACTAAAGCATTTCAGTAATGCGGTAACAGTAATAATATTTAGCCTTCACTTCGAGCCTTCCCCAACCTTTTTCTTTACTGCCTCAACTTTCTCTAAGTCACCCAGCTTATGTCACCTTCATATTTCCCTCCTTTTGGTCAATTTTCTTTACTTGTTTTGAACTGCAGGCTAGACATAGCCTGCCTCTTTATCCATCTAGGGCATTGGATAAAATATAAGAGGGGTGAAATTGGGTGCCATTGCGCCTCCCGTTAGTGCCCCTGGGGGGCGCTAACAGCGCGCAAATGGTTTTGTGACCGAGCGCGGCGCTGACATCGACTCCCGCCATATTTGCCGGGAGTTTTGCGTTGGCGCTATGGTATTGCGCCCCGATCTCCTTCACCCGGAGACCGTGACATCATCACCGTGCGCATCACCCCGGACCCAAAATTGACTTCTGCCCCCTGCAGCAGCGCCGGTCGAAAACACCGACAGCTGCAGGAGGCGTACATCGGGCGGCCGGCCGCTTCGGGCGGCGGGGGGGGTGGGGGGGGAGGTTGATGATTAAAGGCGAGGTGGCCGAGGTAAGTAAAAAAAAAAACTTACCTTTGTTGTTCCAGGTTTTTTCGCGGGTTCCTGCCCGGGATCGATCAACCCGGTACTCTGCTTGAGTGTCGGGCTGATCGCGTGGGATCGCGGCTGCCTTGGTGGTCCAGGTAGGTATTTTTTAAATTGCAGAGCCTGCAGCGATGGCCCTTCCCTTTAAGGGAGGGAAGGAGCCTTTGAACGCGGCAGTGCTGCACGGCCCAGTGTGCAGCGCTGCTGAAGTCTCCGCCCTGCTCTCCGATGTTAGCGCCCTAAGAAGGAAGTGGAGCGCTTGATTTAGCACTCCACTGCCGGGTGCTAAAGTTAGCGCCCAGGTGATGTTAGCGCCCCAAAATGGTCGTTACCAAATTTTATCCCCAAGATAAAAGTGTTTAACAGACAAGAAAAGTTTATTCTGTCTGAGAAAAATTCTGATATTATTGTATTTCTGATCTCATGACTTTAAAAATTTAAATTTGACAAAACATCATCATTCAAGGTTGAAAATCTTTCCTCCACATTTGATGATGCAAGGCCCTCTCGGTCTCTCCTATTTTCAGCACTGTGTCTTACTCTCAGACTTTCTCTGTGTTATGGAGGCAGGGTTATCCTGACACCTTCATTGCCACTGAACGGGAACTATTCCCTTCACTGGCACCATGTGTTATGAAAGCACTTCCCATACTTTACTTACTGTCTCTGCAAGAATGGACATAGGAAGGAACAGGAGCAGGCCATTCAGCCCCTCGATCCTGATCTGCCGTTCAATTAGATCATGGCTGATCTGTATCTTAACTCCATCTACCTGCCTTGGTTCCATAACCCTTAACACCCTTGCCTAGCAAAAATCTATCAATCACAGTTTTGAAATTTTCAATTCACCTAGCCTCAACAAGCTTTTTAGGAGAGAGAATTCCAGATTTCCATTGCCCTTTGTGTGAAGTCGTGCTTCCTGACATCACCTCTGAATGGCCTAGCTCTAATGTTATGGTTATGCCCCCTTGTTCTGGATTCCCCCACCAGATGAAATAGTTTCTCTCTATCTACCCTATTAACTCCTTTAATCATCTTAAACACCTCAATTAGATCACCCCTTAATCTTCTATACTCAAGGGAATACAAGCCTAGTCTATGCAACCTGTCCTCATAATTTAACCTATCATTCTGGTGAATCGGCACTGTACCCACTCCAAGGCCAATATGTCCTTCCTGAAGTGGAGAGCCCATAACTGAATGCAATACTCGAAATGATGTCTAACCGGAGCTCTATAAAACTGGAACATAACTTCCACCCCTTTGTATTCCAGCCTCCTTGAGATGAAGGCCAACATTCCATTAGCCTTTTAATTATTTTTGTACCTGTCGGCTAGTTTTTAGTGAATTAGATGAAGCAAAAAGGGAATCAGCACAAGGCAATAAGCGGAAAGGAAGGAGTGAGTGGGAGTCTGAGATGGAAATCAGTTGTGTAGGAATATAATTGAGCCTGAGATTGGATGAACAGCAGGGTGAAGTGGAAAGTTTGATATTATTAGTTCAGTGAAAGGGAGGAGGGGCTGAAGCTAAGAATGGCTAGCGGGAGTGGAGTTGGAATTCAGGTGGTAACCAAATGAGTTTGTTAAAAAACACCCCCCAAAATTTTGACACTCATTAATACATATATACCCACTGATACTGAGAAAAATGGCAATGGTAATACTGAGATTTAAAACTTATGAAGATAGACTTGCAGAACTAAACTTGTTTTCTTTGGAGAAGATAGAGAAAGTGGGGATCCAGTTCTTTAAAATAAAATGCAGAATGCAGATCTAAACCAGTTACATTACACTCGGTCCCTTCATCTAGGTCATTAACATAGATTGTAAAGGTCATTAATATAGATTGTAGATGAAGTAGGCTGGCTTGGTGATGCAGAGGATATAGGGTCAGAAATTCCGCTCAGGGTCAAATAGGATGTTAAGGTTGTGTGCAGTCCAGTTTAGCCTCAGACAGTAGCCAGGGAGAGGGATCGAGTCGATGGCTGGTGAACAGAGTTTGTGACAGGGACCGAAGACAATGGCTTCGGTCTTCACAATATTTAATTGGAGGAAATTTCTGCTCATCCAGTACTGGATGTCAGATAAGCAGCATGACAAATCAAAGGCAGTGGAGGGGTTGAGAGAGGTGGTGGTGAGGTGAGCTGGGTGTCGTCAGCTTACATGTGGATTCTGACGTGTTTTTGGATGATGTTGCCAAGAGGAGGCATGTAGATGAGGTAGGAGAGATGCTTCGGGGACTCCAGAGGTAACAGTGCGGGAATGGAAAGAGGAGCCATTGCAGGAGATTCTCTGGCTATGAATGGATAGCTAGGAATGGAGCAGGTGAGTGAAATACCACCCAGCTAGACAATGGAGGAGAGGCGTTGGAGGAGGATTGTGTGGTCAACGATGTCAAAGGCTGCAGACAGTTCAAGAAGGATGAGGAGGGATAATTCACCACGGTCACAGTCACATAGAATGTTAATTGTGATTTTGATAAGGGCCGTTTCAGTTCTGTGGCAGCAGCAGAAACCTGATTGGAGGGGTTCAAACATAGATTTATGGGATAGATGGGCACAGATTTGGGAGGTGACAACACATTTCAGGACTTTGGAAGAGAGGAAAGGGAGGCAGGAGATGGGCAGTAGTTTGCAAGGACAAAGGGATCAAAGGTGGGATTGTTGAGGAGGGAGATGATGACAGAAGATTTGAAAGGGACGGGACCAGAACCTGAGGAGATGGAATTGTTTACAGTATCAGCTAACATGGGGGCCAGGAAGGGAAGTTGGGTGGGAATAGTGTTGATCAACAATTGGCCAATATACAATTAATCCAAGAGAAACAAAAAAGTTGGGCAAAAATATAATTCAGATTAGAACTGAAAATGACAAGGACGTAGATGACTAAATACTCTATAAAAGACTATGTGGGTGAATTCCCATGGGGGTTTTCCTGCATGTTCGACATAACTTTGACAGAAGAGGTGTGAAAACTCCAGTAAACACTGTTTTTCCAGGATTTCCATGGCTCTTCTGCCAAAACTATGGTGGACGAGTGGGAGAACCAACAACAATTTTCATTTATATAGCACCTTTAACATAGTAAAACGCCCAAAGGCGCTTCACAGGAGTGTAATCAGACAACATTGACACCGAGCTAAAGAAAGAGATATTAGGATGGGTGACTAAAAGCTTGATCAAAGAGGTAGTTAGTTTTCAGGAGCGCCTTAAAGGAGGAGAGAGAAGTAGAGAGACGGAGATGTTTAGGGAGGCTAATTCCAGAGCTTGTGGCTTAGACAGCTGAAGTCACGGCAGCCAATAGTGGGGCGAAGGAAGTCAGCGATGCACTAGAGGCCAGAATTGGAGGAGCGCAGAGATCTCAGAGGGTTGTAGGGCTGGAGGAGATTATAGAGATAGGGAGGTGCAAGGCCATGGAGAGATGTTCACCCACTGTGGTTTTAGTCCTGGGGATCATAGGAATATCATCTTGCTAAATGAAGTTGAACTAAACCCAGTAGACTCAAAGCTTAACATGTTCAATGAATGCAGATTAGCTTTCAACAAACCCAATAGAACGCTTAACTACATAACCAAAACAGTAGAAAAGAAATCAGAAGAAATTATGCTGAAATTGAATAGTGCTCTTGTTAAATCACACCTTGAGGAAAAAGAAAGACTTTCAATTACATAATGCCTTTAACAGTCTCAGGATGTCCCAAAGCGCTTTACAGCTAATTTGATGTGTACTCACTGTTGTAATGTAGGAGAAGCAGCAGCCAATTTGTGCATATCAAAGTCCCACAAACAGCAATGAGATAATGACCAGATAATCTGTTTTAGCAATATTGGTTGAGGGATAAATAGTACTGTGTCCAGTTACGAATGTTCTGCACAACATTCTGTGACATTTCACCAATTGGGGTTGGGGTGGGTGGGAGGGGGGGTGCGGGGTGCAGACAATTTCCTCTGGTCACTATTTTTAGAAAAAAATAAAACTGAGTTTTTTCTTTACGAACACCGTTCTAATTTTGTTAGCAATGTGTCAGCCCTGGCTCAATGGTATCATGCTTGTCTCCAAGGTCGAAAGTTGTGGGTTCACATGAGTTTTCACATGTACGCTGATGACACCCAGCTCTACCTCTCCTCCACCTCTCTCGAACCCTCCACCATCTCTATACTATCAGACTGCCTATCCGACATCCAGCAATGGATGAGTTGAAATTTCCTCCAATTAAATATCGGGAAGACCGAAGCCATTGTCTTCAGTTCACGCCACACACTATTCCCATTCCACTGGCTCGATCTCTCTCCCCGGCAACTGTCTAAAGCTGACCAAGTCTGTCCGCAACCTTGGTGTCATATTTGATCATGAATTGAGCTTCCTGCCTCGTATCCATTCTATCACTGAGACTGCCCATTTCCATCTTCGTAATATCGCCTGTCTCTGCCCTTGCCTCAGCTTGTCTGCTGCTGAGGCCCTGATCGTGCCTTTATCACCTCTAGACTTGACTATTCTAATGTACTCCTGGCTGGCCTCTCTAGTTCTACCCTCCATAAACTTGAGGTCATCCGGAACTCTGCTGCCCATGTGCTGGCCCGTGCTGAGTCCTGCTCCTCCATCTCCCCTGTGCTTCCTGGCCTGCATTGGTTCCTAGTTGAGCAATGCCTCGATTTTAAAATTCTCATCCTTGTTTTCAAATCCCTCCATGGCCTCGCCCCTTCTTGTCTCTGTAATCTCCTACAGCCCTATAATCCCCATAGACCTCTGCGCTCCACCTATTCCGGATTTTTGAACATCCCCAATTTTAAATGCTCCACCATTGGCGATCGTGCTTTCAGTTGCCTAGGACCTAAGCTCTGGAATTCTCTCCCTAAACCTCTCCGCCTCTCTAATTCTCTTTCCTCCTTTAAGACTCTCCTTAAAGCCTACCTCTTCGACCAAGCTTTTGGTCATCTGCTCTAGCATCTCCTTGTATGGCTCGGTGTCAGATTTTTTTTGATAACACTGCTGTGAAGCGCCTTGGGATGTTTTATTATGTTAAAGGTGCTATATAAATACAAGTTGTTGTTGTTGTGGTTGTTCAAATAAATACAAGTTGTTGTTATTGTTCAAACCCCACTCCAGACACTTATACACATTGCAAATAGGATATAATGTCACTGGATTAACAATTACCTTTGTGCCACAGGATTATGCACCTGAGACAACATCTGTTGCGCACAACATGCTTGTCCACTCCAAAAGATGATCATTATAAAACAATCAGACCATTGCATCCAGTCTAAATTGCACTAATCTATTTACAAGGCAATCATACAGAAAAAGAATACAGCAAGTTACCAGCAGTAAAATACTTGATTTATACAATACTTAATCAAAAACAAGAAAGAGTTCAAAATCTTAGCAGCTTTTTACAATAGCTTCTAATTGCGACTTTCATTAGAAGCTATGTGAACAACGACTCCCTGGAGATCCTCTTTAATTGCCTCACAAAGAATAGGTAAAGTAAGGCAGGGAACTCAAGAATATAGGGCTGCTGCCTGGTTATATTCCTGTCTTCCCTTTGAAGTGCAAGCAGGTCTCATTTGAAGAATAAATGGATTCTTTTCAGACAATTAAAATTGCTACAGGCAACTGTCTCCCTTCTGAAATGTCCCCTTGTAGGTCAGGTTAGAGATAAAGATTTTCCTATTTCCCTGTTTCCGCAATCTTGCATTCATTAACCTCTCCAGAAATCAATTAAGCTTCTCACACAATGAACATCTGAATACAGAAAACAACATAAAGTGAAGGAACTCAGCTAGAACAGATTACCCCCATGGAATTGTATCTTGGCTATGCCCAGAACACCTAGAAAAAAAGAACTGTCTTTCAAGTGTATAGCTAATCCAAAACGAATTCAAAGCCAATCTTAAATTCACGTTACTCTACCTACCTACAGTCATATCAGATATATCCAGAAGTATTTCCTATTTAAGGTAAAATAGAACTCTGCTTCCATCACAGTTACTCTTTTGCTTAAAATCACATATAATATATTACCTATTCCTTGGAGTTTATATCGTAAAATAATAATGTGCTCTTAGAATCATAGAGCCAGCATAGAAGAAGGCTATTCAGCCCATCGTGCCTGTGCTGGCTCTTTCAAAGAGTTGTCCAATTTAGTCGCACACCCCAACTTTTTCCCCAAAACCCTGCAAATTAGTCCTCTTCAAGTACAGGTCCAATTGCCTTTTGAAACCACCCTTTCAGGTAATGCATTCCAGATCTTAACAACCCTCTGTATGGAAAAATGACTCATTATTTCCCCTCTACTTCTTATGCTAATTATTTTAAATCTATGTCCTTTGGTTACTGACCCAGTTGCAAGAGGAATAGTTTCTCCCTACTTGCTCTAACAAAATGCCTCATAATTTTGAATACTTCTATTAGGCCTCCCCTTAACCATCCCTGCTCTAACATAGAAACATAGAACAGTACAGCACAGTACAGGCCCTTCGGCCCTCGATGTTGTGCCGAGCATTGTCCGAAACCAAGATCAAGCTATCCCACTCCCTATCATTCTGGTGTGCTCCATGTGCTTATCCAATAACCGCTTGAAAGTTCCTAAAGTGTCCGACTCCACTGTCACAGCAGGCAGTCCATTCCACACCCCAACCACTCTCTGAGTAAAGAATCTACCTCGGACATCCCTTCTATATCTCCCCCCATGCACCTTATAGTTATGCCCCCTTGTAACAGCTGCCTCTACCCGAGGAAATAGTCACTGAACATCCACTCTATCTATCCCCCTCATCATCTTATAAACCTCTATTAAGTCGCCTCTCATCCTCCTCCGCTCTAAAGAGAAAAGCCCTAACTCCCTCAATCTTTCCTCATAAGACCTCCCCCCCAAACCAGGCAGCATCCTGGTAAATCTCCTCTGCACTCTTTCCAATGCTTCCACGTCCTTCCTATAGTGAGTTGACGAGAACTGCACACAATATTCCAAATGTGGTCTCACCAAGGTCCTGTACAGTTGCAGCATAACCTCACGGTTCTTAAACTCAAACCCCCTGTTAATAAACGCCAACACACCATAGGCCTTCTTTACTGCTCTATCCACTTGAGTGGCAACCTTCAGAGATCTGTGGATATGAACCCCCAGATCCCTCTGTTCCTCCACGTTCCTCAGAACCCTGCCGTTGACCCTGTAATCCTTATTCAAATTTGCCCTACCAAAATGAATCACCTCGCACTTATCAGGGTTAAATTCCATCTGCCATTTTTCGGCCCAGCTCTGCATCCTATCAATGTCTCTTTGCAGCCTACAACAGCCCTCCACCTCATCCACTACTCCACCAATCTTGGTGTAATCAGCAAATTTACTGATCCACCCTTCAGTCCCCTCCTGCAAGGCATTGATAAAAATCACAAACAGCAGAGGACCCAGCACCGACCCCTGTGGCACACCGCTGGCAACTGGTCTCCAGTCCGAAAATGTTCCATCCACCACCACCCTCTGCCTTCTATGAGATAGCCAGTTACTTATCCAATCGGCCAAATTTCCCTCTATCCCACAACTCCTTACTTTCTTCATGAGCCAACCATGGGGAACCTTATCAAACGCCTTACTAAAATCCATGTATACGACATCAACTGCTCTACCTTCATCTACACACTTAGTTACCTCCTCAAAGAATTCAATCAAATTTGTTAGGCAAGACTTACCCTTCACGAATCCGTGTTGACTATCCCTGATTAAGTTGCCTCTTTCCAAATGGTCATAAACCCTATCCCTCAGGACCTTTTCCATTATCTTACCAACCACCGAAGTAAGACTAACCGGCCTATAATTACCAGGGTCATTCCTATTTCCTTTCTTGAAGAGAGCAACAACATTCACCACTCTCCAGTCCTCTGGCGCCATCCCCGTGGACAGTGAGGACCCAAAGATCAAAGCCAAAGGCTCTGCAATCTCCTCCCTTGCCTCCCAAAGAATCCTAGGATATATCCCATCTGGCCCAGGGGACTTATCGACCCTCAGGTTCTTCAAAATTGCTAAAACATCTTCCCTCAGAACATCTACCTCCTCCAGCCTATCCACCTTTATCACACTCTCATCCTCAAGAACATGGCCCCTCTCCTCAGTGAACACTGACGAAAAGTATTCATTCATCACCTCTCCTATCTCTTCTGACTCCATGCACAAGTTCCCACTACTGTCCTTGACCGGCCCTACCCTCACCCTGGTCATTCTTTAAGGAGAACAATCCCAGCTTCTCCAATCACTCCACATAACTGAAGTCCCTCATCCCTGGTATCATCCTGGTAAACCTCCTTTGTTCCTCTCCAAGGCCTTGACATCCTTCCTAAAGTGTTCTGATCAGAATTGTACACAACAGTAAGGAAGTCTTGCTACAATTGTAGAGGGCTTTGGTGAGATCACACCTGGAGTACTCTGCACAGTTTTGGTCTCCTTCTCTAAGGAAGGATATATTTGCTTTAGTGACAGTGCAACAAAGGTTCACTGGATTGATTCCTGGGATGACAGGGTTGTCCTATGAGGAGAGATTGAGATTGGGCCGACATTCTCTGGACTTTAGAAGAATGAGAGGTGATCTCATTGAAACATATAAGATTTTGAGGCGGATTGACAGGGTTGGTGCTGAGAGGTTGTTTCCTCTGGCTGGATAGTCTAGAACTAGGGGGCATAGTCTCAGGATCAGGGGTTGGTCATTTAAGACTGAAATGAGGAGGGAATTCTTCACTCAGAGGGTTGTGAATCTTTGGAATTCTCTACTCCAAAGTGCTGTGGATGCTCAGTCGTCGAGTATATTCAAGGCAGAGAGATAGATTTTTGGACTCTAGACGAATCAAGGGATATTGAAATCAGGTGGGAAAGTAGAGTTGAGGTTGAATATCAGCCACGATCTTATTGAATGGCGGAGCAGGCTCGAGGGCCCGTATGGCCTACTGCTGCTCCTAATTCTCATGTTATTATACTCCAGCTGTGACCTAACCAGTGATTTGTAAAGGTTTAGCATGACTTCCTTGTTTTTGTATTCAATGCCCCTACTTACAAAGCCAGGTATTCCATACACTTTCTTAACTGCCTTATCAACTTGCCCTGTCACCTTCAAATATTTATGCATGTGCATCCCAAAGTACCTCTGCTCTTGCACCCTCCTCAAAAAAGTATCATTTAGATTATGCTGCCTCCCATGTTGTTTCTCCCAAAGTGCATCACTTCACACTTACCTGCATTAAACTGAATCTGCCATGTTTCTGCTCATTTCACCAGTCTGTCTATATTCCTCCTGAAGTTTGCTGCTACCCTGCTCACTATTTACTACGCTGCCAAGTTTTGTATCCTCCGCAAACTCAAAATTGTACTCCCTATACCCAAGTCTTCATGCATATTTATATTTTATAAGCCAAACAGCCCTATATGTGCTAAATTTATGCACTATATATGCTTTAGATTTAACTCTTGCTGAATTTAAAATCTCCTAACCATTGTGTTGTCATATCATGCCATGTAACTTTGTATTTAGCAGGTGTAGCTGTATATACCTTTTAGAAATTAAGGCAATCCCAATTTTAAATGTCATATAATTTTAATACCTAAAGGGGGAGAAATTCCCCTCAAGCCCCATGTGGGGCGCTAAATCAGAAAAGCTGGAAAAGTTAGCGCCAGGCGATAACCTCTTCCAGCCTCTCTGAAATTCCCATTTTTTGCTCCAAGAGGGAAGTGAAGCGCTGAATCAAGCACTCCACTTCCTTCTTGGAGCACAAGAAGCGGGGAAGTTTGCGACCTGGAGCGCACGGCTCAGCAGTGCCACGCACTGGGGACACCTAGCACTGCCGCATTGCAGAGTGCCGGGCTGACCGATCGCGGCATGGACCCCGCGTCCGGAGGCACAAAAATAAAGTTAAAAAAAATCCGACATTTTTTCCAAGGTGGCCGGCTACCTCACCTTTAAATGACGACCCGCTAGCGGCCGGTCGTCCTGCTCGCGTTCCCTGCAGCAGTCGCTGCCACCGCCCGGCGCTGCTGCAGGGGGCAAAGGGGAATTCTTGTGCCGGGGCGTTACCAGGGCGATGCACCTGGTGATGACATCATGATCTCCAGGCGCATGAGATTGGGGCGCAACCCGATAGCGCCGCCGCTAACCTCCCGAGGAATTTGGCGGGAGGCGTGGTCAGCGCTGCGCCCGGGCGAAAAGGCCTTTGCGCTCCATTAGCGCCCCCCCCGGGAGGCGCAAAGGAGGGGAATTTTCCCACCAAAGTGTTGTATGAGAATGTGTGAAAAGAAGCTATCCAGATGACTCAGTTTGTAAGTGCACTGTTCCATATGAAACTGAACCAGAGCAGGAAGAGTCCAAGATCAATCCTTGGCTGATACTAAGTTAGCTTTGTCTCAGCTGAGCATTCGAAGTGGTGCTGTAATTGTCCTCAGTGCCCTTCAACTGGGGAGACGCAAGAATAAGTCTGGGATTGCAATTGATCAATATCCCTTTCTGGAAGATGCATAGACATGGACCTCATATGAAGACAGGATCAGGCTCTGCCATGATACCCACCATGATAGAATATACTCACAGTCTAGAGATACACAAGAAGAATGGCCACCGGGAGACTACTGGAGGGTGGCTAGCATCTGTCGAACTGTACCTTAGCATGAGTCACTGCCATCAGGATAGGAGGGAGAGAAAATCACTTAAAAATCTTCCTTGGTAACTCTGTGTGTATGCGTGTGTGGGTGGTGGTTGGAATGCTCCCAGCATGTAAAATGTATCTGCACTATGCAATAATGAACACGCTGATTTAAAAAGCTAGTAATGTCGTATAATTTAGAAAGGAATAAAAAAAATCAATATATAATTCTTCAATCCCCAATTCAAGTCATTCTCTCCTACTTTTGCTGTTTCTTTTCTTATTATTTAAACTATCCATCTTAGCCATGAGACAATATATTTCTCTTCTAAATAGCTTGACTCATCAGTGACATGTGATTTTATTCTAAGCACCCTTAATTATATTTGATCAAGCAATTCCAGGCCATGTACGGAAAACTTTAACTAAGAGAATGAGCCATGCTCAGTGTGCAAATATTCAGCTCTCAAAAACGATTATGCGAATTTAAATGTGCTCATTTTTTTCCTGTGGTACGGCAAAATAATTTTCTATAGTAAATGTTCAAAAATTGTTCCACTGAATAAGGTTATTTTCCCTCTACTACGAAAAAGATCACATTTGAAAATGATACCATATTAACATTTAAATAGTTTTGATACCATTACAGTAGGACATCTAAAAGTTCTAGATAAATAAATTACCAGTTTGTTACAGGAAGTATGGCCTAGAAATTGGTTTCTGCTGACCTGCTGACGTGATCTGAGCGATGCAAATGGTCTCTGCACCGGAACAGGTAGGCCTAACCGATTGTTGGGCGCCCCCAGGCTGATCGCCAGAGAATCAACATTGGATTTCAGGCTGCTTCGATACCGGCAGTGGCCGTCAGGTAGGTCCTGGGAGAGGGGGAAAGCAATCGGGAGTTGGCCGAGCAGGAACCAGCAACAGCCTTCGACACTGCAGTGGAGCCAGAAAGACCACTCTCGCACCTCCCGGCTCCACATTCAGGTAAGTATTTATCAACAAACTTACCTTTTTGATGGTGGCCTCCAGGGGTCCATTTATGGACCGCTGGTTAGGCCATATGAAGACCATGTTTTCCTGAATGCACTGGTTGCATTCAGCGCAGTTCAATTTTACGAAGGGGACATCAAACAGGTGTTAGTCCCCTTATTTGTATATGCATGGGGCCTAACACCTGTTTCAGGTGCAGGCCCTGGATGGCTCTTTTTCTGCCTTTACTAATATGGTGCAAAGCGCAATTTTGGGGCCATGTAACCAAAACACCTATAATATTTCATTGTTGCTGAGTGGTTACATTTGAAAATACAGGAATGACATTCTGGTAATAAGAAATACTGGACTCTTAATTTAGGACTGCAAGATAATTCCTTCATTATGCTGTCCTCTGAGCCATTTTCATTTTATTATGGCTATATAATTTACATTATAAAACTATTGGGGATCGTTAGAGCACAAGTGAAATGTCGTAATGAGGCCTCTGCATCTCATCTTTGCCCTTGTGGTTTATGAAATCACATGAATTTAACAGTAAAATTGTATTCTCATTAATTGTAGCAATACACGGTTCTAACTACAAAGTGCATGTTTTTTTCCAATGTCATTTATTTTATTGTTTTTAGCTTTTACATGTTGTAGGAAATGTGAATGCTAAAGCTGTCACAATACTCACAATATGTAAGAAATACTGTAGTGAAAAATCGCAATATGTAACCAGAGGGGCGATTTGACAGCTCCGCGCTTCCAAGGGGGAAGAAAATTTACAGGGTGTAATTTTAAACTATAACATAGTAGGCCTGATTCCCTGAGCCACACTCCCTAGGAACATAGTTCTCCCTGAGAACACAAGAACATGGGATCACCTCTTATATTATTTGCTTGGTATCAAACAAACCTTTCTCCCTGCTTAGAGTTTCATATATGATGTCTAAATTAGTTGACTTTCAATCATCCTGCTTATCGTTCTAAAATATATTGGCCCTGAATTTGCGGTCGGTATGACGGCGTACTCTCAGAGTATGCCATCATACCACCTTTGAAACTGACCGTAAATTCGGGATTTCCACATGTGCTTGTGCATGCGCTAAATCCCGAACTTGCGATCTGTCAAGTTCCGACTGCACATAGGCTTCACTGTGTCTTTCACCTCCTCGTACAAATGAATGTGCTGCTGAAAAGTTAGGTTAATTGCGAGGTAATTACGCTGAAAAACAGGCGCAGGAAGCCTGTTGCACAGTGTAAGGGGACCGGTATTCTGGTTTCATTAACTGTCCATTATCTTTACAGTCGGTTTCCATTTGGTTAACCCTAACAGTTTAATGTTGATGGTTGATTTAGTTAATGTAAACTCACTGCAGTGTTTTCATCCACATATTGGATGACCAAGGCAGTGACTTAAAAAAAAAACCTCATAAAAAGAAAGAAAAAGAGAACTGGGACAAGGGGATAAATGAGAATATGGGGATAAAAGTAATAGACAACTAATGTTATTTCACATCCCACTAAATCCAAATTGTTAACTGGTTCTGTACAATAAGTAAATACTGTATGTATGTTCAATTATTTGCTGCCATTGGATAGGTGCAGCTTTTTATTTTAAACTATGGGCCTACCTATTCTACACCTAAAATGTCTCAACATCTCTTTGTGTAGAAAATACATTTTGTTGACTCTGAATATTTACAGCACCCCTGATATAAACCCCTTTACAAGTGGCCGTACGTAAACTTTCACTTCCATGTCCCACATCAAACAACAGGCATTTTCTTCTCATTTATTAGAAAAAATGTATAATTCCAAAACAGTTACTTTTAGAAGGAAGTCGATTTTAGTAACATGCACTTCAAAAAAAAATCTACTATATTTTGCATCGCCAGAAACCCTTTTCAGATCTATCCAATGTGCCTTGAACACTGGCTACAGTCACCTAGGGTTTCTATGTTAACCAATTAAAAAATAAAATTACCACTTCAACTTAATAAATAGATTTTGCATTGTATTATAGTGATATTTCCAACAGAAAAAGTTTGCTCAATGAACACCACACTGGCCGCATTACCCGTTTACCCAGAATTTCACTTGGGGAGTATTGGATTGGCAATTGGCTAAGAGTCAGGGAGTGAAAGGAGCACCACCCCACGTGATCCCAGGTTTGCGTACGCACAACGGTGCGCACCTGGGCTCCGTGGGGCACTATGCTGCGCACAACTCTGCAGCATTTGAAAGCAAGTTCTCGAAGGGGATTCGCACGAGGTAAGTGCGGATAACCTTGCCATGTTAGCGGCGTACTCCTTAGCTACGAATTCAGGGCCATTGACTATTAACCAAGCTAGGTCCGTCCACAGCAAGGCAACAGTACAGGACTGTGTGAAGTGCAACCTTACTTACTTGGGAGAAGTTTCAAAGACTGAGTCAGATTTGAGATGTGTTGCTAACATTACTTTATTTGACAATATCCCCTGTACATCTACCACATGGCAACTAGCACCATCACAGTGTTACGTATCCACCTGCCTGATTTTCCTCTATGGGCCCTGCCCAGGTAATACCTGCACTTACATTTGCAATAAAAACCACACTTCCAATTATTTTATTCCTCTCTCTTCTCAGTATGTGGATCACTAGGAAGGAATCCAATATTGATAGGGGTAAAATTTTGTCTTCACCGCATGGGTGGTAATTTTGCCCACCCATGGAATGAAAATTCGGCGGGTTATGTAATGGGCAGGCAATCTGCCCCACCAGATTACCACCCTTGCAGTGAAGACGAAAATTTACCACTTAGTTGGGACGATTTTAACTCGCTTCACCTGGTCTAACTGGTGCAGTAGCAGCCCAAAAATGGCATTGGGTCACTGACTGTCCCAGTTATGTTGGTGCACCAGCCACCACCATCTTAGGTAGGGTGTGGATAAGGGTGGCTGGAGCACCTGTGGGTTTCAGCCGGGAGGTCATCTGTAACATGTATAGATAGGACCCTGATTGCAATTTTAAGCTACAAATGTTAAGAGCATTTGCTGTGCATGCTCTGTCCATATGTATCAGGCATTCAGCACTCCAGCCAGGGATCCTTAAAAGGACCACAGAAGGCTGCTCAAAAAACAGCCCCAAGACATGTTTAATTTGTTTTTTGGTGGGGCCTGGCAGTGCTACTCCTGGGCTCACAAAAAAACTCCAACCCACTGCCGGCCCAGCTGAGGCACCCCATGAGGGATGGCAGACCACCCCGCAGGCTCCAACTGTCGGCCAGCTCAACAGGGGAGCCGGCCGACTTACTACCTTCTGACAACCGGTGAACTGCAGCGGGGTGCCCGCTTGGGACTCACAGCTCGCTCGCGGCATGTAAATGATGCTCCGCCCACCGCCTGCCCATCATCTGCCTGAAGTGGGAATTGGCCCTGGTGTCTTCTCAAACCCTAAATGATATGTTACAAACTAAAGGACCGTGGCACACAAAACAATCTCCAGCTGCTCCTAGTATTAATGTAGTAATAGGCAGCAATAGCTGCACCACGACATATGCATGTCTTGTAAGAACTAAAAAGAATCAGCTGTGGCTCAGTTGTTAGCACTCTCACCTCTGAGTCACAAAGTTGTGGGTTCAAGTCCCGCTCCAGAGAGTTGAGCACAAGAATCTAGGCTAACACTCCAGTGCAGTACCGAGGGAGTGTTGTACTGTCAGATGAGACATTAAGCTGATGCCTCGTCTTCCCTCTCAGGTGGCCGTGAGAGATCCCATGACTCTATTTTGAAGAAGAGCAGGGAGTTATCCCCGGTGTTCTGGCCAATATTTATCCCTCAATCAACATCACTAAAACAGATTATCTGCTCATTACCAAATTGCTGTTCGTGGGACCTTGCTGTGCGCAAATCGGCTGCCACATTCCCTACATTAGAACAGTGACTACACTTCAAAAAGTACTTCATTGGCTGTAAAGCTCTTTGGAACATCCTGAGGTCATGAAAGGCGCTATATAAATGCAAGTCTTTCTTTCTTTAAATTTTGTTAACTCTTATATTAAAATTAATTTCTCAACTGGGGCTTGCTTACTTTCAGTATCCAAGGGCATCAGGCAACATAATTCTAGTTCAGCACTTATTTTTGAAGTTTGATTATTGGAGAACATCATCAAGCCAACATCTCTGTAGAGCTTTGGATTCAGGGAGCTGCTGTTGAGTTAATCTGGATAGGAGATTTGTTTAATATATTCTTTACTTAAATAGATTTTTGGGGGGAGAATTTCTGCGGGGCTCTGCCGATCTTCCTTCATAACTTTGGCACAAGATTGGTGGAAATCCTAGAAAAACGATGGAAATGGCCGTTTTTAACCATTTAACCACCGTTGTTTCTCCATTGATTCCAACGATCTTCCGATGAATTTACAGCAGTAGATCAGTGAACACCAGCGGAAATTCCAGTTGTTTACATTCTTCCTATTTCATGTATTGGCCACTATCTGAGGCTGAACCAGACCTTTCGTAATCTCGATGTCCTATTTGAACCTGAGCTCAGCTTCTGACCTCATATCCTCTCCATCGCCATGACCACCTATTTCCACCTCCATAATATTGTCCATCTCCACCCATCTGCTGCTGAAACCCTCATCCATGCTTTTGTTGCCTTCGGACTCATCTATTCCAATGCTCTCCTGGACGATCTCCCATCTTCCAAGCTCCATAAACTTCAGCTCATCCAAAGCTCTACTGCCCGTATCCTAACTCTCACCAAGTCCCGTTCACCAATCACCTCTGTGCTCGCTGATCTACATTGGCTCCCGGTCCAGCAACGCCTCAAAATTAAAATTCTCAGTCTTGTGTTAAAATCCCTCCATGGCCTCGTCCCTCTCTATTGCTGTAACCTTCTTCAGCCCTATAACCCATTCAGAACCAAGCATTCTTCCAATTCTGGCCTCTTGTGCATCCCCGATTTCCTTTGCCCCACCATTGGCGGCCTACAGCTGCCTAGGCCCTACTCTGGAGTTCCCTCCCTAAACCTCTTCACCTCTCTATCTCGCTACCTCTCTCTCCTCCTTTAAGATGCTTCTGAAAACCTACCTCTGTGACCAGTCACCTGTGCTAAGATCTCTTTATGTGGCTCGGTGCCAAATTTTGTCTGATTATGCTCCTGTGAAGCGCTTTGGGATGTTTCACTACGTTAATGGTGCAAGTTGTTGTTGTATCCATTTTCCATGGTCCCTAAAATGTCCAGTGCACAAACCAGTGTGGAAAATTGCTGACTTTTGCAATTTTTCCGAAAACTGAAAGATTATCGCTTAAAGGTGATTGCTTCCTGTTTATAAACAGCTGAGGGGAGAATTTCTGTGGGGTTGTCCCAAGCTTCTGTTGTAACTATGGTGAAAAACCAGCCGTTTTTAGCCATTTACACCTTTTCACGAGGAGTTCTGCCGGTTTTACGAAGTTAGCTTGGAAGATCGTGAGAACTCTCATGTAATTTCCAAGAACTGATGCATAAACAGCAAAAGTGGAGAGCAAACAACTTTGTTAAGGGTTCGTTTATCTTTTGTTATTGTCTGGACTGTGCTTGTGTCATCCTTAGCTCAATGGTAGCATTGTTAACTCTGAGTCAGAAGGCAGTGGGCTCAAGTCCCATTCCAGAGAGCTGAGCAAATAATCTAGGCTGGCACTTCAGTGCAGTATTGAGAGGGTGCTGCACTGAACCAATTTGAAGATGATGGTATTATCACCTAATCATTAATTTACAAACCGAGATGAACCTGTTCAAGGAATATACAGTATTTTCCTCTGTTTTGAAACTTCAAAATTATTTTTCTAAATAAACCAATGGCTGTTTGGCTAAACCATTTTTCTTTAGCTATCTAAGTACAGGAAATTATCGGGGTGACGCTTTTATCCTTCACTCCTAGCATATGGCTGATCCCGCAGTGAGTGTGGGTTGAAGAATCGAGGCTACAATGTTGCAGCCTTATCTCAGACCTGTGCTCTGTGAGCACAGCTCCCTACTGGGAGCTTGGAATCACTTCTTATATCTCACCAGGCTTTGTCATCTGAAGCAGGATGCCTATGTTCTAACTGATCATCCTGCTGTGATTTCCAATCTGACCCTCACACTTAGACATGCCCCCCCCCCCCTCCCCCCACCCCCAGACAGACATGGCTTCTGAACTGAAACCCCACCAGTTTCTACCGAACTGCAGCTGGACATGAAGGACAAACAATGCTAATACATTTCTTTGCTGGACAAATGTACACTCTCAGCATAATAATGTGGCAATCTTCTACTTGGAGCCTACATGCTGTAAATCACCCTGTCAGCTACATAAATTGTCTTTGCATTCTCCTATAATATATTGTGCAAAGGTAATGACTCCCAAAGTCTGCAGTTTAACCAGTAATATAATGTAATGTAATTATTCATCATGCCTCAATTACGCATTTGCCATTCATTAATGCATTTCTGCTAAGTGTTTAATTTGACTGCAATCAGAAGTAAAACTCTATGTCCCACATATGTTTTGCAGCCCAAAGGAAGAAGGGGGCATTTGAAGAATGAAGGGCCCAATTTTTGAATAAAGGACTCACACAGTTAAATGAATGAAGCTTCAGTGTTTGCATGTATGTTTCACACAATATTTCTGTAAGGTATTTGTTTTTATTCTCTTAATGCTTTAGGGTAATCAGAGGGGAAATCAACCAAGACTTTAAACTTCCCTAACTAATGGTTTTATTAACATTAAAATATTACAGGTTTACAGATAGAAACGCATACAATCTTTAAATCAGTAGTACAATTTGAAACTCAGAACGGCCGATTCGTCTGCTTCGTGAACACTGAAAGGTTAATTCTCCACCAACATCATGCGTGGTAAGAAGTTAATAATACACCAAGGGGGAAAAATTCAGTATCGCCCCGTTTGGGGCGCAATTATCGGCCAGGCGCAAAGATTAACGCCTGGCACTAATTATCGCCTCCGACTGCAAACTTGACTTTTATCGCCCCTGGAGGTGATTGGAGCGCTAAATCAGGCGCTACACATCTGTCTTAAGGCGCAAAGGCCGAGGAGCGAGGCGCTAACTCAGAGCGCTGGCGAAGCTCATGTGATGTCAGTCAGCAATGGAACACAGACACAATGGCCCCGGCCAGTTCTTAAAGGGGAGGGTTGATCTTGCTTTCCATCCACATCCTACTCATTGCAGCCTTGAATCTCGGCCTGGAGAGACCTGTACATCAAATCTGCTGGAAAGAACAATGGAGAGGCCCAGGGAAAGAGCTCAGACTGCAGCCCCCACAGTCTCTTCTAAATTGATACAAGGAAGGGCAAATCAAAATGAACCTGCAAAGTGCTGCTGAGTACCCAAAACTCCTTCACACAGCATTGAATCTCTCCAGAAGTCTCTCTCTCTCTCTCTCTCTCTCAGAATGCGTGGTTCAAAAATGTCGCCAACAAAAAAAGGCAGGAAGTGGTCACCTTTAAATAGCGCTCCCCCAGTCCCTTCCTTACTGCAAAACGCTCCCCTCAACCTGTCGTTGCTAGCGGCAGGCGGTAAGGCAGGGGGCGCCACTCAATATCCGCTCTGGGGCGCTACCGGGGCGTTGCGCACTCAACTGACGTCACGATCTGCCGGCGCAGGAGATCGTGGCGGTATTGTTTAGTGCCGCCGCTAAATGTCTAGTTAATTTTGCGAGCGGCGCAAACATCGCCGCGCCCAGGCACTAGTTGCTTTGCGCCCCATTAGCGCCCTCTTAAGGCGCTAACGGGAGGCGCAACCAACTGAATTTTTCCCCCCAACTTCCTGCATCGCATTTTTCTGGTCTGACTCCTGCACTGAGCCCTGGCCAGTCTCATGAACTGTCTCTTATACCATTCTTGCTGACAAAAATAACCTCTTTCAGTAATTTTCCTTTCCCTCTTTCCCATGATTACACAGACTGATGCTACCGAACAGCGCCTGGTGTTTACAATAGTTTCCCAAGGTCTCTCAAGGTCTCCTTATCTGTAGCCTTCCAGACAATCTGCATAACACTTTTCGAATTTGGTCAACCTTCCCAGCATGCCCTCTTGAACAGTCAGTTTAACAGTTCTTTTAACCAAATTCTGCTCCTTCAGCAGATAATTAATCCAGGTAAAGTCCAAAAATCTTCATTTCCTCAGATGATACAATTACCCACTTTAATCACCTTCTTTAAGCATTATAGTTATATTTACCACATGGAGCAGCTTGAGAACTTGTTCTGATAGTGAGGATGTTGAAGATTTTGTGCATCACGTATTGTCTTGTGCAAGTTGGAAAAGTAATATCATGTTGCCCAATATTACCATTGACAGAGGCCTGACATTGGAGAAATACGATAGACAGCAAGAACAAAACAAATAACAAGATGAAGATGATGTGAGCCATTGGCAGGAGACATCTTCAGCCAGAAGTGCAGGGTGGATGATGCATATCAGCCTCCTCCTGAGGCCCCCACCATCACAGAAGCCAGTCTTCAGCCAATTCGATTCACTCCACGTGATATCAAGAAACAGCTGAGCGCACTGGATACAGCAAAGGCTACGGGCCCCGACAACATCCCGGCTATCATGTTGAAAACTTGTGCTCCAGAACTAGCCGCGCCTCTAGCCAAGCTGTTCCAGTACAGCTACAACACTGGCATCTATCCGACAATGTGGAAAACTGCCCAGGTATGTCCTGTCCACACAAAGCAGGACAAATCCAACCCGGCCAATTACAGCCCCATCAGTCTACTCTCAATCATCAGCAAAGTGATGGAAGGTGTCATCGACAGTGCTATCAAGCAGGACTTAATCACCAAAAGCCTGCTCACTGATGCCCAATTTGGGTTCCGCCAAGACCACTCGGCTCCCGACCTCATTACAGCCTTGGTCCAAACATGGACAAAGGAGCTGAATTCCAGAGGTGAGGTGAGAGTGACATCAAGGCAGCATTTGACCGAGTATGGTATCAAGGAGCCCTAGTAAAACCAAAATCAATGGGAATCCGGGGGGGGGGGGGAAACGCTCAACTAGCTGGAGTCATACCTAGCACAAAGGAAGATGGTTGTGGTGGTTGAAGGTCAATCATCACCATCCCAGGACATCGTTGCAGGAGTTCCTCAGGGCAGTGTCCTCGGCCCAACCATCTTCATCAATGACCTTCCCTCCAACATAAGGTCAGAAATGGAGATGTTCGCTGATGACTGCACAGTGTTCGGTGCCATTCACAAATCTTCAGATAATGAAGTAGTCCATGCCCGCATGCAACAAGACCTGGATGACATTCAGGCTTGGGCTGATAAGTAGCAGGTAATATTCGCGCCACAGAAGTGCCAGGCAATGACTATCTACAACAAGCGAGAGTCTAACCACCGGCCCTTGACATTCAAGGGCATTACAATTGCCGAATCCCCCACCATCACAATCCTGGGGATCACCATTGACCAGAAACTTAACTGGACCAGCCACATCAATACTGTGTCAACCAGAGCAGGTCAGAGGCTAGGTATTCTGTGGCGAGTGTCTCACCTCCTGACTCCCCAAAGCCTTTCCACCATCTACAAGGCACAAGTAAGGAGTGTGATGGAATACTCTCCACTTGCCTGGATGAGTGCAGCTCCAGCAACACTCAAGCAGCTCAACACCATTCAGGACAAAGCAGCCCGCTTGATTGGCACCCCATCCACCACCTTAAACATTCACTCCCTCCACCACCAGCGTACCATGGCTGCAGTGTGTACCATCTACAAGATGCACTGCAACAACTCGCCAAGGCTTCTTCGGCAGCACCGCCCAAACCCGCGACCTCTTCCACCTAGAAGGACAAGGCCAGCAAGTGCATGGGAACACCACCACATCCAAGTTCCTCTCCAAGTCAAACTCCATCCTGACTTAGAAGTATATCGCCGATCCTTCATCGTCGCTGGGTCAAAATCCTGGAACTCCCTACCTAACAGCATTGTGGGAGTATCTTCACCACATGCAGAGGCCAGTCTCGGGAGCAGCAGGAGAGTACAGTGAGTATTTAAACTCACTTTCGCGGGCTGTTTTTCAGAGGCTTACCAATCTCACAGACCGGCGGCGGCATTCCAGAGCCACGTCACGATTCAAAAAGTGATGCGGGCAAGAGGAAGCAGCTGATTGGGTGAGTACTTATACTACACTATAGTTTGACAGTTAAGGTTAATAGTTTATAAAGTTTAGAATGTCTTAATTTTTGTGGTTATAGTTTCTAAGGACTCTGTTGTGTAGCGGGGAGTGCTAGTAAACAGGCGCCCTTGAGTATATCATTTAATTGTAGTGTAATTAGTGGTATTGATTTGATTTAATTTAATTTAAATTAATTAAAGGGTAAGTCATGGCAGCACAGCTCGGCCCCGTGGCATGCTCCTCCTGCACTATGTGGGAAATCAGGGACACTTCCTGTGTCCCTGATGACCATTTCTGCAGGAAGTATATCCAGCTGCAGCTACTGGCAGACCGCATTGCGGCGCTGGAGCTGTGAATGTATACATACTGGAGCATTCGCGATGCTGAGGACGTTGTGGATGGCACGTTTGATGAGTTGGTCACACCGCAGGTAAAGGCTGCACAGGCAGGAAGGGAATGGGTGACCGCCAGGCAGAGTAGTAGGTGCAAGCAGGTAGTGCAGGGGTCCCCTGTGGCCATCCCCCTCTCAAACAGATATACCGCTTTGGATATGGTGGGGGAGATGGCTTATCAGGGGAAGGCAGCAGCAGCCAACTTCCTGGCACCATGGGTGGTCCTGCTGCACAGGACAGGAGGAAAAAGAGTGGGAAAGCTATAGTGATAGGGGATTCTATTGTAAGGGGAATAGACAGGCATTTCTGCGGCCGCAAACGAGACTCCAGGATGGCAGCACAGCTCGGCCCCGTGGCATGCTCCTCCTGCACTATGTGGGAAATCAGGGACACTTCCTGTGTCTACCGAAGAAGCCTTGGCGAGTTAAAGGTGTTGCTATGGGTACCCGCATGGGTCCTAGCTATGCCTGCCTTTTCGTGGGATATGTGGAACACTCTTTGTTCCAGTCCTACTCGGGTCCCCTCCCTCACCTCTTTTTCCGGTACATTGATGACTGTATCGGTGCCGTCTCCTGCTCTCGCCCTGAACTAGAACATTTCATTCACTATGCTTCCAATTTCCACCCTTCCCTCACCTTCACATGGTCCATCTCCGACTCTTCCCTTCCCTTCCTCGATTTCTCCATCTCCATCTCTGGGGATAGGTTATTGACTAACATTCACTACAAGCCCACCGACTCCCACAGCTACCTGGACTACACTTCCTCCCACCCCGCCTCCTGTAAGGACTCTATTCCATTCTCCCAGTTTCTCCGTCTCCGCCGCATCTGCTCTGATGATGCCACCTTCCATACCAGTGCTTCCGACATGTCTTCCTTTTTCCTCAACCGAGGATTCCCCTCTACCGTGGTCGACACGGCCCTCGACCGTGTCCGTTCTATCTCCCGCACATCTGCCCTCACCCCTGCCCCTCCCTCCCGGAACCACGATAGGGTTCCCCTTGTCCTCACCTTTCACCCCACCAGCCTCCACATTCAACGGATCATCCTCCGCCATTTCCGCCACCTCCAGCGTGATCCCACCACCAAACACATCTTCCCCTCACCTCCCCTTTCAGCATTCCGTAGGGACCGCTCCCTCCGCGACACCCTAGTCCACTCCTCTACCACCCCCAGCACCCCTTCCCCTTTGCCCGGCACCTTCCCGTGCACGCGCAGGAGATGCAACACATGCCCTTATACCTCCCCTCTTCCCACTGTCCAGGGCCCCAAACACCCCTTCCAGGTGAAACAGCGATTTACTTGTACTTCCTGCAATTTAGTATACTGTATTCGCTGCTCACGATGTGGACTCCTCTACATTGGGGAGACCAAACGCAGATTGGGTGACCGCTTTGCGGAACACCTCCGTTCAGTCCGTAAGGGGGACCCCGAGCTCCCGGTGGCCTGTCACTTTAATTCACCGCTTCACTCCCACTCTGACCTCACCGTCCTCGGCCTATTACACTGTTCCACAGAAGCTCAGCGTAAGCTCGAGGAACAGCACCTCATCTTTCGTTTAGGCACGCTACAGCCCTCTGGACTCAATATCGAGTTCAACAATTTTAGATCATAACCTCAGCTCCAATCACATTTATATTTTATTTTATCCACCCTTTTATTTGTCCCCCCCACCTTTTTTTTCCTCCGAGAAGCTGGCAGCTGTCCTTCATTCTGCCAGTGGATTTCACACTTCATTCAGCCTTAATCTGTCACATTAACACCACCTCTAGCCTTGCATATCTCTTAATGTCTCTTAATGTCTCTTCATCTTCCCCTTTGTTCCTTTATCCCCTCCCCCTTTTCCCAGCTTTACCCTGGCCTTAAATCTATTTGATTTCCGGCTCTTCCCAGTTCTGATGAAAGGTCATCGACCTGAAACGTTAACTCTCTTTCTCTCTCCACGGATGCTGCCTGGCCTGCTGAGTTTTTCCAGCGTTTTCTGTTGATACTCCAGGATGGTATGTTGCCTCTCTGGTGCAAGGGTCAAGGATGTCTCAGGGCAGCTGCAGGGCATTCTGGAGGGGGAGGGTGAACAGCCAGTTGTTGTGGTGCATATAGGTGCCAACGATATAGGTAAAAAATGGGATGAGGTCCTAAAAGCTGAATACAGGGAGTTAGGAGGTAAATTAAAAAATAGGACCTCAAAGTTAGTAATCTCAGGATTGCTACCAGTGCCACGTGCTAGTCAGAGTAGAAATAGAAAGATATTTCAGATGAATACGTGGCTAGAGGAATGGTGCAAGGGGGAGGGATTCAAATTCCTGGGACATTGGAACCGGTTCTGGGGGAGGTGGGACCAGTACAAACTGAACGGTTTGCACCTGGGCAGGACCGGGACCGATGTCCGAGGGGGAGTGTTTGCTAGTGCTGTTGGGGAGGGTTTAAACTAAAATGGCAGGGGGTTGGGAACCTGTGCAGGGAGACAGAGGAAAGGGAAGCAATGATAGAAGCAAAAGACAGGAAGGAGAAAAGCAAAAGTGGAAGGCAGAGATATAAAGGGTGTAAATCAAACAGGGCTACAGTAAAAAATAATTCTAAAATGAAAAAGAGTGTTAAAAAAACAAGCCTGAAGGCTTTGGGGTAAAAATTCAGTTGGTTGCGCCTCCCGTTAGCGCCTTAAGAGGGCGCTAATGGGGCGCAAAGCCGCTAACGCCCGGGCGCAGCGATGTTTGTGCCGCTCAGGAACTTAACTAGAGATTGTGCGGCGGCGCTAAACTTTACCGCTGCGACCACCTGCGCGCGCAGATTGTGACGTCATTCCATGGTGCAACGCCCTTGTGGCGCCCTGGAGCGGAAATTGAGTGGCGCCCCCTGCCTTACCGCCTGGCGCATCCAACGACCAGAAGACTGGAATGCTATCAATCGCTGTGGGGCTGGGGGGGGGGGGGCTATTTAAAGGGGGCCTCTTCCTGTCTTTTATTGTTGGTGGCATTTTTGAACTACGCATTCTGAGAGAGAGAGGGAGAGACTTCTGGAGAGATTCAACGTTGTGTGAAGGAGTTTTGGGTACTGAGCAGCACTTTGCAGGTTCATTTTGATTTGCCATTCCTTGTATCGATTTAGCAGAGACTGTGGGAGCTGCACTCTGAGCTCTTTGCCTGGTACTCTCCATTGTTCTTTCCAGCACATTTGATGTGCAAGTCTCTCCAGGCCGAGATTCAAGGCTGCAATGAACAGGATGTGGATGGAAAGCAAGATTAACCATCCCCTTTAAGAACTGGCCCGTGCCATTGTGTGTGTGTTCCATTGCTGACTGACATTACATGAGCTTCGCCAGCGCTCTGAGTTAGCGCCTCACTCCTTGGCCTTTGCGCCTTAAGACAGGTGTGCAGTGCCTGATTTAGCGCTCCACTCACCTCCCGGGGCGGTAAAAGTGAAGTTTCCAGTCAGTGCCGATAATTAGCGCCAGGCGCTAATATTTGCGTCCAGACGATATTTGCGTCCCAAATGGGGCGCGACCTAATTTTTCCCCCATAGTGTCTTAATGCAAGGAGCATTCGTAATAAGATGGATGCATTAGCTGCACAAATAGATGTAAATGGTATGATATAATTGGGATTACGGAGACATGGTTCCAGGGTGACCAAGGCTGGGAATACAACATCCAGGGGTATTCAATATTCAGGAAGGACAGGCAAAAAGGAAAATGAGGTGGGTAGCATTGCTGGTTAAAGAGGGGATTAACACAATTTTAAGGAATGATATTAGCTCTGATGATGTGGAATCTGTATGGGTAGAGCTGAGAAATACCAAGGGGCAGAAAACGTTAGTGGGAGTTGTATACAGACCCCCAAACAGTAATGCTGAGGTTGGGAATGGCATTAAATGGGAAATTAGAGATGTGTGCAATAAGGGCACAACAGTTATCATGGGTAACTTTAATCTACATATAGATTGGGCTAACCAAATTAGTAACAATACTGTGGAGGAGGAATTCCTAGAGTGTATACGGGATGGTTTCCTGGACCAATATGTTGAGGAACCAACTACAGATCAGGTCATCTTAGACTGGGTATTATGTAATGAGAAAGGATTAATTCGCAATCTTGTTGTGCGAGGCCCCTTGGGAAGGAGTGATCATAATATGATCATTAAGATGGAGAGTGAAGTAGTTGACTCAGAGACTAGGGTCCTGAATTTAAATAAAGGAAACTACGATGGTATGAGGCACGAGTTGGCTAGGATGGATTGGGGAACGTTACTTAAAGGGTTGATGGTGGATCGGCAATGGCAAACATTTAAAGATCGCATGGATGAACTACAGAATTTGTTCATCCCTGTTTGGCATAAAAATAAAACAAAAACGGTAACTCAACCGTGGCTAACAAGGGAAATTAGGGATAGCATAAAATCCAAGGAGAGGACATATAAATTGACCAGAAAAAGCAGCAAACCTGAGGATTGGGAGCAGTTTAGGATTCAGCAAAGGAGGACAAAGGGATTAATTAAGAGAGGGAAAATAGAGTATGAGAGTAAGCTTGCAGGAAACATAAAAACTGACTGTAAAAGCTTCTATAGATATGTGAAGAGAAAAAGATTGGTGAAGTCAAGCGTAGGTCCCTTGCAGTCCGAATCAGGGGAATTTATAATGGGGAACAAAGAAATGGCTGACCAATTAAATACATACTATGGTTCTGTCTTCACAAAGGAGGACACAAATAACCTCCCAGAGATGTCGGGGAACATTGGGTCTAATGAGAGGGAGGAACTGAATGAAATCAGTATTTGTAGGGAAATGGTGTTAGGGAAATTGACGGGATTGAAAGCCGATAAATCCCCAAGGCCTGATAATCTACATCCTAGGGTACTTAAGGAAGTGGTCCTAGAAATAATAGATGCATTGCTGGTCATCTTCCAAAATTCTATAGACTCTGGAACAGTTCCCATGGATTGGAGGGTAGCTAATGTAACCCCACTATTTAAAAAAGGTGGTAGAGAGAAAACGGGGAATCGGCAGTGGGGAAAATGCTAGAGTCCATTATAAAAGATGTAATAGTAGAGCACTTGGAAAACAGCGACAGAATCGGACAAAGTCAACATGGATTTACAAAAGATAAATCATGCTTGACTAATCTACTGGAATTTTTTGAGGATGTAACAGGTAGAATAGATAAGGGAGAACCAGTGGATGTGGTGCATTTGGACTTTCAGAAGGCTTTCGATAAGTCCCGCATAAGAGATTAGCATGTAAAGTTAAAGCACATGGGATTGGGGGCAAGGTATTGACTTGGATAGAGAACTGGTTGGCAGACAGGAAGCAAAGAGTTGGAATAAACGGGTCTTTTTCCGAGTGGCAGGCAGTGACTAGTGGGGTACTGCAGGGATCGGTCCTAGGACCCCAGCTATTCACAATATATATTAATGATCTAGACGAGGTAACTAGATGTAATATCTCCAAGTTTGCAGATGACACAAAGCTGGATGGGTGTGTGTGCTGTGAGGAGAATGCAGAGAAACTCCAGTATGATTTGGACAGGTTGGGTGATTGGGCAGAAGCATGGCAGATGCAGTATAATGTGGATAAATGCCAGGTTATCTGCTTTGGTGGCAAAAACAGGAAGACAGATTATTATCTGAATGGCAATAGATTGGGAAAAGGGGAAGTGCAACGAGACCTGGGTGTCCTTGTGCACCAGTCGCTGAAGGTAAGCATGCAGGTGCAGCAGGCGGTTAAGAAGGCCTTCATAGCGAGAGGATTCAAGTACAGGAGCAAGGATGTCTTGCTGCAGTTGTACAGGGCCTAGGTGAGACCATACGTTGAGTATTGTGTACAATTTTGGTGGCCTTATCTGAGGAAGGATGTTCTTGCCATGGAGGGAGTGCAGCGAAGATTTACCAGACTGATACCTGGGATGGCAGGAATGACGTATGAAGAGAGATTGGGTCGATTAGGCTTATATTCGCTAGAGTTTAGAAGAATGAGAGGGGATCTCATTGAAACTTATAAAATTCTAACAGGACTAGACAGACTAGATGCAGGAAGGATGTTCCTGATGGCAGGGGAGTCAAGGACCAGGGGTCACAGTCTAAGGATAAGGGGTAAGCCATTTTGGACTGAGATGAGGAGGAATTTCTTCACCCAGAGAGTGGTGAACCTGTGGAATTCTCTACCACAGAAGGCAGTTGAGGCCAATTCATTAAATATATTCAAGGAGTTAGATATATTTCTTAAGGCTAAAGGGATCAAGGGATATGGGGAGAAAGCAGGGACAGGGTACTGAATTTGGATGATCAGCCATGATCTCATTAAATGACGGAACAGGCTCGAGGGGCCGAATGGCCTACTCCTGCTCCTATCTTCTATGTTTCTATGTTTCTATGTACTGCAGCGATTCAAGAAGGTGGCTCACCACCACCTTCTCAAGGGCCACTAGGGATGGGCAATAAATGCTGGCCTTGCCAGCGACGCCCACATCCCTTAAAATGAATTTTAAAAAAGGTACTGTAGGTTGGAAATGTAAGGGGTTGAGATCACGGCGCTGTGGTGCTGCACAGGGGATATAAAACTTAAATCCTGCCTCCATGGCAATGCTCATGTCCATGGTGTCCAGCATTCAGTAGTACAAATATATGGCCAGGCATATTGAAGATCACCAGCAGGAAATACACTGGGCTTCAGAAACGGAGATAAAAACATTAGGCCGCGATTTTATGAACCTCAGTGGGTCCATGGCGGGCGATGTTGGTGGCGGTTCCCGGTCCCGCTGCTGTCCCTATCCCGGCCTCTGAAATGAATTTCCCCAGATTGGGCTTGTTACGCCCGCCCAGCGTGTTTGCCGGCCAATTAGAAGAAGCGGGTCTGGTGACGTCATTTGATGATACTTCATCAGCCGGTTTCCTTAAAGGGACCATGGCCAAATTTATTTTGACATTAGTGCTGTCAGTGTTCTACAGCATTGAGGTGTTGCAAACACTGACAAGCACAGCACAGAAAAGAAAGAAAGAAAGACTTGCATTTATATAGCGCCTTTCACGACCACCGGACATCTCAAAGCGCTTTACAGCCAATGAATTAGTTTTTGAAGTGGAGTCACTGTTGTAATGTGGAAAACACGGCAGCCAGTCCGCTGGGGTAGTTTGCTCTCCTGCTATAACTCTGGGGGAAGACCATCGGATCGCTAAAAAATGGCAGAAATCCAGTGTAACCCAGTTTATGGTAATGTTTCTTCAGTCCAAAAAGGGCCTCGGAGGCAACTGTGGGCCGCTCCACCTTACAAGGGTGCATCAGACTGAGTGCTGCTAAAACGCTTTTGCAGGTGTTGATGGCCCGCTCTGTCCATGGAAATGACCCATTCCCACAATTTGGGACAGTTTCCATGACCTTGAGAATGGGCAGAGAGGGTTCCATTCCACTGCACTTGCACTGAATGAGTGGGACCCTCGGAATTTCAGACCATTGGTGCCTTGTGATCATTTGGCCATGCGCTCTTATACAAAGGTAACTGAATAACCAGTTGACGTAAAGGGGCATTGTCGCCAAGAAAAAGTGTTTAAAACTTCCATTCCGTTTGGAAACAGCTACACGTTCGATCCCATCCATGCAACCAGAGGGTGGCGAATGCGTAAGAAAAAATAACTATGAAAAGCTTCTGGATTGTTGTAAAAACCCAACTGGTTCACAACATGTGGTTGACTCACAATGTCCTTTAAAGTGCCGAGACAAACTAACAGAAAGAAGAGGCTCCATGAGCATCCCTTTCCTCAACTATGACGGAGTCCAGCATGTGCGTGCAAGAGACAAGGCTGAAATGTTTTTAAGTGTCTTCAGCTAAAAGTGTTTCGTGAATGATCCTCCTCAGCCTTGTTCTGAGGTTCCTACTGTCATAGATGCCAATATCCAGCAAACTTTGTTCACTTAACCATAAGATGTTAACCACTGGACATAGAAAAGGCTCTGGGCCTGACAATATCCAGGTTTTAGTGGGGAATATCTGCAAACTAGAGCTACTCCCCTCCCGCCTCCACCCACCATCCCCACCCCCGCAGACCCCACCCCCATGCAGGCTATTCCAGTGTAACTGTGACACTGGCTTCTGCCCAACAAATATGGAAAATGGCCCAACTATATTCTATCCACAAAAGCAGGACAAACCTAACCTAGCCAATTACCGCTCTAACAGCTTCCTCCCCATCATCAGCAAAGTATATGGAAGAAGTCATCAATAGTGTCATCAAACAATATCTGCTCACCAATAATCTGCTTGCCGATGCTCATTTGGGTTCTGTCAAAAACACTCAGCTCTTGCCCTCATCATGGCATTGATCCAGGCATAGACACACAAGAGCTAAATTTCCTCCAATTAAACATTGGGGAGACCAAAGGCATTGCCTTCGGCCTCAGCCATAAACTTTGTTCTCTAGCCACCAATTCCATACCCCTCCCTGACCACTGTCTCAGGCTGAACCAGACTGTTCACAACTTCCAAAACTCTACTGTCTGTAACCTAACTCACACCAAGTCCTATTCACCCATCATCCCTGTGCTCGCTGACCTACATTGGCTCCCAGTCTGCCAATGCCCCAAATTTAAAATTCTCATCCTTGTGTTAAAGTCCTTCCATGACCTCGCTCTTCCCTATCTCTGTAATTTACTCCAAGCCCTACAACCCTCCAAGAACTCCGCGTTCCTCCAATTCTGGCCTCTTGTGCATCCCCGACTTCCTTTGCCCCACCATTGGCAATCATGTCTTCAGCTGTCTAGGCCCTAAGCTCTGGAATTCCCTCCCTAAACCACTCCACTTCTCCACCTTTCTCTCCTCCTTTAAGATGCTCCTTAATACCTATCTGTCTGACCAAGCTTTTGATCACCTGTCCTAATGTCTGCTTCTTTAGCTTGGTGTCTATTTTCTTTGTCTGATTACGCTCCTGTAAAGTGCCTTGGGACGTTTTACTCTGTTAAAGGTGCTATATAAATGAAAGTTGTTGTTCAACAGGAGACAGAAAATAATTGCTCTTAACAGGAAGGTAACATTTAACTGAGTATGGCACCAAGGAGCCAAAATAACACTGGGGATAATAGGGTTCAATGGGAAAACCCTGTAGTCACTAGAGTTATACCTGGCAAGATGGTTGTGGTTGTTGGAGGTTAGGCATTGCAGACCCAGGACATTGCTGCAAGAGTTCCTCAGGACAGTGCCCTCAGCCCAACCGTCTTTTGCTGCATCATCAATAGCCTTTCCTCTGTGATAAGGTCACGAGTGGGACTGTTTACTGATGATTCTACAGAGTTACATCCCATTCACAACTTCTCCAATAATAAAGCAGCCCATGGTCAGCCTGCATTCAAGCATTCAAGCCTGGGCTGACAAGTGGTAGATAACTTTCATGCCACATAAGTGCCAGGCAATGATCATCTCCAACAAGAAAAGGACCAACCACATCCCCTGACCTTCATCACCATCATTGAGTGCTTCACCATCAATATCCATGGGGTTACCATTGACAAGAAGCTTAATGGAACCCACCATATCAACATGGATACAAGAGCAGGGTATAGGCTGGATAATCTCTGACAAGTGTCTCGCCTCCTGATCCCTCAAAGCTGCTTCACTATCTACAAGGTAAGGGTTCAACTACAACACTCAAAAAAATGAACATCCAAGACAAACCAGTCCACTTGATCAGTGCTCGTAACACTAAACTCAATATCCACCCTCTTCACCACCAGGACACTGTGACCACAGTATGTACTATCTACAGGATGCATTGCACCAAGCCAAGCTTACTTCAACAGAACCTTCCAGACCTTGTGACCTCTATCACCAATGACAAAAGCAACAATGCCATGAGCCTTCTTGACAGATCGCACGCATCCCCAGGAGAAGTGCCTCTCTGGGTGGAGAGTTGCGCTTTTTGCACAACTTCCGCCCTCTGAAAGGCCATAGAATTCTTACGCCTGCTTTGACCAGCATAAGAGTTTAAAATAACATAAAAATACATTTGTTTCAACCATTTAAACATTAAAAAACCTGTGCAATAAGGTAAGGTTACTTTTAGCCCCTCTAATTAAATTTTTGTTTAAAATATTTAATTAAATGGCATTTTAATTAATTTTTTCTATGTAATGGTTTTTCTTTATTTATTTCAGTGTGTTGGGGCATTTTTGCAGTTGTATGGAAGCCTTGAAGTCAGGAAAAAGCCCTTCAGCACCTGCTGCATCACTTTTGCAACTTGAAAGAACTATAGAAAGCACCAAACACCTGTAGAATCGTAGCAACAGCCAGAATAAATCAACCAGCAACTAACTTGTAAATAGTTGATGATCCCGTTAAATAGTAATGATGGGGGGGGTTCTTCCTGATGCTTAACGCGTGTTCAGCTGTGCGAGATTAACAGAGGGTTTTGGCTGGAGTGCTGAGCTCCAAAATGGCGCTGCTGGCGTCAAATCAGTGTTGCACGCTGATTGACATCATGATTGCCGGCTCTACATACTTTCGCCGGATGTTAGCTACGCACACGCTGACACCCTCACCAAGATGGCGTCCGGCGCGATTTGCAGCAGAAGTGTGCGCGTGCATATTGGATGCCATTTTGGTCCCTGAACAGCACCCAAAGCACCCAAACAACGGGCGCTACTGAGTCTAATTTTGCGCCCCCCATATCTTGAGAATTAATAATTTTAAAAAATTGCCAGCACCATTGGCCCAGAAAATAACATTTTAGGATAGAGTACATGAATAATTTGAGACATGACGTGGTAAGTGCAGCATGCTTAGAAGGAATAGATGATTTTGGACCTATGGTTCCCAAAAATCTCCACCACTGGGGTTTTCCTTGCGTCATATCTGGGTCTGTTATAGAATAGAATTAAAGGCCGCGATTTTACCAGCAGAGGCGGGATCGCGGCGGGAGAGGTGGTTGGTGGATTCCGGTCCCGTTCTGAGCTGCAGCCACTCTCTGAAAAGGATTTTCCGTTAATAGGGCATGTTACGCCCGCCCTGCGGGGTTCCCGGCCAATTAAAAAGAAGCAGGTCTGATGACATCATTTGATGATGCGTCATCAGCCCGTTTCCTTATAGGGACCATGGCCACATTGATTTTGACAGTTCTGCTGTCAGTATTCTACAGCATTGAGGTGCTGCAAACACTGACAAGCACTGCACAGAGGTGCACGGTTGCACCCAGGCTCTCGGATGACTCCCTCCATATGCTTATGGAGGGAGTCACAGCAGGCAGGGAGGTTCTCTTCCCTTCCAAGGGCAGAGGAGACCTCCCCTGGACACTAACGCAGCCTCGTTGTGCATTGTGCAGGAGGGCACAAGCAGGGATGTCATCAGGAGGACCAGGCTGCAGTGGCGCAAACCTTTCAATGATCTCAGTAGATCACAAAATGTTACTGCAAAGCCACACTCAACCTCATCCTGCTGTGCCACTCATCACATCCCCATCACTCTGCCTTCCTACCCTACTCCTGCACATCCTTACTCACACCAACTTACCTTGCACCTCCACCCATCCTTCTCTATCTACATTAACACTTCCCCATCTCACTAGCCACCCCTCACACTTACCCTCATCATACAGCAATCATACCAACTAACAACACACAAGGGTAGGCACTTGGGTGTTTTATGCAATGTTCATGTGAAGTTTCTGTTAATGTGCTGTCAAACATTGAAATCTTTATTCTCAACACGATGCCTTATTGTACAGATCTGTGCTCACCTTTGGAAGTGTCTTAGAGAGTTGCAGTGAATAGTGAGACATAATGGCACTCCCCGAAATGCTGATGAGTGTGAAAGGAATGGCTTGGACATTGTAGGGATGCTTTATGGTGCTGGTGTGGGGTGGTGTTAACCTGGCACATCATGTGGCAGCCAGGGTGTACAGCGTCAAGTGAAGTAAATCTGGCCACGGTGATGCAAGGTTGTCAAGTGCTGGTGCCCTGTGTCCTGTGCAGCATCAGGTGATTGTGGAGACGGTTGGTATTGTTGTTGGTGATGTTGGTGTGACTGGTGATGTTGGTGTTGGGGCTGATCGTGGAGGGATTCAGAGGACCAAGGTGAGATTTTTTCAAGGGCACCGATGTTGCTGGAATAGATGGCAGCTGAAGTTGAGATGACAGAAGCGATCTGTCAATGGTGAGAGAGCTTGCTCCAAGGAGGTGACAGTGGATAGAGAGTTTACTCCAAACACTTCCAAACTGCATACAGCTCAAAAGTGTCTTCCAAGTCCTGAAGGCTCAAGCTGCTGACATTGGAAAGTGACCAGCTGTGAAATGGTAGCTTTCACACCATTTTTGCAGCTGTCACCTATTCACAGCAATGGGGAGACATAGAGACCCGATCTACTTACCTGATGTGATCCCCGAACGATGTGAACCCCGTTAAAAATGTAGTAAAATAGAAAAAGTCTGGCAAAATAGTGGTTAAGAAGCACTTAACAAGCAGTTAACTATCTTAAATGTCTCCCCCGCCGCTTGGTGTCAGGTCTGTTCTGAAATCGCAGACCCGACACTTTGGAAACTTACATGGAGGTGGGTTCGCAGCGGGTTCCCAACCTGCTGTCAATCATTTCGATATTCACAGCAGACCCACCTTCAAACCCGCACTCTGAGCGCTGGCAAAATTCAGCCCAAAGAATCATACAGCACAGAAGACCATTCGGCCCATCATGTCTGTGTCAGCTCTTTGAAAGAGCTATCCAATTAGTCCCACTCCCCTGCTATTTCCCCAAATAACCCTGCAAATTTCTCTCTTTCAAGTATCTATGCAATTCCCTTTTGAAAGCTACTATTGAATCTGCTTCCACCACCCTTTCAAGCACTGCATTCCAGATCAGAACAACTCCGTGTAAAAAAAAAATTCTCCACATTTCCCCCCTGGATTTTTTGCCAATTATCTTCAATCTGTTTCCTGTGGTTACTGGCCATCCTGCCAGTAGGAACAATTGTAGACTTATAGATAAAGATTGATTGCTATGATTAGCCAACAACTCCATTATTGTATCATGCGACTACCAGGATGTTAGAAGTCAAACTAGATGAACCATCTCCTTTTGCCTTGCACCATCATCCCTTTTATCTCTTAATCTCTCCTGCCTTCCATCCTATCACAGACTTTCCCTTTTGTTCTTTCCTCCCCTCCCCCCTTTCCCTGCCCCTACACTTGCTTAAAAACCTGTTCCATCTCCAGCTTTTTCCAGTTCTGACGAAGGGTCATCAACCTTAAAAAGGCATATGGGATACTTGCCTTCATTAGCCGAGGCATAGAATATAAGAGCAGAGAGCAGAGAGCTGCTTTTTTCCAGTTCTGATGAAAGGTCATCGACCTGAAACGTTAACTCTGTTTCTCTCTTCACAGATGCTGTCTGACCTGCTGAGTGTCTCCAGCATTTTCTGTTTTTATTTCAGATTTCCAGCATCTGCAGTATTTTCTTTTTGTATTAGAGGTTATGATGGAGCTGTACAAAACGCTAGTTAGGCCACAGCTGGAATACTGTGTGCAGTTCTGCTCGCCACACTATAGGAAAGATGTGATTGCATTGGAGAGGGTGCAGAGGAGATTCACCAGGATGTTACCTGGGCTGGAGCGATTCAGCTATGAAGAGAGACTGGACAGGCTGGGGTTGTTTTCCTTAGAGCAGAGAAGGCTGAGGGGGGACCTGATTGAGGTGTACAAAATTATGAGGGGCATAGATAGGGTAGATAGAAAGGAACTTTTCCCCTTAGTAGAGGGGTCAATAACCAGGGGGCATAGTTTCAAGGTAAGGGGCAGGAGGTTTAGAGGGGATTTGAGGAAAAACTTTTTCACCCAGAGGGTGGTTGGAATCTGGAACTCACTGCCTGAAAGGATGGTAGAGGCAGTAACCCTCACAACATTCAAGAAGCATTTAGATGAGCACTTGAAACGCCATAGCATACAAGGCTACGGACCAAGTGCTGGAAAATGGGATTAGATGGCCGGCGCGGACATGATGGGCCGAAGGGCCTCTTTCTGTGCTGTATAACTCTATGACTCTATGACCTGAAATGTTAACTCTGTTTCTCTCTCCTGCTGCCTGACCTGCTGAGTATTTCCAGCATTTTCTGTTTGTATTTCAGATTTCCTGCATCCGCAGTATTTTGCTTTTGTAGCTGGACCTTGGTCTTTTTTCATCTAATAATTCCTTGTTCCTAGCAGAAGGCAAAGCATCATTGGCTTCATTTTGAAAAGAACCCAAAAAGAAGAAATTGCAGGAAAATCTTTGGGGGTCCAGATGAAGTCCCAGGCCCAGACCCCCAGGAGGGCATCACTTGTGCCGACCAGGAGGCTGGCATGCTTCCTCTCACAGGCCACCCAACATTTTGCAGGCTGAGACTAAGGAAAGTTCTGGCTGTGAGTTCTACTCCCCCACGTCCATGCCCCGCCTGATATGGGTAATCTCGTTTGGGGTGAGTGGAGGTTCCACCCCAAGCAAGGCCCTGCAGATAAATCTCAGCCTATTTTGCAGGTCTTCTCCCACACTCCCGCCAGAAGTGTGCTGGAAGGCCTGTGGAAATTCAGAGCCAATGTGTTTTCCAGAGAACCTTTAGCATATTAGTAATCATCATGTTCACACCCTGTCTGGAATGTACCTGAAGTGGTGCAGGTGCAAAAATGGAAGCTTCAAAGCTGAATAATGGCAATCTATTCATTTCGAAACTATTCTTTTTTATTAGACATGAAAAATTAATCTTCAGACTGGATTTTATGAGCGCTTTGGATCCTGCTCCTTCGGGAGAGGAGGGGAAAGGGAAAGAAAACTGGTGGATGGGTTAAAAGATGCTGAAAGGCAAAATTTTCAATTAACTTTCCCATCAAAAATATATGGACATTGAATGAGGCTGAGTAATTCATTCGCAGGCAATCACAAAAAATTTCAAGCCACAATTTCTCATCGTAACCTTCAATAGATCAATAATTCTGATTCAAGGATATTTAAAATCTCAGTCATTTCAAAGCTCAATAAAATATTTACCTGATTCGTAGTACATTAAGGCCATACATAGCTGATAAGATGAGAAAATAATACTACCTGCATGCCAGCGAATATGTTTTATGTGTACAAACAAGTCTATCTTTCGATCCTAATTTTATGAGTCCAAATATACTACAAGTTACTATTCTGATATTTATGGCAATATTCAAATATAATTATCTCTGTGCTCACATTTCTTGTAAAATGGAGAAGCAGAAAATGACATGGGTAACGGAAAGTGACTGATAACAGGTCCATTAGATTGTCCAAATGGGTACCAGTAGATACAAAAGCATACATTACTATAATCAGTCATCCATGTGTGTCAGCCCACTGCATGCATTATTGAGATAGAAGGGAAAGCTCAAAAATATGGCATTGAGTAGGCTGAAGAATGACATTAGAGAATATAATACATCAGGTAATTGAAAATTATCAAACGGACTAAAAAGTAAACGTGATTTCAATTTCTGAAGGGTAATTTATTTCAGTCATACTTTGTGGAGCACATAATTGATATAATCTCAAAGGTAATTCTGCCATGGTAATATGATCACGCAGGTTTAACACTTTTGGTGCTGCTCTTTTGCAGCCTTCAGATTTACAAATGTTTCTATCGGGCAGAATTCCTAAAAAAAAACTTTCAGTAATTTTATAAAGCTGAATTTTATAATAGAGAATCAGATAGATGGATTCCAATGTTATATTAGCCATTATAAACTCCAAAAAGAACAATTTAGAAATAACTAAATTTGAACTTCATTTTTCACCAATTTTCTCCTGCAATTTTATAAGAACATAAGACGTAGGAGCAGGAATAGGTCATTTGGCCCCTTGAGCCTGCTCCGCCGTTCAATAAGATCATGGAGTATAAAGGAAGAAATAACGGGAGCTTGTCGGAAGGGTATGGCAACAATCATGGGGGATTTTAATCTGCATATAAACTGGAAAAATCAGATGGGCAAAGGTAGCCTAGATGAGGAGCTCATGGAATATTTTCGGGATAGTTTCTTACAACAGCATGTTCTGGAGCCAACCAGAGAGCAGGCTATACTAGACCTGGTATTGTGCAACGAGATAGGATTAATTAATGACCTCATAGTGAAGGCGCCCCTAGGTAGCAGCGATCATAATATGATTGAATTTTACATTCAGTTTGAGAGAGAGAAGAGTGGGTCCAAGACTAGTATTTTAAACTTAAATAAGGGCAATTATGAGGGCATGAAAGCAGAGCTAGCTAAAGTGAACTGGCAAATTAGGTTAAGGGATAGGTCAATAGAGTTGCAGTGGCAGACATTTAAGCGGATATTTCAAAATACACAGAATATATACATTCCAACAAGAAAGAAAAATTCCAAAGGGAGGACCCACCATCCGTGGTTAACTAAAAAAGTTAAAGATAGTATTAAACTTAAAGAAAAAGCATATAATTGCGCAAAGATGGTTGGCAGGTCAGAAGATTGGACAGAATATAAAAAACAGCAAAGAATGACTAAAAGATTAATAAGGAGAGAAAAATTAGAGTATGAGAGAAAGCTAGCTTGAAATATAAAAACAGATAGTAAGAGTTTCTATAGATATTTTAAAAAGAAAAGAGTTAACAAAGTGAGCGTTGGTCCTATAAAAAGTGAGTCTGGGGAATTAATAATGGAACATAAGGAGATGGCAGTTGAATTGAACAGGTATTTTGCATCGGTCTTCACTATAGAGGATACAAGTAACATCCCAGAAATAGCTGTAAATCAGGAAATGGAAGGGAGGGAGGAACTCAAGAAAATTATAATCACCAGGGAAGTGGTACTGAGCAAATTGTTGGAGCCCCAGGTCCTGATGGGCTTCATCCTAGGGTCTTAAAAGAAGTGGCTAGTGAGATAGTTGAAGCGTTGGTTTTAATTTTCCAAAATTCCCTAGATTCGGGGAAGGTTCCATGAGATTGGAAAATAGCAAATGTAACTCCTTTGGAGGGAGGGAGACAGAAAGCAGGAAACTACAGGCCAGTTAGCTTAATATCTGTCCTAGGGAAGATGTTAGAAGCTATTATTAAAGACATTATAGCAGGGCACTTAGAAAAGTTCAAAGTAATCAGGCAGAGTCAACATAGTTTTGTGAAAGGGAAATCATGTTTAACCAATTTATTGGAGTTCTTTGAGGAAGTAACATGTGCTGTGGATAAAGGGGAACCAGTGGATGTACTCTACTTAGATTTCCAGAAGGCATTTGATAAGGTGTCACATGAAAGGTTATTGCAGAAAATAAAAGCTAATGGTGTAGGGGGTAGCATATTGGCATGGATAGAAGGTTGGCTAGCTAACAGGAAACAGAGAGTAGGCATAAATGGGTCATTTTCTGATTGGCAAGATGTAACGAGTGGTGTGCCACAGGGATCAGTGCCGGGGCCTCAACTTTTTACAATTTATATAAATGACTTGGATGAAGGGACCGAAGGTATGGTTGCTAAATTTGCCGATGACACAAAGATAGGTAGGAAAGTAAATTGTGAAGAGGACATAAGGAGGCTACAAAGGGATATAGATAAGTTAAGTGAGTGGGCAAAGATCTGGCAAATGGAGTATAATGTGGGAAAATGTGAAGTTGTCCATTTTGGCAGGAAGAATAAAAAAGAAGCATATTATCTAAATGGTGAGAGATTGCAGAGCTCTGAGAGGCAGAGGGATCTGGGTGTCCTAGTGCATGAATCACAAAAGGTTACTATGCAGGTACAGCAAGTAATTAGGAAAGCTAATAGAATGTTATCGTTTATTGCAATGGTATTTGAATACAAAAGTAGGGAGGTTATGCTTCAGTTGTACAGGGCATTGGTGAGACCACATCTGGAGTACTGTGTACAGTATTGGTCTCCTTATTTAAGGAAGGATGTAAATGCGCTGGAAGCAGTTCAGAGAAGGTTTACTGGACTAATACCTGGAATGGGCGGGTTGTCTTTTGAGGAAAGGTTGGACAGGCTAGGCTTGTATCCGCTGGAGTTTAGAAGAATAAGAGGTGACTTGATTGAAACATATAAGATCCTGGGGGTTCTGGACAGGGTGGATGTGGAGAGGATGTTTCCTCTTGTGGGAGAATCTAGAACTAGGGGTCACTGTTTAAAAATAAGGGGTCGCCCATTTAAGACAGAGATGAGGGGCAATTTTTTCTCACAGAGGGTCGTGAGTCTTTGGAACTCTCTTCCTCAGAGGGCAGTGGAAGCAGAGTCTTTGAATATTTTTAAGGCAGAGGTAGATAGATTCTTGATAAGCAAGGGGGTAAAAAGTTATCGGGGTAGGCGGGAATGTGGAGTAATCAGATCAGCCATGATCTTATTGAATGGTGGAGCAGGCTCGAAGGGCCGAGTGGCCTACTCCTGCTCCTAAGTCATATGTTCGTATGATCTTGGCTTCAACTCCACTTCCCTGCCCGCTCCCCATAACCCTTGATTCCCTTACCATCCAAAAATCTGTCTATCTCTACCTTAAATATATTCAATGACCCAGCCTCCACAGCTCTCTGGGGAAGAGAATTCCAAAGATTCATGACCCTCTGAGAGAAGAAATACCTCCCCATTTCCATTTTAAATGGGTGCCCCCTTATTCTGAAATTATGCCCCCTAGTTCTAGGTTCCCCCATGAGGGGAAGCATCCTCTCTGCATCTACCCTGTCAAGCCCCTTCAGAATCTTACATGTTTCAATAAGATCCCCTCTCATTCTTCTAAACTCCAATGAGTATAGGCCCAACCTGCTCAACCTTTCTTCATAAAACAACCCTTTCATCTCCGGAATCAACCCGTGAACCTTCTCTGAACTGCCTCCAATGCAAATATATCCTTCCATAAATAAGGAGACCAAAACTGTACACAGAGTCAAGAGGCGGCGGCGACCAGGTAGGCCCACAGAGGCAGCGGACCTGGGTGGAGCGGCGGAGGAGTCAAGAGGCGGCGGCGACCAGGTAGGCCCACAGAGGCTTTTAAAGTGCGGGACGCAGTGGTTGCTGGGTAGGTGATTAATTTTTACCTGTATATAAGTTGGGCGGTTCCTAAACCCGAGACACTACACTTGTAGTGTCCCCCACCCTTCCTCCTCCTCTAACCTAAAGGAGGTGAGTGACTATCAGGTAAGCTCTTTTTTGTTCTAGTTTAATCTGCAAGTTAGCTGGAGGGGATGGCAGGGGAGGCAGTGAAATGTTCCTCCTGCAGAATGTTTGAGGTGAGGGACGCCGTAGGTGTCCCTGCTGATTACACCTGTGGGAAGTGCACCCATCTCCAGCTCCTCGAAAACCGTGTTAGGGAACTGGAGCTGGAGCTGGATGAACTTCGGATCATTCGGGAGGCAGAGGAGGTCATAGATAGAAGCTTCAGGGATGTAATTACTCCAAAGCATGAAGCTAGATGGGTGACGGTGAGAGGGGCTAGGAGGAAGCAGTCAGTGCAGGGATCCTCTGTGGTCGTTCCCCTCAGTAACAGGTATACCGCTTTGAATACTGTTGAGGGGGACGACTTACCAGTGGTAAGCCACGGTGACCGGATCTCCGGCGCTGGGTCCGTCCCTGTGGCTCAGAAGGGAAGGGGGGAGAGCAGGAGAGCAATAGTTATTGGGGACTCAATAGTCAGAGGGACAGATAGGAGGTTCTGTGGCAGCAAAAGAGACTCACGGATGGTATGTTGCCTCCCGGGTGCCAGGGTCCGTGATGTCTCGGACCGTGTTTTCAGAATCCTCAAAGGGGAAGGGGAACAATCACAAGTCGTGGTACACATCGGTACCAACGACATAGGTAGGAGAAGGGACGGGGATTTAAAACAGGAATTTAGGGAGCTAGGTTGGAAGCTGAGAGCCAGTACAAACCATGTTGTAATTTCTGGATTGTTGCCAGTGCCACGTGCTAGCGAGTTGAGGAACAGGGAGAGAGTGCAGTTAAACACGTGGCTGCAGGGATGGTGTAGGGGGGAGGGTTTCAGTTATGTGGATAATTGGAGCACATTCTGGGGAAGGTGGGACCTGTACAAACAGGACGGTTTGCACCTGAACCAGAGGGGCACCAATATCCTGGGAGGGAAATTTGCTACGGCTCTTCGGGGGGGTTTAAACTAATTTGTCAGGGGGATGGGAAAAAGGGCTGTAGTCCACGAGCCAGTGGTGAGTGTAGGGAGGTACTGAGGAGGGTATCAAGGTCGCAGAAATGTACCGGCAGACAGGAAGATGGCTTGAAGTGTGTCTACTTCAATGCAAGGAGCATCCGGAATAAGGTAGGAGAACTTGGAGCGTGGATTGGTACTTGGGACTACGATGTGGTGGCCATTACGGAGACATGGTTAGAACAGGGACAGGAATGGTTGTTGGAAGTTCCGGGGTATAGATGTTTCAGTAAGAGTAGGGAAGTTGGTAAGAAAGGTGGAGGAGTAGCATTGTTAATCAAGGATAGTTTAACAGCGGCAGAAAGGCAGTTCGAGGGGGATCTGCCGTCTGAGGTAATATGGGCTGAAGTTAGAAATAGGAAAGGAGCGGTCACGTTGTTAGGAGTTTTCTACAGGCCCCCAAATAGTAATAAAGATGTGGAGGAAGAAATTGCAAAGCAGATTATGAATAGGTGTGGAGGTCACAGAGTAGTTGTCATGGGTGACTTCAACTTTCCAAATATTGATTGGAACCTTTATAGGTCAAACAGTTAGGATGGGATAGTTTTTGCACAGTGTGTGCAGGAGGGTTTCCTGACACAATATGTGGATAGGCCGACAAGAGGTGGGGCCACGTTGGATTTGGTACTGGGTAATGAACCGGGCCAAGTGTTTGATTTGTATGTGGGAGAGCACTTTGGAGATAGTGACCACAATTCGGTAACTTTCACTATTGCAATGGAGAGGGATAGGGCCATACGGCAGGGCAGGGTTTATAATTGGGGGAGGGGTAATTATGATGCGATTAGGCAAGAATTAGGGAGTATAAGATGGGAACAGAAACTATCAGGGAAAGGCACAAACGAAAAGTGGAGCTTTTTCATGGAGCAATTACTGCATGTCCTTGATAGGTATGTCCCTGTCAGGCAGGGAAGAAATGGCCGAGTGAGAGAACCATGGTTCACAAAAGAGGTTGAATGTCTAGTCAAGAGGAAAAAGGAAGCGTATGTAAGGATGAGAAAACAAGGTTCAGTTGGGTCGATTGAGGGGTATAAGGTAGCAAGGAATGAGCTAAAAAAAGAGCTTAGGAGAGCTAGGAGGGGGCATGAGAAGTCCTTGGCGGGTCGGATCAAGAAAAACCCCAAGGCTTTTTACTCTTATGTGAGAAATAAAAGAATGACCAGGGTGAGGGTAGGGCCGGTCAAGGACAGTAGTGGGAACTTGTGCATGGAGTCAGAAGAGATAGGAGAGGTGATGAATGAATACTTTTCGTCAGTGTTCACCGAGGAGAGGGGCCATGTTCTTGAGGATGAGAGTGTGATAAAGGTGGATAGGCTGGAGGTGGTAGATGTTCTGAGGGAAGATGTTTTAGCAATTTTGAAGAACCTGAGAGTCAATAAGTCCCCTGGGCCAGATGGGATATATCCTAGGATTCTTTGGGAGGCAAGGGAGGAGATTGCAGAGCCTCTGGCTTTGATCTTTGGGTCCTCACTGTCCACGGGGATGGTGCCAGAGGACTGGAGAGTGGCAAATGTTGTTCCTCTCTTCAAGAAAGGAAATAGGAATGACCCTGGTAATTATAGGCCGGTTAGTCTTACTTCGGTGCTTGGTAAGATAATGGAAAAGGTCCTGAGGGATAGGATTTATGACCATTTGGAAAGGGGCAACTTAATCAGGGATAGTCAACACGGATTCGTGAAGGGTAAGTCTTGCCTAACAAATTTGATTGAATTCTTTGAGGAGGTAACTAAGTGTGTAGATGAAGGTAGAGCAGTTGATGTCGTATACATGGATTTTAGTAAGGCGTTTGATAAGGTTCCCCATGGTCGTCTCATGAAGAAAGTAAGGAGTTGTGGGATAGAGGGAAATTTGGCCGATTGGATAAGTAACTGGCTATCTCATAGAATTGAGAGGTCGCACAACACCAGGTTATAGTCCAACAGTTTTATTTGAAATCACAAGCTTTCGGAGCTATCGATTGCTCCTTCCTCAGGTGAAGTAAATTAGATACAGAATCGCCAAAGCATATATAGATAGAGAACAAAGCATGTGTACCTTACAATTGCAGACCACTAAATTAAATCATCCTGACTATCTGCCGAGGTGTGATAAAGTTAATCAAGTCAGCCAGGAAGGTACCACATCAAAGACATAGCAAGATACAACTGAGACAATGAGGTGTAGTCACAGGGGTTCTAACGTGTCAAAAGCTGCCGTCTGTATGTAAAACGAAAAGCTTTAAAATTTTTACTTTTTTACTGGGAAAATTTTTACTTTTTTACTGGGAATCACATCTGTGAACAAGCCAACGACGACTCGAGTCCGGATCACGTCATGTATCGTGACATAAACCCAAGATCCCGGTTGAGACCGTCTTCATGAGTGCGGAACTTGGCTATCAGTTTCTGCTCGATGATTTTGCGTTGTCGTGTGTTTCTAAGGTTGCCTTGGAGAACGCTTACCCGCAGATCCGAGGCTGAATGTCCTTGACTGCTGAAGTGTTCCCCGACTGGGAGTTAACAATCCTGCCTGGCGATTGTTGCGCGGTGCTCGTTCATACGTTGTCTCAGTGTCTGCATGGTCTCGCCGATGTACCATGCCGCGGTGCATTCCTTCCTGCAACGTATGAGGTAGACAACGTTGGCCGAGTCACATGAGTATGTACCATGTACCTGGTGGGTAGTGTCCTCACGTGTGATGGTGGTATCTGTGTTGATGATCTGGCATGTCTTGCAGAGTTTGCCATGGCAGGGTTGTGTGGTGTCGTGGTCGCTGTTATCCTGAAAGCTGGGTAATTTGCTGCGAACGATGGTACTTCTGAGGTTAGGCGGCTGTTTGAAGGCAAGTAGTGGAGGCGTGGGGATGGCCTTAGCGAGGTGTTTGTCGTCATCGATGACATGTTGAAGGCTGCGAAGAACATGGCGTAGTTTCTCCGCTCCGGGGAAGTACTGGACGACGTAGGGTACCCTGTTGGTTGTGTCCCGTGTTTGCCTTCTGAGGAGGTCTATGCGATTTTTCGCTGTGGCCCGTCGGAACTGTCGATCGATGAGTCGAGCGTCATATCCCGTTCTTACGAGGGCGTTTTTCAGCGTCCGTAGGTGTCCATCGCGTTCCTCCTCGTCTGAGCAGATCCTGTGTATTCACAGGGCTTGTCCATAGGGGATGGCTTCTTTAACATGGTTAGGGTGGAAGCTGGAGAAGTGGAGCATCGTGAGGTTGTCCGTGGGCTTGCGGTAGAGTGAAGTGCTGAGGTGTCCGTCTTTGATGGAGATTCGTGTGTCCAGGAATGAGACCGATTCTGAGGAGTAGTCCATGGTGAGTTTGATGGTGGGATGGAACTTGTTTATGTTATCGTGTAGTCTTTTCAGTGATCCTTCGCCATGGGTCCAAAGGAAGAAAATGTCGTCGATGTATCTGGTGTACAGCGTTGGCTGGAGGTCCTATGCAGCGAAGAAGTCTTGCTCGAACTTGTGCATGAAGATGTTGGCGTATTGGGGTGCGAATTTGGTCCCCATGGCTGTTCCGTGTGTTTGGGTAAAAAAATGGTTGTCGAAGGTGAAGACATTGTGGTCAAGGATGAAGCGGATGAGTTGTAGGATGGCGTCTGGAGATTGGCTGTTGTTGATGTTGAGTACTGAGGCTGTTGCAGTGATGCCGTCATCATGGGGGATACTGGTGTAGAGTGCCGATACGTCCATCGTGGCAAGGAGTGTTCCTGGTTCAACTGGTCCGTGGGTGCTGAGTTTCTGTAAGAAGTCTGTAGTGTCTCGACAGAAGCTGGGGGTTCCCTGTACGATGGGTTTCAGAATGCCCTCGACGTATCCAGAGAGGTTCTCACACAGGGTTCCATTGCCTGATACGATAGGATGTCCGGGTGTGTTGGCTTTGTGTATCTTTGGAAGGCAGTAGAAGTCTCCCATGCGGGGAGTACGTGGGATGAGACCGCGTAGGATGTTTTGAAGGTCTGGATCGAAGGTCTTGATCAGTCTATTGAGTTGGCGGGTGTGTTCTTTGGTCGGATCTGCGGGTAGCTGTCTGTAGTGTTCCTGGTTGTCCAGTTGTCGGTATGCTTCTTTACAATAGTCCGTTCTGTTCTGTATGACGATGGCTCCTCCTTTGTCCGCTGGTTTGATGACAATGTTGCGGTTGGTCTTGAGAGCGTGGATGGCGTTGCGTTGTGCTCGGGTGACATTCTGGACTGTCTTGTGAGTGCGGCTGATGAATCTGGCGTTGATGCATCTCCTGACAGCTTGAGCATACATGTCAAGCTTGGGGCAGCGACCCTCCGGAGGGGTCCAGTTTGACTCTTTTTTCTTCGGTTGCTGCACTGCGAGTCCCTCTGTCTGCTGTTCTGGATCATTGATTGTCTCATTGGGTTTGTTGCTGACATCTTGGGATTTGTGGAAGTATTCCTGGAGCCTCATTCTCCTGATGAATTCCTCCGTGTCTGCCGCGAGACCGATGGGGTCCATTTTGGTGGTTGGGCAGAACTTGAGCCCTAGGGCGAGAACTTCGATTTCGTCTGGTTGAAGGGTATGGTCGGACAAGTTAACGATGGACTTCCCTGTGGTTGCAGCTGTGGTACCGGGGGAGGCTTGGTTGCTGCTGGTGGTGATGCCGAGTTTCTCAAGCTTCCTGTTCTTGATGCGCATGTAGGCAGCGTAGTTCCGTTGCCTCGTCTGTTTCGTGGTGTCTCATAACTGGTCTGCTGTGTCCTGAGCACAGGCTGAGAGCATGGACTCTATCTTGGTTTCGAGGTTGTGGCGTTTGCTGTAGATCTGGTGTACGAGATGGTTGAGGAGTGTGCGAGAGGTACGACGGCATATCTCATAGAAGGCAGAGGGTGGTGGTGGATGGAACATTTTCGGACTGGAGACCAGTTACCAGCGGTGTGCCACAGGGGTCGGTGCTGGGTCCTCTGCTGTTTGTGATTTTTATCAATGACTTGGAGGAGGGGACTGAAGGGTGGATCAGTAAATTTGCTGATTACACCAAGATTGGTGGAGTAGTGGATGAGGTGGAGGGCAGTTGTAGGCTGCAAAGAGACATTGATAGGATGCAGAGCTGGGCCGAAAAATGGCAGATGGAATTTAACCCTGATAAGTGCGAGGTGATTCATTTTGGTAGGGCAAATTTGAATAAGGATTACAGGGTCAACGGCAGGGTTCTGAGGAACGTGGAGGAGCAGAGGGATCTGGGGGTTCATATCCACAGATCTCTGAAGGTTGCCACTCAAGTGGATAGAGCAGTAAAGAAGGCCTATGGTGTGTTGACGTTTATTAACAGAGGGTTTGAGTTTAAGAACCGTGAGGTTATGCTGCAACTGTACAGGACCTTGGTGAGACCACATTTGGAATATTGTGTGCAGTTCTGGTCACCTCACTATAGGAAGGACGTAGAAGCATTGGAAAGAGTGCAAAGGAGATTTACCAGGATGCTGCCTGGTTTGTGGGGGAGGTCTTATGAGGAAAGATTGAGGGAGTTGGGGCTTTTCTCTTTAGAGCGGAGGAGGATGAGAGGCGACTTAATAGAGGTTTATAAGATGATGAGGGGGATAGATAGAGTGGATGTTCAGAGACTATTTCCTCGGGTAGAGGCAGCTGTTACAAGGGGGCATAACTATAAGGTGCATGGGGGGAGATATAGAAGGGATGTCCGAGGTAGATTCTTTACTCAGAGAGTGGTTGGGGTGTGGAATGGACTGCCTGCTGTGATAGTGGAGTCGGATACTTTAGGAACTTTCAAGCGGTTATTGGATAAGCACATGGAGCACACCAGAGTGATAGGGAGTGTGATAGCTTGATCTTGGTCTCGGACAATGCTCGGCACAACATCGAGGGCCGAAGGGCCTGTACTGTGCTGTACTGTTCTATGTTCTATGTTCTATGTTCTAGTACTCCAGGTGCGGTCTCACCAATGCCCTGTACAGTTGTAACAGGACTTCCCTACTTTTATACTCCATTCCCTTTGCAATAAAGACCAACACTCCATTTGCCTTCCTAATTACTTGTTATACCTGCATGCTAACTTTTTGTGATTCATGTACAAGGACCCCCAGATCCCTCTGTACCTCAGCATTTTGTAATCTCTCCCCATTTAAATAATAATTTGCTTTTTTTTTCCTACCAAAGTGGATAACCTCGCAATTTCCACATTATACTCTATCTGCCAGATTCCTACCCACTCACTTAGCCTATCTATATCCCTTTGGAGATTCTTTGTGTCCTGCACACAATTTGTTTTCCCACCTATCTTTGTATCATCAGCAAATTTGGCTACAGTATACTCGGTCCCTTCATCCAAGTCATTGATATAGATTGTAAACAGTTGAGGCCCCAGCACTGATCCCTGTGGCACCCCACTAGTTACAGTTTGCCAACCTGAAAATGACCCATTTATCCCGACTCTCTGTTTTCTGTTAGTTAGCCAATCCTCTATCCATGCTAATATATTACTCCCAACCCTGTGAGCTCTTATCTTGTGCAGTAACCTTTTATGGGGCACCTTATCGAATGCCTTCTGGAAATCCAAATACACGACATCTACTGGTTCCCCTTTATCCACCCTGCTCGTTACATCCTCAAAGAACTCCAGCAAATTTGTCAAACATGATTTCCCTTTCATAGAACCATGCTGACTCTGCTTGTCTATATTATGATTTTCTAAATGTCCTGCTATCACTTCCTTAATGATGGACTCCAGTATTTTCCCAATGACAGATGCTAGCCTAACTGGTTGATAGTTGCCTGGTTTCTGTCTCCCTCCTTTCTTAAATAGGGGCGTTACATTTACGGTTTTCCAGTCCGCTGGGACCTCTCCAGAATCCAGGGAATTTTGGTAGATTACAATCAATGCATTCACTATCTCTGCAGCCACCTCTTTTAAGACTCTAGGATGCAAGCCATCGGGTCCAGGGGACTTGTCCACCTTTAGTCCCATTAGTTTGCTTAGTACTTTCTCTCCAGTGATAGTGATTGTTTTAAGTTCCCCCCCCCCACCCCAATAGCCCCTTGATTATCCATTATTGGGATGCTTTTAGTGTCTTCTACCATGAAGACCGATACAAAATATTTGTTCAAAGTCTCCACCATTTCCCTGTTTCCCATTATTAATTCCTCCTCCTCATCCTCTAGGGGAACAATGTTTACTTTAGTTACTCTCTTCTTTTTTATATACCTGTAGAAGCTCTTACTGTCTATTTTTATATTTCTTGCTAGCTTACTCTCAAAAGCTATCTTCTCTCTCTTTATCATTTTTTTAGTCGTCCTTTGCTGGTTTTAAAAAATTTCCCAATCCTCTGGCCTTCCACTATTCTTCGCAACATTGTATGCTTTTGTTTTCAATTTGATACCATTCCTTAGTTAGTCACAGATGGTTCATCCTTCTCTTAGAGTTTTTCTTTCTCACTGGAATATATCTTTGCTGAGAGTTATGAAATATCTCCTTAAATGTTTGCCACTGTTTTTCTACAGTCTTACCCTGTGTCGGGGGTGGTAATGGGGTCAGCCTTCGCTTTCTGACTCAGTGAGCGGTTCGAATCACTCCCATGCCCCTGGTTCCTGGACTTTGGACTTATTTAGGGGTTGTGAACAAAAAATGCAGTAGACAACAGGTTCTGATGAAAGAATTTTGACTTTATTAAAAGAAAAAGGTAACAAACTTAAAACACACTTAATACTTAAACACAGGTTGGGGAATGCACGGTACAGGCGAGGGAGAATGGCAATATACCAAACAAAAACCTTATCCCTCCCAAAGATCCCACTATCTAGCTAGGTTTTGGTTTCAGGAGATCAGGGATAATGCTCACCAAACGAATTGATTTGACAGGGTTTTAGAGTCTTTTGAGTTTCATAAGGCCCTTGTTGCTGTGAGGTGTCCGATGGTCACTGAAGCAGTCGCTCTGGTTTCTTCTTGTGTGATGGTCTGTCTGTGGAGTTGTTGGCCTTCCTTCCTCCTCCTCATGGCTTGTGGTGTCTTTGCTGGAGCAGGGCTGAGAGAGAGAGAGAGCTGTGCCAGCGTTGTCAGCGAGTCCAAAGAGAGCGAGCCCTGGGACATTAGGCTCCAATTATATTGTCCTTGTCGCGCCCAAAACCCCTTACTAAAGCGGTTTCCTTTAGATTTCAAAATGAGCCCTGTTTAGTCCATTGTCTTAGTTTTGGCGGGCTTGCCAGTTCCGATGGCTTTAACTTGGTGTTAAACATGTCCTGATAGCTTTCCGATTTGGGCAAGGCCTTTATCTACGCGCCAAATCTCGTCCCTATTGTCCTAGGTCTTTTTGGCGGGCTTTAAATCTGTCCTGTGGATACCTGGTTGATTGGTTTTTGATGAAGTACTAAATGTTTTATTGATTTCAGGCCCCTGGCATCCTGTGTGGGCCTGGGAATTTCAAAAGAGGTCTTGCATTATTTATATTTCAAAGTGTGTGTGAGGCTTTTGGGTTTTGTCTCTTCCTCCTTGATAGGAAGGCAGTGTAAACACATTCCCAGACAGCTTAATTCACTGCCAGGCCACGCCCCTCTGCAGCCTGTCGGTGTCTGTGAAAGGTGTCTCAAAAAGTCATTTTCCTCAGGGTTTTCTTCCCTGATCTTTAAAAATGTCCAAAACTGAAGGTTTTTACCTCAAATCACTTCACTTAGGGTTCTGTTCGAGATTCTGGGGGATTTTGCGAAGCCTACACCCTGTAATATATTTTCCCAGTCCACTTTAACCAAGTCTGCCTTCATACCTTTGTAATTACCTTTATTTAAGTTGAGGACACTAGTTTGAGACCTAGCTTTCTCACCCTCAAACTGAATTTGAAATTCTACCATGCTATGATCACTCTTCCCAAGAGGATCCTTAATTAATCCAGCCTCATTACAAATTACCAGATCTAAAATAGTCTTCTCCCTGGTTGGTTCCACAATGTATTGTTCCAAGAAACCATCCCGTATACACTCTAAGAACTCTTCCTCAAGTCTACCTTTGCCAATTTGCTTTGTCCAATCAATATGAAGATTAAAACCTCCCATGATTATAGCCGTACCTTTCTTACAAACCTGTATTATTTCTTGATTTATACTCTGCCCTACGGTGTGGCTATTGTTTGGGGGCCTGTAGACCGTTTCCACCAGTAACTTCTTACCCTTATTATTTCTTATCTCCACCCAAACTAATTCTACGTCTTGATCTTCTAGGCCAATACCATTTCTCATTACTGCACTGATTTCATCCCTTATTAACAGAGCTACACCACCTCCTTTTCCTTTCTGCCTCCTTGCAAAATGGCAAATACCCCTGAATATTCAGTTCCCAGCCTTGGTCACCTTGCAACCACGTCTCTGTAATGGCTATTAGATCATACCCATTTATTTCTATTTGTGCTGTCAACTCATCTAGTTACAAATGCTGCGTGCATTCAGATATAAAGCTTTTAATTTTGTCTTTTTACCATTTTTCCCTACTCTGACCCCTCTTTCTGATGCACTCTTATGTGTATACGCTCTGTCCCTTCCTGTCACACTCTGGTTATCATTACTCCTATCGCTACCCTGCACTTTTGCCTTCTCATTTTTTTTTACTTTTTAAATTTCCACTCAGCGTATCCCTCCCCCCCACTATTTAGTTTAAAGCCCTATCTACAGCCCTAGTTATTCAATTTGCCAGGACACTGGTCCCAGCTTGGTTCAAATGAAGCCCTTTCTGACGGAACAGCTCCCTCTTATCCCAATACTAGTGCCAGTGCCCCAAGAATCGAAACCCATTTCTCCCACACCAATCTTTGAGCCACTCGTTCATCTCTCTGATCTTATTTACCCTATGCCAATTTGCACGTGGCTCAGGTAGTAAACCAGAGATTATTACCTTTGTAGTTCTGCTTTTGAATTTAGCCCCTAGCTGCTCATACTCTCTCAGCAGAACCTCTTTCTTTGTCCTACCTATGTCGTTGGTTCCTACATGAACCACGACAACTGGATCTTTCCCCTTCCCACTCTAAATTCCTCTCCAGCCTAGAGGAGATGTCCTTTACCCTGGCAGGCAACACAGCCTTCGGGACTCACGCTCTTGGCTGCAGAGAACAGTGTCTATCCCCCTAACTATACTGTGCCCTACCACTACCACATTTCTTTTTGCTGCCCCCGCTTGAATGGTTCCCTGTACCATGGTGCTGTGGTCAGTTTGTTCATCCTCACTGCAGTCCCTGCTCTCACCCACACAGAGGATAAGAACCTCGTAACTGTTGGACAAGGCTGAGGCTCCTCCACCACTACCTCCTGGGTCCCCATACCTGCCTTGCTCATAGTCACACCCACCTGTCCCTGACCACGGACCAAATTTTAATTAATTAATCTAAGGGGTGTGACTGCCTCCTGGAACACAGCGTCCAGGTAACTCTTCCCCTCCCTGATGTGTCGCAGTGATTGAAACTCGGACTCCAGCTCATCAACATGGAGCTGAAGTTCCTCGAGCAACCAACACTTACTGCAAATGTGGTCGCCGTGGACCTCAATGTTGTCCACCAGCTCCCACATGTTGCAGCAGTAACACATCGCCTGCCCTGCCATCTCTAATGTTTTTAATTAATTAAGTGTTTAAGTTTTTAACGTTTAGTTTTTAATCCCGGCTCTTAATTTAAACCAATGCCCCCAAAAAAGAGAGAAATACTGACCAATCAATCGCTTCCCTGCTTTCCTGTGACGTCCCTCCTTGTTTTTTGTTGTTCTTTAAATCATCGGAGGTGCCGCCGCTGCTTAGGTCCCAATAGCTCGGTCTGGGCCTCGAGCCTCGGGCTTCATTTACTCGCTCCGCTTTCGCCGGCTCCCTCACAGGTCGGTCCGCTCCCACTGCTGCTCCCAATTTTCTTCCCTTTTCTCCTGAAGATATTGATTTCCTTGCTGCTGTAAAATGATTTGTTGAATTTACCTATCTATTCATTGTTTTACTGCAAATATCAGGAAAGCTATACAGGATTAGCTTTCCAGATTAGTCACAAGGAGTAAAGAGAAAGGCTATATATCACTGATTATTATTATGTCTCACAGACATAAATTCAGAAAATAAATCAGTTATGTTTAAAGCCTTACTTCAACACTCTCCCAGTAGAGTTTCACCTGTAGCTGGGAATTTAATCTTTTTACAGTCATTGTTGAAATATTTTGAAATGCCTGTACATTCAAATGCTTAAAAATGTAAAGAACTTCAGATAGCCATGATTTATTTCTTGAACAATACCCCCATTTTAACAAGCAAGGTTTTAATGTCCATATACTACAGAGCTCCATACCTGATACCAAAAGCACCTCAAAACCAGTAATATTTAGACTATTATAACTTGTTCTTTGGTATTTATGATTTCTCCTCTTCCCCTCAGTTGGTCTTTGAACTCCACACATCATCCCTGCATAAATAAATCAACATGTTCCAAAGCTGTTATATTATCAACCAGAAAGGAAAGGTGAAAAAACAGGCTACAATGGCTCTCCATTTAATTCGACCTTTCTCCCTTCTTGTGAGGAATTAGTTGGATCTGACACTGCAATTTCATAGCACAGCAAGACTCAGATAAGCAATTCATCACACCAGGAATCACAGACATAAGTTTATATCCTATCACCTTGTGGCACACCACAATAAAGATTCAACATGCTGCTCGCTGTGCTGCATCATTGAATTCGAGAAGTTTAACAACAGCATTAGTGAACTGAGAGGTGGAGTAGTTGAACACACTGTCACTTCACCTTTTTGACCAGGGTTTGAATCCGCCTCAGATTGATGGGACTAATGTTTCCCCTCTCCGAAGGCTGTGAGGCCTGTACATGAAATGAACTTGGATGGTCTGAACCCAATTCCTACTGGTCATAAGTCCACAAAAATGTCCAAAATTGGGCACAAATTGGAACTGGCAGGTTGAGAGTGTCAATGCTAAAGAATGAAAGGGCTGGATTTTGATACTGGGGTCGGGTTGGTGTCGTGAATCCCACATTTTGGGTTGTAGCCCCACCTCCATCGAGATGTGGCCAACCCACTGTATTTTCCCTTGATTGACATTGTTGAGCCCGCCCAGTGGGCTCAGCAGGCCAATTAAGGGCCACCCGGCAACAGGTGACGTCACAGATTGACATTTCATCTGTCAAGAGCTTTTGACAGATGAAATATCAACGTTTGACAGCTCTGTGAAGCTGTCAAACACTGACAATATGATTTCTAACTTGAGTCCTTCCTCTCAGGCTGAGTTAGAAATCATTCCACCACAGAAAGCAGAAGGCTGCAGTTTTTGACAGCACCACGGCTTTTCTGCTTTCTGTGCCGGTGAGATTTCTGACTCCCGAGAAATGAAGGGCTGACACCTGCAGGAGGAAGTTAAGGTAAGTAAAACTTTTTCCCACACTTAGCACTTACCTTACACACTTACCTCTGCACACATGCACCCATCACTCACCTGCCCACCGGACATATCGACCCCTCCAACCCCTGCAGACCCATGGTCCGCCCCAATAACTTGGCGTGGTTGCCACCTGTCGGGAAGCCCACATTTCAGCCGTCAAAATAGGGATTAGGCAAAAAACTGCCTGTTAACTACCTGTTAACAGGCAGTTAATTGTCACTAATCCCTTCCCGCCTCGGGGAGGCGGGTCCCAGCACAGGTTGGGTACCCGCCGCCAGCGAAACTGGCATGGAGGCGGGTTGGAGGCGGGATGGGGTCGGGACCCCCGAATCTGCAACTTTAACCCCCCACACGCCTCCAAACCCGACTCCACGGGTCATTGAAAATCCAGCACAAAGAGTTTTTTTTACTTCTGTCACTGTTTCAGCGTTGAGTAATTCCAGGTCAGATACAGCAGAGTATGGTTCCTCTGCACTCTGCACTTCAACAGTGTGCCCTAACCACAAAAACAACCCTCTGCTGACCAGTGTGCGTTTTCTGTTTGCCACACCAGTCGGCCATGTGGTATCTCTGAGTAATATTACTAATTTGATGCTACCTGTGGTAACTCTATTTTGACATCATTTGGAAACTTGCAAATTTTATATCCTTGACCAAATCATTCATTAATATTAATAATAGAAAGGTTTTTCAAGAGCAACCCTTAGGATATCCTACTTGGTAGCTTCTTTCCCTCTGAAATGTTCTCATTCATGATTAATCTCTGATTTCTTTATTTTTAATCCAAGGGTGACAATTATCCTCAAGTGTTACATAAACCTCATTGTAGAGCCTTCCATATGTATTTAAACCCCAAATGGCATTGCTGAACCAAAGAAGTTAGTAAAAAAACACTTGTCAATGCTGTTGTTACTTATTTACTTAGTTATTTATTTTGTGAATGATTTGCTCTACTGCTGAACAGTTGTTCAGGGATAACTCTAGCATAGTTTTCAGTGCAGATAGTTTCTGGCTGTTCCAAGAATTGAGTTTCCCCATCAGAAAAAAAGTCTCCAATCAACAAAGGGATTAAAAATATTGATCTGAACTGACACCACAGCTACAGGAGCAGAATATCATAACTTCTCAAATCCTGGAGCTTTTACTGAACATCACATCGTTCTACCGTTATAATACCATATTCCACTAACTATTCAGAAGCGCCACATTTGAAAGCATGCTGTGGCTGCAAAATTAAACATGTTGTGAATGCTGTTCTATAGTCTTAATACTAAGGCGAAGGCCGTGAAATTCAGCCCCTTAGCGCCGGTTGATAAGGCTGGTTTCGGTGATAAAATGGTGGCCTTCTCGCTTCCACCCACTTCCGGCGCAGAATGCAGCGGCCGCTATTTTGGGCAGGTTGGCAGCGCTGCCGTTGTCTGCGCTCACTGCAAATATGGTAATTAGTCAGATCGTGAAGTCAATCAGCATGCAACACTGAATTGACGCATGACCTGCTATTTTGGATGGCGCTCCTCCTTTTAACGCCCTCGCCAAAGCATGCACAGCTGAACGTGCGTGCAGTTGTATGATGGACCCCTCACCAGCGCTTCTTAAAGGGACATACGCAACTTTGAGGTAAGTTTAGATTTTTGCTTTTGTACTGGTTTCTTTACATTTTATTGAAGTAGTGGCTTGATGCAAGACATTTAAAAAGTTGTTAAAGTATGAAGGGAGTGCAGGGAGTGCTGCTGGATGTTTTCAAGGCTTTGGCTCTTAAAGGAAGGCCTCTTAGAACGCCACTTGCTCCCAATCATGGGGGCTCTAGTTGCAGTCCCCCTTGGGCTGGAGCATAACATGGAGGTGGAGCAGAGGCAGCAAAGGGGATAAGCTGCTCACAGAGGGAGGAGGAGGAGGAGGAGGAAGCAGAGGAGGAAGAAGAAGAAGAAGCAGAAGAGGAAGAAGCGGAAGGAAGGAGGCAACCCAGACAGCCCCTTTCTGGTGTAGATATTTGGGATCGAATCATATGCCTGTGGTACCAGTGAACACAACCCCAATTCCCCTTTCAACATTTGTCCCACACCTTCCCTTCCCTGTGTTACTGACCATCACAGGTCCTCTTGGCCACAATGCTGAAATAAAAGCCACCACAAGGCAAACTTTCCAATCCAACTTTATCCATATATGCAACCACTATTACATCAAAAAATCAACTAATCACCCTTGCACATTCCCTTAGTGACTGTCTTGTGTGTGCCTTTGCCTATCCTAGTGATGTGCTACCCCAGTGGCTGCAGCATGCCTCGTGGAAGGCTGCTCACTTTCAGTGGGGGAGATGGCAGATGGCCTTGCAGGACAACCTCAAGGAGCTGGTGACTGGGAATATGAAATTGAGTAACAGTGTTTCTTCTTCTTCTTCACTCTCCTCTCCCTCCTCTTAGTCAACCACTGGCTGGGCAGGCTAGATTTCTTGGGTGTCTGAATGAGGAAGGCACAAGATTAGGGTTGTGGTGAGGGGAGGCTGGGAAAGCAAGGGGTGCATGCTTACACCATGTGCAGCTTGTAAATCAGAAGATATTGTGAGATCAGGGGAAAGTGGGATGTGAGAAGGAGGATAATGTATGAGGACACCAGCATCTTGTATCCTTTCAGCCCCATCACTGGTCAAGGGCTCAGCCATGTCCCTGCCAAGAATGGCTGGACCGTCTCCTCCAAGGGGGTGAGGTGAAGGTAGGAATGGGAGGTGTACCTCGTGTTTGGTAAACCTTGTTGGTAGGTGAGTGATGGGGGGGTTGTGCATTGAGCAGTGTGTGAGGCTAGTGGTGCAGTTGGTAGGAGACGGCTTTTGAAGATGCATTCACTGACTTTGACCACTCGTCTGAGGTCATGAAACTTCTTTGGGTACTGGAGCCAGGTCCTGGGGGTGACACTGCTGACAGTGACCGCCTCGGTAATCTGGTCCCTTATCCTTCTTTCTAGAGGGCCTTCTGGCCCCTTGTGGTAGAGATCCTCTCTACCAGTTTTCACCCCCTGCACAAAGGCCTCGAGTGCTGCGTCCAAGACCTTGGGTGCCCTTTCGCTGGCCTGTTGAGCCAAGTGGGTTAGTGCAGAAGCACTTTTAAAATTTTTCATCACCTGAAGGCAGCTCACCTTTAAGAGGTAACAACAGAAAACGCTGGAAAAACTCAGCAGGCCAGGCAGCATCCGTGGAGAGAGAAAGAGAGTTGACGTTTCAGGTCGATGACCTTTCATCAGACCTGAAACGTCAACTCTCTTTCTCTCTCCACGGATGCTGCCTGGCCTGCTGAGTTTTTCCAGCGTTTTCTGTTGTTATTTCGGATTTCCAGCATCTGCAGTATTTTGCTATCACCTTTAAGAGGTGCAGACTGCCTTTAAGAGGCGCAGGCTAGCTTTAAGTAAAGCTAGCCTTGCGCGAACATTGGGAACTTGGGCCGCCTGCTGAGCACATGGTCTGTCAGCAGCACGTTCAGCACTGGGCTGTGTGCTACAATCATTATAATTAACAGGCAGCATGAATTCAACATGCTGCCTGAGCTCCTTTCAATGGGTGCGGGCATATCACGCATTATGGTGCCCGCGCCCGTTTTTATGCGTTATCAAATTTAACCCCTAAGTTTGTTATCTGCTTGATACATCACAGGATGCATGCGACAGAGAAACTATTGCAGCTTGTAATAAAGCTCTATTCTAATGTAAGCAGGAAGAAGTGAGAAGGTAATTGTCATAAGCTAGAAAAACTCAGAAAAACTTACAACTTGATTGGATAATGGCCAGACCAATGTATGTTGCTACTCACTAAATCTTTGGCCGGAATTTTCTTCAGGGAGGTGTGTTGGGGGGTCCGAGGCGCACGGGAAACCCGGGAGGCCGGGTTTCCCGCAGGCCCTGTCAATTTTACTGTGAGGCCTCAGTTTCTCGCCCGCAGCCAGCCAGCTTGAGGGGCTGGCTGGCTGCGGGCTGGTAGGCCTCAGTTGTGAGGGGTCGGTCCAGGCGAGAGATCGCAGGAGGGGGGTCGGGGATCGGTGGGAGTGGGGTCGGCAATCAGGAGGGGGGAGAGAGGATCGGTGGGGGGGGATTGCAGGATCGGCTGGGAATCGGGGCACGGCAGGCGATTGAGGGTGGTCGGGGATCGCTGAAGGGGGGGATCGGGGATCGCTGAAGGGGGGGGATTGGGGATCGCGGGGGGTGGTCGGGGATCGCTGAAGGAGGGGGATTGGGGATCGCGGGGGGGTGGTCGGGGATCGCTGAAGGGGGGGGATTGGGGATCGCGGGGGGGTGGTCGGGGATCGCTGAAGGGGGGTGATCGGGGATCGCGGGGGGTGGTCGGGGATCGCTGAAGGAGGGGGATTGGGGATCGCGGGGGGGTGGTCGAGGATCGCTGAAGGGGGGGGATTGGGGATCGCGGGGGGGTGGTCGAGGATCGCTGAAGGAGGGGGATTGGGGATCGCCGGGGGGTGGTCGGGGATCGCTGAAGGGGGGTGATCGGGGATCGCGGGGGGTGGTCGGGGATCGCTGAAGGGGGGTGATCGGGGATCGCGGGGGGGTGGTCGGGGATCGCTGAAGGAGGGGGATTGGGGATCGCGGGGGGGTGGTCGAGGATCGCTGAAGGAGGGGGATCGGGGATCGCGGGGGGTGGTCGGGGATCGCTGAAGGAGGGGGATCGGGGATCGCGGGGGGGTGGTCGGGGATCGCGGAAGGGGGGGGATCGGGGATCGCGGGGGGGTGGTCGGGGATCGCTGAAGGGGGGGGATCGGGGATCGCGGGGGGGTGGTCGGGGATCGCTGAAGGGGGGGATTGGGGATCGCCGGGGGGGTGGTCGGGGATCGCGGAAAGGGGGGGATCGGGGATTGCGGGGTGGGTCGGTCAGGGATCGGATGGAGGGAGGGCAGAGGATCGGGGCCGGCCACCGGAGGATTGTGGCTGGCCTCATCATCATCGTTGATCGGGAGGCCTGGGAATGATCACGAAGCATCCGATCGCAGGGGGTGGGTATGGCAGGGACCCTGGATCCAGGAGGTAGGTATAAAGCCACTTACCTCCTGGATGCAGCAGTCCCCACCTCAGTTTAACTGCCAGGTTTCACGAATTGTGTGAAACCCGTCCACAGGCAGTTAAACACAAAATGGAGGTTAAAAAAAGGCTTCCAGCCTCATTACAATATTTAAATTGAGGTAACGCCCCCTGGGAGCGGGTTGGTCGGGAATTCCATTCTTAACAATTTAACTGCCCCCACGCTCCAAACCCATCGTTTTTGAAGGGAAAATTCCGGCCTTTATCTTTCCCTCCTTTTGCTGCACCATTTGTAGTGGATACTTCAGCAACCTTGGCCCCACTTTCTGAAACTCCCTCCTTAAACCCTTTTCCCTCTTCATATTTCTATCTTGCTTCAGAAGACCTCTCAAAACCCATTGTTTGCCCCAACTTTTGGTCATCCCTCTCTTGTTCCCTGGCTTGGCATCTGTTTCCATCTGTTAAGCATCTTGAGATGTTCTTTTATGTTAAAGTGCATATAAGTGCAAATTGTTGCTGTTATAATAGACACGTGGGGAAATAGTCACTGCCCTACTATGCAGTACACTCTAAGTGCGACTTTCTGAATGTTTAAGGCACCATAACTAATTCACTTTATAAATATAAACATCTTGATAGGTAATGATGTCACAAAAGCAAGGATACAGCAGTAAAAATCACTATGGGAACCACAACCATTTGTGATATAAGGTCAAAAAAAGCAAAAGAAAATGAGCGAGTTAAAGAATTAAAAACATAATAATTATAATATTAAACAAATAGTATGCCATAGTCAGTTTATTTTATTCATGAGGAAGACCTCATCACTTACTTACATTTATGACGATGGTGAATTATGGATCTTTCATAAAGTAATGAGCCTTTCACAAACATAAAATAAACTGAGTAATGCACTGTTGGGGTAATATGCTGTATTGTTACTGTCTGAGGCCAAAACAATGTCAGTGCTAATGTTAAAATCCCTTTACACAGCACAAATGTGATCATACTCCCAAAAACATTAATTTTATAATGTAAAGTCTAAAGGAGAGTTGCAGACAATAGCACTAACACATGATTATTAATGTTTGGAGATATTTATTGAGCTCATTGTAAAAACGGAAGGGGGGAGCCTATTCTATAAACGTCAGGAACTGATGAATGAGTAATAAGTTACTAAATGTCAAATCATCTGATGTCAGCAGATAAAAGTGCAGTGTCAATGCTATTTTTTCCAACTATAAAGAAATTAGCAACATTAATTGGTTCTTGTACAACACAAACACCTCTTTAGCTACTGGACAAGCAGAAATTATAGGGCCGATTATCCAGTTCCAGTGCAGTATTACTGGGACCAAATCACAGGCCACATATCATGTGTATTTTGACAGTGCATTATAATAATTTATATACTGTATACTCCTTGCACACATTGGCCCAAGTCCAGTGAGCAGACTGTGTCGGCAGGATTTCCAGCAAGGCCGCAGAAGAAAAGGCTGAAGGTATGGGAGCAAGACTGCTCCATTTGAAGACACTGGGGTGTTGCTCTAGGAAACACAGCAAAGGAGGGCTGCTCTCTTCAGCACCACACTTCGAAATGTCTTTGTGGAGGAGGTCAAGGAGCGAATATAGTCGCCCAGCCCCATAGGTTGTGAGAGAATATGCTACAAACATTTTCAGGAGTTCTGACGAAGGGTCATCGACCTGAAACGTTAACTCTGTTTCTCTCTCCACAGATGTTGCCTGACCTGCTGAGTATTTCCAGCATTTTCTGTTTTTATTTTTTATTAAACATTTTCAGGACTCTGGAAGATTGATAAGGTAAGAGTGCCTAGAATTTGCCCACATGAGTGGGTTTGGCACATGATGCATGTTACAAAGAGTTTTCTATCAACCTGGTGCAGCTTCATTCAGGCAACATATGAAGCACTCATACAATCTTTCAGCTCTTTCACACATTCATGTACATGATCATTTTGCTGCAGGGCAGACTTTGTTGCTGGGGCACAAACATACTTCTAACATTGCACATGGATCATGCAGGTAGGAAGCACTGAGCATATGGCTAACACAAGATACTTGCATGTCACACATTCATGGATTCACACAAGGTGGCAGCACTTTGAGTATGTGGGTGACATTTTTTCTGCTTTTACAGATTTACATTTTGTTTCTGCTTACAGGAAAAGGCCTCGTACAGCAGGCTGAAACAATGGACCAGAGGAAGCTTTTTGACTCATTGGCCCTGATATTTATGGGGAGGCGGGGAAAGTGCAGGGGAGCATATTAGCACAGGGGAAATCCGCTAAGGCTGGGGTCACGCAGGTCATGCTGAACTTAACGGCAGCACCTCATTCTAATTTTTTTCTTCAGTTTCCTGCCCGGCAGCTGGCCAAATTGAACGGCTGGCTGGCTGCCAGGTGGAAAAACCAACCTCAGGAAGTTGCAGCCGGGGATCCTTGGGGGCGGCCCCCAGCAGATCGGGGTTTGGTTGAGAGGTGGGGAGTGCGGTGATCATGGCAGGGGTGAGATCGAGGCCTCGATCCAGCAGAAGGGATGCCGAAGGCTTCCTTGAGGGACTGGGAGGAGCACTGGAAAGGAGTGCTTGAAAAAGGACTAGCTTGCTGCAGTTGGCAGCTCCTGTCTCTATTTCATTGCCGGGAATCCCGGCCGGCAGCAGTTGAATTTTAATCAGGCTCCCAATTGCGCTGTGGGATCCTGAGTTAAATATGCTAATGAAGTGTTCCACTTCTCCAAGGTGTTTCACTCGCACGCCTTTCTACCCACAGCCGTAATAACGATGGCAGGCGCGTACACGGTGAGTTTGGGTCGCGTTTTGCATTTTTAACTCCTCCCTACCATCATGCGGGGAGGAGGGGAAAGGGTAAATATCAAGGCCGTTATGAGCACATTGCCCTTGAAATTGTGGGGCTGAAGGCATAGAGGGAGTGGGGGAGGGACAGGTTGAAGCCTTCCCCAAGCACAAAGCTATTACCATGCTTTCCTTATTGGCCTGGAATTTACGGTGGATAATTACAACGAACGAGCAGCGTTTGCTGTCATTACCCCTTTGAAACTGCCTGCAATGTCAGGACGTAGCGCATACGCATTCTAACACAGAAATCCTAAAGTCATTCACTGCTCCGACACTGGCTGTGTTGTGGCCGCACCCCCTCCCCCCGCCATAGCCGGCAATCAGCGTAATCAGGGAAATCATTGAACCTGACGAAAACTTGGGCTTTTCCGTTGTTAAATACCCCATTAAAAGTTATACCTTATTGGATTACGTGTAACTGGGGTTTTAACAGCATATTGACTGCTAAATTAAAAGAGATTAAAAGACAAAAGGGATAATGGTGTGAGACAAAAGGAGATGGTAATGGGACAAGTAAAGGAATATCGACCTGAAACGTTAACTCTGTTTCTCTCTCCACAGATGCTGCCTGACCTGCTGAGTATTTCCAGCATTTTCTGTTTTTATTTCAGATTTCCTGCATCCGCAGTATTTTGCTTTTGTATTATTGTTCACTTCCTGGTTCACTGTCTGTGAGAATTCTGCATTGTGATTGGCTGATTAGACAGCTTGTTGACGTCACAGCAGAGCGCACTAGGAATTCCCCACTGTACTGCACCGATCTCAATTGAACGTCGAGAAAGCCAAACTTCTCGCCACAGAGATCGCAAGATCTTTAAGGGCAGCTTTCTTCAGGGCCAGCAGCGAATGGCTTTGCTTCGCTGCTGACTACAAATTATGGACCAATATTCTTCTCCCCTCCCACTCAATCGCTCATTCACTCACTGACAAATGGACATACACTGCACGGCAGCAGCTGCTGTTGAGCTGCTGTTAGATTCCTTGTTGGTTTGCTTTCCCTGCCAGTTGCTTGTCAGGTTTGCTAGTTGAACAGCATTTTTCCTTGGTGATCTTATTTACGTTGTTGAACTGGGCCAGGTTATTTTATTTTTGAAAACAAGACATGGAACTGCCAAGTGACTTTCTCTGAGGACAACCTTTTGGTGTGGGGTTGGTGGAATTCACTCTAGTGCTTATATGGTCTCAACTACTTCCAGGTGCACTTCCTGCTCAGCTAACCAGTGTTTTCTGGGGGTTTTGGTCAGGTGCCCACTCTCCAATCAGCTCTACATTGAGTACGTCATATGGTTATACAGCTCAAGGGCCTCATATCTTGTTATAATGCCTAACTGTGATTATTACTGGTCTCTGTGACTGGGGAGCTTAATCTTCTGCTGGCAGCAAGTCAACACTTTGAAGAGGTGAAAATGGTGTGCAGTTGCTCAGTGGCATATGTACTTGATCACTATCTAAATACCTTTGCATCTGATACTCAGAAATTATACCCTTGCTCTTTCCATTACCAAAATACTACTGAGAGACACATATACATTTGTCTGCCTGAATCTGAACCCCTAATATCACATTTAAAGTTGTTCTTCATAGTTTCCTCAATTTCATAGCTACATTGCCCCATGGCAGATTGTTGTAGCTACTAAGCAAAATCCCTGGTAGTGTTAGGTCATTCGCAGAAACTTTATACATCAGAATTTAACAGTCTGTTATGTAATCCTAATATACTTCCATGTATCTTCAACAGAGGGAGTGCTGAAGCATATCTGTATCATGATTAATGCAAGAATTCATAACTGGTGTCCATCTGTGACCATGTTGTCCAGCAGTTATCCTTCTTGCTCAATAAAAATCAGCAGCTTTGCTCTAATGTTTTGAATTACAATTTTGTTTTTTGTTGTTAGCAGCTTTTTATGAACAAATGATTGACCATTATCCCCTTGTATTCAAAGTGATATAGAATGGACTTTAAACTTTTTAAAACATTCACAATATAAAAGGAAATGTGGAAGTCTTTTGATTGCTCACAGGAGTGAGTATTTCATGCTATTTAATGGGTGAACGGGACTTGGTGCTAACTCTCACCAAGTCCCGTTCACCCATCACCCCTGTGCTCGCTGACCTACATTGGCTTCTGGTTAAGCAACGCCTCGATTTCAAAATTCTCAGCGTTGTTTTCAAATCCCTCCATGACCTTGCCCCTCCCTATCTCTGTAATCTCCTCCAGCCCCACAACCCCCTGAGATATCTGCGCTCCTCTAATTTTGCCCTCTTGAGCATCCCTGATTATAATCGCTCAACCATTGGCGGCCGTGCCTTCTGTTGCCTTGGCACTAAGCTCTGGAATTCCCTGCCTAAACCTCTCTGACTCTCTACCTCTCTCTCCTCCTTTAAGACGCTCCTTAAAACCTACCTCTTTGACCAAGCTTTTGGTCACTGCCCTAATTTCTCCTTATGTGGCTCGGTGTCAAATTTTTTTGGTCTTTTAATACTCCTGTGAAGCGTCTTGGGATGTTTTACTACGTTAAAGGCGCTATATAAATGTTGTTGTTGTTGTTGTTAATACAGTAGTGATATTATGATTATGTAAATGTTATTTATCTAATCTACTTACGTCTTAGACAAAAACTGCAAAGCAACACTGGCAGGTAGGGCAAAAGGCTACATATTGTATAATGTAAAAGAAGTGTCTGCTGAAAGAATGGTCTACTTATATAAGGTTTTATTTTGGATCAGCACTCAGTTCAGCATTCCTATGTTATTTCTGCGGAGGTGCTGGCCACAATCTTCCAATCCTCCTTAGATACAGGGGTGGTGCCAGAGGACTGGAGGATTGCAAATGTTACACCCCTGTTCAAAAAAGGGGAGAAGAATAAACCTGGCAATTACAGCCCAGTCAGTTTAATGTCGGTGGTGGGGAAGCTTTTAGAAACAACAATCCGAGAGAAAATTAACAGCCACTTGGACAAGCATGGACTAATAAAGCAGAGCCAGCATGGATTTGTGAAGGGCAAATCATGTTTAACTAACTTGATTGAGTTTTTAGATGAAGTAATAGAGAGGGTTGATGAAGGCAGTGCAGTTGATGTGTATACGGACTTTCAAAAGGCATTTGATAAAGTACCACATATTAGGCTTGTTAGCAAAATTGAAGCTCTTGGGGTAAAAGGGGCAGTAGCAGCATGGATACAAAATTGGCTAATGGATAGAAAACAGAGAGTTGTGATGAATGGCTGTTTTTTGGACTGGATAGAGGTACACAGTGGTGTTCCCCAGGGTTCAGTACTAGGGCCACTGCTGTTTGTGATATACATTAATGACAGGACACAATTTCGAAATTTGCAGATGACATGAAACTTGGAATTGTAGTAAACAGTGAGGAAGATAGTAATAGACTTCAAGAGGACATAGACAGGCTGCTGGAATGGCAGATACATGGCAGATGAAATTCAACGCAAAAAAGTGTAAGGTGATATATTTTGGTAGGAAGAATGAAGAGAGATAATACAAGTTAAATGGCACAATTTTAAAGGAAATGCAAGAACAGAGAGACCTGGGGGTGATTGTGCACAAATCTTTGAAGGTGGCAGGACAGGTTAACAAACCATTTAATAAAGCATATGGGATCCTGGGCTTTATAAATCGAGTACAAAAGCCAGGAAGCTATGTTAAACCTTTATAAAACACTAGTTCGGCCCCAGCTGGAGTATTGTGTCCAACTCTGGGCACCACACTTTAGGAAGGACGTGAAGGCGTTGGAGAGGCTACAGAAGAGATTTACTCGAATGGTTCCAGGGATGAGGGATTACAGTTGGATAAACTGGAGAAGCTGGGGAATGGTAGCATACTGGATATGTTACTGGACTAGTAATCCTAGAGGCCTGGACTAATGATCCAGAGAAGTGAGTTCAAATCCCACTGCGGCAGCTCGGGAATTTAAATTCAGTTAAATAAATAAATCTGGAATAAAAAGCTAGTATCAGTAATGGTGACCATCAAACTACCAGATTGTCTTAAAAACCTATCTGGTTCACTAATGCCCTTTAGAGAAGGAAATCTGCCATCCTTACCTGTTCTATATGTGACTCCAGACCCACAGCCTTGTGGTTGACTCTGAAATGGCCTAGCAAGTCACTCAGTTGTAAAAAAACTGCTACGAAAAACAATAAGAATAAAACCAGACGGACCACTCGACACCGGGTACGGGCACAACAACAGCACTCCCAGACCGGTCGACCCTGCAAAGTCCTCCTCACCAATAGCTGGGGACTTGTGCCAAAATTGGGAGAGCTGTTCCACAGACTAGTCAAGCAACAGCTTGACATAGTCATACTCACAGAATCATACCTTTCAGCCAATGTCCCAAACTCCTCCATCACCATCCTTGGGTATGTCCTGTCCCAACGACAGGACAGACCAACCAGGGGTGGCAGCACAGTGGTATACAGTCGGGAAGGAGTGGTCCTGGGAGTCCTCAACATTGACTCCGGACCCCATGAAGTCTCATGGCTTCAGGTCAAGCATGGGCAAGGAAACCTCCTGCTGATTACCACCTACCGCCCTCCCTCAGCTGATGAATCAGTACTCCTCCATGTTGAACACCACTTGGAAGAAGCACTGAGAGTAGCAAGGGCACAGAACGTACTCTGGGTGGGGGACTTCAATGTCCATCACCAAGAGTGGCTTGGGGTAGCACCACTACTGACCGAGCTGGCCGATTCCTGAAGGATAGAGCTGTCAGTCTGGGCCTGCGACAGCTGGTGAGAGAACCAACATGAGGGAAAAACCTACTTGACCTCGTCCTCACCAATCTACCTGTTACAGATGCATCTGTCCATGACAGCATTGGTAGCAGTGACCACTGCATAGTCATTGTGAAGACGAAATCCCGTCTTCACGCTGAGGACACCCTCCATCGTGTTGTGTGGCACTACCACCGTGCTAAATGGGATAGACTCAGAACAGATCTAGCAGCTCAAAACTGGGCATCCATGAGGTGCTGTGGTCCATCAGCAGCAGCAGAATTGTATTCCACCACAATCTGTAACCTCATGGCCCGGCATATCCCTCACTCTACCATTAACATCAAGCCAGGGGACTAACCCTGGTTCAATAAGGAGTGTAGAAGAGCATGCCAGGAGCAGCACTAGGCGTACCTAAAAATACGGTGCCAACCAGGGGAAGCTGCAACACAGGACTACATGCATGCTAAAAAGCGGAAGCAGCATGCTATAGACAGGGCTAAGCAATCCCACAATCAACGGATCAGATCAAAGCTCTGCTTGTCCTTCTATGAATATCCCCATCCTCAATGATGGGGGAGCCCAGCACGTGAGTGCAAAAGGCAAAACTGAAGTGTTTGGAACCATCTTCAGCCAGAAGTGCCGAGTGGGTGATCCATATCGGCCTACTCCTGAGGTCCCCAACACCACAGAAGCCAGTCTTCAGCCAATTCGATTCACTCCACGTGATATCAAGAAACAGCTGAGCGCACTGGATACAGCAAAGGCTATGGGCCCCAACAACATCCTGGCTGTCGTGCTGAAGACTTGTGCTCCACAACTAGCCGCACCTCTAGCCAAGCTGTTCCAGTACAGCTACAACACTGGCATCTATCCGACAATGTGGAAAACTGCCCAGGTATGTCCTGTCCACAAAAAGCAGGGCAAACCCAATCTGGCCAATTACCGCCCCATCAGTCTACTCTCAATCATCAGCAAAGTGATGGAAGGTGTCATCGACAGTGCTGTCAAGCAGCACTTACTTATCAGCACTAGGCTGATGCCCAGTTTGGGTTCTGCCAGGACCACTCGGCTCCAGATTTCATTACAGCCTTGGTCCAAACATGAATAAAGGAGCTGAATTCCTGAGGTGAGGTGAGAGTGACTGCCCTTGACATCAAGGCAGCATTTGACCGAGTGTGGCATCAAGGAGCCCTAGTAAAACTGAAGTCAATCGGTATCGGGGGGAAAACTCTCCACTGGCTGGAGTCATACCTAGCAGAAATGAAAATGGTTGTGGTGGTTGGAGGTCAATCATCGCTGCAGGAGTTCTTCAGGGCAGTGTCCTAGGCCCAACCATCTTCAGCTGCTTCATCAATGACCTTCCCTACATCATAAGGTCAGAAGTGGGGATGTTCGCTGATGACTGCACAGTGTTCAGTTCCATTCGCAACTCCTCAGATAATGAAGCAGTCTATGCCCGCATGCAGCAAGACCTGGACGACATTCAGGCTTGGGCTGATAAGTGGCAGGTAACATTCGCGCCACACAAGTGCCAGGCAGTGACTATCTCCAACAAGTGAGCGTCTAACCACCACCCCTTGACATTCAAGGGCATTACCATCGCTGAATCCCCCACCATCAATATCCTGGGGGTCACCTTTGACCAGAAACTTAACTGGACCAGTCACATAAATACTGTGGCAACAAGAGCAGGTCAGAGGCTGGGTATTCTGCAGCGAGTGTCTCACCTCCTGACTCCCCAAAGCCTTTCCACCATCTACAAGGCACAAGTCAGGTATATGTGATGGAATACTCTCCACTTGCCTGGATGAGTGCAGTTCCAACGACACTCAAGAAGCTCGACACCACCCAAGACAAAGCAGCCCGCTTGATTGGCACCCCATCTACCACCTTAAACATTCACTCCCTCAACCACCGGCATACCGTGGCTGCAGTGTGTACCATCTACAAGATGCACTGCAGCAATTCACCAAGCCTTCTTCGGCAGCACCTCCCAAACTCGTGACATCTAACACCTAGAAGGACAAGGGCAGCAGGTGCATGGGAACATCACCACCTCCAAGTTCCCCTCCAAGTCACACACCATCCTGACTTGGAAGTATATCGCCATTCTTTCATCGTCGCTGGGTCAAAATCCTGGAACTCCCTCCCTAACAGTACTGTGGGAGTGCCTTCACCACACGGACTGCAGCAGCTGAAGAAGGCGGCTCACCACCACCTTCTCAAGGGCAACTAGGCATGGGCAATAAATGCTGGTCTTGCCAGCGACGCCCACATCCCATGAACGAATAAAAAAAAATGTTCTCCTTAGAGCAGTGAAGGATAAGAGGAGATCTGATAGAGGTGTTTGAAATCATGAAGGGTTTAGATAGAGTAAGTAAAGAGAAACTGTTTCCAATGGATGAAGGGTCGATAGCCAGAGGGCACAGATTTAAGGTGATTGGCAAAAGAACCAGAGGCAAAATGAGGGAAAACTTTTTTACGCAACGAGTGGTTAGGATTTGGAATGCACTGCCTGAAAGGGTGGTGGATACAGATTCAATAGTAGCCTTCAAAACGGAATTGGATAAATACTTTAAAGACGTAAAATTGCAGGGATATGGGGAAAGAGCGGGGGAGTGGGACTAACTGGATTGCCCTTCGAAAGAGCCGGTACTGTCTTGATGGGCTGAATGGCCTCCTTCTGTGCTGTACTATTTTATGATTCTATGTGATTACTTCTTTTTAATTAAGAAATAATATGTTGCTGATTGAAATTCTGTCTTCATTATCTATTAGGTAACATGATTGCAGAATGGATGCATAAAATATCATTCACAAATTCGTTTTATGATAAAAAAAAATTAATGAATGTCCTGTCAGATGCTTGGGAAAGAATCACAAATATGAATTTTGTGAGCCTTTGCTGAAGTATGCCTTCAATAAGGGTATTGATTGCCACAGTATCAAGACAATACAATAGACTGGTATAAATCCTGACCAACTCAACAAGAACAGCCTTACTGTGTTGCCACATGAGCCCACAATAACTTTGTATGCTATATGTGTGCAATTATAATTCTAATTTGTGTCTTTTGGCACATCAGTCCCATACTGGGGAAGCAGCAGTATCTCATTGATGGACTAACATATCCTCAGGCTAGTTGAAAAGCATCATGGGGTGTCTTGATTTACCAGCCTCACCAAATAGAAGAGAGAAACTGCCAACAAAACAGGAAGCACTCTTATCCACTGATATCAACAGATCCACTCTGGTCTACAACCCTATTGTGTAAATTAATGTGATACTGAATATAACTTATGCTATTTATAACAGACATTCTCCTTGCCACTTTTATTGGGAATGGCACTTGAAATCAAACCATGGCTATTTTGGGTATTTTCCCTACCTTTTGGAGGTAATTTTTCAATTCCTGCACATCTGGTTCCTATGGAATGCTGTGCCTTTAGTCCATTATAGATGTTTCATGAATTCTAATACCAATTTTTGTTTTGGTATTGTGCCTTTAATTTCTGTGATGGTCCCTTTTGCTGTGTACATTAGACTAATTGGGGGGAATTTTAACCTGGAGGAGTGCATGACTTTAGGTGCGGGGTTTAAGCCAGCAAAAATGCGAGTGTGTCAGGAAGCCGGCTCCAGCCCGCTATCGTCCGTTTTTAACTCGGGCGCGTTAGGCTGGTTGTGCATATCCCCCTCGGAAGAGGCAGTTTGATTATTAACATACCCTAAACACTCAATTGGAGCAATATTTCAACACATTTTTAACTTTAACGTCACATCTACAGGTTTCCCGGGCTTCCAGAAACTCGCCATTGAAAGGAAGGCGAGAACAATTGAAGGGGCTGATTAAAACGCATGCAAATACTTCAATAAATACTCAATACTCACAGCTGCTTTCTTACCTACTAGTGGAAAGGGTTTGTTCACAGTAATTTTGCTGAGAGCTTAGTTTCTACACTTTGGAGGTTTTCTGAATCACATCAGGATGAGTGGCGCCTTGGCTGCCTTAGTTTGGACCTCAGAGGAGGAACAATATGACCATCAGCAGAAGCAGCAGGCTGCTGTTGACAGACCTGGCGCTGCACATCACAGAGGGGAGCAGCAGAGAGGGGAGCAGCAGAGGGGTGCAGCTCGCAGGAGGCAAAGGGTGTACCGGAGAAAAAGGGTGTATAGGCAGAGGCTCAACTTCCTTGACCTGTCGGAACTGCAGTGCTTCCGAAGGCTGAGGTTGTCATGTCAGGTGGTGGCAGACAACTGCAGCCTCCTAGAAGAAGACCTGCTCCCTGCTGGACCTGGTGGCCACGTGTTACGAGTGCCTGCCAAAGTCACCACTGCCCTCAAATGTTTGCCTCTGGATCCTTCCAGGGCTCTGCCAGAGACATATCCAGGATCTCCCAAACAGTGGCCCACAAATGCATAAAACAGGTGACTGATGGCTTGTTTGCCAGGGACGGCAATTATGTCAACTTCGCCCGTGATGATGCCAGTCAGAATGAGTGGGTACTCGGGTTTGCAAACAGACTTAAAGGGTGGCTGCTCGGAGACAAACTTCAAACTTGGCTGATGGCAAGTATGAGAAACCCAACCAATGAAGCCCAAGAGCGCGATAATGAAAGCCAGATGACCACCAGATGTCTCATTGAGCAAGCCATTGGCATGTGCTTCAGGTGCCTGGACAGATCTGAAGGTGCCCTTCAGTACGCACCAGCCAGGGTCTCCAGAATGGTTGTGGTGAGCTGCGCTCTGCACAACATTGCATACCAGTGAGGTTCGGACCTGCAGGAGGAACAAGGTGTAGAGCGCACATCGTCTGCAGACAAATCCGAGAAGGAGGAAGACGAGGAGGAGAAAGGTACTCAGAGCAATGCAGCACCAGCTGCTTACATTATTGCCCTGGATGTCAGGGATGCCTTTATTAATGCAAGGGTCACTTAGGTTGCACCAGTGGACCGATGTCAGAAGCACATGCAACAGCCACTCTTCCCGCCACCTCACCCCCTCCCAATGCCACTGACACAAAGTAGTTCTGCAAACAACCAACCACCCTTTGCACATCCCCCCATTGGTCCCCGTCAATTCATGCCTTCTCATTCATCAACCAGCAAGTAAAAGGTGACTTGCCACCCAGCAATCAAGAATGGGCAAGACTGGAAAGTGGTGCAAAGTAATAATATTTATATGATTCTACTAAAGAACGGTATCTTGCACAACATAACATTTTCTCATACACCTATGTGCATACCCTTGTACAACTACAAATCTTTACTATTCCTTTTCCTTCCGCTCCTACGTGGTGCAACCCCTGTGGCTCGAGCAGAGGTAGAGGCAGTCTGCTCAGATCCCTGCTCTGACTGCTGAGATGTTCTTGGCCGACGTTCTCTGGGTTTTGGAGCCCGTGAGGGCCCCGCCAACGACTGCTCCACCTGCACCTGTGCAGGAGCAGGTTCGGCCATCGGGAGATGCGGCAGCATGTCGAGTACTGACTGAGGGGGGGAACGGGTGAGAAGTGGAAGCACTTTGAGTTGAGTCCCCACTCCCATGTCCCCTTTCGCCATCATCCCTCTCATGGCCCAGCCCCACTGTGCTGGAGAGCAACGTGGTGCAGATCAGTGAGGCACTGTAAGGCCAAGTCTAAAGTATCTGTCATTCTATTTAAATTGGCAGACAATTTGGCATCCAGAGTGTGCATGGTCATGGTCAAGGCTTGCATGGACTCATTTAATTACGGCAATTGATGTTCCATGGAGCTGGCCACTCTATCCATGCAAGAAGACATCGTCGCAATGCCCTACGACATCAACCAACTCATGTTTGAGACGGACTGCTCCATTCTCTTTGCACTCGTGGTCAGTGTGCTTGGAAGACCTAACAGTACATCGAACGCTCTCTGCTGCTCTTCAATGATTCTGTTTTTTATCGATGGCTCCCAGGGTGTAGCATCTGTGTCCAGCTAAGCAGAGCTTGGAGAGGGCTGTGCCCTCCAATGCGGTCTGTCCACTGCTGTCCCTGCCATGACATGTGTGTGCATTATATTTCATTCTGTCACCAGGTAGCTGTGGGGTCCCCATCTCTCCATTTCCCCATCTCCGATGGCCAGGGTTGCCACTGATCTTCAGCGCTTCCTCCTCTGCAGTTGTTAGCTGGGAAATCTGTGGAGGCCCCCCTCCATTTCTCTCCCTCTCCCTTGTGTTCTGTACTCTCTTCTGCAATGGGGGGAAAGAGCAGACCTATGAGTGACTGTAATGGCATGTGTTCACCCGATGGATACAGTGCATTTGGTAATAGTCACAATCAGAGAAAGGTATCAGATTGCCTAAGGGTGAGATTGAGTGGTAGTAGTGGATAGATAGATGGGGATGTGAGGAAATGCTTAGAAATTAAGGAGTAGTGCGCTTGTAAGATAAGTGGGTGTGAGGAGTGATGTGATGAAGTAGGCTTGACAAGGCAGAGTGCGGGGTAGGGGTGCCAATACTGTGCACAGCGGGATGTAGGTGAACGTGCAACTGTACTCACCTTTCCTGACTAGCTTAGGTCATTAAAGCGCTTCCTGCGATTAATTCAGGAGCGTGGCACTACCCTCCTGCTGCTGACCTCCTCGGCCACCTCCAGCCAAGCCTTCTTTGTGGCAGCAGCAGCTTTCTTCCTCCCATTGTTGGGAAAGAGTATCTCTCTGCGGCTCATCACTGCCCCCAGCAGTACATCGAGGGAAGCGTCTTTAAAGCGGGGCGCAGCCATTGACCTGAATCCATTGTCAAAGTTCCTCCTCTCTTACTTCCAACACCCAACAGTTCCAAATTCCATCTTTGAATTGGCCCTTTAAATACTGGAGCTGAGATCGCGTCATGAGGGTCTGCATCATGCCCACTGCCACACAATCAACGCTAAACCCAGAAGTAAAATAATAATGAGGTGACTGCGTTAAACTGCCACAGACAGATGCGCTGAACTTACTTCAGGGTTTCCCACAATGTTATTGGACCACCTCCGCTCCCAACGTGCCTCAGAGTATTATCGGGGCCATTAATTCCGTATAACAAGTTTCATTGTTCCCTATTTAGATTCAGTTTCAGATTACTACATCTAGCTAGTATTGGACCTGTATAATAAGAGTTGCTGCCAGCTTAGTTCTGGTGACCTTAGCCTTTGAATGTTCTTTGAGGCCAACATCTTTCTCATATGTTCAATTGGCTGCCTTTTCAGCTGTCCGCTGGGTTAAAATTGCACCATAATCCAAACAATTATTTCATGGGATGACACACAACAGAGTTAGCACATAACCACATATTTATCATGTTAAAATTCAGACATTTGTAAATAGGGCCTGATGGAATGGAATATCCATTTCATTTATTTTGGGCTTCCTTGGATGCTCAAATCTGCATTGATTTCAAAACAGAGTGATGTGAAATGAGGTGTTAGAAGCCCAATAGCCCCGATTATTTTTGGGGATGGGAATGAATTGATTTTGAGTAAGGTATAGAACAGAGAGGAAAGTGAGCTCAAGTCATATGCCATGTAGTAGAGAATTTTCAATGCTGGGCGGCTAGGTTTATCTCATATAATGTTACTTAACCTCACTTTTTAGTTGATTTTTGAAGGACAGGCTGTGAACGATACGTGCAGGCTGGCATTATCACAATAGAGGTGCCTGCTCAGTCAGGACATCAGGCACTATAGCTGATGTACAACAAACACAAAAACATGATAGTGAAAACTGTTTGAACCAGCCATGTGTCATGTGGTGGCTGAGGACAACAACATCTTGAACTTGTATAGAACTTTCAACATAGGGGCAAACATCCTAGGGCACTTCACAAGAGGAGCCATTTGAAACGTTAACATTGATGGCTCCACCTTTAGTTCTTCTTCAGCAATGGACATTCTTAGCTTTACTTTCTCCTCTGAGCTCAAATGGAAGCCCCAAATCTCCTTCATCGCTAAATCTGTCACCAAGAAGCTTGGGTTCCTTTCTCATGTCAAACACAAACAGTTATTTTCCCCTCAATAACTCATAACTTTCTATGAAGCCCACATCCACCCAAGGCTAAAAAACAACTTCCATATCTGAGGATATTTTTCTAACACTTCTCTCGTACTCCTGGACAGAGTAGAAGAAATAGCCTGTCATATCATCGGCCAAACTTTCTCATCTCCAGCCTTCAACTGTCACAAGACTTACTGAACTGTCTTCTACTCTAAGGCATTTTTATTCAGGATCTGAAAATTGTGGATATCCTTACTTCACTCAGTCTTTCTTTCCTCTGCTAACCTGCAGGTTTTTAAAATCCAAACTTGGCATCACCAAAGCACTATATTTTGATATATCTGATCTTCTCTTCCACTCCTTTCAGCTTTAATAGTGTCCTCCACTGCTGGCCTTGGTCCCTCAAATTGGTTTCTCGACAAAAATAAATTGCCCAGGAATGAGATCACTTTGCCCATGGTGATGGGGATTTAGGCATCTGTGCTACTTATTACTTCATTGCAAAATGTTGCATGGGATTCTCTGCTTTATAATGGTGACTACTTGGGAACATATACTGAGATAGTAGTGGGAAATCAAAGAGTCTTCACTTACCCTTATCCAACAGAACCATTAGGCATGTTAATACCATCTTTATATACCAACCAGGGCATAAGAGAGGAAGGTTTAAGTTAGGCTGGATAGCATCCAGCTGAAACATATATCTTAGAACAAACGAACGCCATGATTGGTAACTACCTGAAAGAATGTATGGATTATTGAAGCACAAAATTAGTTGGATATAAATAATCAAAAAAAAAACACTTGGAAAATCACTTTATTAAGAAGTGTAAAAGGACTAAGTATGGGGAGGGAAGAATATTTGTGCCGCATTTTATTTTGGACAGATACTTCGCTCAGCACTGAAGCAGGCAGATTGTGGACTCATCTTCCAATATGCCCATGTCTTCCTGCAACATGTTTGCTATATCATCCAAAAAACTAGCTTGGGAATATATAGTGACTATAACTGCCAAAAACATAGGGCTGCTGATGAGAAAATGACACATGCAGGTAAGCGTTACATTTTTTATTAATTAAGGGACTGTAAAATGTTAGGGAAAGGCTCATGAATATGATTTTTGTGAGTCTTCCCTGGAATATGTCTTCAAGTATTGACTTCCATAGTATCAAAACAATTAAATAAGGAGAATGCGATAAGCAATATAAACAGAATGGCCTAGAAATTCTGAGGTTTAGCACCAACCGTCACTGCCCGATTAGGGGAAAAAATGGTGGCCGCCACACTTTTGCCTGCTGCCAGTGGGTCCCGCGGTGGCGGCAATTTTCGGAAGGTTGGCAGGGCTACCGTTGCCTGCACTCGCCGAAATATTGTAATTATTCGGAGCGTGATGTCAGTCGGCATGCAACGCTGAGTTGACGCCCAGCAGCAGATTGCAGCATTAACAGCCATGAAGATGTGGTGTATTTGAACTTTCAAAAGGGTTTCGATAAGGTCCCGCATAAGAGATTAGCGTGTAAAGTTAAGGCACATGGGATTGGGGGCAAGGTATTGACTTGGATAGAGAACTGGTTGGTGGACAGAAAGCAGAGAGTAGGAATGAATGGGTCTTTTTCCGAGTTGCAGGCAGTGACTAGTGGGGTACTGCAGGGATCGGTCCTTGGACCCCAGCTATTCACAATATACATTAATGATCTAGATAAGGGAACTAAATGTAATATCTCCAAGTTTGCAGATGACACAAAGCTGGGTGGGCGTGTGTGCTGCGAGGAGGATACCGAGAAACTCCAGGATGATTTGGACAGGTTGGGTGAGTGGGCAGAAGCATGGCAGATGCAATATAACATGGATAAATGCGAGGTTATCCACTTTGGTGTCAAAAACAGAAAGGCAGGCTATTATCTGAATGGCAATAGATTGGGAGAAGGGGAAGTGCAACGAGACCTGGGTGTCCTTGTGCACCAGTCGCTGAAGGTAAGCATGCAGGTGCAGCAGGCGGTGAAGAAGGCAAATGGTATGTTGGCCTTCATAGCGAAAGGGTTTGAGTATAGGAACAGGGATGTCCTGCTGCAGTTGTACAGGGCCTTGGTGAGACCACACCTTGAGTACTGTGTGCAGTTTTGGTCGCCTTATCTGAGGAAGGATGTTCTTGCCATGGAAGGAGTTCAGCGAAGATTCACAAGGCTTATACCTGGGATGGCAGGAATGACATATGAGGAGAGATTGGGTCGATTGGGCTTATACTCGCTGGAGTATAGAAGAATGAGAGGGGATCTCATCGAAACATATAAAATTCTGACAGGTCTGGACAAACTAGATGCAGGAAGAATGTTCCCGATGGTCGAAGAGTCCAGAACCAGGGGTCATAATCTAAGGATAAGGGGTAAGCCATTTAGGACAGAAATGAGGAAGAATTTCTTCCCCCAGAGAGTGGTGAACCTGTGGAATTCTCTACCACAGAAGGTAGTTGAGGCCAAGTCATTAAATATATTCAAGAATGAGTTAGATATATTTCTTAAAGCTAAAGGTATCAAGGGATATGGGGAGAAGGCAGGTACAGGGTACTGAGTTTGGATGATCAGCCATGATCTCATCGAATGGCGGAGCAGGCTCAAGGGGCCGAATGGCCTACTCCTGCTCCTATCTTCTATGAATCTAGGATGCTTCAACTGACAAATGTAAGACAGACAGGACTCTCCACGTAGCAGTGTTTATATTATTCACAAGCCTATGACTTGAGAGGCAACCCTTGAGATTTGTAGATACAGTTTAATTGTTTTTCTGGTGGTTTGCTTATTTGAAACTGTCCTGCCTGAGATGGTAATACTGAATGTAACAAATGGGAAGATGCAGAATTTTGCAGGTGATTACTTCTGAATGACAAGAAGAGTAAGCTTGAGGTTCAGATTAGGAATCACCTGTGGATGTTCAGTGTTTTGATCTCTGAAATCTGAAGTATGAATTCAAATTGTTTAAGTTATCAGATATGAGTCCTCAGCACGGAATAGTAAAAAGCCCTGAGTTGTCAGACCCTCTTAAGCCAGTGACTAAAGTGACCTCAGCATATCAATGAAATTATGACCACAGTATAATGGTTTCAAAAACTACAAAGCACTGGATTTGATCATTCCTGTCCTACATCTTTTTCTTCCTGCTACAGGAAAATTTAAACAAGCATTTAAAATAAAGAGCTTGGCTTAGTCTCCATTCTTTTAGAATGAGATGTGTGAGTAAAGTGATAAGGGAGATTCCTTGAAAGCATAAAATGGGCCATCTTGGCTCAATGTAAAAAAAAATGACCTATGGTCCCTTTCAACAACGCTGATTGCTGCATGCCTTCTTCAGCGCTATGAGAGGTACAGACTTTCGAGAATTAATATGCCCTGTTGTACACCCACACCTTCCCCCCTTCTCCTCCGATCTCATAAAACCCCAAGTACGATCAAACCAGGACTTCCCCGGCACAGTTGACAGACTCCCCACAAATTCATTAACAATTTGCCTGTAACATTGATTGGTGAGCAGGTGGCAGGTAAAGTGTTGTAACAAATATGGCAACTGTTCCCTACATGGCCTACAGGTTCTCTTGTTTCTTCCCCGTTCTCCTTAACTGCAAGTGGGACACAGACGCGACCTTCAGCCTCCTGTTGAGCTTAGCGCCAGAAAGAGCGCATTACACCACAAATTTTCCGCACCGCTGTTAGCCTTGGCCGGGGCTGTTACCAGCAGGTTTCTGGCGTACTACAATTTCTAGGCCAGTAAGTATAACAGAAAGTGAAAATAACAAGAAATACTGAAACATTTTTTAAGTGATCCAGAATGCAGTGCTAAGAAATTAATTCTATAGAAGCACAAAGCAGATAATCAGAGTATAACTATTGTATTATAATTACTGTCAGTACTTCAGTGCAAGTATGATTTCCCTGCTCCTTAATAAAATCATTATTAGGAATTCACCTTTCCACAAATTAATAAACTATCCGAATCTTAGCCACGTAATGGTAAATTGCTCTGAAAGGGATTAAATTTCTTTTCCTAAAAACCTTGCAAGACAACTGGCTGCATTCACAACTGTGGCTGTGGGAGATGACTTTTTTATTGCATAAAAATCATGTGTAACAATACATTTTAAAATAAATGAATTCATTTAAAATACTTAAGCAAAGACGTGGTAAAAGCTTGATCTGCAGCAGACAGAACACCTTCTGGAGCGTTACCTTTCTGCAATTAGCTTACCAGGTGGAGTTTAAGTTCAGATAATAGCAAGAACTGATCATGCCCCAAAACTCCAGAGGACTACAATATATCCCTTGCTTTCTAACTAGAGTAATCTGTATATAGCTTAATAAAAATAGATAAGTAATTAAAAATAGGACCACTTGATAGAGATTTTTTTCATAACAGTGGAAAATGCTATTATTTTATTCTCACCTTTTGAGATGAAGGAACTAACACTTTCTAAGCTTCATTTGTGACTATATTACCCTGCTTGGGAATGATGCAGCGGGTTTTATGGTGGAATAACAGATGTGGAGCTAATTAAAGCAATAGATGGGGACTGAATTTCCCAATTGGAGAGTCAGATCTGCTGCTCCATTGTAACCATTAGCACTTTGGTCAACATTAGACAGTTTTACAGTTATGTTAGGTAAACATTTTTGTTCTGCTTGCCTTTTTCGTTGACAGTGAGTGTTTACATCTGAATAAAGATACATCATGTTTTCTTAGTTTCAGAATACAATCCCATCTCCTGCTGGTAATTGAGCTCTCTGCAAATTTATGTTGTGGCTCTGGGCTAGATTTATCAGCCATTCATAGTCAATGGGTGAAAAATCTGGTCTGTTTCTTCCTCCCTGTGGACAACAGCACTGTAATAGAACATAAAGAACACACCACGGAAAATAAAGTTTCATCTTTTATTATATTGTGGACTATTCAAAATAGCCATTATTTTCGCAAACATGCATAGCTGGAGAAGATAGCTGTAATGTTTCATGGATTTTCCCCTCCCTGCCATCTATAGGATTAAAAGCCTTGCACCTAGTACATGGCCTAAAAATGTATTTCAGGCTGTGGTGCAAAACGGGTGGTATCAGATGGGCCCCCCCATTCTACGCAACGCCTGACATTCAATGGAGCTGGATATCAAGCGCTGTGTATAACAGGCGGCCAATCCGATTCTGCCCGTTTTGCACCAGCGTCTGAGACGAATTTCTAGGCCCAGGTCTGTAGCACCACAGCTCTCAAAGGTGTTATGCCACAAAGGTGTCACACTTCAAACACATCACTTGTTTGTACAGCAAGAAAATTATGATTGGCTCAGACAACCACAATCTGTTAACTTAGCCCTGTGATTAGCTCAAATATCCAACTTGCTGTGCAAAAATTGGCTGCCACGTTTCCTATGTTACAACAGCGACTACACTTCAAAAGTACTTCATTGACTGTAAAGCGCTTTGGAACGTTCTGAGGTTGTGAAGGGCGCTATATAAATGCATCCAATCAAAAAACAGTTCCATTCACTGGACAGGTCTGAAAAGCAGCAGTCAATAAACAACAGCCACCATAAAACCAACCAATTAAGTTGCTGCATTTTTTTTCAAAGCTATCAACCTGAAACCAACAAGTAACACAAAGTCAACCAATCAAATTGTTGAAACAATTTTGCTCCCACTTCTTTCAGTGGCTGTTGTTCTTTAAGCCTCTGAATATATGGGTGGAATTTTAACACTCAAGGATGGGTGGGTTGGGGATGGGTGGGAAGGTAAGATTATAAAAATCTGAAACCCAATACCAACCCACCCACTTAAAGTTTAAACAGAGACAGGTCTGGGGATGGGTGACCGATCTGCTCTCGGAGGCGGGTCGGTCACTGAAATCTTTTAAGGTAGGTGCGTGCCTCCATTTTAACTGGATTGTTATTTTTAACCCATGGAGGCTGGGTTTCCCATGGCTCAGGAATCTATGCAGGTAAAGGAGGCGAGAAGTGCCAGATCCATGAGGTAAGTACCTTTATTGCACTGCTTGTGGGCCATGAGGAGCAGGAGTGTTTCCCCCAGGCACAACAAGCTTACTCCACGCAATCGGACCACACAATGTCCAATTCGCCTCCCACCCACCCACCCCCGCAATGTCCAGCCCCGACCTCCTCATGTCCAACCACCTCCCGCGATCTCTGACTTACCTGGCATCAACTCCCCGCCTGCTTTACCGCAACAGGCAGTTAGCCTATCCATCAGGCTGGCTGTCAGGTGGGAATCCGCCAGAAAAAATTTAAAAGACATTAATTTGGGCAGGATGTCTGGGAAACCCATACATCCGGTTCGAAAATCTACCCCACTCCCACTCTCTTCCTGGCCCTGAGTAAATATCAGGGCCTATATGTCTGAAATTAAATTTATAGACACATTAAACAAATAATGCCGAAATATGTCAATAAAGATGGCCATAAACTTAGAAATCCCAGGGGCTGTGATTCAACTAGCGTCCCAGTGATTTCCTTCTGATATTTCCTGGGCTTTGATCATGCTTCAGCTCAGTTTGCAATCTGTGTTCCTAAACTGTGACAATTAGGAACTGTGCCATTTTTATGCTTGGTAAAATCTAGCTCTCTGCTGTGCAATAAAGAAAGAAAAAAACAAATTATGTATGGCTCTAATAATCCATTTCTGGACCTGCTGCTTTCTGAGTGTTGTGCATATCTGCAGTGCAATGAGTTGACCTTGTGCCATCATTTATAGTTGGAACTATTACGGTATCTGATAGTCTTCGAACCTCCGGCTTTCATTCTTTATTAGTGAAAATATTCTTATCAAACGCTTTCGCTTTTGTTCGTCCTCCACTGGCACAATAAGAATGCCTGACCATCCCTTTTAATCAGGACCCCAGTTCTGAATGTCAGCATAATAGATCCAGAGTCCTATTCAATCATTCATCTACAAAGAGCAGGGGCTTAATCAACTCCAACTTATAACTTACACTTAATGGGAATTTCTTGATCATGGGAAATAATTACAATCTCCAAGCCCCATCATGAATAGGGTTTAATGGGTTACCCACAGTTGACAGTGTTGGATAAGCATATGCTGATCCATGCAGTTCTAGACATCTAAGGGCATCACAGACCTGTTATTGCTGAATCTCGAGCCACTTGTCACTCTAAGAAGTTGGACATGGATTGCTCGAGGGTCGTGTAACTATTTAGCATGGACACTCAAAGGGTTGCTTATCCAGCTCTTATAGGGCTGCTGGTTGCACTTTAAGCAATCCTGCTACTGAAGAGGGATTGAAATTGCTGGAGCAAGAGCACAAGTCAGAAAGGTTCCATTTGGTGTTGCACTTCGAGACATCCTGTTGCAGGAGGACCTGCAAAAAGGGTGGACATTTTTATGGAAATGAAAGACATCCTCCAGTTAAGAACAGTGCAGGAGCAGCCAGGACGGAGGTTGCTGACAGAGTCCATGCTGACTGACCTGTGCCTTGAATGTGAGAGCAGGTGAGGAGGAAAGGTTGCCAAGCTAAGTGTGCTTGCATATTGTTTGTTTATACAAGGTTGCCTTAAAATGTAACTTCACAGCATTTCACTGCAAAAGTGGAGCGTCCGAGAGAGAGAGAATGCATAGCCCTCTGGCAACTGTTCACTTACATTCCAAATTCTGGGGCATGCCCATGTTTCACCAAACTACAAAAGCAAAGTACTGCAGATGCTGGAATTCTGAAACAACAGAAAAAGAAAATGCTGGAAACATTCATCAGGTCAGGCAGCATCTGTGGAGATAACAGACAAGTTGATGTTTCGGTTCTTATAGAGAGTCCCTACCCAAAATGTAAACTTGTCTCTGTTCTCTTATTACACAGGCATAAATTGCAGTGCTCCGGCATTAAACAACAGAATGTCTTGCCATATACGCTATGTTTCAAGCAGTGTCTTATAGCCAGCATTCTAAAATACATTCTTCTGCTCCTCTAAACACCTGACAGGAAGAGATGGCAAAGCCCAAGGACCCATCTCAATAGAACATATTATAGCAGCCAGTTTCAGTTACCCCTACAGTGGCAAGTGCCAGCCCAGATACATCGGGTTAGATTTTAACAGCGGTGGCACAAAAATGCCTCACCACCCCATTTATGCCAGCTGCAGCCATCTTCAAAGGGGCCCACCTCAGGGTGATTAAATTACCCGTTTGTTTCAGGCGATAGGCCCTTATAATATGCAAATTGGGGTCTTGCGAAGTACATAAGACCCTGAATGCCATTTTAGGAGAGAACTGGGCGGAGCATGTGCACCCAGTTTCAACTGATGGTCCAATCGGAGAGGAGCCCAAAGATAAGTTTTGATTTATTTTTGTGGGGCCTGGAGGAGCAGGGCCTGGTTTGCCTAATATTTCCCCAGGTGTCCTGTGTTCTGCCTGCAGCCCGGATGGACCAGACTTTCCATCGGCACTATTGGCCGGACGCCTGATAGTCAAAATCTAGCCCATCCATTCTAAGAGAGTTGTTAAGTAAATTGTGGGAGGAAGCACTTGTGGCAAAGAGCACAAGTCAGGAGGAGCAAGGGGAAGTGGAGGAGCCGCACCAATACTTGTGTTGCCTGTAATTGCAAGGCCATTTACTGATCCAGCATAAAGTTATCTACCCACAAATTGGACTACTTTCATCCTTAGAGGCAGACATTGACACCTAGTAGCCATCCACTTCATTTTACCTTCTCATTGGGGAAACACTTGAAGGAAACACCAAGTGAGGAAGTAGAGGACATACACTGAGCCCAGGCTGCTCATTTCTTCCAGCCCCTCCGCTGCCTGCAACCATTCCATCACATGGCAAACCCCAAACTTGCACTCTTCCCAGCCTCATCCACTAACCCTGATACCCCAATTTGTCTCTCACCTGTGCATGTTGCAACATTTTCACCACAGCCAGTTCATATTTAATCGCAGTTCCCACTCCCAACATGTCAGCTACCATCTTCCTTACGTTTAATAAAGATGTCGAAGTTACATAAGTAAAAGGACAGTGCGAGAGGTATACAGTGGGAGACATACAAAAGAGAGAGAAGGCTGAAGGAAGGAGCAATTTAGAAAAAAAGTGATAGGGAACGAGAGAGAAAATGAGCTGGGAACAAAATGAACTATGCAGGCACCTCAATGAAAAATATGCATGTCAGTCTTACAGAGAGAGAGAGAGAGTGAGAGAGAGTGAGAGAAAGAGAGCAACACAAACAGAAATAGAGGCACAGAAACATTTATAGAATAGCAAAGAAAAAAAACAGTTACAGAAACAAGGAAAAATTTCCATTTGTATAGTCCCTTATCATGTTGAAACATCACAAAGCACTTCACACAAAATTAATTACTTTTAAGATCTGGTCATTATTATTATGGTAAAAAATGCAGCAGCCATCAATAGTCCACAAACAGCAGTGTGATGAATGATTTGTTAATCTTTGGTGTTTTTGGTTGTATTGACTGAGGGAGAAATCCAGATCACTGGAGAACTGCTCTTTCTCAAATGATGCCATGGGATGTTTAACAGCCACCTGAACCACTGGAACAGGTAGATGTGGCCTTGGTTTGACATTTCTGACAATGCAGCGACCCCCTCAGTACTGCAGTGGAGTACCAGCCTAGATTGTGCACTCGTGGATAGGAGACACCATTTTTATTTTGTCTGCAAGCAACACCACAGGAGATCAACTGTATAATAATGCATTGTGAATTACATAGTATAACTCCCGTCGTTAGGAAACAGGGTGATCCTCAGACGCCCCATAAGCAACACCACAATAATCCACTAGTTTAATTTAACATTAATTTGTATTTCTCCCCTTCTTTATAGCTCCCTCTGTTAGGTACTATTCCTTTGTCAAAAGTATAGGCAGACAGGCAACCTGTTTCCAAACCTCTCTCAACATGGCTCTTGCAATGAGCGCTATGAACTTTGAAAAGCAGAGTGGGATGACTTGCTTTTCATGTTTCTTTCCGTAACCCCCAATAGGCAAGATTGGGAGATTGGGGGTGATTGTGCAGAATTGCAGGTGTCCTTTGAAGAACAGCACTTACAACAATACATAGAGTGTGGTGTTTGCTAGAACACAATCACTTTCCTAAGGCAATATAACACACTGTAAATGGTTATTACCTGAACAATTCAAAAGCCCTTCAATAAGATAAATAGCAACACAAATTTCACAATCTTTCAGAGAACACAAACCTGCTGCCTGTGGAAGCCTTGTAATATTTCAGGAAAACTGGTGCCTGCTCTGTTTCGGGAAAAAAACCTCTGGCTGCTGAAATTTTGCAAGTCTCAGCAAAAACGATTGGCTGCCAAAGTGTCACATTTAATGTGTGGGAGGTACCGCATACTGGCCCCTGCTATAGCTGGTTGCAGGAACAGTGCCACCGAGAGATTTTCCACTTACAATGTGCATGAGTGAAAATGAGGGGAAACTTCACGAGATGGGCCACAAAGGAAAGAGGCAGAGAAACTCAGACAGAGAAAACGTGTAAGGTAGTAAAGAGAGAGATCAATGTAACATATATGGAAAAAAACATTAAAAGGCAGAAAAAGAGGCAGCAACAACGTAAAAACAGAATATACATCACAGAGCAAGAAGTGAATGAAAAGATAATCAAACAACAACATAAAAACGCTAACCTTAAATAAGTCATAGAAACACTAGCAGAGAAACAGAAAAAAATCCAACAGCAATATACCCCTCCCAGCATTATTCTATCGATCCATTTTAAAGCTAATCATAATTTTTAAGAATATATATCTATGGCCTGGGCAGAGAGTAGCAAATAATAGACTGTATTCCTGTGTAAATTATGAATATCTTAAATGGTGCCTTACAAACCTAAACAAAAAGCAGCAAGTTAGGCGACAGTACAGCTTGGGGAATCTGCTCAGTGCTGCAGAAACTCGGACCTGTCCCCTATCAGCCAGCTCATGTCATGAAACCATGAAATGCATTAATTGGGACAAAGGTGAAAAGTCGGGATATAGTCAGGCTGAACATTAAAGTAGGAAATATCTTACCTAATTACTGGAAATCAGAATTTACTAAAGCTAAGTATTAAAAATAAAGATTTGACTAGCATGATGTAGTGCCACAGAGGGGCGAAAATTTGAAACACACCCACAATGCACTACACCTCATTATTTATTTTTATTGTCTATGACAAGTTTTAATAAATCATGATGTTTGCAAAGAAAATTCGATAAATGGAGCCTTACATAAAAAAGATTTATACATATGTAAATTTAAATAAATATAGGTTTCAGAGGTAAAAATATTTCTTTCATTGCACCAAGATTGTACAATGTACTATGATTTAAGGGGAATTTTAACTTTGTCCACTGGGCGGAAAGCAGGGAATGGGAGTTAAAATCCAAGCAGTGCATATACTCCTTGTTTCCCATCTCACGGTTATTTTAACACCGTTATTTTCTTGGGCAGCTGAAGTGCTTGCTTGACTCAGGAGGAGCCTCATAAATAAATGCAAACATAGGTCCCACCTCTTAGATAGGACCTCCTGCTATTTTAACTGCCTACTTAGCGGAAGCCTCGCTCAGCACATCATAGGAACAGGGGTAGGCCATTCAGCCCCTCGAGCCCGTTCCACCATTCAATTAGATTGCAACCTGCAGACACCCTGCAGAGACCCAGTCAGGTAAGTTTAAAACCTATCTTCGTGGAGCCTGGAGGAGTAAGAGTTCACAAGGAAAGTTTGGGCCACTGCTGCCAGGGCTCACCACCCTTTCCTGCCTCCGAAACCTTCCCAAACCCTTCTTGTGACTTACCTGAAAGCTGGATTGGCGGCCTCCATGTCACCTGATCTTCGTTGATTCAAAGCCAGCAAACTCCCTCTGGACGCCCATTTCAGGCTGGCCGGTGGGATGTTAATGAGGCTCGGCTCTTGAAATTGATGAATTAAAATTCCGTTAAAAAAAACCAGTGAATTTGTAGCCTGCTGAAGCAGAAATACAATTAAAACAGAAAGCACATTTATAACTATTAGAGAAGAATAGATATTATGGTGAAAAATGAGAAAATGGCATTCTAATCAGGAGATCCAGATAATGCTGTAACCCACAAAGTGATTTAGAACAATTATCTGAACACAGAGGAGATGTTCTATGTCTTCCGTTCATGCTGAAAAATGTGGTCCTCCGTAGATACAATTGTAAAAAGAAACATGTCCCGCATGCCCGCTGGTTGCCCAAGGCCTGCCCGACTCAATGTTCGAACAGGCCTCAAAACAGGCAGGGACTTTATTTCAATATTTAAATTGGGGTCCTATGCCAGTTGTTGTAATTTTCAAGTACGAATGGGCATGGCGGGCACTGAACATACTAAGCATATTGGTACTGGATGTGGAACAGCCGAACCAGCAGCCCTTAAAGGGAGGTTGCTTCCCGAAACAACTGAGGTAAGTTTTTGAAATGATTTTTGTGGGACCAGCAGGAATGGTCTACGCCGCTACCAGCCCTTCCACGCGCCCCCCCCCCAGATTGCCTCATCCCCTCTTTAAGTGAGCCCTTCGGAGTCGTTTGGAATTCCCCACCTCTTCCCAAGTATTCTCAAGTATTCCGCCCACTGCCCAATTTGCACCACATTTGGCAAGTGTCCCTAGAGATTCAATTACAGTATTGACATTAGTCCATGGTACGGTTATTGTTAATATATCTTTTATTCTGTTTTTAGTTAGAAAGCTTTTTCTGTCAGCGGTAGCTGTCAGTGTAGATAGTGACTGTCAGGGTGCTTTGTGCTCTTAACATCCAGCGATCTTCACACAAGAGGGTTACTGCTGGTAACATCATTACCGGAGGTTTGGCAAGAAATAAACTGCAGTTAAAAACAGAAAATGCTGGAAATACTTAGCAGGTCAGGCAGCATCTGTGAAGAGAGAAACAGAGTTAACGTTTCAGGTCGATGACCTTTCGTCAGAACTGGAGTCCAGTTCGTCCAGTTCTGACGAAAGGTCATCGACCTGAAACGTTAACTCTGTTTCTATCTTCACAGATGCTGCCTGACCTGCTGAGTATTTCCAGCATTTTCTGTTTTTATTTCAGATTTCCAGCATCTGCAGTATTTTCTTTTTGAATAAACTGCAGTTGATCATTAGGAAATTCTATACCCAGTATGTACTATAACAGCATAAAGACACCCAGAAAAAACAGATACAAGAGGGGGAAGATGAGGACTATATGAATAAGAATAAAGAAACCCTGTACCAACAACATAAGGCGTATTTGAATAACAAATTGCACCCAGGCAACTGGGGAAAAAACTTGGAGAGAGTTTGAGTGGAGTAAATGGAACCCAGGTGAAGTTACTAATTGGAAACAAGCTTGGATTTGTTCCTTAAACCTCAGTCAATACCATTAATTGGATAATTAGTGCTTTTTGTTTTTTAGAAACCATGGCATGCTGAGGCACCGGAGGGACTGGAGTGCATCATCACCCCCGGGTATAGAATTTTAATTTAATTTGTGAAGTTTCCTTTAAACTTTTTTGTTAAGTTACAGTCTTTATTGGTTGTGCCCCTTTAAAAAGGGGGCACATGCTTGACTTTAAATAGGCAATGGCATGCTGAGTGTTTAATATCCTTTGCACCTTTTAAAGTGCAACCAGGATTTTCTGCGTCTGAACATTTGCAAAAGGTCTATAAATTCACACGGTGCAAAGCATTATAAAGTAAAATCACACAAATATATCGGACCATCGAAAATGTTAAAAAAGACAACAATCTATTGCTATCCCTTATATTTTAGCTGTGAATACAGTGTTGAACATCCCTTTCTCAACTACCTATAATGTTATTACTTGTCATTGGACAATAGTTTACTTTCAATTTTTTGCTGATGGCAAACTTATAAACTAATGAAATTAATCTTACACTTGCCAGAGCTTTGAATTCCATATTGTCATCAAATTTAAAGTCCTGGAGGGAATTAAATAGCTCACTTTGCCAGCAAACCAGTAATGCTTCAACAAGACAAAAGGCAAATGAAAATCTTAAATGTTTCATAGCCTGAAAAAATTACAGATTTATGCACCAGAAAATATTCAAGAAGATGAAAATTGTTATTGCTACCATAAAAATACAGAATCACAAATACATATTTTAAGTCACTGTACCTGATTTTGCAAAGCCTGCATATTTATCTCATATAAATTCACCCTGGTGGCAGCATATTTTTTCTGTGTTTCAAAGTCCATGATTTTTTTAAAATTTAACGAAGTATAATTAACATTACAAATTTGGACTGTACTGTATAACTGAGACTGGGTAGCTTAATGCTTTTCTCGGCTTCCTCAGCAGCACCTCCCAATCTCGTGACCTACAACACCTAGAAGGTCGAGAGCAGCAAGAACACCATCACCTCCATGTAACCCTCCAAGTCACACACCATCCTGAGTTGGACATGTATCCCTGTCCCTTCATTGTCACCGGGTCAACATTCTGGAATTCCCGACTTAACTTCACTGTGGGAGCACTTTCACCACACAAACTGCAGCAAGAAGGCGGCTCACCACCACCTTTTCCAGAGCAAGTGGGGATGGTCAATAAATGCTGACCTTGCCAGCGATGCCCATAAACCAAGAATTATTTTGTAAAAAGATGGTGAGGTGGGGTTTCATGAAAGAGTTCACCAAGTGATAGAAAATAAAAACTGAAGTTCTAAGGAAATTAAATCTGATCTTTTTATAATCTATCTCCCTGTTAGTGTTCTGACTAAATCCCAGATGATACACTGATTAAGTACATCTGTAAGACATAGCACATAGCTTGAAAAGCTTCTTGTATAACAGAGGCCAGAGAGACCAATTAGCATCCACATAGGTGAGAACAGCACAAATTGGGATGTATTCAGGTGTGTGATCTATGATCTTGCTTTATTAGAATCTAATTTTAAAATTCTCCTCCTTGTTTACAAATTCCCCTATGGTCTCGCCCCTCCCCATCTCTGTAACCTCCTTCAGCTCTACAACCCTCCGAGCTCTCTGTGCTCCTCCAATTTTGGCCTCTTGCGCATCCCTGATTTTCATCATTTCACCTTTGGCGGCCATGCCTTCAGCTGCCTAGGCCCTAAGCTCTGAAATTCCCTCCCTAAATCTCTCCGTCTCTTTACCTTACTTTCCTCCTTTAAGACGCTCCTTAAAACTTACCTCTTTGACCAAGCTTTTGGTCATCTGCCCTAATATCTCTTCATGTGGCTCGGTGTCAAATTTTGTTTTATAATGCCTTGGGACATTTTACGACTTTAAAGGCGCTATATAAATACATGTTGTTGCTGTTGTAGTTGTTGTGAGGAAATGTGGTGCGCAGAGGGACACCTAAAAAGAGTGAAGAAACAATCTACTTTTACATTTAAGAATGGCAGAACAAAATTTTGTAAATATTAAAAATCTAACTCTTGGTATGATCTGTGTTTTGAATTAAAAACTATATTTTTGATTGATGCGCTTCCTTAAGTCCAAGGGACGCAGACTTAAACGTCTTTGGCGGACAACTGGTCTAATCATCCATCACCAGATTTGGCTAGATCATATAAAGCACTACCAGGTCCTGTTCTCCATCACTAAAACTGCCCACTATTCTAAGATCATCCAGGACTGCAAAAATAACACCAGGCTTCTCTTCTCCACAACTAACCATCTTCTCAAACCTCTTCTCTTCACCCTCCCCTGTCTCCTTCTCCCTTACCTCCAACAATAAATGTGAGGAGCTCATGGACTTCTTTGTTAAAAAGATCGACTGCATCCATTCAACTGCTTCTGCTTTCAATTTCTTTCCTCCCCCTAACCCACCAGATCTGACTTCCTCTCTGTTTTCCCCCTGCCCTAACCCTAAATTTGCATATTTATCTAATTTCTCTCCTATCTACCCTCTTGCCCTTTCAAAGCTCATCTTGTCAATGAGACCGACCTCCTGCGCTCTCCACCCTATTCCTACTAAATCGCTGACAACCCAATTTTCCTTCCTGGCTCCCATGTTAGCGGATATTGTTAACGGTTCTCTCTCTCCTCTGGTATTGTCCCCCTCTCCTTCAAATCTGCAGTCATCACCCCTCTCCTCAAAAAAACAACCTTTAACCCCTCCATCCTTGCAAACTATCGCCCCCATCTCCAACCTCCCTTGCTTCTCCAAAGTTCATGAACATGTTGTTGCTTTAAAATCTGTGCCCATCTTTCCCAGAATGCCTTGTTTGAATCCCTCCAATCAGGCTTCCGCCCCTGCCACAGTACTGAAACTGCTCTTACCAAGGTCACAAATGACATCCTAATTGACTGCGACAAAGGTAATCTATCCCTGCTCGTCCTTCTGGACCTGTCTGCAGCCTTTGACATGATGACCACAAAATTCAGATCCGATGCCTCTCCACCGTCGTCCAGCCGGATGGGACTGCACTCGTCTGGTTTCACGCCTCTGTTTCCAACCATACCCATAAAATCACCTGCAACGGCTTCTCTTCCCATTCCCGCATCGTTACCTCTGGTGTCCCCCAAGGATCTATCTTTGACCCCCCTCCTTTTTCTCATCTACATGCTGCCCCTCGGTGACATCTTCCGGCAACACAATGTGAGTTTTCACATGTACGCTGATGATACCCAGCTCTACCTCTCCTCCACCTCTCTCAAACCCGCCACCATCTCTAAACTATCAGACTGCTAGTCCGACATCTAGCAATGGATAAGAAGTAATTTCCTGCAATTAAATATCGGGAAGGCCGAAACCATGTCTCCGGTTCACGCCACAAGCTCCATTCCCTTTCCACTGATTCGATCTCTCTTCCCAGCAACTGTCTAAGGCTGACCAAGTCAGTTTGCAACCTTGGTGTCATATTTGATCAAGAATTGAGCTACCTGCCTCATATCCGTTCTATCACTAAGACCGCCCATTTCCACCTTCGGAATATCACCCGTCTCCACCCTTGCCTCAACTTACCTGCTGTTGAAACCCTCAACCATGCCTTAATCATCTCTAGACTTTACTATTCCAATGCACTCCTGTCTGGCCTCCCTAGTTCTGCCCTCCATAAACTTAAGGTCATCCAAAACTCGGCTGCCCGTGTCTTAACTCACACCTGGGTGCCGATTTTGTTAATGGGGGCGCATTGGAGGCGGGACTGCTGCTTGGCGGGTCGATGTCCCGCCTCCATCAATTTGTGGCCAACCCACGCTATTTTCCCTTGATTGACCTTGTTAAGCCCACCCAGCGGGCTTAGCAGGCCAATTAAGGGAAAGTCAGTTGCAGAGAACGTCAACGTATGATATTTCATCTGTCAAAAATTGTTGACAGATGAATTGTCATCATTTGACAGCTCTGTGAAGCTGTCAAACACTGACATTCTCTGTAGTTTGATGAGGTCTTGAATTCAAGACCTCACCAAACTTCTTTCTTTTACAGAAATGAGATGGTTGTTGCATCTGAGAATGCAACGGCCATTTGCCATCTGCAACACGGAGGTCCGAGACTCTCCGCATACAGACCGATTGAAGCCTGCAGGGAGAAACAAAGGTAAGTACACTTTTACTAACACTTTGCACTTACCTCAGATACTCACCTCTCCACTCTTGCACCCATCACTTACCTTCACAGCATACTTTAGCACCCACCCCACCCCCCCCCCCAACCCCCGCAAACCCACTACTCACCTCGCTGAGCTGGCGGGTTTTTGAGCCTTCGGGAAGCCCGTACTTGTGAGGGCAAAAAGGGGATAATCCTATTTTCTGCCTGTTAACTACCTGTTAACAGGCAGTTAATAGGCTTTAATCCCTTCCCGCCTCCAAGGAGATGGGACCCGGCGCGGGATGGCTACCTGCCTCTGGCAAGATGGCATGGAGGCTGGTTGGGGGCGGGTTGGGCACCCGCCCCCAAATTCTGCCATTTTCCTGGCACTCCCGCCTCCACACCCGCCTCCCCAGGGCTGGCAAAATCGCCCCCCATGTCTCCCTCACCCATCACCCCAGTGCTTGCTAACCTACATTGGCTCCCAGTTAAGCAATGCACCGATTTTAAAATTCTCATCCTTGTTTTCAAATCCCTCCATGGCCTCGCCCCTCCCTATCTCTGTAATCTCCTCCAGCCCCATAGTTTTGCGCTCTGCCTATTCCAGCCTTTTGAACATCCCCGATTTTAAATGCTCCACCATTGCCGGCCTAGGTCCTAAGCTCTGGAATTCCCTCCCTAAATCTCTCCGCCTCTCCACTTCTATTTCCTCCTTTTAAGACGCTCCTTAAAATCTACCTCTTCGACCAAGCTTTTGGTCACCTGCCCTAACATCTCCTTATATGGCTCGGTGTCAAATTTTGTTTTTTGTTTCCTTGAGAACAATCCTGTGAAGTGCCTCGGGATGTTTTATTATATTAAAGGCGCTATATAAATATGCGTTGTTGTTGTTGTTGTTGTAGTTGCTGATTAATTTCTACTGGCTCTGTGTAAGTTTGCAGAAGTCTTTGGTGCTTTCCAGAGTTGTTTAAAGTTGAAGAGGTGACAGGGAGTGGTGCTGCAAGTGGAGAAGGCCTCGGTTCTGACTTCAAGAGTTCTGGTCAAACCACTTGCTTCCAGTCATGGGTGCGGTAGTTGCCATCCCCCTTGTCCTGCAGCATGATGGGGAGATGGAGCAGAGGCAGCAAAGAAGAGGACAAGCTGCTCACAGGGAGGAAGAGGAGGAGGAAGAGGAGGAAGGGAGGAGGCAACCAGCACACCCGTCTCCGGCCGGGCTGTCCATGATCGCCTCATTCGACTACGGTTCCACTGAACACAACCCTAAATCCCCATTGTACAACAGTCACACACCTTACCACCCCTCTGTTCTGGACCATCACTGCGTCCTCTAAGCCAAAATGCTGAAATAAAAGCCACCAAAAAAGAAAGATTCCAAACCTAATTTATAGGCTGCACATGTCCTTGCAGGATGGCCTTGAACAGTTCTGGGCCTAGAAGCCACCTCGGCATGGGCTGGCTGGCTGACGGGCAATAGCAAGGGCACTGGCGGAGTGGCAGTGGTGGGTGGATGAATGTCATCCTGAGAGAGGACAGCAGATTCATGCTCCACGGAGCCACTGCCACTTTCCCGGGGCGGCGAATGTTGGAGGACAGATTACTGGACTGCTGTGATACCCTGCAAGCCCCTTTCCACACTGGTAAACGCAGCAATGATGTCAGCAGTCTGAGCTTGCGTGGCAGCAAGCTGAGCATGCATGACAGAAGTCTGAGCTTCCAATGCTGCACTCAGACGTTGGGTGGCTTCTGCTTGTGCTGCAATGAAAGCTGAGATATTGGCCATCAGACGCTGCATGATGGTTAGCTCCACAAGTCTGCTAATGGATCTGCCCATCACTTCCATGCTGGAAAGCATGGGCTCCAAGCACTGTGCAAAGTCCAGTGCAAGGTTGGTGTCAGAGTCCTCCATGCTCCTTGACCTTGCACTCAGGCTTTCTGGCAGGCCTGCCTGTGCACCAAGCATCTCTTGTGCATACTCATCAGCCTTCTTTTGTAGCCTGCCCCATCAAAGTCCTCATCTGAGCCCTCTGTAGCAGAACTCGTGTGCGACCTCGCCCTCCAAGGAGCTGGCACCTGTGCTACCCTTTCCCCCTGCGCTGGCTGCAGGTCACTCATGTTTGGTGACTCACCACGTACAAATCCTGCCTCTAACCTATCCTCTAAAGTACGCAGAGTGTCAATATCTGAGCTAATGGCTGCAAGTGTGAAATCGAGTGATGGTGCTGTGCCTTCATCATCACTGTCTTCTTGCTCTTCGATTTCTTGCTCCTCTACCAGGGCCTGGCCAGGTGGCAGTTCTTGGCTATCTGAAAGGAGAGAGGCTCAAGGGTAGGGTTGTGGTGAGGGGAGGTGGGGAAAGCAAGAGGGGCATGCTTACACCATGTGCAGCTTCTGAATCAGAAGAGACTGTGGGATGAAAGAAAGAAGAAAGAAAGACTTGCATTTATATAGTGCCTTTCATGACCACCGGGCATCTCAAAGCGCTTTGCAGCCAATGAAGAACTTTTGAAGTGGAGTCACTGTTGTGATGTGGGAAACACGGCAGCCAATGAGGGGGAAGTGGGATGTGAAAAGCTGGATTACATATGAGGCTGCCAACATCTTGTATTCTTTCAGCCCCGTTGCTGGCCACAGGCCCTCCCAATAATAGCCAGCACAGTCTCCTCCATGAGGGTAAGGTTATGCAGGTGTGCCTGTCCTCCGCCAGTTAAGTCCTGCTGCCTCCAGTTGTGAGCCACCTTGTCCTGCAAGAGAGAGGGAAGTGTGTCACTGGGTGTGGTGCAATGTGTTTGGGTGATGTGCATGTCATGTTGAATAGCTGAAAGTGTATGCAAGCTGTGAGATGTGGGTGTGAGTCTTGAAGCAGTGGTATGTGTGTGAGGGTGAGGTGAAGCTATGATTGTGAGGTATGAGTCGTGTTTGGTAGACATTGTTGGTAGGTGAGTGACGAGGGTGTGGTGCATTGAGCAGTGTGTGAGGCTAGTGGTGCAGATGGTGAGATATGGTATTTGAAGATGAATTCACTCACCTTGACCACCCATGTGAGGTCATCAAACTTCTTCCTGCACTGCATCCAGGTCCTCGGGGCTACACTGCTGGCATTGACCATGATAGCTGTCTGCTCCCATTGCCTTTTACCAATATGCCTGGAGGGCCTCCTGGACCCCTGTGGAAACAGGACCTCTCTCCTCCTATCCACCTCCTGCACCAAAGCCTCCAGTGCTGCATCCAAGAACCTTGGAGCACGCTCTCTCCCCTGTTGCATCATCAGTAGTACTTTTTCCTGCTCAGGCTCTGTTCCCCAGCCAGTTGAATCACCTGCTACAGCCAGAATGCATCTCCCCTTTAAGGGGTGCAGACTGGCTTTAAGACGTGAAGGCTAGCTTTAATTGGTGCTAGCCTCGCACGATCTTGGGCCCCCTTCTGAGCCTGCAGCCACTCAGCAGCATGTTCAGCGCTGGGCTGCACGCCACAACCATGTTAATCAGCAGGCAGCACAAAGTTTCCATGCTGCTTGCATTATTTTGAACAGGCGAGGGTTGATCCTGCATCGTGATCCTTGCGCCCGTTTTCGGGGGCAATCGAATTTTTAGCCGTAGACGCTTTTGTTTTAAATTGTTACATTTTGTTCAAAACTTCTGCTGTCATTTCATTATGTTTTGTTGGTTTTCAGGGATTTGAAAATTGTAACCCAAAATATCTTGGGGCTGAGAAGGAAATAAACCTGAGACTGACATCTATCATGGGAAGTATCTACACAGGGTTTTAGAATAGTGACTTCTCAGGATAAAGAAGAAGAGACTATTTTAAAGGAAACTGAACTTTAAGTCCTGTTAATCTCCTGGGATCTTCTTCATGCCATTTAAATTGATGTGCTCTGAAAATGTTCACATGAATTTTCAAACGATCACTGAAGGAACTGGAATCAATTTTTTCAGCCATTTCCCACTAAGAAAGTTCTTATGTGAAGAAGTTTGAAGAAACCTATGTTATTATTAATATTGCTGTTTAGGGCGAGGGTGGGAGTCTGATAGATGATCATAGCAAAAGGACTGGTATTTTTTCTGTCCTTCCCTACCTCAGATGTGCTTTGAGGGAGAACACCTATTGGTAGAATTTCCGTGAATGTTCTCCTGATCTCCTGCTATAGCTTCAGTGGAAGATCGGCAGAAACCCTGCAGAAACAACATAAATGGCATACTTACTCCATTGTATCAACTGTTCTGTCCATGGCAATCAAAGTGACAGCAGCCCTCAACTTTCATGGCTTTGCATGCTTCCAGCCTATCATAAGACATAAGAACATAAGAACATAAGAAATAGGAGCAGGAGTAGACCAATCGGCCCCTCGAGCCTGCTCCGCCATTCAATGAGATCATGGCTGATCTGATCCAACCTCAACTCTAAAGAACACAAGAAGCAGGAGCAGGACCAGGCCACTCGGCCCCTGGGCCCGCTCCGCCACCCACAGGGCCTTGACCGATCCGAACTCAAACTCATGTCCAATTTCCAGCCCGCTCCCCGTAACCCCTGATACCCTTTACTTCTAGGAAATGGTCTATTTCTGTTTTAAATTTATTTAATGAAGTAGCTTCCACAGCTTCCTGGGGTAGCAAATTCCACAGACCCACTACCCTCTGAGTGAAAACGTTTCTCCTCATCTCAGTTTTGAAAGAGGAGCCCCTTATTCTAAGATTATGTCCCCTAGTTCTAGTTTCACCCATCATTGGGAACATCCTCACCGCGTCCACCCGATCAAGCCCCTTCACAATCTTATATGTTTCAATAAGATCGCCTCTCATTCTTCTGAACCCCAATGAGTAGAGTCCCAATCTACTCAACCTCTCCTCGTATGTCCACCCCCTCATCCCCGGAATTAACCGAGTGAACCTTCTTTGTACTGCCTCGAGAGCAAGTATGTCTTTTCTTAAGTATGGACACCAAAACTGTATGCAGTACTCCAGGTGCGGTCTCACCAATACCCTATACAACTGCAGCAATACCTCCCTGTTTTTATATTCTATCCCCCTAGCAATAAAAGCCAACATTCCATTGGCTTTCTTGATCACCTGCTGCACCTGCATACTAACTTTTTGATTTTCTTGCACCAAGACCCCCAGATCCCTTTGAACTGCAGTACTTTCCAGTTTCTCGCCATTAAGATAATAACTTGCTCTCTGATTTTTCCTGCCAAAGTGCATAACCTCACATTTTCCAATATTGTATTGCATCTGCCAAATCTCTGCCCACTCACCCAGCCTGTCTATATCTCCTTGTAGGTTTTTTATGTCCTCTTCACTCTCTACTTTCCCTCCCATCTTTGTATCATCTGCAAACTTTGATATGTTACACTCGGTCCCCTCCTCCAAATCGTTAATATAGATTGTAAAGAGTTGGGGACCCAGCACCGACCCCTGCGGAACACCACTGGCTACTGGTTGCCAGTCCGAGAATGAACCATTTATCCCAACTCTCTGCTTCCTGTTAGATAACCAATCCTCCACCCATGCCAGAATATTACCCCCAATCCAGTGATTTTTTATCTTGAGTAATAATCTTTTATGTGGCACCTTGTCAAATGCCTTCTGGAAGTCTAAATACACTACATCTACTGGTTCCCCTTTATCCACCCTGTACGTTATGTCCTCAAAGAACTCGAGCAAATTTGTCAGACATGACTTCCCCTTCATAAAGCCATGCTGACTTTGTCCTATTAAATTATGTTTATCTAAATGTTCCGTTACTGTCTCCTTAATAATAGACTCCAAAATTTTACCCACCACAGATGTTAGGCTAACTGGTCTATAATTTCCAGCCTTCTGCCTACTACCCTTTTTAAATAAGGGTGTTACATTAGCAGTTTTCCAATCTGCCGGGACCTTTGCTGAGTTCAGGGAGTTTTGGAAAATTATTACCAAAGCATCCACAATTCCTACTGCCACTTCTCTCAAGACCCTAGGATGTAAGCCATCAGGTCCAGGGGATTTATCCGCCTTGAGTCCCATTATTTTACTGAGTACCAATTCCTTAGTAATTTTAATCATATTTAGCTCCTCCCCCACTAGAGCCCCCTGTTTGTCCAGTGTTGGGATATTCTTAGTGTCCTCTACCGTAAAGACTGAAACAAAATATTTGTTCAGCATTTTTGCCATCTCCATGTTTCCCACCATTAATTTCCCGGTCTCATCCTCTAAGGGACCTATGTTTGCCTTAACCACCCTTTTTCTTTTTATATAACTATAGAAACTCTTGCTATCTGTTTTTATATTTTTTGCTAATTTATTTTCATAGTCTATTTTCCCTTTCTTAATCAATCCTTTAGTTACTTTTTGTTGTCTTTTGAAGACTTCCCAATCTTCTATACTTCCACTAACTTTGGCTACCTTATATGTCCTTGTTTTTAGTTGGATACTTTCTTTAATTTCTTTACTTAGCCATGGATGGCTGTCATTTCTTTTACACCCTTTTTTCCTCAGTGGAATATATTTATTTTGAAAGTTGTAAAATAACTCCTTGAATGAACACCACTGCTCATGTACCGTCTTACCCTTTAATCTATTTTCCCAGTCCACTTTAATCAATTCTGCTCTCATGCCATCATAGTCTCCTTTATTCAAGCTCAGTATGCTTGTTTGAGAACCAACCTTCTCACCCTCTAATTGGATATGGAATTCAACCATGTTATGGTCACTCATTCCAAGGGGATCCTTAACTAGGACATTATTAATTAATCCAGACTCATTACACAGTACCAGGTCCAAGGTTGCTTGCCCCCTTGTAGGATCAGTTACATACTGCTCAAGAAATCCATCCCTAAGACACTCAATAAATTCTTCCTCAAGGCTGCCCTGCCCTATTTGATTTGTCCAGTTAATATGATAGTTAAAATCGCCCATAATTATAGCTGTTCCCTTATTACATGCCCCAACTATTTCCTGATTAATACTTCTTCCAACAGAGTTGCAACTATTAGGAGGCCTATATACTATGCCCACCAGTGTTTTTTTCCCCTTATTATTCCTAATCTCTACCCAAACTGTTTCATTATCCTGATCTTTTGACCCAATATCATTTCTCTGTATTACAGTGATTCCTTTCTTTATTAACATAGCCACCCCCCCTCCCCTTCCTTCCTGCCTGTCCTTCCTGATTGTTAAATACCCTGGCATATTTAATTCCCAGACGTTGTCACCCTGCAGCCATGTTTCTGTAATGGCCACAAGATCATACCCATACATAGTTATTTGTGCCGTTAACTCGTCAATTTTGTTACGAATGCTACGTGCATTTAGATAAAGAACTTTCAAATGTGCTTTGCGACACTTACTTCCTGCTTTTTCCTTATTTAACACTTTACCTTTTACTCCATACCTTCTGTCCCTTCCTGACATGCTTTCCTCTGTCTCCCTGCTCAGGTTCCCAACCCCCTGCCACATTAGTTTAAATCCTCCCCAACAGCACTAGCAAACACTCCCCCTAGGACAGCGGTCCCGGCCCTGCCCAGGTGCAGACCGTCCGGTTTGTACTGGTCCCACCTCCCCCAGAACCGGTTCCAATGTCCCAGGAATTTGAATCCCTCCCCCTTGCACCATTCCTCTAGCCACGTATTCATTTGAAATATCCTCCTATTTCTACTCTGACTAGCACGTGGCACTGGTAGCAATCCTGGGATTACTACCTTTGAGGTCCTATTTTTTAATTTACCTCCTAACTCCCTATATTCTGCTTTTAGGACCTCATCCCCTTTTTTACCTATATCATTGGTGCCTATGTGCATCACGACAGCTGGCTGTTCGCCCTCCCCCTCCTAAATGTTCTGTAGCCGCTCCGAGACGTCCTTGACCCTTGCACCAGGGAGGCAACACACCATCCTGGAGTCTCGGTTGCGGCCGCAGAAACGCCTATCTATTCCCCTTACAATTGAGTCCCCTATCACTATAGCTCTTCCACTCTTTTTCCTCCCAGCCTGTGCAGCAGATCCGCCCATGGTGCCAGGAAGTTGGCTGCTGCTGCCTTCCCCAAAGTCATCCCCCCCAACAGTATCCAAAGCGGTATATCTGTTTGAGAGGGGGATGTCCACAGGGGACCCCTGCACTACCTGCCTGCACCTCCTACTCTGCCTGGTGGTCACCCATTCCCTTCCTGCCTGTACACCCTTCACCTGCGGTGTGACCAACTCACTAAACGTGCTATCCACGAGGTTCTCAGCATCGCGAATGGTCCAATATGCATCCAGCCGCAGCTCCAGCGCTGCAATGCGGGCTGTCAGTAGCTGCAGCTGGATACACTTCCCGCACACATGGTCGTCAGGGACACCGGAAGGGTCCCTGATTTCCCACATAGAGCAGGAGGAGCACAACACGGGGCTGGGCTGTCCTGCCATGACTTACCCTTTAATTAATTGAACTTTAATTAAATCAAATCAATACCACCAATTTCACTCAATTAAATGAATTACTCAAGGGCCCTTGGTTACTAGCACTAGAAATTATAATCACAAAATTAAGATCTTCGAAACTTTATAATCTATGAACCTTAACTATCAAACTATAAAGTAGTATAAATACTAACCTGCCGTACTCACCCAATCAGCCGCTCCCTCCTGCCCACGTCATGTTTTGAATCGTAACGTGGCTCTGGAACGCTGCCGCCGGTCTGAGATTGGTAAACCTCTGCAAACAAAAGCCCGCGAAAGTGAGTTTAGATACTCACCGGTCCTCGGCTCTCTCCGCTCCCGACACCAGCCTCTGTAAACAAAAGCCCGCGAAAGTGAGTTTAGATACTCACCGGACCTCGGCTCTCTCTGCTCCCGACAGCAGCCTCTGCAAACAAAAGCCCGTGAAAGTGAGTTTAGATACTCACCGGACCTCGGCTCTCTCTGCTCCCGACAGCAGCCTCTGCAAACAAAAGCCCGTGAAAGTGAGTTTAGATACTCACCGGGCCTCGGCTCTCTCCGCTCCTGACAGCAGCCTCTGCAAACAAAAGCCCGTGAAAGTGAGTTTAGATACTCACCGGGCCTCCTGATATACACTCACCCCCTTTAGGTTAGAGGAGGTGGAAGGGTGGGGGACACTACAAGTGTAGTGTCTCGGGTTTAGAAACCGCCAACTTATATACAGGTAAAAAAAAAACTTACCCAGCAACCACTGCGACCCGCACTATTAAAGCAATCACCCTGTATAGCTTTTTAGCCTCGCTGCTCCACTCACTTCTCGCCCAGGTCCGCCGCTGTAAAAGAGGGGCCTACCTGGATACCGCAGGCTTTTATAGCCTCGCTGCTCCACTCACTTCTCCCCCAGGTCCGCCGCTGTAAAAGAGGGGCCTACCTGGATACCGCAGGCTTTTATAGCCTCGCTGCTCCACTCACTTCTCGCCCAGGTCCGCCGCTGTAAAAGAGCTGTGCAACATTAACCAGGGATCTGTCATGACATGTATAGTGCAGGTGATGGACACCCTCTTTCATTGAGTAGCCAAATTTCTCCATGTATGCATCGCCTCCAGGCAGTAGCGGCACAGAGCCAGAGCCTACTGCAGGATAACTGGATTCCCCAGAGTTTGCGATACCACCATGACACGCACATGGCACTGAAGGCACTAAACAAGCAGCCATTGACTTACATGCACAGGAAAGGCTTCTATTGCCAGGATGCCCAGCTCATCTACGATGCAAACTAGCCATTGTTCTCACCGTTGCAAGGAGCATCAGAGGGCATATTGTGCAGGGCGTCCTCATTGACTGATTGACTACAGCAGCAGGACCTCAACTTGTCTTCTTCTGTGCATCTCTTTGGCCCAACAGAACTTTCCCAGGATTCCTCACCAGTGTGAAGAAGTTTGAACCTACTTGAATGGTCTATTTCCAGACTTACTGTAATGTTCATAAATAACATAAATGTGGGCCCCTTAAAGACAGACGCAGGTGATAATGGCCCAGAAATTAAAGACGGAGTCTTCCTGCGGGGGTAAGGCTTCCCCGCGATATCTCACTGCGCGCCGGCTTTTTCATTCCGAGCTCGCACGAACTTGAGTTTCTAGACAGCAGCTGGGCAGTGCTTGCGTATCCCACAGGCGCAGTTAATTCGTGCGAGCTGTGGGATCACGTGACTCAGTTAGAGCCAATGGCAGCACACCATCTTTCATTCATAGTTTTCACTGCAAGTGCTGTGAAAGCTATGAATCTATACCCCCCCCAAAAGAACAGCTAAACCTCAATTAAATTTTTTAAAAAACCATCACATTAATAAAATAAGTATAGTTAAATAAATTAACCACTTTAAACAAAAAATTACATTTTTGAAAAAATTTAAAATCTTTTAAAAAGTTATAAAAATAAACTTACCTTTCTTTAAAGTCTCTAAAAAAGATATACCTGTTGAAAAAAATTCAAAATAATACTTAATTAACTACTTACCTTGTTAAAAGAGGGTCTTACGCCTCCTTTCTTTATGTGCAAAATCTTCCATGCTTACCTGCGCATTCAAAGCACTAAGTGCACTGCGTGCACGCAGCCTGTAGCGCGCACGTGGTTCACTTAGGAACCGCCCCCTTTTGAAATCACCAAGTGCCGGTTTTCAGCGCATGCGCAGTGCATGCAGAAAACCGGCAATTGGAGACAGAATACGCGAGAGTACACAGTGCGTACTCTCGCGTAGAGAGACTAATTTTTGGGCCATTGTAATTGAAAATCAGGAAATAGCAGACTTGCTAAATAATTACTTTGTATCGGTCTTCACAGTAGAGAAAGAGAATAAAGCACCAGAGATACAGGGAAACTAAAAATAAATCAAGGGAGCTACTTACTAGATTTAACATATGTATAAAAAGGATAATAGAAAAAATAATAAAACTGAAGATTGACAAATCTCCAGGACCTGATGTTTTCCACCCCGGGCCATTAAAATGAGTAGGTGAGGAAACTGCAGAAGCTTTAGTCAAGATCTTCCAAAACTTTCTTGAATCAGGAATTGTCCCCTTGGATTGTAAAATTCTCAATGCCACTCCATTATTTAAGAAGGATGAGAGAGAGAAACCAGAACATTATAGACCTGTTGTGGGAAAGTTACTGTTATTAGGGTCAGAGTGGCTGAGCAGTTGGACAAATATGAACTGATCAGAGAGCCAGCATCGATCTGTAAAGGGTAAGTCATTTCTAACGAACCTAGTTGAATTTTTTGAGGAGGTTACTAATGTGGTAGATAAGGGAGTGTCTATGGATGCTATTAGAAGGCATTCGATAAGATTCCACATAAGCAACTGTTAGCAAAAATGAAAGCGTATGGAATTAGAGGCTTCCTATTGACATGGGTCGGGAATTGCTTAGGAGGTAGGAGACCGAGAGTAGGTATAATGGGTATGTACTCTAATTAGCAGGATGTGACTAGTGGTGTCCTCTCGGGATCTGTACTGGGGCCTCAGCTTTTCACTGTATTTATTAATGACTTGGATGAAGGAATAGAGAGCCGTATATCTAAGTTTGTTGATGGCACTAAGTTAGGTGCCACAGTAAGTAGTGTAGATGGGAGCAGGAAGTTGCAAAGGAACATTGATAGAGTAAGTGAATGGGCAAAACTGTGGCAGATGGAGTTCAATCTGGGGAATTGTTAGGTCATCCACTTTGGACCTAAGTAACATAGACCAGATTATTTCTAAATGATAAAACATTAGGAACTGTGGAGGAGCAGAAATATTTAGGGGTCCAAGTACAGAAATCACTAAAAGCTAATGAACAGGTACAAAAAATTATTAAAAAGGATAATGGAATGTTGTCCTTTATCTCAAAAAGGCTGGAATACAAAGGGGTGGGAGTTATGTTTCAGTTATATAGAGCTCTGGTTAGACCCCATTTGGAGTATTACATTCAGTTCTGGGCACTGCACCTCAGGAAGAATATATTGGCCTTGGAGGGGGTGCAGCGCAGATTCACCAGAATACCGGGGCTAAAAGGGTTAAATTATATGGGCAGGTTCCATAGACGAGGCTTGTATTCCCTTGAGTTGAGTATAGAAGGTTAAGGGGTGATATAATTGCAGTATTTAAGATGATTAAAGGATTTGATAGGGTAGATAGAGAGAAATTGTTTCCTCTTGTGAGGGAGTCCAACCTTAAAGTTAGAGCTGGGCCACACAAAGGGTGGTGGAAATCTGGAACTGTCTCCCTAAAAAGCTGCTCAGGCTCGGTCAATTTAAATATTCAAAACTGAGGTCGATAATGGTCCGTTTTTTTCATTGAGAATAACGGTGAAGCTAACAGCACTCACCATTATTATGGAATAAATCAGACAGCAACCTCCGATGTACACACATGCGCAGTTAAACACGGAAATTTGGAAATTGCTGTTACCCTGCTCCTCCACAGGCTGCGTTATAACAGTACCTCGCCGATAGACTCGGCATGGAAATACATGTAAGGACGTGAAGTTGTGGTACTTCATTCAGGTGTAAGTGAACTTTTAATGGTGTAATCAGTCATAATTACTGTCAATCAACCTCTCTGGCACTGAAAATTTAATTTTTCAAGTGTGAAGTCTCATTCCTGCAGAATTTAATTAATGTTGGCGATTTTAAAAAAATATATTTTTTTTACTTTTTCTGTCTGTCTCTTATTTCCATTGTTCTTTCCCAATCTTCATTTCACTTTCTGTACATGATTTAAATCTAATTTATATTTCCTGGTTTAGACTGCAGGGCTCAGTGAGAATTCTTCAATCTGATTGCTGAGCCTCACTGTGTCTTATCCTGCTCACAGACGCCACAGATGCCCTGTAGAGGGCGCCGCGCTGGATCAGGCGCCCGATGACAGCAAGCCTACAATCAAAAGCTGGTGAAAACTCTGTGGGCAGCTGTCACTGTAGTAAACGGTGAGTGTCGTTCCTATGCCACTAACCGCAAAATCCGGGTCAAAGTTTTGTTAGAGTAAGGGTATTAAGAGATATGTAGCAAAAGCGGATAAATGGATTTGAGGTACAGATCAGCAATGATCTAATTGAATGGCGGAACAGGTTCAAGGGGCTGAATGGTCTACTCCTGTTCCTATATTCCTGTCTTTGTTCTCCGAGAACTTTTTTTCTCCGGAGTAGATAAATAGTTAGGGTGCCCTCTAGTGTCAAAGAATACATTGCAATGCTATTACAGGTTGAGCGTCCAAAATCCGGAGTTCTGGAATCTGGATTCCGACTCCGGGACGATTGGTGGCAGGGTTGTCCGGAATCCGTAAAATGGTCCGGAATCCGGACACCCTGTCAAACCGCAGCCTGGGCCCAGGCATTTCCGGACTCGGAACGTGTTTCTGATGTCCGAAGTCCGGAAACGCCCGAGCCCAGGTTGCGATATTTCCGGACTTCGGACATCAGAAACATGTTCCGAAGTCCTGAAAAACACAAAAACCGGTTCGGCCTCGGTCTTGAGGTTGCCGGATTCAGGACGCTCAACCTGTAGTACTTTTTCTTTAAAATGTTTACTTATCCTTTCTTGTTGTCGTACTCTGTGCCATGAACTTCTCCACAACTGCTGTAAAATATAACGGTACATTGTCTAACATTGTCTCCCTGCCAAGCTTTACCAGACTGGATACTATGAGTTGCTCTGAATAGAATTGGCTAAACCTTCTCACCCAGGAAGCTGAATGTGAATGGCAGTCAGATTAGGATTTGAAATCCAATGCTTCACCCCTAGGATTACATGAATTCATTTTAATCCTGCAGCTATTACATTTTAAATTTAACATTTAAAGATTTATGGTTAAATTTTCCTCTGGTCGTTAATGTGAATTAATGTGAGTATGAACAGGCAAATGGGATTTCTACTCAAACTGACTTTTGCGCTTACATCAGTAACCAGAGGAAAATATACCCCTTAATTTTATAGGTTTCTCATTATACTTCTTAACTGTACTAAGAGGAAATGTCCATAATCAATCAAATCCTTGGACTATCCTTTAACAACATTGGAGGATATGCGCCAATGTAATGCTTTAGAAAAGATAAATGATAGCGTAGTAAATGTTCAGATTTACTCTCTGTGAAGAGGGCACTAATGGCTTTCTGGAAAAGATTGGTAATGGGTCTAACAGCCTCATTGACACATAAGGAGAAAAATGATTTAGAGCTACAAAATGGGTAATGAGGAAGCCTACCGGGATGCATTCATTCCAGCCTCCCTCCCTTCATCGCTATGGTAATGAACGTTGGAGAAATAGCTTTTTTAGGCAAACTGTCCTGATGGAGTTTCACTGCAAATTCAACAACTATAATTAGACTTTAGTTTGTGAAACACCTTTTTTCTTTCAAAGTATTGAGAAAAGCAGCCCCTTTCTCTCTTCTATTTCGTACTCTTTTCTCTTTCCTTATCTCTTGTCTAGCTGTTGATGCGAACCATAAGAAGCTGATGCCAGAGGCATGGTTTTGGGCAGCACGATGCTTCTTGATACTAGTTCAGTTTCAGAGATCTGCAATAAATACTGGCCTTGCTATAGGGTTGCCAACCCTCACGAATTAAGTGGGAGTTTTCCAGAATTGAAAGATTGATCTCCTGGGCACTCCTGTGAACAGCCTGGGAGAAAAATTTGCATGTTTGCTTGGTGACCAGCGCTGCTGTACCTGGAACAGGGCAATTTTTTTCCTGCCCGGCTCCTTCCCGAGCTGGTGCAGCTGCTCCCATAGCCAGCACGTGTGTCCGCTCCGCTCACGCAATAGAGCGGTTAACGTAGCACAGCGCATTGTGGGTATCTGCCGCCACCATTGCGGCCTCGCTTTTTTTTGGTATTAGAAAGCGCTTCATTGATGAGGAGGGAGTTCAGATGGATGTGGGAACATAAGAACATAAGAAATAGGAGCAGGAGTAGGCCAATTGGCCCCTCGAGCCTGCTCCGCCATTCAATAAGATCATGGCTGATCTGATCCTAACCGCCAATCTACTATCACAGAACCATCTCCTGAACCCAACAGAATTGGACACACAAAATAGGAGCAGGATCAGGCTACACGGCCCCTGGGCCCGCTACGCTACCCACAGGGCCATGACCGATCCGAACCTAGACTCATGTCCAAATTCCTGCCCGCTCCCCGAAAGCCTTAATTCCCTTTACTTCTAGGAAACTGTCTAGGAACACTACCCACAGTTAAAACACAATTGAAACTTCTCTCTGACTGAAAACCAGAGAGTGACATTGGGCCATAGTTTGCTGTAGCAGGGCAACAAAAGGGGTCTGCTGTTAATTAGGCTTGCCCATGCCCATTTAATCGCAATGATATCTTGGACTACATGTTGCTGGAATGTGAGCTGACATCGTCGTAGCGAGGGAATCCAGGAACCTGGGACTTGAGTGAACAGGGCAAACAAATGTGTCACTCCTTAGACAATCAGATTGAAGGGCTGTGAAATTAACAGCGCAAGGACTGAGAAGCAAGTGTAAATTAGAGTGGGTGAATTCAATGTCAAATCAGGTATAGAAAGAAAATAAAGAGAGGGAAAGAAAGATTAGATTAAGAGAGAGAGAAAAAAGGGACAGAAAGGTAAAAGTAAAAAAAAAAAATTAAATGTAAAATGTTTTAAATCTCCAACAATTAAAACCTGAAGGAATGAAACTCCACACTTGTAATCGTTCATTATCAGTGCCTGAGAGGTTGACTTGCAGTAATTAACACTTAACATGACATTAAAAAGGGTACTTAGACTGACATGGATTTTTGCATTTAATTGTCCATCTGCCCTCGCCTGAAGTTGCTGTAGCATTTGCGCATAAATAACGATGAGCGCCATTAGCCTCGCCGTTATTTTGACAGCAAATTATAGGCCAATGTAAGGAGGTGAGCAGGCATACTGAGCCCATGAATTAAAGAAATAGTGGGCTGAACTTTCAACTTTGGCAGGAGCATTAAACAGGCCATAGTGGATTGGCTGCCCGTTATACACCCCGCCCAAAATTCCATTCGATTTGGATAAGAAAAAAAGGTGGGGTGTATAACAGAGGTCCAATCTGCTACCATTCATTTTACACCCTGCCCAAGTGGAAAGTTATATTCAATGACTTAGATAAATAATATTGGAGTCAATGAATTAAGTAAAGTACGGCCAGAATTTTGAGGTAAAAGTAACGGTCAGGCTATCAGCGCTCACCGTTATTAAAGAGTGAATCAGACAGCAACTTCTGGTGACCGCACATGCGTATTTAAATGTGGAAATCAGGAAGTTGCTGTCCGAGTTGCCCTGCTCTACCAGAAGCTTCTCTGCAACAGTATCTCGCCGAGAAACTCGGCATTTAAACACATGGAATGGCGTGAAGTTGCTGTACTTACCTGATAGATAACAACTAAAAACACCAGAAAAAGTTAGGGCCTGTCCATTCCAGTGTCAGTGAATTTTTAACGGTGCAATAAGTTTTAACTATTCCAAAACAAACTCTCTGGCCCTGAAAATTAACTTTTATAGTGTGGAGTCTTATTCCTTCAGATTTTAATTATTGTTTGAAATTTAAAAAAATTAAAAAATGTAAATATTTATTTTACTTTTCTTTCTCTTTTATCTCTGTCTCTCTTAATCCCATTTTTCTTTTCCTCTTTATTTCGCTTTCTATACATGATTTAGCATTAAATTAACTATTCTAACTTACAATTTTATGGGGTGGTAGCGGGTGCGATCGGTGGTAGGTTGGGTGGGAAAGTTGTTATGTTTGACCGGTTCGGGAACCCGCCGCCCCCACGTGCCATTCCCCCAGGCGTGTCTATCATCGCGGAGCCGACCCGACCGGCAGCGGCGGGCGACTGAACTGAGATGATTAACAGCTAGTTGTCAGACCCTTAACAGGCTTTTTTAACTTAATTTTTAAATTTAACTGCATGGCCACGGCAACCACACTGCTCGGGAAGAACGTCTGTCAACCTGAGGCGGGAGTTCAGTGGCCATTGCTCCAGCTGATTATTTGACAGCATCAAATGGACAGTAAAAGCTCCCACCTGACAGATGATCACTTTCCTCAGGCAGAAGCTGTTGCTCAGTCCATTTCCAGCACAGATTCTGCAGGCTGCAAGTCTTTCCAGCAAAGTCTCCATCCAGTCTCGCCTCATTGGAAGAACTCTCTCACCATTGACAGAATGCTTCTGTCATCTGTACTTCACCTGCCATCTACTCCATCAACATGGGTGCCCTTTATACTGTCTCACCTTGGTCCTCAGAATCCCACCATGATCAGCCCCAACATCAGCAGCACCAGGCACACCAGCAGCACCAACAACAACACCAACCTTCTCTGCAATCTCCTGATGCTGCACTGGACACAGGGCATCAGCACCCGAGCACATTGCTGCCCAGGAGCCAGGGATGGCCTCACCATGGCCAGATTTAGTTAACTTTACGCTGTGCACCCTGGCTGCCACATGATGTGCAGGTTGGCACCACCCCACACCAACACCATAAAGCATCCCTACAATGCCCAAGCCATTCCTTTCACACTCATCACCATTGCGGGGGGTACCGTTATGTCTCACCATTCACTGCAACTCACTAAGCCACTTCCAAAGGTGCACACAAATCTGTCCAAGAACGCAAAGTGTTGAAAGTAAAGATTTTTATGTTTGACACCACATTAACAGAAACTTTACATGAACATTAGATAAAACACCCAAGTGGCTACCCTTGTGTGTTGTTAGTTGGTATGATTGCTCTAGGATGAGGGTGAGTGTGAGGGGTGGCTAGTGAGATGTGGATGTGATAATGTAGATAGAGAGAGAGGGATGGGTGGAGTTGCAAGGTAAGTTGGTGTGAGTAAGGATGTGCAGGAGTAGGGTAGGGAAGGCAGAGTGATGGGGATGTGATGAGAGGCACAGGAGGATGAAGTTGAGTGTGACTTTGTACTAACGTTTCCTGATCTAATGAGATCATTGAAACGTTTGTGGCACTGCACCCAGGTCCTCCTGACCATATCTCTGCTTTTGACCACCTCTGCAATCTGCAACCAGGCTGTTTTGGTCACCTGGGGAGGTCTCTTCGACCATCGGAAGGGAAGAGGACCTCCCTGCGTGCTCTGACTCCCTCCATAAGCATATGGAGGGAATCATCGGAGAACCTGGGTGCAGCCCTCTGCCTCTGTGCAGTGATTGTCAGTGTTTGCAGCACTCCAATGTTGTAGAATACTGACAGCACTATGTTAGATTGAACGTCAAATCTAATGTGGCCATGGTCCCTTTAAAGATCCCGGCTGAAAATGCGTCATGAATGACGTCACCAGACCCGCTACATTTAATTGGGCCGGGTAACGCGCTGGGCGGGCGTAATAGGCCCTATTAACGTAAGCTCGTTTTCAGCAGCGGGATGGAGCCAGCAGCGGGGTCGTGACCCACCATGGCCACTGCCCGCACTGAATATGCCAAGGTGGGCAAAATTCCGGCCTGCGTGTCTCAGTAAGTATTCTTCCATCTGATTGGTTTAGGAGACACACAGTTGCCCTCTTCAAACAGATCACAGATCTCCTGTAGAGGGTGCCGCACCGGTTTGGATTTCTAATCACCGCAAGTTCCAGTGCAAAATCCCAGAGAAAGTCTGTGGGCAAGTGTAAGTGTAATGAACGGCGAGCACCATTTGTTCACCACTGACCACGAAATCTGGGCCAATATCCTAGCAAATGTGTAGAATAAATATCAGCACACATTCATTAAATAAACAATGTCGGAGCCACAGAATGAAAAAAATAATATTAAGCCAAGAGTTAATTAAACACAGCTACCTGGACTACACTTCCTCCCACCCCGCCTCCTGTAAGGACTCTATTCCCTTCTCCCAGTTTCTCTGTCTCCGCCGCATCTGCTCCGACGATGCCACCTTCTATACCAGTGCTTCCGACATGTCTTCCTTTTTCCTGAACTGAGGATTCCTCTCTACCGTGGTTGACACGGCCCTCGACCGTGTCCATTCTATCTCCCGCACTTCTGCCCTCACCCCTGCCCCTCCCGCCGGGAACCATGATAGAGTTCCCCTTGTCCTCACCTTTCACCCCACCAGCCTCCACATTCAACGGATCATCCTCCGCCATTTCCGCCACCTCCAACGTGATCCCACCACCAAACGTATCTTGCCCTCACCTCCCCTTTCAGCATTCCGTAGGGACCTGCTCCCTCCGAGACACCCTAGTCGACTCCTCTATCACCCCCAGCACACCTTCCCCTTCGCCCGGCACCTTCCCGTGCAAGCGCAGGAGATGCAACACCTGCCCTTGTACCTCCCCCCTTCCCACTCTCCAGGGCCCCAAACACCCCTTCCAGGTGAAACAGCGATTTACTTGTACTTCTTGCAATCTAGTATACTGTATTCGCTGCTCACGATGTGGTCTCCTCTACATTGGGGAGACCAAACGCAGATTGGGTGACCGCTTTGCGGAACACCTCCGTTCAGTCTGTAAGGTTGACCCTGAGCTTCCAGTCGCCTGTCATTTTAACTCACCGCCCCATGCCCACTCAGACCTCACTGTCCTCGGCCTCTTGCATTGTTCCACGGAAGCTCAGCGTAAGCTCGAGGAACAGCACCTTATCTTCCGATTAGACACTTTACAGCCTTCTGGACTCAACATAGAGTTCAACAATTTCAGATCATAACCTCGGCCCCTACCATAGATATATATATTTTTTTTATCCACACTTTTGGTTTGTGCCTTTTCCCTTTTTTTTCTCTCTCCCCCATGGCAGCTGTCTTTCATTCTGCCAGCGCATTTCACACTTCTAGAGCCATCTTTTGTTTCTTAACCTGTCCTATTACCATCTCGTCTCGCCTTGAGCATCTCTTAATGTCTCTACTTCTCACAGACCTCCCCTTTTGTTCTTTTATTCCTTCCCCCAGCCTCCAAACTTGCTTTTTTATCTATTTCATTTCCTGCTTTTTTCTCAGTTCTGCTGAAGGGTCTTTGACCTGAAACGTTAACTCTGTTTCTCTCTCCACGGATGTTGCCTGGCCTGCTGAGTTTTTCCAGCGCTTTCTGTTGTTATTTCAGTTAATTAAACAATGTTGGGGGCTGGAATTAAATAAATAATGTCAGAACCACAGAATGAAATAAATAATATGGGGGCCACAAGTTATAAGAATAATATTGAGCCAGGAATTGAATAATTAAGGAGCTGCCTAGGCCTGTCAGCAGACATCCTTGGAGGACATGAAGTAAATAAATAATATGAGATACAGACCTGAATAAATAATATTGTAACCACAGAATGAAATAAATAATATCGGAACCAGAGAATGAAATAAGTAATAACGGGTCGGGAATGAAAATAATATTGAGGTCAGGAATGAAATAAATAATAACTGAGCCACAGAATTAAGTAAATAATGTTAGGCCAAGAATCAAATAAATAACTGATTATGGTGGTGGCTGGAACTGTCAGGAGGCAATATTATGTGAAGGCAGTCCTGCTTCCCCTCGGCAGTGGAAGAATTACAAAATGTGGGGGGAAAAAAGCAGTGAATTAAATAAATAAAACAAAACAGGAAAAAAGGAAGGAATTGTGGGTGGGCCCTAGAGACTGGAGGGAGCAGAAGCAGGGCAGATTTTGTTTGAAATATTAAACATTAAAAAATTTGGGGGAGCTTAGTAGAATACAAGCTGACCAAATTTAGTTAAAAAAAACCCAAGTGAACAAACAAAATTGGGGGTGGATCTTGGTAACTCGCTGCACAATATCATCTAGTCGGGGGACCAGCATCTACACCATGACATGTAGACAGGCTATTGCCATTGTAAAAATGTTAACACAAAGGGGATGATTTTTTTGTCTCAGTACCACCCGTTTATACCTGAAAACAGGGCAGTAGAGAGACTAAAATTCGGGGGAAATAAAGGCTGACTTACCTCTGTTCCAATTTTCGAGCAGGCCTCGATTTAAGCAGCCAGCGATTCCACCACAAACAGGTTGGGCCTAATTAAAATATTCAAACTGGGTTCAACTGACATGGTGAGAAACCCCCCTCCACAAAGCCATCAGCGCTGCCACCACTACTTCCTCAACCCACCCACAAACTATTGGTGGTACAAGTCAGAAAGCTGCCATTTTCAGCGCGAATTAAAGGGATCATTAGCTGGCACTCATTTTCTTCATTCATCTGGGAATTTGTGCCTTAAAGGCTTTCCTTAAGTTCAGCTCTTTGCTTCTTGGATGTGCTCATTAAATTTCTCTGACACTGAAATATCCTGCTCTGTTTACTCCCATATGTTTACAGCCCAACACCGTTCAACCAACACCATTCCCCCCGCCCCCCCTCTCTCCCTTCCCCTCCCAAACCCCTTTGTCTGGGTTCAGTTATCTGCTCTTGTCCTCTAACCCTGCTTGACCTGAAAATGACACTTGGCTCCCTGCGTGCATCACCACAGGAAATCAATTAGGAAGATTAATTTGTTGTCTGTAGATCCTTCGGTGATCTCATCCCACATCTTCTCATCTTGCCAGCATTTGTCTACAACCATTTTGAACTGGATTGTAGAGCACAGGTGCAGCAGTTTTATATGCTTTAGCTTTGGTTAATACCACAGAATGTGTGGTTCTAATAATGGCACTGGCAATCAGCTAGGAGCATTTCTTCACTACCTTTAAAAACTGCACATGTGGAACACAATGCAATGTGACAGGTAATTTCTTTAAGTTCATTATACACCTTTCTGCATTGTCATGTGAAAATAGCAATCATCTAAAATCTCTTTGCAGGAAGACATGGTGCAAATCAAACAGTGGCAATAACAATAATGGAATCGTACCATGACAGCAACATTGTGCAAAAAGTACAAAATGAGATTTCGAGTCATTGCTATCAAGCCCCCTTGTGGTTGAGTGGGAAAATGGCTAGGGGCTGGTTACCAAGAATAGGCATTAAGTAATCTGGACGGGAAAGACAAATGATGGCACAGCAGCGATTTTTAAAAGTCTTTGTTCACACACAAAGCAAGACAGTATAGTCTCCCAAAGGACTTTAAATCCTTCACTGTGTTGGATGCTAGTATAAACACTCAGCAGTCAGTGACTTTCCCTCTTCCGCAGTGTATGTGTAGACAACTATAATGATTTTGTGATGTCTCTATTAGACTTGTCTATTTCCTGCCTCCATTTATCATTTTATAGGGTATTTAAAAAATCCATTTTCTTCACTTCTTCCAGGCTCTTTGCTACTGTTGCAGCTTCTTGCTGATGCAAGACAAGCCTCCGTCACATGCTATGTTCTGATCATAGCCCTTCCCTCCTGCAGCTTATTTAAAGCAGAAGAATGGAAGGCAATTCATTTAGCTTCCAGCACCAGCCACCTGCTGTGATACCATCCATTCACAATATCTCATACTCTGCATAACTTTAACATTACAAACACTCATACCTTTCTTAACAGGCTCCAATATATCTTATTTAAACCAATGTATACAAAGGAATGTACAACTGAACATTATATTTGCACAGTTTCTCAACAGGGGAATATTTTCACTTTGAAAATATAGTGGAGAACTTTCATTTTTAGCTCGAAGCCGGAGGGGGAGCCTCGGTCACCGCCTGAAGCTGGAGGAGGAGCCTCGGTCACCGCCTGGAGGAGGAGCCTCGGTCACCGCCTGAAGCTGGAGGAGGAGCCTCGGTCACTGCCTGGAGGAGGAGCCTCGGTCACCGCCTGGAGGAGGAGCCTCGGTCACCGCCTGAAGCTGGAGGAGGAGCCTCGGTCACCGCCTGGAGGAGGAGCCTCGGTCACCGCCTGAAGCTGGAGGAGGAGCCTCGGTCACCGCCTGGAGGAGGAGCCTCGGTCACCGCCTGAAGCTGGAGGAGGAGCCTCGGTCACCGCCTGGAGGAGGAGCCTCGGTCACTGCCTGGAGGAGGAGCCTCGGTCACTGCCTGGAGGAGGAGCCTCGGTCACCGCCTGGAGGAGGAGCCTCGGTCACCGCCTGAAGCTGGAGGAGGAGCCTCGGTCACCGCCTGGAGGAGGAGCCTCGGTCACCGCCTGGAGGAGGAGCCTCGGTCACCGCCTGGAGGAGGAGCCTCGGTCACCGCCTGGAGGAGGAGCCTCGGTCACCGCCTGAAGCTGGAGGAGGAGCCTCGGTCACCGCCTGGAGGAGGAGCCTCGGTCACCGCCTGGAGGAGGAGCCTCGGTCACCGCCTGGAGGAGGAGCCTCGGTCACCGCCTGGAGGAGGAGCCTCGGTCACCGCCTGGAGGAGGAGCCTCGGTCACCGCCTGAAGCTGGAGGAGGAGCCTCGGTCACTGCCTGAAGCTGGAGGAGGAGCCTCGGTCACCGCCTGGAGGAGGAGCCTCAGTCACCGCCTGGAGGAGGAGCCTCGGTCACCGCCTGGAGGAGGAGCCTCGGTCACCGCCTGAAGCTGGAGCAGGAGCCTCGGTCACCGCCTGAAGCTGGAGGAGGAGCCTCGGTCACCGCCTGGAGGAGGAGCCTCAGTCACCGCCTGGAGGAGGAGCCTCGGTCACCGCCTGGAGGAGGAGCCTCGGTCACCGCCTGAAGCTGGAGGAGGAGCCTCGGTCACCGCCTGGAGGAGGAGCCTCGGTCACCGCCTGAAGCTGGAGGAGGAACCTCGGTCACCGCCTGAAGCTGGAGGAGGAACCTCGGTCACCGCCTGGAGGAGGAGCCTCGGTCACCGCCTGAAGCTGGAGCAGGAGCCTCGCCCCAAACCGGTGTCAAGAGGCTTGAACCATTTTCTGCTTCAGGCCTCGTTCAAATGTAGCCAGCAAGCTGCGGTGCCACCGGGCGCTCCGCTACAGCTCACCAGCGGTGGGAGGGTGGGAAATCGTCCGGTTTCCGGGCAGAGATGACTGGCAGGTTGGGCCTGGGCCTGGGGTGGGGAGCTGATCCCAGAAGGGGGCTAGAACAGGCCCGCAGCGGGTTGCAGTATTTTTGTACAGCCAGGAGGAGCACTCCTGCCTTCCCTGGTCCCACAAAAATAAAATAAAAGAAAGGTTTGGTCCACTTTCTGGAGTGTCCACTCACGGTCCATTTAAGGACTGTCGGTCAGACTGCTCACTGCCTGTACAGAGGGATGGAGAGTGCACTGCCTATGACAATTTGCATATTTAAATATTCTCCTGCCAAAACAGGCAGATTTGCTGTTCGCTCATTTACATGGCTGCCTAAAATTGCATCATGTGCATCCAAGGGATGGTAGAGCTGCAAACCAGCTTTTCAACTACCAGCAGCCTGTCGTTCAGGCGAGAAAGGGGCAAACAGCAGTTTAAAGTCGCCCCCATATAGCACCAAGATCAAAAACATTGCTGTCTAGTCATACCCTTAACATATTGGGCCGGAACTTGCGGTCCTGATGACGGTGAACTGGCAGCGTACGCCATCATTTCGCCTTTGAAACTGACCGCCACTTCAGGATTTAGCGCAGGCACAGCCTAACACAGAAATCCTGAAGTTGCAGTCTGTCATTCACTGCTTCTCCACAGGGTGGGCTGTTGCAAACTCCCCCCAGAGCTGGCAATCAGTGTAATATGCCAAATCATGCAAACTGACAAAAACTTCAGCTCTTCCACAGTAATATCGCTGTTAAATACCCCATTAAACGTTAGACCCTTTTGGATTAGGTGTAACTGGGGTTTAACAGCGTATTGACTGCTAAACAAAGGTTATGACCCTGAAAAACTAATTTTAATTTTGTGGTGTGTCAAATTTATCCATTTTAATAAAAATTAAAATTTTTAAGAAACTTTAAAAAAGAATTTAATTTTTTTTAAATTTGTTCATCTTTATTTCAGGTTTGCCTTTTTCTTATGTGAGAGTCTCAATCTTTGTTTTTGTATCTCTGACATTTTTAAAAATTTAGAATCAAAGGAGCTTACCCACTTCCTGGTTCACTGTCTGTGAGAATTCTGCGTTTTGATTGGCTGCGTAGACAGCCTGTTGACGTCACAACAGCTCTTCGCTGGGATCCCCATTAACTTGCGTTGATTTCAATTACGTGTCGGAAAAGCCGAACTTCTTGCCACAGAGATGGCGAGATCTTTGTGCGGAGCTTACTTCGGGGCCAGCAGCGAACGCCTTTGCTTTGCCGCTGACCGCAAATTATGGGCCAATATACAACACTTAACTTAAATCTTTTTCTTACACATTTTTTTACATAGGATATTGGAGAAATTGGAGTCTAGAGGTGGCAGAAGTGTGGATAAGAATTTCAGCAGCAGTAGAAATGAAATAAGAATGGAGACAGGTGATGTTGCGAAAGTGGTAAGCAGTCTTGTTGAAGGAGAGGATTTGTGTTATAAAGCTCAGCTCTGAGTTGAACACTTGGTCTGGTTCGCCCTGAGTAAGCAGCCAGGGAAGTGGATGGAATTAATGGAAAGAGAGCAGAATTTTTGAAGGGAGGTGAAAACAATTGCTTTGGTCTTCCAGATGGAGGAAATTCTGGCTCATCCATGACTTAATGTGAGACAGGCACATAAGCAGCTGTGGGGTTGAGGCAAGTCGTGGAAAAGTTACCTCCCCCCTTCTCACTGTCCAGGGCCCCAAACACTCCTTCCAGGTGAAACAGTGATTTACTTGTACTTCTTGCAATTTAGTACACTGTATTCGCTGCTCACGATGTGGTCTCCTCTACATTGGGGAGACCAAACACAGATTGGGTGACCTCATTGCAGAACACCTCCGTTTAGTCCGTAAGGGTGACCCCGAGTTTCCGGTCGCCTGTCACTTTAATTCTCCGTTCCACTCCCACTCTGACCTCTCCGTCCTCGGCCTCCTACACTGTTCCAATGAAGCTCAACGTAAGCTCGAGGAACAGCACCTCATCTTTTGATTAGGCACTTTACAGCCTTCTGGACTCAACATAGAGTTCAACAATTTCAGATCATAACCTCGGCCCCTATTCTTTTTTTTTCCCATTTATTTTATTTTATATATTTTTTTCTCTCTCCCACATGGCAGCTGTCTTTCATTCTGCCATTTACACTTCATCGAGAGCCATCTTTTGTTTCTTAACTTGTCCCATTACCATCTCCTTTTGCCTTGCACCATCTCTTAATCTCTCTTAATATCTCTTAATCTCTCTTAATGTCTCTTAATCTCTCCTGCATTCCATCCTATCACAGACCTTCCCTTTTGTTCTTTCCTCCCCTCCCCCCTCTCCCTGCCCCGACACTTGCTTAAAAACATTGTTCCATCTCCAGTTTTTTCCAGTTCTGACGAAGGGTCATCGACCTGAAACGTTAACTCTGTTTCTCTCTCCACAGACCTAAGTATTTCCAGCATTTTCTGTTTTTATTCCAGACTTCCAGCATCCGCAGCATTTTGCTTTTGTATTAGTGGAAAAGTAGAGTTGGGTGTCATCAGAATACATATGGAAGCTGACCTCATACCTGTGGATAATGCCATTGAGTGCTATAATGTAGATAAGAAAAAGATGAGGCCAATGATGGATCTTTGGGAAACTCCAGACATAACGAAGCGGGTCAAGAAGAGAATCCATTACTAGAGAAGTGCTGGGTGGATTAGGACAGGTATGAGTAGAACCATGCAGGAACATTTCCACATAGATTGATAACGAAGGGAAGGCACTGGAGGCAGATTGCATGGTTAACTGTTAAACACCCTATGGAGAAGTTGATGAGGACAAGGTGGGATAATATGCCATGGTTGCGATCACAGAGGATATTGTCAGTGACTTTAAGCAGGGGAGTATTGGTGTTATGTGCAGAGTGCAAATTGGACTGAAGAGATCTGAACAGGGATTTGTGAGAGAGCTGACATGTTCAACAGCCTTGATGAGGAAAGAGAAGTTAGAAATGGGGTAGTAATTGAAGAGGATGTATGGCATGGGCTTTTTGGAGTAAGGATTATGATGTTGATTTTGAAAGGGAGAGGGATGTGTCAAAGTAAAGGGAGCCATTGATGATGTTGGCAAGTATGTGGGCCAGGAAGAGTAATTTGAGTTATCAAGAGTTAAAGTGAGAGGAGATCAAGGAAGCAGGAGATGGATCTAATGTCTTGGAGAGATGGGGCAGATGCTGCAGATTGACAGAGGTCAGGGCTAAGGCAATGACTGATAATTGCATTCTTTGATCTGAGGCCTCGGGCTCAAATTAGCTAACAGGTGCTTTCACTGCTGGAGAAGAGGGTGGTCGGTAGGAAGGAAAGATGAGAAAGAGAGGAAATATAGAGCATCCTTCCATTCTCCCTAAAGGTTCAATATGCAAACAGAAGAGTATTTCTGTCTCATTTGCTAAGCAGAATTTGCAGGAAGACCAACTTCAAATGTTCTATCATTGTGATCATTTGAGACATGAACACTTTTACAGTAGTCAAGCAAGGTGCCTCAACAGCAGTGAAGATCCATTAATTCTTTTAACCATTGTTAACTGGGAGGTTTTTCCTATTGAGGCAATATGGAAAGGCTCGGTTGCCGCCCTGCCCCCCCGCTCCCCCACCCTACACCCCCCACACACTTATTAACTCCATTGTTTTACAATGATATACTGGATTTGGTTGATCTGCAAGATTTCCTGGGTTTAGGCTATGATTCACCTTATTTATAATATAACATTACACATCTCTTGAACAAATTATTTCCTAAAAGCAGTTTCCAGATATTTGCACCTGCAACCAGGAGAGTGAGGTTAGCAAAGTCTAAAACTTACCCTTGACTGCTGTACACAGTACTCCATAATCGGCCAGTCCTCAGCATGATTCAAACAGAGGAAAATTAAATACCTAATTTCCACAAATCTAGAATCATAGAATGGTTACAGCACAGAAGGAGGCCATTCGACCCGTCGAGCCCATGCCGGCTCTCTGCAAGAACACTTCTGCTAGTCCCACTCCCCCACCCTTTCCACGTAGCCCTGCAAATTTTTTCCTTCAGGTACTTATCCAACTCTCTTTTGAAAGCCGTGATTGAGTCTGCCTCCACCACCCTTTCAGGCAGTGCATTCCAGATCCTAACCACTCGCTGAGTAAAAAAGTTTCTCCTCATGTTGCCTTTGGTTCTTCTGCCAATCACCTTAAATCTGTGTCCTCTGTTTCTCGACCCTTCTGCCAATGGGAACAGTTTCTCTCATTCTATTCTGTCTCGACCCCTCATGATTTTGAACGCCTCAATCAAATCAACTCTCAACCTTCTCTGCTCCAAGGAAAACAACCCCAGCTTCTCTAATCTATCCACGTAACTGAAGTCCCTCATCCCTGGAACTATTCTTGTAAATCTTTTTTGCACCCTCTCTAAGGCCTTCACATCCTTCCTAAAGTGCGATGTCCAGAATTGGACACAATACTCCAGTTGAGGCCGAACCAGTGTTTTATAAAGGTTCATCATAACTTCCTTGCTTTTGTACTCTATGGGCTGGATTTTGCCAATGAGGAGCTTATGGAGGCGGGACTCCCACTTCTCGGGTTTTAGTCCCGCCTCCATCGACTTCTGGCCAACCCATGCTATTTTCCCTTGATTGACCTTGTTAAGCCCACCAAGGGGTTTAGCAGGCCAATTAAGGGAAAGCCGGTGACAGAGAACGTCAGCGTATGATGTTTCATCTGTCAAAAGATGAATTGTCATTGTTTTGTGCACATATACCCCCAGGTCTCTCTGTTCATGCACCCTCTTTAGAATTGTACCCTTTAGTTTATATTGCCTCTCCTCGTTCTTCCCACCAAAATGTATCACTTTGCACTTTACTGCGTTAAATTTCATCTGCCATGTGTCCGACCATTTCACCAGCCTTTCTATGTCTTCTTGAAGTCTATCATTATCCTCCTCACTTTTCACTATACTTCCAAGTTTTGTGTCATTTGCAAATTTTGAAATTGTGCCCTGTACACCCAAGTCCAAGTCATTAATATATATCAAGAAAAGCAGTGGTCCTAGTACCGACCCCTGGGGAACACCACTCTATAACATCCTCCAGTCTGAAAAACAACTGTTCACCACTACACTCTGTTTCCTGTCACTTAGCCAATTCCGTATCCATGCTGCCACTGTCCCTTTTATTTCATGGGCTTCAACTTTGCTGGCAAAACTATTATGTGGCACTTTATCAAACGCCTTTTGGAAATCCATGTACACCATGTCAACTGCATTGCCCTCATCAACACTCTCTGTTACTTCATCAAAAAACTCGATCAAGTTAGTTAAACACGATTTGCCTTTAACAAATCCGTGCTGGTTTTCCTTAATTAATCCACACTTGTCCAAGTGTCTGTTAATTTTGTCCCTGATTATCGTTTCTAAAAGCTTCCCCACTACCGAGGTTAAGCTAACTGGCCTGTACTTGCCATCAAGCTCCATCTAACATTAAGAGCACAAAACAGATGAAATTCAGCCACCAATCTAACGATGTTTTGAGTGACAAGCAGTCCTGGGGATGAAACACATTGATCAGAATAATATTTTCAACTGCTTGAATTATTAGGCCATCAACACACTGTGTAAGTATGATATTTATGGATTCAGTTAATTATGATTTTAGTTCAATTATTAACAGAGGGCAAGTATTAACAAGTATAATTAAACTCATCCTCAATCAGACCCTTCACCATCAGCAGTATTATGGTATACTACATATAATTTGCCCATCTGATAATGATGAATAACTGAATGCAGACTGAATCTGTTTGCTGTAATGGGAGTCCTATGGTCTCCTTGGGCCACGTTCTTATTTTCTGAGGCTAGACTCTGAAAATCCTTTCAAAGCAAATGTGAATGGAGAGACCAAAAAAAATATTGAGACACAAAGAAAGGCACATGCCGTGAAGTCTCAGAAATACAACTAATTAGGCCTTCTTCAGTAAGCCCCACTCAGCATCTGATTAAGCAAGACAACTTGTAGCCAATAAATACTTTTATTTCATGCACAGTACATTTAAGTTATTAGCAGGTTTACTAGTTGTTATATATTACTATTTGTTATTTAGTCTTGGGATATGGACATCGCTACCAAGATAGGGTTGTCAGCTCTCGTTGGACATATTCCTGGAGGCTTGATCACATGACATAAGATCATGTGGCAGCTGATCGCATGACTCGGATGTCATGACACTTGCCCGCAGTTTGCAAACAGTAAAGGTTAAGGGGGAAAAATTCAGTTGGATTGCGCCTCCCGTTAGCGCCTTAAGAGGGTGCTAATGGGGCGCAAAGCAACTAGCACCCGTGCGCAGCGATCTTTGCGCCGCTCACGAAATTAACTTGACATTTTGCGGCGACGCTAAACACTACCGCCACGATCTCCTGCGCCGGCCGATCATGACGTCAGTCGAGAGTGCAACGCCCCGGTAGCGCCCCAGACCGGATATTGAGTGGCGCCCCCTGTCTGACCACCTGCCGCTAGCAACGACAGGTTGAGGGGAGCGTTTTGCAGTCAGGAAGGGACTGGGGGAGCGCTATTTAAAGGCGACCGCTTCCTGCCTTTTTTTGTCGGCGAAATTTTTGCACCACGCATTCTGAGTAAGAGAGAGAGACTGCAGGAGATATTGGCCCAAAAATTCGTGAGGAAGCCTTCGTGCGAGGGTAAGGCCTCCCCGCGATCTCTCACTGCGCGTTGGCTTTTTCAGTTCCAGCTCGCACGAACTTGATGTTCTGGACAGCTGCTGTGCTGGGCTTGCGTATCCCACAGGCGTAGTTAATTTGTGCGAGCTGTGGGATCACGTGACTCAGTTAGAGCCAATGGCAGCACACCATCTTCCATTCATAACTTTCACATAAGTGCTGTGAAAGCTATGAATACTATAGCCCCCCAAAAGAACCGCTAAACCTCAATTAAATTTTTTTTAAAAACCATCACATTAATAAAATAAGTATAGTTAAATAAATTAACCATTTTAAATAAAAAATTAAATTTTTGAAAAAATTTAAAATCTTTTAAAAAGTTATAAAAATAAACTTACCTGTCTTTAACGTCTCTAAAAAAGATATACCTGTTAAAAAAAATTCAAAATAATACTTAATTCACTACTTACCTTGTTAAAAGTGGGTCTTACTCCTCCTTTTTTTATGTGTAGAATCTTCCGTACTTACCTGCGCGTTGAAACCACTAAGTGCACTGCATGCGCGCAGCCTGTAGCGCACACGCGGTTCACCGAGGACCCGCCCCCTTTTCCATTCACCAAGTGCCGGTTTTCAGCGCATGCGCAGTGCATGCAGAAAACCGGCAATTGGAGACAGAATACGCGAGAGTACGCAGTGCGTACTCTCGCGTAGCGGCACTAATTTTTGGGCCATTCAAAGCTGTGTTGAGGAGTTTTGGGTACTGAGCAGCACTTTGCAGGTTCTTTCTGGTTTGATCTTCCTTGCATTGATTTAGGAGAGAATATGGGGGCTGCAGTCTGAGCTCTTTCCCTGGGCCGCTCCATTGTTCTTTCCAACAGATTTGATGTACAGGTCTCTCCAGGCCGAGATTCAAGGCTGCAATGAGCAGGATGTGGATGTAGAGCAAATCGACCCTCGCCTTTAAGAACTGGCCGGCGCCAGTGTGTCTGTGTTCCATTGCTGACTGACATCACATGAGCTTCGCCAGCGCGCTGAGGTAGCGCCTCGCTCCTCGGCCTTTGCGCCTTAAGACAGATGTGTAGCGCCTGATTTAGCGCTCCAATCACCTCCAGGGGCGATAAAAGTCAAGCTTGCAGTCGGAGGCAATAATTAGTGCCAGGCACTAAACTTTGCGCACGGCCGATAATGGCGCCCCAAACGGAGCGATACTGAATTTTTCCCCCTAAGTGTCTTTGCTCATAGTTTTGTGGCAACAGTTGTTGCGCGAGAAGTTCTGAGAACCAGAAGGCCGCCTGTGAACAGGCGAAGAAAGTGCACAGGTGGCAACTACCGATGAGAAGCTCCCTAGTAAGGAGGTCCTGGACAAGAATTAGTTAGACTAGGAGACGTGGAGGCAAGGCTCGGTTTCAGCACAGGAAGGATGCAAGCAGGAGGAAGAGCATGTAGATGCATCTCAAATTCAGAAGGAATAAGAAAGTTGACATTCCCATAACAGTATTTATTCAATCGGAAGACAGGAAAGGATGTTTAATCTGATTGGATAAAAGAAAGAAAGACTTGCATTTATATGACATCTTTCACGACCACCGGACGTCCCAAAGTGCTTTACAGCCAATGAAATACTTTTTGAAGTGTAGTCACTGTTGTAATGTAGGAAATGCAGCAGTCAATTTGTGCACAGCAAGCTCCCACAAACAGCAATGTGATAATGACCAGATAATCTGTTTTAGTGATGCTGATTGAGAGATAAATATTGGCCAGTACACCTTCTTCGAAATAGTGAGCGGGACTTGAACCCACAGCCTTCTGATTCAGAGGCACAGATGCTACTAACTGAGCCACAGTTGACACTGAGGATAAGGAGATACACGGTTGCTTGTCCTGGTCACTCAAGTCCCATATGCCCTGTTTCCCTCGCTGCACCGTTATCAGCTCACACTTTTAGCAACTTGCCACGAAAAAAATTATAAAACCAAAACATGCAAGGGCAAGTCTAACCAATGGCAGACACCGTTAGATTCACTCCTACAGAAAATTATAGCCCGTTACTTATGTAACAGTTAACTGTGTTGTCCTAAAACAACATATCCTTCTACTCACCTCAGCAATGTCATGGGAGATCTCCAATGTAATATTTAAAGTGTTTTTCTGTTATACCTGAACTTACCTATTGAAAATCCTTACCATTGCTGGAGTCCTCCCGCGTCCATCTTCAAAGTAATTGGCACTGTGGTGCTGTAGGTGAGTCATCCTAACTTACACCTTTAAGCTGGGAGGCTCTGGGCAGTGTTCTCACAGCAACAAGGTTATTTATTAAAACACCCAAAGCACTTAAGAAAATGAAAATTGGTTCCTGCTGAAAGTCTAGCAAGAACATGGCTTTTATGACTGCAGGGGGCAGGATTCTCTATATAGGAGTTCCCCATGCTCCCACCCTGACCAAAGCTGCAACTGGCCACTGCATCTTCTCATTTCCCCAGCCCGACAGAGCAGCCACCAACTGCTGCACTCCTGCTCCTGCCATACATAACCCCACAAACCATAGGAACAGGAGTAGGTCATTCAGCCCCTCAAGCCTGTTCCACCATTCAACTGGACTATGGCTGATCAAACCGTTCCAGACTCTGCACCATTCCAAGCCCTGATCCCAGGTTTCCATGAATGCCATGCTAAAAGCCAGTTCCTGCTGTGAGAACATAAGAAATAGGAGCAGGAGTAGGCCATTTGGCCCTTCGAGCCTGCTCCGCCATTCAATGAGATCATGGCTGATCTTCTGCCTCAACTCCATTCACCGGCCCTATCGCCATATCCCTTGATGCCTTTACTAGTCAGAAATCTATCGACTTCTGTTTTGAATGAGCCTCCACAGCCCTCTGGGGTAGAGAATTCCAAAGATTCACCACCCTCTGTGTGAAGAAATTTCTTCTCATCTCAGTCCTGAATGGCTTGCCCTTTATCCTGAGGCTGTGGCCCCTAGTTCTAGACTCCCCAGCCAAGGGAAACATTCTCCCAGCATCCACCCTATCAAGCCCTGTAATAATTTTGTATGCTTCAATGAGATCCCCTCTCATTCTTCTGAATTCAAGAGAATACTGGCCTAGTTTACTCACTCTCTTCTCGTACGACAGTCCTGCCATCCCAGGAATCAATCTCGTGAACCTTCATTGCACTCCCACTATGGCAAGTATGAGCAGAATTACTTAGTTACTTAAGTGTTTTAAAGATATCACAGAGGGACCTGGCTTTGACATTATGGGGTGGGTGGAGACTCCCGAAAGAATTTTGTATATAGATAGCTGTTTAGACAAAACAAGTTACACAGTGGGAAGACAATATAGATTTTTAATTCCTCTTGGAGAGGACGGTAAGGATTCTTGTTAATCCCTAAAGCCCTCTCCCATCTCCACCAACAAGTGCCTGTATATTCTTCCTAAACTCCAAGCCCTCCTACCACTTCTGCCCCACCAAACACCCAAGCCTTTCTCCCTCTCTCCTACTGCCTCTTACTGCTCTCACCCATTCCTAGCACATATGCCATTGGCAGGAAAAACGAAGGCTGCTCAGGGCAGCAGGAGTCAGCAGGAGGGAATAAGGGCAGGAATTGGCTTTTAGCATTGCAGTCGTGGGGACCAGGCCTTGGACCTATCTGTTTCCCTCCCTTGTCACTTCATGCTCTTTGCTGCCACATTTTCCCGCCACCAACCAAAGTACCAGTAAATTCCCCCTTTCCCTCTTGCCATGTTTAACTGCTACTGCCCCCAACCACGTAAGCACTTATATCTTTGTACCACATGCTCACCGATCCCCCAAAAGACAAAACCCATTCCACTCCACCCCCCACCCCTGCCCCTGTACCCAGGACTCAACACCATGCTCTCATGCCCTGACCCACCACTCCCAGTTCAACACAATTGTGCCCCTTTTCCAAGTGCTGCCAGATCCCACAACTTTGACCCAGTTCTCACAGAACATCACGCCCAGCGCAGGACCAGTATTGCCATATCCAATCTTTATTTCTCCCTAATTCTCACACTCCCTGAAACACTTTTCTTCTGGCGGGGGAATCCAGAACAAGGGGATATCATCTTAAAAGTAGATCTAGGCCATTTAGTGTGAAATCAGGAAGCATGGTTGGTGGAAGGTTGCTGACTTTCAGTGGGGCATACTGAAAATGGCCTTGCAGGTTGACATCGAGCAGCTCTGGCCCTGGAAGGCCCGGCTGCAGACTGCACCACCTCAGCATGGGCGGCAGCAGTCTGGGCTGGCTGGCTGACGGCAACGGTACTGATGGAGCGGCAGTGGTGGGAGGATGAATGCTGTTCATCCTGAGAGAGGACAGCAGGATCCTGCCACTTCCCACCTCCACCTCAACATTCCTAGCCATCGGTTGGAAGACAGATTGCTGGACTGATGTGATACCCTGCAAGCCCCTTTCCACACTGGTAAATGCAGCCACGATGGGAGCAGTTTGAGCTTGCGTGGCAGAAGTCTAACCTTCCACTGCAGCACTCGGATGTTGGGTGGTTTCTGCTTGTGCTCCAAGACAAACTGAGACATCGGCCATCAGACGCTGCATCATGGTTGGGCCCACAAGTGCGTTAATGGATCTGCTCAGCCCTTCTACTCTGGAAAGGATGGGCTCCAAGCTCTGCACAAAGCCCTGTGTAAGGCTGGAGCTGGCCTCCTCCATGCTCCTTGATATTGCATTCAGGTTTTCTGGCAGGCCTGCCAATGCACCAAGCATTTTGTTGTGCACACCCATCAGCATTCTTCTGTTGACCGCCTCATTGAAGTCCTCATCTGAGTCCTCTGCAGCAAAACTCGTGTGCGACCTCACCCTCTGGGGAGCTGGCACCTGAGCTACCCTTTCCCTCTGCCCTGGCTGGAGGCCACACGTGTCCAGTGACTCACCACATGCAGATTGCCGCCTCTATGCTACCCTCTGAACTCCGAGCAGTGCCAGTATCGGTGATGGTGGCTGTGAGTGTCAGATCAAGGGACGGTGTTTCTTCTTCTTCATCATCACTCTCCTCTCCCTCTTGTTCTTGCAGCACTGGCTGGGCCGGTTGGATTTCTTGCGTAACTGAAATAAGAAAGTCACAAAGGTAGGGTTGTGGTGAGGGGAGGGGGGAAAGCAAGAGGTGCATGCTTACAGCATGTGCAGCTTGGAAATCAGAAGAGATTGTGGGATGAGGGGCAAGTGGGATGTGAGAGGGAGGATAACGTATGAGGATACCGGCATCTTGTATTCTTTCAGCCCCGCCGCTGGCCACGGTCTCAGCGATGCCCCTCCCAAAAATGGCCAGCACCATCTCCTCCATGGAGGTGACGTTATGCAAGCGTGCCTGTCCCCTGCCGATTAGGTGCTGCTGATGCCAGTTATAAGCCACCTTTTCCTGTAAGAGAAAGGGAAGTGTGTCAGTGAGTGTGGTGCAATGTGTTTGGGTGACGTGCCTCTCATGGTTGAATAGCTGAAAGTGTGTGCAAGCTGTGAGATGTGGGTGTGAGGCTTGCAGCAGTGGTAAGTTTGTGAGGGTGAGGTGAAGCTATGAATATGAGGTATGAGTCGTGTTTGCTAGAGATTGTTGGTAGGTGAGTGATGGGGATGTGGTGCATTGAGCAGTGTGTGAGGCTAGTGGTGCAGTTGGTGGCAGATGGCATTTGAAGATAAATTCACTGATCTTGACCACTTGTGTTAGGTCATTAAACTTCTTCCTGCACTGCTGACATTCACCACAGTAGCTATCTGCTCCCACTGCAATTTACACTGTTGCCTGGAGGGCCTCCTGGCCCCCTGTGGAAAGAGGACGTCTCTCCTCCTATCCACCTCCTGCACTAAGGCCTCCAGTGCTGCATCCGAGAACCTTGGTGCATGCTCTCTCCCCTGTTATGCCATCATTAATTGTTGTTCACTGTCTTCCCCAACCAGTTCAATGAGCTGATGCAGGCAGAATGCACCTCCCCTTTAAGAGGTGCAGACTGCCTTTAAGTAGTAGCTAGCTTCACACAAACTTGGGCCCACTGCTGAGCATTCAGCCACTCAGCAGCACGTTCAGCAAGGGCTGAATGCCACAATCATGGAAATGAGAAGGCAGCATGAAGTTCGGGTGCTGCGTTGCATTCCTCTGAACGGGCATGGGTTGATCGTGCATCGCGCTGCTTGCGCCCGTTTTCGGGGGCAAACCAATTTCAAGGCCTCTCTCTGTGTGGAAGCTGAGTCAATGGAAATGTTCAAGACTAAGATGGATAGAGTTTTGTTAGTTAAGGGTATTAAGGGATATGGAGAAAAGGCGGGTAAATGGAGTTGAAGTACTGATCATCCATGATTAATAGAATGGCGAAACAGGCTGGACGGACTGAATGGCCTAGTCCTGTTCATATTTTCTTGTGTAAATACTTCGAAACCCCGACTCCTCTCCCATATATCACTTTATTCTATATCTTTTCCCTTACCATTCTCTCCTTTATTAATATCCTAACTCTCCTATACCTGCCCACTCCGCAGCCCACCCAAATCTTTAGTACACACCACCAAATGCTACAACCCCTATCTATTCTCCTCCATCATCCCTTCACTTTTCACCTTTCTGTCACTTAACCCAAATTCCCAGTTTACCATCCACCCACCACCAATGACCTGTAGCTGCATTCTTTTCTGTTCCTTCCTTCCCTAATGTTTTATACTTCCCCACCACTCAACCCAAACTCCCCAAAACTTCCACCTCTGCCCAAAACACCACTTACCCGTCACCCCCATCCTTACTGACCTAAATTTTCTCCCAATACTTAAGCACCTCAGATTTATATTCTTGCCCTTGTCTTTTACTCCCTCCATGGCCTCGCCCATCTCCATCTCCGAAACCTTCCCCCCCCCCCCCATATCAACCATCTAAACTTCTACTCTTCTAATTTCAACATCTTGCATCTCCCTTCCTCTCACCATTAGCAGTCAACCCTTCTGTCACCTAAGTCCCACTCTCTGAATTTCCCTCTTTAAACACTTCCACTTCCCCACCTCCCTCTTCTCCTTAAACCCACCTCTTTGACCAAGCTTTTGGTCATCCCTCCTAATCTCTCCTTCCTTGGTTTAGTATCCACTTTCCTCATGTCTCTGTCAAGCACCTTTCTAGATTAAGGATATTTTGTACAGGCAAGTTGTTGTCATCACAGAGTGGCAATACATTTAATGCAGCATTATAATCTGAAAACCTGGGCATTACTACAAACATGAAATTTACATGTAACATACAACTAATATACCCAGAACATTCTGTAATAGAAATGCAATTCCACTTTTTCAGCCATTGTAACTCAGTGGCTCTGGTACGTACATGGGATAAAACAGCATATCATCTGAATCCAGTGAGAAATGCCAGAGGAGATCTGCTAGATTGTTAATACAAATTGAGGTTTGCTTAATAGGAACAAAATACCACTTCAAAAAATCCCCTACATAAAAATTGTTAGAAAAAAGTAATGTTATGCTTTCTCTATAAAAATAGAAATAAATAGAGGGGGTAATTTTAACATGGGTGAGTGGGTGGGAATGGGTGCGGATGGGGGGTGGGGGGGTTAAATGGGAAAAAAAAATTGAAGCGTGTTGGGAAGCCAGCTCCAACCCGCCGATTTCCAGGTTTTACGGGACAAGGATTGGCAGCCAACCCGCTCGCTGGAGGTGGGTTGACATTTGAAATATGTTATTGAGGCTGGAAGCCTCGGATTTAACCTGTGGCCGGCCAGGATTCTTGAGCTTCGAGGACAGCCTCAGGGAGCACTCCTTGAGGAGCAGGAGTGCTTCTCCCCGACACCCCCCCAGCTCCCCCACCATCAGACTCCCCCATACAAACCTCCCTGGGATCGGACACCACCTACCCCGGGAACGGGGATCGAACCTCTCCCTGGATCAGCGATTAGACCAGCCACCACCCCCCAACACCGGGGTTGGGGATCGGATGCCCCATGGGATCGGACCCCTTCCGGGATCAGGGATCGGACCCCCCTTGGGATTGGAGCCACTTTCGGGGTCAGGGATTGGACCTACCTGGTCATGCGGCCTCCTTTGGAGCATTCCCCGCCCAACTGGAAGCCAAGCTTGTTAATCAGGCTGACTTCAGGGCGGGGAACCTGTCAATGACGAAAGACGCACGCTGTGGAGTTAAATCCCTCCCAGAGTTTCCGCTAGGTTGCGCTGATTTTTCCAGCCCAATTTGCCCGTAATCGGCCAAGCCAGCAAAATAGCAAGGTAATTCAAGCACAAGTTACATCCAGCGTAAATCGAATTTCTGCGATCTTTAACGCTGGCTTAAAAACATCATGTTGGAAGCCGGTCCCTCCCACAAAACTGGCCACGCCTGTAGATCAAATTAATCAGCATTGGGAGTCTCCGTTAATTGGGCCCATTTCGTCCCTTCGAGGAGGCTCTTCAAATTCAACTATTTTTTTTTAGGTGCTAATAGGCACCTTTTAAAAGTTAAAAAAAATTAAAAAGTATTTAATTTGCTAAGAAACTGACTGGTGTACACCAATTAAACTAGTAAATGGTTCTGTGTAGTTTTTTTAAAGTCATTTTCAATTATTTAAAATCACGTTACTCACAGGTGTTGGACTAGACACTCTTATTAAAAATGCTTATTTTTTGTAATAACCCATTTTCAGCTGTATTAATAAAACTGCACCAGGTTACCACTCTTAAATATATCAAGGAATATTTTTTAATGCAAGGGAAAAAAATATAGACAATTACGTTCTAAAATGTTGCCTGATTCATGGAAGATTTTATGTTTGTGATTATGCAAATGAGCTTGAGCAGAAACTTAAACCATAACTTCACTTCGGAAAACTAGCGCAATTTTGAGCACAATTTGCATCCAGATTGCCGATTGCGGCCAATGTGGAAACTCTACCCCTCTGAAAAGAGTGTGCCACAAAGGCATGTGGTAGAATTTGTTCTTTTCAGGATATACAGACTACTCCTGAATAACTGTCATGTTTGTGCTGAAAAAAAATTATACAATCATTCGAATTAAGCAATGCAAATAACATAGCAAAGTTTAAAATACTGTTAAAAATTGAATTATTGGATAATTTGAGTTAAATGACTTTGAATTAAGAGGCACAGACTGTATAATTAATACTGTGCCTGTATATTAAAAGCCAAATGATGTATCCATGTAGAGTTTTCTTTCCTATACTTCAGAGATATTAAATGCTTTTAACTGAAGTACCAGATTTTGGAATAAAACTGGACACTAGAGGAGCTTTGGACAACTTTAGCTGCATTGTTTGGTAGTATTCTGGCCTCTCTCATGGTCCTCTGATGTGATATTCTTCAAAGCTGAGTCTCTTGAAGAATTGCTGCCGACACTTCCAGTTATTCAGTCAGTTCTTCTGAGCAGCCTAGAATTGAACAGCAGGTGTAATTACCACAGATAAGGAACTACTGAGATGAAAGCTATGCAGGAAGGTGGTGATGAGATGAGACTGTGATAGGGCAATGCTGCTTTGCATATACACTAAATGCTGCCACGAATAATACAATTCAGCGAGTGGATCATTGTCATGGGATATATGGAAAAAATTTTCACTCTGCAAAAATGAAGAAAGCAGCTGAACAGAAAGCATTAGAACAGCGCTCGGAACTCGTAGCAGCGATTGAACTCCAGCTGTTTTGTGATAGCAGGCAGAAGTGATAGGTTAATTCATTTCAGTTTTGCAATCCTCTCTCTTATTTTTCTCCCACTTGTTAACCGCATCTATCCATGTTACCCCATTCAGGTATTTACAATGCCATTGCTTGCCAACTGAATGGTGTTTGAAAGGAATCTCCCTTCAGCAAATTGTCTCTCACTTCCTCAGGTGGCTTCAGAGATTAGCAAAAACTTGTTTAAGAACACAGGAACAGGAGTAGGCCATTCAGCCCCTCGAGCCTGTTCCACATTTTTAGCATTAGGAAATGATAAGAGTGTGATGTGTCAAGGCTGGAATTTGAATTTTGGTCTCCCAGTGTACAGCATTGTCAACTAGCACTATTACCACTGGGACATTTTGATTGTCAGTCCTGGAAATGGATGCCACTTTTAGAGATGCCATGACACAACTGATCTCCTTTCAGGTATTTGTTTTCAATTGTGCTTCAATTCCAATTCAAACCAACTATGAACTACTAAAATTGCTTTCAGTTATTAGTAAAAGTAAGTACTTGGCTCTAATGAAAGAGTTTTCAGGTTTTGAGTGTGCAAGACAGGTTTTCATGTTCCTGAGCCTAAGTGCAGCTCATAGATGACAGCATTGCCGTCAGAACTTGCATTCATACTGCACTGGAATGTACTTCCAGAAGGAAGGATGTGCACTAGTCATATGACTGAGCACTCTACCATCTGGATACCTTGCTTCCAGGAGAAGGCTGCTCAGAACCATCACAAGTGTATGTGCACTGGCCGGGGACCTGCTGATTTGAATTATCTGTCATAACTTGAAGAGGTGGCTCTTGGCATTTTTGACCCAGAGGAAGGCGGGGTGGGAGGAAGCTTAGAGAGGGGCTGCCTTCTTCCAACAAGTATCCTCATTTGTTAGAACCTATTTTTGGGTGCATAATCATCAGCAAGCACGAAGCTTGTGCCTCAACCAGGAGGCTGGAGTGTTGCCCGAAATTAAACCTCGGGCCTCAGTTGAATAACTTGGTCAAGCTACCGGTGCCTGACGTGGCTTCAGAGGCAGCTCGGACATTGGTGTTCCAATTTTGGCCAGCTTCCTTGCCAGCAGCGGCCCTCAGCTAAGTCCCAGGAGAGGGGTTAAAGAGAATGGGAGGGGGCTGATCACGGAGCAGCAGCGGCCCTCAGGTTTGCTGTGAAGCTGGGAGGAGCAATTCTACTCCTCCTGGTCCCTCATTAACATATGCCTAATACTTGTTTTAGGTGGCCGTCAGAGCGCCTGAAAATTTGCATCACCCAATATGGGGTCCGACGTATCTCAGGCCCCCTTGGAGACAGCTCCAAAAAAGGCCTGAAAACTTCGCAATTTTTTAGTGGACACAAAGAAAGAAAAAAAGAAAAGACTTGCATTTATATAGCGCCTTTCACGACCACCGGACGCCTCAAAGCGCTTTACAGCCAATGAAGTACTTTTGGAGTGTCGTCACTGTTGCAATGTGGGAAACGCGGCTGCCAATTTGCTCACAGCAAGGTCCACAAACAACAATGTGATAATGACCAGATAAGCTGTTTTTGTTGTGTTGAATGAGGGATAAATATTGGCCGTGAAGCAGGCAGAGGATGGTGACAAACTTTTGAGGGCAGCCGAATTTGAGGAGGACACTCCATAATCCCTCATGGTTGACAGTGTCGAAGGCCTTTGTGAGGTCAAAGAAGGCCATGTACAGCGGTTGGTGCTGTTCCCTGCATTTCTCTTGCAGTTGACGCGCGGTGAAGATCCTGTCCATTGTGCCCCTTAGTGGGTGGAATCTGCATTGCAACTCTGGGAGGAGCTCTTCAGCCACTGGGAGAAGGCGATTGAGGAGGATTCTTGCGATGACTTTCCCTGTGGCAGACAGCAGGGAGACTCCTCTGTAATTACCGCAATCGGACTTGTCACCTTTCTTGAAGATGGTCATGATTACGGCGTCTCTGAGATCCCCTGGCATGCTCTCCTCCTTCCAAATAAGAGAAATGAGTTCATGTATTCGCGCCAATAGTGCTTCTCCGCCATGTTTTAGCGCCTCAGCGGGGATTCCGTCTGCTCCTGAGGCCTTGTTGTTCTTCAGTTGTCGGAAGGCCTTTTCAACCTCATGCCGGGCTGGGGTTGTGCTGAGGTGGTGGCAGGTAGTATGCTGCGGGATGGAGTTGAGGACACTCGCTTCGAAGACAGAGTCTCGTTAAGGAGATCTTCGAAGTGCTCCTTCCAGCGGGCACTGACTGCCACTCTGTCCTTGATGAGTACCTCGCCATTCTTGGCCCGCAGTGGGGTAGGACCTTGGGTGCTTGGGCCGTAGGTGGTCTTGACTGCGCTAAAGAATCCACGCACGTCGTGGTTGTCGGCTAGCTGCTGAATCTCCTGCACTTTCTCCACCCACCATCTGTTCTTTAGGTCGCAAGTTTTTTGTTGGACCTCGGCCTTCAGGTGTCTGTAGAGCTGCTTTCTTGCTCTCAAGTTTTGCAAGCCATGATCCTGACCAACGGATCCACCACAGACCCAATTCACGTATGGTCCGGGGTCAAACAAGGCTGTGTCATCGCACCAACGCTCTTCTCGATCTTTCTGGCTGCAATGCTCCATCTCATCCTCAGTAAGCTCCCCGCTGGAATGGAGCTAATCTACAGAACAAATGGGAAACTGTTCAACATCCATCGCCTCCAGTCCAGATCCAAGGTCGTCCCATCCTCTGTCATCGAATTACAGTATGCAGACGACGCTTGCGTCTGCGCACACACTGAGGCCGAACTCCAAACCATCATCAACACCTTCACCGAAGCGTACGAGAGCATGGGCCTTACACTAAACATCCGTAAGACAAAGGTCTTCTACCAACCTGGCCTCGCCACACAGAACTGCTCCCTGATTATCAAAATCCATGACGAGGCCTTGGACAACGTGGACCACTTTCCATACCTCAGGAGCCTACTGTCAACAAGGGCAGGCGTCGATGACGAAGTCCAACACCACCTTCAGTGTGTCAGTGCAGCCTTCAGTCGCCTGAGAAAGAGAGTGTTTGAAGACCAGGACCTCAAACCCAGCACCAAGCTCATGGTCTACAGAGCAGTAGTGATACCCGCCCTCCTGTATGCTTCAGAGACATGGACCATCTACAGCAGGCACCTCAAAGCACTGGAGAGGTACCACCAATGCTGCCTCCGCAAGATCCTGCAAATCCATTGGCAGGATAGGCGCACCAATGTCAGTGTTCTCGCTCAGGCCAACATCCCCAGCATCGAAGCTTTAACCACGCTCGATCAGCTCCGATGGACGGGCCACATTGTCCGCATGCTCGATATGGGACTCCCAAAACAAGCGCTCTACTCGGAGCTCCGACACGGTAAGAGAGCCCCAGGTGGGCAGAGGAAATGCTTCAAGGACACCCTCAAAGCCTCCTTGAAAAAGTGCAACATCCCCACCGACACCTGGGAATCCCTGGCCCAAGACCGCACAAAGTGGAGGAGAAGCATCCGGGAAGGCACCGAACACCTCGAGCCTCTTTGCCGGGAGAAAGTGGAAGCCAAGCGCAAACAGCAGAAGGAGTGCACGTCAACCCAAGCACCCCACCCACCTGCCCCTTCAACCACCATCTGCCCCAACTGTGACAGAGACTGTAGGTCCCGCATTGGACACATCAGTCACCTGAGAACTCATTTTTAGTGTGGAAGCAAGTCATCCTCGGTTCCGAGGGACTGCCTAAGAAGAAGAAGAGAAGAGAAATATTGGCCAAGACACCAGGGATAACTCCCCTGCTCTTCTTTGAAATAGTGCCATGGGATCTTTTACATCCACCTGAAAGAGCAGATAGGGCCTTGGTTTAACGTCTCATCTGAAAGTCGGTACCTCTGACAGTGCAACACTCCCTCAGCACTGCACTGGAGTGTCAGCCTAGCTTTATATGCTCAAGTCCCTGGAGTGGGACTTGAACCCACAACCTTCTGACTCAGAGGCGAGTGTGCTACCTACTGAACCACAGCTGAAGAAGCAGGAATGTGGGCCAATGTCTGCTTGCTGTCCCCCGTCCACCAGCGCCTCCCCCCAGACTTACCTGGGGGCTTTGGCGCTGTCCGATATTGGCTAGACACAGACAGGCAAGCTGCATCAGGGCAACTCACCCGCAGTTTGCCTGAATTTTATTAGTTCCTGGGATGTGGGCGTCGCTGGCAAGGCCAGTAGTTATTGCCCATCCCTAATTGCCTTTGAAAAGGTGTGGTGAGCCACCTTCTTGAACCGCTGCAGTCCGTCTGGTGATGGTACTCCCATAGTGTTGTTAGGGAGGGAGTTCCAGGATTTTGACCCAACGACTATGAAGGATTGGCGATATTTTTCAAGTCAGGATGGTGTGTAACTTGGAGGGGAACTTGCAGATGATGATGTTCCTATGCGCCTGCTGCCCTTGTCCTTCTAGGTCGTAGAGATCGTGGGTTTGGGAGGTGCTGCCGAAGAAGCCTTGGCGAGTTGCTGCAGTCTATCTTGTAGATGGTACACACTGCACCCACGGTGCCCTGGTGGTGGAGGGAGTGAACGTTTAAGGTGGTGGAAAGGGTGTCAATCAAGCGGGCTGCTTTGTCCTGGATGGTGTTGAGCTGCTTGAGTGTTGTTGGAGCTGCACTCATCCAGGCAAGTGGAGAGTATTCCATCGCACTTCTGACTTGTGCCTTGTAGATTGTGGAAAAGCTTTGGGGAGTCAGGAGGTGAGACACTCACCGCAGAATACCCAGCCTCTGACCTGCTCTTGTTGCCACAGTATTTATGTGGCTGGTCCAGTTAAGTTTCTGGTCAATGTTGGGGGATTAGGCGATGGTAATGCCGCTGAATGTCAAGGGGCGGTGGTCAGACACTCTCTTGTTGGAGATAGTCATTGCCTGGCACTTGTGTGGCACGAATGTTACTTGCCACTTATCAGCCCAAGCTTGAATGCCGTCCAGGTCTTGCTGCATGCGGGCTTAGACTGCTGCATTATCTGAGGAGTTGCGAATGGAACTGAACACTGTGCAATCATCAGCGAACATCCCCACTTCTGACCTTATGATGGAGGGAAGGTTATTGATGAAGCAGCTGAAGATGGTTGGGCCTAGGACACTGCCCTGAGGAACTCCTGCAGTGATGTCCTGGGGCTGAGATGATTGGTCTCCAACAACCACAACCATATTCCTTTGTGCTAGATATGACTCCAGCCAGTGGAGAGTTTCCCCCCCGATTCCCATTGACTTCAATTTTACTAGGGCTCCTTGATGCCACATTCGGTCAATTGCTGCCTTGATGTCAACGGCAGTCAATCTCACCTCACCTCTGGAATTCAGCTATTTTGTCCATGTTTGGGCCAACGCTATAATGAGGTCGGGAGCCAAGTGGTCCTGGTGGAACCCAAACTGGGCATCGGTGAGCAGGTTATTGGTGAGTATGTGCCACTTGATATCACTGTTGACAACACCTTCCATCACTTTGTTGATGATTGAGAATGGACTGATGGGGCGGTAATTGGCCGGGTTTGATTTGTCCTGTTTTTTGTGGACAGGACATACCTGGGCAGTTTTCCACATTGTCGGGTAGATGCCAGTGTTATAGCTGTACTGGAACAGCTTGGCTAGAGGCACAGCTAGTTCTGGAGCACAAGTTTTCAGCACGACAGCCGGAATGATTTCGGGGCCCATAGCCTTTGCTGTATCCAGTGCGCTCAGTCGTTTCTTGATGTCACGTGGAGTGAATCGAATTGGCTGAAGACTGGCTTCTGTGATGGTGGGGACCTCAGGAGGAGGCCAAGATAGATCATCCACTCATCACAAAGAATTTACAGCACAGAAACAGGCCATTTGGCACTACACGAGCCTCCTGCCACCTACCTCATCTAACCCGATCAGCACATCCTACTATTCCTTTCTCCCTCGCATACTTATCTAGCTTCTCCCTAAATGCATCGATGCTATTCGCCTCAACAACTCAATTTCAGAACTGTTGAAAAATCATCGATCTGAAACGTTGGCCCCAATATTAACGCGGGGCCGTGAACAGAGTGGAGGGGCGATAGTGGGCGCCAAACAAGCAAAATCATGGGATGAGTGGGAATTTCCGATTTCAACGGGGATGCCTCATTGTCATTTTACTTCTGGGTTTTGCATCTCCAATGGGCATCAGCGGGCGAGACGCAGACCCACATGACACAATTTCACCTCATCTATTTAAAGGTCCAGGTCACAGATGCAAAGGAAGAGGAAGTCTGGAGATTGATAATGAGGTATATAAAGGAGAAAGCTGAAGGACATGTCTGTCAGGGGAGCAAAGGCAGCACCCAGGTTCAGCGAGCCATCTCTGGATGTTCTGCTGGGTGCAATAAGTGCTAGGAGGGAGGTCCACTTTCCCACCAATCGGAAAAAGAAACCTGTTGCCATCACAAAGAAGACATGGCTGGAGGTGGTACAGGAGGTAAGCAGCAGGAGCGTGACCATGTTGACCTGGATCCAGTGCAGAACGCATTGTGCGGCCCATCTTCCTCTTCCTCCTCGTCCTCCTTGCCATTGGAATCCTCATCAGATGAGGAGTCGTGAGAGGCTTGTTCCTCCTGCACCTCTAGTCCTCGCTGCTGCCCTATGTTGTGCAGAACACAGCACTTCACGAGTATCCTGGAAACCCTCGCTGGTGAGTACTGAAGGGTGCCTCCAGACCTGTCCAGGCCCCTGAAGTGCAAATTCAGCATTCCAATGGCATGCTCGATGACACATCTGGTTGTCATATGGCTTGTATTGTAGCACTCCTGGTTCTTATGGGTAGGGTTCCTCAGAGGTGTCATCAGCCAGGTTTGAAGGGGGTATCCTTTGTCCCCTAGCAGCCACCCTTTAAGGCTGGTTTCATGTCGGATCATGTCGCGGATGTGGACTATGTAAGATTCTCAAAATTTACAGATCCCCAAAACCTAAGGAAAAAAGGACTTTGGAACTATTACAGGGTGGTGAAATGCAGTTGGGCCTAACCTAAGGAATTTAAGACCAAAAATCAAGTTTTGGCATTTTAAAAACATGTCTGGGCCTGTAAAGGGACAAGAAGGTGTGTTCGACCTCTGTAAAAGCAGTTTGGCTATTGCAGTTAATTACACTGTCTGGGGAACCATCATGACCTCACTCAAAACCCCAGCAGATATTAACATTTTGACAATAGACCCTGGGAGAAGGCAGTCCCACCCAAAACACAGGCCCCATCAAAACCTATCACAGGACCCATCAAAACCATGCATATTAAAAACCACTCAGACCCATTCTATAGAAAGATTGAGTCCAGCCTAGAAAACAAAACACAAAACCAATCAACTGTAATCAACCCAGGCGATCAACAGGACGCAAGCCATCCCAAAAGCCATTTGACACTTACAGAACAGTTACTGGTAACTAGCCCGCCAAATTCAGACAAAAAACCGAGCAGATTTGGCGCGCAGATAAGGCCATGTTCAATGGGTGAGATTGAAGGCCTGTTCAAAACCAGTTAACACGCTAGTAAAGTCGTTACCGTTAACGAGCCCTCCAAAATCTTACAATGCACAGATAAGGAAGCTTCAATTAGTATAATTGAAAGGCTGTTTTCTCAAGAAGTCAGTTCAGCAGTTACAACAGTTCAAGTTCGAGTTCTCCAGTAGAGTTGAACGGCAGTTCAAGGAGACAGGCAGTTCAACAGTTACACAGCAGCAAGGAGTTCAGCAAGCAGTCCGGCAGAAGGCAGTTCCACAGTTCTGCAAGAAGGCAGTTCCACAGCTCTGAAGAAGACAGTTCAACAAGACGAGGGGGCAACAGAAAGAAGTTCAACAAAGAAGGCCAGCAGCTCCAGAAGCAGGCCAACACGCAAGAAGAGACCAGAGCGACCGCCTCAGTGTCCATCAGACACCTCGCGGCAACAAGGGCCTTACGAAACTTTTACTCAAAAGACTCTAAACCCTAACTCTCAACTGTCAAGGATTCGTTTGGTGAGCATTATCTCTGGTTCTCTGGAGTCCAACCTAGCTAGAGAAGTGGGATTGGGAGGGGTGAAGTACTCTTTTAATGTTATTTCCCTCGCTTGTACCGAAGTGTTCCCCACTTTTAGAGTGTTAAGAGTGTTTGTGTTGTGTTTTACTTTCTTGAATTAAGATCGAAGTTCTTTCATCAAACTCAGTTGTCTGCTGCACCTTTTATCACAACCCCCAAATAAGTCCAAGGTCGAGAACCAAGGGAGTGGGAGCGATTCGAACCGCTCAGAAGTCAGAGGTGAAGCTGACACAAACCACCACCCCCTACAACTACAATAGTATGAAAGCATCATGGCAGCTCCCAGGGTGTCTGGGGCAGACCTACATGATCCTTTTTTGTGGTTGCACACCAGCTGCATATTAATGGAATAAAATCCTTTGTGGTTGATGAATGCTCCTGGTTGATCAGAGGTGGCTCAGATTGCTAAGCATGTCTTGTCGATGACTCTCTGCACCTGTGCCAAGCCAACCAGAGATGCAAATCCAAGTGCCCGCTCATTCTGGCTATTGTCATCACAGGAGAGGTTTACGTACCCCCTAACAATGACAAACAATCCATCCATCGCCTGCCTTATGCAATTATGTGCAGCCGACTGCGAGACCCTCGCTATGTCTCCGGTAGCACGCTGGAAGGAAACAGGCACAGAAATTGAGGGCCATGGTGACTTTCACAGCCACTGGTAATGCATGGCCATCAGGTCCAGGAGGCAGCAGGCCTTCAGGCTACAGAGGTCTGCCACCACCTGATGTGACAATCTCAGCTTTCAGAAGCACTGTTCCTCCTGTCAAGGAATCTGAGCCTTTGTCTGTAGACCCTGTTAGATGGGTGGGAACTTCTGCGAGCTCATCCACTCTGTTGCTCCTTTTTCTGCTGGCCACCTGCAGCTCCCTCCACAGCAGGCCCTTGCTGCTGATGATCCTCATTCTTCTCCTCTTCCTCAGTCCAATTGAGAGCTGCCATGGCACCACCCATTGTGAGCTTTTGTGTGAACACCTCAAAACTCTACAAATAAATCTCTTACCCCAAGTACACTCACCAAACCGTATCCCACAGGAAACTGAGAAAGCAGCTGTGACCACTGAACCTTTACTGACATCAGGCCACTTGACATTTAACCACCCTGAAAAAGTGTAATCCCACCTGGGCTTCCCTGGCGACTTTCCCGGCCCTGGGAAACCAGTGCTGCACCAGTTAATTTCAATTTGGGCTGCCAATTTCATTATGGGAGCCCAAATTAAATATGTTAATGAGTGCGCCATCTCTCCACAGCGGGACACTCAGATGCCCCGATATCCACTGCCGTGACACCGGGTAGGGAGTAAGGTTCCACGAATTTCACACTTTCAGCCCCCCCCACCCCCCTCGCCTGGCCCTCTCCTGCCCATCATGGGGTGGCTAATATTGAGTCCGTTAACTCTGTTCCTCTCTCCACAGATGCTAACTGAACCTACTGTGTTTCCGGCATTTTCTATTTTTATTTCAGATTTCCAGCATCTGTGGTATTTTGCTTTTGTTTTAAGTATTCAATATTTCTGCCATTTTGCTGTCATTACTTATTTGTTTGTCTTGTGCATCCCTTCGTGGCCCTATCCCTATCCTGATTTTCCTTTTGTTATGTATGTGTCTGTAAGATGCTTTGCTATTTCTTTTTATATTGCTTGATAACTTAATTTTGTAGTTCCTCTTTGCCTTCCTAATTTTTTTAAACTTCTTTCCTAATCTTTTCTATTCCCTTTTGTCATCCTCTCCTTTATTGTCTATGTACTTATAGAGTATGCCTTTTTATTTAGTTTCAATTTTGTCCTTATCTCTTTATTCATCCATGGTTTTTCATTATTGACTAGTTTGTTCTTGCTTTTTAGTAGAACATATTTCTCCTGTACTCTAAGGATCACCTTTTAAAATATTTCCCACTGCTGTTCTCTCTCTTTATTTTTCAATTTTTTTCCAGTTTATCGTCCCTAGTTCATCTCTCATCCCCTCAAAATTAGCTTTATTCAAATCTATTACTTTGATCTTTGTCTTACTTATGTCTTTCTCAATCATTATCTTAAACCTTATTATGTTGTGATCATTATTGCCTAGATGTTCCCCAATGCTTAATTCTCTTATCTGCTCTGGTTCATTTCCCATTACTAGATTCAGCAGTGATCCTTGTTTTCAAATCCCTTCCAGAGCCTCACCCCTTCCTATCTCTGTAATCTCCTCCAACCCCACAACCCACCGAGATATCTGCACTCTCTAATTCTGTCCTCTTGAGCATCCTCGATTTTAATCGCTCAACTATTGGTGGCCGTGCCTTCTGTTGCCTAGACCCTAAGCTCTGGAACTCCCTCCCTAAACCTCTCCACCTCTCTGCCTCTCTTTCCTCCTTTAAGAAGCTCCTTAAAAACTACTTCTTTGACCAAGCTTTTGGTCATCTGCTCTAATATCTCCTTATGTGGCTCGGTGTCAAATTTTGTTTATAACCTCCTATGAAGTGCCTTGGGATGTTTTACTCGCAGGTGGACATAAAGGGCTGGATTTTGATACTGGGGTGGGTTGGGGTCGTGTCATCCACTTTTCGTGTTATCCACCCGACTGCAATTGGATGTGGGAGATTGATGCAATTTTCACCTAATTGGGCAATTGAGTTTCAGCATGTGGGAACCCATGAACCAATTAGTGTTTTTAGTCTGAAAGTCGCCTCTGATGATGTCATCATTGCTGCTGCATTGAAGGTCTTCAAAGACTGCCTGGCCTTTGCTGTGAGAGGACCTGCATGCAAAATGAGCAGCAGCAGCCCTACAGCCAGCCAGCCAAATGTGCTCCCACCAGGTTTCACATTCGTGGTTCAGAACAGGCGTGCTTCACGTAGAAAAAAGGGTTAAAATCACAAAAGCCTTTCAAAATGGCATTATAGAGGCAATTTAGTGCTTGTTAAGGGCCTTAACAGCCTATCCCATCTCTTAGAGGCGGGACGGAGTCGGGACCAGCAGACACGATTTAATGAAAATTGCGTGGAGGCGGGATGGAGGCGGGCTTGTGTCCGCCCGCCAGTTTTCGCAATTTTAACCCCCCACACGCCTCCAAACCCACCTCCACGGGTCAATGAAAATCCAGCCCATAAGGTCCCAAGTCACTATTTCGAAGAAGAGTAGGGGAGTTATCCCCGGTGTCCTGGCCAATATTTATCCCTCAATCAACATAACAAAAACAGATTATCTGGTCATTATCACATTGCTGTTTGTGGGAGCTTGCTGTGCGCAAATTGGCTGCTGCGTTTCCCACATTACAATCGTGACTGCACTCCAAAAAGTACTTCATTGGCTGTAAAGCACTTTGAGACGTCCGGTGGCCGTGAAAGGCGCTATATAAATGAAAGTCTTTCTTTTATTAACGGTGCTATATAAATACAAGTTGTTGTTTTGTTGATTCCTCTCTTGTTGGGCTTCTTACATACTGGGAGGCTAATGATTGGTGACCAACAGCCTTAATCATAGCTTTGGACCATCACTGAACACCTGCAACGGGTTTCAAAAAATGTACAGTACATTTCCAACCTCTTTACACCAGTGGTTGAAGGATTTTTACAACATGGTGGGGGTTAAAGTTGACCACCTGGATAGTAGTTTAACTGATGGGTGGGGGATGGAAGCGTGGAATGAAACTTGTATTTGGAACAGGGTTCCCCACTCCTCCCACACATGAGCCAACATTAGTTTTACTCTACACTCCATATTGTCCCTCTGACGATACCCATAGCAGGTAACAACTAACCTATCTATCGCCTGACTGCACTAAATAACATCATCTTACAAACAGACAAGCACTCAATTACTCTTTTCTCCATATCAAATTTAAAAAGTGTCAGGATTATGTAAAAAACCTAACACAGAGTAATGTATGCTTCAGAATGGGATATGAAAAACATTTTATGCCCGAATAACCTGGATAACTCAAAAGGTTTTGTCACCAATGAATTATACATGAAGCATTTTCTGCATCCGACTCTCAAGCATACACTGCCCTCTCATTATGCAGTACTATAACTTCAGAACATCTGTAGTCTCAGGAGTGTTCAGTAAGTCAGATGATGCATTCATCTCTGCAGATCACTGTTTTGACCTCTGTTGTTGACCAATTCATTGCGGATACGTTTCATTCTTCTCGCTTTGCGTTTCATTCTACATTCTACTGGGGAAGCTGGATAAACACATGAGGGAGAAAGGAATCGAAGGACATGTTAATGGGGTGAGATGAAGAAGGGTGGGAGGAGGCTTGTGTGGAGCATAAACACCGGCATGGACCTGTTGGGCCGAATGGCCTGTTTCTGTGCTGTAAATACTATGTGATACCAGACAGTACATGACTTCCTTGAAGACTGTTTATTTTGCAGAAGAGTGCACTAAACATCAATAATAATTAGGGCTTCTTATACAGGTGAGTAAATTAACTGCTTGTCACTGATTGAATGTCAGAAAATGAATTAGATGACCAAGTGTCACTCCTTCGAATAAGGTAATATGAAATAAGATGGTTTTGTGATAAAACAAATGTTTTCATCTGAGACTTAACTAAACCCCTAGTAGACCCTGGTTTACATTAATATAATAGTTTATTGTCACAACCGTCATGTACCTTGATCCTAGTTGACATTACCAGCTTTCAGAAATAAAACACTATGAATGGAGTCATGGGGACTTAAACTGGCCACATCACTCAAACATATTGCAGGGCACTCACTGACACACTTTCCTTTTTCTTGCAGGAGAAGTTGGCACATAACAGGAGGCAGCAGGAAAGAGCTGGAGGAGGACAAGTGTGCCTGCATGTTCGAACCCCCATGGAGGAGAGGGTGCTGGCCATCATGGGAAAGGGGCATGGCCACTGGCGGGGCTGGAAGGATCGATGATGAGGGTATCTGCATACCCAATCCTCCTTCTCTCTTCCCACTTCTCCCTCATTCCACAATCTCTTCAGACTCACAAGCTGCAGATGGTGTAAGCACGTACTTCTCACTTTCTCCTCTCCCCTCACTACAACCCAACCCTTGCACCTTTAAATACCCCAAAACTGGAACATTCCCAGTCAGAGGAGGAAGAGGAAGACAATGAAGATGAAGAGACACCATCTCTTGATCTTAAACTCATAGTCACTAGCTCAGAGACTGACACTGTGCATATTTTAGACGCTAGACTAGAGGAGGGATCTGCACATGGTTGGACACCGGGCACAAGTGTGCAGGAGCCCATGCCGGGGGGCGGGGGAGAAGGATAGCGCATCTGTCAGCTTGCTGGAGGGCAAGGTCGCACACTAGTTCTGCTGCAGAGGAGTCAGATGAGGACTTTGATGGGCCAGGTTGGCGTTGGCGAGTGCGGTCTTGGTGGAGTCGAAGGCGGCTGACGCGTCTGCCGTCCATTCGACCGCCATCTTGCCGCTCCTGCCCCAGAGGGCTTCATACAGGGGCCTCATGAGGGACGCCGCTTTGGGGATGAAGCGGTTGTAGAAATTCACCATCCCGAGGAACTCCTGGAGGCCTTTGATGGTGGTGGGGCGGGGAAATTGTTGGACGGCCTGCACCTTGGTGGGCAGGGGAATGGCCCCAGCATGGCTGATGTGCTGGCCGAGCAAGTCGATCTTGTCCAGGCCGAACTGGCATTTGGCTGGGCTGAGGATGAGCCCGTGGTCGCTGAGGCGCCCGAACAGGATGCAAAGGTGTTCGAGATGTTCCTGCTTGGAGGAACTGGCTACCAGGATGTCGTCCAGGTAGACGAACAGGAACTTCAGGTCCCGAAGGACCGAGTCCATGAGCCGTCGGAATGCCTGGGCCGCATTTTTGAGGCCGAAGGGCATCCGCAGGAACTTGAAAAGGCCGAAGGGGGTGATTACGGCTGTCTTGGGGACGTCCGCGGGGTGGATGGGGACTTGGTGGTAACCGCGCACCAGGTCGGCCTTGGAAAAGACTGAGCGGCTGGCCAGTCTAGCCGAGAAGTCCTGGATGTGCGGCACGGGGTACCGATCAGGGGTGGTGGCGTCGTTGAGGCGGCGGTAATCCCCGCAGGGGCGCCAACCCCCGCCTGGTTTGGGGGCGATGTGGAGTGGGGAAGCCCAGGGACTGTTGGAGCGGCGGATGATGCCGAGCTGTTCCATGGTGGCAAACTCGGTCCGCGCGATCTCCAGTTTGGCTGGGTCCAGCCTGCGGGCGTGGGTGTACACTGGGGGGCCTGTGGTGGGGATGAAGTGTTCCACCCCGTGTCTGGCGGCCTCCGCGGAGAAGGTCGGATTGGTAAGGGCCGGGAATTCGGCCAGGTGTGCCGAGTAGTCATCCGTGGCCCGGGCGTGGCACTGTGACGCCATGTCGGCGGGTTGATGGGGGGCCATGGCGCCCAGGATGGGGGACATGTTGTTCATGTCCACGAGGCGGTGTTGAGGGAGGTCTACCAGTAGGCCGTGAGCGCACAGGAAATCTGCGCCGATGAGAGGGGAGAGCACCTTGGCAGTGATGAACTCCCATCGGTAGTGGCGACCAGCGAGGTCGAGGGTGACTATGCGGGTGCCGTACGTCCGGATGTCCGAGCCGTTAGCAGCAGCCAGCGCCGGTCCTCGTTTGCCCTTTTGGATGTCGAGGCTGGAGGCCGGGATGATGCTGTGCTGAGCTCCAGTGTCGCACAGGAACCAGCGGCCGGTTTTGTCATCCGTGACGTACAGCAGGGAGCCTGCGTGGCCCACGGCCATCGCGGGGGCTGGTACGGGGGCGGACTTGAAAGAGCAGGGAGGTGTGCACCGTTGTGCCCTGGCGCCGAACTGTGCATGGTAGTAACAGTGGCCCAGGTTAGTGGGGCGCGAAGGCCCCGTGAGCCCAGTGGCTGGGCCTTGTGGCCGCGTGGTGACTGGTGAGGGGCGCGCCCAGGCAGTGGCTGCCAGGTCCGGAGTGACGTCGCGGCTGGAGTGAGCGGACAGCAGCTTGTCGGCCTCATTGGCCAGGGGTTCCAGGTCCGTGAGGCCGGACGCCACAATCGTTAGGACGGATGCTGAGAGGTAGCTGGCGGATGAACAGCGTGCGGAAGAGGGATCCGGGTGGGCTCTCGTCGGTGAGGGAGAGCATGTGGGAGAGGAGGTCTGACGGTGAGGCATCACCGAGGCCTGGAAGGTCGAGGAGGTGGCAGTTTCGCTGGTATGTCGAGGCCGTAAATTTTTTAAGGAGCGCGGCCTTAAGATGTGCATACTTGCCCTCCTCTGGTGGGTTCTGTAGCGCTGTCCAGACCTTCGTAACTGTGGAGCTACTGAGTGGTGTGACAAGGTAGTCGTACTTCGTCCCATCTGTGGTCATGTGTCGCAGCCGGAATCGGGACTCGGCTTAGAGGAACCAGGCTTCGGGCTGGTTTTCCCAAAACTCCGGCAGTTTCACGGAAACTGCGTTCATGTCCGCCATTGCAGTGCTCGGAATACGTTCTGAGCGTCGGGGTCACCAATGTTGTGGCTGCCGCGAAGCACGAATTGAGGCCGAGTCAATATGTGGAGCACATGGCTTTTAATTACATACTCCTTGGCAAAATGGCTGCTACAACTTCTCTCTGCAAAACCCTACTGGTTGAGGGCGACGCCCGCTCTTTTTAAGTTCACACTGAGGGCGACGCCCACTCCTTTTTTCATGCCTTAAAGGCAGCATGCGCCTTAAAGGCAAGGTGCCCGACTTACTGTGGAATGCGCCCGTTTTGGTGGCGATCCGCCACAATGTAATGATTGAATTTATAAAATTGGATTGGAATATGCATTTTGTGGTGGTTTTTGCTTTTGTGTTGTCGGAAAGTGGATGATGTGATGGTCAGTGATAGAGGAAAGGTAAGGAGCGTGGGACTGTTGGTGAACGGGATGGGGGGGGGGCGCTGCAGTTGAGGTTACTGGTATCACTCATGAATAATTTCATCATGTAGAGCCTGGGCTGTCTACATTGTAGCCTCCTTTCCTCTTCCTGTTCCTCCACTTCCTTTTGCACTTCCTCCTCCTCCACTTCCTTCACTTCCTCCTCCTCATCATCCTGCTCTTCCTCGTGCTCCTGCTCTTCAGCTTCTTGCCTGATAGGTGGTGGCAAGGGCTGTTCACTCTTAATAGGCAGGTTATGCAGCATTCAGCATACTATTAGAAATCTTGATACCCGCTCAGCTGAGTACTGCAGGGCTCCTCCCGAGCAGTCCAGGCAGTGGAAGCGTTGCTTGAGGATGCCTGTGGTAGCATGGCTCTCATTGTAGGCCTGCTGTGCATGTGTGCATGGGTTCCGGACTGGAGTCATAAACCATGTCATGAGTGGATAACCCTTGTTGCCCAGTAACCATCCTTTGACTTGCCATGGTGTGTCAAATATAGGTGGCACAGAGGACTGCCACAGAATGAAGGAATCGCGACTGCTGCAAGGTTAACGGGAATTCACCATGATGCGCTGCCTGTAGTCACACACCAGCTGCACATTGAGGGAGTGAAATCCCTTTCGGTTCGTGAAAATGTCTGAGTTCACATGAGGCACAAGCCAGGCAATGTACATGCAGTCAATGGCACCCTGTACCATGGGGAAGCCTGCAGTCTGTGCAAACCCTTGTGCTCACTTTGTCTTCTTGTCTCTGGCAAGAGGGAATGAGATTGAACATTCTGTGTGTAGAGAGAGCCTCAGTGACATACCTTATGCAGCAGTGCACTGCAAACTGCGAGATGTTGCTTATATCTCCAGCAGCAGTCTGGACGGAGCCAGATGCATGAAGGTCACGCTCGCCTTGACAGCCACAGACAATGCTGTCCTTGCCCTGCTTTGAGGTTGCAGTTGTGGCTGCAGCAGTTGGCCGATTTCAGTCACGGCTTATTTTGTGAACACGTCTCATGCATTACTCCTCACTGAAGTTCAGGTAAGAGAATTGCTCCCTAAAGACCTTTGGCGGATATAGCCTCCTGCTGAGAGCCCTTCTCCTCCTCCTCCTCCTTCCTCTTCTAACAGCTTGTCCTGCTCTGTGTGGCCTCTCTTCATTCTCTCAGTCAGGTTCAATTCCCAGAGGAAGCCCTACCAGGCCACCCATGTCTAGAAGCAACTTGTTTCAGCGCAAGCTTTCAAATGAACAAAAAAGTACTTCAGCAACAGCCAGCCCACTCCCTGTAGACTATTCAAACTTTAGGTAAGTACAAGAAAGCTCCAAAAACACATGCAAATGCACCAGCAGCCAAAATAAATAATCCAGCAACTAACCTGTAAGTAGTTCATGATCCCTTTAAATAGCGCTGGTGCGGGCTCCTTCATTTAGTTTAATGCATATTCAGCTGTGCGAGGTTAAGAGAGGGCATTGGCTGGATTGTGCAGTTGGAAAATGGCAGCACTGGCGTCAAATCAGCACAGCACACTGATTCGCATCATGATCTGCCTGTTCTGCATGCTGCCGGCGGTCGTTAAGTGCCCGCACGCAAGCCCCTTTACCAAGATGACATCCTGTGCACTTCCCTTTGGAAGTGTGCCAGCACATTTCAGACTCCATTTTCAAGTGTTAGGTGGCTGTGTAGCGCCTAATAAACTGGCGTTACACAGCCCAATTTAGTCCTCTTGACCTCTATGCTAATGGAAGTTTTAGTACTTAGAGTGGAATTGTTATTTTGGCATTATTACTTCAAACTTGCATTTTCCATTACCATTTAATCACAGGCATAATGCATTTGTGGACTAATTCCTAATGGCAATAAAGACTTGCAGCTGCTCAAGAAAAGTCGGCCCCAGAGCCATGTTACAGAATAAGGAGCAATCTTTCATGTCACTGCCATTTTTTCTTTAAGTCACAGCAGAGAGTTAACAGAAGGTGAAGGAAAAGTGAATCATTATCCTTTTTAAAGAGTTTTAACCAAACAGCAAGTCTGTGTTGCTTTCACCTCAGTACAAATGCTCTCACTGACATAAGCCATCAGTATTTCACCAACCTGGAGTCACCTTCTGTGATTCCAGTTGCATCACCTGTGGTTGTGAAGGTCACTGCTGCCAAGCACTTTCACACTGCCAACATCTTCTATACTCCATGGGGTGATTATGCAGATATCTCACAGGCAACCATGTTGAACTGGCTATGGAAGATTACTGATGCATAGCTAATAAGGATTTCTCAATTACGACATTTTTTTAAAAGAGGGGAGCAGCAGGAAGCCAATTAACAAGGTTTTGTGGCGTAGTCAGCTTTCTTTGGGTACTTGGTTTTGTTGAACGCACACAGTACCTACCCGGAATGTCTCTTCCTACATTAATGGTCACAGTGTCAGTAAATGTGTCCTTGCCAGTTTTCCAGGTTCAGTTTGTCTCTTTCATTCCACCTCAATCTTTTCTGACTGGGATGCTTGAATAAAATAAGAGACCATGAATGGCTACTGGGATGGTTATGCCAGTGCCATCAAGTCATAGCTAATAGCTCCACTACATCATCTGCAATCTCTTGCAGAGTGCAGCTACAATATCCCACAAAATTCCATGTTTTTTGATTGAATGTTCGAAATATTGGGAGTATCCTTCTGTTGTCTGGACAGTCTGGCAGATGTTCTTTAGTACGCCCCATAGAAGGTTTGGAATATGGTATTGATTACAAAATTTAGCCATAAAACATTCAATCAGTATAAATATGCCAGAATAAAGAATGGCCTTTTACCATGGGGGATTTTAAATGTACTTATTCAGGTAAAGCAATTGCTATGACAGAGGAAATAAGGGCAAGTCACATTACAGTGGATTAAATGCTATGAGAGAAATATATTGCAGACCTGTCAGCATCTGAAAGGAGAAAAGAGGTTAACATTTTGGGTAAGAACTCTTCATCAGAACTGAATTATTTAAAATTATTTACTGTCTGTTTTATGTGAACATAGCTTGGTTAAACAATCAGATAAAATGCATCTTACATGCAACCATTGTGTTGTTTAAAAACATTTTAATTTGGAATCCCACGTCAAAGGAGATAAATCCAGTTTATGAAGGCAATTGAGAGCTTAGGAAAGCACAGGAGCGGAAAAGACTGCAGTCCATCTGGCCAATCCCCAGTCCATTAATTCTTGAGTTCTTGCTGGATTCTGAAGGCTGATCTCACAGAAGAGCTCCATGCGAATGTGCCTCACATACTTCATATGAAACTCCCAACCTGAGGGATGTGGCTTGAGACAACATTCTGCTAAAAGTCTGGGTGTTAACAGTTTCTGTGCAGTGCTAAAGACATTGGGCCGTATTTTCCGATCGGAAGCTTCCTGCGTGCGGAGGCCTCCGATCGGGAAAAAAATCTACGGACTTACCTGAGGGCTCCTGAGGTGCGTATACTTCCGCTCCTGGGCCCCTCCAACTCGAAATGTGCAGGGCCCACGTATCCCAGAGGCGCATGCGGTTCGCAAGTGTCCCTGGGATCACGTGGGCCATGGGGAGCCAATAGGAGAAGGGAATCTCCCTTCATAAACTTGACAGATAGACCTGTCAAATATATGAATGGAGATCACCCCAAAAACACAGTAAAACATTAAATAAATTTTAAAAAAACATCACATTTTTAAAATGAGTTGAAATTACAATAAACTAAGGGGGAAAAATTCAGTATCGCTCTGTTTGGGGCACCATTATCGGTCGTGCGCAAAGTTTAGTGCCTGGCACTAATTATCGCCTCCGACTGCAAACTTGGCTTTTATAGCCCCTGGAGGTGATTGGAGCGCTAAATCAGGCGCTACACATCTGTCTTAAGGCGCAAAGGCCAAGGAGCGAGGCGCTACCTCAGAGCGCTGGCGAAGCTCATGTGATGTCAGTCAGCAATGGAACACAGACACACTGGCGCCGGCCAGTTCTTAAAGGGGAGGGTCGATTTTGCTCTGCATCCACACCCTGCTCATTGCAGCCTTGAATCTCGGCCTGGAGAGACCTGTACATCAAATCTGTTGGAAAGAACAATGGAGAGGCCCAGGGAAAGAGCTCAGACTGCAGCCCCCATATTCTCTTCTAAATCGATGCAAGGAAGATCAAACCATAAAGAACCTGCAAAGTGCTGCTCAGTACCCAAAACTCCTCAACACAGCTTTGAATATCTCCTGCAGTCTCTCTCTCTTACTCAGAATGCGTTGTGCAAAAATTTTGCTGACAAAAAAGGGCAGGAAGCGGTCACCTTTAAATAGCGCTCCCCCAGTCCCTTCCTGACTGCAAAACGCTCTCCTCAATCTGTCGTTGCTAGCGGCAGGCAGTAAGACAGGGGGCGCCACTCAATATCCGCTCCAGGGGCGTTGCACTCTCGACTGACGTCACGATTGGCCGGCGCAGGAGATCGTGGCGGTAGTGTTTAGCGCCGCCGCAAAATGTCTAGTTAAGTTCATGAGCGGCGCAAAGATCGCCGCGCACGGGCGCTAGTTGCTTTGCGCCCCATTAGCGCCCTCTTGAGGCGCTAATGGGAGGCGCAATCCAACTGAATTTTTCCCCCTAAATATTTAAAACAAAAATTTAATTTTTTGAAAATTATAATTAAAGTTTTTTACAGAGCTAAAAATAAACTTACCTTTTTTTAAAGTATTTTTAAATGATAAATGATTGAAAAAATTGTTTTAACTTTTTTTCAACTACGCCTGCTTTTACCAGGCGTAAGATTTCTAAGGGTTTTCTGCGGGCGGAGGTTCTGCAGAAAGCGGAACTCTTCACCCGCAGAGGCCCTTCTCCAGGGCAGGCGTCCGATCTGTCAAGAGCATTTTTGACAGATCGGAAATACCGGTTTTCAGCGCATGCGCTTCGCATGCCTGAAACCGGTATTTCCGATGTCCCTACGGGTGTGTACCCACCCGTAGGCATCTGAAAATACAGCCCTTTGTTTTGTTTCAAGAGACAGCTCTAATGGCTGGAAAATGACTGGTGGGCTGCATGAATAAATCCTACTTGTCTTGTAGTATTAGTGTAATTTGTTGCATTTTATAGTCTATGGAGGTAACTTTGACTTTATGCGAGAGTGTAAAATGGGCAATATCGAATCGGTTGCCCATTATATATCTCTCTCGATTCTCACTTCCATTGACTTCAACGGAACCAAAAATTGGGAGTGGTGTATAATGGGCGGCCGATCCAATATCGCCTGTTTTCAATGTCGGCAAACGTTAAAATGACCCCTATCTGTTTTGTAAATAAAATCATTGTTTCACCCTTTCAAAGCTGTTTCATGTTTCATATTTTCCATCTATCCAAAGTGAGTGTAGGAGTGTCGCATGAGGGCAAGCTTAACCCAGTGACAGTAACACAAGTGGATTAATTATCGATGCCTGGCTCCATGCACTTCGAATGAGAAAATGGTGCAAAAGAACCCAAAATTGTAACATATGCTGGGATTTAAGAGATATTTTTACAAACTCATGCTCGTTCTGGGAGGTCTATTCCGAATTCTCAATATGTGCTCCTGGTGGGCGAGGCTTCCCACAGGGAGTGCGATTTTGTAAAATTTCTAGCCCATTACTGGGAAAAGGTGCGCCAATCCTGCATGACATTTATAAATGTATCAGAGGAACACAGCATGAAGAGATGAAGGTGAAGTAGGGAGATCATGGCTGGTCGGCACAAGTGATGCACCAGAAAAATAAATATCTTTGACACAGCCTTCTGGTTTAACAGTGGGAGCAAGAGTTTAGGGAGAACTTTCTTGAACAGCACTTCAACTAAAGAGATCTATGCCAATGTAAGTCCAAATCAACCATAGCTACTATTGTCCTGCTGCATTATATAATGTAACCAATCGCACACCAGTGCAAACAGTATTTATTAGGATGACCAATTGTATTTACACAGATTTACACTTTAGGAAGGACATGAAGGCTTCGGAGAGGGTACAGAAGAGATTTACTAGAACTACAGTTACGTGGATAGACTAGAGAAGCTGGGGTTGTTCTTCTTAGAGCAGAGGAGATTTGATAGAGGTGTTTAAAATCATGAAGGGTCTAGATAGAGTAAATAAAGAGAAACTGTTTCCAGTGGCGGAAGGGTCAATAACCAGAGGACACAGATTTAAGGTGATTGGCAAAAGAACCAGAGGCGACATGAGGAAAAGCTTTTTTATGCAACGAGTGGTTAGGATTTGGAATGCACTGCCTGAAAGGGTGGTGGATACAGATTCAACAGTAGTCTTCAAAAGGCAATTGGATAAATACTTGAAGGAGAAAAAAGTTGCAGGGATTTGGGGAAAGAGCAGGGGGAGTGGGATTAACTGGATTGCTCTTTGAAAGAGCCAGCGCAGACTCGATAGGCCGAATGGCCTCCTTCTGTGCTGTACTATTCTATGTTTCTATTATTCTATGATTCTATGATTCTATGATCATGCACTTTCTAGAAAACAAATTTGTCAATGCAAGACACAAATACACAGAAATATGCAGCAAATAATATGTTGTTGACAAGTGTATAAAACTTTATCCCAAGACCTTTGTACCCCTAACTGCCCTTTTGACTGGAGAAAGGGGTCACATTATGTTGAATTTGTGATGTGGGATGATGGAGGGATCAGCAGGACTCTCCAATGCCTGAAAATCAGCACAGAAAGCTGTATCTTTCTCAATGAATAATTCAGTAGGGATAATTTTACAAATTTGCACTCCCACTGTAGGGCTTTAATTGTCACGTGGGGCACGTTAATCTCCGTACCCGAATTCTTGATGAGTGAAACTCTGTTCTGGGAGCACCAATTTGTAAAATTGCTCTCAATGGATTTTTGGAGGGGGGAAAGGATGAGTGGAGTGAAATATCTCTAGGACGCTGTAGGGTACAGTTTCCTCTTTTTGTAAATTTTAATGGCCAACCATCAAAATGCAGGCGAGAGCAAGTTTGCCACAGCTAATTTGGTGCAACACCATTTCCTTAGCCAGAAAAGTGGACAATTACAGGATAGCTGTAATAATGGTCCTTCCACACCTCAAACAGTAACCAGACCGCTTAACTGGTGAAATGACAAAACCATTGTCCATGCAGGCATGGCTTGCTCCAACATGGCTCAGTGTCAAATGCAAAAGGACTTTCCACTGATTGGGCTCTGGAGGTTCTGGTAGATTTTGTTGAGAATGGCCTTTTGGGGGCAGCAGAGCAGCCCCCGAACATGCAGTGAAGACAAAGCTCATTGACTGCACATCACAGAGCAATTTAGACTAATTGTTGGCTATTGTGAAGAGCTAGAAAGAGGTGCAGACATTTCCTGACTTGAAACGAAGCTCCAAGATAAGACAAGATACAGTGGCAGCAAAGGAGATAAAATTCAATGGTAAACAGAAGACTGCTCTCACAGACAAATGCCTGAATTTCAATGTGTCATGTCATCCTGTCTTAATATGGAGATGAGGGACATATATGTAGATAAAATTAAGCCACTGATGTTATATTACAATTTAATAGAGACTATAGACTATAGTCAGGAATTAATTTCAATGGGACAAATTACCCTGCCTTAATTTTCACCTCTCACGCTTGCACATAATAGGAGAACAAGGAGTGGAACAGATGGTGAACCCTCTCAGGCAAATCTGTTAACATCATGGGAAATGAGAATTCTGAAATTAATAAGGACGGAGGCTCTCAAAAGTTCTTGGCTTGATGAAGTTGGATGGTTGCAAAGACCAACTGGATTATTCTATATTAATTATATATTTCATGATTTGTATCATATGTTACATCAACATCTCCGTACATAGCACTGTTGTGTATGAAAATAGTTAATTTGACGACAATGGATTAACTAAATGAATAAGTACAATTACCTACTCTTAATCTTCATCTGCTCTCCACATAAAGCAAGTAAAATCCAATGCACTGCAGCTGCAGAGGAAGTCAGCAACATACCAACCACCACTGCACACACTCAAAGCAAGGACCAGCAAAGTTACAGACAGCTTATGATAAATACAAAGTGGCATTGCTGAGCAAGCTCAGATTGGTGATGAAGAGCAAGCAATGATGGGAGTTGCTAAGGGATGAGTAGGAGCAGAGAGAAGATTTTATAGGGTAGATTTTTAACTTGCCACCTGGGCGTAAAACTGGTGTTGCTGATCAACTGCACATTATGGAAACCACCTGATGTTCATTTCCATTCAAATCAATGGAAATTAAAAGCGGGTAGTTTCTATAATGGGCGGACGATCTGCACTGCCTGTTTTACACTGGGCAGCAAGTTGAAAAGCAACCCCATTGTGTTTTCCATATTCCACAGATTTCTCACCAATTTCTGGTATACAACACAGCTGAAATCTGTACTGCAAATGTCAGGAAACCAAATATGAAAGGGACCCAAAAAACAAAAAACAAAAAACAAAAATCCTATGTCATGGAGGAAAACAACTCCCAGTTACTCACCTCTGCAGTTGGCTGCGGCGCTTTACAGAAGAGAACAATAGGAGGCAGATCAGGAGCTCTGCTGCCCTATTTCCTTTTAGGCTCCTGATTGCTGTTGGTACAGAAAGCGAAACTGGTAGTTTAACACCAGCTCTAATACTTACTGCTCCTGGCAGATCAAAAAACCTTGATATTTTTGATGGTAACACCTTTATTTGGTAATAGACAACAATAAGATTTGACCCCATTTATTTCCTGTCATTTCTCAATATTCACTATGACCAGTCATTGCTGAGCAGTAATATACAACACAAACAAAGGGATTGACGTTCTCTTGATTGCCTGCCTTAACTTCAGTGGAAGATTGACAGAAACCCTGAAGAAATAACGTAAACTCTGCTCTCTGACCAGAGGGATTATCCTTGCGACTCTTCTCTGCACCACTACCAGGGCTTGGATGTTTCCCTTGTGGCTTCGTGACAAAAATTGTGTGTTGTATTCAAGGTGCAAACCTGATCAGAGTGCTATACAGCAACAGGATGAGATCAGACTTACACTGCACTAATTTGGCAATACAACTCATCATTTTGGGGTTGGATTTCCATTTGTCTGGCATTTCCATGGCTCTTCCGCCATAGTTACGATCGGAAAAAGCTTGGAAGTGGTGCAGAGAAGAGCCACAAGGCTGATCCCTCTGGTCAGAGGACAGAGTTAAGAAGAAAGATTCAAAAAATGTGCACTCATCAGCCATGAAAGGAGGTAAATGTGAAGAAACCTCATAGAGATATATAAAATACTAAGTCGAATAGAAAAGGTTAATCGAGATAAAGCACGACTGCAGGACAAGAGAACATAGGCACAAACTTAGAACTGGAAAGTTTAAGACTGATGCCAATAAGCATTTCTTCGCACAAAACATGATTCATACCTAAATGGTCTTCCGGTTAGAGTAGTGGAGGCAACAAGTCCGAAGTTATTCAAGTGACAGTTGGATACTGTAATTGGAGAACCATCGTTTTTTTATGGAATCAGGAGCTAGATGGGTAAAATTGCCTCCCTCATCTGTACTTATCTTTGTGATCTGGAAAAGAAACATATAATTCTAATTTGTATTGGGGCAGCCCTTGAAGGGTTAAATGTTTGTGTTTGTACACACTTCATCTTTCAATTACTGCAGATCAAACACGATAAAGAACTCACATCGAGTCGCCATCTGTGACAATATTAGGTGACACAAGATAGAAAAGTGAGCGAATCTCACATATCAGCTAAAGCTGTTAAGAATCAGACAGGAGCTAATTGGGATAATAAAAGAAGAGCTCTTAAGCATGAAAAATCACAGGCACTGCCGCAGGAGCAGGTAACATCAGATACCTCACTTCTGTCATCACTGTTTGAAGCAGCTGCTGCTTTACTCTACCCATCCCATCCCAGGAGATTAATTGTGACCTTTTGTGGAATGATTGAGCTAATTAGAAAAACATAATCGAACACTTGTTATGTTGGTTAATTTTAGATGATGTTACAAGCAACATTTACACTGTCAATTTTCTGCGCCTGTTTTGCAGACAGCATTTTATAAAGGTTCTAGAATACATGGAACAGAAGGCTAGGGTTTATCTGCCTCAGAGGTACTATAATTAACAAACATTGCAGCAGCCTGGAAATGAATAAGGCAACACAAAAATACAACAATAATCTCATGCAGAATTTTGAATATGTGCTTTAAAATAATTTTTTTTTTAATTATTGTGTTGCGCTTTCATAATGCACCATAATGCAATGCTAAAAACCTGGCCTTAGGTCGATGGAAGCAACTGTGTACTGTTAATTGATACTGAGGCCTTTTCTCTAAACTCAAGACCATTGATATAACTCGAGATTAAAAAGTAAATTCAGTGATCCTGTGCGTCCAGAGAGGAGCCACAGTTGAAGGAAGCATGGATCGGAGAACCGTGAATACAACGTTCTAGTCCTACCTTCAACATATATTCCCTTTGAGTGTGGTTTCTCCATTGGAAGCATAGGATTGTTGAATTTAGTTCTCTACTCAATAGTTACAGCCTCAAAATGATAGACAATATTTACTTTATACACTTCAGCTAAAGACAGTCATCAGTTCCTCAAACACTCCTTTGAAATACTGCCCATTTTTGAGTGGTTTTAAGGCACAGAAATAAGTCAACTCTGGTGTTGAGGATTACCTCTGCAATCCTGCCCTAAGAATTTTCAGCCAAATTTGTCTGTCCTGATAACCACCCACCCAGAGCCTACCACCGCCACCCCGCACCCCCCGCCCCCCCCCACCCTCCACCCCCGGATGTGGCCAAGTCGAATTTTCCCCAGTCAGTGCCCCAATCTGGCATCAGAAAATAGTGCAACTATATAAGTGGCAGAATGAGAAACACAGTGGTATTTCTGAGGCAGATATCACATAAGATATGCCACTTTTGCTGAAATTAATGCAGCTTCAAAAATTTACCAGCCCAGCAATTTTTTGACTGAGTTCTGAAGCATCACAAAACAGTTCTCCTGCCATTGAGTGCTAGAAACTTTTATGTTTACGACCACATATCCGCAGCATAACTAAGAACGCCTATTTCCACCTCTGTAACATCGCCCGTCTCTGCCCTTGCCTCAGCTCATCCGCTGCTGAAACCCTCATCCATGCCTTTGTTACCTCTAGACTTCACTATTCCAAAGCACTCCTGGCTGGCCTCCCACATTCTACCCTACATAAACTTGAGGTCATCCAAAACTCGGCTGCCCATGTCCTACCTTGCAACAAGTCCCGTTCACCCATCACCCCTGTGCTCGCTGACCTACAATGGCTCCTGGTTAAGCAACGCCTCGATTTCAAAATTCTCAACCTTGTTTTCAAATCCCTCCATGGCCTCGCCCCTCCCGATCTCTGTAATCTCCTCCAGCCCTACAACCCCCCAAGATATCTGTGCTCCTCTAATTCTGCCTTCTTGAGCATTCCCTGATTATAATCGCTCAACCATTGGTGGCCGTGCCATCTGTTGCCTAGGCCCTAAGCTCTGGAATTCCCTGCCTAAACCTCTCCGCCTCTCTACCTCTCTTTCCTCCTTTAAGACGCTCCTTAAAACCTACCTCTTTGACCAAGCTTTTGGTCACTTGCCCTAATTTCTCCTTATGTGGCTCTGTGTCAAATTTTTTGTCTTTTAATACTCCTGTGAAATGCCTTGGGATGTTATACTACGTTAAAGGTGCTATATAAATACAAGTTGTTGTTGTTGTTGTCATTGTTGTTTAGATTGAGGAAATAGATTTTCCAATAGGAATCACTCTGTTCTTATGTAATGGAGGAAGAAATGGAAGAAGCTATAATGGAAGAATTTAGAGTCACAGAAGGTACCTATTTCCAACATGCTGACACTCACTCCACAAGATTTATAGACCTTGACTGCCTTATTTATAATTCACTGCCCATTAATGCCACAGAATTTTGCACTACCCTCCGTAGGCTATTGGGAATTTGTTCCCACCTGCTGACTGAAGACCTGAGCTCATTGCAAGGAGGAGCACAACATTATCTGCAGCAATTAAAATGACCACTGCTTTGATTTTTTTTTTTGCCACTGGATCTTTCCAGGCAGCACAACATTGTATAAAGGAGCTCACTGGTGGTTTATTCATGTGGGCTTCACAGTTCATAACCTTTTTAATGGAACCTGCTAAACTGAGAGAGTGAGCAGTCTAATTCCGGCAGAATTCCCATAGGTGCCGGGGGCTGTTGACAGAACAAATGTAGCCTTAAAAGCCCCATACTGCAAACTACTCAATTTCATTGATAAGAAAGGGCTTCATTTTAGCAACATGTAGTGATATGATGCCAATCACTTTATCCTGCATGTTAATGCCTGCAACCCAGGAAGAGGATACAGTAGCATAGTAGTTGTGTTACTAGCCATCCAGAGGCCTGAGCTAATGATCCGGAGGCATGAGTTCAAATCCCACCATTTAAGATCAGTTCAGTTAATTAAATAAATCTGGAATTAAAATGCTAGTATCAGTAATGGTGATCCGTGAAACTCCTGGATTGTCATAAAAACCCATCTGGTTCACTAATGCCCTTTAGGCAAGGAAATCTGCCGTCCTTACCTGGTTTGGACTAAATGTGACTCCAGACCCACAGCAATGTGGCTGACTTTTAACTGCCCTCTGAAATGGCCAGTTCTATCAAAACCACTCCGAAAAAGTATCTGGTGCATCAACAAAGGCACATCCAGCCCAGTCGAACCTGGAAGTCCTCCTCACTAACATCTCCTGCCATTTAAAGCAAGGGGACTTCTGCCAAAATTGAGAGATCTGTCCCACAGACTAGTCAAGCAACAACCTCACATACACCTTTCAATCAACGTCCCAGACTCCTCATTGTGTTGTGTGGTACTACCACCGTGCTAAATAAGATAGATTCAAAACAGATCTAGCAGCTCAAAACTGGGCATCCATGAGGTGCTGTGGGCTATCAGCAGCAGCAGAATTGTATTCTACCACAACCTCATGACCCAGCATATCACTCACTCTACCATTACCATCAAGCTAGGGGACCAACCCTAGTTCAATGAGGAGAGTAGAAGAGCATGCCAGGGGCCGCACCAAGCGTACCTTAAAATGAGAGCTACAACACATGTATTCAAATTGCCCAGGTATGTCTTGTCCACGAAAAACAGAACAAATCTAAACTGGCCAATTACCGCCCCATCAGTCCACTTGCAATCATCAGCAAAGTGATGGAAGGTGTCATCGACAGTGCTATCAAGTGGCACTTACGCACCAATAACCTGCTCACTGATGCCCAGTTTGGGTTCCACCAGGACCACTCGGCTCAAGAACTCATTACAGCCTAGGTCCAAACATAGAAAAAAGAGCTGAATTCCAGAGGTGAGGTGAGAGTGACTGCCCTTGACATCAAGCAGCATTTGAACGAGTGTGGCATCAAGGAGCCCAAGTAAAATTGAAGTCAATGGGAATCAGGGGGAAATCTCTGCACTGGCTGGAGTCATACCTAACACAAAGGAAGATGATTGTTGTTGTTGGAGGCAAATCATCTCAGCCTCAGGACATCGCTGCAGGAGTTCCTCAGGTCAGTGTCCTCAGCCCAACCATCTTCAGCTGCTTCCTCAATGTCCTTCCCTTAATCATAAGGTCAGAAGTGGGGATGTTCGCTGATGATTGCAGTGTTCAGTTCCATTCGCATTCCCTCAGATAATGAAGCAGTCCATGCCCACATGCAGCAAGACCTGGACAACATTCAGGCTTGGGCTGATAAGTGGCAAGTAACATTCGCGACACACAAGTGCCAGGCAATGACTATCCCCAACAAGAGAAAGTCTAACCACCTCCCCTTGTCATTCAATGGTGTTACCATCGTCGAATTCCCCACCATCAACATCCTGGGGTCACCACTGACCAGAAACTTAACTGGACCAGCCACATAAATACTGTGGCTACAAGAGCCAGTCAGAAGCTGGTTAATCTGCAGTGAGTGACTCACCTCCTGACTCCTCAAAGCCTTTCCACCATCTACAAGGCACAAGTCAGGAGTGTGATGGAATACTCTCCACTTGCCTGGATGAGTGCAGCTCCAACAACACTCAAGAAGCTCGACACCCGCCAGGACAAAGCAGCCCACTTGATTGGCACCCCATCCACCACCTTAAACATTCACTTGGTCCACCACCGGCGTACCGTGGCTGCAGTGTGTACCATCTACAAGATGCACTGCAGCAAATCGCCAAGGCTTCTTCGACAGCACCTCCCAAACCCGCGACCTCTACCACCTAGAAGGACAAGGGCTTGGGAACACCATTACCTCCAAGTTCCCCTTCAAATCAGACACCATCCTGATGTATTGCCATTCCTTCATTGTCGCTGGATCAAAATCCTGGAACTCCCTCCCTAACAGCATTATGGGAGTACCTTCACCATCTGGACTGCAGCGGTTCAAGATGGCGGCTCACCGCCACCTTCTCAAGGGCAATTAGGGATGGGCAATAAATGCTGACCTTGCCAGTGATGCCCATATCACGTAAATGAATAATTAAAAAAGCTGTCATGATATTTTCATCATGTGGCAATCCACCATATCAATCAACATAACTCAAAACCATGTATCAGGATGATTGATTAGTGATTACGGATATCCCCTGCAGTCATGGCGAATAACTCCAGTGTGGCATCTTCAGGCAGAAGTGGAGAACAGATATAATGAAGCACATGGAAAGTGTGATAGGCAGACCTCCGCTGGCTTTATTGAAGCCTTGTGTGAGGTGCTCGGAATAATCTGGAGGAGCTCTGCAGTACAGCCCAGAAAGAGTGTCCAGAATTGTAGTAACTTGCTGCGTGCTGTATATATTGCAATGCAGAAAGAATTACTTCATCTGAAGATGATGATGAAGGAGAAGAAGATGGCCCTCCATCTCTATAGCAGGAGGAGAATGCACAGGAAGGAGATGAGGTGGAGCAAGAGATCCATCAGCGTGCAGCCAAAGGAAGGAGGCAGCATATATCGTCAATTGCTTTCAATAAAAATAGTTGACAAGGCAAATAAAAAGGCTTCCCTCATGCCTGGTCTCCCTACACATCCCCCAACTGCCTCATTAAGACCTGTATTCCCAAAGGCATCTGTATTTGCCTCATTGATAGAAATCTCACTCTCACATTTCATCAACTTTTCCACTAAGTTGCAGACGTCAAGAAAAATGAATTCTGAAGTCTATGTAGTAAATCAGTTTTTACATTCCAGTATAATATTTTCCAAGTGATTCCAGTAATTTCAAAAATGAACCACAACTACTACTTCACATTGTGCCAGCTAACTTCTTATTGTCCAAATTCTACAAGGTGCTCCCATAGTGATGTGAGGTTGAGAGGTGGGAAGGTGAGGCTGGGAAGGTTCTCCTGGAGGCTTTGAGAATAGACATGACTCTGATATCACTGAAGTTGCTGTCCTTGAGGATTCTGTTTCTGTTAGTCTTTCTCTGAGGTGTAGAACCCACTGTCACTCTCATGAACAACAGCAGTATCATTAACGACTCCTTATAACACACTGGTGTTGGGCACAGGCTCAGAGGTGCTTCTGGTCAGTGTGAGAGCAGAAAGAACAGCTTCAATTAAGTCTTGGAAGCACTACAAAAATGTCATATCAAGTCATCTATTGAAGTAGTGGTAGCTGCCACACCAGAAGCCACCAATACCCTTAGTACCTTCTCCTGGTGTGCTATTGCTGCAGAGAATTCCTTGATGACCACACTCTCCAAGGTCTTTTGCATGGTACGATGAAATTCCTGCATTGTGTTGCAGATGCGCAAAGTGGATTTCTCCCAATTATCCATCTTCTCAGTCTACAACAACAACAACAAAATGCATTTATATCGAGCCTTTAATGTAGTAAAACAACCCAAGGTGCTTCACAGGAGTGTAATCAGACAAAAATTGACACCACGCCAAAGAACGAGACAAAGAAGATGACCAAAAGCTTGGTCAGAGACAGGTTTAAGGAGTGCCTTAAAGGAGGCGAGAGAGGCAGAGAGGTGGAGAAGTTAAGGGGGGGATTGCATAGTTCTTAAAGGTTGTAGGGCTGGAGGAGGTTACTGAGATAGGGAGGGGCGGGGCCACGGAGGGGTTCATAGAATCATAGAATGGTTACAGCACAGAAGAAGGCCATTCGGCCTGTCGAGCCTGTGCCAGCTCACTGCAAGAGCATCTTAGCTAGTCCCACTCCCCCACCCTTTCCCCGTAGCCCTGCAAGTTTTTTTTCTAGGTACTTATCCGATTCCCTTTTGAAAGCCGTGATTGAGTCTGCCACCACCACCCTTTCAGGCAGTGCAGTCCAGATCCTAACCACTCGATGCATAAAACAGTTCTTTCTTATATTACCTTTGGTTCTTTTGCCAATCACCTTAAATCTGTGGCCTCTGGTTCTCGACCCCACTGCCAATGGGAACAGTTTCTCTCTATCTACTCTGTCTAGACCCCTCATGATTTTGGACACCTCTATCCAATCTCCTCTGAATCGTCTCTGCTCTAAGGAGAACAAGACCAGCTTCTCCAGTCTATTCATGTAACTGAAGTCCCTCATCCCTGGAATCATTCTTGTAAATCCTTTCTGCACCCTCTCTAAGGCGTTCACATCCTTCCTAAAGTGCGGTGCCCAGAATTGGACACAACCAGTGTATTATACAGGTTTATCATAATTTTCACGCTTTTGTACTCTATGGGCTGGATTTTCAGTGTGGGCGGGCTGGGGCGTGTCAGGTGGTAATTGTGTCAGGACCCCAACTCCTAAGTGAAGTGTTGAAAAAGTGCGATTTTCCCCTAATTGGCCAATTGATTTCCTGCACGTGGGAACCACTGGCCTAATGAGTCTTTTCATACAGAAAGTCGCCTCCGATGACATCATCAATGCTGTTGGATTTAAGGCCTGCAAGTAGCCTTGATTCTTCTGGAGACTGCAAAGGCTCTGCAATTTATATGAAGGAGTTGAATTGTGGAAAATGTCAATGATCAAGCAAAAGTGTGCTCCTCGATTTGATGAGCCCTCCCTCCAAGCTCTGGTGCACGGAGCCAGATGTAATAAGGAGGTGCTGTTCCCTTCCTCAGGGAGAAAAAAGCCACCCCAGCAGACAAAAGCTGTGTGGCTGCAAGTGGCCCAGGAGGTGAACTCCATTTCGCTGAGCCGCAGAACCTGGCTGCAATGCAGGAAGAGGTTTCATGATCTTCTCCGCACAGGAAAAGTGAGTATGACTTTCCCATCACCCTCAATCTGATCCCCATCGCTTCTCATCACCAGCACTCTGCTTTGCCAACCTCTTCCTCCACATGCCACTTGACACTTACATCCCTGCACCCTTACCCATTCCCTCTCTCTCTATGGTCACATTCACTTAACTATTCGACCATGCAGCCCTCACACTCCCTATCACTGTGATGCCATGACAACAACAACTTTCAACACACAGGGATGGTCCTTTGTATCCTTCTAAGCATCTATGCTATGGATTCTCTACACTCACTCCTTCATTCTCACTCAAACTCCACTTGTGTCCCTCATTGCAGGAAAAGTGAGCCCACAATAAGAGGGAAAGAGCGAGGACAGGAGGAGGGCCACCCTCAGTAGCCCAGCTCACTCCCTGGGAGGAGGTGGCCCTGGAAATCACCGGGATCGAGGAGGATTCCCAAGTGGGGGATGGACAGATGGGCGCATCACAGCAAGCTGGTGACAGAATAGTTTGGCATCTCTCTCATTGACATAGCATGAGTCACTGATAATGATTCTGATGCTCTAACAGATTGACTTATGATCATCTGCAATATTCAATGTGCATGTAACATTGGCCTCACATCTCTGACTCTTTCCTTTACTCCCCCACAGGACCATCGAAAGCCCCCATCCCCACTATCCAGGAGGAACAGCCTGAGCCTCCAGACTCCTCAGAGGAAGCTGCAACCTCTGTGGGCGCAGCCTCAGCAGAATTCAGCGCACCCAGCACCAGCGGAGAGGATGGCTACGTCCATGGAGGAGCTTAGTCGCCAGGGTATTGAAAATATGGTCATTGTTCAGAATAGAATGACATCTCTTGAGGAGTGATGGTCAGCTATTGAGCAAGCAAACCAGACCTTCATGCAAGTCCTCTGGAGTAGGACTTCGAATGCAGAAACGGGTCCTCATGGCCCCCCTGCAGTGCAGCAAGGTGCTGTCAAGTCACTTGCTAGCTCTGAAGTGGGGCTGACCCATGAGAGGGATGTTGGTGGCAGACAACAAGGAAGTGGGGGCTCCTCTCCAAGCGCTCAAATGACCATGCCACAGCAAAGCCCTCGGTCAGAGCCCCACCAGAGTCCTCACCCAACTGAGATGGGCGTTTCAGCCCCTGCACAGCTGCAGGAGCAGCAGATTGTTGGCGAGCCCGCACAGGTTCGCCACCCCAGAGGGCGCCTGCCAAAGGCGTCAAGATAGGAGCAGCAAGAGATTGAGCAAGGGGCCTCCACATCTGCTGAAGCCACAGGGGAAGCACCACGTAGGAACATACGTAAGAGGAAGATAAAGCACAAGTAGTCACAAGGGTAGTCACTTGGGTGCTGTGTTGTTTTAGAAACATAGGGGTAAAAATTGAGTCGCGCCCCATTTGGGGCGCTAACCTCGCCGGGGCGCGACTTTTAGCGCCCCGAAAAAATTAGCGGCCCCGCGCCGGAACTTCAGTGGTTGCGCCCCAAGAGGGAAGCGGGGCGCAACTGGAAGCAGCCCGCATCCCTCTTGGGGCGCTGCGAGTGAATATCCTGGCGCTACGTGCCGCAGCGCCATGCGCTGCGGCACGTCGCGCCGTGGTATTGCAGGCCTTCCTCCCCTTCTTAAAGGGGAGGGACCCTGCGCAGCGCGAACCGGGGCCCAGCTGCGCCCCCAGGGATCGGGAGTGCCGGCAAAAGAGCCCGGCACTCAAGAGAAGTGCCGGGCTCATGGAGCGCAGCCGGCACTTCACGGTGGGGGGGCTTCACGGGGGCCGGGGGCAGGTGCTGGCAGGCGGCCAGCAACAAAAATGTCCGCCTGCCACCTCCGCTTTAAATATCGCCGCCCCGGCCGCACGTACGCCTCCCTGAACCCGTCGGACATAGCGTCTGGCGGTAAATCAGGGGGCGTGACTGAAGATCACGGCCGGGGCGCGAGCGGGGTGCTGCGCACGGCGATGACGTCATCGCCGGCGGCGCAGCGCCACAGGGCGTTACCGGCTGCCGCCGCCGCTAACCTCCCACTAAATTTTTCGGGAGGCGTGGGCGGCGCTGCGCCCGGGCGTTAGCTGCTTTACGCCCCATTAGCGCCCTCTTAAGGCGCTAACGGGAGGCGCAAGCAGCTGAATTTTTCCCCCATAGAATCTAGGAGCAGGAGTAGGCCATTCGGCCCGTCGAGCCTGCTCCACCATTCAATACGATCATGGCTGATCATCCAAATCCAGTACCCTGTCCCTGCTTTAATCCCCACAGTACACATATCCCACCCTACCCCCGTAACCCCACGTATTTAATTCCCCCTAACATATCCCATTCTATCCCCATAACCCCACATATTTAATCCCCCCCTAACACTAAGGGTCAATTTATCACAGCCAAATCAACCTAACCCGCACAGTTTTGTTTTTGGACCAGCCATCATTGTGATTGTATTATGAAGTGATTTGATGGCAAACTGTTGAAGTTGTGGCCTGTGTCATTTCGCAAATGGGACTTTCACATAGAGGGCTTAGGGCGCCTTGCGATTATCAGGATGGTGGTTAGAGTGATAGGATTTCACAGGTTCTTGTCCATTGTCGATGCTCTGGTAAGAAGGAGCGAGACTAAAGTGTTTGATTATGCAGGCTAAGCAAATCTGGCCAAGATGAGTGCGTCCCTTACATCCTGGGCAACAATGTTGTCGCGCGCTGGCGCCTTCTGGCCTGTGCATCTTCAGGTGGGTGACTAGCAGCTTGGCGCACCTGTTGATGCTCCTGCTGTTGGTGCTGCTGTTGCTCATGGTTCTGCTGCTGCCGCGGCTGGTCTTCATCCGAATCTGATGTCCAGGAGGAAAGGGATTAAATGTTTGCCATGCTTCTGGTATATGCCTCAGTTGAGGAAGCGCTCAGTCAAGGTGGGGAGAGGGGTTTCCCAGGAGGTCACACTGGAGATGGGTGTCAGGCTCCAAACTTCCACAACACTGAGTATTCCTGCTAAAAGTTTCCCCAGACCTGAAACAACAAAGTTCTGCCACCTGCAAATGATCATTGGTGAAAACTCCTTTGTAATGGTGGAGCTGCAGCTGTTCATAAGCAACCCACTTGTGAGGCCACCAGCATTACCTGGCGTGTTCCAGAGGAGGCGTGAGGGATGGGGGGAATGTCTAAAAATCGGAAAGGCCTCTCAAAATGGGATTATAGAGGCTATTAAGTGGTTGTTAAGGGCCTTAAAGGCCTATCCTGCCTTCTGGAGGCGGGATGGAAAGGGGGTCAGAAAACACGCTTTTGGAAAAATTGCTCGGAGGCGGGATGGAGGCGGGATCAGGCCCACCCGCCATTTTTGGTGATTTTAACAACTCACACGCCTCCAATCCCGCCTCCTCGGGCCTGGCAAAATCAAGCCCTATACCTCTATTCATGAAGCCCAGGATCCCGTAAGCTTTTTTAACTGCTTTCTCAACCTGCCCTACCACCTTCAACGATTTGTCCACATATCTCTCTGTTCATGCACCCCCTTTAGGATTGTACCCTTTAGTTTATATTGCCTCTCCTCATTCTTTCTACCAAAATGTATCACTTTGCACTTTTCTGCGTTAAATTTCATCTGCCACGTGTCCGCCCATTTCACCAGCCTGTCTATGTCCTCTTGAAGTCTATCACTATCTTCCTCCCTGTTCACTATACTTCCAAGTTTTGTGTCATCTGCAAATTTTGAAATTGTGCCCTGTACACCCACATCCAAGTCATTAATATATATCAAGAAAAGCAGTGGTCCTAGAACCGACCCCTGTGGAACACCACTGTATACGTTCCTCCAGTCCGTTCAACACTACTCTCTGTTTCCTGTCACTTATCCAATTTCGTATCCATGCAGCCACTGTCCCTTTTATTCCATGGGCTTCAACTTTGCTGGCAAGCCCATTATGTGGCACTTTGTCGAATGCCTTTTGGAAATCCATGTATACCACGTTAACCGCATTGCACTCATCAACCCTCTCTGTTACCTCATCAAAAAACTCAATCAAGTTGGTTAAACACGATTTGCCTTTAACAAATCCAAGCTGGCTTTCCTTAATTAATCCACACTTGACTGTTAATTTTGTCCCTGATTATTGTTTCTAAAAGCTTCCCCACTACCGAGGTTAAACTGACTGGCCTATAGTTGCTGGGTTTATCTTTGCACCCTTTTTTGAAGAAGGGTATAACATTTGCAATTCTCCAGTCCTCTGGCACCACCCCCATTTCTAAGGAGGATTGGAAGATCATGGCCAGTACCTCCGCGATTTCTTCCTTCACTTCCCTCAGCATCCTAGAATGCATCCCATCCAGTCCTGGTGACTTATCTACTTTAAGTACAGCCAGCCTTTCTAGTACCTCATCTTTATCAATTTTTATCCCATCCAGTATCTCCACTACCTCCTCCTTCACTATGTCTATGGCAGCATCTTCTTCCTTGGTGAAGACTCATTTAATACCTCAGCAATGCTCTCTGCCTCCATGCGTAGGTCTCCTTTTTGGTCCCTCATAGGCCCCACCCCTCCTCTTACTGCCCATTTACTATTTATATGCCTATAGAAGACTTTTGGATTACCTTTTATGTTAGCTGCCATTCTATTCTCATACCCTCTCTTTGCTCCTCTTATTTTCTTTTTCACTTCTCCTCTGAACTTTCTATATTTAGCCTGATTTGAACACAAGAATGAGAATTTTAAAATCGAGGTGATGGTGGACCGGGAACCAATGTCGGTCAGTGAGCACACGGGTGATTGGTGAATGGGTCTTGGTGCGAGTTAGGATACAGGCCGTAGAGTTTTGCATGAGCTTAAATTTACAGAGAGTGTAAGACAAGAGGCTAGCCAAGAGAGCATTGGAACAGTCAAATCTGGAGGTAACAGAAGCATGGATGAGGGTTTCAGCAGCAGATGGGCTGACGCAGGAGCGGAGATGGCTGATATTATAGAGAAGGAATCAGTCTTTGTGCTGGAGAGGATATGTGATATCCTGGACTGGGTTGATTGCCTGAGGGGGTTGGAATGGAATTTTTCAGTTTATTATTTCCCTTATTGTCCCTGGGTTTTTTCTCTTTTTTTTGCCTCTCCCAGGAGATTACATGGCAGCCGTGGTGGGGAGGAGGGAAGAAGTGTTTAACAATGCTGGTACGGCCATCATGGTGCCCGGCAATTTTGTATTTTTGTATATGGAGTCAGAATCTCCACTCAGGGTCAAAAAGGTCAAAAAGGTTCAGTCTGGTTCAAACTGAGACGGTGGCCAGAGAGGGGCATGGAATCGGTGGAATGGGGACAGAGCTTTAGGTGGGGGCTGAAGACAATGGTCGTGAAATTCGGCACCTTAGCGCCAGTAGTTATGGCTGTTTATTAAAAAAAGGCATACGCCTCGCTTCTACACACATCCAGCGCGGCATGCTCTGTTCACCATTTTGGTGAAGGGGATATACGTATGCAGAGTAGGCAGATCGTGACGTTTTTCCTCATGCCGCCTTTCGTTCTTTTGCCAATCACCATAAATCTGTGACCTCTGGTTCTCGTCCCTTCCGCCAATGGGAACAGTTTCCCTCTATCTAATCTGTCTCGACCCCTCATGATTTTGAACACCTCTATCAAATCTCCTCTCAATCTTCTCTGCTCCAAGGAGAACAACCCCAGCTTCTCCAGTATATCAACGTAACTGAAGTCCCTCATTCCTGGAATCATTTTCGTAAATCTTTTCTGCACCCTCTCCAAGGTCTTCACATCCTTCCTAAAGTGCGGTGCCCAGAATTGGACACAACCAGTGTTTTATACAGGTTCATCATAATTTTCACACTTTTGTACTCTATAGGGCTCGATTTTGCCAGGCCCGAGGAGGCGGGATTGGAGGCGTGTGAGGTGGTAAAATCGCAAAAAATGGTGGACGGGCCCGATCCCACCTCCATCCCGTCTCCGAGCAATTTTCCCAAATGCGTGTTTTCTGACCCCGTTTCCATCCCACCTCCAAGAGACGGGATAGGCCCTTAAGGCCCTTAACAACCAGTTAAGTGCCTCTATAATTCCATTTTGAGAGGCCTTTCTGATTTTACCACTTTTCCCACGTGCTGCACGTCTCCTCTGGAACACGCCAGTGAATCCTGGCGGCCTCACAAGTGGATTGCTTACTAACAGCTGCAGCTCCACCATTAAAAAGGAGTTTTCACCAATGATCATTTGCAGGTGGCAGAACTTTGTTGTCTCAGGTCTGGGGGAACTTTTAGCAGGCATACCCATTGTTGTGGAAGTTTGGAGCCTGACACCCATCTCCAGTGTGACCTCCTGGGAAACCCCTCTCGCCACCTTGACTGAGCGCTTCCTCAACTGAGGCATATACAAGAAGCATGGGAACCATTTATTTCCTTTCCTCCTGGACATCAGATTCGGACCAAGACCAGCCGTGGCAGCAGCAGAACCATGAACAACAGCACCACCAAGAGCAGCAGGAACAACAGGAGCACCAAGCTGCTGCTCACCCACCTGAAGCTGCACAGGCCAGAAGGTGCCAGCGCGCGACCACATTGCTGCCCGGGATGCAAGGGACGCACTCATCTTGGCCAGATTTGCTTAGCCTGCGCAATCAAACAATTTTGCCTCACACCTTCTTATCAGACCATCGACAATGGCCAAGAACCTGCGGATTCCTATCACTCTGACCACCATACTGACAATTGCAAGTCGCCCTAAGCCCTCAATGTGGAAGTCCCATTAGCGAAATGACACACGCCACAACTGCAACAGTTTGCCATCAGAATTTTTTATGACAATAAGCAACTGATGGCTTTTCAAAATTAAACACAACATTACACCCAAGTGACTACGGTAGCCAGCCTTACCATGGAGGTAGCCAGCCTTACCATGGAGGTAGCCATCCTTTCCAAGGAGGTTGCCATCCTTTCCGTGGTGATGCATTCATGCGCCAACGCCTCCACAAAGGCTCTGCTCATGTTAGCGATGGACTCCTCCATTCGCTTCACACTCGCAGCGACCCTGGAGACAAAACCTGCCAGAGTCTCCTGCACTTGTTCCTGGAGTTCCAGCACCGCTCTCCTTCTGGATGGACCCGGAGACACAGGGTCGACATGCAGCGGAGCCGAGCTGGGAGAGTCCTCTCCACTGTGACGAGGACTCTCCACTGCTGTCCCTGTCTCCACCATCTGCTGATGCTCACTTGTGAGCTGTGATACACCAGGTGACAACTCTACTCTATGTCCCGAAGGTCCCACCGAGGTGTGAGTGTCTGCACTGGTGCAGGGTGCGCTTAATTCTGCTGACGGAGCGCCTTCAGAGGTTGCAGCTTCCTCTGAGGAGTCTGGAAGCTCAGGCTCTTCCTCCTGGACAGTGGGGACGGGGGCTCTCGATGGTCCTGTGGGGGAGTAAAGGAAAGAGTTAGAGATGTGAGGTAAAGGTTGCATGCACATTGAATTGTGCAGATGATCATAAGTCAATCTGTTAGAGCATCAGAATCATTATCAGTCACTCATGCTATGTCAATGAGAGAGATGCCAAACTATTCTGTCACCAGCTTGCTGAGATGCGCCCGCGTGTCCGTCCCCCACTTGGGAATCCTCCTCGATCCCGGCGATTTCGAGGGCCGCCTCCTCCGAGGTGGTGAGCTGGGCTACTGAGGGTGGCCCTCCTCTTGTCCTCGCTCTTTCCCTCTTATTGTGGGTTCTCTTTTCCTGCAATGAGAGACACAAGTGGAGTTTGAGTGAGAATGAAGGAGTGAGTGTAGAGAATCCATAGCATAGATGCTTAGAAGGAGACAAAGGGCCCTCCCTGTGTGTTGTAAGTTGTGTCATTGCGTCACAGTGATAGGGAGTGTGAGGGCTGCATGGTCGAATAGTTAAGTGAATGTGACCATAGAGAGAGAGGGAATGGGTAAGGGTGCAGGGATGTCAGTGTCAAGCGGGATGTGGAGGAAGAGGTTGGCAAAGCAGAGTGCAGGTGAGGAGAGGCGATGGGGATGAGATTGAGGGTGATGAGAAAGTCATACTCACTTTTCCTGTGCAGAGAAGGTTATGAAACCTCTTCCTGCACTGCAGCCAGGTTCTGCGACACATAGAGATGGCATTGACCTCCTGGGCCACTTGCAGCCACACAGCTTTAGTCTGTTGTGGTGGCTTTTTTCTCCCTGAGGAAGGGAAGAGCACCTCCTTATTAGATCTTGCTCCCTGCACCAGAGCTTGGAGGGAGGGCTCATCAAAGCGAGGTGCACACTTTTGCTTGCTGGTGGACATGGTCGGTAAATTAGTCCTTCATACAATGTCCAAAGCGTTTCCAGTCTCCAGAAGAAGCAAGGCTGCTTGCAGGCCTTATATCCAGCAGCACTGATGACGTCATCGGAGGCGACTTTCAGGATGGAAAGACTAATTGGGCCAGGGGTTCCCACACACTGGAAATCAAGTGCCCAATTAGGGGAAAATCGCACTTTTTTCCCCACTTCACATCGGAGTCGGGGTCCTGACACGAAAACCACCTGACACCCCCCAGCCCGACCCCAATGGCAAAATTGAGTCCTATACATCAAGCCCAGGATCCCGTAAGCTTTTTTAATTGCTTTCTCAACCTGCCCTACCACCTTCAATGATTTGTGCACATATCTCTCTGTTCATGCACCCAATTTAGGATTGTACACAGTACACAATTGGACACAGTACTCCAGTTGGGGCCGAACCAATGTTTTATACAGGTTCATCATAATTTCCACACTTTTGTACTCTCTACCTCTTTTATGAAGCCCAGGATCCCGTAAACCATTTTAACTGCTTACTCAACTTGCCCAGCCACCGTCAACGATTTATGCACACATACCCCCAGGTCTCTCTGTTCATGCACCCTCTTTAGGATTGTACCATTTAGTTTATATGTCCTCTCCTCATTCTTTCTACCAAAATGAAACCCCAGATCTCCGTTGTACAACACTTCCGTATCTTACCATCCCTCTCTCACGGAACATCACAGCTTCCTCTTGGGCACCTAGCTGAAATGAAAGCTACCACAAAACAAACATTCCAAGCCAGATTTATAAATCATTCAATCCAATACTGCATAAAAAAGTCAATTAATCACCCTTGTGCTTTTCCTTAGTTCCTGTCTTCCATGTGCTCTTGCCTGTCCTAGTGCTCCTAAGAAGTGCTACCCAGTGGCTGGTGGAAGGCTGCTGAATTTCAGTGGGGGAGACTGCAGATGGCCTTTCAGGACGACCTCGTCCTAGAAGGCCCGGCTGTAGACTGCACCACCTCGGCATGGGCGGCAGCCGTCTTGTCTGGCTGGCTAACAGGCAATAGCAAGGGCACTGGAAGAATGGCAGTGATGGAAATACAAATGCTGTCATCCTGAGAGAGGACAGCGTTTCATGCTCCATGGAGCCACTGGTACTACCCCGGGGCAGCACCTCAGCAATCCTAGTAATCTGTTGGAGGAAGATTGCTGGGCTGCAGTGACACCCTGCAAGCCCCTTTCCACACTGATAAATGCAGCCACGATGGCAGCAGTCTGACCTTGCGTGGTAGCAAGCTGAGCCTGCATGACAGAAGTCTGAGCTTCCACTGCAGCACTCAGACGTTGGGTCAATTCCGCTTGTGCTGTAAGGGAAGCTGAGACATCGCCCATCAGACCCTGCATCATGGTTGGGTCCACAAGTGCTCTAATGGAATTGTCCATCACTTCCATCCTGGAAATAATGGGCTCCAGGCTCTGCGCAAAGCTCTGTGCAATGTTGGTGCCGGACTCCTCCATTCTCCTTGACAATGACAACAGGCTCTCTGGTATTCCTGCCAATGCACCAAGTATTTCTGTGCATGCCCATCACCCTTCTTCTGACGGCCTCCCCATCAAAGTCCTCATCTAATTCCTCTGCAGCAGACCTTGCCCTCCGGGAGAGCACCTGTGCTACCCTTTCTCCTGCCCTGGCTGCAGGCCACTCGTACCCAGTGACTCACCTCATGCAGATCCCACCTCTAGACTACCTCTAAAGTATGCACAGTGCCAGTTTCTGAGCTGGTGCCTGCGAGTGTCAGATCAAGTGACGGTTTCTTCTTCTCCATCACTCTCCTCTTGTTCTCCCTGCACTAGCTAGCCAGCTTGGAGTTAACATAAGAACATAAGAAATAGGAGCAGGAGTAGGCCAATCGGCCCTTCGAGCCTGCTCTGCCATTCAATAAGATCATGGCTGATCTGATCCTCACCTCAAATCTAAAGAACACAAGAAGTAGGAGCAGGACCCGACCACTCAGCCCCTGGGCCCGCTCCGCCACCCACAGGGCCTCGACCGATCCGAACTCAGCCTCATGTCCAATTTCCTGCCCGCTCCCCGTAACCCCTAATTCCCTTTACTTCTAGGAAACTGTCTATTTCTGTTTTAAATTTATTTAATGATGTAGCTTCCACAGCTTCCTGGGGCAGCAAATTCCACAGACCTACTACCCTCTGAGTGAAGAAGTTTCTCCTCATCTCAGTTTTGAAAGAGCAGCCCCTTATTCTAAGATTATGCCCCCTAGTTCTAGTTTCACCCATCCTTGGGAACATCCTTACCGCATCCACCCGATCAAGCCCCTTCACAATCTTATATGTTTCAATAAGATCGCCTCTCATTCTTCTGAACTCCAATGAGTAGAGTCCCAATCTACTCAACCTCTCCTCATATGTCCACCCCCTCATCCCCGGGATTAACCGAGTGAACCTTCTTTGTACTGCCTCGAGAGCAAGTATGTCTTTTCTTAAATATGGGCACCAAAACTGTATGCAGTATTCCAGGTGCGGTCTCACCAATACCTTATATAACTGCAGCAATACCTCCCTGTTTTTATAATCTATCCCCCTAACAATAAAAGCCAACATTCCATTGGCCTTCTTGATCACCTGCTGCACCTGCATACTAACTTTTTGATTTTCTTACACTAGGACCCCCAGATCCCTTTGTACTGCAGTACTTTTCAGTTTCTCGCCATTAAGATAATAACTTGCTCTCTGATTTTTCCTGCCAAAGTGCATAACCTCACATTTTCCAATATTGTATTGCATCTGCCAAATCTCCGCCCACTCACCCAGCCTGTCTATATCCCCTTGTAGGTTTTTTATGTCCTCCTCACTTTCTACTTTCCCTCCCATCTTTGTATCATCTGCAAACTTTGATATGTTACACTCGGTCCCCTCCTCCAAATCGTTAATATAGATTGTAAAGAGTTGGGGACCCAGCACCGACCCCTGCGGAACACCACTGGCTACTGGTTGCCAGTCCGAGAATGAACCATTTATCCCAACTCTCTGCTTCCTGTTAGATAACCAATCCTCCACCCATGCCAGAATATTACCCCCAATCCAGTGATTTTTTATCTTGAGCAATAATCTTTTATGTGGCACCTTGTCGAATGCCTTCTGGAAGTCTAAATACACTACGTCCACTGGTTCCCCTTTATCCACCCTGTACGTTATGTCCTCAAAGAACTCAAGCAAATTTGTCAGACATGACTACCCCTTCATAAAGCCATGCTGACTTTGTCCTATTAAATTATGTTTATCTAAATGTTCCGTTACTGTCTCCTTAATAATAGACTCCAAAATTTTACCCACCACAGATGTTAGGCTAACTGGTCTATAATTTCCAGCCTTCTGCCTACTACCCTTTTTAAATAAGGGTGTTACATTAGCAGTTTTCCAATCTGCCGGGACCTTTACTGAGTCCAGTGAATTTTGGAAAATTATTACCAAAGCATACACAATCCCTACTGCCACTTCCCTCAAAACCCTAGGATGTAAGCCATCAGGTCCAGGGGATGTATCCGCCTTGAGTCCCATTATTTTACTGAGTACCAATTCCTTAGTGATTTTAATCGTATTTAGCTCCTCCCCCCCTAGAGCTCCCTGTTTGTCCAGTGTTGGGATATTCTTAGTGTCCTCTACCGTAAAGATTGAAACAAAATATTTGTTCAGCATTTTTGCCATCTCCATGTTTCCCACCATTAATTTCCCGGTCTCATCCTCTAAGGGACCTATGTTTGCCTTAGCCACCCTTTTTCTTTTTATATAACTATAGAAACTCTTGCTATCTGTTTTTATATTTTTTGCTAATTTATTTTCATAATCTATCTTCCCTTTCTTAATCAATCCTTTAGTTACTTTTTGCTGTCTTTTGAAGACTTCCCAATCTTCTATCCTCCCACTAAGTTTGGCTACCTTATATGTCCTTGTTTTTAGTTGGATACTATCCTTAATTTCTTTACTTAGCCACGGATGGCTGTCATTTCTTTTACACCCTTTTTTCCTCAGTGGAATATATATTTTTTGAAAGTTGTAAAATAACTCCTTAAATGAACACCACTGCTCATGTACCGTCTTACCCTTTAATCTATTTTCCCAGTCCACTTTAATCAATTCCGCTCTCATACCATCATAGTCTCCTTTATTCAAGCTCAGTACGCTTGTTTGAGAACCGACCTTCTCACCCTCTAATTGGATATGGAATTCAACCATGTTATGGTCACTCATTCCAAGGGGATCCTTAACTCGGACATTATTAATTAATCCTGACTCATTACACAGGACCAGGTCCAAGGTTGCGTGCCCCCTTGTAGGATCAATTACATACTGCTCAAGAAATTCATCCCTAATACACTCAATAAACTCTTTCTCAAGGCTGCCCTGCCCAATTTGATTTGTCCAGTTAATATGATAGTTAAAATCCCCCATAATTATAGCTGTTCCCTTATTATATGCCCCAACTATTTCCTGATTAATACTTCTTCCAGCAGAGTTGCAACTATTAGAAGGCCTATATATTACTCCCACCAGTGTTTTTTTCCCCTTATTATTCCTTATCTCCACCCAAACTGTTTCATTATCCTGATCCTTTGACCCAATATCATTTCTCTGTATTACAGTGATTCCTTCCTTTATTAACATAGCCACCCCACCTCCCCTTCCTTCCTGCCTGTCCTTCCTGATTGTTAAATACCCTGGCATATTTAATTCCCAGTCGTTGTCACCCTGCAGCCATGTTTCTGTAATGGCCACAAGATCATACCCGTACATAGTTATTTGTACCGTCAACTCGTCTATTTTGTTACGAATGCTGCGTGCATTCAGATAAAGAACTTTTAAATATGTTTTGTGACAATTTATTCCTGCTTTTACCCCCTTTACTACTTTACCTTTATCTTTATATATTCTGTCCCTTCCTGACACGCTCTGGTTTTTAATTACCCCACTGCTACTTTGCTCTATTGCCTTCTCCGCTGACATTTTTATTTTTTGTTCTCTTGAAACCTTCCCCCCCACTAATTAGTTTAAAGCCCTCTCTACAGCCCTAGTTATTCGATTCGCCAGGACTCTAGTCCCAGCACTGGCCAAGTGAAGTCTGTCCCAACTGAACAGCTATCTCTTGGGTATCTGAAAGGAGAAAGGCACAAGGGTCGGGTTGTGGTGAGGGGAGCGGGGAAAGCAAAAGGTAAATGCTATCATCATCAGCAACATGTAAGTGAGAAGAGATTGTGGGATAAAGGAGAAGTGATATTTTAGAAGGAGGATTAGGTATGAGCTTACCATCATCTTCAATGATTTCAACTTTGTTGATCACCACGGCCTCAGTGACGGCCCCTCCAATAATGTCTAGCACAGTCTCCTCCAGCTGGGTCAGGATATGCAGCCATGCCTGTTCCCCGCCTGTTAGCTGCTGCTGTCTCCTGTTATGCGCCATCTTGGCCTGCAAGAGAAAGGGAAGTGTGTCAGAGAGTGTGGTGCAATGTGTTTGGTTGATGTGCCTGTCATGGTTGAATAGCTGGTAGTGTGTGCAAGGTGTGAGATGTGGGTGTGAGGCTTGCAGCAGTGGTAAGTGTGTGAGGGTGAGGTGCAGCTATGCATGTGATTTATGAGTCATGATTGATAGAGATTGTTGGTAGGTGAGTGATGGGGGTGTGGTGAATTGAGCAGTGTGTGAGGCTAATGGTGCAGCTGGTAGGATATGGCATTTGAAGATGCATTCATTGACTCTGACCACTTGTGTGACATCATTAAACTTTGTTCGGCACTGGATCATGTTCCTCGGGGCAAAACTGTTGGCAATGACCGCTTCAGCTGTCTGCTCCCACTGCGTTCTTACTGTGAGTCTGCGGGTAGAGGACCTGTCGCCTCCATTCAACCCCCTGCACTAAGGCCACGTCTGGGATCCTGGTGCCTTTTCTCTGCCCTGTTGAGCCATAACTGCCTGACAGTTGCCTTGACACCAAGCACAATGAGGTGCTGAATGCAGAATGCACCTCCCCTTTAAGAAGTGCAGACTGTGTTTAAAAGTGAAGGCTAGCTTTAAATAGAGCTCACCTCCCATGAGCTTGGGCTCTCTGCTGAGCACTCAGCCACTCAGCAGCGCTCTCATCGCTGGGCTGCACGCATCAATCATGTTAATTAGCAGACAGCATGAACGTTGCATGCTGGCTGCATTACTTTCAACGGGCGCAGGCTGATTGCGCATCGCAATCCCCGCTCCCTTTTTTGGGCCTACTCCAATTTTTAGCCCACTGGCTTCAATCTTCCCAATGGTTTCATATGCATGGAAACTGTTTCCATTACCTGGCAAAGACATCAATGATGCCAAATTATTGTTCTGGGATGCTAGGCTCCACAATTTAGGGTGAGCATTTCTCCTCCCTTTCTGGATGAATGGTTCACTCCCCCTCTTCCATTCCCAGGGTCTAATGCTGACTAGTGCTTGGAAGTGCAGACTACTTTTAAGCACCTCAAGCCTGAAATTCTAATTAAGCCCAGGATGTAACTCTGGTCGGTCGCCATTGATGAGGGAGCAGAGCCGAGAGGAGCAAATTCCCACACCGGGAATTAGAAAAATCCGACCCCATAAAAATCTTCACACTCGCTACCGGTCCTTCTGTTTCCCCCCTTCTTTAAGGCTCCTCTTCCAGCTCAAATCTGCAGAGAAGCTGCCTGATATTCCGCCCCCACCCCCGATCAGCAAGCTGCTTGTCAGCATGGATCTGCGTAGCAGCTCAGCACAATTTTTAAATGAGACCTGACCATGAAACTGGTTCAGGGTTTGCACCATTTCCGTTGGACAGGTAATGGGCTCTTAATGCCCGCTTCATGCCTGATGAAAATTCGCCCCATAAAAATTTGTCAAACAAAATTACATGAAAATGTACACAATATCAGTTTCTCTCAGATAGTGAATTGAGAAAGAAATTCAACATCACCCATAAAATATAATTAGATCAAACAATACCAATATATTTTTCACCCATTTTCCCGTAAATCTAACTTTTTGAAGACTTGTGCAAATATTTTGAAAATCATGGGATAGAACATCCTTTATTTACTGTTAGCCTTCAAAGCATTAGATTCCCTGGAAAAATGGGTAAATAATTCTATTTTGTGGAGGGCATTGAGTTTTTTTCGAATTCGCCCTTGGAACGCAATCAATACTGTGTAAGTTCTTATGTAATTGTGTGTCAGCAATCTAATATTCTGTGTGGTTCTGCAGCATCAAGAGCAGCAGCAAAATAAAAGTGGTGGCAGCAGCAGAGTTATAAAAAAAATCCTCATAATATAAAACACATTGGATGAACAGCAGAAGAACAGAGGTGAGAATATAATCTTGGGATTCAGATAATTAACAAGCTTGTAATCTGCTCCCTTTATACTGTAAATTCTGTATAATGTATACGAATTAACCCAAGTCCTAGTAAACTGTGGTGAGTTAAAACCTATTCACAAGGCATTCAAATAATTCTATGAACATCACACCGCAAACATATATGCATGTCAGCTGTTGTCTCTCGCAAGATCAAATTAGCACTGATATTCTGGTGAAGGTTAGTGGGGGGGAGGTTAGTAGAGCCCCAGCAGTTTTTTGTATTTGTGCCTGTATTTGTATTTGTATTCCTAACCCGGGCTCCACTCACGATCCCTGGCCCGAGCTCACCTCACGATCCACTAGTCACTAGATCACTAGTCCAGTGGAGAAGCGTAGTCTTGACGGCAGAGAGGCCTGGGAATTTGGAAGCTAAGTTTAAGTCCCACCGACACCTGGGAATCCCTGGCCCAAGAACGCACAAAGTGGAGGAGAAGCAACTGGAAAGGCGCCGAACACCTCGAGTCTCTTCGCCGGGAGCAAGCAGAAGCCAAGCGCAAGCAGCGCAAGGAGCGCATGTCAACCCAAGCACCCCACTCGCCCGCACCTTCAACCACCGTCTGCCCCACCTGTGACAGAGTTTGTAGGTCCTGCATTGGACTCAGCAGTCACCTGAGAACTCATTTTTAATGTGGAAGCAAGTGATCCTCGGTTCTGAGGGACTGCCTAAGAAGATGTCAGCTGTGGCTCAGTTGGTAGCACAATCAGTTAGTGGTTGTGGGTTCAAGTCCCACTCCAGGGACTTGATCACAAAAACCTCCGCTGACACTCTAGTGCAGTACTGAGCCAGTGCTGCACTGTCGGAAATGCTGTCTTTTGGATGAGATGTTAAATCGGGCCCCGCCTGCTCTCTCAGGTGGGCATAAAAGATCCTATGACACTACTAACAGTGGCCTAATGTTGCATTCCTCTTGACTGGCAGACTCGCCTCATCAGCACCATTATATTGAGGCCCAAGGCGCAATAGCAGCGGTGCCTCGGGCTTCACCATTGGGGTGCAGGGTATGGACCCTGCGCCCTTACAGGCCCAAAGATTTCTAGACCACATTGTGCATTGCTAGCTGCTGCCAGCATTCAATACCTGTGAAAGAAATAAGATTTTTCTGATTGGCAAGTGTGGGAAAAGCACCCACCCAATCTTTAGGGTGCCATTTTCCATGACCCCGCACCTGTGGTGAATTATTTAATAACTGTGGGTGCACAGCCCACAATTTTTCAATCATTTATTTCACTGGCTGCAATTTTGTGATAAGCCACCCACGGTCTGTGAGGTCCTACCAGTTGTGCGGGGTCTATCAAAATGAAGCCATTCGTGCACTAATCCTACTTGTATTTTGTGGATCAGCCTGATGCGAGTGAGCTCTGGTGAGTAAAATACATTTAACTGGGGTGTTTGACATCATTGGGTGGGAAATCAGGGGCGGTTATAAGAATTGAAGGGCAGCAGCAACTCAAAAGGGGCAGACATGGTGATTTACAGATGTAAAAGGCAGCAAGCTTCTTTAGAAAAACAATGGTGTACATTTTTGTCTGTACCACCCAGGCGTGTGTTACCATGAATGCTCATTATATGGTCGGGTGCACTTGGTAACCACAGCCTTCCCTTAGGGGTACTCCTTCACTCACATCCTCCCATGAAGCTGCATGTTGCATGTACATGTCATGACACCCACTATGAGCTGCATGCTGACATTTGGGTATTATTACATGTCATCTTCACAATTGAAACTTCTCAGTTATAGTTTCAAGAGAAGAAAGCCCACAGCAACACAGAGAAAACAACGACAGAGGACAGCCCTCTAACATTCATATAGATCCATATGAGGAAGAAGTCCTACAGTTCCTGAGCAGGGAAGCCACAAAGGGTGGTGAAGAAGGGGAAGTAGGAGGACTACCTCTATTTCAGGCTTCATGATAACCTTCTGCTGCTCTTTCTTCACCTCATATTATTTATTTCACTTACTGGCTACAAAACATATATTGAAGCACTTCCCTCTGTCACTCCTACTGAAAGCAATAGGTAAAAGCTGTTCATAAGGACACCATTACAACATATCGTCTTGCTTTTCTCTTTTTAAAAATAAACATTTTAAAATGTAACTTTTGATGGCGGTCACTGCTTAGGCAGGAGCAATCACCGAAGAATCCTAAGCAGATTAGGCTCGGCTCCTGCTGCACTCTGTGATGTCCAATTTAGCAGAGAAGGCCAAAACCAGGCGTTAGGCCCCTCATTCACAGACAACCAGTCTGATAATACAAAGGCAGTGGAGGAGTCGAGACAGGTGGCAGAGAGGAAGAGCTGTTGGAGGAGTATGGTGTGATCAACAGTGTCAAAGGCTGCAGAGAGGTGGAAAAGGACGAAGAGGGATAGTGCACCATGATTAAAGCCACAGAGGATGTCATATGTGATTTTGATTAGGGCCATTTCCATTCTGGAGCAGGGGCAGAAACCTACTTGGAGAGATTCAAAAGTTGAGTTGCAGGAAAAATGGGCACGGATTTGGGAGGATTAAAACTATTCCTGCATATACCAATGTAGGAACAGGCTACTTTATATCTTGTATTGTGTAATGAGACAGGGTTAATTAGTAATCTCATAGTATAGGATCTTCTGGGGAAGAGTGATCATAATTTGATAGAATTTCACATTGGGTTTGAGAGTGAAATACTTAAATCAGCAACTACAGTCTTAAAATTAAATAAAGCCAATTACATAGGCATGAGGGGCGAAGGTAGATTGGGAAATTAGATTATAAGGTATAACGGTAGATAAGCAGTGGCAAACATTTAAAGAAATATTCCAAAATTCTCAACGAATATACATTCCTTTGAGAAATAAAAACTCCATGGGAAAAGTGATCCATCCATGGCTAACTAAAGAAGTTGAGGATAGTATTAGATGAAAAGAAGAGGCTTATAATGTTGCAAAGAATAGTAGTAAGCCTGAGGATGGGGAGAGCTTTAGAAACCAACAAAGGATGACCAAGAAATTGATAAAAAGGGAGAAAATAGAATATGAGAGTAAACTAGCAAGAAATATGAAAACAGATTGTAAGTGCTTCTACAAGTATGTAAAAAGGAAGAGAGTAGCAAAATGGACAGAAAACAGAGAGTAGGGATAAACGGGTCATTTTCAGGTTGGCAGGCTGTAACTAGTGAGGTGCCGCAAGGATCAGTGCTTGGTCCTCAGCCATTTACACAAACAGCCTGCAAAGGGACATAAACAGTGTTGGTCCCTTAGAGGCAGAAACAGGAGAAATTATAATGGGTAATAAGGAACTGGAAGATACTTTAAACAAATACTTTGTATCTCTCTTCACAGTAGAAGACACAAAAAGCATACCAAAATTACTGGGGAACCAAGGGGCTAATGAGAGTGAGCAACTTAAAGTAATTAAGATCAGTAGAGAAAAAGTACTTGAGAAACTAATGGGACTAAAAGCCAGCAAATCCCCTGGACCTGATGGCCTACATCCTAGGGTTCTAAAAGAGGTGGCTGCAGAGATAGTGGATGTATTGGTTGTGATCTTCCAAAATTCCCTAGATTCTAGAACGGTTCCAGCGGATTGGAAGGTAGCAAATGTAACCCCACTATTCAAGAATGGTGGGAGAGAGAAAACCAGGAACTACAGGCCAGTGCCTGACATCAGTCATCGGGAAAATGCTGGAATCCATTATTAAGGAAGTGGCAACAGGGCACTTAGAAAATCATAATATGATCAGGCAGAGTCAGCATGGTTTTATGAAAGGGAAATCGTGTTTAACATATTTATTACAGTTTTTTGGGGATGCAACTAGCAGAGTAGATAAAGGGGAATCAGTGGATGTAATATATTTGGATTTCCAAAAAGCATTCGATAAGGTGCCACATAAAAGGTTGTTACATAAGGTAAGGGCTCATGGGGTTGGGGGGGTAAGGTATTAGCATGGATAGAGGATTGGTTAACGGACAGAAAATGGAGAGTAGGGATAAACGGGTCATTTTCGGGTTGGCAGGCTGTAACTAGTGAGGTGCCGCAAGGATCAGTGCTTGGGCCTCAGCTATTTACAATTTATATTAATGACTTAGATGAAGGGACAGAGTGTAATGTATCGAAGTTTGCTGACGATACAAAGCTAGGCGGGAAAGTAAGCTGTGAGGAGGACACAAAGAGCCTGCAAAAGGATATAAACAGGTTAAGTGAGTGGGCAATAAGGTAGCAGATGGAGTATAATGTGGGGAAATGTGAGGTTATTCACATTGGTAGGAAGAATAGAAAAACTGAATATTTTTTAAATGGTGTGAAACTATTAAGTGTTGGTGTTCAGAGAGATTTAGTTGTCTCCGTACAGGAAACACAGAGCGGGAGAAATTCGGTAGTGCCCCGTTTGAGGCGCGAACTTTTGAAATCTTGAAAAATTAGTGCCAGGCACTAGTTATTGTGAGCTTCCAGTAAATTGGCTGTTCGCGCTCCAGGAAGGATGTGAAGTGCTAAATCAAGCGCTACCACTTCCCGTGGAGTGCTTAAGCCAGCAAGAGGGGTGGTAGCGGTGCAGCGCTGCCCAATGTCGAGGGCAGCGCTGCCGGGAACGAAGGCTCCATCCCTCCCTTAAAGGGAAGGGCCATCGCTGCAGACTCTGCAATGAAATGAGGTCCCTCATTGCCGACAGCAGCCATGATCCGACACGATTAGCCCCAAGCACGCTAGCAGAGTGCAGGGCTGATCGATCGCAGCCAAAGAAAATGCTGAAAAATGGACATAAGGCATTAAGAAAATGTTTTTTTTCATGCAACCATCATCACCTTTAAATACCGCTCCCCAAGTGGCCGGCCTCCCTGACAATGCCTCCTGCAGCTGTCGGTGTTGTCGCTCGGCGACGCTGCAGGGGGCGGAACTGAATTTCGGGTCTGGGGCGCTACCGGGGCGATGCACAGCATGATGACGTCACGATCACTGGGCACAGGAGATCGTGGTACTAGGGGTTACCGCTGCCACAAACCTCGATGGGAATTTCGCGGGCGTCGGTACTCTCGCCGCGCCCGGTCGCAAAGCCGGTAGCACCCCATTATCGCCCCCCAGTGGCCTAATGGGAGGCACAAAGGAGGCAAATTTCTAGCCAAGAGAGTTAACATGAAGGTACAGCAAGCAGTTAGGAAAGCAAATGGCATGTTAGCCTTTTTTTGCAAGGGGGTTGGAGTAGAGGGCGTTGGTGAGACCACACCTGGAGTTCTGTGCACAGTTTTGGTCTCCTTATCTGAGGAAGGATATATTTGCCTTAGAGGTGGTGCAACAAAGGTTCACTAAATTGATACAAAAAGAAAATACCGCAGATGCTGGAAATCTGAAATAAAAACAGAAAATGCTGGAGATACTCAGCAGGTCAGGCAGCATCTGTGAAGAGAGAAACAGAGTTAACGTTTCAGGTCGATGACCTTTTGTCAGAACTGGAAAAAAGCAGGAAATGGAACAGATTTTTAAGCAAGTGTAGGGGCTGGGAAAGGGGGGAGGGGATGAAAGAACAAAAGGGAAGGTCTGTGATAGGATAGAAGGCAGGAGCGGTTAAGAGACATTTAGAGATATTCAAGACAAAAGGAGATGGTAATGGGACAGGTTAAGAAACAAAGGATGGCTCTAGATGAAGTGTAAATTGCGCTGGCAGAATGAAAGACAGCTGCCATGTGGGAGAGAAGAAAAAACAACACAGACAAAAAGTGTGGATAAAAAATATATATATGATAGGGGCCGAGGTTATGATCTGAAATTGTTGAACTCTATGTTGAGTCCAGAAGGTTGTAAAGTGCCTAATCGAAGGATGAGGTGCTGTTCCTCGAGCTTATGCTGAGCTTCCGTGGAACAATGCAAGAAGCCGAGGACGGTGAGGTCAGAGTGGGAGTGAAGCGGAGAATTAAAGTGACAGGCGACCGGAAGCTCGGGGTCCCCCTAATGGACTGAACGGAGGTGTTCCGCAAAGCGGTCACCCAATCTGCGTTTGGTCTCCCCAATGTAGAGGAGACCGCATCGTGAGCAGCGAATACAGTATACTAAACTACAAGAAGTACAAGTAAATCGCTGTTTCACTTGGAAGGGGTGTTTGGGGCCCTGGACAGTGGGAAGGGGGGAGGTATAAGGGCATGTGTTGCATCTCCTGCACTTGCACGGAAAGGTGCCGGGCGAAGAGGAAGGGGTGTTGGGGGTGATAGAGGAGTGGACCAGGGTGTTGCGGAGGGAGCGGTCCCTTTGGAATGCTGAAAGGGGAGGTGAGGTGAAGATGTGTTTGGTGGTGGGATCATGCTGGAGGTGGCGGAAATGGCAGAGGATGATCCGTTGAATGTGGAGGCTGGTGGGAGACAGAGAAACTGGGAGAATGGAATAGAGTCCTTACAGGAGGCGGGGTGGGAGGAAGTGTAGTCCAGGTAGCTGTGGGAGTCAGTGGGCTTGTAGTAAATGTTTGTCAATAACTTATCCCCAGAGATGGAGACGGAGAAGTCAAGGAAGGGAAGGGAAGAGTTGGAGATGGACCATGTGAAGGTGAGCGAAGGGTGGAAATTGGAAGCAAAGTGAATGAAATTATCTAGTTCAGGGCGAGAGCAGGAAACGGCACCAATACAGTCATCACGTACCAGAAAACGAGGTGAGGGAGGGGACCCGAGTAGGACTGGAACAAAGTGTGTTCCACATATCCCACGAAAAGGCAAGCAGGTTCCCATAGCAACACCTTTAATTTGGAGGAAGTGTGTGGAGTCAAAGGAGAAGTTGTTCAATGTGAGAACAAGTTCAGCCAGGCGGAGGAGGGTGGTGGTGGATGGGGACTGGTTGGGCCTCTGTTCAAGGAAGAAGCGGAGTGCCCTCGGGCCATCCTGGTGGGGGATGGAGGTGTAGAGGGATTGTACGTCCATAGTGAAAAGGAGGCGGTTGGGGCCAGGAAACTGGAAACTGTTAAAGTGGTGGAGGGCATCGGAAGAGTCGCGGATGTAGGTGGGAAGAGACTGGACAAGGGGAGAAAAATAGAGTCGAGATAGGAAGAGATAAGTTCCGTGGGGCAAGAACAGCCTGAAATGATGGGTCTACCAGGGCAGTCCTGTTTGTGGATCTTGGGAAGGAGGTAGAAGCGGGCTGTGCGGGGTTGAGGAAATATGAGGTTGGTGGCCGTGGGGGGAAGATCTCCAGAGGAGATGACAGTCTTGGAAACGGTGGCTTGATGTTTGGTAGTCAGGTCATGGTCCAGGCGGAGGTAGGAGGAGGTGTCGGAGAGTTGGCGTTCAGCTTCCGCTAGGTAGAGGTCGGTTCGCCAAACAACAACAGCACCACCCTTGTCAGCGGGTTTAATGACAACGTTGGGGTTGGATCTGAGAGAATGGAGTGCTGCAGCACCCTGGTCCACTCCTCTAAGCGCAGGAGATGCAACACGTGGCCTTATACCTCCCCCCTTCCCACTGTCCAGGGCCCCAAACACCCCTTCCAGGTGAAACAGCGATTTACTTGTACTTCCTGCAATTTAGTATACTGTATTCGAAGCTCACGATGCGGTCTCCTCTACATTGGGGAGACCAAACGCAGATTGGGTGACCACTTTGCGGAACACCTCCGTTCAGTCCGCAAGGGGGACCCCGAGCTTCCGGTCGCCGGTCACTTTAATTCTCCGCTCCACTCCCACTCTGACCTCACCGTCCTCGGCTTCTTGCATTGTTCCACGGAAGCTCAGCGTAAGCTCGAGGAACAGCACCTCATCTTTCGATTAGGCACTTTACAACCTTCTGGACTCAACATAGAGTTCAACAATTTCAGATCATAACCTCGGCCCCTATCATATATATATTTTTTATCCATACTTTTTGTCTGTCTTTTTTTCTTCTTTCCCACATGGCAGCTGTCTTTCATTCTGCCAGCGCAATTTACACTTCATCTAGAGCCATCCTTTGTTTCTTAACCTGTCCCATTACCATCTCCTTTTGCCTTGAATATCTCTTAATGTCTCTTAACCTCGCCTGCCTTCTATCCTATCACAGACCTTCCCTTTTGTTCTATCATCCCCTCCTCCCTTTCCGAGCCCCTACACTTGCTTAAAAATCTGTTCCATTTCCTGCTTTTTTCCAGTTCTGACAAAAGGTCATCGACCTGAAACGTTAACTCTGTTTCTCTCTTCACAGATGCTGCCTGACCTGCTGAGTATCTCCAGCTTTTTCTGTTTTTATTTCACTAAATTGATTCCTGGGATGAGAGGATTGTCCTATGAGGAGAGATTGAGTAGATTGGGCCGGTACTCTCTGGAGTTTAGAAGAATGAGAGATAATCTCATTGAAACATATAAGATTCTGAGGGGAATTGACAGGGTCGATGCTGAGAGGTTGTTTCCCCTGGCTGGAGAATCTAGAACTAGGGGTCATAGTCTCAGGATAAGGGATCGGCCATTTAAGACTGAGATAAGGAGGAATTTCTTCACTCAGAGGTTGTGAATCTTTGGAATTCGAAGTCCCAAAGGGCTGTGGATGCTGGATCGTTGAGTATATTCAAGGCTGAGATAGATAGATTTTTTGACTCTGGGGGACTCAAGGGATATGGAGATGAGGCGGGAAAGTGGAGTTGAGATTGAAGATCAGCCATGATCTTATTGAATGGCAGAGCAGGCTCGAGGGGCTCAATGGCCTATTCTTGCTTTTAGTTTATATGTTCTTATGTTCTTATATTAGTGTCAGACGGAGTTCACTTTATTTGGACCTGAATCTAACTTTGTACCAGTGAAAGGATTAGGTTGGGTTACCATGGTTATTTTCAGGAAGAATATTTGAATTTTGCTTCTTTGCAGGATGGTAAGTTGGAGATATACCTGTGCAAACACAGGCAGTCTAGAGAGGCAGCGGAAAAGAATAGTTTACTGGAATTAATTCAGAAAAGCGATTACAGTCAGAGATAACAGAATGCTGCAATTTTGATATCCTGTGTAGATATTGAAGGTGCTTGTCTGCAGACTACAAGGGATTACCATACAGAACAGAGCAAGTTCTAACCAATTATTGTTTGTTGAAAGAGCGACGAGGCTGAAGGAAGGTTAAACACAATAAGATTAGCACTAAAACTTTAAGCATACTCTCAAGGAGTTAAAGAAGATCTCCCTATTGGTAAAGGTCAAGAAATAAAACAGCAAGAAATACAAGTCACCCAACATACAACAAAGTAAAATTTGCAAGACTATGGGGAAAGAGCAGGGCAGTGGGTCTAACTGGCTATCTCTTTCACAGGCACAGTGGGTCAAATGGCCTCTTTCTGTGCTGTATGATTCTATGAACAGCAGAGATATTTAATACAACATCAATTTCCTTGAGTGTGTAACATTAATGTTATAAAATAATAAGATATTTCACAAAGGATGAATGTATATCAATGGTTATGTGAGTTTGCATTTACATAGATACATACATAGAAGATAGGAGCAGGAGTAGGCCATCCGGCCCTTCGAGCCTGCTCCGCCATTTAATGAGATCATGGCTGATCCTCCAATTTGACTCAGATTAATTCATTAACATTTATTTTAGTGCAAGTCTAATTGTCTGTGTGGTACATTTTGTGGTAGTTATAAAGACCAATTATTGCTGTATTCTTCACCTGAAGGTCAGAAGGTTTGGGGGAAAATTTGGACATCGACAGAAACCTGCCGATGTCACCGCAGCCTCCGGTTTATGGCTGTTGAAAATAGCCGCAGCGCTACAGGGCAAAAATTCACGCTGGGGCCTGGAGATTTGTAGCGCAGCACTAACTTACCATGAAACGCCCTCCTGGTGGCGTTAGTGGAGGCATCTGACCCGACGTTCCCGTCCAGGAGCGGCGTTGCAGCTTCTTACACCCTCCGGGAGCGAGGCAGTGGAGTTTGCAATGAATTATGGGCAATTAAAAGGGCTATGAATTAAAGGGGCAATGCGTTCAGAACTAATAAAAATTAAAATCAAGTGAAAAAATGCATTTTTCAGCCCTTACTGCCTTTCAAAAAAAACATAAACATTAAAAAGAAGTCCCAAATGGCAGTCTTCAGCTCTTAAAGCTGAATTGTCTTCCACACCTAAAAAAATGGGAAAACTGCTTCAGCACTAACACAAATGGCTCAGCAAGCCAGGGAAGGGGCACCCAGGGTCTCGCAGGCAGCACTTCAGGGGGTCAACACTGCAAAAGAGGTCCTCTACCCACAGGGGTCAGGAGGCCCTCCAGAAAGAACAATGTGGGACCACATCACTGAGACCGTTACTGCCAGCAGTGTCACCCCCACCACCTGGCTCCAGTGCCCAAACAAGCTTCATGACCTCAGACGAGTGGTCAAGGTCTGTGAATGCATCTTCAAAAGCCGTCTCCTACCAACTGCATCACTAGCCTCACACACTGCTCAATGAATGACACCCACCCCCCCCCCCCGCATCACAATCACTCACCTACAAACAATCTGTACAAATCATGAGGCACACCTCCCATACCTAGCCTCACCTCATCCCCTTGGAGGAGACAGTGCAGGCCATTCTTGGCAGGGGCATGGCTGAGCCGTTGGCCAGTGGCGAGGCTGAAAGGATAAAAATGCTGGTATCCTCATACGTTATCCTCCTTCTGGCATACACCTCTTGCTTTCGTGCCCTCCCCTCACCACAACGCCACCCTTGTGCCTTCCTCATTTCACACACCCAAGAAATGCAGCCTGCCCAGCCAGTGGTTAGCCATGAAGAGGGAGAGGAGAGTGACCTATAGAGTGGATAAAGGGGAACCAGTGGACGTAGTGTATTTAGACTTCCAAAAGGCATTTGACAAGGTGCCACACAAAAGATTATTGCTTAAGGTAAAACATCATGGGATTGGGGGTAATATTCTGGCATGGATAGAGGATTGGCTATCTAACAGAAAGCAAAGAGTTGGGATAAATGGTTCATTCTCAGACTGGCAATCAGTAACTAGTGGTGTTCCACAGGGGTCAGTGCTGGGTCCCCAACTCTTTACAATCTATATTAACGATTTGGAGGAAGGGACCAAGTGTAACATATCAAAATTTGCAGATGATACAAAGATGGGAGGGAAAGTAGTGAGTGAGGAGGACATAAAAAACCTGCAAGGGGACATAGACAGGCTAAGTAAGTGGGCAGAGATTTGGCAGATGGAATACAACGCTGGAAAGTGTGAGGTGATGCACTTTGGCAGGAAGAATCCTAGAGCAATTTATTATCTTAATGGCAAGAAACTGGAGAGTACTGAAGTGCAAAGGGATCTGGGGGTCCTGGTGCACGAAACTCAAAAGGTTAGTATGCAGGTGCAGCAAGTGATTAAGAAGGCAAATGGAATGTTGGCTTTCATTGCTAGGGGGATAGAATATAAAAATAGGGAGGTATTGCTTCAGTTGTACAAGGTATTGGTGAGACCGCACCTGGAATACTGCATACAGTTTTGGTGTCCTTACTTAAGGAAAGACATCCTTGCTCTCGAGGTAGTGCAAAAAAGGTTCACTCGGTTAATCCCGGGGATGAGGGGGTGGTCATATGAGGAGAGGTTGGGTAGATTGGGACTCTACTCATTGGAGTTCAGAAGAATGAGAGGCGATCTTATTGAAACATATAAGATTGTGAAGGGGTTGGATCGGGTGGATGCGGGGAGGATGTTCCCGATGACGGGTGAGACTAGAACTAGGGGACATAGTCTTAGAATAAGGGGCTGCTCTTTCAAAACTGAGATGAGGAGGAACTACTTCACTCAGAGGGTGGTAGGTCCATGGAATATGCTGCCACAAAAAGCTGTAGAAGCTACATCATTAAATAAATTTAAAACAGAAATAGACAGTTTCCTAGAAGTAAAGGGCATTAAGGGTTACGGGGAGCGGGCAGGAATTTGGACATGAGTCTAGGTTCGGATCCGGTCATGGCCCTGTGGGTAGTGGAGCGGGCCCAGGGACCGTGTAGCCTGATTCAGCTCCTATTTCGTGTGTGCAATTCTGTTAGATGCAGGAGATGGTTCTGTGATAGATAGTAGATTGGCGGTTAGGATCAGATCAGCCATGATCTTATTGAATGGCGGAGCAGGCTCGCGGGGCCGATTGGCCTACTCCTGCTCCTATTTCTTATGTTCTTATGTTCTTATTAAGAAGAAGAAGAAGAAGAAGATTGATTTGACACTCCCAACCACCAGACCTCAAGGTCGACCAGCAAGGCCATTTGCAGAGCCCCAACTGAAAGTCAGCAGCCTTCCACCAGTCATGCTGCAGCCACTGGGGTAGCACTGCGTGACATCAGTAGGATAGGCAAAGGCACATACAAGACAGTCACTAAGGGAATGCATAAGGGTGATGAGTTGATTTCTTGATGTTATATTGGATGGATAGATGTATAAAGTTGGATTGGAAAGTTTGCTTTGTGGTGGCTTTTATTTCAGCATTGTGGCCAAGAGGACGCTGTGATGGTCAGTAACAGAGGGAAGGTAAGGTGTGGGACTAATACACAAAGAGGAATTGGGGCTGTGGTCACTGGGACCACAGGTGTATGATTCTATCCCAGATATCCTTGCCAGAAAGGGGCTGCCCGGGTTGCATCCCCCCTTCTGCTTCCTCCTCTTCTGTTTCTTCCTCTTCTGCGTCTTCCTCCTCCCTCTGTGAGTGGATGCTGTAAATCTGAAATGACAGCATAAAATGCTGGAAATAATCAACTGGTCAGGCGGCATTTTGACCTGAGACGTGAACTCTGTTTCTCTCTCCACGGATGTTGCCTGACCTGCTGAGTATTTCCATCATTTTCTGTCTTCTCAGAGGCCTTCCTTTACCATTTGAGGCCTTGCAAGTGTCCAGCAGTACTTCCTACACACTTAAAAAACTTTTAACATCTATTGCAGCAAGCCACTACTTCAATAAAATCAAAAAAAAACAGTCCAACAGTTTAAATGCAAACTTACCTGAAAGATGTGTTCCTTTAAGAGGTGCTGACAGCACCCTTGTCAGTCTGCTTGCACGATAGGTTTACCTGGCGTGCTTAGGAGCAAGTGCTGAACTCAGCGCTAGGGTTGAAATTCGCAGTGGTGACGTTAGTTGGCGTTGCACACCAACTTATGTCACCACTCTGCCATTTTTTTTCAGGGTGCTACTTGAACAACAGCACTACTGGGACGTTGAAAATGGAGGACACCACGTGACCCGCCACCAGCTGGCGGAAGAGCAGCGACCACCGCTTTCTTCACTTAACGCCGTGCTAACGGGTGGCACTAAGGTAGGGAATTTCTCCCCCATCGTGTTTTTCAAATAAGACTAACCCATTGAGGTGCCATTTTCAAACTGTTCAAAGAGATTTTTAAATCCCATTTTGTTGCGGATAATTATAATTATTTATTTAGAATGATGACAGAAATTGACCCTTTACTAGATGTTGAACATAAAATAGAATATCAGTATGTGCAATCAAATATACATGCAGGACACAAAAATTAACAGTAACAAGAATAAAAGGAACAAATTACAGCGAACTAACTACTATGCATGAAAATGCAGAAAATACATAGGCTTGGATTTTGCGGTCAGTGGCAAAGTGACAGCGTTTGCCGCTGACACCAAAGAAAGCTGCCCACAAAGACCTAGCAACCTCTGTGGCATGGATTTCACCTTTCCTGATGTTAATTTGATCCTGGCGCCAAATCTTAGGGAATCTTCAACGTCCAGCAACAGTGATGTCATCAAGCTTGCTAAGCAGCCAATCACATTGAGGAATTCTCACAGACAGCAAACCAGGAAGTAAACTGCATTAATTATCCTTCACCTTTTATAAATTTCACAGAGAGTGAAATAAATATTGGGACAGATAGCAGGACAGGTAGATAAGGTGGTTAAGGAGGCATATGGGATATTATCCTTTATTAGCTGAGGCATAGAACATAAGAGCAGGGAGGTTATGCTTGAACTGTATAAAACACTAGTTAGATCACAGCTAGAGTACTGCGTACAGTTCTGGTTTCCACAATACAGAAAAGATGTGATTGTACTCGAGTGGGTACAGAGGAGATTTACAACGATGTTGCCAGGAGTGGAGAATTTTAAATATCAGGAAAGATTGGATAGGTTGCTGTTGTTTTCATTGGAACAGAGGAGGCTATGGGGAGACCTAATTGAGGCATATAAAATTATGAGGGGCCTAGATAGAGTGGAAAGGAAGGACCTATTTCCCTTAGCAGAGAGGTCAATAGTCAGGGGACATAGATTTAAAGTAATTGGTAGATGGATTTGAGGGGAGTTGAAGAGAGCTTTTATCACCCAGAGGGTGGTGGGGCTCTGGAACTCACTGCTTGAAAGGGTGGTAGAGGCAGAAACCCTCATCACATTTAAAAAGTACTTGGATATGCACTTGAAGTGCCGTAGCCTACAAGGCTACGGATCAAGAGCTGGAAAGTGGGATTAGGCTGGATAGCTCTTTTTCGGTTGGCACTGACGCGATGGGCCGATTGGTCTCCTTCTGTGCTGTAACTTTCTAGGATTCTAGGATTCTATGATATACATAGGATTAAGGTAGAAGCTGAAATATCATAAACAAACTTTAAAAAATTATTATATTAAAAAATAGAGAATTTTATCACAATGGAAAAATTTGACATTCCACAAATATAAAATTACTTTTTTTCAGGGCCAGAGAGGTTGTTCAGCAGTAACTATGACTTAGTACACCGTTAAAATCCCAGTTACACCTCATTGAACAAGGCTTAACTTTTTCGGGGGGTTTCAACTGCAATATTACAGCGTAAAAGGGGAAGTTCTCATCAGTTCAGTGACTTCTCAAAGATTGCCATCTGTGGGTTCTGGAGAAGCAGGGAATCACTGACAGCACCTCTGGATTTCTGCGTTTAACTGCGCCTATGCGGAACTAGAAGTTGCTGTCAGTTTCACAGGGTAATGATGATGAACGCTGACAGTTTTACGATCATTGGAACTGCAAATCTGGGCCATAATTCCATATTATGCAACAGAAATCAAAATGTCTGAATATAATTCAAGAAATCTGCATGAACTCCCAGTAAGTGCCAATGATGTGTCAGTTTGCATGAAACACAGGGAATCACGTTGCAAGTCAGTTCCCCACTGCAATGATCCTACGCCCTTCAAAATGGTCCAATAACAAACAAATTATAGGATCAATTAGATGAAATCTAATTAACAAAACAGTTGACTAAATGACAAACTAAGTAACATTGGAAGTAATCCACAGAATTAATTCACCATCTCATCAACAACCCAACAGAATTAGTCAATAGAGCAATACAACTCACTAATCCACAATTTAGCTCACTGAACTAATAGACCAACTAAACTACTGAACTAACTAATAGAGTGATACAGAACCATAAGAACCAATCTACATAATTAATCAAGAGAACTAATTGACAGAAGTATTTGATAGAATAATGGAATGGTATTAATAAACATAACTAATTAACGGAATACAGCAGAAGTATATTGTGAGCTAAGGGACAGCTCTAGCCTGGAGTATAAGATAATAGGAGACTGATCTAGCCGGTACAATTGAAATAAATGGCTGACAGAATGAGGTGGCAAACCAAAACAGTCAAAAAGATAATGAAACAAAATTATAGAAGTGGCTGGTACAGGCGTTCGAACTAGTAGACTTGTTTTTCACCTCCTCGCATTTTATTTTGTTCAATGCCTATCATATTAATCAACGAAGGGGTTAAAATCTACATGCAAGGTGAAGGGATGCTTTACAAATTTATGCTCCTAGCATGGAGTTTTACCCACGATTGCACATCACAAACTCAGGCACACACACCCCATGATAACAGATGGAATTCTCGATATGCACTCCATACTGGGAGGAAAAATTCATAAAATTACTCCTTAGATTTATTTTGTGCTTGTCATGTTTTCATACTTTGAATCATTTTTTTAAATGAATGAAGGGATGGGTGATGTTGTATTAAGCAGATTATTTAACAGATTGTGTTCACAAAATCAAATGCACAGCTACAAGACCAATAGGCCTCAAATGAGACAAGATATTAAGACTGATTTCCCCTTTACAACAGCATAGATGTGAATAGACTGGCCACAAAATTGGGAGGCTTAACGCTGGCCATTAAGGCTGAAAAAATGGCGGCTGCCTCGCTTTCACCCGCTTCCAGCGGGTCCCGCAGCAACCACCATGTTGGGGAGGTCGGTAGCATTGCCGTTGCCTGCGCTCGCTCCAGATATTTAGATGAGGCAGATCGTGACGTCAATGAGTGTGCAACGCTGATTTGATGCACGATCTGCCGTTTTTGACTTCGCCGCATCATTTAAAGCCCTCTCCTAATCACATGACATGCGTTCAGCAGCAGGAGGGACACCCCCAGCAATGTTCTCTTAAATTTTTTTGGGTGTGCGGGCCCTTTAACGGGCTGCCCGCCCATTCAAATTCCCGTGCATGCGCGGCTTTTCCTATTGTAAAGCCGGCAAGTGCAGGAGCTCCAGACAGCTTGCGGCTGACTTGCTTGTTGATTTCTACTGGCTCTGTCTAAGTCTTGATGTGGAGATGCCGGTGTTGGACTGGGGTGGACAAAAGTGAGAAGTCGCACAACACCAGGTTATAGTCCAACAGCTTTATTTGAAATCACAAGCTTTCGGAGCAGTGCTCCAAAATCTTGTGATTTCAAATAAAGCTGTTGGACTATAACCTGGTGTTGTGCGACTTCTCACTTTTGTCTAAGTCTGTGCAACTGTTTGGAGCTTTCTAAAGTTATTTAAAGTTGCTGAAGTGACAGGGAGTGTTGCTGCAAGTGGAGAACACCTTGCTTCTCATTTAAAGGTTTCTGTTCACACCACTTGTGCTCGAGTATGACAGGGAGATGGAGCGCAGGCAGCGAAGAAGAGGACAAGCTGCTCACAGAGGGAGGAGGAGGAGGGGAAGGAGGGCTCTCACCAGGAGGCCTTATCCACCTAGGGTCTTCCGAGAGCAATTCTCCTACCTGTACTTAAGCCAGGAGCAGTGTATTAGGAGGCCCCACTTCACCAAGGATGTGATCACAGAACTATGCCACCTCCTGCAAACAGACCTGCAGCCTCAGAGCAGGGCGATGATGGCTCTCCCAGTGGCCCTCAAGGTCACCATAGCCCTTAATTTTTTTGTCACCGGATTCCTCCAGTCTGGAGCAGGAGTCATAGCAAACATCTCACATTTCACTGTCCATTGCTGCATCCGGGAGGTCGCAGAGTCTCTGTACTCCAGGAGAAGGGACTTCTTTGTCTTCTCTCTGAACAGAGAGAAGCAGGTTGCGTGCGCATGTGGCTTTGCCAGGATAGTGGGCTTCCCCATGGTGCAGGGCGCCATCGACTGCACACACATGGCTTAGCAGGTACCGCATACCAATCCTGAGATGTTCTGTAACCGCAAAGGCTACCACTCATTAACTGTGCAGTTGTGCGACCACGCCCAGCGCATCATGGTGTTGATCCTAGTATCCTGGCAACAATCATGATGGCTTCATCTTGAGCCAGTCCGATGTTCCAGCAATCTTCCAGCCACCATATCAAACTCAAGGGTGGCTGCTCGGATACAAGGGCTATCTGCTGTACCTGGCTGATGACTCCCCTCCGCAACCCCACCACTCGTGGCCAGCACTCATAAAATGAGACTCATGCTGCCACGAGGAACATCATCGGGGTGCTCAAGCAAAGGTTCCGCTGCCTTGACCGCTTGGGAGGAGCCCTCCAATACACAATTCGTGGTGGTCTGCTACATCCTCCACAACTTGGCCACCATGAACACACAGCCGGTGCCACCACGGGTTCCAAGACCACCTCAGGAGGAGGAGGAGGAAGAGGAAGTGAGGAGGAAGGCATCACATCCCCATTCCAGACAGGCTGCCCGTGAGCGCCTCATCAGACTACTAGTGAATGAAACCCCAGATCCTCAATGCTCACCACTTCCCCATCTTACCATCCCTCTGTCACAAAACATCACAGCGTCCTCCTGGGCACCAAGCTGAAATGAGAGCCACCACAAAACACACATTCCATACATAATTTATAAATTTATCAAATTCAAATCAAAAGAACAAAGTCAACTAATCACCCTTGTGCATTCCCTTAGTGTCTGTCTTTCGTGTGCCTTTTCCTACTCTCATGCTCCTACAATGTGCTCCCCCAGTGGCTGCAGCATGGCTGGTGGACGGTTGCTGACTTTCAGTGGGGGAGAATACAGATGGCCTTGCAGGACGACCTCAAACAGCTGTGGCCCTAGAAGGCCCGGCTGTAGACTGCACCACCTCGGCATGGGCAGTGGCAGTCTGGGATGGCTGGATGACAGGCAGCAGCAAGGGCACTGGTGGAGTGGCAGTGGTGGGAGTACGAATGCTGTCATCCACAGAGCCACAGCCGCTCCCGCGGGGTGGTGGCTCAGCATTCCTAGCCATTTGTTGGAGCAGAGATTGCTGGCCTGCTGTGACACCCTGCAAGCCCCATTCCACACTTGTAAACCCAGCCATGATGGTAACAGTCTGAGCTTGTGTGGCAGCAAGTTGAGACTGCAGGAGAGCCGTCTGCGCTTCCACTGCAGCACTGAGATGTTGAGTCACTTCCATCTGTGCTGTAATGCAAGCTGCGAGATCGTCCATCACACCCAGCATCATGGTTGGGTCCACAAGTGTTCTAATGGAGTTGCCCCTCATCTCCATCCTGGAAATCTTAGGCTCCAAGCTCTGCGCAAAACCCCATGCAATGTTGGTGCCACACTCCTCCATGCTCCTTAACACTAACAAGAGGCTCTCTGGCAAGTCTGTCATTGCACCAAGCATTTCTGTCTGCATTCCCATCACCCTTCTTCTGAGGTTGCCTATCGAGATCATCATCTGGGTCCTGTGCAGCAGAACCCATGTGTGAACTCGCCCTTCTGGGAGCTGGCACCCGATCACCCTTTCCCCCTGGCCTGGCTGCAGTCTACTCATGCCCTGTGACTCACCACATGCAGGTCCTGCCTCTATGCTACCCTCTAAACTACATGCAGTGCCATTTTCTGAGCTGGCATCTGTGAGTGTTAGATAGAGTGACAGTGCCTCTTCTCCTTCACTCTCCTCTACAATATCAGGAACAGGCTGGGCTGCTGGCAGTTCTTGGGTATCTGAAAGGAGAAAGGCACAAGGGTCATGTTGTGCTGAGGGGACGGAGGAGAAAGCAGGATGTGAATGCTTACACCAGCAGCTTGTAAATGAGAAGAGATTATGGGATGAGGGGGAAGTAGGATGTGAGAAGAAGGATTAGGTATGAGCGTACCGTCATCATCAGCAATGCTTTCCACTTCCCTGCTCACCACAGACTCTGTTACTGCCTCTCCAATTATTGCGAGCACTGTTTCCTCCGAGTCCGTGAGGTTCTCAATTCTGAGTTGCCCTCCACCGGTCTGCTGGTGCTCCCAGTGGTTGTGCGCCACCTTGGCCTGCAAGAGAAATGGAAGTGTGTCAGTGAGTGTGGTGCAATGTTTTTGGTGTTGTGCCTGCCATGGTGAATAGCTGGCAGTGTGTGAAAGGTGTGAGATATGGGTGTGAGTGTTGCAGCAGTGGTAGGATGAAGTGAAGCTGTGATTGTGAGGTATAAGTGGTGATAGCTAGAGATTGTTGGTAGGTGAGTGCTGGGGAGGGTGTGGTGCATTGAGCAGTGTGTGAGGCTAGTGGTGCAGTTGGTGGGATATGGCATTTCATGATGCATTCACTCACCTTAACCACTCGTGCGAGGTCATTAAACTTTTCACAGCACTGGATTCGGGTCCTGGAAACAGCACTCGTCCCAGTGACGGCTGGAGCAATCTCCTCCCAGATCCTTCTTGTGTTCAGCCTTGAAGGCCTCCTGCCCTCTGCGGGTAGAGGACCTCTTTGGACATGGAATATTTGGATCCCCAGGACCAAGGCCTCCAGTGCCACATCAGAAAATCTTCTCGCCCTTTCCCTTGGCTGTTGGGCCATGGCTTTGTTTAGACTGACAATGAGGTGCTTCTGCAATAAAGCACCTCCCCTTTAAGTAGTGCAGAAAGCCCAGGCCAAACTTTATCACCCCATACTGGCCCCCCTGTTGAGCAGTAAGCCAACCAGCAGCAAGTTTAGTGTTGCGATCAGCACTCCAATCATTCAAATGAGCTGGCAGCACAAATTTTGCATGCTGCCTGCACCACTTTGAACGGGCACAGACGAACAGCACTGGGCGATGCCCCCGCCCGTTTTCGGGCCTTAGCCAATTTCTAGGCCATTATGTTTTACCATTTTGCTCAGAGTTGCATCAATACCTGGTTAAGAAAAAAGTTAAAAGATATAGGGGAAAAATTTGTGGCCGCCACGAGAGTTACCGGGTCACCAGCAACTCGAGTTAACGGCCACTGAAAATGGACGAAGCGCTAGCCGAGAAAAATTCACACTAAGGGCTGAAGATTTATAGCCCAGCGCTAACTTACCGTGTAACGCCCTCTTGGTGGCATTAGTGCAGGCATGGGAGTCGAAGTTCCCGTCCTGAAGCGACGTTCCAGCTTCTAACAGCCTCTGGAAGCGATGCTATGAAGTTCGCTAGGAATTTTGGAAAATTAAAAGGGCAATGCCATCTGAACTAATAAAAATCAAAATGAAGTGAAAAAATGCAGTTTTCAGCCCTTATTGCCTTTTAAAAAAAAATTTACATTAAAAAGAAGTCTCAAATGGGAGTCTTCAGTACTTAAAGCTGAGTTCCATTCTGAACCTCAAAAAATGGGAAAAGTACTTCAGCACTAACACAAATGGCTCAGCAAGCCAGGGAAGGGGCACCCAGCGTCTCGCACGCAGCACTCCAGCTTTGTGCAGGGGTCAATATTGCAAGAGAGGCCTGTAAGATTCTCAAAATTCACAGATCCCCCAAAACTCGAAGATAAACCCTAAGGAAAAAGACTTTGGACTCTTTTCTACCTATTTCAGGGTAGTGAAATGCATTGGGCCTAACCGAAGGACATTTTAGAGCAAAAACCAAGATTTGGTATTTTAAAAGACATGTCTGGACTTGTAAGGGAGAAAAGGCTGTAAAGGAAGGTGGGGTCAACCTCTGTAAAGACAGTTTGGAGATTGGAGTTAATGCAAACTGTCTGGGGAACCGCATGACCTCGCTTGGAGTTAATTGGCCCCTATCAGACATTAACATCCTAACAATAGACCCAAGGAAGAACAGTCTCCACCCAAATTACTGGACCCATCAAGATATGCATAAAACAGATCACTATGACCCACTCTATAGAAATCCCAGGCCCAGTCAAGAAACTCACAACTGAGAACAATCAACTACAATCAAGCAAGCAGATCGACAGGATGGAGCCATCCCGAAACCACTTCACACATTTACAAACAGATTACTGTTAACGAGCCCGCTAAAATCTTACAATAAACCGGGACTGATTGGGAGGCCCCAATTAGTATAATTGAGGGCCTGTTTTCTCAAGAAGTCAGTTCAGCAGTTACAGCAAGTTCTCTACAAGTTCAAGGGTGGAGCAGTTACACAGTGAAAACAGAAAGGAGTCCTCGAGTACACAGTTCAACAGAAACAAGTTCAAGCAACAAGCAGGACAGCAGGAGCACAGGAGTCACACAGACAAGCAGCAAGGAAGCAGCTCTCCAGTACAACCGTTCAGCAGTTATGTGTCCAGCCAGGAGGTCGACAGCTCGAAAACAAGACCGTTCAACAAAGGAGGCCAACAGCTCCAGAAGTAGGCCGACACGCAAGAAGAGACCAGAGCGACTGCCTCAGTGACCATCGGACACCTCGCAGCAACAAGGGCCTTACAAAACTTTTTACTTAAAAGACTCTAAACCCTACCTCTAAGCAAAGAAAAGTGGGTACTCACCCGATAAATCCAATCCAGCGAACCCCGAAATCGCGAACCAGCTCAACTGTCAAGGATTCGTTTGTTGAGCATTATCCCTGGTTCTCTAGAGCCCAACTTAGCTAGTAAAGTGGGATTGCGAGGGGTGAAGTATTCTTCTAATGATATTTCCCTCATTTGTACCGAAGTGTTCCCCACTTTTAGAGTGTTAAGAGTGTTTGTGTTGTGTTTTACTCTCTTGAATAAAGATCAAAGTTCTTGCATCAAAACCAGTTGTCTGCTGCACTTTTTGTCACAACCCCCAAATAAGTCCAAGGTCTAGAACCAAGGGAGTGGGAGCGATTCGAACTGCTCAGAAGTCAGAGGTGAAGCTGACACAAACCACCATCCCCTACAGGCCCTCTACCCACAGGGGCCAGGAGGCCCTCCAGAAAGAATGATGTGGGACCAAATGATCGAAGCCTTCACTGCCAGCAGTGTCGCCCCCACCAACTGGCTCAGCAGGTCAGGCAGCATCTTGACCTGAGATGTGAACTCTGCTTCTCTTCAAGCCTGACCTGCTGAATATTTGCAGCATTTTCTGTCTTCTCAGAGGCCTTCCTTTACCATCCAAGGCCTTGCAAGCATCCAGCAGCACTCCCATCACACTTAAAAAACTTTTAACATCTATTGCAGCAAGCCACTACTTCAGTAAAATCAAAAAAAAGAAGTCCAAAACCTTAAATGCAAACTTACCTGAAAGATGTGTGTGTCCCTTTAAGAGGTGCTGACATCGCCTTTATGAGTCTGCTTACACGTTAGGCTTACATGGCCAGCTTCGGGCTCAGTGCTGAACTCAGAGCAAAGGTTCAAGTGCGCCATGGTGACGTTAAGTTGGCGTTGCATGCCGACTGACGTCACCGCTCCCTCATTTTAATTTGCCGGGCGATGCATCTTACCAGCACCGCTGTCGGGCCTTAGAAATTGGAGGACGCTGCGGGACCCGCCACCAGCTGGCGAAAAATGCCGGCCGCCCTCTTTTCGCAATTTTTTTTGGTGTAAAGCCCCTGAACTTTTAGCCCGTAGGTGAATATATAGACAGAGATAATCAAATACTCCATGTAACACAATAGCTTCTCTCATGCTGTAGCCATGAAAATGCTGTCTGCTTTGGAAAACCACTGGTCAGGATTGAATAATGCTGATTACATTGAAATCCTTCATTTCCACTAGGTTAGGGGAGCAGGAGGAGCCAGTAGATATTTCACCATACTTTATCGTCTTGGAGACAATCACCACCCTGAGAAGATTAAATAAGATGGACAAAATTCATGCTGGAACAAATGAATGAGGAAAAGTTTGATGGGTCAAATAGTCTTTTCTTGTTCCATAAGTCATATGTTATGACCAACCACAGAACTGTAAATCAGAATAATGGGGTTGTATTCTACACATTTATGCTCTTGGTGCTGAGCTACTTATTACACGATGACCTCTGTGCCCAAGTTCCCAATATACACCCCATCATGCAAAGCTCTGCACTGGAATTGCTCGTAAAATGTATCCCTACATCTTTTTTCTGATCTTTAAATTGCTTATAGGTTTGAGGGTAAATTTTGCAATGAGGTGCACTAGTTTTAAAGCTAAATAAGAACTTTGCACGAATGAACAGTTAATGTTGAACACGCTAACAGGTATTACTTTGTGGTATGCATACTTGGGCCATCTACCTGGTACATGGTACTGTTGAATAGTCTTACCTTGCCTCAGCCTATCCAATCATTCCTCATAGCTAAAATTCTCCAGTCCTGGCAACATCCTCGTAAATCTCTGTACCCTCTCTAGTGCCCTCACATTTTTCCTGTAATGTGGTGACCAGAACTGTATGCAGTACTCTAGCTGTGGCCCAACTAGTGTTTTATACAGTTCAAGCATAACCTCCCTGCTCTTATATTCTATTCCTCAGCTAATAAAGGCAAGTATCCCTTATGCCTTCTTAACCATCTACCTGTCCTGCTACCTTCAGAGATCTGTGGACATGCACCCCAAGGTCCTTCTGTTCCTCCACACTTCTCAGTATTCTACCATTTATTGTGTATTCCCTTGCCTTGTTAGCCCGCCCCAAATGCATTACCTCACACTTCCCCGGATTGAATTCCATTTGCCACTTTTCTGCCCACCAAACCAGTCCATTGATATCTTCCGGCTGTCTACAGCTTTCTTCCTCACTAAATAGCACAATCACCCTCAGATCCACCTTATGCAACGATGCATCCACTTTACCAGCCATCAGATAGCGGATTGGGTGTTACACTGCTCTGACACTTGCCCACAGACTCCGCCATACCTCCACATTGGGCATCTCTTCCCATGCATGGTCTGCCACTTCTTTCTGCCCAGCCTTTGCAGAGTCCGACAATATTCAACAACTCTTTTCAGCTTTTAGAAAGGCTGAGACAGGTTTTGTGCACACATGCTGTCACTTACCTTTAAGCGGATGCATCCCATTAAATTTTCCCATGACTCCTTTAAGGGTTGCTAGGTTACAGCTCTCCTGCCGACATTGGCTGCATGAGGTGGGTGCAAGGGCAGTTGTCCTCTCTGCTTCTGAGCATACTCCATGCACAGAAATCAGTTGCCCTTGTAAAATGACGCAAAGGCAGCTTTCCATGCAACTGGTGCACCTTGTATGTGATGCACTGGCATGTCCCTGGCACTGTGACGGAACTGTATAATCGGCTCTTTGTTTCCTAAACATTTATTATGAAATAATAATATTCAATACCTATTTTCCTTCCGAGTATGCAGCAGATGAATCGAAAGTTATGCAATGTAGAGGATATGAGGAAGATACTGGCTTGAGACATGACAGATTGTAGAATGATTCGGTGCCATTTTCTGAGTGTGCCCTGGTGTTAGGGAACCTTGGCCTCCAGCAGCACAAATCAGAAGATTGTGATCAGCCTTGTCTTTCCGATGTGCAGTACCAGCAGGCAAGGGTCGCTGCCGTTAGTGTGTACATGGAAAATAATTTCTAAAGGGTGCTTGTTTCATTCTCTGTGGCTAGTGGCATTGAAGTAGTGATGTGAAGGAATAGCCAGGATTCAGAAAAATATACAATAATAAAAACAGATTTCTGAAATTATTAATAAATGACATACTGGGTTTAAAAGTCTGAAAGCCTCGGCGACACAGGCTGTAGGCACAATACAGGCTTCTGAGATAAAGATCAGTTATTCACAAGTTGTAAAACACCACAGGCTTTGAAATGGGAATGGGTTATTGACCAAGAAACAAGCCCTTTGGATAAAGCAAAGGTTTGCTTCCAGAGCGTCTGAACATTGGAATCAAAACAATGGAATGACCCAAGTAAAGTGTTATAATCTAACACATCGAACAGGTGCACAGAACATTAACAAAACCAAGTGCCTTTGAAAAAATGACATCAAGTAAGAAATACCTGTCGTAAAATAGTTTTATGTTAAACTTAAAGACAGGAAACACGATTAAATATGCAACCAATAGAGATAGCTAGAAAACAAGTAAACACTTGAGTTAAAGTGTTTTCAATTTACATATTGTAAATATAATACCTACAGAAGCCTTTGAAGAAATTACATCAAGTAAAAGAAATGCCTGCTGAACAAATAGTTTTAATGTTAAGCTTGAAATATGGAGTCCTAAGGTCTGATAAAAAACAATTGAAGTAAATTAGAAATACATGAAGATACTAGAGAAGTGGTTTTAATTTACAAGTTGTAAAAAGTACACAAACAAGACGACTTTGAAAATATTACTTCAATGGATACACCAAGCAATTACATTGTTCCTGTATTGAACTTGGAATATCACGGAGTCACAACGTCTGATAAAAACCAGTTAAAGTAGTATTAGAAATTCAATAGAAAGACTTCCTAAGAATTGCATCAAACAGAAACCATTGCTGTCATTGTGTTTATGATGGTTATGGAAACACCTAAACAGGACACAAGTCTAAAAGCATTCAACAGAGATATCAATAAAGAATAGAACAAAGTCAGCAAAGAATGACTTGATACAATTAGCTTACACAAATAGGAATACTTCAAAGGATAAGCCACCTAAGAAAAGATATAAAAATAGAGCTTTTCAGACAGAAAAGTCAGAAGTCGCTGGGAAGACAAGCATTTCTCAACTTTACAGACATTCTCTGTAAGTTTACAGCTTTTGAGTCTCGGGTAATCAAGGTATTTGATTTTGGTGGATATTCTGGATTAAGAAATAAGTAGAAGTGTGGAAATGTAACAAAGTTAAGATTTGAGAATAAGGATCTCTGATAAGATAATGTAAGCTATTTGTATTTTGAACGATTAAAGTTGCGGTTGCCATAATAAATGTTAACTGAATGTCGGTTCTGTAATAAATCATATATTTTTAGAATAGTCTCAAAGAGTATTTCTGTATCATCTTGCGAACTCAAATTCTGTACACTGTTGCAGAATTCTGGGGGGTATTCCGAACCCTTATAATATCCGGAAGGTTACAGTCTAGTTAAACTTATTAAAAGTACTATCCGAGGACGGTAACATCTTTAGACCGTTTCTTTCCTTTAGGGAGAGGTAGTCTGACCTTTAGAGCCAATTAAGCGTCTTATGGGATCCGGCTACCGCTAACTTTAGTTGAGGGTAAACATCTGGGGAATACGCCTGATCTGGGGTAGTCAGAAAGGGCTAGGACTTGTAATTATCCCTTCAGTGGGGCATGAGCCATTACCCATCCTCCGCTACCCCACAGATCATCTCAAGCCCCCGGTTTGAGTTCACACACAGTACGGTATAACTCCAATCATAACTTCTCACAGCTGTAAATTGTTTTGTCAGTCATTTCTTTCATATAGTTTGGCAGTTAGTTTGTTGTTTAATGCCATAGGTTTGTTTATCAATTAGTTCTGTATCTTCAGCTATTTTGAAGAGCATAATTGCATTTCTGTTGTGAACTGACTTCAATTATAGTTCCCTCCATCTCTTGAAAACTGATTGCTATTTCATTCAGACATCTGTGGGATTCAGGTTGACTGGATTTCATTATAACTTAATTTGTGCAGATTGTATTGCATTTCATTTGAATTTACTGATATTCCACACATAATTCACTGATTTGTCATACAACACTGAGTTTTATCATCAATGTTTTTTGTGTGTTATGAAATTGGTGTGAACTGTTGGTTTCATTTTTATCAGTACATCAAACAAACTCAAAAATATGGAATATATCAAACTATTTGGAGAGGGTATAAACAAAAAAAATGTAAATAATATGAAAAAAACAAGCTAGCTCCGTAAATTAGAGGCACAATTACACTAGAAGACATTAATTTAAGAAAAAAACACCCATTACAATGTATCACATACCTTACATGTACAACCTTACATAAAGGGGAGGACAGGATCAATGGGATGTGGAGGGTAACCTTCATTGAAAGAATAATAACTTCTATACCTAAGATGAATCAATCTACCTCACTCAAGAATAATCCATGTGTACTCTACCTGTTGTCTACATCTCACAGAAAGGAAGGATACCTTTCTATTGGAATCCATAGAAGTGTTGAGGGCAGTTTTGCTGAACTGTATTTTTTTAATCACAGTTAAAACTAGGCAAAGGTGGTCAGTGAGGGTGACTGGACTGTTCCAGTAGAAACTTTCATAGAAAGTCGAGGGCTGAGTTTGTACTTTGAAGAGTGTGCGGGTTTGCGAGCGGGTGGGCAGTTAAAAGTGCTGAAATTGACAGTGCTCCGGGAAGCTGGCGTCAGCCCATCAGCTTTAACTCGGGCGCGTTAGTCAGCGCGCCAGAGACCCGCTTGGGGGAAGCGGGTGAGCTAATTAGAGCAGTTGAGAGATCGTTAAAAGGCTTTTAACAGCCTTTTTAACCTAATGTTGCAGCTTTCACTGGCTGTCCACGGGATTCCCGGGCTTGCTCAACCTTGCCAGTGAAAGCAAGGCGAGAGCAGAGCGGCCAGTGTGGGAGTTGAACAATTGACAGTTAAAAAAAAAATCACATAAATACTCACCTCACACCTTCTTCCATGCCGAAGGGAAAGGCTTTTGCTGACACCATTTGTGCTACGAGTTTGCTTTCAGGAGTTTGCAGGTGATTTCTACAACTTCTGAAGTGACTCTCACTACATTGGAAGTCACCCTCACTACATTGGAGGATTGTTCGTCTGATCTCCACTTTACCTGGCAGCTATCAGATCAGCAGGGGTGCCGCTTATGCTGTTTCACCTTGGACCTCAGATATTCGGACCAAGATGAGCCCCAGCAGCAACAACACCAGCAACACCAGCAGCAGCAGCAGCCTTCTCCTCACCGACCTGCCGTTCCACAGGAGCGAGGGGATGAGCACAGGGGTGCACCTCGCAGGAGGACGATACCCCCAACACAGGGTATATAGGCCGAAGATCAGCTTCATGGACATGACTGAACACCAGTGCCTCAGGAGGCTCAGGCTATCGCACCAGCGAGGATTGGAGCTACAGGAGGAGCAAGGCACAGAGCGCAGAGCCTCTTCGGGGAGGAAGAGGAGGAGGAGGAACCTGAGGTGGAGATGGCACCAGCAGCGGTGCACAGTGCTGCCCGGGATGCCCGGGATGGCCTCATAATGGCACAATTTAGTTAAGTTGGTCCAATTCACCCACATGGCACCCCGATGCTGAACCAACTGCTCCACCCCCTACCACCAACACCACAAAGCAGTCCTAAAATGACCAAACCATTCCTGTCACACACACCCATTGCTCGAGGTTAAGCAACGTCTTACCATTCACTCCAACTGGCAAGGCCACTTTCCAGGCAGCAGGCAAAAATGGACAAGACGGAAAAGTGGTGCAAATAAATAATTTTAAGTGTTTCATAACTTCAACAGAAATTTAACCATCTAACATTTTTTAACACACCCATGTGCATACCCTTGTGCATCTACAATTGTGTCTTCTTTCTCTTTCTAGAACTCCTATGATGTGCAACCCCTGTGTCTTTAGCAGAGGTAGAGGCAGGCTGCTCACCTCCCTGCTGTGACTGCTTAGACACTTTTGGCGGACATTCTCTAGGTTTTAGGGCCTGTGAGAGCCCTGCCAAAGACTGCACCTCCTGCAACTGTGCAGGGGCAGACTTGGCCATTGGGATCTGAGGCAGCATGTGGGGTTCTGATTGAGGGGGGGCAATGGGGGAGAAGTGAGAGTGCATTGAGCAGAGCCCCCACTTCCGTGTCCCCTCACACCATCATCCTTCTCATGGTCCACCTATACTTCCCTGCTAGCAGGGAGCTGGAGAGCACTTTGCTGCACATCAGTGGGTCGATTCATGGCCAACTCTAGGTTTCTATCCATCCTAGATATGGCTGCAATCAGAGTCTGCAAGCTGTTGTTCACAGCAAGCATGCACTCGTTCAACTGGCGCATTTGATGCTCCATCGCAGGTGGTCATACTTTCCATGAACGAACACATCATAGCCATGGCCTGCGAGATGGTGCTGCTCATGTTGGAGATGGACTCCTCCATTCTCCCTACAATCGAGCACATCGCAGCTGGAAAAGCTGCCAGAGTCTCCCACATTTTTTGTTGCTCCTCAAGAATCGTCCTCTTTGTCGATGGCCCCCGAGATTCAGCATTTGTGTCCAGCTGAGCAGAGCTTGGAGCGTCCTGCGCCCTCCGATGAGGATTCTCCACTGCTGTCCCTGTCTCCACCATCTGATCTTTCTCACATGTGATCTGTGAGACAACAGGTGACGACACTACTCTCTCTCACTGGACCCATTGACGTGTGTGTATCTGCGCTGGTGCTGGGTGTGCATGGGTCATGTGACGGTGCACCCTCAGAGTCCACAGCCTCCTCTGAGGAGTCGTCTTCCTCCTCTGACTGGACAGTGGAGGGGACACTTGATGGGCCTGTGGGAGATTAAAGACATGAATTAGAACTGTTATGATAAGAATATTTTAAGTTACCATTACGCACATAATCATATTTCACTGGCTGCAGACATCAAGTCACCATGAGTGACGGTTGTATGCCATGTGGCTGTATGATATTTAATTCTGTCACCAGGTAGCTGGGAGGTCCCCCTCTCTCCATCTCCCACCACCAGCAGCTCCGCAACGCGGCTCATTTCCAGGGCCGCCTCCTCTGCTGAAGTCAGCGGTGTGGTTACTGGCTCGCTGCCTCTCCCGGGTGTTCTGTGCTCTCTTCTCCTGCAAGGAGGGAAACAAGAGACCTTTGAGTGAGAGTCATGGAATGAGTGTAAGGGATGGATGGGCTGTTGAGAGTGACTATGAGGTAGAGGCATAACATTGCATTAAGATGAGGGTGAGTGTCAGTGGTGGATGGTCAGATGGGGATGTGAGTAGGTGCATAGGTAGTGGGGGATGGGTGCACCTGCAAGGTGTGTTGGTGTGAGGAGTGATGTGCAGGAGTAGGATTAGGAAGGCAGAGTGATGGGTTTGGGGTGACACGCACATCAGGATGTAGGGAAATGTGGCATTGTACTCACCTTTCCTGATATCATGAGGTTGTTGAAACATTTCCTACACTGCATCCATGCACTTTGAACAACACTCCTGCTGCTCATTCTTCTGCTATCTCCAGCCATGTAGTCTTGGTCAGTGCCACTGGCCTCTTCCTCCCATCAGCAGGGTACAGGATGTCCCTGCAGGCCCTCACTGCTTGGAGTAATATCTCCAAGAGGCATCACTAAACCTGGGAGCTGCTTTCTGCCCTTGACTCCGCATAATTAAGATTTAGTATTGTCAAAGTGTTCGACCACTAACAATTCCCCTCTGTCACAATCTGGCTTCCAGCTCCACCAGCCTTCAACTGTCATCTGTCCATTGCTCATTTAAATATCTCCGCAGAAGTCGAGTCATCCGTGACATCACCGGACCTGCTCCAGTTACTTGGACTGTAAACCCGGCAGTGTGATTCAATTGCAGTGGTTTTGTTAAAAAGCCACTGCAAAATGCGTCTCTCCAACTTCCGGGCTCCTGACGTGATTCACGGCCCCCCTGCACCCTTCACAACTCCAAATAAAAATTCAGCCCTAAGTGTGGCATGATCACTGGGAGAAGATCTCCTCTGTCTGCTATATGTAACAAAACTGTATCCACAGAAAGCAAAATCCTGCAGATGTTGTTCTCTTCACATAAGCTGCCTGACCTTCTAAATGTTTCCAGGATCTTCGGTTTTTGTAACTAAGTTGTAATGGATTATGATTTTGTTGCACGATGCAGGCAGGGTAGGATATCTCTGCTGTAAGGGCAGTCAGTTTGTTCAGTCTTCATTGTTGAGAACAAAATCAAGAGCACTGTCACCTTTCATTAAATTGAGAGGTCGCACAACACCAGGTTATAGTCCAACAGTTTTATTTGAAATCACAAGCTTTCGGAGCTATCACTCCTTCCTCAGGTGAAGTCATTAAAGCAGAGCAGTATTGTGAAGGAATAGCCACGATTCAGAAAAATACACGATACTACGAACAGATTTCTGAAATTATTAATAAATGACATACTGGGTTTAAAAGACATAAGCCTTAGCAGACACAGGCTGCAAACAGAATACAGGCTTATGAGATAAGATGGTTTATTAACACAAAGCTGTGAACACAAGCTTTGATATGAGAATGGGATATTGACAAAGACAATGCCCTATTGAAGCAACCTATTGAAAGGTTCCTCTATGTCTAGAGTTTGGAAGAAAAACAATGGAATAAACCAAGTAAAGTGTTATAATCTAACACGTCAAACAGGTGCACAGAACATTAAAAAAAACAAGTGCCTTTGAGAGAATGACATCAAGTAAGAAATACCTGTCGTAAAATAGTTTTATGTTAAACTTAAAGACAGGAAACACGATTAAATATGCAACCAATAGAGATAGCTAGAAAACAAGTAAATACTTGAGTTAAAGGGCTGGATTTTGAATGACCCATGGAGTCGGGTTTGGAGGCGTGTGGGGGGTTAAAGTTGTGGGGTCGGGGTTTCCGACCCCATCCCGACTCCACGCAATTTTGACAAAATCAGTCGCGGGGTTCCCGACTCTCTCCCGCCTCCAAGAGCCATTACAGCCCTTAACAAGCCCTAAATTGGGTCTGTAATGCTATTTTGAATCGTTGTAGCTAGTTTAACCCTTTTCTGACGTAAAGTACGCCTGGTGTGAAACACTCCAGTGAAACCTGGCGGGAGCACAAGTGGATAGCTGACTATGAGCTGCAGGTCCACTATTACAACGGAGATGTGATGAAGATAGTAGTAGTGTTAGGCCTGAAAGTCGCCTCTGATGCTGCTCCATTGAATGAATGTCTTCAGAGACTGCCTGGCCTTTGCTGCGAGAGGACTTGGATGCAAAAAATTCTCTCTCTCTCTCTCTCTCTCTAATTGGTTCATGGGTTCCCACATGCTGGAACTCAATTACCCAATTAAGTTAAAATTGCATCATTCATCCACATTAATCTAGAGTCGGGGGGGGAAACACGAAATGCGGAGGACACGACCCCAACCCGACCCCAAGACAAAATCCAGCCCAAAGTGTTTTCAATTTACATATTGTAAATATAATACCTACAGAAGCCTTTGAAGAAATTACATCAAGTAAAAATAAATGCCTGCTGAACAAATAGTTTTAATGTTATGCTTTAAATATGGAGTCCCAAGGTCTGATAAAAAACAATTGAAGTAAATTAGAAATGCATGAAGATAATAGAGAAGTGGTTTTAATTTACAAGTTGTAAAAAGTATACAAACAAGATTACTTTTGAAAATATTACTTCAATGGATACACCAAGCAATTACATTGTTCTTGTATTGAACTTGGAATACCACGGAGTCACAACGTCTGATAAAATCCAGTTAAAGTAGTATTAGAAATTCAATAGAAAGACTTCCTAAGAATTGCATCAAACAGAAACCATTGCTGTCATTGTGTTTATGATGGTTTTGGAAACACCTAAACAGGACACAAGTCTAAAAGCATTCAACAGAGATATCAATAAAGAATAGAACAAAGTCAGCAAAGAATGACTTGATACAATTAGCTTACACAAATAGGAATACTTCAAAGGATAAGCCACCCAAAAAAAGATATAAAAATAGAACTTTTCAGACAGAAAAGTCAGAAGTCGCTGAGAAGGCAAGCGTTTCTCAGCTTAACAGACATTCTCTGTAAGTTTACAGCTTTTGAGTCTCGGGGATCAAGGTACTCTTATTTGATTTTGGTGGTTATTCTGGATTAAGAAATAAGTAGAAGTGTGGAAATGTAACGAAGTTAAGATATGAGAATAAGGATCTCTAATAAGAAAATGTAAGCTATTTGTATTTTGAACGATTAAAGTTGCGACTGCCATAATAAATGTTATCTAAATGTCAGTTCGTTAATAAATCTATATATTTTTAGAATAGTCTCAAAGAGTATTTCTATATCATCTTGTGAACTCAAATTCTGTACACTCAAAGGAGTTGCAGAATTCTGGGGGGTATTCCGGACCCTTATAATATCTGGAAGGTTACAGTCTAGTTAAACTTATTAAAAGTACTATCTGGAGGATGGTAACATCTTTAGACCGTTTCTTTCCTTTAGGGAGAGGTAGTCTGACCTTTAGACCCAATTAAGCGTCTTATGGGATCCGGCTACCGCAAACTTTAGTTGAAGGTAAATGTCTGGGGAATACGCCTGATCTGGAGTAGTCCGAAAGGGCTAGGACTTGTAATTATCCCTTCAGTATCAGCTCGGTTTAGTAGGTTAACCTCACCTCTGGGAGCAGAGGTTTGTAGGTTGAAGCCTTGCTCGTGGACTTGAGTACAGTCTAGACTGACGTTCCAGTGGAGTGATGAGGAGTGCTGCAATGTTTGAGGTGCCATCCTCTGTCTGCTGCTTCTGGTGGTTCAGGTGGACATTCTGGGCTGGATTTTGATACTGGGGCGGGTTGGGGTCATGTTATCCACTTTTCGTGTTATCCACCCGACTGCAATTGGATGTGGGAGATTGATGCAATTTTCACCTAATTGGGCAATTGAGTTCCAGCATGTGGGAAGCCATGAATCAATCAGTGTTTTCAGTCTGAAAGTCGCCTCTGATGATGTCATCATTGCTGCTGCATTGAAGGTCTTCAGAGACTGCCTGGCCTTTGCTGTGAGAGGACCTGAATGCAACATGAGCAGTAGCAGCCCTAAGTCTGCTCCCAGATATTTTTACACACCAGAGAGAGAGAGAGAGAGAGAAATGAAAGAAATGAGAGAATGCAGCCAGCCTCCTAATACTACTACTAATACTATTACCTTCATCACATCTCCGTTGTAATAGTGGACCTGCAGCTGATAGTCAGCTATCCAAATGTGCTCCCGCCAGGTTTCACAATCGTGGTTCAGAACAGGCGTGCTTCATGTAGATCAAGGGTTAAAATCGCAAAGGCCTTTCAAAATGGCATTATAGAGCCAATTTAGTGCTTGTTAAGGGCCTTAACAGCCTATCCCATCTCTTAGAGGCGGGACTGAGTCGGGAGCAGCAGACACGATTTAATGAAAATTGTGTGGAGGCAGGATGGAGGCGGACTTGTGCCCTGCTCACCAGTTTTCGCAATTTTAACCCCCCACACACCTCCAAACCCGCCTCCACGGGTCAATGAAAATCCAGCCCTAAGACCTAGAAATTTGTGAACGCCATAAAAGCGACCGTAGTGAACCCACGAGTAAAATCTCAGCCGATGAGTTGCTAGTCCATGTACTTACTTTATTAGGCCAGAGTGAACTGAGCATGCTCATACCAAACCATGTAATAATACATTACACTGCTTTCCCCTTAAAAAAAATGTGTATTTCCCTCTCTTATATATCAAAACCATGGTCCCACTTTTTGCAGCATTACATGTAACACATAACAAAAACTCCTGGCTTTTTTTCTTTTAAATAAACTACAAAGCCAGTTTAATAACATGTTTGCGGATCCTTCCTGATCTCCTTATGAAAGGTTTTGGTGTTGAACCAATTTTCGGGCTTTTTTTTTTGGTTCCGCACTCAAAGATGATCCTGTTTCTATCTCAGACTTGTTCGAACCTGGTACTTCAGTTACTGAAGTCTGAACTGAGTCAAACTCATGTATGTGTTCATGATCAAGTGGTTCACGATCATTGTCCAATCTAGGCCAGTAAACAAAGCTTCTTGCAATTGATTTCATACTGACGATCCCTGGATGTTCAGTATGAAGTTCGGCCAGAATTCTATCTCTCAAAGAAGTAGGTACCACCACTCTGTTTCCCCACTTGATACAACCTTGCTCACAAGACAATTCAGTACAACGCTTATGGAATGGTTTCAATTCTGTGTCCATTCACTGATAAGTCCATCCATTCAAGGTGTGTTCATACACTCTTTTCAGTACTGAGTCCTTTTAAATCTCATCTGCAATCTCAGTTGCATTCATGGGAAAGTCTTTGTCAACTGCACCTAGCATGAAAATCGCACATTCCCTCCCAACACACAAGTCCTCATGTGGCAACCTGGACAAGGCATCTGCGATTGCGTTTTGTTTTGAAGTGTGATATTCAATCGTGTAGTCATATTGTGACAACAACACTGCCCAACATTGCATTCTTAATGCGGCCATTGCAGGGATGGCAGATTAGGGCCCCAATATTGCTAGGAGCGGTTTGTGATCGGTTAGCAGGGAAAACTTTCTTTCGATCATGAACTGTTGGAATTTCTTGATTCCAAACACTATGGCGATTGGTTCCTTTTCAATTTGCACGTAGTTTCTTTCGCTCTTTGTGAGGGTTCGCGTTAAAACGCGATTGGTTTCTCTTGGTCGTCATCCATTACATGGCTTATGACAGCTCCCACACCGTAGCTGGAAGCATCACACGCTAATTTAAGCTCATGCTCTGTGTCGTAGTGCACAAGTAGAGCATCACTAGAGAGACTTCTCTTACAAGCGTCGTAAGCTTCCTGTTGTGCTTTCATCTACTTCCACTGGACATCCTTCTTGAGGAGCTCGTGCAATGGAACTAACAAGATCACTAACTCAGGTAAGAAACGTACGTAGTACTGGACCAGTCCAAGGAAAGATCTTAACTCAGGCACGTTCTGTGGCTTTGGAGCATTGATGACAGCATCAACCTTTTCCTTCACTGGTTGCAAGCCATTTGCATCAACTTTCAGACCAAGGTACACAACCTTGGGCTGCACAAAAGCACATTTGCTCCTTTTCAATTTGACATTGTGGGCATTCAACCTTTGAAGCACTACATCGAACACTTCTAGATTTTCTTCCTCGCTGCTTGTTGCATAAGCAATTTGGAACTCCTTGCAAAATCTTATCCATCATAGCCTGGAAGATTTTGGGGGAGGACTTTACACCATACGACAGCTTGGTGTATGAGTACAGTCCCTTGTGTCTGTTGATGGTGAGATACTGTTGACTCTCTAAACATTCAGCTAAGCATAAGCATGTGACAGGTCAAGCTTGGAGAAAACCTTTACTGCATACAAATCTTGTTAGGTAGGTAATTGGTACTGCTCATCGTCAACTGCTTGGTTGATAGTAACTTTGTAGTCATCGGACAAGCATACAGTTTTGTCTGCTTTGGGCATAACCACAATCGGGTAGCCCATTCACTTTTGTCAGTTTTTACTAGCACTCCGTTCTCTCTGAGCTTCGCTAGCTCTTCCTCCACCTGACCTTTCAACGCATAGGGCCTTGCCTTACAGTAGACAGGCTTCGCGTTGGACTTGATGCTGATATGGGCATCGTAACCAGTGATGCCCTCATAACTGTCTGTGAACATGCTTTCGTACTTGTTCAGCATCGTGTTGATTCGCTTCTTTGAAGCATCTACAGTGAAGACGTTTTTCCAGTCTAGTTTTAACTTTCTCAACCAGTCTTTGCCCTTGAGAGTTGGCCTGTTGTTGTAGCTCGCTACAGTAATAGGCAGCTTTACTGACTGGCCATTGTGCTGAACTCTACATTCCATTTGACAACATGTCTCTAGGATTTCTCCAGAGTAGGTTTTTAACTCTACGGTACTCTTTCTAAGTGGTACTTGATTAAACTTACTCTTATATGTGTCCTTACGCATGATAGAGCAGTCCACCGCCGTGTCAATACACATATCAATATATTGCTTGTTACATAAGAAATAGGAGCAGGAGTAGACCAATCGGCTCCTCGAGCCTGCTCAGCCATTCAATGAGATTATGGCTGATCTGATCCAACCTCAACTCTAAAGAACACAAGAAGCAGGAGCAGGACCAGGCCACTCGGCCCCTGGGCCCGCTCCGCCACCCACAGGGCCTTGACCGATCCGAACTCAAACTCATGTCCAATTTCCAGCCCGCTCCCCGTAACCCCTGATTCCCTTTACTTCTAGGAAACGGTCTATTTCTGTTTTAAATTTATTTAATGAAGTAGCTTCCACAGCTTCCTGGGGTAGCAAATTCCACAGACCCACCACCCTCTGAGTGAAAAAGTTTCTCCTCATCTCAGTTTTGAAAGAGGAGCCCCTTATTCTAAGATTATGTCCCCTAGTTCTAGTTTCACCCATCATTGGGAATATCCTCACCGCTTCCACCCGATCAAGCCCCTTCACAATCTTATATGTTTCAATAAGATTACCTCTCATTCTTCTGAACTCCAATGAGTAGAGTCCCAATCTACTCAACCTCTCCTCGTATGTCCACCCCCTCATCCCCGGAATTAACCGAGTGAACCTTCTTTGTACTGCCTCGAGAGCAAGTATGTCTTTTCTTAAGTATGGACACCAAAACTGTATGTAGTACTCCAGGTGCGGTCTCACCAATACCCTATACAACTGCAGCAATACCTCCCTGTTTTTATATTCTATCCCCCTAGCAATAAAAGCCAACATTCCATTGGCTTTCTTGATCACCTGCTGCACCTGCATACTAACTTTTTGATTTTCTTGCACCAAGACCCCCAGATCCCTTTGTACTGCAGTACTTTCCAGTTTCTCGCCATTAAGATAATAACTTGCGCTCTGATTTTTCCTGCCAAAGTGTATAACCTCACATTTTCCAATATTGTATTGCATCTGCCAAATCTCTGCCCACTCAACCAGCCTGTCTATATCCCCTTGTAGGTTTTTTTATGTCCTCCTCACTCTCTACTTTCCCTCCCATCTTTGTATCATCTGCAAATTTGATATGTTACACTCGGTCCCCTCCTCCAAATCGTTAATATAGATTGTAAAGAGTTGGGGACCCAGCACCGACCCCTGCGGAACACCACTGGCTACTGGTTGCCAGTCCGAGAATGAACCATTTATCCCAACTCTCTGCTTCCTGTTAGATAACCAATCCTCCACCCATGCCAGAATATTACCCCCAATCCAGTGATTTTTTATCTTGAGTAGTAATCTTTTATGTGGCACCTTGTCGAATGCCTTCTGGAAGTCTAAATACACTACATCCACTGGTTCCCCTTTATCCACCCTGTACGTTATGTCCTCAATGAACTCGAGCAAATTTGTTAGACATGACTTCCCCTTCATAAAGCCATGCTGACTTTGTCCTATTAAATTATGTTTATCTAAATGTTCCGTTACTGTCTCCTTAATAATAGACTCCAAAATTTTACCCACCACAGATGTTAGGCTAACTGGTCTATAATTTCCAGCCTTCTGCCTACAACCCTTTTTAAATAAGGGTGTTACATTAGCAGTTTTCCAATCTGCCGGGTCCTTTGCTGAGTTCAGGGAGTTTTGGAAAATTATTGCCAAAGCATCCACAATTCCTACTGCCACTTCCCTCAAGACCCTAGGATGTAAGCCATCAGGTCCAGGGGATTTATCCGCCTTGAGTCCCATTAATTTACTGAGTACCAATTCCTTAGTAATTTTAATCGTATTTAGCTCCTCCCCCACTAGAGCCCCCTGTTTGTCCAGTGTTGGGATATTCTTAGTGTCCTCTACCGTAAAGACTGAAACAAAATATTTGTTCAGCATTTTTGCCATCTCCATGTTTCCCACCATTAATTTCCCGGTCTCATCCTCTAAGGGACCTACCTTTGCCTTAACCACCCTTTTTCTTTTTATATAACTATAGAAACTCTTGCTATCTGTTTTTATATTTTTTTCTAATTTATTTTCATAGTCTATTTTCCCTTTCTTAATCAATCCTTTAGTTACTTTTTGCTGTCTTTTGAAGACTTCCCAATCTTCTATCCTCCCACTAACTTTGGCTACCTTATATGTCCTTGTTTTTAGTTGGATACTTTCTTTAATTTCTTTACTTAGCCATGGATGGCTGTCATTTCTTTTACACCCTTTTTTCCTCAGTGGAATATATTTATTTTGAAAGTTGTAAAATAACTCCTTGAATGAACACCACTGCTCATGTACTGTCTTACCCTTTAAACTATTTTCCCATTCCACTTTAATCAATTCCACTCTCTTGCCATCATAGTCTCCTTTATTCAAGCTCAGTATGCTTGTTTGAGAACCAACCTTCTCACCCTCTAATTGGATATGGAATTCAACCATGTTATGGTCACTCATTCCAAGGGGATCCTTAACTAGGACATTATTAATTAATCCAGACTCATTACACAGTACCAGGTCCAAGGTTGCTTGCCCCCTTGTAGGATCAGTTACATACTGCTCAAGAAATCCATCCCTAAGACACTCAATAAACTCTTCCTCAAGGCTGCCCTGCCCAATTTGATTTGTCCAGTTAATATGATAGTTAAAATCCCCCATAATTATAGCTGTTCCCTTATTACATGCCCCAACTATTTCCTGATTAATACTTCTTCCAACAGAGTTGCAACTATTAGGAGGCCTATATACTACGCCCACCAGTGTTTTTTTCCCCTTATTATTCCTAATCTCTACCCAAACTGTTTCATTATCCTGATCTTTTGACCCAATATCATTTCTCTGTATTACAGTGATTCCTTCCTTTATTAACATAGCCACCCCCCTCCCCTTACTTCCTGCCTGTCCTTCCTGATTGTTAAATACCCTGGCATATTTAATTCCCAGTCGTTGTCACCCTGCAGCCATGTTTCTGTAATGGCCACAAGATCATACCCATACATAGTTATTTGTGCCGTTAACTCGTCAATTTTGTTACAAATGCTACGTGCATTCAGATAAAGAACTTTCAAATGTGTTTTGCGACACTTACTTCCTGCTTTTTCCTTATTTAACACTTTACCTTTTACTCCATACCTTCTGTCCCTTCCTGACATGCTTTCCTCTGTCTCCCTGCTCAGGTTTGTACAGAAGTCTTTCTCACAACTTCTAGCATTGCCGCTAGTGGCATAGCTACTGTCCATACCTAGTTCTTCAATATCAGGTGTGTTCACTTCAATATTGTGAACTCCTCCATTTCGTTGTCGCTGCTTTGCATTGCCAATAGAATGGTTCTTACTTCCTGCTTTCGATCTAGATCTGCAAGCTGTTGAAATATGGCCTTGCTTTTGGCAGTGAAAACACTTCGCATTTCTATATTGGCAGGTCTGTGGTGAGTGATTTCCATTACAGCGACAACAATTCACTGAACTGCTCTCACCGACATGCTTTTGAATTGGTCTCACAGCTTAGGTTTGGCGGTGACCTCAGCTGCACTGGTCACTTGAGTTGGATGGAGCTCCCTAGCATTCTTAGATGCCATCTCCATAGATGGGGCAATTTTGCATGCTATGTCAAACGTTAGGTTCAGAGTGTTCAGTAACTTGGACTGTGCGCGCTCATTCACCAGTCCGCATACAAACTTATCGCGCAACGCACGATCCAAAAATGTGCCAAAGTTACAATGCAAGACAGGTTCTTAAGAGCTACAATGTACTCACTGATGGTTTCACTCTGTTTTTGGTTTCTGGTACCAAACTTATACCTCTTTGCTATTTCTAACGGCTTAGGGTCGAAATGATCCTCAAGTTTCTCGACAATATCTTCAAATGACCATTCTTCACTTTCCCTGGCACGAGTAGGTTTGTCAACGTTCCGTAGACATCTGGCCTGATCTCCGTCAGAAAAATTGCATTCTTCCGTTCACAAATTACTTTATTTTAAGCTTGAACATTCTCATCTGTCTCAATAATGTTATTGGTCCTAAAATACATCTCCATCCACTCAAGGTAAGAACTGAATGGTTCGCGAGCTCGGTCATACATGCCGAGGCTTCCGATGAATCCCGTAGGCACGGCCATGATTGTCCCGATCCCGTTGAACAGTGACTCAGCACGCTACCTGTGTACCTGTGAGAATTAACGCCGCTGTTGCTGTGTAAACATACACGCGAAGGCGAAGCACAGACGATTCTGCATCAGCATTAATGGTAAAACATTGCAAAAATTCAGTTTAGGTGGCACAAATTCACCTTAAACTTGTCCACTCGAATGTTAAACACTGTGTCCTTCCATGATCCCTAAAAATGACTTTGGGATCCCATCCTTTTTGCCAAAATGTAATATATGTAGACACGATGCGTTGCTAGAGCGAACTGAGCATGCTCATACCAAACCATGTGACAAACCATGTGATAATACATTACACGCACGAACACAAATGGCTCAGCTAGCCAGGGAAGGGGCACCCAGGGTCTCGCACACAGCACTCCAGCTTTGTGCAGGGGGTCAACGCCAATGTTCCCTCGAATTTTTTTTGTACTGAGCGGGCCACAAACTCCTTTGAGGGCAATCTTTTCGACCGTGAGCAAATTTTACAACAACTACGTTTACAACAACAACTTTTACAACAACAACCACTTAAAAGCATATATACAGTAATGCCATATTGCCACCCCACTGTCTCAAATCATGAGACCATCAGACAATGTTCTATAAAAGTTTAACATAACTTCTGTGCTTTTGAAATGAACCCCAGTGCTTTATTTGCACTTTTATGGCTTTTTTAACCTGCGTTGCTACTTTTAATGATTTGTGAATCTATACCCCTAGATCCCTTTGCAGCTCTACCCCATTTAGACTCTTATTTTCCAAGGAGTAGGTCGCCTCCTTATTCCTCCTACCAAAATGCATCACCTCACACTTATCTATATTGAAATTAGTTTGTCATTTACATGCTCATTCTGCAAGTTTGTTTATGGTAGAATTAATTAAAAGCTTTTAGTTCATCATGTACAAACTCTATTTCAAAAAATTACTTGTCAGAAATGACTGGGATATAAAAAAACTGCATAATAATGCAGTAACACTTCAGAAACGTCACTCAGTTACACAGTTATGTATCGACAAACAATCCAAAAACCCAAGGTGAGCTGAAAGAGGCATATCTTCGTGCAATTAGTATTAATTTTAAAGTTTTCAACGTATTAGCCCATCCTTCATGTCACTATAGCAGTGGCTGCACAAGCAGCAGGAGCAGCGACTTTCCTATGGCGCTAACGTGTTGTACGTCCACATAAGTCATTAGAATATTAATCACAATGCAACCAGACATCCAACAAATATAAAGTGCTGTAGTTCTTTAGTTCACAGTATTAAAAAGAACTGAACTAAAACGGGTATCTGTATTTTCAACTTCAATCACTTCCATTAATACACGTGGTCTTCTTGAACCACCACACCCCCCATGTATCATGTCAGAAATGCAGCACTTATTCACAAGTGCAGAAAAACACATACAAAATTTGCGTCACCGAATTCAAAACAAAAAGCAGGAAAAGCTATGATTTAACAGTAATAAACATTCATCTTTCTTCCTGGACAGGAGAACCAATCAGACTGACTTGGAAACTAATATGTTGACGTAAAGATGTTAATTTACGAATTTCGCTTCTAATGTTTTTCTCTCAAACATTCGCCACAATATTAATCCCTGTTCTTATCATGAAAAGTGTTGAATTATTTTAGGTACTTCGCAATTAAATATTGGGAAACAAACTTCATTGTACTCTCAATTTTTAATCTCCTATTTCAAAAATTTATACCAAATCAAAATTGTACATTATCAACTTAATCAAAGTATTTTCTGTGTCCCTCTCCCTCTGCCCCTGTACGCTCTCCATCTCCCTCTGACCCTGTCTCTCGCTGTCTCTCCCTCTGTCTCAGTCTCTCTGTCTCTCTCTGTCCCAGTCTCTCTCCTTCTGTCCCAGTCTCTCTCCCTTTGTCCCTGTCTGTCTCTCTCTCTCTCCCTTTGTCCCTGCCTCTCACTCTTTCTCTCTGTCTCTCTGTCTTGCTGTCTCTCTCTGCAAAGAGCATCAGAGCAAAAGGAAAAGCAGAGAATCAGTGTCGGTTCAGGAGAAAGCTTTCCTCCCATTTTTTTAAACATTTGCGGGGGAAAATTGGCTGGTGCCCCTTTTGGGGCGCTAACGGTGTAGAGCCCTGAAAAGTTAGCGCCCCTCCACCGTAAATTCAGTAGTAGCGCCCCAAGCAAGAGGTGGGGTGCTACTGGAAAGCGCTCCACCTCCTGCTTGGGGCATTACTACTGAATTTCGAGGCGCTACGTGCTGCCACACCACGCGCGGCGGCACGTATCGCTGCGTCATTGCAGGCCTCCTCCCCTGATTAAAGGGGAGGGGCCTAGCGCTACGTGCACCGGGGCCCTGCTGAACCACCGGAGAGCGGGGTGCTGTGAAAACAGCCCGGCACTCAAGGGGAGTGCCCGGCTGAGCGATCGCGGCCGGCACCCCACATAAAAAAGTGAAAGGGGGCAGGTGCTGGCAGTCGACCAAAATAAAAATGGCCGCCCGACACCTGCCTCTTTAACTTGCGCTGCCGCCGATGCAAAAACACCCCTGACCCTGTCGGACATATCGTCCGGCAACAGGCCAGGGGGCGCAAGGGAAGTTTGCGGCCGGGGCGCAAGCAGGGCGCTGCGCATGCAATGATGTCATCGCCGGCGGCGGCGCTGTGGGGCGATACTGGCTACCACCGCTGCTAAGCTCCCGCTGAATTTCGTGGGAGGCGTTAGCAGGCGCTGTGACCTGGCGGCAGGGGTTTTGCACCCCAGGGGCGCTAACGAGAGGCCCAAACCAACCCAATTTTTCCCCCTTGAAATCCAGTCAATGTTGAAAAACGAGCAGAATTCTTTCCCTCTTAGGGGAAACGTTTCTTGACAATGCTTCCCTATTTGTGCTCTTGTGATAATGAAGGTGCTCATATCAAACATCAGCTCCACTAATCTGTTCGCAATTAATTCAACGCCCTTCGTGTCCCAGCTCAGTGTAATCCTGAGCGATAACTGCCTGCAGGTTTTAGAAGAGACGATTAAATGAGGCCCTTACAGTGGACGTTAGATTTTATTTACCACTATTGTAAGAAGCACAGGGAATCTCTCCTCCTCCAGTCTCTCTCTCTCTCCCCACCATCTCTCTCTCTCTCCCCAAGTCTCTCTCTCCCCCCAGTCGCTCTCTCTCCCCCGCAGTTGCTCTCTCTCTCTCCCCAGTCTCTCTCTCTCTCTCTGCCCTGTCTCTCTCTCCCCCCAGTCTCTCTCTCCCACCAGTCTCTCTCTCTCTCCCCAGTCTCTCTCTCTCCCCAGTCTCTCTCTCTCTCTCCCCAGCCTCTCTCTCTCTCCCCAGTCTCTCTCTCTCTCTCCCCAGCCTCTCTCTCTCTCCCCGTCGCTCTCTCTCTTTCTTCCCAGTCTCTCTCTCTCTCCCCAAGTCTCTCTCTCCCCCCCAGTCTTACTCTCTCTCCCCCGTCGCTCTCTCTCCCCCCAGTCTCTCTCTCTCTCAACCCCAGTCTCTCTCTCTCCCCCCAGTCTCTCTCTCTCCCCAAGTCTCTCTCTCTCTCCCCAGTCACTGTCTCTCTCTCTCTCTCCAGTCTCTCTCTCCCACCCACAGCCTCTCTCTCTCACCCAGCCTCGCTTCTCTCGCCCCTCAGTCTCTCTCTCCCAGTCTCTCTCTCTCTCTCCCCTTTCGATCCTCGGTCTCCCCACCACCCCAACGCATCCAGTCATCTTGTTGCAAAGCGTGGCCTGTGCTGTAGGCCGCAACGGTGGGGTACTGCACATGTGCGGCTTCGGCAAAACCGTACATGTGCAGAAAGAGATCGGGTGCACATGTGCGGCTCAGCGATACCGCGCATGCAGAAAGGGCTGCAAAGCCATTGGTGGTGATAATCAGAGTGTTTTTATTGGGCCGCTCCCTCTCCAATTGCTGTCCAGCTCTCTGCGCGGCCTTTCAATACAACTGCGCAGCTGCTCCAGGATTAGTGAGCGTGCGTGCAGCCGCGCACCTTAAAGGGAACAGTGGCCAACACTACTCGAGAGGTCCTCTACCCACAGGGGCCAGGAGACCCTCCAGAAAGAACGATGTGGGACCACATCACCGAGGCCGTCACTGCCAGCAGAGTCGCCCCCACCACCTGGCTCCAGTGCCCAAAGAAGCTCCAGGACCTCAAACCTTTTGTCAAGGTCAGTGAATGCATCTTCGAAAGCCATCTCCTACCAACTGCACCACCAGCCTCACTCACTGCTCAATGCACGACTCCCCCGCACCCCCTCCATCATTCACCTACCAACAATCTCTACCAAACACAAGGCACACCTCCCATTCCTAGTCTCACCTCACCCCCTTGGAGGAGACGGTGCAGTCTATTCTTGGCAGGGGCATGGCTGAGCCCTTGGCCAGCGGTGAAGCTGAAAGGATACAAGATGCTGGTATCCTCATGCGTTATCCTCCTTCTGGCATTCACCTCTTGCTTTCCTGCCCTCCACTCACCACAACTCCACCCTTGTGTCTTCCTCATTTCACACACCCAAGAAATGCAGCCTTCCCAGCCAGTGGTTAGCCAAGAAGAGGGAGAGGAGAGTGAAGAAGAAAAAGAAGAAACACCATCACTCGATTTGACACTCTTAGCCATCAGCTCCTCAAGGTCGACCAGCAAGGCCATTTGCAGTGTCCCCCACTGAGAGTCAGCAGTATTCCACCAGCCATGCTGCAGCCACTGGGGTAGCACTGTGTGACATAAGTAGGATAGGCAAAGGTACACACAAGACAGTCACTAAGGGAATGCATAAGGGTGATGAGTTGATTTCTTGATGTCTTATTGGATGGATAGATGTGTAAAGTTGGATTGGAAAGTTTGCTTTGTGGTGACTTTTATTGCAGCATTGTGGCCAAGAGGATGCTGTGATGGTCAGTAACAGAGGGAAGGAAAGGTGTGGGACTAATGTTGAAAGGGGAATTGGGGTTGTGGTCACTGGGACTGCAGGTGGATGATTCCATCCCGGACATCCCAGCCAGAAAGAGGCCGGCTGGGTTGCATCCTTCTTTCTGCTTCCTCCTCTTCTGCTTCCTCCTCTTCTGCTTCGTCCTCTTCTGTTTCCTCCTCTTCTACGTCTTCCTCTTCCCTCTGCGAGCGGATGCTGTAAATCTGAAATGACTGCATAAAATTTTGGAAATACTCAGCAGATCAGGCAGCATCTTGACCTGAAACGTGAACTCTGTTTCTCTCTCCGCGGATGCTGCCTGACCTGCTGAGTATTTCCAACATTTTCTGTCTTCTCAGAGGCCTTTCTTTGCCATCTGAGGCCTTGCAAGCGGCACTCCCTGCACCCCCTGCACTCGCTGCACTCCCTGCATACTTTAAAAGCTTTTAACATGTATTAACCAAGCCACAAATTAAATAAAATTAAAAAAATCCAGTCACAAAGATTAAATGCAAACTTACTTGAAAGATGTGTATGTCCCTTTAAGAGGAGCTGACAGCGTCTTTGTTAGTCTGCTGAACGCTCGCTTTTCAGAACGAGCTTAGGACCCAGGGCTAAGCTCAGTGCTAAGGTCAAAGTTTGCTGGGGTGACGTTAAGTCAGCGTGCACGTCACCCTCTCTTCATTTACATGTCCAGGGCCAGCGCTGCTGTTGGCGGCGCTAAGGCCCTCACCAAAATGGCGGCCACCAAGTCCGGCGCCAGAGAAGGGCGCTAGAGTGGTGGCCACAATTTTTCACCAGGGCAGCGCTGCAAACAGGTGGTGGTAAGTGGCCCAATTTCTAGGCCTAAAGATCTCAAAATAAAGCAGGGAGTTCTTTTGGTGTCATCTCATTGCTGTTTCTGGGACCTTGCTATCTGCAAATGCTTGCCACACTGGCCAATATAACAGCACATCAACTTTTTTCCTAATAGCTTAGAACCTACAGTGACTAGGAGACTCAAAGTGAGGGTGCCTGAACATTTACACTTAGAACATGCCTTTAGTCATGATGGGGTGCAAGAAACTTGCATCACCTTGCCACAGTATGTGGTGTGAAAGCAGTAGAATTCATCAAGCAAGTCTGTTAGTAGCACTGTATTTGAATTATCTGAAAGGGTTCAAGCCAGAGAACAGAAGGTAAGTTAATTATCTAGGAGAGAACATGTCTGAATCATCGGCCGCAAATTTAATTCTGGAGGCGGGATGGGGGCGGGTCAGCCAGTTTCCTTAAAGGGACCACATCCACATGGAGTTTGACAGTTGTTCTGTCAGTGTTTGACAGCATTGAGGTGCTGCAAACAGTGACAATCACTGCACAAAGGTGGACGCTTGCACCCAGACTCTCCAATGACTCCCTCCATATGCTGGAGTCACAGCACGCAGAGAGGTTCTCTTCCCTTCCAAGGGTGGAAGAGACCTCCCCAGGACACCAACTTACCTTGCAGCTCTACCCAACCCTCTCTATCTACTTTATCACGTCTCCATCTCACTAGCCACCCCTGACACTCACCCTCATCCTACTGCAAGCATACCAACTAACAATACACAAGGGTGAGCACTTGAAAGGTTTAGCCAATGTCCATGTGAAGTTTCTGGAAATGTGTTGTCATACAGTGAAATCTCTTTTTCAAAAGGTGCCCCTTATTGGACAGATCTGAGCGCACATTGAGAAGTGTCTTACTGAGTTCCAGTGATTGTTCAGTCATAACTTCCCCTCCCCCCCCCCCCCCATCGCTATAGTGATGAGTGTGAATGGAATGGCTTGGACATTAAAGGGTTGCTTCACGGTGCTGGTGTGGGATGGTGTCAACCTGGCGCATCATGTGGCAGCCAGGGTTTACAGTGTCAAGTGAAGAAAATCTGGCCATGGTGATGCCAACGCTGGCCTCTCGGGCAGCAATGTTGTCAGGGGTTGATGCCCTGTGTCCAGTGCAGCATCAGGTGATGGCGGCGAAGATTGGTGATGAGGTTGGTGATGTTGGTGTTGGGGCTGATCATGGAAAAATTCAGAGGACCAAGGTCTGATTGTTTCATTGGCTCCAATGTTGCTGGAATAGATGGCAGCTGCAGGTGAGATGACAGAAACGATCTGTCACTGGTGAGAGAGGTTCTCCCAATAAGGTGGCACTGGACATACAGTTGCATCTAAAAACTTGTAAGCTAAAGAAATCTGGATATGTATTAAAAATGCAGCAAGCAAAATTTTCTTTGCTCTGAAACTCACCATCTGCAACATGGCATCCTTGACACCACTTCTGCAGCTGTCAGCTTTTCACAAACATCAGAGCAGACTCAAAACATGCCAGGTTCAGCGGGTAACCCGAGAAGGTAAAATTACAAGTAAGCCTCAAAATCCTCTTAAATTGGCTCTTATCAAGCCATTTAAGAATTGTCTCCCCCGCTGCTTGGTGTCGGGTCAGTTCTGCGCTGACAGACCCGACACCAGGGAGACTCGCGTGGAGGCGGGTTTCCTACCCGCTGTCAATCTTTGCGATTTTGACAGCGGACCACCTCCAAACCCACCCCCTTAGCACGATTAAATTTACGGCCATCATATTTTTTGAGCTAACAACAGAAAACGCTGGAAAAACTCAGCAGGTGAGGCAGCATCCGTGGAGAGAGAAACAGAGTTAACATTTCAGGTCGAAGACCTTTCGTCAGAACTGGAAATAGCAGGAAATGAAATAGATTTAAGGCAAGGATAAAGCTGGGAAAAGGGGGAGGGGATGAAAGAACAAAAGGAGAGATTAAGAGACATTAAGAGACATTACGAGCTAATCAAACAAGAGGTGGTGTTAATGTGACAAGTTGAGGCTAAAAGAAGTGTGAAATGCACTGGCAGAATGAAGGACAGCTGCCAGCTTCTAGGAGGGAAAAAAAGGGAAGGGGGGGGCAAATAAAAGGGTGGATGAAAAAATAAAATATAAATGTGATAGGGGCTAGGTTATGATCTAAAATTGTTGAACTCGATATTGACTCCAGAGGGCTGTAGCGTGCCTAAATGAAAGATGAGGTGCTGTTCCTCAAGCTTACGCTGCGCTTCCGTGGAACAGTGTAATAGGCCGAGGACGGTGAGGTCAGAGTGGGAGTGGAGTGGTGAATTAAAGTGACAGGCGACCGGGAGCTCGGGGTCCCCCTTACGGACTGAACGGAGGTGTTCCGCAAAGCGATCACCCAATCTGCGTTTGGTCTCCCCAATGTAGAGGAGACCACATCGTGAGCAGCGAATACAATATACTAAATTGCAGGAAGTACAAGTAAATCGCTGTTTCACCTGGAAGGGGTGGTTGGGGCCCTGGACAGTGGGAAGAGGGGAGGTATAAGGGCATGTGTTGCATCTCCTGCGCTTGCACGGGAAGGAGCCGGGCGAAGGGGAAGGGGTGCTGGGGGTGGTAGAGGAGTGGACTAGGGTGTCACGGAGGGAGCGGTCCCTGCGGAATGCTGAAAGGGGAGGTGAGGGGAAGATGCGTTTGGTGGTGGGATCACGCTGGAGGTGGCGGAAATGGTGGAGGATGATCCATTGAATGTGGAGGCTGGTGGGGTGAAAGGTGAGGACAAGGGGAACTCCATCGTGGTTCCGGGAGGGAGGGGCAGAAGTGCGGGAGATAGAATGGACACGGTCGCGGGCCGTGTCGACCACGGTAGAGGGGAATCCTCGGTTGAGGAAAAAGGAAGACATGTCGGAAGCACTGGTATGGAAGGTGGTATCATCAGAGCAGATGCGGCGGAGACGGAGAAACTGGGAGAATGGAATAGAGTCCTTACAGGAGGCGGGGTGGGAGGAAGTGTAGTCCAGGTAGCTGTGGGAGTCAGTGGGCTTGTAGTGAATGTTAGTCAATAACCTATCCCCAGAGATGGAGATGGAGAAGTCAAGGAAGGGAAGGGAAGAGTCGGAGATGGACCATGTGAAGGTAAGGGAAGGGTGGAAATTGGAAGTATAGTTAACAGAAAACGCTGGAAAAACTCAGCAGGCGAGGCAGCATCCGTGGAGAGAGAAACAGAGTTAACTTTTCAGGTCGAAGATTTTGCTATCATATTTTTTGAGCTGATAGATTACCTTCAGAGTTCGGAATCAACAGGGACTTTATGTGCCTCAAGAAAGATAAAGTTGATGGGCCACTGAAGGAGATTTTAGTTGTGACGATGAGAGATAGTGAAGGAAGCTAATGTTGCATTTGTTCTGAAAGATTGGCTTTTTTGCTGAAATCAGACTGTGGGATGAAAGTCACATTGCTCTGATAATTGTGATGTAAAATGTAAAATGGAAACGTGTTTGGACAAATCTCAAGCCAGCTTCTATTGCGCACGGGCTTGCAGCATAAAAGGGCCAAAAATCAGCAGAGATCGGCACTCTCATTCAGTGAGAGTGGCGTGGGAAGGAGAAATAATTACAGTGGGGCAGTGAGACTTCCGTTCCATCTGTCAGGACTCAATTCAAATACAGCTCCCTGAGGTAAAAAAGCAGTGTGCTAATCCACTGTGTCATCCTTTCCATTTGGCTAACAACTTTACAGGGATGATAATCCCCTTTTAAATTATTAAAACACTTGAATATGCATTATTATAATAAATGATTTAATTTAGATTTTAATTTGTATAATTTAATTTAAAAGCACTGGAGATCAAAACATCAGGAAGCATTAATATGAAATTGTTGTTGTATTGCCAGATGATCACGTATGATTTATCTGGCTGTATGTGTAAATATATTATTAAAAACAAATCTACGTTTTTCAAGTCGTGCAAACATTTTCACCACCCAAATGTCTGTATAAATTAGTAATTATTTTAGTTTTTCTGCAGCTTGCAACAGAAGAATATTCCTTTTAATATCTAATGATGGGCCTATAGAGGATTATAATCCATTGCAGTTGCAGGCTTTTAGTTATTCTAAGCACTTTGCCTGGTTATTTTTCATTTAGAGACACATAATAGAGTTAATTACACTAATTCCTGCTATAGTAAATCAAATTGGAGCTAATACCAAGGTATTAAATGATTTTCTGTGGTCTATTTGAGAAGCAAACATGCTGAGTGTTTGTGAACAATACGGATTGCTTTGTTGATGGATTAATGCTGATCAATTTTTGAGATGAACTTGCCTTTTATTTCAATCCTGGCAGTAATTACTGCAGCTTTTAAAATTCACATATTTTACAAAACAACAGCTACAAATCTCCATAAATTTATTTTCCATAAATCTATGATGAAGTTATAGTTATAACTGTAAAAATAAAACAAAGGCGGGAATTTTTACTTCCTGGCGCGTTGGGTGCAGGTGGTGGGGGGGCGGGTCCAGTAGCGCGCAGGAAACCCGGAAGTCTGGATTTCCCCGCATGCGGTGGAGATTTAACTCCTCAGCGTGCGTCTTTCATCATTGACAGGTTCCCCACCCAGAAGTCAGTCTGATTGACAGGCTTGGCTTCCAGTCGGGCGGGGATCGCGCCGGAGGAGGCCTCAGGACCAGTTAGGTCCGATTTCTGACCACGGGATGGGGGGGGGGGGCGGATCTGATTCCTGACTCCGGAGGGGTCCGATCACGGGAAGGGGGTCTGATGGTGGGGGGCCGGGATGAAGCAATCGTGGCGCACTTACCTTCTCCCCGAGGCTGTCCTGCCTAGCTGCAGCTGCTGAGGGCCCGGGAAACGCAGCCAGCCACTGTAAAATCTACAAAGCAGGTTAAATCCGAGGCTTCCAGCTTCATTAACACATTTTAAATGCCAATCCATCTCCTGGGAGCGGGTTGGCTGCCCGCCCCTTGTTCCGCCTCAGTAAAACCCGGAAGTCAGCGGGTTGGAGCCGGCTTCCCGACATGTTTGTTTTTTTTGCCTATTTAACCCCCCACCTGCACCCATTCCCGCCTACTCACCCATGTTAAAATTCCCCTCAAAGTATTCAGAATATTTCTTCATTTGAACTAAATTCTGAGTACCTGCCAACAGGCACACCAGTTGTGATCTTTTACAACTTTGACAAAAAATAACACTATGGGCACGATCTTGCCAGCCCTGGGGAGGCAGGTATGGAGGCGGGACTGCCGGGAAAATGGCAGAATTTGGGGGCGGGTGCCCAACTCGCCCTCAACCTGCCTCCGTGCCATCTTGCCAGGAGGCGGGTAGCCGACTCGCGCCGGGTCCCGTATCCTTGGAAGCGGGAAGGGGATTACAGCCATTTAACTGCCTGTTAACAGGTAGTTAACAGGCAGATAAGAGGATTATCCCCATTTTACCCACACAAGTGCGGGCTTCCCGAAGGCTGCGAACCTCGCCAGGGTCACCGAGGTGAGTAGGTGTCTGCGGGGATCTGCGGGGTGCAAAAGTGCGCTGTGAAGGTATGGGATGGTTGCAAGTGTGGAGAGGTGGAGTGGTGAGTATGTGAGGTAAGTGGAAAGTGTTGGAAAAAGTTTACTTACCTTTGTTTCTTCCTACAGGCTTCAAGAGTTGGGGATGTGGAGAGTGTCGCACCTCTGCGGCAGAGATGACAGATGGCTGCTGCATTCTCCAATGCAACAACCATCTAATTTCTGCTGAAGAAAGAGGTTTGATGAGTCTTGAATTCAAGAACTCATCAAACTATAGAGAATGTCAGTGTTTGACAGCTTCACAGAGCTGTCAAATGATGACAATTCATCTGTCAAAAATTTTTGACAGATGAAATGTCATACGCTGATGTTCTCTGTAACCGGCTTTCCCTTAATTGGCCTGCTAAGCCCGCTGGGCGGGCTTAACAAGGTCAATCAAGGGAAAATAGCGTGCGTTGGCCACAAATCGATGGAGGCGGGACTAAAACCCGACAAGCAGCAGTCCCGCCTCCAATGCGCCCCCATTGGCAAAATCGCCCCCAGAAACTTCAAAAAGGCCAAATACGTGGTGACATGCCCAATTATCCTGTCACACAGACCAGTTCCACATCAGAATTATCATAAGTGTTGAGTTGTTTGGCAGATGAAAACAGTTTAATATTAAATATATTCAAATGTTTAGCCTCAGGAAATGTCCTTTTAAGTCAGAATTTTGAGCTGTATTTAAAATGCAATAACAGCATTAGTAAATAGCAAGTTAATGGACAAAAGGGGGCCAGTTTTCATACAGAGCGTACATCAGGTGGATGGTGGCTGGAGCAATGGCACGAGCAAGGACCCCGAACCATTTTCATGGTCGGGCCTTATTTGAATGGGATTGACGAGCTGCCGACGCTCACCGAACGCTGTCAGGCAGCTCACCGATCGGGGTGAGGGGGGGACGTGGAAATCCATGGTTCCTCAGAAGAGCCAGGCCAGAAGTAAGCGTTTAAAGGGTAGAGGCACATGTTTGCAACCCAGTGGAGTGAAGACTTGCCCACATAAAATCCTTAGCCTAATCCCGCAATTCCCAGTGGCATTTTTGAAATAGGATCTTTTCCTGTTATACACATGGGGGGGGGGGGTAATTTTGACATTGGGCAATTGAGTAAAACATGTGATATCGACTCGGACACCCATTAAACACGTCTCCTGATTTTTGTTTCGATTGACATCAATGAAAACAAAAATCAGGAACGGTATTTAACAGGTGGTCGAGCCAATATTGCACATTTTGCACTATCATTCAAAGTCAAAATCCCAATTTTTTGTTATTTTTTCCTAAGTGCAGTAATGCAGGATAATCTACATTTATCCACATTAAAATCCATCTGCCATTTTTCTGTCCATCTACATAACTGGTCTAAGTCCATTTGAGGATTATATCCTTTCTATTCATTACTTGTGCACATTAGCTTTGTACCAGGCAGCAAACAACTGATCCTTGTGGAATATCATTGGTTATTTTTGCTCGTCGAAAGTACACTGACTAGCAAAAATAACCAGTGATATTCCATAAAAAAGCAAACACCAAGCACTGGGGTTCATTTCTAGAGGGATAGAATTGAAAAGCAGAGAAGTTATGTTAAACTTGTATAGAACCTTGGCTGAACCACACTTGGAGTATTGTGCACAGTTTTGGTCTCCATATTATATAAAAGCTATCGAGGCATTGGAGAAGGTGCAAGAAATATTCACAAACACTGAGAGGTTATAACTATCAGGAAAGACTGAACAAGCTGGGGCTCTTTTCTCTAGAAAAGAGAAGGCTGAGGGGTGACCTTAAGATAAGGAAAGTGTTTGATAGGGTAGACGTGGAAAAAATGTTTCCATTTGTGGGGGAGACCAAAACTAGAGGCCATAAATATAAGATAGTCACTAATAAATCCAATATGGAATTCAGGAGAAACTTCTTTACCTAATGGAATGCATTACCACAAGGAGTAGTTGAGGCAAATGGCATAGATGTATTTAAGGGGAAGCTAGATAAGCACATGAGGGAGAAAGGATTAGAAGGTTATGCGGATAGGGTTAGATGAAGAGGAGTGGGAGGAGGCTCGTGTGGAGCATAAACGTCGTCATAGACTAGTTGGGCCGAATGGCCTGTTTCTGTGCTGTAGACGCGATGTAACGCGATATAACATGGCTGCAGTGACTGAACAGGATGTTAGTTACTAACCACCCAATGCAAACGGGTGCTGAAGGGGAGGCCCATCCAAAAAATAGTTGTCCAGTTATTCAATGTTCCACCACATTAAAAAATATAGCAGCACTGTACAAGCAGGCAGTAGCCCTCCCATTGCTGCTGGTGCCCTATGTTCTGGCCCCTGACCCCTATGGTGCTCCAAGCTATGAGTGCCACGAAAATCTATACGCGCAATTAATCACTTAGCCCCATTTATTATGACTGGCATTTATTTTTACGTTTTATTTTGTAAAAGCTGATGTGCAGAATCCATTCAATAGATCTGTCATATTCTGATGATCAAGAATAGTTCAACCCAATTTATCCTTTTTATGGATCCACCTGTCGTTTCATACACATTGGGCTGAATTTTCTGCCCGGAGACGGGATGGTGGCGGGTTCGCTGTTCTGCAGGTCCGGTCCCGCTCCCAGTTGAAGCCACCCTCCATTAATGATTTTCCATAGATTGGTCTCATTAAGGCCGACGTGCACGCTCGCCGGCCCAATCGGTGGGTGCGGGTCGGCTCCCTGCGCTTGATGACGCGCTAGGAGCCTGGATATTTAAGGGGGCCATGTCCCCTTTGCTTTTCACTTTCTTTCTTCTGCTTTTGAATGCTGGTTGCTGCAGGAATGGCCGCACAACGCTCCGAGACTGCTCCCCATTTCAATGATGACTCCCTCAGTGCTCTTGTGGAGGGAGTAAGAGGACAAAAGGAAGTTCTCTTCCCCTCCGATGGACAGAAGAAGCCTCCTCAGCACACAAAGGCAGCCTGGCTGCAAATTGCTGAGGAGGTAAGTGCATGGTCTGTGTGTACACGCACCTGGGTGATGATCTGATGCGCTCAGCAAAAGTGAGTATAACATCACACTTACCTTCAGTCTGCTTCCCCATCTCTTCTCATCCCCATCACTCTGCATTGGCAACCTACTCCTGCACATCCCAATTGACCCTAACATCCCTTGCACCCTCACCCATCCCTCTCTCTCGATGTACAGAATCACTTCACCAACCTACTATGCACCCCTCACACTCGCTATCACTGTTATGCAATGACAACAACTAACAACGCACAGGGAGGGACCTTGGTATTGGCACCTCACTCCATCTTGGTCTCCCTCTAAACATTTATGTTATCCATTCTTTACACTCACTCCATCAATCTCGCTGAAACTCCACTTGTGTCCCTCATTGCAGGAAAAGAGAGCCCACAATAAGAGGGAGAGGGGGAGGACAGGAGGAGGCCCACCATCTGTGGTGCATCTAATGAATGCTGAGGAGGCAGCTCTGGAGATCGTGGGAGGTGCAGAGGAGCTGGAAGTGGGGGATGGAGAGATGGGCACAGTACAGCAAGCTGGTGACAGAATTGATTTGCAACCCTATGATTTTGCTTTCGTGAGTGACTGAAATGGCATCTGATGCTCATAGAAATATAGTTATGATCATCTGCACAATGGGATGTGTCTTCTACCTAAATATCACATGGCTAACTCATGCCTTTACTCCCCCACAGAACCATCGAGAGCCCCCTCCCCACCGTCCAGGAGGAAGAGCCGGAGGACTCCTCAGAGGAACCTGCAGCCTCTGAGGGAGCAGCGTCAGCAGATATGAGCGCTCCCAGCACCAGCGCAGATACGCACACCTCGGTGGGTAGTTTGCGAGACAGTGTAGTGTTGTCACCTGGTGTATCACAGCTCACAAGTGAGTATGAGCAGATGGTGGAGCCAGGGACAGGGGTGGAGAGTCCTCGTCAGAGGCCGCAGGGCACTCCTAGCTCTGCTCAGCTGCATGTAGATGCTGTGTCTCTGGGGCCATCCAGAAAGAGAGCGGTGCTGGAGCTTCAGGAACAAGTGCAGGAGGCTCTGACTGGGTTTGCAATCACGGTGACTGCGAGTGTGCAGAGAATGGAAGAGGCCATCTCAAACATGAGCAATGCCATGGTGCACGCAATGGTGAATGAACGTACCGCCATGGAAAGGATGGCAACCTCCATGGAGGACATAAATCGCCAGACTTAGGAGAACATGGTAACACTTCTAAATAGATGGTCATCTATGGAGGATAGATGGGCGTCTATTGAGGAGAGAAACCAGAAGTTCATGGACGTCCTTGTTATGTGGAATGTCAGCACAAAAATGGGTCCTCATGGCCCCACTGATGTGCAGCAAGGTGCTCTCCAGCTACTTGCTAGCAGTGAAATGCGGGTGACCCATGAGAGGGATGGTGATGGTCGACAACAAGGAAGTGTGGGCTCCTCTCCAAGCGCTCACACTCCTATGCCACTGCGGAGCCCTCAGTCAGAGCCCCAGATGCCTCACCCGACTGAGATGGCGGTCTCTGCCCCTGCACATATGCAGGAGGAGCAGACTTTTGCGGAGCCCTCCAAGGCTTCCAAACCCAGAGGACGCCCGCCAAAGGCGTTTAAGCAGGCGCAGCAGGGAAGTGAGCAGGCTGCCTCTACATCTGCTGAAGCCACAGGGGAAACACCACGTAGAAGCACGTGTAAGAGAAAGCTAAAACACAAATAGTCACAAGGGTAGTCACTTGGGCGATTTCATATTATACCAATTTACGTTTGTGATCTTTATTTCTAGTGTATTAAAGTCATGCGATGTCAATGATTCAATGCGTTGCTGTGTGCGCTTTTCATCTGCAGTGATGGTGGGGAGAGTGATAGGAATGCACAGTTCATTGTTCAGATGCTGTATTGTGTGGAATGGAGGTCCTGCCAACACTCATGTGCATGTGCCAGCCACATGTATGTGCCGCGTAAAGTTAGGCGAATCTGGCATGGATTAGTCCATCCCTTACCTCATGGCCAGCAATGGGATCGCATGCTGGTGGCACTGGGACAACCGCCTCCGCCAGGTGTTCCTCACCTGCAGCCTCATTCGGCTCCTCCACCCCTGAGGAGGAGGAGGAGGCTGTGCGCTGAGCCACTTGTTCCTCAGGCAGCAGTAAGCCACGCTGCAGTGCGATTTTGTGCAGGGCACCGCAGACCATGATGATTCTGGACACCCTGGCTGGTGCGTACTGTAGGGCTCCACCAGATCTGTCCAGGCATCTGAAGCGCATTTTGAGCAAGCCTATGGTTTGCTCTATGATGCTTCTGGTGGAAATGTGGCTCTCATTGTAACGCTCCTCAGCTTCGTTTGATGGCCTCCTCATCGGTGTCATTAGCCACGTCTTCAGGGGATAGCCCTTGTCTCCAAGTAGCCATCCGGAAAGTTGGGTTGGCGGATTGAAGAGCTGAGGCACAGTGGACTGCCGCAGAATGTACGAGTCATGGCAGCTGCCAGGGAACTTTGCGCACACATGCATAATATTCTTCCTGTGGTTACACACCAGCTGCACGTTAAGGGAGTGGAAACCCTTGCAGTTCACAAATACAGCTGGGTTGTGATGGTGTGCCCTGATGGCTACATGTGTGCAGTTGATGATGCCCTGCACCCTAGGGAAGCCTGCCATATTGGCAAACCCAATCGCCCACGCTGTTACACTTGCTTCATCCTTTGAGAAGTGGATGTAATTGGCCGACTTGCAAAACAGGGCATCGGTAACCTGCGTTATGCATCTGTGGGCGGTCGACTGGGAGATGTCGCTAATGTCTGCTGCTGATCCCTGGAAGGACCCTGACGCAAAGAAGTTGAGGGCAGTGGTGACTTTGACAGCCACTGGTAAGGAGTGTCCACCCGCTCCTCTGGGCTGTAGGTCTTGGTGCAGCATTGTGCAGGTGTCTGCGACTACCTCTCGCGAAAGTCTCAGCCTCCTTTGGCACTGCTGCTCAGTCATGCTCTGTCTGTAAACCCTATGTTGCGGGTATCTCTTGCGGCGAGGTGCAGCCCTGCGCTGACAGCCTCTGCCCTGTGCAGCATCAGGCGGCTGAGGAGAAGGTTGGAGCTCTTGTTGTCGGTGCTGCTGGTGTGCCTGATTCTGCTGCTGCCGCGGCTGCTCATCCTCCGAATCTGAGGACCATGATGAGAGAATATAAATGGTTCCCATTCTGCTGGTGAAAATGTCACTTGAGGATGAAATGTTATAAGCGTTCAGTCAAAGTGGAGAGAGGTTATTCCAAGGAGGTCACAGTGTATATAGATCTCACAACACACACTTACAACCTCAATACACCTGAAAAATATCTTCCAAATCCTGCAATCAGAAAGTTCTGGCTTTTGAAATTGAACTGTTGTGTCAGGTTAGCTTTAATGCTGCTCTTGCAGCTGTGAACTATTCAGCTTGTTGGAACACCCGACACAATCAGCTGGCGTGTTCCTGGAACGCTGTGGAACATGCTGAAAATGTGGCAAAATTGAAAAGCCCTCTCAAAATAGCATTAAACAGGTAGTTAACATTAACATTGGGTAACACGGTGGCATAGTGGTTAGCACTGTTGCCTCACAGCGCCAGGGACCCGAGTTCAAATCTGGCCTCGGGTGACCGTCTGTGTGGAGTTTGCACATTCTCCCCGTGTCTGCGTGGGTTTCCTCCGGGTGCTCCGGTTTCCTCCCACAGTCCAAAGATGTGCGGGTTAGGTTGATTTGGCTATGATAAATTGACCCTTAGTGTTAGGGGGAATTAAATACGTGGGGTTACGGGGATAGGGTGGGATATGTGTCGGTGCAGGCTCGATGGGCCGAAATGGCCTCTATCTGCACTGTGGGGATTCTGTGAACTACCTTTACTGTCTCTCCCGCTGCTTGGTGTCGGGTCTGATCAGGAGTCGCAGACCCGACACTTTGGAAAGTCGCGTGGAGGCGGGTTCGCAACCCGCCGTCAATCATTTTAGATTTAACTCCTGACCCACCTCCAAACCCGCCCTCTGAGCGCTGGCAAAATCGCGGCCATTACCTTATAGCATAGCAAGATATTTGGCCATGAAATATGTTGCGGGACAATAGGCTGACAGCTTACTGTGTTCATCTGAGGTTCCTCTCCACTAGTTTAGTGTTAACCTGCTTTAAATAAATGGGGTGACACCTTTGCTAATGTAGAATAGAAAAGAATTTTAAACAAGTGCATTAACCATCAGTACCTATTGACACACTGCATAATTTCAAGGGCCTTATTTGTATTGGCCTGCTAAAGTGCATTCAATAATTATAATTAATAATAATAAATATTACATTTATACATGAGTGCTGGAAAATGGGATTAGAATAGATAGGGCTTGATGGCCGGCGCGGACACGATGGGCCGAAGGGCCTCTTTCTGTGCTGTATAACTCTATGACTCTATAACTAATAGTTATATAATAATTGATTATCTCTATTTTGAGTTCTATAGAAATTACTTTATGGTACAAAGAATAAATTAGTGGAAATTAACTCAACTGTTGGAAAAAATCTAAGCATTTTGAAAGTAAATTTAAATTGATAAGCAGAATTGGTTGTCAGGGAGAGGTGAAGACCAAGTTTTGACTTGAAGGACCTGCTTCTCTCAATTTCAAATGAAATGATGCTGTTCAAGATCATGGCCTCTCATAGGATTTGCCTTCTTCCAATCGTCTCTGGCAGAAATGTACAGTTTGATGTGGAGTGAAGAAATCCAATGTGTTTACAGATTGTTTGAGGTTTTGAGATCATCTGTGATCACAAGATGAGGAATTGACTCACTGGTACCTGAAGCGAACTGATGGAGCAGGCTGTTGGATGGGGGTGCCAAGTGATAGCACTGACCAGGAACCGAGTAACTCAGCACAGATGTTGAAGCTGGAGGCCTGAACTGTAATGTTAAGCAGCCAGACAATGTTGGTTTGATCCTTCAGTTTTGAACAGTGCACTAAAAACTGTGTTTTACCATTCTCCATGGCTACAAGAAATAAAAATAAACCTGAAGATTTTGTAAGATAAAATACGTCACATAATGTATAAAATGCCATGGTTATTTATTTGTAGTCTTGAATAAGGACTGTGGAATGCTGACCTGAGTCAGGACAGTGGAATGTCGCAGGAGTCACAGGTGAGTGAGTGGGTCACGGACACTGAAAGAGCATATAAGGTATAAATTCTACATGAGTATGGAAACAAGAAAGACAAAAAGCCATAAATGATGCAGAGTCAGAGGCAGTAGCATTATAGCCACCAGATTGACAAGAACCCGATAAAAGTGAGCTGAGATGGGGAAGGAGGAAACAATAAGAAGAAAAAATTGACTAATTGAGAATAAAGAGAAGCAAAATCGCCTGTGGAATAAAAGAACTAAAAAACAATAGGATAAAATAACAAAACTACAGTTGAAAACAATGACCGGATTTTACAGGGCCTATGATGGTTGTATTGCTGTCTTTCACAGTGAAAGAACTAGGGGGAAAAATTCAGTTGGTTGCGTCTCCCGTTAGCGCCTTAAGAGGGCGCTAATGGGGCGCAAAGCAACTAGTGCCCGGGCGCGGCGATGTTTGTGCCGCTCACGAAATTAACGAGAAATTTTGCGGCGGCGCTAAACAGTACCGCCACGATCTCCTGCGTCGGCAGATCGTGATGTCAGTCGAGTGCGCAATGCCCCGGTAGTGCCCCGGAGCGGATATTGAGTGGCGCCCCCTGCCTTACTGCCTGCCGCTAGCAACGACAGTTTGAGGGGGGCGTTTTGCAGTCAGGAAGGGACTGGGGGAGTGCTATTTAAAGGCGACCGCTTCCTGCCTTTTTTTGTTGGCGACATTTTTGAACCACGCATTCTGAGAGAGAGAGAGAGAGACTTCTGGAGAGATTCAATGCTGTGTGAAGGAGTTTTGGGTACTCAGCAGTACTTTGCAGGTTCATTTTGATTTGCCATTCCTGGCATCGATTTAGAAGAGAATGTGGGGGCTGCACTCTGAGCTCTTTCCCTGGGCCTCTCCATTGTTCTTTCCAGCAGATTTGATGTACAGGTCTCTCTAGGCCGAGATTCAAAGCTGCAATGAGCAGGATGTGGATGGAAAGCAAGATCAACCCTCCCCTTTAAGAATTGGCCGGGGCCATTGTGTCTGTGTTCCATTGCTGACTGACATCACATGAGCTTCGCCAGCGCTGTGAGGTAGCGCCTTGCTCCTCGGCCTTTGCGCCTTAAGACAGATGTGTAGCGCCTGATTTAGCGCTCCAATCACCTCCAGGGGCGATAAAAGTCAAGTTTGCAGTCGGAGGCGATAATTAGCGCCAGGCGCTAATCTTTGCGCCCGGCCGATAATTGTGCCCCAAACGGGACGATACTGAATTTCTCCCCCTAAGATACAAAAATCAAACTAGAATTCAAAAATGGTTCAGCAAAGTCAACCAGATCTAACTCAAGCGACTGAAAAATAAAAACGCTGCTTGGAATGGATAAGGTAAGATAGCAAACTTTAAGGATGATATTCAGAGAAACTAAAAATAAAGAAAAACCTTCTCTGGAATAAACTATAAAGATAATAGGAATAATCAGAGAAAATAAAAATAAAATGTACAGAAGAAATTAAGACCGTCAGTAAAATAATTTTGAAGTAACAGGGAAATAAAGATAAAAATAAAAGATGAGATACCATGAATGCGTTAGTAAAGACTTTCAGAACAATAAAGATAAAATTGATCCAGTTGTACTCTTTTATTCAGAAATAATTGTGCACTGAAAAAAGCAAGAGATATATTTTACAATAGCAAAATACTGCGGATGCTGGAAATCTGAAGTAACAACAGAAAATGCTGGAAATACTCAGCAGGCCAGGCAGCATCCGTGGAGAGAGAAAAACAGAGTTAACGTTTCAGGTCTGGGACCCTTCATCAGAACAGATATATTTTACTGTTATTTTATTCCCCCTAAACTTGAAAAGTTTGGAATAAGATTTTAGCAGAGTATCTTTTTAGCTTCAGACAGAGAGGAAAATATACCCCAGAGACTTTTGCCAAATCTATTTTTCCTTTGAACATTTATAAATCACTTTATTCGACCTTTGCTTCATGTTAGCATATCTTACAGTTTAATATTTCAGATCCATTAGGGAATACTACAACTGTATATTTTTGTGAAATTATATTTATATGTTTTATGGATCATTGGAAGTCTTTGGTCTGGTATGAGTAAATTCTGTGCATGATTTGCCTGTGGTTTACAAATTATATTGGATATATTTAAATGGTAGGTATCAAACATGAAAAGTAGAGCATCGTGCATAATAGGTAACATTCCTTTTGTTCAAAACAATTTTCCTTTGTGATCTAGTGTAATTTCTGTTATAGAATGATGTTCACGCAGATTTGGTATAATTACATGGAATCGAAGAGCACATAAATACCAAGGCTGCCATGGTTCATACTAGGAATTCTGACTCTCAAATCACTTGTGCAGCGAGGTGAGCTACTGATAGCACCCATTTAATCCCAACAATAATCATTTCAGAATTGAACTTAACAGCCTAAAGTCTGTTTTAAAGACATTGGTTACAGACAGCCTTTACTTTCACAGAATAGTTCACACCCTAATGAAATGGAGGGGGCATGGTGGTGGTGATGGTGGAAGGGGCGGGGTAACTCTTGAGCTGTGTATGATACTAGATAATTAAAAACAAACTGGGGGCAAGTTTTTCCTGAACATTTTGATGTTGATGTAGGGAACCTGGTAAAGTTAAAACCAACTATATTAGATTAGGTTATGTACTTCTTATGTTATGCATTCTAAAAAGATTAACTTTTTCTTTTTTATGTAACTGGTTCTAGTGCACATTCCAGGAATCATTTAAAAATATGTATCCTTATTTTTAAGTTCTTTGCCAGATTTGTGATTGTAATTAAAAGCTGAACAGCATTGGCTTTTAATTGGTGCAATATTTGTTGTCTTTACCAGCAGTGTATCGTGGAATGAATGATATGTATTGAGAGAGACTTCTCATTTAGAAACAATCTTTCATGGCTTGTACTGAAAAATTGCTGCTGAACAAGAGATTTCTTGTCTCCTACGCATCACGCATCCCAAGATAATGACAATTAAACAATAATAAATGGTCCAGGTGTACTTTACCATGAAATTGAAAAAAGGGTGATGAAATGAAAGTCGATTCATTTATTATCAGGGCATTTTTCTCAAAGGGAGTGGCCACCAGAATGCAAGTCTATCTGAATTAGGTTAAAAATTCCAAATTTATTTGATGAAAACACATTGCTTAATTATTTCAGTGCTCATCCCCCATTGCTCATATGTGTTAAAGTAATTTTAGCACACAGTCTCAGGAGTAGCCTTCACTGGACAGAGAAATAGATTCTGCAAATGTAACATTTTATGACCAGAATCCACACAGTCAGAATAGTGCAGTTAGCAAATAATCCAATCAGGCATAATCCAGAGAAGCTGATAACATAAACAAAAGGTAGAGAGAAGTCTTCATTAGGCTATTTTCTATTTGATGGAGACTGAACTCTTTAAGCTACCGGCTGCTAAACACCGATTAGCCAGTTTCTCATTTTTCTCCCGACCTCCATCTGTTACTTCCTAGCACTGTGTGTTCTGATGTGTGGTGTCAGTTGCACCAGTTGAAGTTTAATCAATCAGCTGCAGTATATTATTACAAATGTGGTAGAGCATGCAAACGTTTATGGTTTACTAGTTGGCTCACTGTGAGGTAATCGCCACCAGGGAAGTGACCCAGATGCTGCAATTAAATTTGATAGCTGCTGCAAAGAGTAAACATTATTCCCCCTTCGCCCCTCCCTCTGCCATTTAACGCAAGATGTTCATGTTAAAATGATGGTTAGGATTGAAAATATCCACAAGTTTAACATTTCAAAACCATGGGCCGGATCTTGCTGGAAAATAACGGCGTGCTAACGACGTATGCCTTTATTAATGTGCAAATCAGCCAGCAAAATTATGGGGATTAAGAGATACAGGAAACTTTCGTTTATCCGGCACCCTAATATCCGGAATTCTCGCTTAACCGGCAAAAATCAGGTAAGTTTTATTATACAGACAAGACCCCGATTCTGACCTTTCGCCCCCACGAAAGGGGGGTCAACGTTCTTCCGACTCCGACCTGTCGCCGCCACGGAGGAAAAAGCCGGAGTCTCGTTTACCTTCCCTCTCCGGGTCCCAATTGTTCAGCCTGTGGCCGTGTACGGGGCTCTCGTACCTTGGTAAGTATACCTCTCTGTAATCCGGCACTTTCGATCAACCGGCACCACGCCGGTCCCGTCGGTGCCGGATAAACGAAAGTTTCCTGTACACTGTGAATTGCGAATCTCCAAAACTTGCTGGTAGATTTCTGCCACTCCACTCCACTCGCCCTTAACTTCCCTATTATTTTTAAGAACTTGCTGGATTTGCACATTAATTGACCATTAAATTCACCACAGAAAGTTAAGTTTTGTAATTAACAGCATAAGTACCCTATTAACGACATGATAATTGTTAATGCAATGCCAATCAATCTCTCCAACCCAGAAAGGAAACAATTGAAACTGTGGAGTCTCATTCCTTCAGGTAGTGAATTGTTGTTATTGATTTTAAAAATGTCAAATTTAAAATGTTTTAATTTATTTCTTACTTTTCCTTTCTGTCTCTTTTTTCTCTCTTAATCCAATCTTTCTTTCCTTCTCTTTATTCAGCTGATTTGACTCTAATTCACCCTCCTTCTCCGTTGTTGCTCTGTTTCTTTCTCAATCATTAAATCTTATTGGTTAAGGAGATACAGAGTTGGTCCCATCGTTCACTAAGGTCACAGATGCCCCATTATCCTCACTGCATAATATCAGCTCGCATTTCCAGCAAGCTATGGTGTAAATTGTATTTGAGCTGAAGGGTGCAGGAAAAGTCTAACTAAAAGTGAGATGCCCCGCTGCAGCAAGATCTGTCAAACATGTTCTCCAAGCTCCCTCGTTGGCCTATTGGGCAAAGTCATTGGAGAGTAATTTTCAGCTTCAGTGGGGGTGGAGGGGTGGGGGCGGTGATCTGGTGGTATCAGATCAGCCTCCCGTTATACACCCCGCCCGACTCTCATTTAGTTTTCAGGCCCTGTCGAAGTTGAAAGACAAGAATTTCCAAAGTTTATTCTTGATCTATGCTAAACAATCTGATCTCAGCCAGGCCAGCAGTTGGGCTGCTACAACTGGCTTCAGCACCCCTGGGCTAGGGAGGAGGAAAATCAACTCGGATTCTAAGGAGGTCTGAGATGAATAAAGCTTCAGTACTCAAAGCTCCTTCCTCAGTTCATTATGGGCTACGGTTTGGTGATAGTACTTGGTGTGAGATAGTGATTTGGAGACTTTACAGTTGTTAAGAGAGAAGTTGGTGGGTGGCACGATGGCTGCTCTCGATTGGACTAGAAGAGGTGGGGGATGAGGATCTCCAGCAGTTATGGAGTGAGGTGGAGCGAACTGCAGGTGGCCAGCAGAGAAGGGAGCAACAGAAAAGACGAGCTCGCAGAAGGCCCTTCCCACCTAACAGAGTCTACAGACAGAGGCTCAGCTTCCTTGACCTGTCACAGGAGCAGTGCTTCCGGAGGCTAAGGTTGTCATGTCAGGTGGTCGCAGACGTCTGCAGCCTCCTAGAAGAAGACCTTCTGTCTGCTGGGCCTAGCGGCCATGCAATGCCAATGGCTTTGAAAGTCACCACCACCCTCATTAATTTGCCTCCAGACTTATTGAGGGAGTCACAGTCGGCTGCACATAAATGCATCCGGCAGGTGACTGATAGATTATTTGCCAGGGCAAGCAGGTATATAAGCTTCCCCAGTGATGACAATAGCCAGAATGAGTGAGTATTTGGATTCACATCACTGGCTGGCTTCCCACAGGTGCAGGGTGCCATCGACTGCACACATGTGGCAATCCGAGCAGCCCCTCACCAGCAAGGAGTATTTGTGAACCACAAGTGATTTCATTCCATCAATGTGCAGCCTGGGTGCAACCACAAAAATGGTTTAAGCAGGTCTACGTGAGATTCCCTGAAAGCTGCCATGATGCTTTGATACTGCGATAGTCCAACCTCCCCACCATGTTTAGACCTGAGATGAACCTGAAAGGATGGCTGCTTGGGGACAAACCTGGCTGATGACACCTGGGAGGAACCCTACCAATCAATGGCAGGAGAGGTACAACTCCAGCCATATGACAACCAGATGTGTTATCGAGCAAGCAATCAGCATGCTGAACTTGTGCTTCAGGTGCCTGGACAGGTATGGAGGTGCACTTCAGTCCTCACCAGTGAGGGTCTCCAGGATAGTCATAGTGTGCTGCACAACATAGCGTAGTAACAAGGACTGGAGGTTCAGGAGGAAGTAAGTGTTCAGGAGTCCTCATCTGATGAGGAGGACAACAGTGAGGAGGAAGATGGGGCACCCAACATAAGATCAGCAAATTACATTGCTGCTCGAGATGCCAGGGTTGCCGTGATAGCTCGAAGGTTTAGTTAGTCACTCACACTGGACCAATGTCACAATACCATTCACCCTCGCACAAACAGTCCTATCGATAGATTTTTGCTAGCCAAGAGTATTAAGGGATCTGAAACCATAGCGGGTGGATGGATTAGAATACAGATCAGCCATGATCTCACTGAATAGCGGAACAGGCTCAAGGAGCTGAATGGTCTATTCCTGTTCCTATGTCCTGTAACCATCCATCTATTGGTTCCACAGCCACCAACTGGTGACTGTCAATACACCTCTCCACCTTCCACACCAATTAAATGAAAAGCAGAATGGGAAGTCGGCATGCAATCATGGGGCCCACGGGAATGTTGTGAGAAGTTAAAGATATGCCGCGAAATTCAACACCTTAGCGCCGGCAATTAAGTCCGGTTGCAGGATAAAAATGGCGGCCGCCTCGCTTCTACCCATTTCTGGCGCTGGTCGCCATCTTGGTGCCAGTGTGCAGAGTAGGCAGATCATGACGTCAGTCAGTGTGCAACTCTGATTTGACGCAAGACCTGCCATTTTGGATGTCGCCAGTCCAAACAATGCCCTCTCCTAAACACCCACAGCTGAACATGCGTTCAGTTGCACGAGGGACCCTCCCCACCAGCACAACTTAAAGAGATATATCCCAATTGCAGGTCAGTTGATTTTTTCTCTTGTACTGTCTCTTGCAGAGTTTATATCAATATTGGCTTGCTGAAAGACATTTATAACATTGTTAAAGTGTGCAGGGAGTGTTGCTGAACGTTGGGAAGGTGTTGGCTGCAACTGGAAGGCCTCTGACTACACCACTTGCTCCCAGACATGGGGCTCTAGTTGGAGTCCTCCTCGCGCTGCAGCATGACAGGGAGATGGAGCAGAGGCAGCAAAGACAAGCTGCTTGCAGAGGGAGGAGGAGGAGCACTCTCAGCAGGAGACCTTACCCACCTAGGGTCTTCAGGGAGCACTTCTCTTACTTGCACCTAATCCAGGAGCAGTGTATTTGGCGGCTCTGCTTCACCAAGGAAGTGGTCACAGAAATCTGGCCACCTCTTGGAACCAGACCTGCAGCCTCCGAGCAGGGCAATGGCGGCTCTGCCAGTGGTCCTCAAGGTGACTGCGGCCATGAATTTTTCACCGGCAGATCCTTCCTGGCTGGAACAGTCAACACAGCAAACATCTCGCAGTCTGCCATCCATCGCTGCATCCGGGAGGTCACAGATTCTCTGTATTCTAGGAGAGGGGACTTCATTGTCTTCTCTCTAAACAGAGAGAAGCAGGAGGAGCGCGCACATGGCTTTGCCAGGATATTGGGCTTCCCCATTGTGCAGGGCGCGCAGTTAAATGGGAACATTGGCTATCACCCTGCTCCAATCTAACCATCTCCGATGCTGAGGGAGGCAATGATGCTGCTTATTTCCAGAGCCTCCTCCACCACCGGGTAAATCTCCACAATCTGTACGGGTCTGCCTCCGGTCCTCACCCACTTCCTTGCATTTTGAGCTGTCTTCTCCTGCAAGGGTGGCATGGCAGACCTATGAGTGGCTCTGAGACATGTGTGCCTTAGGTGGATGCAGTGCATGCAGTGAGGGTGACAATCAGGTAGGTGCATGACAAGTGCAATTGGCACGTTTTTGAGGAATGTGGTGTCAATGCCATTTCAGGACGTGTGCTGAGAATGGGTAGAGTTGAATGAGGTGGTAGATTACAGGAGGATTGGGGTGACTGGCAGTGGTGGAGGGAGGAAGCAGGAGGTGAGGATGTGAGGGGAGTGAGGATGAGAGGATGTGCATGTAAATGGTACGATAGGTGCTGATGAAAGTGAAGTTGGTGTGAGGAGTGGTGTGAATTGAGTACACTTGACAAGACAGAGTGAGAGGTGGTACACTGCAAGATGTAGATGCATATCGACGTTTATTGATCTTTACTGATCTGGTCAGGTCATTGAATCGTTTGCGGCACTGGATCCAAGAGCTCATGGTCACATTCCTGCTGCTCACCTCTTCTGCCTCCTCCACCCATACCTTCTTTGTCTTGGCTGCAGCTTTTTCTTCCCACGGCTGAGAAACAGCACCTCCCTCCTGGCCCTTACTGCACCCAGCAGAACATCCAGAGAAGAGTCTGTGAACCTGGGGGCAGCCTTCCCTTTCTTTGCAGCCATAGTGCACTCCTTTTTTTTCTTCTACAAATTCAAATAACCTCCAGACAGCTTCCTCTGTTTCAGTGCCGCACTGGGTCTTTAAGGAGTCGCTGGGAAATTGCGTCATGTGTGTCTGCGTCACGCCCGCTCATCGCACTCAGCTGCTAAATATTATGAAAATGAAGCCTCGTCGTTAAAAACATCTGGCTTACCCGTTCCGCGATGTTGCACGCTCATCACACGCTAGGGTCCCACCACGCTCCGTTCCCATCGCCAGGTTACTATCGGGGCCTTTGTTTCACCGGAAACCTGCTCCGAGTTAAAATCTGACACTAAGAGCCTCCAATCTTCCCTGCTCCATGTCCTCATCCTCCTCTAATTCAGAGGATAAGAATTATTCCCATTTTGAAATCCATGGTGGTGAAATTTGGTGCCTTTGCCCGGGGGGCGCTAATGGGGCGCAAATGGCTTTGCAACTGGGCATGGCGCTGACATCGACTCCAGCACTATTCGGCGGGAGTTTTGCGGCGGCGCCCTGATCTCCTTCGCCTGGAAATCGTGATGTCATCGCCGTGCGCATCGCCCCGGTAGCGCCCTGGACCCAAAATTGACATCCGCTCCCTGTAGCAGCGCTGGTCGAAAACACCGACAGCTGCAGGAGACGTGCATCGGGTGGTCGGCCGCTTCGGGGGCCATGATTAAAGGCGAGGTGGCCGAGGTAAGTAAAAAAAACCTAACCTTTCTTGTTCTAATTTTTTTCGTGGGTTCCTGCCCGCGATCAATCAGCCTGACACTTGGTGGTCGAGGTAGGTACTTTTTATATTGCAGAGCCTGCAGCGATGGCCCTTCCCTTTAAGAGAGGGAAGGAGCCTTTGAACGCAGCAGCGCTGCACGGCCCAGTGTGCAGTGCTGCTGAAGTCTCTGCCCCACTCTCCAATGTTAGTGCCCTAAGAAGGAAGTGGAGCACTTGATTTCACACTCCACTTCCCTCCGGGGCGCTAAAACTCAATTTTGCCCTCACCGGCGCTAAAGTTAGCGCCCAGGCGATGTTAGCGCCCCAAAATGGTCGATACCAATTTTATTTCCCCCATGTCTCCAATGCAATGCAATACTTTGAACAGAGATTAATAAAACTAGCAAAAAAACCTGACCGAAATCTAAAGCACCAAGGACATTGGTTTGCAGGCAAAGTAACGTCAACCTTCAATAACAGCACATAAAATGGTCTCCTTAAAAAGGTATGTGCACCAGGGATACTTTTCTGCAGCTCCTACTGACACTTATATAGTGGCTGTAATTATTTAAAGCAAGATTAGGGCAGAACTTGGCTCAAATGGGTGCTAGTGGATAGCAATGGCCCCTTGACCCCACTAACGAGAGGTAGATCGGGCTCATGGTGGGCCTTAAACTGGCTGGTGCTTTTTTGGGCAAGATCGTTCAGGTACAGATTTTTTGTGGTTAATTTGAGACGGTAGCCTCTAAGAACCTATTTTAGTCCATTCACTGCTGCAAACCTGCAACAAAATATGTCGTAATTGAGAGGAAAATCCAGGCCAATTTGTGCACAAACTTTCTTTCTAAAAATGACTGTGCTAAGTCCATCTAGTGCATCGTAGGCCCCTACACTGAATAACACCGCGGAGCCAGGATCCACCATTACATTTATCAACCTCTGTAACTTGCATTGGCTTCTGGGCCATTGCATTATATACAGCTGTTACACTGAGGCCATCACAATGCTACTCCAGAGAGAAACAGCCCGATTAGCAGAAGTAGCACCACTAAATTAAGGTGTGACGCAAGTGGTCTTTAGGGGATTCTGGCCCTGAATTTATGTTGCTACAGGAGTAAATATGGCATAAACATCCTAATATAACATAGATCAGTTTGTGCAAAAGTCATCCAGAAATGCTGCAACATAAAACTACAGAGAAAACATGAGCTCTTTGATAAGATGAAGAGACAGAACAGAGAAGCACAGAAGCACAGAGGAGGAGATTCATTTTATATTAGATTACTGGCAATGATTATGTTTTCATAAGCTGAGAACCAATGTTTATTATCAAAGCAAACTGTTCCTGACCTCTCTCACTTCCTGCAGTGAGCATAGTTTCACCAGTGGAGGTAACTGCTAGCTGCTCTTTCACACTTGCCTTCTATAGGTCTGAGATCACTCAAGTTTCTACAAGTGTTGTTACGCACCTCAGCTGGTCCAAAGAATCTAATCATATAAGGCAGGTGACAGCTGCTCTGCTTTTGGTGACAAGTTCCCTTAACTGTTTTCCTGACGCAAGAGGATAGCAATAGAAGCTGTTGTTTTTCTTAGATAATTTCTCTCTAGTCCCTGGGTGTAATTTCACTGGTATTAAAATATCGACACCTAAGGGCTGGGTTTTCCTCTGTGTTTGGGTGTACCTGGGATGCCCAACAAAGGTGGGGTGGGGAGGGGTGGGTGGGTGTGGGGGCGGGAGATGATAGCCACCAATAGGTTCCTACCCCAAAAATATACCAGCGGACTTTCCTCGGGGCATGCTGGGACGGACATCCTGGATCACGGTGCCTCCCCCACTCCATGTAAATGATGACAGGTGGCTGCAGTTTGCTGCAGGGCCACATTTGCCTCCCTTTCTGCCCTGTAATCGCCAGTGGTAGAAAGCCCCTGAGGGGAAGAGGTGTTGGAGCCTGTTTGTGGTGGGCTAGAGGCACTGCATAGATCAAGGCCTTGGGGAAGTACACTTTTCATTAGTTTTTCATTTGTATTATTTAAAATTTGTTTTAATTATGAAGTTTTTAAGGGGTTTTTACACTTTCTTTAAAATGTCTTTAACGCATTTTAAAGTAACTGTAAGGATTTTAAAATTCTTTTTAAGTTTCACTCTTGCACACTGGGCCTCAGAAACCGATGGGATCGCTCGTGTGTCACCCTTTCTACTTTGAGGAGGAAGATCAGGAGACCCACTGCGGGGCTGCCTGGCTGAACAGGCACTGAACGTGGCCTCCAGCTCCTACCCACTGGCACCCACACATCCCATGTGCAGATGCAGGTGAATTACTTCACTGGGACCCTTGGCTATTCTTCTGAAGGCTTTACTTCCTTCATGAAGCAATACCTGAGTTGTGCCCCCTGCCAAGCAGCTGTGGGCATAGCACATAATAATAAGGTGGATGAATTGACTGTACAAATAGATGTTAACGGATACGATGTGATTGGGATTACAGAGACGTGGCTCCAGAACAATCAAGGCTGGGAACTGAACATCCAGGGGTATTCAACATTCAGAAAGGATAGAATAAAAGGAAAAGGGGGTGGGGTAGCATTGCTGGTTAAAGAGGAGATTAATGCAATAGCTAGGAAGGACATCAGCTTGAAGGATGTGGAATCAATATGGGTTGAGCTGCAGAACACCAAAGGGCAGAAAACGTTAGTGGGAGTTGTGTACAGACCTCCAAACAGCAGTAGTGAGGTGGGGGAGGGTATGAAACAGGAAATCAGAGGTGCGTGCAAAAAAGGCACGGCAGTTATCATGGGTGACTTTAATATGCATATAGATTGGGCTACTCAAACTGGAAGCAATACGGTGGAGGAGGATTTCCTGGAGTGTTTAAGGGATGGTTTCCTAAACCAATATGTTGAGGAACCAACTCGAGGGGAGGCCATCCTGGACTGGGTGTTGTGTAATGAGGAGGGACTAATCAGCAATCTTGTGGTACGAGGCCCCCTGGGGAAGAGTGACCATAGTATGGTGGAGTTCTACATTAGGATGGAGAAGGAAACAGTTAAGTCAGAGACCATGGTCCAGAACTTAAATAAGGGTAACTTTGAGGGTATGAGGCGTGAATTGGCGAGGTTAAATTGGCAAGCGATATTTAAGGGGCTATCAGTGGAAGGGCAATGGCAGACATTTAGAGATCGCATGGATGAACTACAACAATTGTACATCCCGGTCTGGCATAAAAATAAAAAAGGGAAGGTGGCTCAACCATGGCTAACAAGGGAAATCAGGGATAGTATTAAAACCAAGGAAGTTGCATACAAATTGGCCAGAAGTAGCAGCAAACCCGGGGACTGGGAGAACTTCAAAACTCAGCAGAGGAGGACGAAGGGTTTGATTAGGGCAGGGAAAATAAATTATGAAAGGAAGCTTGCAGAGAACATTAAAATGGACTGCAAAAGCTTCTATAAATATGTAAAAAGAAAGAGGTTAGTAAAAACAAACGTAGGTCCCCTGCAGTCGGAAACAGGGGAAGTCGTAATGGGGAACAAGGAAATGGCAAATCAATTGAACAAGTACTTTGGTTCGGTGTTTACTGTGGAGGACACACACAACCTGCCGGAAATAAAAGGGGTCAGAGGATCTGGTAAGAGGGAGGAGCTGAGGGAAATCCTTATTAGTCGCGAAAAGGTATTGGGGAAATTGATGGGACTGAAGGGTGAAAAATCCCCGGGGCCTGATGGTCTGCATCCCAGAGTACTTAAGGAGGTGGCCTTGGAAATAGTGGATGCATTGACGATCATTTTCCAACATTCCTTAGACTCTGGATCAGTTCCGATGGAGTGGAGGGTGGCCAATGTAACCCCTCTTTTTAAAAAAGGAGGGAGGGAGAAAGCAGGGAATTATAGACCGGTCAGCCTGACATCGGTCGTGGGTAAAATGATGGAAGCAATTATTAAAGATGTCATAACAGACCATTTGGAAAGTGGCGACATGATAGGTCCAAGTCAGCATGGATTTGTGAAAGGGAAATCATGCTTGACAAATCTTCTGGAATTTTTTGAGGATGTTTCCAATAGGGTGGACAGGGGTGAACCAGTAGATGTGGTGTATTTGGACTTTCAGAAGGCCTTCGACAAGGTCCCACACAAGAGATTGGTGAGCAAAGTTAAAGCACATGGGATTGGGGGTAATGTGTTGACGTGGATTGAGAACTGGTTGGCACACAGGAAACAAAGAGTAGGAGTAAATGGGTACTTTTCAGAATGGCAGGCAGTGACCAGCGGGGTACCGCAGGGTTCGGTGCTGGGACCCCAGCTGTTTACATTATATATTAATGATTTGGACGAAGGGATTAAATGTAATATCTCCAAATTTGCGGATGACACTAAATTGGGAGGCAGTGTGAACAATGAGGAGGATGCTAGGAGGCTACAGAGTGACTTGGACAGGTTGGGTGAATGGGCAAATGTATGGCAGATGAAGTACAATGTGGATAAATGTGAGGTTATCCACTTTGGTGGTAAAAATAGAGAGGCGGACTATTACCTGAATGGTGGCAGATTAGGGAAAGGGGACGTGCAACGAGACCTGGGCGTCATGGTACATCAGTCACTGAAGGTGGGAATGCAAGTGCAGCAGGCAGTCAAGAAAGCAAACGGAATGATGGCCTTCATAGCAAGGGGATTTGAGTACAGGAGTAGGGAGGTGATGCTACAGTTGTACAGGGCCTTGGTGAGGCCACACCTGGAGTATTGTGCGCAGTTTTGGTCTCCTAACTTAAGGAAGGACATTCTTGCTATTGAGGGAGTGCAGCGAAGGTTCACTAGATTGATTCCTGGGATGGCCGGACTGACATATCAAGAAAGATTGGGTCAACTGAACTTGTATCCTCTGGAGTTCAGAAGAATGAGGGGGGATCTTATAGAGACATTTAAAATCCTGACTGGTTTAGACAAATTAGATGCGGGCAGAATGTTCCCAATGGTAGGGAAAACTAGAACCAGGGGTCACAGTCTAAGGATTAAGGGGAAGCCATTTAGGACTGAGCTGAGGAGGAACTTCTTCACCCAGAGAGTGGTGAATCTATGGAATTCTCTTCCACAGAAGGTTGTTGAGGCCAGTTTGCTAAATATATTCAAAAGGGAGTTAGATATAACACTCACAACTAAGGGGATCAAGGGGTATGGCGAGAAAGCAGGAATGGGGTACTGAGGTAGCATGTTCAGCCATGAACGCATTGAATGGCGGTGCAGGCTCGAAGGACCGAATGGTCTACTCCTGTACCTATTTTCTATGTTTCTATGTTTCTATAAGGGAGACCTTCAGTTGAGGAGAATCTGAGGCCACTGCCAAATGAGTCCTGCTATAATGATCCCCCTTTTGCAATAAAATGATCCCAGTCACTGGTTGACAGGTAGCTCTCCTGCACAACTACCAAGGCTCCCATTTGGAGATCATTCTACTACTCCTTCAAATAGGCTCGCTCCAAATCATTCTGCACATATCCTGTGATAAAACATCTCACTGACAACAAATCGGGCAACCTTCGTACTACTTAAAACCACTGCGGCTTCCCATGGTGCCTACTCTTATGTATCCTTTCAATCCTAGCCTCCTAATTCTCCTACTGTGATAGAAGGCTCTGAGGTGACTGAGTGATAATTTATAGCAGGAGGCTCCTGGGGCAATGAGATGGTACTTCCTTGTCTTTGGTTGCAAGCCAACTCCCTTTAAGGCGAAAGTAGGGAGCGTGAAGGCACGCTGCATGGATCATATGGAATGCAACCCAACTCTCAGAAAGCATTCCTTAATGACCATCACCTTCCCTGGATCCTGCCCTTCATGGCCCTCCTTCAAGGTGTCAGCCTTAGCACAGTTGTAGCACTCTCGCCTCGCGAGTCATAAGGTCATGGGTTCAAGCCCCACTCCACAGTCCTGAGCACATATTCCAGTGCAGTACCTAGAGAGTGGTGGACGTAAAAGATCCCATGGCATAATTTCAAAGAAGAGCAGCAAAAGTCCCCGGTATCCTGCCCAATATTTATCCCTCAACCAACATCACTAAAACGGATTATCTGATCATTTATTCCATTTCTGCTTGTGGGACCTTGCTATGCAGAAATTGGCTGTGCATTTCCTATATTGCGCCAGTGGCTACATCTCAAAAGTACTTCATAGGCTGTAAAGCACTTTGGGACATCATGAGGTCATGAAAGGAGTTATATATGCAGGTCCTTTCCTGTCCTTTCCATGGGCCTAAAAGCTGCTTCCTTCGTTGAATTACAGACAGTAACACCTTCACTGAAGAATTTAAAATGGTGGGCTTGGTCCCTAGAAGAAGCACCACCCTCAGACATTTCTCCCTCCCTTTGTCTGGCCCTCTGCTGCTTCTCAGCCCAGGCCCTGGCTCACAATTTCTCTCTCACCCACATCTGTTCTCTCAGCTCCCAGATGGTCTTTGCCCCTCTTCCTGCAGCTCCAACCTTTTTGTCCTCTGGCCATGTTACTAACTTCTGGCATGTTGACTTAACCTGGCCTTTAAGAATAGTGCAGATTGAATAAATCAGTAAAGAAACTGATGTGAGAGGCATAGCAGAGAGAGTGGGCGAGATACAGAAGGCAGAGGAGAAAGACTTTAAAAAAAAGAGCGAGAGAAATAGAATTGCAGATCGAGACATACCGAGATGATAATGAGGAAAAGTATGTGAGAGATATTTAGGCAGAGATAAAAAGAGAGACAAAAAGAGTAGAAGATAAACAAAAACAGAGAAGGGTAGATTTTCAGAGCCCTCACTCTCAGGTAGGGAGAGGGGGAGGACATGGAAAATCTACCATAGAGAGAGGAAGGCAAAAGAATTAGAGTCAGAGACAAGCAGAGAAACAGCTTCAGGAAGAAAGAAGCATAATTTAAAAAAAAAATTGTCCCTGAACAATTTCCATGGAAGATCAACTTTTATAAAAAATTTCGTACATGAGCCAGATATTCATTGTGCTAGAAATTGCGGTTGGAAGCGTACCTCTGGAGTACGCCTCCGACCCACAAAACATTTCCGCACCTACCTCCATGCGTCCAGGCTGCGGAGAATTCGGGTCTCGGGCCTCCAGGCGTATGACTGCGTGAAGGCCCATGGATCACAGGTACACAGGCGGTTCGGAAGCGTCGCTGACATCACGTCCTCCAATCACAAAGGAGGATTCCATTGCAGTTAGTTCCGAACGGAATCCCCTAATGATATACAATGGAATCCTCAAATAATTAAACAATTTACACAATTCTAATAAATATTAATATTCTGAATTTCAATTTTATTCGTAAATCCCTTCATTACACCAAATACAATAAAAAATTAATTTTTTGAAAAATAATTTTATCTTCTTAATCCAGGCCAATATTTCCATAAACTAATTTAAAGTGTTTGTGCATCTACTTTTATAATAACCCTTACGCTGTTGAAAGCAGGCCCTACGCCTGCTTTTACCAGCCGTAAGCATTTCGTGGGCAATTGCTGGGCAGTTGTTGGGCAAATAGTCCAACTCTGCGCCAGTGAAACTGATTTTACATTCGGTTCGTATGATCTGTCAAGGCATACCTTGACAGATCGCAAGTTCTGGTTTTCACGCAGGCGCAAGTGCATGCAGAAACCCGGAAGTTGCGGGGCCTTTCAGATGGATTACAATGGCGTACTCTGAGCGTACGCCGTCGAAGACATCGCAATTTCTGGGCCTATATAGTTTGTTAAAAAATCAATGATTCATTTTTAAGGGAAGTGTGCCATCTACAGGCAATCAGGTGACAAATACAGTTATAAAAATTCATGTTACTATTCTGAGATATCACCCATGTATCTATACTCGATCTCAAGCAGCTTTTGGTTATGAAATTTTCAATCAAAATTGACCTCAAAATGTACCCGGGCACCCTTCCCCCTCAGAAGCCTGTCTCCAGCATTTGCCCACTTGAACATGAAGCAGAGCTGTAATTCTGGTAAACAAGGCTGCCTAGAATTTGAGCATGAACAACTAAAACAGCCATTTCTGGAGATATAGACCTGTCACAGGGCTTGGGTCCGTCTCACTTGACTCAAGGTAATCCTGCAAGGCAAAGTCCTCCGCCTGCCCCAAACATGGTCCCCTGCATCAGAAGGAGTTGTGGCCAAGGCGGGAGGGGAGGGGGGTTGGTGGGAGTGTCAGGCCTGACACAGTCGTATTCTCAGAATCATAGCTATCAGCCAACATCGCAGAATCCTCCATCATCAACCCTGGGTATTTTCTGTCCCACCAGCAGGATAGGCCTAACAGTGGTGGGGGCAAGGTGATGTACAGCCGGATGGGACTGGCTACTCAACATTGACTCCGGACCCCATGAAGTCTCATGGCGTCAGACCAAAAAAAGACAAGAAAATCTCTTGCTGATCACCACCTAATGACCCCCCCCCCCAGCTGATTAATCATTATTCATCCATGTTGAACATGACTTGGTAGCAGCTCTGAAGGAAACAAGGCCACATAATATACTCTAGGTGGGAGACTTCAATGTCCTCCACCAAGAGTGGCTTGGTAGTACCACCACTAACTGAGCTGGTCAATTCCTGACGGATATAGCTGCCAGGCTAGGCCTGTGTCAGGTGGTGAGTGAGCCAGCAAAAGGAAGTAAACTACTTGACCTTATTCCCACTGACCTACCTGTCACAAACACATCTTTCCACATTAGCATTGTTGGAAGTGACCATTGCACAGTCCTTGGGAAAACAAAGACTTGTCACCAAAGTGAGGACATTCTTCATTGTGCGGTGTGGCACTGCTACTGTGCTAAGTAGGCAAACTAAGGACAGATCGAAAAGTCCAAAAATTGGGCATATGTGAGACACTGTGGGCCATCAGCAGCAGCACAATTATATACCACCACAACATGTAACCGCGTGGCCCAGCATATCCTTCACTCCTTGACCATTATCAAGACAGGAGATTAACTCCGGTTCAACATGGGTTGCAGAAGGATATGCCAGGAGCAGCGGCAAGCATACATTAGAATGTTGGATGAACCTAGTGAAGGTACGACACTGAGCTACCTGCATGCTAAATGCCAAATGCAGCAGGCTATAGACAGAGCCAACCTGTCCCACAACCAATCGATCAGAGCAGAGCTCTCAAGTTCTATTGTATCCACTCAAGATTGGTGGCGGAAAACCAGGCAACTAACAGGATGAGGAGGTCTCAGGAACATCCCTATCTTAAATCTTAGTGGAACCAAGTATGTGGGTACAAATGACAAGGCTGAAGTCTTTCTAAGTGTATTTACCTTCATCCAAAGGTGCTAAGTGGCTAATTTCACTCAGCCTCCCCTGAGGTCCCCACCATCACGTGTACGAATGTCCGTGTCTCCGGAGTTTCTACAGCTCTTTTGCTGAAGTTACAGTGGTCGAGCGGGAGAACCACTGTGGAAAGTCACCCCCAATTTATTTTATTTAGTGATAGCAGGAATTTAGTGGAGAGGAGAGGAGGAAGGCAGTTTCTCGCGCCCAACTCAAAAGAAGTGGATCCACAGAACCTGAGGATTCTAAGATAAGTGTATAGGTTGAGTATCTAGATATCTAGGGGGGAAAATTCAGTTGGTTAGCTCCTCCAGTTAGCGCCTGGCAGGGACGTTAACAGGGCGCTGATTCAGTAGTGCCGGGGCGAGGCGAATCCAGTGACGCACTCAAATCTAGCCTCCCGTAGCACTGCCGCCAACAGTTACTGCCGGGAACCTCAATGCCAGGCAGATCATGACGCCAGTGAGCGTACCTGCAAAGTTCATTTTCACCCGCTGCCTTAGTGCCTCGCCCCAATAGCAACAGGGAGAAGAGGCATCTAGCAGGCGGATGCCGGCTCCAGAGGTGGTATTTAAAGCCATCCTCAGTAATGTGTCGCAGCTGTCAGATTAGTGCTGTTTCACTGCTTCCTTGTCAGTTTGACATTGTGCAACAGTTTAATTCAGCCATTTAAAGGTTGTTTAGTAGCAGGAGTGTTGTAGCTACTAACAATTAGTTGTATTTATTCTCACAACATATCAAAGTGCTACAACAATAGCAAAATACTGCAGATGCTGGAAATCTGAAATAACAACAGAAAGTGCTGGAAACACTCAGCAGGTCAGGCAGCATCGAGGAGAGGAGAAACAGAGTCAACGTTTCGAGTCGAACCCTTCGTCAGAACTGGAAAAGGTTCAGGAAGAGAGATTGTTAAGCAGGGGCAGGGAGGAGGGGAGGAAAGAACAAAGGGAAGGTCTGTGATAGGATGGAAGGCAGGAGAGATTGATTGATAAAAGGGATGATAGTGCAAGGCAAAAGAAGAGGTAATGGGACAAGTTAAGAAACATAAGATGGCTCCAGATGATGTGTGGATGATGATGGCAGTAACGTTAACAGTTACCATGTGAGGAAACAAGAGAAAAAAATATATATAAAGAAATACAGGGGCCAATTTATAGTCTGAAATTGTTGAACTCGATGTTAAGTCCAGAAAGCTGTAAAGTGCCTAATCGAAAGATGAGGTGCTGTTCCTCGAGCTTACGTTCAGCTTCGTTGGAACAATGTAAGAGGCCGAGGATGGAGAGATTAGAGTGGGAGTGGAGCGGAGAATTAAAGTGACAGGTGACCGGAAGCTCAGGGTCACGCTTACGGACTGAACGGAGGGGTTCGCAAAGCGGTCACCTAATCTGCATTTGGTCTCCCCAATGTAGAGGAGACTGCATCGTGAGCAGCGAATACTGTATACTAAATTATAAGAAGTACAAGTCAATCACTGTTTCACCTGGAAGGAGTGTTTGGGGCCTTAGACGGTGGGAAGGGAGGAGGTAAAAGGGCAGGTGTTGCATTTCCTGCACTTGCATGGGAAGGTGCCGGGCGAAGGGGAAGGGGTGTTGAGAGTGATAGAGGAGTGGACCAGGGTGTTGTGGAGGGAGCAGTCCCTTCAGAATGCTGAAAGGGGGGGGGAATGGGAAGATGTGTTTGGTGGTGGGATCACGCTGGAGGTGGCGGAAATGGCGCAGGATGATCCGTTGAATGTGGAGGCTGGTGGGGTGAAAGGTGAGGACAAGGGGAACCCTATTGTGGTTCTGGGAGGGAGGGGAAGGGGTGAGACCAGAAGTGCGGGAATGGAACGGACACGGTCAAGGGCCGTGTCAACCACGGTAGAGGGGAATCCTCAGTTGAGGAAAAAGGAAGACATACCGGAAGCACTGATATGGAAGGTGGCGTCGTCAGAACAGATGCGGCAGAGACGGAGAAACTGGGAGAATGGATTAAGTCCTTACAGGAAGCGGGGTGGGAGGAAGTGTAGTCCAGGTAGCTGTGGGAGTCAGTGGGCTTATAGTGGATGTTGGTCGATAGTCTATCCTCAGCAATGGAGACGTGAAGTTGAGGAAGGGAAGGGAAGAGTTGGAGATAGACCATGGGAAGGTGAGGGAAGGGTGGAAATTGGAAGCAAATTTCAACCCTTCCACCCTTCCCTCTGTGTCTGTGGTCGCACATCAATTGCACATTAAGTGAGTGGTAGCCTTTGCGATTACGGAAGATCTCAGGATTGTTATGCGGTGCTTGCAAAGCCACGTGGGTTCAGTCAATGGCGCCCTGCACCATGGGGACTCCCGCTATTCTGGCAAAGCCAGATTCACGCTTGTCCTGCTTCTCTCTGGTGCTGGGGAAGGAAATGTAGTCTCTTCTCCTACTGTAGAGAGCCTCTGTGACCTCCTGGATGCAGCGATGGACGGCAAACTGTGAGATGTTACCTATGTCTCCTGTTGCAGACTGGAAGGATCCGCTGGTGAAGAAATTGAGGACGACGGTGACCTTGACTGCCACTGGGAGAGCCGTGGTCGTCCTGGTCTGAGGCTGGAGGTCTGGTTGCAGGAGGTGGCAGAGTTCTGTGACCACCTACTTGGTGAAGTGGAGCCTTCTAATACACTGCTCCTCACATAATTGGAGGTAGGAGAAGTGCTCTTGGAATACCCTCGGAGGGTAAGGCCTCATGTTGAGAGCCCTGATGGCCCTCCTCCTCCCTCTGGCCACATATTCCAGTCTTTCCCGCTGCCTCTGCTCCCTCCGCCTTAGATCCTGGTGGGCGAGGTGGCATGCCAGTACAGCGCCCATTAATGTCACCAAGTGTCGCAGTTTGATTTTTTGAAGAATAATTGTAGCTACGTTTTAGTTGCCACAACATTCCTGATACAAAAGAACCTTGCAATTACTGAAGTAAACTGTTAGAGTACGTGAAACTGACAAGAAACCACTAAAACTGCACTAAAGCGATATCTGCAAGTCAATACTGATGATCCCTTTAAATAAAATCCCTGGAGCCGGCTTCCTGGTTCTACACGCCAACTCTCCCTGTCGGTGTTTACTCCAGGCGCTAAGGTAGGTGGCGACAATCAATTTAGCAGCTCGGGTGCTCAGTCAGCGTTGCACATTCACTGATGTCACGATCCACCTGGCTTTGACGTTCCCGGCGATAACACTTACCAGCAGCGCCAGGGGTGGCGGGATTTGACGTGCGGCGCTGGATTTGCCTCGCCCCAGCTATACTACTCTAGTGCCCCGTTAGTGCCATCTGCTGGTGCTAATGGGAGGCACTAAGAGGATGAATTTCTCCCCCTTTGTGTTTAATGATCTCAATGGTTCTTGTTCAGTGTGAGTAAATAATTAGTCTTTGGTTATTTCACTTTGTGGAGTGAATAGAAAAATTGCAGACATAGTTAACAACAATTATATAAATAATTACCTTCTATCTAAGGGGCTAAAAATTGATTAGCACCCCGTCTAGGGCGCTAACTTCGCCGGGGCGCTACATTTAGTGCCCCAGAAGAATTAGCGCCCCTGCGCTGGAAATTGAGTGGTTGCGTCCCAAGAGGGAAGCGGGGCGCTACTGGCAGCGCCCCGCATCCCTCTTGGGGTGCTGCGAGTCAATATCGTGACACTATGTGCCACAGTGCCACGTGCTGCGACACGTCACGCCGCAGTACTGCAGGCCTTCCTCCCCTTCTTAAAGGGGAGGGACCTTGCACAGCGCCCCCCCTGTCCAGCTGGGCCCCCGGGGATCGGGAGTGCCGGCAAAAGAGCCCGGCACTCAAGAGAATTGCCGGGCTCATGGAGCGCAGCTGGCACTCCGCGGGGGGGGGGGGGGTGGGGAGGTGCCGATCAGGAGGCCGGGGACGGGACGCAGGCAGGTGCTGGCAGGCGGCCAGCAACAAAAATGGCCGCCCCGCACTTTGCCTTTAAATTGCGCCTCCCCGGCCGCAGGTAGGCCCCCCTGACCCCGTCAGACATAGCGTCTGGTGGTAATTCAGGGGGCGCTCCCGAAGATTGCGGCCGGGGCGCGAGCGGGGCGCTGCGCACGGCGATGATGTCATCGCTGAATTTCGCGGGAGGCGTGGCGTCGCCGCACCCGGGCGTTAGTTGCTTTGCCTTTTAGGGCGCTAACGGGAGGCGCAAAGCAACCCAATTTTTCCCCAAGGAGTCTATTTTAAGTTTATAATTAGAATGGAGGGAAAGCTGCGACCCACAGCCTGAAATTCCTGCACCATGTGGGAATTTCAGGACGCTTCATTTGTCCCAGAGGCTCACGTGTGCAGGCAGTGTCTCCAGCCACTCAAACTCATGCTGAGAGTTTCTGAGCTTGAGGGACAGCTGGATTCATTGCAGGGCATACAGGTGGTTTAATGTTTCCTGGGTCACAGGTTCCAGGAGGTGGTCAATCCACAGCCAGATAGAGTTCAGAATAGCAAGTGGGTGTCCACCCAGAACAGTAGGAAGAGGCAGGCAGTGCAGGAATCCTCTGGGAGTGTGGCCCTATCAAACCAACATTTAGCATTAAATACCGGTGAGGGTGAAGACACCTCGAAGGAGTGCAGTCCCCAGCCTGGCACCGTGTGGCAAAGGACTGCACGGGGTGGGGGTGTGATGGGGGCGGGGGGAGGGTACAGCAAAGTGTAGGAACGCAGTAGTAATTGTGGATTTGATAGTCAGGGGGACAGACAGGCAGTTCTGCTACTGCCGACATGAGATCTTGGTGCCAGGGTGAGGGACATCACGTAGAAGTTGCAGAACATTCTGTGGGAGGAAGGGGAAGAGCCAGAAGTCCTGGTCCATGTCGGAACCAACGACATAGGGAGGAGGAGGGTTGAAGTCCTGCAGTTAGAGTTTATGGAGCTAGGGAGGAAGTTAAAAAAAATCACTTCCAGTGCCACGCGCTAGTGAGAGTAGAAATATGAGTATATGGTAGGTTAATGTGTGGATAGAGACATGGTGCAGGAGGGAGGACTTCAGATTCCTGGGACATTGGGACCAGTTCTGTGGCAGGAGGGACCTGTTCAAGTTGGGCGGGTTGCACCTGAACAGAACTGGGACCAATATCCTCGCGGGCAGATTAACTAGTGCTGTAGGGGTGGGTTTAAACTAATTTGGCAGGGGGGTAGACACCAAGATATATTATTAAAAAGTAGAAACAAAATGCACAGAGGACTGGGATAGACAGTTAGAGTTAGAAATAATACAGAATTAGGTGGAATCATAGAAAATACAAAGAGGCCTAAGTTAGGTTTGGAGTGCGTGTGTGTAAAGGCACAAAGTGCGGTTAATAAGGTCTTCCCGGCAAGTGGAAACATCTTCTCTACATTTACCCTATTAAACCCTTTCATAATCTTAAAGACGTCTATATTTTCACCCCTCAACCTTCTGTTTTCTAGAAAAAAGAACTCTAGCTTGTTCAGTCTTTCCTGATAGGTATAACCTCTCAGTCCTTGTGAATATTTCTTGCACCTTCACCAGTACCTCTATATCCTTTTTATAATATGGAGAGCAGAACTGTGCACAGTACTCCAAGTGTGGTCTAACCAAGATTCAATGCAAGTTTAACATAACTTCACTGCTTTTCAATTCTATCCCTCTAGAAATGAATCCCAGTGCTTTGTTTGCTTTTTTATGGCCGTATTAACCTGTGCCACTACTTTTAGTGATTTGTGTATCTGTACCCGCCGATCCCTCTGCTCCTCTACCTCATTTAGACATTTAGGCCGGAATTTTTACCTGCCGACGCGCTGGCAGCAGGGGAGCCCTAGATCGCATGGGGAACCTGGAAGTTTCAGCGGCGCGTTTGGCTGTGACTTTTTAACAAAGCCACTACATTTGCATCTGGCTTCTGGGTTTTCCAACCAATTAATGCGAGTGGGTGTGATGACGGCGTGCATGGGTCCAATTCAGCTCAGGTATTTAAAGGAGCACTGCACAGAGGACCATTGAAGGTTGGAGACACTGGTTTGGTTGGAGAGACATTGCTTTGGTGGGAGAACAAAAAATGCAGTCTCAACATACGAAAGCTGCCCCACAATTCAGTGATGCCTCCTTGGAACTCCTGCTGCAAAGAGTTAGGGCCCGCAGGGGGGTGTTATTCCCTGCTGACGGGAGGAAGAAGCCAGTCTCAGAGACCAAGGAGGCATGTTTGGAGATTGCGGCAGAGGTGAGCAGGTCTTGGATTCAATGTAGGAAGAGATTTAATGACTTGATGTGGTCAGGAAAGGTGAGTACAATGCCACATTTAACTACATCCTGTTGTGCATGTCACCCCAACCCCCTCACTCTGGTTTCCTAAGCCTACTCCAGCACATCACTCCTCACACCAATGTATCTTGCAGATGCACCCATCCCTTTCTGTCCATGCACTTCCTCACATCCCCATCTGATCATCCACCACTGACACTCACCCTCATCTTAATGCAATGTAACGCCTCTCCCTCACAGTCACCCTCTACAGATGCTGTCCATCCATCCGTTCCGCTCATTCCATGACTCTCACTTAAAGGTCTCTTGTTTCCCTCCTTGGAGGAGAAGAGAGCACAGAACACCCGGGAGAGACAGAGAACAGGAGGTGGCCCTCCAGTAACCACACCACTGATTTCAGCACCAGAGGAGGCACTAGAGATAACTCGAGCCTCGGCATTAATGGCAGTGGAAGATGGAGAGACGGGGAGCTCCCAGCTACCTGGTGACAGAATTAAATATCATACAGCCACATGGCATACAACAGTCACTCATGTTGTCTTGATGTCAGCAGCCAGTGAAATATGATCATGTGCATAACGTTCACTTAAAATATTCTTACCATGACATTGCTAATTCGTGTCTTTACTCTCCCACAGGCCCATCAATTGTTCAACAGCCAGTGGAGCCAGAGGAGGAAGAAGACTCCTCAGAGGAGGTTGCTAACTCTGAGGGTGCACCGTCACAGGACGCATGCACACCGTGCACCAGCTCAGATACACACACGTCAGTGGGACCAAGACAGATAGTTGTGTTGTCACCTGGTGTCTCACAGATCACATGTGAGCAAGAGCAGATGGTGGAGACAGGGACAGCAGTGGAGAGGCCTAGTTGGAGGTCGCAGGATGCTCCTAGCTATGCTCAGCTTGACGAAGATGCTGAACCTTGGGGGGCCATCGACAAAGCGAATAATTCTGGAGGAGCAGCATAATATATGTGAGGCTCTGGCAGGATTTCCAGCTGCAATGTGCTCGATTGTAGGGAGAATGGAGGAGTCATGACATGATGTCACAGGCCATGGCTATGATGTGTTTGTTCATGGAAAGGGTGGCCACCTGCATGGAGCATCAAACGTGGCATTCAAATGAGCGCATGCTTGCTCTCACCAACAGCTTGTACACTCTGAATGCCACCTTAACAAGGATGGATAAAAAATGAGACTTGGCCGTTCATCGTCCCACTGATGTGTGTGTGACAGGAATGGTTTGGTCATTGTAGAACTGCTTTGTGGTTGCGGCGGGGGAGTGGGGGGAAGTGGGTTCAGCATCTGGGTGCCAGATGGGTGTACTGGTGCAACCTAACTAAATCATGCCATTATAAGGCCATCCCGGGCATCCTGGGAAGCAATGCGCGTCGCTGCTGGTGCCATGTCCACATCAAGTTCTTCCTCCTCCTCCGAAGAGGCTCTGCGCCTTGCTCCTCCTCCTCTATGTTGTGCAGAGCGCAGCATACCACGATCATTCTGGAGACCCTGGCTGGTGTGTTTTGGAGGACTCCTCCAGATCTGAAGCGCATCTTCAGCATCCCGATTGCTTGCTCTATGACACAGCTTGTCTTCATCTGGCTTTGATTGTAGCACTCTTCGGCCTCATTGTTTGGTCTCCTCAAGGATGTCATCAGCCACGTCTTCAGTGGATACCCCTTGTCTCCAAGCAGCCAGCCGGTAAGTCTGGTCGGAGGTGCGAAGAGCTGAGGGAGGGTAGACTGGCGCAGGATGCATTAATCATGGCAGCTCACTGGGAATCTGACACACACATACATGATAACCTTTTTGTAGTTACAGACGAGCTGCACATTGATGGAGATACGGTTCACGGACATTCCTGGATGATCTGGGGGTGTCTTGATGGTCAAATGTGTGCAGTCGATGACACCCTGCACCTGTGGCAAGCCAGCCAGAGCTACAAAGCCGAGTGCCCACTCAGTCTGACTGACTTCATCGGTGGCAAAGTGTACATAAGTGTCTGACCTGGCAAACATGGCATTGGTCACCTGGGTGATGCATTTCTGGGCAGCCGACTGCAAAATGCTGCAAATATTTGCCGCCGATCCCTGAAAGGAGCCTGAGGCAAAGAAGTTGAGGGTGGTGGTCACTTTGACAGCCACTGGTAACGCGTGTCCACCAGGTCCCCTTGGCAACAGATCTTCTTCCAAAAGGCTACAAATGTCTGGCACAACCTCAAGCGATAGCCTGAGCCTTCTGAGGAACTGGTGTTCAGTCATGTCCATGAAGCTGATCCTCTGCCTGTATACCCTGTGTTGGGGGTATCACCTCCTGTGAGGTGCACCCCTGTGCTCATCCCCTCTCTCCTGTGGAGCATCAGGTCAATGAGGAGAAGGCTGCTGCTGCTCCTGCTGGTTCTGTTGGTGTTGTTGCTGCTGGGGCTCATCTTGGTCCTCATCTGAGGTCCAAGATGAAACTGCATAAGCGACACCCATGCTGATCTGATGCATGACAGATGCAACGTGGAGATCAGAGGCACAAACCTCCAAAGTCATAAGAGTGACCTCCAGTGTAGTGAGAGTGACCTCCAGTGTAGTGAGAGTGACCTCCAGTGTAGTGAGAGTGACCTCCAGTGTAGTGAGAGTGACCTCCAGTGTACTGAGTGGCCTCCAGTGTAGTGAGAGTGACCTCCAGTGTACTGAGTGACCTCCAGTGTAGTGAGAGTGACCTCCAGTGTAGTGAGAGTGACATCCAGTGTAGTGAGAGTGACCTCCAGTGTACTGAGTGACCTCCAGTGTACTGAGAGTGACCTCCAGTGTAGTGAGAGTGACCTCCAGTGTAGTGAGAGTGACCTCCAGTGTACTGACTGACCTCCAGTGTACTGAGAGTGACCTCCAGTGTAGTGAGAGTGACCTCCAGTGTACTGAGAGTGACCTCCAGTGTACTGAGAGTGACCTCCAGTGTACTGAGAGTGACCTCCAGTGTACTGACTGACCTCCAGTGTACTGAGAGTGACCTCCAGTGTAGTGAGAGTGACCTCCAGTGTAGTGAGAGTGACCTCCAGTGTAGTGAGAGTGACCTCCAGTGTAGTGAGAGTGACCTCCAGTGTACTGAGAGTGACCTCCAGTGTAGTGAGAGTGACCTCCAGTGTAGTGAGAGTGACCTCCAGTGTACTGAGAGTGACCTCCAGTGTACTGAGTGACCTCCAAAGTTTAGAAATCGCCTGCAAACTCCTGAAAGCAAACTGCCAGAACAAGTGTGAGCAAAATCCTTTCCCTCAGGCAAGGAAGCAGGTGTGAGGTCTCAGTACCTACGTTATCTTCTGCCTGTCATTTGTTCAGTCCCCTCCATTGCCGCTGTGCTCTCGCCTTGCTTTCACTGGCGAGGTCCAGGAAGCCTGAGAATCCCGTGCGCGCACAGTAAAACTTGAATCCCCAGGTAAAAAAGGCTCTTATCTAGCTCAGAATTGCTTTAAATTGCTAAACCGCCTCTCCCGTGTGGGGGTTTCTCACTCGCAGCCGAATGCGCTCGAGTTAAATGCGAAAGCTGGTGGGTTGAAGCCGGCTTCCCGACGCGCTGTCAATTTCAGAGCATTTAACCTCCCACCCACTCCCAAAACAACTCACTCTTTCCTGTTAAAATTCCAGCCTTATTTTCCAAGGAGTATGTGGCCTCCTTATTCTTCCTGCCAAAATGTACCATCTCACACTTATGTATATTGAAGTTCATTTGCCAATAACAGTCCCATTTAGCAAGTTTATTAATGTCTTCCTGTATTTTGTCGCAGTCCTCCTCTGTATTAACTATACCCCCCCCACCCCCCAGTTTGGTGTTTTGAAAGTGTACTTCCAATTCCTGAGTCCAAATCGTTTATTTAATGGTGAACAACAGTGGTCCCAGCACCGATCCTTGTGGAACCACTTCCCACCACTGCCAGTCTGAATAACTACCTTTAACCCCTACTCTCTGTTGCGTTCCGAGACTCCTTCCTTCCCTTAAAGGGAAGGGCTATCGCTGCAGGCTCTGCATTGGGGCCAGTTAGCTGGTCCCCGATGGCAGCCACGGTTCGGCTCGATCAGCCCCATGCACTCCAGCAGAGTGCCGGGCTGGTCGATCGCAGCCCAGGAGAAGCATGAAAAAATGAGCAAAACTATTTCAAAAATGTTGGCACTTACTCCGGCAACCTCCCCTTTACCTTTCGCCCTTGAAGCGCCCGGCTTCCCGATCAACGCTTCCTGCAGCTGTCGGTGTTTTCGACCGGCGCTGCTGCAGGAGGCGAAACTGAAGTTTGGGTCCGGGCCGCAACCGGGGAATTGCGCACAGCGATGATGTCGTGATCTCCGGGTGAAGGAGATCGGGGTGCAGTGCCATACCGCCGCCGCAAAGCTCCCGCCAAATTTAGCGAAGGCGATATTCTCGCCGCTCCCGGGCGGTAAGTGGTTAGCGCCCCATTATCGCCCCCCGGAGGTGATAACGGGAGGTGCAAAGGTACCCAATTACTCCCCCAGAATATTTTTTAAATGGTGAGAAACTATTAAATGTTGGTGTTCAAAGGGGAAAACATTCGCCAGCAACCATTTTGGGTCGCTAACATCGTTTGGCCGCTAAGTTTACCGCCCGGTGAAAATTAGCGGCAGTGATAGGTAAATTCAGTTTTATCACCCCAAGAGGGAGGTGGAGCGCTTGCTTACTTCTTAGAGCGAAAACCCCGAATATCGGGGCGGTGTGCTTCTGCAGCGCTTCGCACTGGGCCACGTAGCGCTGCCACATGGAAGGGCTCTTCCCCTCATTGAAGGGGAGGGCCCAAGCCCACAACTCTGCGGGGCCCTACCTGGACCACCGGGGAGCGGGGTGCCATGTCAGCAGCCGGCACACAAGAGGAGTGCCAGGCTGCCAGATCGCGGCACCGACCCTGCGTTCAAAGAGGCAATGGGCCGCGACAAGTAAGTCGGCCGATTTTTTTCCCCCGCCCGCCACCTCCCCTTTACTTATCACCCCACGAGCCTCCTGCCGCTCCGTTCTCGCCCCCTGAATCGGTCGCTGTCATCGCCCGGTGCAGATTCAGGGGGCGCGGGCCAATTTTGCAGGCAGGCCAAAATGGGGGGCTGTGCACGGTGATGAGGCCTGCGCAGCGGAGCAGGTCGCTATCGGTTACCGCCGTCGCTAAACTCCCGCTGAATTTAGTGGGAGTTGTTAGCGGCACCGCGCCTGGGCACAAAGTTATTTGTGCCCCGATAGCGCCCCCTGGGGGCACTAGCAAGAGGCGCGAATGCACCAAATTTCTAGCTCAAAGAGATTTGGGTGTCCTGTAAGATTCTCAAAATTCACAGATCCCCCAAAACTCTAAGAAAAACCCTGAGGAAAAAGACTTTGGACTCTTTTCTAGCTATTACAGGGTGGTGAAGTGCATTGGGCCTAACCGAAGGACTTTTTGAGCAAAAACCAAGATTTTGGTATTTTAAAAACATGTCTGGGCTTGTAAGGGAGAAAAGGCTGTGAAGGAAGGTGGGTTCAACCTCTGTAAAAGCAGTCTGGGTATTGGAGCTAATGGGAACTGTCTGGGGAACCGCATGATCTTGCTGGGAGTGTAAATCGGCCCCTATCAGACATTAGCATCCTAACAATAAACCCGAGGAAAACCAGTCCCCACCCCAATTTACAGAGCCCATTAAAGACATGCATAAAACAGATACTCTATAGAAATCATAGGCCCAGCCAAGAAAACCCAAAACATAAGAACAATCAAACTCCGATTAAACAACAGATCGACAGGATGGAGCCATCCCCGAAACCACTTCACACATTTACAAACCAGTTACTGTTAACGAGCCCTCCATAATCTTACAATGACCGGGATTTGATTTGGCATGTAGATAAGGAAGTTTCAATGGGTATAATTAAAGGCCCGTTCTCAACAGTTGAAGTTCGAGTTCTCCAGTACAACCGTACACAGTTCAACAGAAACAAGTTCAAGGAGACAAGCAGTTCAACAGTTACACAGCAGCAAGGAATTCAGCAAGCAGTCCGGCAGAAGGCAGTTCCACAGTTCTGCAAGAAGGCAGTTCCACAGCTCTGAAGAAGACAGTTCAACAAGACGAGGGGGCAACAGAAAGAAGTTCAACAAAGAAGGCCAGCAGCTCCAGAAGTAGGCCGACACGCAAGAAGAGACCAGAGCGACCGCCTCAGTGACCATCGGACACCTCGCGGCAACAAGGGCCTTACGAAACTTTTACTCAAAAGACTCTAAACCCCAACTCTCAACTGTCAAGGATTCGTTTGGTGAGCATTATCTCTGGTTCTCCAGAGCCCAACCTAGCTAGTGAAGTGGGATTGGGAGGGGTGAAGTATTCTTTTAATGTTATTTCCCTCGCTTGTACTGAAGTGTTCCCCACTTTTAGAGTGTTAAGAGTGTTTGTGTTGTGTTTTACTTTCTTAAATAAAGATCAAAGTTCTTGCATCAAACTCAGTTGTCTGCTGCACTTTTTATCACAACCACCAAATAAGTCCAAGGTCTAGAACCAAGGGAGTGGGAGCGATTCGAACCGCTCAGAAGTCAGAGGTGAAGCTGACACAAACCACCACCCCCTACAGTCCTCGTACAGGAAACACAGACAGTTAGCATGCAGGTGCAGGAAGCAATTAGGAAGGCAAATGGCATGTTGGCCTTTATAACATAAGAACATAAGAAATAGGAGCAGGAGTAGGCCAATCGGCCCCTCGAGCCTGCTCCGCCATTCAATAAGATCATGGCTGATCTGATCCTAACCGCCAACAAGGGGGTTGGAGTACAAGAGTAAGGAAGTCTTACTACAATTATACAGGACTTTGGTGAGACCACACCTGGAGTACTGTGCACAGTTTTGGTCTCCTTATCTGAGAAAGGACCTACATGCCTTAGAGGCGGTGCAACAAAGGTTCACTAGATTGATCCCTGGGATGAGAGGGTTGTCCTTTGATGAGAGATTGAGTAGATTGGGCCTGTACTCTCTGGAGTTTAGAAGAATGAGAGGTGATATCATTGAAACATATAACATTCAGATGGGGATTGACAGGGTAGATGCTGAGAGGTTGTTTTCCTTGGCTGGAGAGTTTGGAACTAGGGGGCATAGTCTCAGGATAAGGGGTTGGCCAATTAAGACTAAGATGAGGAGGAATTTCTTCACTCAGACTGTTGTGAATCTTTGGAATTCTTTACCCCAAAGGATTGTGGATGCTGAGTTGTTGAGTATATTCAAAAATGAGAAGTCGCACAACACCAGGTTATAGTCCAACAGATTTATTTAATTTTACAAGCTTTCGGAGCTGTCGCTCCTTCCTCAGGTAAGTTAGCAGTGAGAGAATCTCCCAGAAAATTTAAACACAGACAAAATCTATTCAAATATTTCCCTACATCAAAGACACACTAAGAGCACAGCCAAGACAATGAGATGTGTCCCAGGGGGTCCAATGTGTCAAACCACCTGCTGGCTGCATATCTGTCAATTTGTGTTGGTTCTTGTGCTAGTCTTTTTAAAAAAAAAAACACCTGGGAAGACCGGCCATGATGTCAAGTCACGTTCTGTATCGTGACATGAACCCGATATCGCGATTGAGGCCATCCTCATGAGTGCGGAACTTGGCTATCAGTTTCTGCTCTATGATTTTGCGCTGTCGTGTAACCCGAAGGGCGCCCTGGAGAACGCTTACCCGCAGATCCGAGGCTGAATGCCCCTGGCTGCTGAAGTGTTCCCCGACTGGGAGGGAACCCTCCTGCCTGGCGATTGTTGCGCGGTGTCCGTTCATACGTTGTCTCAGTGTCTGCATGGTCTCGCCGATGTACCATGCTCTGGAGCATCCTTTACTGCAACGTATCAGGTAGACAACGTTGGCCGAGTCACATGAGTATGTACCGTGTACCTGGTGGGTAGTGTCCTCACGTGTGATGATGGTATCTGTGTCCATGATTTGGCATGTCTTGCAGAGGTTGCCGTGGCAGGGTTGTGTGGTGTCTTGGTTGCTGTTCTCCTGAAAGATGGGTAATCTGCTGCGAACGATGGTACTTTTGAGGTTAGGCGGCTGCTTGAAGGCGAGTAGTGGAGGCGTGGGGATGGCCTTAGCAAGGTGTTCGTCGTCATCGATGACATGTTGAAGGCTGCGAAGAACATGGCGTAGTTTTTCCGCTCCGGGGAAGTACTGGACGACGTAGGGTACTCTGTTGGTTGTGTCCCGTGTTCGTCTTCTGAGGAGGTCTATGCGGTTTTTCGCTGTGGCCCGTCGGAACTGTCGATCGACGAGTCGAGCGTCATATCCCGTTCTTACGAGGGCGTCTTTCAGTGTCCGTAGGTGTCCATCGCGTTTTTTGTCCTCTGGAGGAATCAAGGATTATGGGGATAGTGTGGGAAAATGGAGTTGAGGTCGAAGATCAGCCATGATCTTATTGAATGGCGGAGCAGGCTCAAAGGGCCATATAGCCTACTCCTGCTTCTAATTCTTATGTTCTTATGTAGCCAGCTTGCTGTTCATTCTGCTACTTTCCCCCTGACTCCACATGTTCTGACCTTAGTCATGAAACTACTATATAGTACCTTATCAAAAGCTTTTTGAAAATAAAAGTATATTACATTTACTGCATTGCCATTATTAACCCTTTCTATTTCTTTTTCAAAGAATTCAATAAAATTGGCCAAGCATGACCTTCCTTTTTGGAATCCATGCTAACTACTTTTCATTGTATTTTCAGTTTCTAGATGGTTTTTCTATTACATCATCATTCCGTTATCTTTCCTACCACCGACGCTAAACTAACTGGCCTATAGTTCCCTGGACTTGTTCTATCTCCCTTTTTAAATATAAGAATCACATTAGCTGTCCAGCAGTCCTCTGGCACTATTCCCTTTTCTAATGAATTTATACATATATATATATATATACATATGTGATAGTGCCTCTGCTATCTCTTCCCTAACTTCTTTTAACATGTGTGAATGTAATCCATCCAGACCAGGGGTTTTATTCTCTCTAGGTTTGATTAGTTTATCAATTATCTCCCCCTTTCTATCTTAAATGTCTTTATATATTTTTGATCTCTTCTTCTAATGTCATGTCCACCTGGTAAATACCGAGGCAAAGTAATTATTTAATATTTCTGTCAATTCACTGTCATTACCTGTGAGTTTATCGTATGTACCCCTTAGTGGCCCTATCCCTATCCTGATTTTCTTTACATGCCTGTAAATAGGGAAGTAGCTTGCTGAAAATTGCAACAAAAAAAATGGCCACTTACTGCTGCAGGTCCACCCATTCCAATTTTTAGGACGACCTCGATTTAGATGGCCAGAGCTCTCAGTGGATACGGCGGGGGGTGGGGTGGGGTTGGGGGTGGTGGGGGTTGGTGGGGGGCAGGGGGGCGGTGGGAGGTGGCTAATTAATATATTTAAATAGAGGTCAGGTGCCATTAGGACCCCAAGACAGTTTTCAGGTCAATCAGTGCCACCACCACTGATTCCTCGACTCGACCTCAAATTGTGAATGGTACAGGTCAGGAGGCAGCCATTAGCAGTGCTGCTTAAAGGGATGATTAGTTGCAGTAAGGGAAAGTTAGAAGTAGGTCTGACACTCATTTTTCCATGTTTCGTTTGTGAGTTTTGAGCTTTAAGGCTTTTTGAACTTCAACTACTTGCTGCTGACTGTGCTCTTTAAATTTCGCTGACACTGAAATAAGCTACTCCATTTTTCCATCCCTCCCCTTTAGGGTGCTGCCCTGCCAGATTCTGCACCCTCCAAAATTACAATCTGTCTTTAAGCAGCATGCTTCGAACTGGAAGCTAACCTATTCACTGCTAATGAGGCCTAACCACCAAAATCGATCGTGGCTACCTGCCGCTGTAATGGACAGGTCACCCGCCTTCTACCATACTGGTAGTCGCTTGATGCAATGATAATGGAGTTGTTGACCAATCATAAGAACATAAGAACATAAGAAATAGGAGCAGGAGTAGGCCAATCGGCCCCTCGAGCCTGCTCCGCCATTCAATAAGATCATGGCTGATCTGATCCTAACCGCCAATCTACTATCTATCACAGAACCATCTCCTGCATCTAACAGAATTGCACACACGAAATAGGAGCAGAATCAGGCTACACAGTCCCTGGGCCCGCTCCACTACCCACAGGGCCATGACCGATCCGAACCTAGACTCATGTCCAAATTCCTGCCCGCTCCCCGTAACCCTTAATGCCCTTTACTTCTAGGAAACTGTCTATTTCTGTTTTAAATTTAATTAATGTTGTAGCTTCTACAGCTTTTTGTGGCAGCATATTCCATGGACCTACCACCCTCTGAGTGAAGTAGTTCCTCCTCATCTCAGTTTTGAAAGAGCAGCCCCTTATTCTAAGACTATGTCCCCTAGTTCTCGTCTCACCCGTCATCGGGAACATCCTCCCCGCATCCACCCGATCCAACCCCTTCACAATCTTATATGTTTCAATAAGATCGCCTCTCATTCTTCTGAACTCCAATGAGTAGAGTCCCAATCTACCCAACCTCTCCTCATATGACCACCCCCTCATCCCCGGGATTAACCGAGTGAACCTTTTTTGCACTGCCTCGAGAGCAAGGATGTCTTTCCTTAAGTAAGGACACCAAAACTGTATGCAGTATTCCAGGTGCGGTCTCACCAATACCTTGTACAACTGAAGCAATACCTCCCTATTTTTATATTCTATCCCCCTAGCAATGAAAGCCAACATTCCATTTGCCTTCTTAATCACTTGCTGCACCTGCATACTAACCTTTTGAGTTTCGTGCACCAGGACCCCCAGATCCCTTTGCACTTCAGTACTCTCCAGTTTCTTGCCATTAAGATAATAAATTGCTCTAGGATTTTTCCTGCCAAAGTGCATCACCTCACACTTTCCAGTGTTGTATTCCATCTGCCAAATCTCTGCCCACTTACTTAGCCTGTCTATGTCCCCTTGCAGGTTTTTTATGTCCTCCTCACTCACTACTTTCCCTCCCATCTTTGTATCATCTGCAAATTTTGATATGTTACACTTGGTCCCTTCCTCCAAATCGTTAATATAGATTGTGAAGAGTTGGGGACCCAGCACTGACCCCTGTGGAACACCACTAGTTACTGATTGCCAGTCTGAGAATGAACCATTTATCCCAACTCTTTGCTTTCTGTTAGATAGCCAATCCTCTATCCATGCCAGAATATTACCCCCAATCCCGTGATTTTTTACCTTAAGCAATAATCTTTTGTGTGGCACCTTGTCAAATGCCTTTTGGAAGTCTAAATACACTACGTCCACTGGTTCCCCTTTATCCACTCTATATGTTACTTCCTCAAAGAACTCCAGCAAATTTGTCAAACATGACTTCCCCTTCGTAAAACCATGCTGACTTTGTCCTATTAAATTATGATTATCCAAATGTCCTGTTACTGTTTCCTTAATAATGGACTCCAAAATTTTACCTACCACAGATGTTAGGCTAACCGGTCTATAGTTACCAGCCTTCTGTCTACTGCCCTTTTTAAATAAGGGTGTTACATTAGCAGTTTTCCAGTCTGCCGGGACCTTAGCGGAATCCAGGGAGTTTTGAAAAATTATTACCAATGCATCTACAATCCCTACCGCCACTTCCTTCAAGACTCTAGGATGTAAGCCATCAGGTCCAGGTGATTTATCCGCCTTGAGTCCCATTATTTTACCGAGTACCACTTCCTTAGTGATTTTGATCGTGTTTAGCTCCTCTCCCCCTATAGCCCCCTGTTTGTCCAGTGTTGGGATATTCTTAGTGTCCTCTACTGTAAAGACTGATACAAAATATTCATTCAGTGTTTTTGCCATCTCCATATTTCCCACCATTAATTTCCCGGTCTCATCCTCTAAGGGACCAACATTTACTTTAACCACCCTTTTTCTTTTTATATAACTATAAAAACTCTTACTATCTGTTTTTATATTTTTTGCTAATTTACTTTCATAATCTATCTTCCCTTTCTTAATCAATCTTTTTGTTATTTTTTGCTGCCTTTTAAAGTTTTCCCAATCCTCTGTCCTCCCACTAGATTTCGCTACCTTATATGCCCTTGTTTTTAGTCGAATACTATCCTTAATTTCTTTACTTAGCCACGGATGACTGTCCTTTCTTTTACACCCTTTTCTTTTCAGTGGAATATATTTTTTTTGGAAGTTGTAAAATAACTCCTTGAATGTACACCACTGATTATGCGTCGTCTTACCCTTTAATCTATTTTCCCAATCCACTCTACTCAATTCCGCTCGCATACCTTCATAGTCTCCTTTATTCAAGCTTAGCACGCTTGTTTGAGATCCAACCTTCTCACCCTCTAATTGAATATGGAATTCAACCATGTTATGGTCACTCATTCCAAGGGGATCCTTTACTAGGACATTTTTAATTAATCCTGTCTCGTTACACAGGACCAGATCTAAGGTTGCTTGCCCCCTGGTCGGTTCAGTTACATACTGCTCAAGAAACCCATCCCTAATACACTCAATGAACTCATCCTCAAGGCAGCCCTGCCCCATTTGATTTGTCCAATTAATATGATAGTTAAAATCCCCCATAATTATAGATGTTCCCTTACTACATGCCTCAACTATTTCCTGATTGATACTCCGTCCAACAGAGTTGCAACTGTTCGGAGGCCTATAGACTACGCCCACTAGTGTAAGGACATCTCCTCTGGGCTGGAGAGAAACTTGGAGTGGGAGGGGGAGGATCCAGTTGTCGTGGTCCATGTTGGTACCAATGACATAGATAGGACAAGGAAAGAGGTTCTGCTGAGGGAGTTTGAGCAGCTAGGGGCCAAATTAAAAAGCAGAACCTCGAGGGTAATAATCTCTGGATTACTACCTGAGCCACGAGCAAATTTGGCTAGGGTAAATAAAATCAGGGAGTTGAATGCGTGGCTCAAAGACTGGTGTGGGAAAAATGGGTTTTGCTTTTTGGGACACTGGCACCAGTACTGGGGCAGGAGAGAGCTGTTCCGTTGGGACGGACTTCACTTGGCCAGTGCTGGGACTAGTGTCCTGGCGAATCGAATAACTAGGGCTGTGGAGAGGGCTTTAAACTAATTAGTGGGGGGGAGGTTTCAAGAGAGCAAAAAATAAAAATGACAACAGAGAGGGTCATAGACATAGGTAGCAGTAGGGGAATCACAAATCAGAGCGTGGCAGGAAGGGACAGAGTGTGTGGAGTAAAAGGTAAAGTGGTAAAAAGTGAAAAAGCAGGAACTAAGTGCCACAAAGCATATTTGAAAGTTCTCTATCTGAATGCACGTAGCATTCGTAACAAAATAGACGAGTTAATGGCACAAATAACTACATATGGTTATGATATTGTGGCCATTACAGAAACATGGCTGCAGGGTGACAATGCCTGGGAATTAAACATACCAGGTTATTTAACGATCAGGAAGGACAGGCAGGAAGGAAGGGGAGGTGGGGTGGCTATGTTAATAAAGGAAGGAATCACTGTAATACAGAGTAATGATATTGAGTCAAAAAATCATGATAATGAAACAGTTTGGGTGGAGATAAGGAATAATAAGGGGAAAAAAACACTAGTGGGCGTAGTCTATAGGCCTCCGAACAGTTGCAACTCTGTTGGACGGAGTATCAATCAGGAAATAGTTGAGGCATGTAATAAGGGAACATCTATAATTATGGGGGATTTTAACTATCATATTAATTGGACAAATCAAATGGGGCAGGGCTGCCTTGAGGATGAGTTCATTGAGTGTATTAGGGATGGGTTTCTTGAGCAGTATGTAACTGAACCGACCAGGGGGCAAGCAACCTTAGATCTGGTCCTGTGTAACGAGACAGGATTAATTAAAAATGGTGATCAATCTCTATCAATTAGTCTACAACAGACCCAGACGTGACGCAAGGAGAACTCCAGTGGTGGAAAACTTTGGGAGCCATTGGTCCAAAGTCACCTGTTCTTCCCAAGCAAGTTATACTTACCACGTGCCATGTTTCAAATTATGTATGAAAATCCTTCACTGTGCCTAGGGGGATGATGAGAGCACAGAACTCCCCAGCTCTCTGGAAGCTCCTGACCGTAGTGAAGCCCTACTCACTGCCGAAAAGTCGATTTGCCACTTATTATCCAAGTTGGCACCTGGCTCTCTGAAGTACTGAGGATTTAAATGCAGCGTAGCAAACCAGAATGCCCAGTTCCTATAGGCAGTATTAGCAGATGATCTGCAATCAGCATTAAATGAGGAAATAAATGTCACTATGTTGTCACTTCTAGCTGCTTTACATTTCCATTTACTTGCTCATGTTTGTCTGCGCCCCTGCCCGAACCACAACAGAAATGCACATGAATGGAAACAAGGCGGACACCATGTAGAAATGGTCTCCACCCCTTATTTCTGCATTGCACCCCAAAAAGTAGATGCACACAGGATGCAATGCAAAGGACTATTGACTCTTGTGCATTTATTGAATTGCCTCAACAATGCGGTCCTTGACCAGAAGATGGTGCTCTTCGCTAAGATTAACTCAGGGTTGCTGGTCTTGTATCCAATTCAGTGAAATAAGGCATCAAAATATCAGCTCAGTGCTAGATAACATTGCAATGTTTTGGGCAGGTGAAGACCATTGGTGCCACTCAAACTTAAGCTAGATAAATCACTGTTTTATATCTGAGGAAATGTGGGAAACCAGAGAGATATAATGCAGGCTCTGACTACAATTGTGACAGAAGTGGAGGGTAAAAAAGGAGACAGGTATTGTCAGAACTTTCAACTTTCAACCCATGGTGTAAAACGGGTGATATTAGATCGGCTACCCATTATACACCCGCCCAATTTCACCTTCCATCGATGTCAATAGAAAGGAAAATAATGCAGGGTGTATAATGGGCGAACGATCCAATATCCCCCTTTTAAAACCCTGTGCCAAAGTTGAAAATTACACCCATATAAGTCCAAGAAATTATAGGCCAGTTAGTCTTATTTTAGCTATTGGTAAACTAATAGAACCTGATTTTCATGTGCTGGTGTAAGTCAGTTCTAAATGGTTAAGAATGGGTGCAGATCTCATCAGAATGGTCATGTGATTTGGATGGATGCAGGAAGGTAGCCCAGAGGTTGGTATTGCTTGTAATGGATCTTGAATTTTAAAGTGATGCAGACAGTTAAAGAGAAATGGCAACATAGGGGGACAAAAAAGCTTGCAACACAAGTAACTCATGTCGACCCATCAGGACTGATCTCCACCCATTTGAAATGATTTGTTATGCCTTGTTTGTGGCCATGTCCAGGGCATAGCAAATACTAAATTCAGCCCACAAGAGTCTATGGGGGAAAAATTAGGTCGCGCCCCGTTTGGGGCGCAAATATCGTCTGGACGCAAATATTAGCACCTGGCGCTAATTATCGCCACTGACTGGAAACTTCACTTTTACCGCCCCGGGAGGTGAGTGGAGCGCTAAAGCAGGCGCTGCACACCTGTCTTAAGGCGCAAAGGCCGAGCAGTGAGGCGCTAACTCAGCGCGCGAGCGCAGCGCAGGTGCTGCCAGTTAGCGAGGGAACACAGACACACTGGCGCCGGCCAGTTCTTAAAGCGGGGGGGGCCAACTTGCTCCCCAGCCACACCCTGCTCATTGCAGCCTTGAATCTCGGCCTGGAGATACCTGTGAATCCATTTTGCTGCCAAGGATGGAGAGGGTGAGAGAACGAGCTCAGCGCTTCACCGAGCGGGCCTTGGATGCTCTGGTTGGCGCAGTGGAGCGCAGAAGATGTATACTCTTCCCTGAGAGTGGCAGGAGGCCTTTGCCACGCGAATACAGAAGAGTGTGGAGGGAGGTGGCTCAGAGCGTCTCCTCCAGGAGCATGGCACCCAGGACCCATGTTCAATGCCGCAAAAAGTTCAACGACTTCACTCGGGTCGTCAGGGTGAGTGGCTTTTTCTCAATACCTCTCCATCCCACCATCTCAACCTCACTCTATAGCCAGAGGGTCTTAAAACCCCAATGCACAACACTCATCCAACACCTATGGCCCTTTCATGAAACACACACACACATTCCACACTTTGCATACAGTAAGGGCTATTCACCTATGGGAGGCACATCAGGCAAGACCATGGCTGTATACAGTAAGGGCTATTAACCTATGGGAGGCACATCAGGCAAGACCATGGCTGTATATTTACTCAGATGCTGCCCTTTTTCTTGCAGGCCAAGCTGGCGCATAATAGGAGACAGTAGCAACGGACAGGTGGAGGGCGGCCTCAGCTGCAACCCCTCAGCGATCTTGAGGAGCGCGTCCACAGGATTGTGGCAAGCCGGGTGATCGGTCCCGTCGCCACTGGAGACGCCGACCCCGTTCTGGACAGCAATGGTAAGGTCATCACCTTTTTGTCCTCTGTCCTTCCACTTGTCCCTCACAACACCAGCCTTTGACACTTTCAATCCAACTTGCTAACTCGCTGCACTTCTTCCTCCCTTACTGCCACCCTGTCCTCACGCTAAAGCCACTCTTGTACCTCCGTGCTTTCAGATGGTGATTCACCAGCTGAGGAGACGGGCCCTGAAGCTGCCAGTGGGAGTGAAGCTGCAGCCGAGGAGGAAGAGGAAGCCGGAGCATCAGTGCCACCCTCTCCCGAGGAAGCCCATGCCCACACTGAGAACACGCCTTCCCTGGAGGGGAGCAGGGGGGAAGGGTCTGATGATGGTGAAGCTCCAGGACCCAGTGGGCTGCAGCAACGCCATGGGGGTAGGGAAGAACGGGGGCCTTCTCCCCAGAGGGAGAGTATGCCAGCGACTCCTACTGCAATGGACGCAGAGGAGGAGCGGCTGATCGCAGAAATGAACACCCAGGCGGTGGGCATGCACACTGAGCTCATGGGTGCAGTGGGAAGGGTGCCCGAATGCATTGAGTCACTGGCAAGGAGTGTGGAGCACTTCGCTGTAGCACAGGCGGATGCCACACTAACGCTTAGTGCTGCAATTCAGTCACTGACTGCCGTGATCCCATCTCTGACTGCTCTCATGCAGACTCAGATTGAGGCCACGCGAGCACTGACTGCTGCCAACCTCGATGGTTCGTTCACATGTCCCCGGGGCTCTCACCGCGCCGCAGCAGGCCAGCAATCTGTGCTCCAGCAGATTGTTCCGGATGCTGAAGTGCTGCCCCGTGGGAGTGCCAGTGTGTCGGGCGAGCAGGGAGTTGCTGTCCTCTCTCACGATGACAGCATTCCTGCTGCCAACACTGTCACTTCTCCACTGCACTTGCCACCGCCTGTAGGACAGACTGCTGCCGCCCATGCAGAGTTGGTGCAGTCTGCAGCCGGGCCCTCCAGGCCCAGAACTGGTCGAGGCCGTCCTTCAGGGGCATCTGCAGTGTCAGGGTCTGACGATCAGCAGCCTTCCACCAGCCTTGCTGCAGCCACTGAGGTCCCATTACGGAGGAGCAGTAGGGTTAGAAGGGGGGAAGTGCGCAAGGGAAGGAGATCACCCTCGAAGGGCAAAAAGTAGGAGGTGTGACAAAATGCTGGTCATTTTTTTATTAAAGGCCGAGGTTCATGGTCCAACTTTTGTCTAGTGTTTTGGACATTATCTCCAGGTTGTGAGAACCAGTTATGTTAATGACTGTTTTTTTGTGTTTATTTCTATGAGTTTGTCATGAGGAAATGACACACAGAGTTTGTAAAATAAATAAGTTTTTGTATTCAAAATATACATGTTTGGTGTTTGGAATCATTGGTGCCTTGGCCGGCTTAGGGGTTGCGTGCTGGGTTCATTGATGTTGTTAGCAATGGCAGAAGCCATTTCCACAGCAGGGGCCCTAGAAGCGGCTTGCTATCAGCCGTTGACGGACGGCCCTTGCAGTTTCACCATTGTGGGCCGCCCTCCCGCCTTGGTGCTGCTGATGATCATCCTCCTCGTCCTCTTCCTCCTCTTCCTCCTCCTCCTCTGGTGGTGCTCCAAGGCCTGGTGGCATTGGCTGGGTCCTGACGATTGCCATGTTATGCAACATGCAGCACACAACTACGAAGTTGGATACTCGCTCAGGCGAGTACTGCAGGGCTCCTCCAGAATGGTCGAGACAGCGGAACCGTTGCTTCGGCACGCCGATTGTGCGCTCAATGATGTTCCTGGTAGCTTGATGGCTCTCATTGTACCGCAGCTCAGCAGGGGTGTTGGGCGTACGGAGCGGTGTCATCAGCCAGGTGCTCAGTGGATACCCCTTGTCCCCGAGAAGCCAACCAACTGGCTGATGCGGTGCCTCGAAAAGTTCTGCCACAGTAGTCTGGCGCAGGATGAAAGCATCGTGGCAGCTGCCAGGATAGTGGGCATTGACAGCGAGTATCAGCTGTCTGTGGTCACAGACCAACTGAACATTCAAGGAATGGAACCCCTTTCTGTTCCGCAAATCCTCGGCATTCTCATGTGGAGCACGCAAAGCCACATGCGTGCAGTCAATGGCGCCCTGCACCATGGGGAAGCCCGCTATCCTCGCAAAGCCCAGAGCGCGGTCACGCTGCTTGTCTAGGGTCATGGGGAAAGAGATGAACTCTCATCTCCTTTTAAAGAGGGCATTTGTGACCTGCCGGATGCAGCAATGCACCGCGAACTGGGAGATTTTGGCGAGGTCCCCAGCAGCAGCTTGAAATGAGCCAGTAGCATAGAAGTTGAGAGCCACTGTGAACTTCACTGCCACCGACAGAGACGTCCTGGACCTCAGTTGAGGCTGCAGATCTGGCTGCAGCAGGTGGCAGAGCTCAGTGACCACCTCCTTGCTGAATCGCAGCCTTCGCAAACACAGCTCCTCAGACATATGAATGTAGGAGAGCTGTTCACGATATACCCTGGGAGGGTAAGCTCTCCTGTACATACGCCTGTTGGCCCTCCTCCGTCTGGCCATCATTGCCACTCTCTCTCTGCGTCTCTGTGTCCTCCGATTCAGCTGGAGCAGGACGATGCCCCCAATCAGTGCAGCCCCCATAGTCTCTTTGCAAGCAAAGTTATGAAGGACAGCAACCAAAGTACCAGCGAAGTTAGGATCAGTAGGCAAAACTACCTCACAAAGCGTTGACTCAATGCAGAAGTCTCTCTTTCTCTCTCTCCGAATCTCTCTCTCTCTCTCAGAACGAGTGGTGCAAAAATGTCAACCACAGAAAAAGACAGGAAGAGGCCCCCTTTAAATAGCGCCCCCCCCCCAGCCCCACAGCGATTGATAGCGTTCCAGTCTTCCGGTCGTTGGATGCGCCAGGCGGTAAGGCAGGGGGCGCCACTCAATTTCCGCTCCGGGGCGCCACAAGGGCGTTGCACCATGGAATGACGTCACAATCTGCGCGCGCAGGTGGTCGCAGCAGTAAGGTTTAGCGCCGCCGCACAATGTCTAGTTAACTTCCCGAGCGGCGCAAACATCGCTGCGCCCGGGCGCTAGCGGCTTTGCGCCCCATTAGCGCCCTCTTAAGGCGCTAACGGGAGGCACAACCAACTGAATTTTTACCCCTATGATACAGGATCAAATCACAAAGCTCTTGGAGAAACATGATTTAATCAGGGACAATCCGCATGGGCTTCGAATAGATAGGTCATGTTTGTCCAAGCTTATAAAATTCTTTAAAGAAATAACAGAGAGGATAGATAAAGGAAATGTAATGGATGTTGTTTGTATAGATTTTCAAAAAGGCATTTGATAAGGTGTTGCATAAGAGATGTACGTCAATGGTATTAGCACATGTAAATAGGGGAAATGTGGCCACATGAATAGCAAGATGGTTGTAGTGCTGACAGTAAAGGGCAGGGGTAAAAATAAGTTTCTCAGACTGGAGAGGTGTGGTGAGTGGAGTTCCACAGAGGTTTGTGTTGAGCTGTTGTTAATTATACATATAAATAATCTGGACTTGAGGGAACAATATCAAAAATTGCTGATGACACCAAATCGTGCGGTATGGCAAATTGTGACAATAATTATTGAAAACTGTAGGAAGATATTGACAGACAGGATTGGCAGATAGTTGGCAGTGTAGAAAAATGGGAAGTAATACATTTTAGAAGTAAGAATAGGGAAAGGAATTATACATTAAATGGTAAGATTTTAAATGGAGCAGGTGGACTTTGTTGTGTGGGTACAGAAGGTATTGCAGGTGGCAGTACAAGCAGATAAGACCATAAAAAAGGCAAACAGAATCCTTGTTTTAGTATCTTGAGGCACAGATGACAAAAGCATGGAGCCAACGTTGAACGTATACAAGATCTTAGTTAGACCGCAGTTAGAATATTTGGGCTGATTCTGTACTCAGACATTCCCTGTGCAGAGTGGCACTACTAGGAAACGGTAATGGTGAAACCACAGGCCTGTATTCCATTAATTGAAATGGATGGTGAGTCAGGATGCGGCCTGCAGTTTCCCAAACAGCCCTTCCTACAAGCCCTGCTCTGCACCTTGAGAGCATCCTACCACAGACTCAGCCATATTGTGTGCCATTTTAGGCACCCTATTATAGGAAGGATATAAAAGCAATGGAAAAGATGCCGCTAAGATGCACTAGGATGTTACCGAAGATAAGGGGTTACAATTATGAAAAGCCAGTTGAGAAGTTAGGGCTTTTGTCACTAGAGCTGTGAAAGTTAAAAGGTCATCTGGTAGAAGATTATAAAAGGTTATAATAAGGTAAACAGTGATAGATTCTGATTGCTAGGCAACAAGATAGTAATGAGAAGGGACAAATTAAAAGGTAATTGCAAAAAGAATTAAAGGGGAGGTCAGAAATAAAGAACCCTAAAATTGGAGGTGGGCACTTCTTGTATCTACACCCTTCTTTGCTGACGTTACTAAAAGAGGCCAGATTGACAGGCACTAACCTTTTCAAACATTTGAGAAATTCCCATTTTTGGCTCCAAGAGGGAAGTGGAGCGCTAAATCAAGCGCTCCACTTGTCTGTTGGAGCGCAAGAGGCGGAGAATGTCCTGATCCGGGACGATGTGCTCAGCAGCGCCACGTGAGGCCACGCCTGGCACTGCGGCATTGCAGGGGCTCTTCCCTCAATTAAAGGGAAGGGCTCCCCGCTGCGAGCTCTGCATTTTTTTTCGGCATTTGCTGGAGCACCGGGGTGCAGGAGTGCCGCGCGATCAGCCCGGAATTTCACGGGAGGCGTGGTAATCGCCTCGGGGAGGGGACGAAAAGCCATTTGCGCCCCGTTAGCCCCTCCCACTGGAGGCACAAACTAGGTGAATTTTGCCCCCCAGAGGTCAGGGAATGGATACAAATATTAAATGACTTTCAAAAATTCAATTCCATTTAACAGGAAACATTCCCGCCAGCTAGTATGTCAAAAGCCAATTATATTTGTGTGAGATAAATAAATCACCAAAGCTCGGTAAAAAGACATCTATGTTTAAGAAAGTGATCTTGGGCAATAAATCACTCCACTGCCAGGTTACCAGGGCTTTTCTGGTTCAGTGGCAGTGATGATCAAAGTTAATCCAGCAAATTGGACTTCACCATTGATTTTATAAGGGGTGCAGGGCTATGAGAATTAAATTCTCACTATCTTGGTGAGGTTCACAGGGGAGCGGTGCAAAGGGACCCAGGAAATCTTGGTGTGGCATAAGCAATGGCCTGAGTCACTCATGCCATAATTCCCTGGAAAATTTGTGTCTTAGTAATGGCGTCGCTGTAGATGTGCCATTACTACGGCGCAAGTTTTTAGGAAATTCCAGACCATGGTTGACAACCCAGTCACTATAGGGCTGATTTTACCTGGGAGTGTGAGTTCTGCAAGCGGGACTGAGATGAAACAGTCCCCAAAACTCAGGCATGTGGCTGGGGGAGGTGGGTCAGGAGGGCCCTGCGGTCAGGGAAGGGAGGCCCAAGGTTTCCTTGAGGAGCCTGGAAGGGCACTCCTGCTATCGATTCACTTACATATTACAATGCATTTAAACTAAGTCTAGGATGATGTTCCGTCTACTTAGGATGGGATCACACTGGGCGATCCCTTTGCCAATCTGGAGTGGGCCTAAGGAAAATGTATGGGCAATGGAGCTCGTAAAAGGTCAAAGGCTGACAATTTTTCTATTTTCTATTTCTACAGGTCTCAAGATCAGGATTTATTTTTGATGGCATTTTTATGAAAATATTTTTCATGTTTCTTTTTTTTCTCCAAACATTGCATGATGGTTTTGTGGAACCAAATATAGCCAAATTGGAAGGTTGACTGTAATTGAAGCAGAACAGAAAGAACTGAAAACAACAGGGAACATGATTGGGGTTGCTTCAGATACAAGAACTCATGGTTGATGTAGTATAAAATGAAAGAAGGCATGCCAGAGAGATCAGCAGGCACCAGAGCCTACTGCCTACACCTGCCATTATGGCACCAACCATATCAAATGTAACCCCACTATTTAAGAAAGGAGGGAAAGAGAACAGGGGGAACTACAGACCAGTTAGCCTGACATCTGTAGTAGGGAAAATGCTAGCATCTATTATTAAGGATGTGGTAACAGGGCACTTCGAAAATAATAATAGGATTGGGCAGAGTCAACACGGATTTATGAAAGGGAAATCGTGTTTGATAAATCTGTTGAAGTTTTTTGAGGTTGTAACTAGCAGAATAGATAAGGGGGAACCAGTGGATGTGGTGTATTTGGATTTTCAGAAGGCATTCGATAAGGTGCCATACAAGAGGTTATTAAACAAAATTAGGGCTCATGGGATTGGGGGTAATGTATTAGCATGGATTGAGGATTGGTTAACCGACAGAAAACAGAGGGTAGGAATAAATGGGTCATTTTCGGGTTGGCAGGCTGTAACTAGTGGGGTACCGCAAGAAGCAGTGCTTGGGCCTCAGCTATTCACAATCTACATCAATGATTTGGATGAGGGGACCAAATGTAATATATCCAAATTTGCTGATGATACAAAGCTGGGTGGGAATATAAGTTGTGAGGAGGATGCAAGGAGGCTTCAATGGGATATAGCCAGGCTAAGTGAGTGGGCAAGAACATGGCAAATGGAATATAATGTGGAGAAATGTGAAGTTATCTACTTTGGTAGGAAAAACAGGAAAACAGAGTATTCTTTAAATGGTGAGAGATTGGGAAATGTTGTTGTTCAGAGGGGCCTGGGTGTCCTTCTGCATGAATCACTGAAAGTTAACATGCAGGTACAGAAAGTGATTAGGAAGGCAAATGGTATGTTGGCCATTAGTACAAGAGGATGTTTAGTATAAGAGTAAAGACGTCTTATTGCAATTATATAGGGCCCTGGTGAGACCACACTTGGAGTATTGTGTACAGTTTTGGTCTCCTTACCTAAGGAAGGATATACTTGCCATAGAGGGAGTGCAACGAAGGTTCACCAGACTGGTTCCTGGGATGGGGGGTTGTCCTATGAGGAGAGATTGAGTAGACTGGGCCTAAGTTCTCTGGAGTTTAGAAGACTGAGAGGTGATCTCATTGAAACATACAAAATGCTTACAGGGCTTGACAGGGTAGATGCGGGGAGGATGTTTCCCCTGGCTGGGGAGTCTAGAACCAGGGGTCACAGTCTCAGAATAAGGGGTCGGCCATTTAGGACTGAGATGAGGAGAAATTTCTTTACTCAGAGGGTGGTGAACCTTTGGAATTCTCTACCCGAGAGGGCTGTGGAGGCTCAGTCGTTGAGTATATTCAAGTCAGAGATCGATAGATTTTTGAATATTAAGGGAATCAAGGGATATGGGGATAGTTCAGGAAAGTGGAGATGAGGTAGAAGATCAGCCATGATCTTGTTGAATGGCGGAGCAGGCTCGAAGGGCCAAATGGCCTACTCCTGCTCCTATTAGAAAAAAAAAATCTGCAGGCCCTGGCACACCTATCTGACAATAACCATGCAAATTGAGTCTATAGGCTGTGAATCCACATGGAGCCAGTTGAAAATCTGTACCATTTTGTGCAGGACACCTGCAGCCAAACTGCACCAGTGAGACAGCAGTTCTAGTGGCAGTTAAGATCACCTCCTCCTTCAATCTTTTTGTCTCCAATTCCTTTCAGGCTCGCATACCAATATATGCCAATGTATTTCCCACACATGTATCAAATAGGTGACTGATATATAAGTCAGCATGGCCAGCACTTTCCTTTCCTTTCTCCTTGAATAGTAACAGCAGCATAACATAGCTACCCAATGTTACCACACTTACTACAGTAGAAGGTCATGTGACAATGATTTTATGGGCAAAGCCCTTCAAAATTTGAATGTGCTAAGGGTGTCAGTTGTAAGTTGCAGCTTGAAGTGTGACCAGCTGGAGTATGGGTTATGCATGATAAGTAATAAAAGAACTGTAAGGTTACATGAAGGCTTTGCATGGCATAGCAAGAAAAGTAGAACAGGCTGATTCGCAAGATTTTGTGACATGCATATTTGGGCCAGCCAACTGGTAAATGGTACTGTTAGGACCATATAGGTTTACAGCACAGAAGTAGGCCATTCAGCCCATCATATCTGTGCCAGCTCTTTGCTAGAGCTATACAAAACTAACCCAATTGCCCTGTTGTCACCCTATTGCCCTGTAACTTCCTCTGCTTTAAGTATGTGTCCACTTTTCTCTGCTGCAAAATATTCCATGCTCCAACAATTCTCTCTTAATGAACATTTTAAAGCTGATGACGGCCTCATCATAAACTCCCCAATGAGAGGAAATTGTGTTCATCCTACCAAAACCCTTCCTGATTTTAAAAAGCTCTATTAAATCTTCTGTTAACTTCCTTTAGTCCAGTTGCCGCAGAATTTAATTGTCTTTCCTTATAAATATAGTTTCTCATCCCTGATATTCTGGGGGCAAAATTGGGCTCGGTAGCGCCCATTTTTTGGGTGCTATGAGGCCTTTTCAGGCCTCCAAAATGGCATCTGCAACATGCGTACACTTCTGACATGAAGCGCACCGGATGCCATATTGGTAAAGGTGTCAGTGCGCGCACACTTAACATCCACCAGAAGTATGCAGAGCAAGCAGATCATGATGTCAATCATTGTGCAACACTGACTTGATGCCAGCTCTGCCATTCTGGAGCTGCAGCCGACAGCCTCTCTTAATCTCGCACAGCTGAATACAATGTTAAGCAGCAGGAAGGACCCCCCCTCCCACCAGTGCTATTTAAAGGGATCATCAACTACTTACAGGTAAGATGCTGGTTTATTTCTTCTGGCTGTTGCTACAATTCTACACGTTTTTGGTGTTTTCTATAGTTGGTTCATGTTTCAAAAGTCTACAGGGAGTGGTCTGGAAGGTGCTGAAGGACGTTTTGCTGAATTCAAGGCTTCTGCACAAACCAATTGCTCCCAGACATGGGTGCAGTAGTAGGACTTCCTCTTGGAATCGAGCATGACTGGGAGAATGAGCAGAAGCCACGCAGAGCAGGACAAGCTGCTAGAAGAGGGAGAAGGAGGAGGGGGAGGAGGGCTGTCAGCAGGAAGCCATATCTGCCCAGGGTGTCCAGGGAGCAATTCTCCTACCTGAACATCAGCGACGACCAATGTTTGAAATCTGCCAACTGCTGCAGTCACAACTCCAACCTCAGAGCAGGGCAAGGACAGCATTTCCAGTGGCTGTGAAGGTAACCGTGACTATGAATTTTTATGTGTCTGGCTCCTTTCAGGCTGGAACTGGAGATATTAGCAATATCTCACAGTTTGCATTGCACTGTTGCATAAGAGAGGTCACTGAGGCTCTCTATTCAAACAGAGATAAATTTATTTCATTCCCTCTTGCCAGAGAGAAGCAGGGGTTGCAAAAATTGCAGGCTTCCCCATGGTGTAGAGTGCCATTGACTGCACGCATATTGCTTTGCGTGCGCCTCATGTCAATTCTGTCATGTATCGAAACTGAAAGGGATTCCACACCCTCAACGTGCAGCTGGTGTGTGACCATAGGCAGCACATCATGCAGGTCAATACCCGATATCCTGTTAGCAGTCATGATGCATTCATTCTGCGGCAGTCCACTGTGCCAGCTGTATTTCAGCCACCACAGCAAACCAAAGGGTGGCTACTGTGCGAAAGGGCTATCCACTGACAACATGGCTCCTGACTCCGGTTCGCAAACCATGCACATGTGCGCAGCATGCATGCAATGAGAGCCAGGCTACCATAAGAAATGTGATAGAGCAGACCATTGGTATCCTAAAGCAATGATTCTGCTGCCTGGACCACTCTCGAGGAGCCCTGCAGTACTCGGCTGAGCGGGTCTCAAGATTCGTGGTGGTCTGCTGCATGCTGCACAACCTTGCCATCATGAGGGAACAGCCCTTTGCATCACCTTTCAGGCGAGAAGCTGAGGAGCAGGAGCACGAGGAGGAGGAGGAGGATGAGGAAGAAGAGGAGATGGAAGAGGAGGAAGAGGAAGGGAGCCTGCAACCTAGACAGTCCCTTTCTGCCCAGGCTGTACGTGAAGAACTAATTCAAGTGCGATACCAGTAAACTCAACCCCAATTCCCCATTCACCAACAGTCCCACACTCCTTACCATCCCTCTGTCACTGACCATCACATTGTCCTCTTGGCCACAATGCAAAAATAAAAGCCACCACAAAATACACATTTCAAACCAAATTTATAAATTAGTTCATGCCATATTGCCTACAAAATTAAACTAATCACCTTTGTGCATTCCCTTATCGCCTGTCTTCCATGTGTCTTTGCCTGTCCTAGTACTCCTATGCAGTGCTACCCCAGTGGCTGCAGCATGGCTGGTGGAAGGCTGCTGACTTTCAGTGGAGGAGACTGCGGATGGCCTGGAAGGATGGCCTCGAGCCGTTCTGGGCCTAGAAGGCCCGGCTTCAGACTGTACCATCTTGGCATGGACGGCAGCAGTCTGGGATGACTGGCTGCCAGGCAACAGCAAGGGCACTGGCGGAGTGGCAGTGGTGGGAGGATGAATGCTGTCATCCTGAGAGAGGACAGCAGGTTTGTGATCCATGGAGCCACTGCCACTCCCCCGGAGCGGCGTCTCAGCAATCCTCTGTTGGGGGACAGATTGCTGGACTGCTGTGACATTTTGGAAGCCCTTTGAACACTGGTATCTGCAGCCATGGTGGCAGCAGTCGGATCTTCCACTGCAGCACTCGACGTTGGGTGGCTGCTGCTTGTGCTGCAATGGAAGCTGAGACATCGGCCATCAGACGCTGCATCATGGTGAGTTCCACAAGTGTGTTGATGGAGTTGGTCACCAGTTCCATGCTGGGATGGATGTGCTCCAAGCTCTCGCAAAGCCCTGTACTAAGTTAGTGCCGGATTCCTCTATGCTCCTTGACAGTGAATGCAGGCTTTCTGGCAGAGTTCCCAATGCACCAAACATTTTGGGGTGCACGCCCATCAGCTTTTTATGTAGGCTGCCCTATCGAAGTCCTTATCTGAGTACTCTGCAACAGAACTCATGTACAGCCTCACACTCGGGCGAGCTGGCACCTGCACTATCCTTTCTCCCTGCCCTGGCTGTAGCGCACTCATGCCCGGTGTCTCACCATGTGCAGATCCCACCTTTATGCTATCCTCTAAATTATGCGCAGTGTCAGTATTTGAGCTGGTGGCTACGAATATGAAATTGAGTGACGGTGTGTCTTCATCATCACTGTCTTCTTGCTCTTCCTTCACTGTCTGGGCAGGTTGAAGTTCTTGGGTATCTTAAAGGAAAAAGGGACAAGGTTGTGGTGAGGGGAGGGGAGAAAGTAAGAGGTGCATGCTTACACCATCTACAGCTTGTAAGTCAGCAAGATTGTGGGATGAGGGGGAAGTGTGATGTGAGAAGGAGGATTAGGTATGAGGATACTGTTATCTTCAATGGATTCAGCTCCACCAAAGTCCATGGCCTCAGAAATGGCACTTCCCATAATGGGCAGCACCATCTCATCCAGGGGGGTTAGAATATGCAGGCGCGCCTCTCCCCCTCCGGTTAGTTCCTGCTGCCTCCGGTTGTGCACCACCTTCTCCTGCAAGAGAGAGGGAAGTGTGTCAGTGAGTGTCGTGCAATCTGTTTGGGTGATGTGGCTGTCATGGTTGAATAGCTGGTAGTGTGTGCAAGTTGTGAGATGTGGGTGTGAGGCATGCAACAGTGCTAAGTGTGTGAGGGTAAGGTGAAGCATATGACTGTTAGGTATGAATCCTGATTGATAGAAATTGTTGGTAGGTGAGTGATGGGAGTGTGGTGAATTGAGCAGTGGCTGAGGTTAGTGGTGCAGTTGGTAGGATATAGCACTTAAAGAGGCATTCATTGACCTTGACCACTTGTGTGAGGTCATTAAACTTCTTGCCGCACTGTATCCAGGTCCTTGGGGCTAAACTCCTGGCATTGACCTCTGTGGCTGTATGTTCCCATTGCCTTCTCATCGTGTGTCTGGAGGGCCTCCTGCCCCCTGCCTCCTGCCCCCCTGCGAATACAGGACATCTCTCCCCCTTTCCACATCCTCCACCAGGATCTCCAGTGCAGCGTCTGAAAACCTTGGTGCATGCTCTCTCCCATGGTCAGCCATTGTTGATTGTTGCACAGCACACTATTCCCAATGATCTCAGCACCTCCAGCAGCCACAATGCACCTTCTCTTTAAGAGGTGCAGGCTAGCTTTAAGCAGTGCAGGCTAGCTTTAAGTAGTGCGAGGAAGTAACCATATTGTGCTCCCTGCTGATGCGTGGAGCCAATGAACAGCACGGTTAGTGGTGGCTGTACGCAGGAATCATTATAATGAGCAGGCAGATTGAAATTGGCATGCTGCCTGCATTACACTCAACAGCCATGGGTTAATCGCACGTTGCGATGCCCACGCCCATTTTAGGGGGCTATCCAATTTACCCCCCCCCATGATCTCTATTACTTTAATGTCCTTTCTCTAATGGGGCACCCAAAACTGCACGCAGTTCTCTGTGGACCAACATAAAATTGCCTTGTACAACTGTATCATTGCCTTTTTGTTCTTGAACACTATACCCCATCTACAAAAACCTAAATGCTATTGGACATTTTTTATAGCTTTATCTACCTGCATTCACACTTACAGGGAATTGTGTATTTGAACCCCTATGTTTATCACATAATTCATCATCTTTCCATTGAGTGTATACTCCCATTCCATGCTTATCCTCCAAAACTGTTATTACTTCAAATGTCTCCACGTTAAATTGTATCTGTCGCTTGTCTGCCCATTCCTAACCTGTTACCGCCACCCTGAAGTCTTCTACAGTCCACCTTGTTGTTTGCCAAATCCCCTACTTTTGTGTCATCAATAAATTTTGATGATGTGTTCCATCTGCTCAAGTCCAAATCATCTACATATATTGAGAACAAAAGTGGACCCAGCACTGATCTCTGTGGAACACCATTTCCAACCCTTCTCCAAATCCACCAAATCTAATTAATCCGAATGCCTTGTTTCCTGTTTCTCAACCAATGCTGTACCCATGTGGCTAGATTTCCTTTTACACAAGGTAGTTACAGATGAGGAAGGCCATTCAGCCCATTTCAGTTCATCCATCCACAAAGACCCTAAAGTGCCCCCATTACAGCATCCAGTTGTTTCTTAAACATAGAAACATAGAAAAATAGGAGCAGGAGTAGGCCATTCGGCCCTTCGAGCCTGCTCCGCCATTCAATATGATTATGGCTGATCCTCTATCTCAATACCCTATTCCTGCTCTCTCCCCATGCCACTTGATGCCTTTTGTGTCTAGAAATCTATCTATCTCCTTCTTAAATATATTCAGTGACTTGGCCTCCACAGCCTTCTGTGGTAGAGAATTCCACAGGTTCACCACCCTCTGAGTGAAGAAATTTCTCCTCATCTCAGTCCTAAATGTCCTACCCCATATCCTGAGACTGTGACCCCTCGTTCTAGACCCACCAGCCAGGGGAAACATCCTCCCTGCATCCAGTCTGTCTAGCCCTGTCAGAATTTTATACTTTTCAATGAGATCCCCTCTCATTCTTCTAAACGCTAGTGAATACAGGCCTAGTCGACCCAATCTCTCCTCATATGACAGTTCTGCCATCCCAGGAATCAGTCTGGTGAACCTTCGCTGCATTCCCTCTATAGCAAGTATATCCTTTCTTAGGTAAGGAGACCAAAACTGCACACAGTACTCCAGGTGTGGTCTCACCAAGGCCCTGTACAACTGTAGTAAGACATCCTTGCTCCTGTACTCAAATCCTCTTGCAATGAAGGCCAACATACCATTTGCTTTCCTAACTGCTTGCTGCACCTGCATGTTTGCTTTCAGTGACTGGTGTACAAAGACACCCAGGTCCCTTTGTACATCAGCATTTCCCAATCTAGCACCATTTAAATAATACTCTACCTTTCTGTTTTTCCCACTGAAGTGGATAACTTCACATTTATCCACGTTATACTGCATCTGCCATGTATTTGCCCACTCACTCAATTTGTCTAAATCACCTTGAAGCCTCTTTGCATCCTCCTCACAACTCACAATCCCACCTAGTTTTGTGTCGTCAGCAAACTTAGAAATATTACATTTGGTTCCCTCATCCAAATCATTGATATATATTGTGAATAGCTGGGGCCCAAGCACTGATCCCTGCGGTACCCCACTAGTCACCGCCTGCCACCCCAAAAAAGACCCATTTATTCCTACTCTCTGTTTCCTGTCTGTTAACCAATTTTCAATCCATGCCAGTATATTACCCCCAATCCCATGTGCTTTAATTTTGCACACTAACCTCTTATGTGGGACTTTATCAAAGGCCTTCTGAATAATCTGCCTTCATTATATTTTGGAGTCTATTCTATATGTCTCTTTATGTCAAGAAGAATTTCCTGTGATCCCCTGTTCTATCCTTGCAATTTAGTTTGAAATAATCTTTTACGCACTATTTACTGATTTATATATCTCAATAAGCTCTGACAATCATTTTCCATTTTCCAATCCTCTCTGGCTACAGGTGTGGTCCTGGAGGACTGGAGGGTTGCTAACGTTATGCCGTTGTTTAAAATGGGAGAAAGGGATAGACCGAGTAATTGCAGGCCAGTCAGCCTAGCCTCAGTGGTGGACAAATTATTGGAAAAATTCTGAGGGACAGTATTAATCGTTATTTAGAAAAGCACGGATTAATCAAGGACAGTGAGCATGGATTTGTTAAGGGAAGGTCGTGTAGGACTAACATGATTGAATATTTTGTGGAGGTAACAAGGAGGGTCGATGAGGGTAGCGCATTTGATGTAGTCTATATGGATTTTAGCAAGGCTTTTGACAAGGTCCCGCATGGAAGACTAGTCAGAAAAGTAAAAGCCCATGGGATCCAAGGGAAAGCGGCAAGTTCGATCCAAAATTGGCTTAGTGACTGGAAGCAAAGAGTAATGGTCAATGGGTGTTTTTGTGACTGGAAGGCCGTTTCCAGTGGGGTTCCACAGGGCTCAGTACTAGGTCCCTTGCTTTTTGTGGTATATATCAATGATTTAGACTTGAATGTAGGGGCCATGATTAAGAAGTTTGCAGATGATACAAAAATTGGCCGTGTGATTGATAGTGAGGAAGAAAGCTGTAGACTGCAGGAAGATATCAATGGATTGGTTAGGTGGGCAGGTCAGTGACAAATGGAATTCAATCCAGAGAAGTGTGAGGGAATGCATTTGGGAAGGGCTAACAAGGCAAGGGAATACACAATAAATAGTAGGATACTGAGAAATGTAGAGGAACAGAGGGAGCTTGGAGTGCATGTCCACAGATCCCTGAAGGTAGAAGGACAGGTCGATAAGGTGGTTAAGAAGGCATACGGGATACTTTCCTATATTAGCCGAGGCATAGAATATAAGAGCAGAGGGGTTATGTTTGAACTTTATAAAACATTAGTTAGGCCACAGCTAGAGTACTGCATACAGTTCTGGTCACCACATTACAGGGAAGATGCGATTGCACTAGAGAGGGTACAGAGGAGATTTACAAGGATGTTGCCAGAACTGGAGAATTTTAGCTATGAGGAAAAATTGGATAGGCTGGGGTTGTTTTCCTTGGAATAGAGGAGGCTGAGGGGAGATTTAATTGAGGTGCATAAGATTATGAGGGGTCTAGATAGACTGGATAGGGAGGAACTATTTCCCTTAGCAGAAAAGTCAATAACAAGGGGGAATAGATTTAAAGCAAGGCTACGGACCAAGAGCTGGAAAGTGGAATTAGGCTGGATAGCTCTTTCTCGGCCAGCACAGACACAGATCATCTATGCCATAAATTTCTATGATTCTATGATTCTATAAAGATCCCCTCCTAAACTTCTCATTTCAAGGCTGAGAAGATCAAGTTTCTCGATTATTTCCTCATAACTCAGATATCTAACACTAGGGATCAGCATCATGGCTCCTTGTTGCACTGTCTCCAGTACTTGAAATTCTCCCTTGCGACTCGGTGACCAGAACAGGTCAGAGTGCTCTTAGTACAGTCTGACCAAAGCACTGTACAATTTAAGCATGACTTCCTCTGTCTCGTATCCTAGGGTTCTGGTTATATGGTTCAGCATTTAATTTGCGTTGTTGGTTGCTGATCTGTAGTAGTTGGACATGTTGAGCTGGATATTCCTGAATGCACCTCATGAGGGTTGGGTTAGGACTTCAACCCATCTCTCTGATCCTGCTATTTCCTCCCTTGGGCCTCATTTATTATGCAGGGCCAACTCCTGACAAGCGGTTCACTGCCAAGTGGGAGCCCGCAGCTGCCAGTGAGGCAAGAAGGGGCAGTGATGTAACAGGATACCCACTGCAGTACAGGAAGGAGAGGAGGCCAAATGTAATGGGGCAGAAGAACCCTGAAAATATGCTGGCAACTTTAATGTTAGGCCTGGAACTGAGGTGAGGCCTAACAAAGGTAAGGTTTTAGGGCCAAAGAAAAGGGAACGATATCCACTGCTGGGCCCTTTCCCTCCAAAAGGAGCATCAATGGGCCTCTACTGCCACTGACTGAGGGAATACCAACACCTCTCTCCTGACAGTTCCTGGCATCAATTGGATCAACAGTGGAAGACAGAGAAATGGCGTGGCTTGCTGGGCCTCACCAGTATTTACATGTGTTAGAGCAGTGAACGGGTGGCCGGTTACCTTCTCAGTTGGGGTGGGGGGAGAAGCAAAGAGGTTGAGTGAGGATGTGGCACTTTCTAACTCCCCGATTTTGGCCAGAAAAAGCAGTAAACCTGAGGATTGGGAGCAGTTTAGGATTCGGCAAAGGAGGACAAAGGGATTAATTAAGAGGGGGAAAATAGAGTATGAGAGTAAACTTGCAGGGAACATAAAAACTGACTGTAATAGCTTCTATAGATATGTGAAGAGAAAAAGATTGGTGAAGTCAAACGTAGGTCCCTTGCAGTCAGAATCAGGGGAATTTATAATGGGGAACAAAGAAATAGCAGACCAATTAAATGCATACTTTGGTTCTGTCTTCACAAAGGAGACATAAATAACCTCCCAGAGATTTCGGGGAACATAGGGTCTAATGAGAGGGAGGAACTGAAATAAATCAGTATTTGTAGGGAAATGGTGTTAGCGAAATTGATGGGATTGAAGGCCGATAAATCCCCAGGGCCTGATAATCTACATCCTAGAGTACTTAAGGAAGTGGCCCTAGAAATAGTAGATGCATTGCTGGTCATCTACCAAAATTCGATAGATTTTGGAACAGTACCCATGGATTGGAGGGTAGCTAATGATACCCCACTATTCAAAAAGGGTGGTAGAGAGAAAATGGGGATTTATAGACCGATAAGCCTGACATCGGTAGTGGGGAAAATGCTAGAGTCCATTATAAAAGATGTAATAGCAGAGCACTTGGAAAACAGTGACAGGATCGGACAAAGTCAACATGGATTTACAAAAGGTAAATCATGCTTGACTAATCTACTGGAATTTTTTGAGGATGTAACTGGTAGAATAGATAAGGGAGAACCAGTGGATGTGGTGTATTTGGACTTTCAGAAGGCTTTCGATAAGGTCCCGCATAAGAGATTAGCATGTAAAGTTAAGGCACATGGGATTGGGGGCAAGGTATTGACTTGGAAAGATAACTGGTTGGCAGACAGAAGGCAAAGAGTTGGAATAAACGGCTCTTTTTCCGAGTGGCAGGCAGTGACTAGTGGGGTACCGCAGGGATCGGTCCTAGGACCCCAGCTATTCACAATATATATTAATGATCTAGACGAGGGAACTAGATGTAATATCTCCAAGTTTGCAGATGACACAAAGCTGGGTGGGTGTGTGTGTTGAGAGGAGGGTGCCGAAAAACTCCAGTATGATTTGGACAGGTTGGGTGATTGGGCAGAATCATGGCAGATGCATTATAATGTGGAAAAATGCAAGGTTATCCACTTTGGTGTCAAAAACGGGAAGGCAGATTATTATCTGAATGGCAATAGATTGGGCGAAGGGGAAGTGCAACGAGACCTGGGTGTCCTTGTGCACCAGTCGCTGAAGGTAAGCATGCAGGTGCAGCAGGCGGTTAAGAAGGCAAATGGTATGTTGGCCTTCATAGCGAGAGGATTCGAGTACAGGAGCAAGGATGTCTTGCTGCAGTTGTACAGGGCCTTGGTGAGACCACACCTTGAGCATTGTGTGCAGTTTTGGTCGCCTTATCTGAGGAAGGATGTTCTTGCCATGGAGGGAGTGCAGCGAAGATTTACCAGGCTGATACCTGGGATGGCAGGAATGACGTATGAGGAGAGATTGGGTCGATTGGGCTTATACTCGCTGGAGTTTAGAAGAATGAGAGGGGATCTCATTGAAACTTATAAAATTCTAACAGGACTAGACAGACTAGATGCAGGAAGGATGCTCCCGATGGTCAGGGAGTCCAGAACCAGGGGTCACAGTCTAAGGATAAGGGGTAAGCCATTTAGAACAGAAATGAGGAGGAATTTCTTCACCCAGAGAGTGGTGAACCTGTGGAATTCTCTACCACAGAAGGCAGTGGAGGCCAATTCATTAAATATATTCAAGAAGGAGTTAGATATATTTCTAAAGGCTAAAGGGATCAAGGGATATGGGGAAAAGGCAAGGACAGGGTACTGAATTTGGATGATCAGCCATGATCTCATTGAATGGCGGAGCAGGCTCGAGGGGCCGAATGGCCTACTCTTGCTCCTATCTTCTATGTTTCTATGTTTCTATTATTGCATCTGTAAGTAATTACATCACACATGATAACATTACCTTTATAAAATGTTATTTTTTTCAATTATTTACATAACTGGATTTTACCAAGAACATTTAACCATGATAAATACATTAGGCTTTCAAAACATACGTTCACTTAAGTTTTCGCCTGCTTTGTTGAAGCATAATACAATTCACATCAGATATAAATTTGACTCATTAACAAAGAAACTAAGCTACATAGATGTAGTATAAGAAGCTGCATTCATTCCAGCATTGTGATACTTGGTTGATTGATAAAGTAAGTCTTTTACTTGACATACCTTCTCACTGAGTTCAGAAACAGTAGATTTTGTTTCAGAACTCAGTGAGAAGGGTATGTCCAGAAACAATGGGGGAAAAATTTGGTTGGTTAGCGCCCTCCGTAGGCCCTAACAGGGTGCTAACAACTTACCGCTCGAGTGCGGTGATTTTAGCACCACCCACGAAATTGACCTGGCGGTTTGCGGTGGCGCTAAACACTACTGCCATGATCTCCTGCGCCTGGAGATCATGACTTCATCCAAGTGCACATCGCCCTGGTAGCGCCCCGGACCGGAAATGGATTCTCGCCCCCCTGCCTCAGCGCCTGGCGCTAGGATTGACAGGTAGAGGGGGATAGTTTGCAGTCAGCTGGGAGCTGGGGGAGCGCTATTTAAAGGCGTGCGCTTCCTGCTTTTTCCTGTCGGCAATCAATTTTGCCTATGCAGGTTGAGAGAGGGAGAGAGGCATCTGGAGACATTTAACGCCATCCTACAAGGAGTTTTGTTCGTCAGTAAGACTTTTCAGGTTCCCATTTCTTTAAGTTTTATTACTACCACATTTAGAAGATTTAATGGGGGTTGTACTAGCTCGGGGCGTCATCCTCCAGCTTCACCGTTGGAGGCAGCGGAGGCGGAGAGAGAGAGTGTAAAACGTGGCCAGAGGGAGGAGGGCCAACAGGGCTCTGCACAGGGTATTCCGGGAGCAATTCTCATACATTCATCTGTCCGAGGAGCAGTGTTTTAGAAGGTTCCGCTTCAGCAAGGAAGTGGTCACAGAGCTCTGCCACCTCCTGCAGCCAGAGCTCCAGCCTCAGCTCAGGACCAGGACGTCTCTGTCAGTGGCAGTGAAGGGGATGGTGGCTCTCAATTTCTATGCCAGCGGCTTCTTCTAGGCTTCAACAGGGGATATTGTGAACATCTCCCAGTTTGCCGTCCATTGTTGCATCTGGGAGGTCAGAAATGCTCTATACCAAAGGAGAAGGGAGTACATCTCATTCCCCATGACCACGCATGAACGGGCATGTGGCTTCGCTAGGATAGCGGGCTTCCCCATGGTTCAGGGCACCATTGACTGCACACATGTGGCATTGCGGGCACCTCATGAAAGTGCAGAGGTGTTCCGCAACCGCAAAGGCTTCCACTCTCTGAACGTCCAGTTGGTGTGCGACCACAAACAGCGCATCCTCGCTGTCAATGCCCGCTATCATGGCAGCAGCCACGCTGCATTCATCCTGCGCCAGACTGGTGTCCCAGACCTCTTCCAACCACCGCATCAAGCTCGCGGCTGGCTCCTCGGGGACAAGGGTTATCCATTCTGCACCTGGCTGATGACACCGCTCCGTAACCCCAACACTCCTGCTGAGCTCGCCTACAATGAGAGCCATAGCGCCACTTGGAACCTCATTACAGACGATTGGCGTGCTGAAGCAACGATTCCGCTCTCTTGACCACTCTGGAGGAGCCCTGCAGTACTCTCTCTCGAGTGAGTCTCGCTTTTCATTGTTGTGTGCTGCATGCTGCACAACCTCGCCATTCTGAGGACCCAGCCATTGCCACCAGGGACTGGTGGACCAACTCAGGAGGAGGAAGAGGGAGAGGAGGAGGAGGCGGAGGAGGCGCTCAATGTTGCTTCTGCAAGGGCCGTTTGTGAACGCCTCATAAGACAGCGCTTCTGATGAATGACAGAGAAGATGGCTTTTGGGATTAACAAGCACATCATTACAGCCATCCCGCAGCCCCTATTACCGGGCAAAGTTCCAATGAGTAACATGAGGAAATTTGTAACGTTTCAATAAAAACATTTATTTTTCTGAACAACTGTGTCTTATTAAGCACAACCAATAACAAACAAACACAACAATGTATTAACAAACAAAACTGGTTCTTACCACATCGAAATAAGTCTTAACAGAGTGAACAATATATTAACATACACATCCAACTTTGGGACAAACATTCCCCCCATTTGTTAGAAAAATTTTAGTTATTTGGCCTTCTTCAATGATCTCCCTCCCCTTCGCACTTCCCCCCTTCCCACCCTACTGCTCCTCTGTAATGTGGCCCCAGTGGCTGCAGCAAGGCTGGCAGTAGGCTGCTGAATGTCGGATCCAGAGACTGCAGATGGCCCTCAACCAGCTCTGGGCCTGGAGGACCGGGCTGCAGACTGCACCAACTCTGCATGGGCGGCAGCAGTCTGGTCTGGCTGGGTCACAGGCTGTGGCAAGTGCAATGGCGGAGTGGCAGTGGTGGGAGCAGGAATGCTGTCATCCTGAGAGAGGACAGCACCTTCCTGCTCGACCGACACACTGCCACTCCCCTGGGGCAGAACCTCAGCATCCGGAGGAATCTGCTGGAACACAGATTGCTGGCCTGCTGTGGCACCGTGAGTTCTCCGGTGGACTGTGGGCGACCCAGTGACGATGGCAGCAGTCAGCGCTTGCGTGGCATCAATCTGAGACTGCATGAGAGCAGTCTGACATTGGATGACACCAACCACTGACTCAATTCCAACACTAAGCCATTGCGTTGCCTCGGCCTGTGCTGCAATAGATGCTGCCACCTCACCCATTACACACGACATGGGCTCTGGGTCCTCATGGTCTCTCTGCAATTCAACCATCCTCTGCAACGAGGCAAGGATGGGTTCAAGGGTTTGCGCACAGATGACAGCTGTGCTGGCGGCGGACTCCTCCACGCTCCTAGCCAGTGCATCCATGCTCTCGGGCATCCTTGCCATTGCACCCATGAGCTCAGTATGCATGCTCATCGCCTGAGTATTCATTGCCGCAATGTCGAGGTCCTCATCCGAGCCCTGTGCAGTAGAACTCGTGCGCGCACTCACCCTCTGGGGAGATGGCCCCCGAGCTTCACTTTCCCCATGGCGTTGCTGCACCCCACTGGGTCCAGGAGCTTCACCCATGTCAGATCCAAATCCCCTGCTCCCCTCCAGTGAACACATGGCCCCAGTATCGGATGTCTCGCCCTCGGGAGACGCAGGCAGTGAGGCGCCGGCTTCATGTTCCTCCTCCTCTCCCACATCATTGCCACTGGGAGGCCGAGGGACAGGCTGGTCAGATGATGGCTCACTATCTGAAAGCAGGAAGGTACAAGAGTGGTTTTAACGTGAGGGCAGGGGGGCAGGAAGGGAGCAAGGAATGGAGACAGTCTACTTAGATGGAAAGTGGGAAGGTCTCGTGTTGTGAGGGGGAAGTGGTATGAGAGAGGAGAGAGAGATGATGAACATACCGTTGCTGTCCCCAAGGAGGTCGACCTCTCCAAGTGCCACAGTGCCCACGACATGGCTCGCGATTATTCTGTGCACTCGCTCCTCCAGCTGTGTGAGGGGGTGCAGCTCTGCCCGACCTCCTCCCGTGCATTGTTGCTCCCTCCTGTTATGAGAAAGCTTGGCTTGCAAGAAAAAGGACAGCGTGTGAGTGAGTGTGCAGCCATGTGTTTGGCAGATGCGCCTACCATAGTTGAATAGCCGTTAATGTCTGCAAAGTGTGGGATGTGAATGTGACTTTTAGTAGATGGGCATAGTTGTTGGGTGAGTGTTGGGGATTTGGCAGTTTATACCGTCTGTGCACAGAGTGAGGTTGAGATTGTGGGATGTAGAGGTATTTCAAGCATCTACTCACCCTGACCACCCGAGTGAGGTCGTTGAACTTCTTTGGCACTGCGTGTGAGTCCTTTGGGTCACGCTTCTGGACGATACGTACTGGGCCACCTCGCTCCACATCCTTGTGAACTCCTGGGGCATTGGCCTCCTGCCAGTGTCTGGGAACAGCACTGCCCATCAGCGTTCCACAGCCACAACCAGAGCCTCCAATGCCTGGTCGCTGAACTGGCACGCTCTCTCCCTGGGCCTCTGAGCAGCCATGATAATCGTTGTTGAAGATTTGCACCTCCTTGCAGTCCCAGGTCAAATGCAACAATGATCAGGGTGAGGCTGTGCAGCATGATTGACCCTCCCCTTTAAGAAATGGAAGGCGCCAGTATGACTGAGTACAATTTAATTGACATCGCCTGAGCTTGAGTAGCGCTCTGAGGTAGTGTCCCGTTCCCCGACGTTAGCGCCCTAAGAGAAGTGTGTAGCACTTGATTTAGCGCTCCAACCACCTCCAGGGGCGCTGGAGACAAATTTTGCGCCTGGCCGGTATTCGTGCCCTACAATGGTCGATACCGAATTTTTCCCCCAATAGATTTTCGTTTCTTATCCCCTGGGTGAAAGACATCACGCTGAAATTAAAATGGGGCAGGGAGGATCTTACGTTCAGAATGGAGCCGGCCTGATTTTCCTTCCATTCAAATAAGCGGTAGGATAATTGGGTGGGCTCTGTTATGGGCATGTGATCCTCCCTTTCCTCTCTATGCTCCGTCCAAGTGATGCTTTATGCACATGTGCTAAAGATGAAAGTCTACCCCAACAGAGCTGCAACAGATCTGGCCCGCTGCTTGAATTGCTCAGACAAAATTGATAACAACTTTATACAATATTCAGGACAATCGAGATAAATTGTGCATGTTTATATTCACCCGTGCATAGAATTATTATCAATATTGAACAGAGGGAGGATATTACACACAAGATTAGAATTATCTACACTTTCCTGGTCAAGTAATTGCACTGATAGCAATTGGGAAAACAAAGTAATTTATTATCCATTTAAAATAAACAAGATTATTATTATTACTAAATCTGTTGTAATAAATTATTAATTAATGGAGTTGAAATTTGGAAAAGGATATCCATTTTGCCATATAAAATGCTCTTGTTAGCAGGACTTTGATATTATCTGGGGTGAAACTGCGTTCCAGATCAATAGATCACAAAGGCCCAAAAATTAGTCTCAGTACGCGAGAGTACGCACTGTGTACTCTCGCGTATTCTGTCTCCAGTTGCCGGTTTTCAGCATGCACTGCGCATGCGCTGAAAACCGGCACTTGGTGAACTCAAAAGGGGGCGGTTCCTAAGTGAACCGCGTGCGCGCTACAGGCTGCGCGCACGCAGTGCACTTAGTGCTTTGAACGCGCAGGTAAGCATGGAAGATTTTGCACATAAAGAAAGGAGGCGTAAGACCCTCTTTTAACAAGGTAAGTAGTTAATTAAGTATTATTTTAAATTTTTTTCAACAGGTATATCTTGTTTAGAGACTTTAAAGAAAGGTAAGTTTATTTTTATAACTTTTAAAAAGATTTTAAATTTTTTCAAAAATTTAATTTTTTGTTTAAAGTGATTAATTTAATAAACTATACTTATTTTATTAATGTGATGGTTTTTAAAAAAAATTTAATTGAGGTTTAGCTGTTCTTTTGGGGGGTATAGATTCATAGCTTTGACAGCCCTTGCTGTCAAAACTATGAATGAAAGATGGTGCGCTGCCATTGGCTCTAACTGAATAACGTGATCCCACAGCTCGCACGAATTAACTGCGTCTGTGGGATACGCACACACTGCACAGCTGCAGCCTTGAAACTAAAGTTCGTGTGAGCTCGGAAGGAAAAGGCAGGCGCGCAGTGAGATATTGCGGGGAAGCCTTACCCTCGCAGGAAGGCTCCGTCTTTAATTTCTGGGCCATTATGTTAAAGTTGATCTTAAATGTAGCTTTGAACATTGTCATAGCAATATAGCCTTCAGGCAGCAATTCATGTACTCAAAAATGGCCCAGTTTGTGTGCATTGGAAATGGGAGTAGCCATGCAAATCCATTACAATCTTCATATTAATAATAATACTGGTTTGAACAGTTTCAAAGATTAAATTTAGTTCAAAAGCATTGTAATTGGCCTATTGCATATTGCCTCCCTCCCTGTAATGGAATTTTTTTAAATTTCAGTGATGGCCCCTTATCTTTCTTTTACATTTTGATTTTTCTTTTTGTGCTTATTGAAATGGTGAGGGCGGGGTAAATGGAAATGAATCTTTTCATTTTTGTATTCAACACCATCAAAGATTGCCAGGTTGGGTCGAGCGTAAAATAGGTGGAGTGTAAAGCTCCCTCTACTAGCAAGCATGCTAGACTGAACAACATGATTGAATGCCGACTTCCTAATGCACTAGTGCTTTAGTATTACCATGTAAGATAGTGTTCCAAACCTCTGAGCTACTCACTCCCATAGTGCTAATATCTATACTAAATTGTAAGTCAAACAAAACATCATTCTGACTAGGGCGGTGCTTTGATTCTCATCAACAGAAACAACATGCATGTATCTAGCACTTCAATATGAAAAAAACATCCCGAAGTGTTTCACAAACAGGCATAAAGAAAAGGACGCCAAGCCAGGAAGGAAGAGATTAGGAGGGATGACCGAAAGCTTGATAGAAGTGCTGCGTTTTGAGAAGATTTTTAAAAGTGAAGAGAGAGATGTAGATGGAAGTGGTTTAGGGAGGGAGTTCTAGATAGTAGCTAAAGGCTCTGCCACAAATGATGGGGGTGCAGGGAGGGATGCATGCACAATTAGCCAGAGTCAGTACTTCCACAAAGTACTGTCTGCCTGCTTTGTGCAGGTGTTCAGAGCACTTATGGTGGAACTGGCGCGATTTCCAGTAGGTGATGTAATTCCACCAGTCCCGCCTCCATCTGTGACATACTTGTCAAAGGAAATGGGCAAAGGAACTACTTTCCCCCCGCTAACCACCCCACCTCCACCCCAGGAAACCCAACGCTGCAATAACATCTTTCAGATGAGACGTTAAACCGAGGCCCCATCTGCCCTCTCAGGTGGACGTAAAAGATCCCATGGCACTATTTCGAAGAAGAGCAGGGGAGTTATCCCGGTGTCCTGGCCAATATTTATCCCTCAACCAACATCACTAAAGCAGATTATCTGGTCATTATCACATTACTGTTTGTGGGAGCTTACTGCGCTCTTATTGGCTGCCGCGTTTCCTACATTACAACAGTGACTACTCTTCATTGGCTGTAAAGCGCTTTGGGATGTCCTGAGTTTGTGAAAGGCGCTATATAAATGCAAGTCTTTCTTTTTATAATGGGGTGACGACTCAGTAAAAAAAGCCCCATAACTATTTTCACCTCTGCCTGCCCCAATAGTGTCCTGAAAACGTTAGTTGCAAGTTCAATGATTCCATCTAAACTTTGTGTCCTCAATATTTCTTTGCCTGACTTATTTCTCCCAAATTTTAAGTACCTCAGATTTTTATTACATTTCCTTCTTTTGTTTAAGTAATATGTCACTCCCTCTGTAGTTTTCACTAGCTCCCTTGCAAACATTTATTTTTCCAAAAGAATAGGTTTTTGGGGCCCATGTCTCTAAATGACATCTCTTAGGAGTTGCCCAACATTCATTGATTCTGAAAGCTCTAATAATTCCAGTTAAACCAAAAAAGAACAGTTGATTCCAGTTGGATCAAACTGCAGTATCTTTCGGTGCCCACAGTGTGATCTAAAATTTGTTCAGTAGAGGGCAAGAACATTCCACTTCTAGATATCAGTACCACAATTCAGGAAAAAGATTCATTCACAAAATGCATCAAGCCTGAAAACTGAAAACCTGAGAAAATAAATGTTATCCCTTACAGTTCCCCGTTATAAAATAAACACATTCGAGGAAGTTAAAAGCAAAATACTGCAGATGCTGTAATTCTGAAATAAATACAATGCTGGAAACACTCAGCAGGTCAGGCAGCATCTTTGGAGGGCGGAAGGTAGGGTTAAATCTAAGGTTGATGCGTCAGAACGCATGTCCAGTCTCAACCTACCAACGTCCATGACTCTTCTGATGCCTTCTGCCACTTTAATCAATTCCATTTTCCTGGCCCTGACTGGCTCCTTTTCACTATGGATGTTCAGTCCCTCCACACCTCTAATCCCACAAGGGTGGCCCGGGCACCCTCCACTTCTTCCTTGAACAGTAACCCAACCAATTTCCATCCATCACCACTCTCCTCCGCCTAGCTGAAATGTTCTCACATTGAACAACTTTTCCTTTAACTCCATTCACTTCCTCCAAATAAAAGGTGCGGTTTTGACGAAAGGACATCAACCTGAAATGTTGAGTTAGATTGTACTGGAGCGGGGCATTTTGCAGTGTCACTCATTAGTTAGACTTTTTTCTTCACCCTTCAGTTCGAAATTTTTGTTTGCACCGTAACTTGCTAGAAGTGCAAGCTGATAACAGGGCAATGGGGCATCTGGGACCCTGGTTATCAACGGGACAAACAGTGCATCTTCTTGACCAAAGGGATTGAAGAATTGAGAAAGAAACAGAGGAACGTGGAGGGTGAGAAGGAGGGTGAATTAGAGTAGGTAAATTAGAGTCAAATCAGGTACAGAAAGAGAAATAGAGAGGAAAAGAAAGATTGGAATAAGAGAGAGAGAAAGGAAACAGATTGGAAAAGTTAGAAAAAAAATTTAAAGTGTAACTTTTAAAAAATCGCTAACAATTGACTGCATGCAGGAATGAAATCGAACACTTTAAATTGTTCCAATTCTGTGCCAAAGAGGTTGATTGGCATTAGATTAACAATTACTATGTCGTTAATAAGGTATTTACACTGTTAATTACCAGACTTAACTTTCTGCAGCAAGTTTAAAGTGCAATTAATGTGCAAATCCAGCAAGTTCTTAAAACCAACAGGGAGAGCAAGGGCGAGATGCTGTTTGTGAGAAGCGTAAATTGATGAGCAAGTTCTGGTGATTCAAAACTCACGGCGTATCTCTTACTTCCCTGAACTTGCTGGCTGATTTGCACATTAGTAATGGTGTGTAACGTTAACACGCCATTATATTTCCAGCATGATCTGGCCCATTAGCCCTACCTTCGTCTCTCCACAGATACTGGGCTACAAATTCGGTTGTGTATCGCCCGTTGTTTGGGCACTACGGGTGCTGAATTGGCTTGAAAATACATCCGAGCAGTGCACGCACACATCTGTTGTGGACCACGCCAGACGCCATTTTGGTGAGGGTGTTAGTGTCAGCGCTGGGAGTGTGCGCTGTAAGTATGCCGAGTAGGCAGATCGTGACATCAATCAGCCTGTAATGCTGATTTGACGCCAGCGCTGCCATTTCTGACCTCAATGTTGGAGCTAATGCCCTCTCTTAACCTCACACAGCCGAACATGTGTTCAGCACCAGGAAGGACCCCACACCAGGGCTATTTAAAGGGATCATCATCTACTTGCAGGTTAGTTGTTAATTGATTTCACCTAGCTATTGCTGAGTTTGTAAGGGTTTGGTGCTTTCTAGACTTTAAAGTTGCCTAAAGTCTACAAGGAGTGGTGTAGCACGTGTTCAAGGACTTGGTACTGACTTGCAAGGCTCTGCTCAGACCAGTTGCTCCCAGTCATGGGTGCAGTAGTTTGTATCCCCCTTGGCGTGCAGCATAACAAAGAGAATGAGCAGAGGCAACATAGAGCAGGAGAAGCTGCTTGAAGAGGGAGGAGGAGGAGGGGGAGAAGGGCTCTCAGCAGGAGGCCATAACCATCCAGGGTCTTCAGGGAGCAAATCTCCTACCTCAACTTCAATGACAAACAATGCATGCGATGTCTCCATTTTACTAAGGAGGTGCTCACTGAAATCTGCCACCTGCTGCAGGCAGACCTGCAACCTCAGTCCAGAGGGAGGACGGCATTGACAGTGGCTGTAAAAGTGACAGTGGCCTTGAACTTTTTCACTTCGGGCTCCTTCATGGCTGGAGCGGGCAACATCTGTAACATCTGCCAGTTCACCGTCCACTGCTGTGTAAGGGAGTTGAGTGAGACTCGGTAAGCAAGGAGGGCGGAATACATTTCATTCTCTCTTGCCAGAGATAGGCAGGCGGAGTGAGCACACAGCTTCGCCGGGATAGCAGGCTTCCCCATGGTGCAGGGTGCCATTGACTGCACACATGTCGATTCGTGGGTGCCGCATCTCAATTCGGAGATGTACCACAACCAGAAGGGGTTCCGCTCCCTCAAGGTGATACTGGTGTGCGACCATACTCAGCGCATCATGCAAGTCAATGCTCGGTGTTATCTTGGTACAGCTGATATCTTAGCGGAGGAGCAGTTCCGGTGACGCCCTTGGACACTCCACAAGACACGCCCTCAGTTGCTGTGCAACCTTATATGTGTAGGCTTAAAAAGAAACCCCTCCTCCCACATAGCTCAATTTCAGTCTTCTGTTCAATAACATAGAAACCTAATTGGTCCAAGTTCCATCCCAAATTGTGCCCCCACCCACCGCTGGAATTGTGCCACAGTTACATCCTCCAACACCTTGGGATTTTTAGGCTGTAATGATTATTGATAAAAATCTAAATCTCGGCCCGAGAAACTTGCAGACACAAGTGCCAGGATGTATCGTATTGAAAGCTCCGCCGCTAGCTCCATCAGCGTATGTGGGGATAAGGGGCATTTGCACCATGAGGGGTGCATCTCAGGGGCCCACCAGACAGGATACAAAATGCAGCCGAGACTTCATGCTTTGGGCAGGAAGGGGTGGTGGGTTCCCCCATATAAACATTGCACCAAGTTCCCAATTGGTCCTCTTTATACGCAGACTGAAAAAGTAATCTTGGAAAATAATTTCTTCAGGGGTCCAGGCCACGACACAAGAGTAGACCCCCAGATGAGTCCCATTAGCTTCCCTGCAGCTCTTGGTCTGCCTTCTTTCACTGGACATTTTGGTCATTATTGTTTCGCCAGGGCGAGTAAACACACAGACTGGGATTCCCCGCCCACCCTGTAAAGTGCCTAATCAAAAGATGAGGTCCAGAATGCTGTAAAGTGCCTAATTGAAAGATGAGAAAACAGCACCTCATCTTTCGATTAGGCACTTTACAGCATTCTGGACTCAACATCGAGTTCAACAATTTCAGATTATAACCACTGCTCCTCTGTTTTCTTTCTTTTTTCTCTCACATGGCAGCTGTCGATCATTCTGCCATTGTCATTCACACCTCATCTAGAGTCATCTTTTGTTTCTTAACTTGTCCCATTACCATCTCCTTTTGCCTTGCACCATCATTCCTTTTGTCTTTTAATCTCTCCTGCCTTCCATCCTATCACCGATCTTCCCTTTTGTTCTTTCCTTCCCTCCCCGCTTTCCCTGCCCCACACTTGCTTAAAAATCTGTTACTTCTCCAAAGTTTTCCAGTTCTGACGAAGGGTCATCGACATAGAAACATAGAAACATAGAAGATAGGAGCAGGAGTAGGCCATTCGGCCCCTCGAGCCTGCTCCACCATCCAATGTGATCATGGCTGATCATTCAAATTCAGTACCCTGCCCCTGCTTTCTCCCCATATCCCTTTAGCCTTAAGAAATATCTCTAACTCCTTTTTGAATATATTTAATGAATTGGCCTCTGCTGCCTTCTGTGGTAGAGAATTCCACAGGTTCACCACTCACTGGGTGAAGAAATTCCTCCTCATCTCAGTCCTAAATGGCTTACCCCTTATCCTTAAACTGTGACCCCTGGTTCTGGACTCCCCCGCCATTGGGAACAGCCTTCCTGCATCTAGTCTGTCCAGCCCTGTTAGAATTTTATAAGTTTCAGTGAGATCCCCTCTCATTCTTCTAAACTCTAGCGAATATAAGCCTAATCGACCCAATCTCTCTTCATACATCATTCCTGCCATCCCAGGTATCAGTCTGGTGAATCTTCGCTGCACTCCCTCCATGGCAAGAACATCCTTCCTCAGATAAGGTGACCAAAACTGCACACAATACTTAAGGTGTGGTCTCACCAAGGCCCTGTACAACTGCAGCAAGACATCCTTGCTCCTGTACTCGAATCCTCTCGCTATGAAGGCCAACATACCATTTGCCTTCTTAACCGCCTGCTGCACCTGCATGCTTACCTTCAGCGAGTGGTGCACAAGGACACCCAGGTCTCGTTGCACTTCCCCTTTTCCCAATCTATTGCCATTCAGATAATAATCTGCCTTCCTGTTTTTGCCACCAAAGTGGATTACCTCGCATTTATCCACATTATACTGCATCTGCCATGCATCTGCCCAATCACCCAACCTGTCCAAATCATACTGGAGTTTCTCTGCATCCTCCTCACAGCACACACACCCACCCAGCTTTGTGTCGTCTGCAAACTTGGAGATATTACATCTAGTTCCCTCATCTAGATCATTAATATATATTGTAAATAACTGGGGTCCTAGCACCGATCCCTGCGGTACCCCACTAGTCACTGCCTGCCACTCAGAAAAAGACCCATTTATTCCAACTCTTTGCTTCCTGTCTGCCAACCAGTTTTCTATCCAAGTCAGTACTTTACCCCCAATCCCATGTGCTTTAACTTTGCACGCTAATCTCTTATGCGGGACCTTATCGAAAGCCTTCTGAAAGTCCAAATACACCACATCCACTGGTTCTCCCTTATCTATTCTACCAGTTACATCCTCAAAAAATTCCAGTAGATTAGTCAAGCATGATTTACCTTTTGTAAATCCATGTTGACTTTGTCCGATCCTGTCACTGTTTTCCAAGTGCTCTGCTATTACATCTTTTATAATGGACTCCAGCATTTTCCCCACTACCGATGTCAGGCTTACCGGTCTATAATTCCCCGTTTTCCTTCGACCACCTTTTTTAAATAGTGTGGTTACATTAGCTACCCTCCAATCCATGGGAACTGTTCCAGAGTCTAAAGAATTTTGGAAGATGACCAGCAATGCATCTACTATTTCTAGGGCCACTTCCTTAAGCACTCTAAGATGTAGATTATCAGGCCCTGAGGATTTATCGGCCTTCAATCCCTTCAATTTCCCTAACACCATTTCCCTACAAATACTGATTTCATTCAGTTCCTCCCTCTCATTAGAGCCTATGTTCCCCGACATCTCTAGGCGGTTATTTGTGTCCTCCTTTGTGAAGACAGAACCAGAGTATGTATTTAATTGGCCTGCCATTTCTTTGTTCCCCATTATAAATTCTCCTGATTCTGACTGCAAGGGACCTACGCTTGACTTCACCAATCTTTTTCTCTTAACCTAGCTATAGAAGCTTTTACAGTCAGTTTTTATGTTCCCTGCAAGCTTACTCTCATATTCTATTTTCCCCTTCTTAATTAATCCCTTTGTCCTCCTTTGCTGAATCCTCAATCCCAATCCTCAGGTTTGCTGCTTTTTCTGGCCAATTTATATGTCCTCTCCTTGGATCTTATGCTATCCCTAATTTCCCTTGTTAGCCACGGTTGAGTCATCTTTTTTGTTTTACTTTTATGCCAAACAGGGATGAACAAATTCTGTAGTTCATCCATGCGATCTTTAAATGTTTGCCATTGCCTATCCACCGTCAACCCTTTAAGTAACATTCCCCAATCCATCCTAGCCAACTCGCGCCTCATACCATCGTAGTTTCCTTTATTTAAATTCAGTACCCTAGTCTCTGAGTCAACTATTACTTCACTCTCCATCTTAATGAAGAATTCTATCATATTATGATCACTCCTCCCCAAGGGGCCTCACACAACAAGATTGCTGATTAATCCTTTCTCATTACATAATACCCAGTCTAAGATGACCTGATCTCTAGTTGGTTCCTCGACATATTGGTCCAGGAAACCATCCTGTATACACTCTAGGAATTCCTCTTCCACAGTATTGTTACTAATTTGGTTAGCCCAATCTATATGTAGATTAAAGTCACCCATGATAACTGCTGTGCCCTTATTGCACGCATCTCATCTGAAATGTTAACTCTGTTTCGCTTTCAACGATGTTGCCTGACCTGCTGAGTGTTTCCAACATTTTTTGTTGTTGTTTCAGATTTCCAGCATCCGCAGTATTTGCTATTTTGTTCATAATTCTAATAGCCTGACATCAATAAATTAATTTCTGTGACTACCTTAAAATTACAATGGAATTACATTCCTGCTTTTGGACATCATTATTACTGACAGCATTTTTATTTATAAATGTCAAAGTTGCCTACCCATCTGGGAAGCTTGGGCGAGGTGGAATATTAATGGAGGACTGACTCTGTGACGACAACCTTTCCCGGAGTCTTTTATTAATATTACCAGTCCAAGAAGTAGTCTGTATGGACCTGAAAATAATTACAGGATGTACATGCAATGTAAAAAGTTAATTAGGTGGAAGATATTCCATGGGCTTAGAGATTGTTCAGGCTACTTATTCTCACATTTATCCGAATTCTATCAAACGTTGCTTAGATAGTCAGATAGTCAGCTTCTTGGACTAAATTCCTTGTTGACTTAAAACTCATTGATCGCACTTATCTGAACCCACAATGACCCAGTTAATGATTTCAGCTGATGAGAAAAGAGAAGATTGCTTGTATTGTTAATACTGCAGCTACAGTGGGGCAGTGGTGTGTTATTTTTTTTTAATTCATTCCCGGGATGTGGGTGTTGCTGGCAAGGCCAGCATTTATTGCCCACCCCTAATTGCCCCTGACAAGGTGGTGGTGAGCCACCTTCTTGAAACACTGCAGTCCGTGTGGTGAAGGTACTTCCACAGTGCTGTTAGGTAGAGAGTTCAAGGATTTTGACCCAGCGACGATGAAGGAATGGCAATATATTTCCAAGTCAGGATGGTGTGTGACTTGGAGGTTATGGTGTTCCCATGTGCCTGCTGCCCTTGTCCTTCTAGGTGGTAGAGGTCGCGGGTTTGGGAGGAGCTGTCGAAGAAACCTTGATGAGTTGCTGCAGTGCATCTTGTAGATGGTACACACTGCAGCCACGGTGTGCCGGTGGTGGAGGGAGTGAATGTTTAAGGTGGTGGATTGGGTGCCAATCAAACGGGCTGCTTTGTCTTGGATGGTGTTGAGCTTCTTGAGTGTTGTTGGAGCTGCACTCATCCAGGCAACTGGAGAGTATTCCATCACACTCCTGATTTGTGCCTTGTAGATGGTGGAAAGGCTTTGGGGAGTCAGAAGGTGAGTCACTCGCCACAGAATACCCAGCCTCTGACCTGCTCTTGTAGCCACAGTATTTATGTGGCTGGTCCAGTTAAGTTTCTGGTCAATGGTGACCCCCCAGGATGTTGATGGTGGGGGTTCGACGATGGTAATGCCGTTGAATGTCAAAGGGAGTAGTTAGATTTTCTCTTGTTGGAGATAGTCATTGTCTGGCACTTGTGTGGCGTGAATGTTGCTTGCCAACTATCAGTCCAAGCTGTGCAGTGAAAACCCTGCTGAGCCTTATAAATATGTATCAATGCAAATCCATATGTTACCTTCCATGCCTAATGGCACATCATGGAGTGAGCTGTTAATGGATTGAGGTGGGAAAAGATTGAGAGTAAGGACTTCTAAAACAGGAGTTTGGTGAGAGTGGGAATTCAGTGTTGAGTAGGACTAGTTGTAGGCCCATTTTGTCTGGGCAACTGGAGTGGCACCATGCATGACCATGAAAAAGAGCCCCCCGCCCCCGACCCCCCACATCAAGAGGACAGCAGCACTAATACAAATGGCCTAATCAAACTAAACATGCGTGCATAAAGTGTTAAATTAGGATCCACTTTTCACAGCTGTGCCCACCGGTTGCAGAAAGCTTTAAACGAACCGGTGGAGACAGTGTGATCCTGATCTAAGGTTGCCTGAGTGCACATGAGGCCTCAGAAGAGCGGCAAGCAGTTGGAACACTTTCCGCCACCATTGTTCCTGTACATCCTAGATCCATGGATGTCGGTTTTTGCCAGGTTCAAGAGCAGCCCCAATAGGAGGTCCTCCAATTTGCTCACCCCACTGCAAACCAGGTGACCAAAGATGAAGAGGGTGGGAGTAAAATTAAGCCAGAAGTTGAGGAGCAGCCCCTCAGGAAAGAAAAAGAGGCTGCAACCTCTGGTAAAGCATGTACATACGGAAGACAGTTTCCTCCTGGCCGCAAAATGACCATGCAGCCAAGGTGTTGGTAAAATAGCCCAAATAGATATTTGAGGCCACCACACCATGCAACATTGTCACCCCAAGTTCCCAGCAGTGCCAGGGAGGGTCCTTGATTGTAGCACTTTTCAGTGCTTACCTCCGCCAGTCAGTAGGACATTTCATCAACATGTGTCCAGGCTGAATTCAATAGCAAGGAAGTGGAGAGTGTACAACACCACATTGTACAGGAAATGCCTCTGTGCAGAATGGACTGGCATGAAGGGAATTTCCTGGAGAAGGCTCAGCTTGGGAGGAGGAATTTACAAACGGGGCTGAGATCAGACAGAACCGCTCCATGTGCTTGAGCCTCCTCGATATACTTCACAAAGTAAGGGCTGAGTGTGGATTCCAGTTCCTAGATGGCCTTGGCCGCAGACTGGACATACACCAGAACATACTTTAACAGTTTCCAGTTTCCTGGCCCTAACCGTCTGATTTTCACCATGGATATCCAATCCCTCCACACCTCCATCCCCCACCAGGATGGCCTGAGGGCGCTCCACTTCTTCGTTGAACGGAGGTCCAACCAGTCCCCATCCACCACCACCCTCCTCTGCCTGGCTGAAATTGTTCTCACATTGAACAACTTCTCCTTTGACTCCACTCACTTCCTCCAAATAAAAGGTGTTGCTCTGGGAACCCATATGGGTCTGAGATATGCCTGCCTTTTTGTGGAATATGTGGAACATTATTTGTTCCAGTCCTACTCTGGTCCCCTCCCTCACCTCTTTATCTGGTACCTTGATGACTGTATCACTGCTGTTTCCTGCACTTGCCCTGAACTGGAAAATTTCAGCAACTTTGCTTCCAATTTCTACCCTTCTCGCGCCTTCACATGGTCCATCTCCGACTCTTCCCTTCTCTTCCTCGACTTCTCCATCTCCATTCCTGGTGATAGGCTATCGACCAATATCCACTCCCACAGCTACCTGGACTACACTGCCTCCCACCCCACTTCCTGTAAGGACTCTATTCCATTCTCCCAGATTTTCTGTCTCCTTCACATTTCTTCCGACGATGCCACCTTCCATTCCAATGCTTCTGATATGTCTTCATTTTCCCTCAACTGAGGATTCCCCTACACCATGGTTGACAGGGCCCTTGACCGTGTCCTTTCCATTTCCTGCACTTCTGCTCTCATCCCTTCCCCTCCCTCCCAGAAGCACGATAGGGTTCCCTTTGTCCTCACCTTTCACCCCACCAGCCTTCACATTCAACGGATCATCCTCTGCCATTTCCGCCACCTCCAGCATGATCCCACCACCAAACACATCTTCCCCTCCCCTGCCCTTGCAGCATTCTGAAGGGATTGTTCCCTCCGCGGCCCCCTGGTTCACTCCTCTATCACTCCCAACACCCACTCCCCTTCCCATGGCACCTTCCCCTGCAAGCGCAGGAGATGCAACACCTGCCCTTTTACCTCCTCCCGTCCCACCATCCAGGGCCCCAAACATTCCTTTCAGGTGAAACAGTGATATATTTGTACTTCTTTCAATTTAGTATATTGTATTCGCTACTCACGATGCAGTCTCCTCTACACTGGGGAGACCAAATGCAGATTGGATGACCGCTTTGCGGAACACCTCCGTTCATCCGTAAGGGGGACCCCGACCTCCCAGTGGCCTGTCACTTTAATTCACTGCTTCACTCCCACTCTGACCTCACCGTCCTCGGCCTATTACACTGTTCCACGGAAGCGCTGCGTAAGTTCGAGGAACAGCAACTCATCTTTCGTTTAGGCACCCTACAGCCCTCTGGACTCAACATTGAGTTCAACAATTTTAGATCATAACCTTGGCCCCTATCACATTTATATTTTATTTTTTCATCCACCCTTTTGTTTGGCCCCCCCCCTTTTTTTCCCTCCCAGAAGCTGGCAGCTGTCCTTCATTCTGCCAGTGCATTTCACACTTCATTTAGCCTCAACCTGTTACATCAACACCTCCTCTTGCCTTGAATATCTCTTAATGTCTCTCAATGTCTCTTAATCTCTCCTTTTGTTCTTTCATCTCCTCCCCCTTTTCCCAGCATTATACTTGCTTTAAATCTATTTTTTTCCCTGCTTTTTTCCAGTTCTGACGAAAGGTCTTCGACCTGAAACGTTAACTCTGTTTCTCTCTCCACGGATGCTGCCTGGCCTGCTGAGTTTTTCCAGCGTTTTCTGTTGTTATTTCGGATTTCCAGCATCCGCAGTATTTTGCTATCGTATAAAGATTATCTGGTTATACATCCTTTCTACATAACTGAAACAGAGATGAGTCAGGACATTAGGTAACTGTCAAACACTCGCATAGACATTGCAGCTTTAACAAGGCTACCACTTCACTGATAACAGTAACAGCTTTTACTTGTAAAAATAATTCAGCATTCTCGGAAAATACAACAACAGTTTAACAGAATCTCACTGGTCTACAATAATTTTCTATTATAGCAAAATGTTAGTATGACAAGACTGGAAGGGCTAGAAATTCGGCTGCTTTGTGCCTCCCATTCGTGCCTGCGGGGGGCGGTAACGGGGCGCTAAGGGGTTACCGACCGGGTGCGGTGAATTCAGTGACATCCACAAACTTCCCTGGTGGTTTTGCGCTGCCGCTAACACTTACCGCCTCGGTCTCTAGCGCCCCGTAGATCGTGACATCATCAAGTGCGCAGTGCCCCGTTACCGCCCCCGATGTGAAATTCGCTCCCGCCCCCTGCTGCATCGCCGGGCATCAACAACGGCAGCTGCAGGAGGCGTTGTCACCTCGGCTGGCCGCTTGGGGAGCGATAATTAAAGGCACTAGTGGTCAGGTAGGCCAAACTTTATTCTTCGCACCAGTCTGGTGCCTGCTGAAAGTTTTTGAAGCCTCATTGCTGCGCGATGCCTAAGCCCTCCACTTGGGGCTGTAATTGGGGCTGTAATGGAAGTCGTGCAGGTCCCCTGGCCCCACCGAACTAAGAAGAAGAATGTTGCAAACCATCATTGGCCCTTCCCTTTAAGCGAGGGACGGAGCCTCTGATGCTGGTAGCACTGCACATTCTTCAGCACTCTGCTGCTCCTGCCCCCTCACATACTTTAGCACCCTGAGAGAAGTGGTCAACACTTGATTTAGCGCTCCACTTCCTTCTTGGAGCGCTAAAACTGAAGTTCGCGGGAGGCGAGAATGATTAGCGCCTGGCGCTAATTTTTCAACTTTTAAAGTTTTAGCGCCCCAAACGGGGGTATACCGAATTTCTCCCCTGAAGAATTTTTAATGTTACGCAACACTGCAAGGTTTGTGACATACACATTTATTTCTGGTCATATAATTTTGGCTAGCCACAGAGCCTACGCTATAGGAGCGAGTGTTTGAGAGGGTAGTCACCTCCATGAGAAATAGGGAGCAGGCAGTGGAGAAGGAAAAATGGGTGACTATCTGAGAGGCTGGGAAAGGCAGGAAGGATAGATTATAACAGAAGTTCCTGGAACAACTTATGCTCTCAAACAGATTTGAAGCTCTAGTTTCCTGTGGGGAAAATGAGTACTCTGGGCAGGACCATCAAATAAATATCAACAACACCAACGAACAAGAGATGGCTCGGGTGGGGGTGGGGGTGGGTGGTGTCGGTGGAGATTATCAACACAGCTAGAAATGCAGTAGTGATAGAGGATTCAATACTTAGAGGGTCTGACATGATCTTTTGCAGTCTGAACTAACAGTCCTAGATACTTTAATATTTCTTAGGTGCTAGGACAATGACATATTGTGTAGACTGGAAAAAATTTGCAAGGGGAGGGAGAGCAACCAGACATCATGGTCCATGAGGGAGTCATTGATATAGGTAGAAAAAGGCCTGAAATCCTGCAAGATGAATTTAGATAATTAAGAAACAAGCTTGGGAGGGGGACTTCACAGGTGGTAATCTCTGAATTAATTCCCCACTATGCGTGAGAATAGGGATGGACAGGGAGATTTTTTTTTAATAAAAGGACATTGCAAAGGTACAAAATAAGTATATTCCAATAAAACAGAAGGACACTACTGATGGATAATGACATTTGGAACTGTTTTAGACCAGACTGGAAAGGGTTAATCGGGGCAGCAGCAGATATCCTGCTGATAATTAAATTAGTGATGGAATTTGCTAGTCTAGTACTGCTAGGCCATGTTTTAAGGTACTGAGCATATTACAGCTGTGTGAAATGTTAACTTTTTGTTTGTGAAGCATAATATAGTCTTTAAGCCACAATGTTTTGAAACAGCGAATTAATGTCTAGTTCATGTTCTGCAATGGTGTGCAAGGGGGATGGGGATGTTTGAGCAGATAGCCCCTGTTTGGGAAATGGATAAGGAAATGAAATCTGTAGGAACAGATAAGACAATGCACAAATGTCCTTGTGAATCGACAAACTCCTAAGGGTGAATAGTAATCAGGGATGGAAAGAATGTGCTGAGTGATAAGGAGCTGGAATTAACTGATGCCAATTGCAAGGACACTAGAGTGTTAATTCAGCAGAAGGCTGTCATCTGCTCATGCAAATGTAATAAAGTCCAAGTAAAGTCTAGGAAACAAAGGGGAGTCGCAGCAAGGGTATTAAGGTTTATGGAACCAAGGCAGGTAAGTGGATTTAAAATACAGATCAGCCATGATCTAATTGAATGGCGGAGCAGGCTGGCGGGGCTGAATGGCCTACTCCTGTTCCTATGTTCCTGTGTCAAGTAACAGTGATAACAAAGGGTATATAGGAAGAGGGTCTACCCCTAGATGGGGAGCTGAAGTGAATTCTCCACAGAGAGAAAGGGCTGTTGGCTGGCCATGCTCCCAATATAAGTTAACTACTATATCCTCAGAGCTAACATTGCCCCATAATGGCATGCTTTCATACTATTGCATGTTTTGCTGGAATTCTTGGAGCTTCCCTTAAATAAAAATTACATTGATTTATATCTATCTATTTGTGTCTAATTCAAGAGGCCTGAACCAAAATGATATTTAAAGACAACACGGTACGAAATTTGCTAACACTATTAGTAGTTTCTGGATGCCATGGATAAATAAAGAAGTTAGATACCAATTAAAATTGAAGAGGCCTATATGAACTATAAGAATAATATTGGTGATGAAAAAACTAAAGGAGAATATGAGAAAATTAGAAATGAGATTAAGAGCAGAATAAAGTAAGATAAAAGGGATTTTTAGAAAAAATTCCAAAAAATTAAAATAAACAGTTCGGACTTTTACAAATATATTAGTAAAAGAAGAATTGTTAAAAGTGAGATGGAACCCGTGCAAGGAGAAGATTGTCAATTTATAGAGGATGATAAATTTATAGAGGATGGTGGAGCAAGCTCGAAGGGCCGAATGGCCTACTCCTGCTCCTATTTTTCTATTTTTCTAAGATCAATAAATGGCAGAGGTCATTAATAACTACTTCACATCAGGCTTTACTAACCAAAGGGATATTGGAGAGGAGGTGAATCTTGACATTGTTGAGAGTGAGATGAGCGATATTATGATGAATAAAAGGAAAATTTTAGCTGAGTCAGGCTAAAGGAAAACAAACTGCCAGGGCGTGACGGCGTACATCCTAGGATATGAAGAGAGATGAGGGAGGAAGCTGCCAAGTTCCTAGAAATTATATTTCAGGCTCTACTGAGTGCAGATGTGTGCCGGAGGATTGGAGAATGGCCAATGTAGTATCCATTTTTAACAAGGGAGACAGAACTAATCCAAATAATTACAGGCCAATTAGCTTAACATCTGTGGTAGGGGAAATTTTAGAGTCTTTAATTAAGGATGAAATTACCACATATCTAGATAAAGAGAAAATAGTTAGAAGAAGCCAGCATGGAGTTCAAAGGGAACGATCGTGCTTCACAAGCCTCATAGATTCTTTGAGGAGGTAACAGTTATGGTACATGAGGAAATGCAGTGGATGTAGTGTATATGGATATTAGGAAAGCTTTTGACAAGGCATCACATGGGATATTACCAGAGAAGATTAAAGGGTATGTAATTGGCAAGGATAGTAAACTGGATTAAAAATCAGTCAGACGGGAGAGTAGGAGTTAGGGACAGCTTTTCAAAGTGGTTGGAAGTGGGTGGTGGAGTTCTGGAACCACTTCTGTTCACTGTGTATATCAATAATTTGGATATAGACCTAGAGGGAGTGGTGTCAAAATTTGCAGATAATACTAAAAATGAGATACTTTAGAAGACCGAAGGAAGCTGCAAAGGGATATTTGTAAAATAGGGGGAATGGGCTAAAAAGTGGCAGTTGGTATTCAATGTGTGAGGTGATGCATTTTGGTTGAACAAAAACAGCAGTAATTATACCTTGAATGGAATTAGGCTCAGTGTTGTGGGAGAGCAGTAGAATTTGGGGATACAGATTCACAGAACATTCAAGGCCACATGTCAGCTTGATAAGGCCAAAAAAAACTAATGGAATTTTAGGTTTTATCTCAAGACCTATAGAATATAAAAGCCAAGAGGTGATGATGAGCCTATATAAAACCCTAATAAGACCTCAGTTAGAGTACTGTGCGCAGTATTGGGCTCCATGCTATAAGTAGAATATTAAGGTTATCGTGAGGGTACAGCACAGATTCAGTAGGATACTGCCTGGTATGAAGGAAAACAAATACGAAGAAATACTTGAAAAATTGGGGCTTTTCCACTAGAGCGCAGATTGCAGGATGACTTGAAAGACATGTTTAAAATTACGAAGGGATAGGATAGAGTAAATAAAAACACTGTTTCCAGTGATTGAGGGTCTAGAATAAGTGGGCATGGATATAAGATTAAATATAAGAGATTTAGGACAGAGAGCATGAGAAACTTCTTTACACAGAGTTGGTAGGCTGTGGAATTCACTTCCAGAGTTAGTGATTGAGACAGAACGATGTCAACATTTAATATTAGATTGGATAGGTGGATGATGGAAAAGGGTATAAAGGGATATGGGAATAGGGCAGGTAAGTGTGATTAGGACTGCTTGCTCACATGGAGGGTAATCACTGACACGGACTGGTTGGGCCGAATGGTCTGTTTCTGTGTTGTATCTTTGTATTTCGATGAAACAATACCAACACCAGTTTTTCTACCACAGAGGTGAGGGTAAATACGAAAATAGCACAAACCCATGGATTAGTAAGTGAGTCTTTAAGCTGGTTTCATACAGCTACTCCTATATTAGAAGTGTTTGTCATTAAGATTGAGTGAGCACAGTACTTGTTTCATACCAGTAAAGGTGGTCGTGACAGTAGAGCTAAAGGGAATTACAGAACTGTTGGAGCTGAACGACAGAGGATAAAGCTGAATTTTAATTAAAGTTTTCACCTTGGATAGATTCAGCCAAACAGAATTGTCCAGTTAATTCTAGTTCAATCATCATTTCCTCTATCTTGAGTAAACAAACATTGATCTACTGTTGTCTTGACTGTCAAGTCTATTGATTAGTTAAAAATCAGATTGAAAAGGAAATTGCTGATTCTACCCATATCTCATTCTACCACTCTCGTTTTTGGACTGAATCTGTCTAATTTAAAGAAATATTCTGAATATTGCAGAGAGAGTTGACACTATTATTGCTGTACTTCTGTAATTACATCATGTCAGTATTTTACTTTTAATATACATTTTCATTACAAAGGCCTAGAAATTCGGTTGCGTAGCGCCCGTTTTTTGGGTGCTATGGGTGCCGAATTGGGTCCAAAATGGTGTCCAAGCAGCATGCGTACACTTTTGGTGCGGGCCACACCATCTTGGTGAGTGCGGTAGGACGGCTGCTAGGAGCGTGCGCTGGAAATATGGTAAGTAGTCAGATCGTGACGTCAATCAGCGTGCAACACTGATTTGACGCGAGCGCTGCTATTTTCATTGCCATTGCTGGAACTAGTGTCCTGTGTTAATTTCGCACAGCTCAGCAGCAAGAACGGCCCCCCACCAGAGATATTTAAAGGGATCAGCAACAACTTTCAGGTAACTTGCTTTTTGATTTCTACTGGCTCTGTGTAAGTTTGTGGAAGTGTTTGGAGTTTTCTACAGTTGTTTAAAGTTGGTGAGTTGACAGGGAGTGCTGCTGCAAGTGGAGAAGGCCTTGCTTCTGAATTCAAGGGTATTGGTTAGACCACCTTCTCCCAGTCATGGGTGCTCTAGTTGTCATCCCCCTTGGCCTGCAGCATGACGTGGAGATGGAGCAGAGGCAGCAAAGAAGAGGACAAGCTGCTCACAGAGGGAGGAAGAGGAGGGGGAGAAGTGCTCTCAGCAGGAGGCCTTACCGACCTAGGGTCTTCCAAAAGTAATTCTCTTACCTCAACCTGAGCCAGGAGGAGTGTGTGAGGCATCTGCGCTTTACGAAGGAGGTGCTCACAGAACTCTGCCACCTCTTGCAGCCAGACCTGCAGCCTCACACGAGGGCAAGGACAGCGCTGCCAGTGGCTGTAAAGGTAACCGTGGCCCTGAATTTCTTTGCATCAGGCTCCTTCCAAGCTGGAGCAGGCGACATCTGTAACATCTCCCAGTTCGCTGTTCACTGCTGCATAAGAGAGGTGACAGACGCTCTTTGTGCCAGGAGAAGGGACTTTATTGTCTTCTCTCTGACCAGAGAGAAGCAGACGGAGCGTGCACATGGCTTTGCCAAGATAGCGGACTTCCCCATGGTGCAGGGCACCATCAACTGCATGCACGTGGCTTTGTGGGCACCGTATATAAATGTTGGGTTGTACTGCAACCGCAAAGTTTTCCACTCGCTGAATGTGCAGGTGGTGTGCGACCATGCTTAGCATATCATGATGATCCTGGCAGCAATCATGATGCTTTTATTCTGAGCCAGTCCACTGTTCCCTCAGTCTTTGAGCCACCAAGACAAACCAGAGGGTGGCTATTGGGTGACAAGGGCAATCCCTTGACCACCTGGCTCATGACTCTGCTCCTCAACCCAACCACACGTGGGCAGCATGCATAGAATGAGAGCCATGCTGCCACACAAAACATCATAGAGCAGACCATTGATGTCCTTAAACAACGCTTCTGCTGCCTGGACCGCTCTGGAGGAGCCCTACAGTACTCACTGGAGTGTGTGTCACGATTTGTCGTGGTCTGCTGTATACTCCACAACCTGGCCATGATGAGGCACAGCCCTTGCCACCAGGGATGTAGATATTAGCTCAGGAGGAGGAGGAGAAGGAAGAGGCAGAAGAGGAGGAAGCGGAAGGAAGGAGACAACCCAGACAGTTCCTTTTAGGCCAGGATATCTGGGATCAAATCATCCGACTGTGGTACAAGTGAACACAGCCCCATTTCCCTTTTCAACATTAGTCCCACACCTTACCTTCCCTCTGTTACTAACCATCATAGCATTATCTTGGCCACAATGCTGAAATAAAAGCCACCACAAAGTAAACTTTCCAATCAAACTTTATCCATCCAATATTTCATCAAAAATTCAACTAATCACCCTTGTGCATTCCCTTAGTGACAGTCTTCCATATGCCTTTGTTTATCTTAGTGCTCCTATGCAGAGCTACCCCAGAGGCTGCATGGCTGGTGGAAGGCTACTGACTTTCAGTGGGGGTGCCTGCAGATGGCCTTGCAGGACGCCCTCAAGGAACTCTAGGCCTAGTAGGCCCAGCTTCGGACTGCACCACCTCGGCATGGGTGGCAGCAGTCTGGGCTGGCTGGCTGACAGGCAACAGCAAGGGACTGGCGGAATGGCAGTGGTGGGAGGATGAATGATGCATTCATCCTGAGAGAGGTCAGCAGGGTCATCCTCCACGGATCCATTGCCACTCTCCAGGGGCAGAGCCTCAGCAATCCTAATAATCTGTTGGAGTACAGACTGCTGGACTACTGTGACACCCCGTAAGCCCCTTTCAACACTGGTAAACTCAGCCACGAGTTGGTATGACTTCAGTCTGAGCTTCCATAGCAGCACTCAGACGTTGGGTGGGTTCTGCTTGTGCTGCAATGGAAGCTGAGACTTTGGCCATCAGATGCTGCATGATGGTTGTGTCTACAAGTTCATTAATGGATCTGCCCAGCCCTTCCACTCTGGAAAGGATGGGCTCCAAGCTCTGCCCAAAGCCCTGTGCAAGGCTGGAGCTGGACCCATCCATGCTCCTTGACATTGCATTCAGGCTTGCTGGCAGGCCTGCCAGTGCACCAAGCATTTCATTGTGCATACCTATCAGCTTTGTTCTGTAGGCCGCCCCATCGAGGTCTTCATCTGAGTCCTCTGCAGCAGAACTAGTGTGCGACCTCATCCTCTGGGGAGCTGGCACCTGAGCTGCCCTTTTCCCCTGCCCGGGCTGCAGCCCACTTGTGCCCGGTGTCTCACCACATGCAGATCCCGTGTCTAACCTATCCTCTAAACTACGCAGAGTGTCAGTATCTGAGCTGATGGCTGGAAGTGTGAAATCATGTGATGGTGTTTCTTCATCTTCTTCATGGCTCTCCTCTCCCTCTTGTTGTGTGACCACTGGCAGGGCAGGCTGGATTTCTTGGGTGTCTGAAATGAGAAAGGCACAAGGGTAGGGTTGTGGTGAGGGGAGGGTGGGGGGTGGTAAGCAAGAGGTGCATGCTTACACCATGTGCAGATTGTAAATCAGAAGAGATTGTGAGATGAAGGGGAAGTGGGATGTGAGAGGAGGATAATATATGAGGATACCAGCATTTGTATTCCTTCAGCCCCACCACAGGCCATGGGCTCAGCCATGCTCCTGCTAAGAATGACTAGCACCATCTTCTCCAACGGGGTGAGGTGATGCAGGTGAGCCTGTCCCCTGCCGGTTAAGGTCTGTTATGTGCCACCTTTTCCTGCAAGAGAGAGGGAAGTGTGTCAGTGAGTGTGGTGTAATGTGTTTGGGTGATGTGCCTGTCATGGTTGAATAGCTGACAATGTATGCAAGCTGTGAGATGTGGGTGTGAAGCATGTAGCAAGTGTGTGAGGTTGAGGTAAAGCTATGAATGTGAGGTATGAGTCGTGTTTGGTAGAGATTGTTGGTAGCTGAGTGATGGGGATGTGGTGCATTCAGCAGTGTGTGAGGCTAGTGGTGCAGTTGGTGGGATATGGCATTTGAAGATGAATTCACTGACCTTGACCACTCGTGTGAGGTCATTAAACTTCTTCCTGCACTGAGTCCAGGTCCTCGTGGCTACACTGCTGACATTGACCACATTGGCTATCTGTCCCCACTGCAGTCTGGTCTGTTGCCTGGAGGGCCTCCTGGCCCCCTGTGGGAAGAAGACCTCTCTCCTAGAGTTGACCTCCTGGACCAACGCCTCCAGTGCTACACCGGAGAATCTTGGAGCCCATTGTCTGGCCTTTGAGCCATTACTCCATCTTCTTTTTCTGACAATAGCCTCCGCAAACACTTCCACCACCTGTTGCATGAAGAAGGCACCTCACCTTTAAGAGGTGCAGACTGCCTTTAAGTAGTACAGGCTAGCTTTAACTGGAGCTAGCCTCACACGAACTTGGGCCCCTGCTGAGCGTTCAGCCACTCAGCAGTGCAGTCAGTGCTGGGCTGAACGCTACAATCATGCAAAGTAGCAGGCAGCACAAATTTTACATGTTGCCTGTAGTCCTCCGAACGAGCGGGGTTGCTATCGCATCGCGATCCTCGCGCCTTTTTTCGGGGGGCTACTGAATTTCTAGGCCATTGTGTTTACTAAAAATAACGTAAGAACTAAGAATATATGATTGCCCCACTTTAAAATTAGTTGAAGCATCTAGCAATTAGTTGGCTGTGGCTCAGTGGATAGCACTCTTGCCTCTGGAGTCAGAAGGTTGTGGGATCAAGCCACACTCCAGAGACATGAGTACATAGTTCTAGGCTGACACTCCAATGCAGTACTGAGGGAGTGCTGCACTGTTGGAGGTGCCATCTTTTGGATGAGACGTTAAATCAAGGCCCCTTTTGCCCTCTAAGGTGAACATAAAAGATCTCGTGGTACTATTTTGAAGAAGAGCAGGGGAGTTATCCCCGGTGTCCTGGCCAATATTTATCCCTCAGCCAACACCTAAAAACAGATAATCTGGTCATTATCACATTGCTGTTTGTGGGAGCTTACTTTGCGCAAATTGGCTGCCGTGATTCCTACATTACAAAAGTGACTACACTTCAAATGTACTTTATTGGCTGTGAAGCACTTAGGGGCGTCCTGAGTTCGTGAAAGGTGCTATATAAATGAAAGTATTTCTTTCTTTTTCTTTCTTTATCACTAATGAGCTGATTTTTAGGCCTGGAATTTCCTCTTTGCACTGGAGAAGGGTCTGGGCAGGACTTCTCCCTACCGTCCCAACACCACCTTTACCACAACCCATTTTCCTGGAACAGGGCTAATTATTTATGCACGATAGGCTTTCAAATCTCCACCACCAAGAGGGAACCCACCGCTGCTGAGGAGGGAAGTGCAGCGGTGCTGTAGTGGGACCCCTGCTGCAGCACCAGAGATGTTGGGAACCAAAATTAAAAGGGAAGAAAATCCCAAAAGATGGTGAAACATTGTACAGTCGAGGCCTTCAACAGATAAGTGATTGTGGCCATTATGGAGGGAGAGGAGGCCATTACCAGACCATGTCCCTCGAACCAAAGCAGTAAGGGGCTTGTCACTGCTACTCCAGGGACTACTGTCACCCCTCCCCTGATGCTCTCTGAGGTTGGTGGCTTCAGCAGCGGCAAGAAGAAAAATCAAATGGTTTGTCGGGCCCCTGTATAATTTACATGTGACAGGAGGGGAAGGGGCAGCTGCCAGTCATCCCGCTCGGGATGGGGGGAGGAAAATAGAGAGCAGTGAGGGAATGCAGTACCTCACCACCAGATTTTCCTGCCTTTTCCACTTGATCCCACCCAATTTAGGCAGGATAGCAAAGGAAAATCCAGGACTTACTGTATAAAATTTTCACAATGTGGATATTGTAGCTATTACTTGTAAAGCTAGACTGAAAGCAATAACATTTGGTTAGAAATCAGTTTATTATACCACGCCTAATGTGTTTAGGCTGTAAAAATAAAATTCCTGTTTCTATTAATTTTCTGTTTGCCTTAATATGAACATCTGTTTGCAAAGCATTATTTTATGAAAGTCTACAGTAAAATTTTACATTGAACTCATGACAAGTTTTCTTTGTGGTTTTTCAATATCTGTAGACATTAGTATAATTAAGAATATGAGCTACATGATAAGGAATTTAACATCATTTCCTAGTATTCATTGATGCATCCCTAAGGTGATGGCTTCAAACACAGGTTAGAACGTAATATTTTGTAAAGCATAATCTGGAATTTCCTCTGGGGAACACTCGAAACCGGAGGAGGCTGGATGTGGAACTTCCCCCTGCCACCCTGGCCCCTCCATGACTCTTACCTATTTTTCTGAGTGGAAGATGATTAAATATGCAGGAAAGCTTCTTACTGGGATCCCCAGCACAAACAGTGAGCGGGACAGCAATTGTAGTACCATGAAGAGGCGAAGGGTCAGTTAAAGGGGGCAGAATAACCACAAAGACTTCAGAGAATTTTCACGGGAAGGTCTCTGACTGGACCGAGATCTTAAAGTGATAAGTGTTTGGGGCCATTATGGAGGCAGAGGTGGTGATCGATAGACCTTCTCCCTCCGTTCAATGAAACAGTGGCCCTCCACCATTGCCCCAGAGTTTGCCAACATCAGTCTTCTGCTGGGCCCCGTGGGTGGCAACTATAGTGGCAGAAGGCTGAAAATTCGGGCAGGTTCCTTGGCCCTCCTCCCCACCATCATTCATATGCGTCGGGCGGAACAGCCAGCCACATCCCTACTGGTGGGAGGAAAATCCATGGTGGTGCTTCACCTGAGGAAGGAGCGATAGTTCCGAAAGCTTGTGATTTCAAATAAAACTGTTGGACTATAACCTGGTGTTGTGCGACCTCTCAATTTTGTCCACCCCAGTCCAACACCGGCATCTCCGCATCGTGCTGAAAGGGACAGGGATGTGGCCTCCCTGCACAAGTTAACCTTGATTTTCCACTTCTCTACCACCCAACGTTGGGCAATATGCTGCCCTTGGTGTGTAACACAGCTACTGAGCAAGTGGGGAAGAGGAAGACAGGGCATGTGGGAATGCTGTGAATGAAAGGAGGATAATTACTGGGTGCTGGTACCATGTTTGCAAACTTGCCATTCCAAATGCCTTCCATAGTTTTGCTAGGTAACGTAGCAAAAGCCATCTCCTCATGGAAACTGAGGGTCTTGATGTTTGTTGGTCTGCCTGCCTGTCTCTAAATGGCAGCCCTATAACCATAACTCGTCCCTTCTGGGGAGCCGACTTCACCAAGGGCCTAGCCTGGTAGTTGTGATGGCAATACTGACTTGCAAGAAAAATTGCAAACACTAATTGCAAGGTGTTAGGGTGACCCCCTGCAAGTGTGCCCCGCATCTTGTATTGCGTGCAAGAGTGCTGTGGAAAGGGACATATGTTGCCTCCATCCTATATCCCTAAGGGGTCAGAGGGAGCCCCATATTCTATATGGCACACCTACTAGAGAGAAAAAGGCAACGTGTGTGAATAAGAAGTCTGCTTACCTTGGAAATCGGGTGGATGTGTGATGAGAAATTCAACTTACCTTGGCCCTTCAGAGGATGTGAGGAAAAGACTTTGCTGCCAGATCTGCTGAAGCTGGGAGACGGTGTTATCCTGTTAACCTGCTTTGCCATGTCCATCCAGGCAGCCCGTGCTACCACCTTCACAGAAGGATGATCCTCTGTCCAAAGAGAGCTTCCTTTCCTACAGCTCCTGCAGTAGAACTTTCAGGGCTTCATCGCTGAAAGGGGACGTTTTGCTCATGTTACTCCCTCCAGTAGGTGGAATGAAGCTGAAAAGTGACTCCCCTTTAAAAGTAAGCACTAGTCTACCTATAACAACAACAACAACAACTTGTATTTATATAGCACCTTTAACGTAGCAAAATGTCCCAAGGTGCTTCACAGGAGTATTTTAAAACAAAAAAAATTGACACTGAGCCACATAAGGATAAATTAGGGTAGGTGACCAAAAGCTTGGTGAAAGAGGTAGGTTTTAAGGAGTGTCTTAAAGGAGGAAAGAGAGGTAGCGAGGCAGAGAGGTTTAGGCAGGGAATTCCAGAGCTTAGGGCCTAGGCAACAAGGCACGGCCACCAATGGTTGAGCGATTATAATCAGGGATGCTCAAGAGGGCAGAATTAGAGCAGCGCAGATATCTCGGGGAGTTGTGGGGCTGAAGGAGGTTACAGAGATAGAAAGGGACGAGGCCATGGAGGGATTTGAAAACAACAATGAGAATTTTGAAATCGAGGCGCTGCTTAACCGGGAGCCAATGTAGGTCAGCGAGCAAAGGGGAAATGGGCGAACAGGACTTGGTGCAGGCAGCCAAGTTTTAGACCCATTTCCAAGTCATTAATATATATCAAGAAAAGCAGTGGTCCTAGAACTGACCCCTGGGGAACACCACTGTATACCATCCTCCAGTCCGAAAAACAACCGCTCACCACTACTCTCTGTTTCCTATCACTAAGCCAATTCCGTATCCATGCTGCCACTGTCCCTTTTATTCCATGCGCTTCAACTTTACTGGCAAGCCTATTATGTAGCACTTTGTCGAATGCCTTTTGGAAATCCATGTACACCATGGCAACTGCATTGCCCTCATCAACCCTCCCTGTTACCTCATCAAAAAACTCGATTAAGTTAGTTAAACATGATTTGCTTTTAACAAATCCGTGCTGGCTTTCCTTCATTAATCCACACCTATCCAAGTGACTGTTAATTTTGTCCCTGATTACTGTTTCTAAAAGCTTCCCCACTACCAAGGTCAAACTGACTGGCCTGTAGTTGCTGGGTTTATCTTTACAACATTTTTTGAACAATGGTGTAACATTTGCAATTCTCCAGTCCTCTGGCACCAACCCCATTTCTAAGGAGGATTGGAAGATTATGGCCAGTACCTCCACGATTTCCCCCCTCAATTCCCTCAGCATCCTAGGATGCATCCCATCTGCTCCTGGTGGTTTATCTACTTTCAGTACAGCCAGTCTTTCTAATACCTCCTCTTTATCAATTTTTATCCTATCAAGTATCTCCACTACCTCCTCTTTCTCTATGTCTATGGCAGCATGCTCTTCCTTTGTGAAGACAGATGCAAAGTACTCATTTAATACCACAGCCATACCCTCTGCCTCCATGCGTAGGTCTCCTTTTTGATCTCTAATCGGCCCCACCCCTATTACTACCCTTTTAATACTTATATGCCTATAGAAGACTTTTGGATTCCCTTTTATGTTGGCTGCCATTCTGTTCTCATACCCTCTTTTTGCCCCTCTTATTTTCTTTTGCACTTCTTCACTGACCTTTCTATATATAGCCTGATTCTCAGACGTATTTGCAACCTGACATCTGTCATACGTGCTGTTTTTCTGCTTCATCATATTCTCTATCTCTTTCATCATCCAGGGAGCCCTGACTTTAGTTGCCCTGCCTTTCCCCCTAGTGGGAATGTACCTCGACTGTACCTGAACTATTTCCTCTTTAAAGGCAGCCCATTGCTCCATTACAGTTCTGCCTGCCAATCTTTGATTCCGGATATTGCTTTATGTGGTCCAGCCGGATCTGGCGGTGAATGGCTAAACTAGTTTTCTGCCATATCTGTTCAAATCTGCATCCCTTGGACTTAAGGGAGTGAATATAAGGACCGTACCAGGGGGAACGGCCAGGGTGAGAGAGATTAATTGTTTTAATAGGGTCTAGGGCATCAAAGATGGTGGTGAGGGGATGGTTGAGCAAATCGGTAGCTGCATAAATGTCATGGTGAATGGAGAGCCAAAGGCTGGACAGTTGGGATTTTTAAGTGCAGTTGTAAGAGATTCAGAGAGAGTTTTCCAGGGGCGGACACAGAAGGAAGTAGGGTTGTGGGGGGAGTTGGGGTGGTGGGGAAAGGGGATGGGGAAGGGACAAAGAGAGGACATGGCTTGATGGTTAATGAGCGAATGGTGTGTAGATGGGGAGGGGGATACAGGAGTGACCAGGATTGGAGGCAACAGGTGAGCAAGAAGAGGAGACGATACCAAGCATTAGGGGGTCGTACATTGGCGAATGGGCTTCAGAAACGATGCAAGCAAGGGGATGGTAAGAAGGAGAGGTTAGTGGGAATGGGAAGGGATAGAAAGGAAGGGAGGTGGACAGATGGGAGGAGGGCTAGGAAGGGAACCTCCCACACGTGCAAGGCATGCCGCTCCACATGTGCCATCAGAAATTACAATTTGCATCTTTGGCAGCTCCTTCTCCCAACTCCCCCCACCCCTACCATCCAGGAGCTGCCACCCAAAATAATAGAAGAAAAAGAAGCAGAAGAGCACAGAGAAAAGAGAAATGCAGAGAAGAGCAGAAGATAAGAGAAAGAGAGATGCAGAATCAGAAGAGGAGAAAGACAAATTCGATTAGGCCCATAAACTTCGTGCTGCCTTCTAAATTATAATGATAGCAGTGCACAGCCCAGCACTGAACGTGTGCTGACTGCCTGTGCGCTCAGCAGGGGGGGCCGAGGTTCATGATGTTCTGTGTCTCTTAATGGTGAGCTGCCTTTGGCTGTCAAAAATGTTAAATCTGCTTCAGCACAAACTAAAATGGCTCAACAGGCCAGGGAAAGGGCACTCAGGGTCTCGGATGCAGTACTCGAGGCCTTTGTGCAGGGGGTGAACACTCGAAGAGAGGTCCTCTACCCACAGCGGGCCAGGAAGCCCTCCAGAAACACTGTAAGAAGGATGTGGGACCAGATCGCCGAGGTGGTCACTTCCAGCAGTGTCACCCCCAGGACATGGCTCCAGTTTAATGGCCTCATACCATTGGTCAAGGACAGTGAATGCATCTTCAAAAGTCGTCTCCTACCAACTGCACCACTAGCCTCACACATTGCTCGACACACCCATCACTCATCTACCAACAATCTCTACCAAACATGAGGCACTGCTCAAATTCCTAGCTTCACCTCACCCTCACACACTTATCACCGCTGCAAGCCTTACGTCCACATCTCACACCATGCAAACACTGTCAGCTATTCATTCATGACAGGCACATTACCCAAACACATTGCACCACACTCATTGACACACTTTCCTTTTGCTTGCAGGCCAAGGTGGCTCATAACAGGAGAGAGCAGCAATGAACCAATGGGGGATGGGCAAGGCTATATGTCCACACCCCCATGGAGGAGACAATGCTGCAGATAATTGGAACGGCCATCACTGAGACTGTGGCAAGCGGCACCGTTGAAAACTTTCAAGACGATGGTATGCTCATACTTAATCATCCGTCTCACATCAAAGTTCCCCCTCATCCCACAATCTCTTCTAACTTGCAAACACTGATCATGTAAGCATGCACATATTGCTTTCCCACCTCCCCTCACCACAACCCTACCCTTGTGCCTTTTTCCTTTCAGATACCCAAGACCCCCAAGCAGTCCAACCAGTGGTGGAAGAGGAGATTGTTGAAGAAGAAGAGACAGCGTCACTTGATCTGACACTCGAAGGCACCAGCTCATATACTGACACTGATTATAGAGGGTAGTATAGAGGCGGGATCTGCACGTAGTGACTTGCCAGGCACGAGTGGGCTGCAGCCAGGGCAGGGGGAAAGGGTAGCACAGGTGCCAGCTTCCCGGAGGACGAGGTCACACACGAGTTCTGCTGCACAGGTCTCAGATGAGGACTTCGATGGGGTGGCCTACAGAAGCTTGCTGATGGACATGCATAATGTACTGCTTGGTGCATTGGCAGGCCAGCCAGAAAGCCTGTTGTCATTGTCAAGGAGCATAGAGGAGTCCAGCACCAACTTTGCACAGGCCTTTGCGCAGAGCTTGGAGCTCATGATTTCCAGGATGGAAGTGATGGGCAACTTCATTAGCGCACTTGTGGACCCAACCAGGATGCAACATATGATGGGCAATTTCTCAGCTTTCATTGCAGCACAAGCATAAGTGACCCAATGTCTTAGTGTTTCTGTGGAAGCTCAGACTTGTGCCATCATGATTGGGTTTACCAGTGTTGAAAGGGGCTTGCAGGGTGTCACAGCAGTCCAGCAATCTGAACATTTTTTCTATGTAATACCCTTGTAATTACCTTCAGTAATTCCAATTTTATCACAGAATCATACAATAGTACAGCAAAGGAGGAGACCATTCTTCGAGTCTGCGCCAGCTCTTTCGAAGAGCAATCCAGTTAGTCCCATTCCCCCGCTCTTTCCCCATATCCCTGCAATTTTTTCTCCTTCAAGTATTTATCCAGTTCCCTTTTGAAGGCTACTATTGAATCTGCCTCCACCACAATATCAGGCAGTACATTCCAAATCCTAACCACTCATTGCATAAAAAAGGTTTTCCTCATCTTGCCTCTGGTTCTTTTGCTAGTCACCTTAATGATCACTCTAATAGGCATAATCATTCTGTTCGCAATTTGGGAAAGATGTTAAAAGAAGAAATTAGATGTAAATGGTAAAATCTAAAGGGGGAAAAATTGGGTCGCGACCCCTTTGAGGCGCTAACTTTGCCGGGGCGCTACTTTTAGCGCCCCAAAAATGTTAGCGCCCCCGCGCCATAAATTGAGTGGCCGTGCCCCAAGCAGGCGGAGCGCTACTGGAAGCGCTCCTCCTCCCTCTTGGGGCGCTACCATTCAATATCGCAGCGCTACTTGCAACAGCGCCATGTGCGTCGGCACGTAGCTCTGCGGTACTGCAGGTCTCCCTCCCCTGATTAAAGAGGAGGGGCCTAGCGCAGTGCGCACCGGGGTCCTGCTGGACTACCGGGGAGCGGGGTGCCGGGAAAAGAGCCTGGCACTCAAGAAGAGTGCCGGGCTGACTGATCGCGGCCGGCACCCCGCAGGAGGAGGTGAAAGGGGACAGGTGCTGGCAGGTGGCCCAAAAAAAATGGCCGCCCGGCACCTGCCCTTTTATTTGCGCCGCCTCGACCTCAAACACGATACCCTGACCCTGTCGGACATAACGTCCGGTGGTAGGTCAGGGGGCGCGAGTGAAGTTTGCAGCTGGGGCATGAGCGGGGCGCTGTGCATGACGATGATGTCATCGCCGGAGGCGCAGCGCCGTGGAGTGTTACCAGCTACCGCCGCCGCTAACCTCCCGCTGAATTTTGCGGGAGGTGTTAGCGGCGCCGCCGCCAGGCGCAAGGGGCTTTGCGCCCCGTTAACGCCCCTTTGGGGCGCAAAGCAACCCAATTTTTCCTCCAAAGTGTTTGTTTCATGTAGTTGCATGAGGATGCTTAATCATTTTTATTTTATGTTTGAACCCTTCATTTGTCCAATAGTTATAGATGCCATAATTAGATCATGGCATATAGAACAGACATTGGAACATTACTGTATCTGTACGATACAGTTTTAATAGTTTCTTCATACTATTAAGCCTTCTTAGCTCTCCTTTATGAGTGGAGAAGATATGGTAAGTTATGCTATCAATAAGATGTATCAAGTTACATTGAAACTAACACAGAATGGAGGACAATTAATTTTCTGTTTTGCTGCAAAAAATGTAAATTTAGGAGCAGTCTGTCAGATGATGCCTGACACTGTGGCTGTCTCGGTGATGGGGGATATATTATTATGGATAGAGAAAACATATCTTGGGAGAGTTTCAATTATTTAAGTATCCTACTCACTTTGTCAATATTAGCTCTGTTATCTTTGTGAAAGGTAAAATCTATATCATTATACTTTTTAATTTAAAAAGTGCTTAGTCGCCTTGGTTTCAATGTTTTCTCATCTCACCTGCAATGTTAGTATTTTCAGTTTTACATTGTTTTCACAGTTTTATGGATATCCACCCACATTTCAAGTTAACTAGATGCAAACTACTATACACTGAATATGAAAGCCTTTTTCAGTGGCTCCAAAGAATTAACCAATAAAAGAGGAAGATTTCCTTCTAGGTATAGTAAAATTCTAAACTCATTCTCATTAAATGCATTTGCAATTTCACTGTACCCAGCACAATGAGTGGCTTTTCCACAGGTATTACAAGTCAACATTTTTTTAGTCTGTTGTTATAATGTATAGTTCACCATGTTTAAGGAACTAGGTTTGTTGGTGCTAAAAAGCATGACAATATAATTAAATTATGACCACTTGTAGGTATGTAGTATGGGCCTCATCTTTTTCGGAATTCCAATACTCTCCATCCAGTCTCAGTGGAAGAATTTAAATATAAATCAAATCAAATAACTTAAGGAAGTGTTGGGGAGGGTGAAGAAATAAATGCTGTGGTTATTTCCTTGATGTTTTGTGAAGATGAGATCAGTTAAAATGAAAAATAGCACCAGAACTGTTACCAATAGCAACAGTGAACGTACAGAATATAAAAAACAGCAAATGCTGGAAATAAAAACAGAAAATGCTGGAAACACTCAGCAGGTCAGGCAGCAGAACTGACGAAAGGTCATCGACCTGAAACGTGAACTCTATTTCTCTCTCCACAGATGGTGCCTGACCTGTTGAGTATTTCCAGCATTTTCTGTTTACATTTCAGATTTCCAGCTTCCGCAGTATTTTGCTTTTGTATTCGAACTTACAGAGTATGTTGTTTTCTATCAACATGCAGTGCGAATAAATAAAGGATAACACATAAGTGTGTAACAAGGCAGTAACACGTCAAGCATTTCAGACATTATCAAATAACTGTAAGATCAAAGCTTGAATACTTTACTGGCATTATCTAAACCTGAAGAATGTATGTTGTTGAAGTAATTCCAGCCTGCGTTAGTCTGTACAATAGAAATAGTTAGGGGCTGCACCATCTGTCTTTCCATCTTTGGCAGACCGTGATAGATGGCAGTGACGGAGGGTTGAATTATGCCATTTGAACAAATCTACCCATGTGATTTGAACTGCAGTGGATGGGTTTTATTCATGGCATGTTACAACGGGAATAGCATATGTTGTATGTTATAATGCAATCTCACTTCAGTTTAAATCATATGGTACAAGAGCACTTCAGATCAAGTCACTTCAGCTCAAGTCACATGGTGCCATTGTAAAAGCCTGCCATCTGTCAATCCAGTCCTGCAATTTATTACTTCTTTGTATCGTGCCCCAACATACATGTCAGCCAACACAGCGCTGCATTTTGAGTCCACCTAGAATTTTCTCAAGCATGCTACTGAAGAATTCATCACAAAACAATCATGTATAAGCAGATTGCCCTACTTCTGTTAATCAAAGTTAATATTATTGAAAAAATGACAATATTGGATGGTGCTGAGGAACACAGAGTAATGGATTGTGGCCACATATGAGTGGGTATATTGTGAAAAGATGTAAATTAAGAAAATATAGCCTCTAATATAGTTCCTACAATTTATCTCTTTGCAATACTGGATACAAGGGACACCTATTAATCCCTGATGTCCAGTGTTGCCGTGGTAGCAGAGGGGGGCGGAGGGAGGTTCTTTCAATTCTTATTAGTGGCAAAGGCTATACAGTCTCTCACAGAGCAATGAATTGCAGAGGTCTGAGGAGGTAGGCAATTTTATTTTTAAATTAGCACGTTTTTCCAGTAGGTCAGAGGCTGCCGGCATCCCTGTGCTGAGGCAGGCCTCTAAGGCCTACTGCAGCAAACCTCCATCCTCACTCTGGACAGACAGACTGGCAGAGGCAGGCGATCTTGCCTACAACATGGCCAGAACATCATCCCGGGTCAGTGGTGCATCTTTGTGGTGAGTGGAAGTCCTGCCACACCAGAGATGGACACCAATTTGCAAATGCGTAAAATCTAGGCCTGAATTTTGAACCGTGACCTGAACTACAGAAGGTACAATTAGATTAAAGGTGGTGTTGCTCATGTTTAGACAGTATCTGAACAGATGCACACTCCATAAAATGCAGAGGTGGGTGGATGTTGAACACGCCAACAGCTGCAGCAGTTTCCTGATCTCAGATGAGATTTTCTTTAGCCTCTTCAAATCATGTTTTCATTTGAAGGCTGTTTTGTCTTAGCAGAACAAATATGTTAAATGGGATGATGCAAACCTTTCAGTATGTGAAAGCAGTCTATTATTGAGTGTAAACGTTCAGTGAGTAGGGACATAAAGAGCCCATATGACCAATGAAACATTTTATCCACTAATTTTGGTGGAAGAATTGCAAAGTGATTTTATTGTAAACTAGATGCTGATATAATTACAGGAGGAAACATCATGCATCATTCTGTCATTTTTATGGACACGAGGCCAAAAAGTAATACATAATGCTTTGTGTTTTACTAAATTATGTTTTAATTGACATATAACGCTATCAATTTTCAAACTGAAGAATGACTCATGCAGTCATGTTGGAGAGGATAATCTAACTTGGTCAGTTAACCTTCTCAGTTATTGTTTCCATATAAATAGCCTTGTCACTATTGGCATCTCAATAACTTTTCTCAGATTGGCCAGTGCATTGTAGGAATTAGGAAATAGAAAGTAAGAATCACTTCTTCACACATGGGAGGAAGGGAGACAAGTGAGTGCACCTTTCTATGTCCTACCAATGAATGGTAGAACATAGAAAGAAAGGGCTAGAAATTCGTTATAGCCAAGAAATGGGCACTGTTTAGACTAAAAAAGGTTAAGCTGCGTCATCTGAAAATCATCTAGGATTCACGCAAAATTCGTGCTCACTCCTCATTAAAATGGTTGTAGTCATGATTCTAGTCTAAAAACCCAAGCTCATTGGCGTTACACTGAAAAGCTGGACCAATATCTAATTGCAAGTCATGATTGCCACAGGCTTTTTTCACTACTTAAATGGTAGGTTCATTGATGCTGCAGCACCTCATTTTCAGGATTGTTGGGTGTACAGCTGCCCCAACAGCAAAGCAAACAACAGTCAGAAGACATCCATAGCAACAATGGCAGACCAGAGACAGAGGGAGAGAGCCCATCACGGGCTGCACTGTGGTCCCCAGGACCCACACACAGTGCAGGAAGAAATTTAACGACCTCACTCAGGTGGTCAGGGTGAGTGAAGGCTTCATCAAATGCAACATACTACCATCTGTATCACAAGCTTCAGACACTGCTCAATGCACCACACACCCAGCACTCACCCACCAACAATCCCTACCTATCAACACTCACACCCACATCTCATACTTTGCAGACAATGACAGCTATTTAACTATGGGAGGCACATCACCCAAACACATTGCTCCACACTCACTGACACACATCCTTTGCTCTTGAAGGCTAAGGTCGCTCACAATCGGCAGAAGCAGGAGCAGACAGACGGGAGCCAGGCCAGCATTGAAAAGCTGAGCCAAGTGGAGAGTCGAGTGCTGGAGATCATTGGGTGCCAGACCGTCGGCACCATGGCCATTGGCGACGTTGACCCCCTTGGGGACAACAACGGTATGTTCATTCCTAATCCTTCTTCTCACATCCCACTTTCCCCTCAGCCCACAATCTTTTCCCACTTTCAAGCTACTCATGCTGTATGCATGCATTTCTGGCTTCTTACCCCCTCCCCTCACCTTAACCCGACTCTTGTGCCTTTCTGCTTTCAGATAATCAACAAGCACCCGAGCAGCCTGTCCCCAAGGGCACCGCAGAGAGCGAGGGGGGAGAAGACACCGTGTCACTGCACCTCTCACTTGCAGGCACCAGCTCAGATGCTGACACTACGCGTTCTTTAGAGGCTAGTGTAGTAGCGGGATGTGCACAGGGTGAGGCACCGGGCATGAGTGGGCTGCAGCAAGGCAAGTGGGAAAGGATAGCTCGGGGGCCAGCTCCCCAGAGGGCGACGTTGCGCGCGAGTTCTGCTGCACAGGACTCAGGTGAGGACCTCAATGGGGAGGCCTTTAGAAGAAGTGTGATGGGCATGCACACGGATGGTACACTCCCAGAGACACCGTGGCGACCCAGATATAATAACGCACAAGATGATCGATGTTACAGCTTCCATTGCAGCACAGGCGGAAGCAACCCAACGTCTTACTGCTGCAGTGGAAGCTCAGACTGCTCTCATGCAATCTCAGCTTGAAGCTACCCAAGGTCTGACTGCTGCCATCATTGCTGGGTTTACCACCATCGATTGGGCCATCATGGTGTCACAGCAGGCCAGCAACTTATGCTCCAACAGATTGCTAGGAATGCTGAGGCCCTGCCCCGGGGGAGTGCCAGTGGGTCCTCCATTGCCCTTGTCACTGCCTATCAGCCAGCCAGCCTAGACTGCTGCCTCACATGCTGAAGTGGTGCAGTCTACAGTCTGACCTTCTAGGTCCACAGCTGGTTAAGGTCGTCCTGCAAGGCAATCTGCAGTCTACCGCACGGAAACTCAGCAGTCTTCCACCAGCCGTGCTGCAGCCATTGGGGGAGCACTGCATAGGAGCACGAGATCAGGAAAGGGCACACCAAAGACAGACACTAAGGGATTGCACAAGGGTGATTAGTTAACAGTATTCATGTAAATATGTGTGATATGATTATAGATAAGTTTATTAATTGTGTGTGGAAACTTTTGTGGTGTCTCTCATTTCAGCTTTGCGCCCAGGAGGACGCTGTGATATGGCGTGAGACAGGAATTGTATAATGGGGATGTGGTGAGCAACGGGAATCTGGGGTTTCATTTATGCGAATCGGAGTCTGATTAGCCGGCCATGGACAGCCCGTCCGGAATGCCGATTGTCTGCCTGCCTCCTCCCTCGCTCCTCTTCCTCCTCCTTCTTGTCCTCCTCCTCCTCGTCCGCCTCCTGAGGTGGTCCCGTAATCTCTGGTGGCAAGGGCTGCGCCCTCATATGGCCAAGTTGTGGAGCATGCAGCAGACCACCTCGAAATGGGACACGCACTCAGCCGAGTGCTGGAGGGCTCCTCCCGAGTGGTCAAGGTAGCGGAACCGTTGCTTCAGTCGGCCAATGGTTTGCTCGATGATTTTCCTGGTGGCAGCATGGCTCTTATCATATGAGTGCTGGGCAGGAGTGTTGGGGTTGCAAAGGAAAGTCACGAGCCAGGTGGAGACCAGATAGCACACCAATCTGGCACAGGATGAAGGCATCGTGGCTGCTGCCAGGATAGCTGGCATTGACATTGAGGATTTGCTGTGTGTGGTCACACACCATCCACACATTAAGTGAATGGTCGCTTTTGCGGTTACGGAGGAGCTCAGGATTCTAGTTTAGCAGCAGCGCTACTGGCAACACGAAAATGGCGTGCACCGCTGGAGCCGCCATCAGCTGGCGGTAGAGTGCCGACCGACGTTTTAGCACCATCTTGTGTGGCGCTAAACGCACAAATTTTGCCCCCCAAAGACTTGCATTTATATAGCGCCTTTCATAACATCAGGACATTCCAAAACGCTTTACAGCCAATGAAGTGTAGTCACTGTTGTAATGTAGGTTAAATCCTGTGAATTTTCTCTTGCTGAGTTACTGATCTCAGCCGCAATACTGTGGGGATGTGTAAATTGGAACCCACCATCTACTAGTAAATTGGAGAAAGTGTTATCCTAGGGCTGTTTGCTGGTTTCAAAGCATGCCATCTATAAAAAGTAAAGCTTGGCTGCCAGTAGGCTGAACAGTTGAAGTGCTGTCACTCCTATCTGTAGTAGCAATTTCACTGACTTTGGTATTTATGGTCCTAACCAGCCTTTGATACCTGCACTAGCTGTTAAGATTGATCTCAGAACAAATGGCTTCAGTGGCATCTGATCCCATACTGGCCTTCACCATCTACACCACACTCTCGAGGTTGAAAGTGTTGGACCATAGCATATTTTTGCAACTTTCTCAACACTTTTAGTTGTTGTAGTCCTCCCCTAGTGTCTGTTGAATGTAATTTCTTCCTTTCTGCTCTTCTTGACATCCTTAATCATTTTTTGGACATTCAGTCAAGTCCTTCATTCAGCATCATTTAGCCTGCCTTGTCAAATCTAGTTAAAGCCTACTTCTGCCTTTTTGTTTTCTGTATCATTACTTCACAATTTTCTGATCAGCACATTCTAATTACCACTTGACAATTGGATGAGAGTCAAGAGAATAATTTCCTGCTTGTTAAGCTATTAAACTATGGCTGAGTTCTGATTAGCTGGTGTAACTTCCCCATCCCAGAGTCCCATTGTCTCTGATTCAAAAATTACACATTCCCACATAAATGGCAGTTGAGTGTATTGTCAGAAAATGACTACATAAAGACCTCAATGCCCAAGATCCTGAACAAATAACTCAAGTTTATGCTAAATGCTATTTCATCACAATAATCATTCTCTGCGTGATTTTTCCACATTCCTCCGTGCTCTGAGGATGGTGAGTGATGCTGTGGCACAGGTCACAGGTGGTGGCATCCCCAGTGATGATTTTTTATGTATGAATCTGGACAGTGAGCAGACTATTCAACTGTGGAGAGCATCACTGCCAGTGCAATACTGTCCTCACCCATTATTCATACAAACATGCTTTCCAGCTTAGCCTTGCCAGTGATGCCCACATTCCAGGAATGAATTTTTTTTAAAGCTGGGGAGTGTGGGGTTATGGATAGCAATCAGGAATAAGAACTTGGGCTGCGTTTTTGATATATCAATTATAGGATCCTCACCACTGACCTAACTGATATGAGCTCAGCATAGATTGAGCCTGAGACTTCCTGGTCTCTATGGCTCAGTACCACATCATGAGCCATGATGAAACTTTTGAGCCATCAGGAGAGGCCTGACACAGACTTTTTGAATGTTACTGAGCTTTAATCTTCCTCACTCAATCATACACAGAGAAGATGATTGAAATTGTGTACTTTTTTTAGTATAAAAAGCTAATTTTATGAGTACTGTCTCCTGGCATTTAACTTTCCTGCCAGGAAAGGATAGAGAATTTGAGCACGCTCCTTCCATGACTCTGGATAGAGGGAGGGAACTGAGTGGGTCCCTGATACGAGCTCCAGGTGAATGATATGCCTCAACGGGACCATAAATTTATAAAATTACTCCCCTAAGTGCAATTAATAGTGAACGGGAAATGCTGAAGTTATTATATGTTAGTTACTTCTAGATGATCGGATTAATGATGCTATCGAGATAAAATACACAATATAAAGTAAATGCATTGCTTTAAATTCATGTAGAAATAATGCTTCATTACTTACCGGAGAATGAAATCTGTACTAAAATACAGCTGCAAATAGTCATTCAAGGAGCAGAATCCTGCCGGAAAAATGGCAGCATATTAATGACGCATGCCGTTATTAATGTGCAAATTGGCCAACAAGTTCAGGGGATTAAGAGACATGCCATGAATTGTGAATCGTCAGAACTTGCTGGTCGATTTACGCCACTCCACCGTTTGCTTCACTCAAAAGGCATCTCGCCCCTAGCCTCCTCATTATTTTTAAGAGCTTGCTAGATTTTCACATTAATTGCCCATTAAACTCATCGCAGAAAGTTCGGACTAGTGATTAAGAGCATAAGTAACTTTATAACGACATGATAATTGTTAATGCAATACCAATCAACCTCTCTGGACTAGAAAGGGAACAATTTAAGCTGTTCAATCTCATTCCTGCATGTAGTCAATTGATATTAGCGATTTTTAAAATGCCAAATTTAAAAAGGTTAATTTTTTTCTTACTTTTCCTTTCTGTCTCTTTTTTCTTTCTCTTAATCCAATCTTTCTTTCCCTCTCTTTATTTCTCTTTTTGTACTTGATTTGGCTCTAATTCACCCTCCTTCTCCATCGTTCCTGTTTCTTTCTCAATCTTGAATCGAATTGCTTAAGGAGATACTGTTGGTCCTGCTGTTCATTCCAACTTCATATGAAAATAACATACTTTATAATAATTTAGCTTAATTAATTTTGAAAATGTGTTCGATTTACCAAGAAGCTCTGACTAGTGCCGGGTGACAACGCTGCCTGTTTATCCCCATTATTTCTTTGCTTCCCCCCCACAGCCCCCATTGACCAATGGCCTGAAGTGTACTTCCTCCAACCTTTTTCATGAATCATACACTGAAGATGACGACAAATCTCTCAAATAAGACAGGGGCACTATTCTCTATTAAAGTTAATTAATTAAAAAGGGAAACAAAAATGAATGCATTAATATAAAGCTCATGGAAGGTTTTAAATTGGTTTATTTGCAGTTTATTTCAGTGTGTTGATGGATAATGAAGAGGTCCATTTATGGAAGGATGCATATGTATATATTTATGTCTTGAGATGTGTGGATTTGAGTGCTGAGAGTAAAATTATGCCTCAGGTAGTTACATATCTGCACTGTCCAATGCTGTGCCAATGTAGCATTGATGCAAATGACTTTCTGTAACCTCTGGTTATTTAATGTCCTAGAAATAAATTTAAATTTTAAAGTTTATCGTTTTCCATACCGACTGCAGCTTTTGACACATTAGACCCCCTATAACCCCACCTCATTGTCTCAGTTGTATCTTGCTATGTCTTTGATGTGGTGCCTTCCTGGCTGACCTGATTGTTTATCTGCCGAGGTGTGACAAAAGGCAGTCAGGAGGATTAAATGTAGTCGTCTGTCATTGTAAGTTACACATGCATTGTTCTCTATCTATATATGCTTTGTCGATTTTGTATTCCTTTACTTCACCTGACGAAGGAGCAGCCGCTCCGAAAGCTTGTGATTTCAAATAAAACTGTTGGACTATAACCTGGTGTTGTGCGACTTCTCGCTTTTGTCTAGAAATAAATGTTATGGAGACTTACCCTTTCTTTACCTTTGTCTTCACAGACAGAGATCAAAGGGTTTTCCAACACATTGAGTTTGAGGTGCTTTTCCCAATTACCTAGATGAGCTAACACATTGCTTATTGTTCATTGTCTAGGGGAACCAATTAGCATATTAACCATTTTTTATCCAGGGGCTTTTTTTCAACCTTATGAGAATACGCTTTTGCTTAAGAAAAACTAATGCTAAATGTAACTCATCTTTTAAAATCTTTCTGTTAAAAATGGTCAGAACATTCTAAAACATGACAATGATATTCCTTTGAATTCAAATTATTGTCGCCTCATTGAGAAGCAAATAAATTGACAACTGTACTCAGACTATTGCTGACATGCTGTAAGAACTATTGCCCCTCAGTATTTTTCTTTTTGCTTATAGATGCAAATCTGTCTTGGAAATATGGTACATACTAGTGCTGCTCTGAGGTCTGTTGCCTGTTTCACTGAAGTGTTTGTGATTTGTGAGCTTGGTGACAGCAAGCTTTGTGCACTATAAGTTTCATTCTTTAAAACATTTTAGATCACCTCCTGTCAGTTTAACTATCTCTCTTAGAATCAGCTTGTAAAGCTATGAAGCAATAAAACAAAGGATAACTCAAAGGAGATAGTTTATTTCTTATACGACTGATATATTAGTATTGCAAACTCACATTGGCTTTGCCATTCAGTTGGACTCAGAGCATTAGGCGTGTGCTTGAGCATTTTGTTCACCATCTTCACTGATATGATGCATTGTCTACAGTCTCGAAAGTACATTGTGAATATTATCATACAATTGTTTAACATATTCATCTGAAGTTCTTTCATAAGAAATAGAAGCAGGAGTAGGCCATACGCCCCCTTGAGCCTGATATTCATCTGTTATTTTAATGGATATATCAGCCTATTTATTTTGAAAGGGTTAATGCCTCCATTAAAAGAGCAGATGAAGGAATTTCGTACAAATACATTAAACATTGATATTCCTTTGAATTTACGAGGTTATTTGCACAACATAGCCTGGGCCACATATGGAAGCTCACTTTCTCATCACTTTTCTCTGCACTTCTGCCAAATCAAACAATGCTCTGGAGCTGCTTCCTTTCCACATGGTGCAACAGCAAACATTTCTCACAAAGGTGTTCTATTGATATGGTGCCTGATTTCCTCCAAGACAGCTTTGACAAAATACATGTAGTACGCATGGCAAAGAGTTGCCAACTCTTGTTCATTAGAAGTAATCGTCATTAATTTTGATTGTGAGGGACAATGTTCCTCTGCCCTGCTCCCAAGTAGCGCCCAACAATGGGTGCAATGCAGAGGAAAAATGAACGCTAATCCTTTTTTCCTGTCAAGCACCTGGATATCACTGCACCCAAATGTCCTCTACAGCTTTTTAGCTCTGTACACGTGCCTGTGTCTGAAGTGGGGATAGCAATGTAAATTAAATCAAATTGCTGTCAGATGGCTCTGCACACAGATTTCCTCTAGTTTCCTCTAATAGCATCGATCAAGGGCAAGTTGCCCCCGTAAAAGTCTAGTGCTTCTCCTTTGGGAGCTGCCAGCTTGGTGTTATCTGTCTTAAAGTCACAGGAAAGTATTATCAAGAAAAGTCTTTGGGCTAAGCCTTTGGGGGGCACTAACGGGGCCCAAATGACTTCTTGCCCAGGCGCAGCGCCGCTAACGACTCCCGCTAAATTCAGCGGGAGTATAGCGGCGGCGGTAACCGGTAGCACCCCGCTTTGCTGCGCAGTTAACCTGCCAGTTAAACCATCACCCTCCTGTTCCTGCAGTATTCATACCAATGCTCAATTTCCCTGTTCTTCCACCTACTGTTTAAACCACACTGCTGCCCAGTTACCAGCTCTGTAAAGGCAGTCTGTAGCAATAAATATTGACTTGCGGGTTTCACGTCTCCAAGTTGTGCAGCGGGTGTGATGAGCGCCCACATGATGTGATCTCAACTCTATATAAAGGGACAATGTAGAAATGTAAACTGGAGTAGCTGGGATGCACGGAGAGCAAGGGCAGCATCCAGATTTAATGATGCTTCCCTGGAATTACTGCTGGGTGCAGTCAGGAGCAGGAGGGACACACTTTTCCCCAGCAATGGGCGGCTCTCAGTAAGAAGGCATGGTTGGAGGTGGCTGAGGAGGTGAGCAGCAAGAGCATTGTTCCCCGGTCTTGGACGCTGTGCAGGAAGCAGTTTAATGAAAAGTAAGTACATTTGCTGATTCACCTATATCCTGTGGATTAAACCCTGACGCCACCACCCCTCCCCCCTCACTCTGCCTTGCCAAGCATTCTCCATCACATCACTCCTCACACCCACTCAACTCTCAGCACCACCCAGCCTTCACTTTCTATGCACTTCATCATTTCACCATTTATCAATCCACCAATCCTCACGAAATGTGATGATTCTGTCTCATAGTCATCGTCACTGAATGCACTGCATTCATTGGGTGGATACCTGACCTTTGGTCACTCACAGGTCTGTTTTTTGGCCCCTTGTAGGAGAAGGGAGCACAAAACGTAAGGGAGAAGGAGAGGACTGGAGGTGTGCCACAAATAGTCCAGTCAACAGATGCATAGGAGGAGGCCCTGGAGACAAGTGGCACATCTGCATCCCTCTCAATTGGGTATGGAGAGACTGGGAACTCGTAGATGGCTGGCAACAGAATTACAAATATCTCTGACACACACATGCTGACTTAAGTTCATCAATGACTGATCTATGAGAAGACTGAGTATGGTGATTGTCAAGATCGTGACTTTGCCACAACTAATTCATACCCTTTCTATTGTCTTCCAGGACCTTCACACACACAGCAAGTGTAACTGGACATTCACGAGGACGATTCCTCAGAGGACCTCATTCCTTCTGAGGGTGCACCGACACAGGACGTACAGCCATACACCAGCGCAAATACTCACATTTCAGTGGGTCCACTTAGACAGTCAGTTGGCTTTTCACCTGGTGATTCACACATCACAAGTGAGCACGAGCAGACACTGGTGACAGGGACAGCTGTGGAGAGTCTGCGTCAGGGGCCGCAATCCTCTCCAAGCTCTGCTCAGCTAGACACAGATGCTAAACCCCGGAGGCTATCATTGAGAAGGAGAATGCTAGAGCTGTATCAGCAACTTAGCCAGGTACTGACAGATGTGCCACGTACTCTCTCCACAATAGTGGAGAGGATGGAGGAGTCCATCTCCAACAGTAATGGATTGGTGGCACAGGGATTTGTGAGAATGCCTGCCATGGAGTGTGTGGCCACCTCCATGGAGCTTCAAGCATGGCTCTCAAATAAGTCTATGACAGACATGACCACAGTCGCGCAGGAGATATCTGCCGCCTTAAACAGGATGACAGATACCTTATCTGCGGCCTTACAGCGCATCACTGATCTTCACCAATCTGGTCTGCAGCAGAGTGGTAGGCATGATGTGGCAATGGCCTAACAGAGGGGTGATGGCTAAAGGGGGACATGGAAGTGGCAACTCCATTCAAAGTGCTCCCACTTCTCACCCGTTGCCCACCTCCCCCCCTCCCTGTCCAGCCAGTACCCAACATGTTGCCTTGTCTCTTGATGGCCGAGTCTGTTCCTGAACAGGTGCAGCTGGAACTGTCTTTGACAGGGCCCTCAGGTGCTCCAACACCCAGAGGTCGTAGGCCAAAAGCATCTCAGTAACCAGAGCAAGGATCTAGGCAGCTTGCTTCTACCTCTGCTGAAGCCACACACAATTCACCCCGTAGAAGCAGTAGGAAGTGTAAGAGAAAGCTATTGGAATTCACCAAGGGTATGCACATGGGTGTTTGACAGAATGTTATGTTGCTAAGTTTCCTTTTCTTACAACAACACATAAAATTATTGCTTACAAACATACGAACAATGACAGACAAGTAAAGACCCTGTGGTCCATCCAGCCTGTCCCACACCTTGTGTATCACAATACATACACTCCACCCTACGCAAAACCATGTGATCTCCTGAGAGAGGCAAAAAAACAGATTAAAAAACGCAGGCCAATTTGGGGAATCAAATCTGGGAAATTCCTCTCCGACCCATCTAGGCGATCAAAACTAGTCTAGGAGGTCACTCTGGCCCTGAATTCCCTGCAGTACCTACCTTCTGTAAGAGGTGATCTCCGCCCCAGCCAGACACAGGCCCAGCTCTCGCTTGAAGAATCACTTCCATCACTTCCATGTCTTGCCCATCATTGCATCCTGAGTGTCAACCTGCCCTTTCACTTGTTTCGCAAGGAATGTCAATACATGACGGGACCCATTTGGGGGGATGTGCAATGGGTGGATGAGTGGTTGAAGGACTGTTTAGTGCAAAGTGCAGGGTGAGGAGGAGTTGGTCCTGGTGGTGGGAGTGGGCTGGAGGATTTCACTTGTGATGTTTTCCTCTATGAGTCACCACTAGCTGAACCTCTGAGCCGGTAGGGCATCCTTGGCATCCTGTGCAGCAAAGTACACGGCTGGTCTGACGATGGGTGCCGCATTTTCATCCTCCTCTTCCACCTCCTCCTCCTTCTCTATGTTCTCCTCAAACGAAGATGAGTAATGAGTGCCTTCAGCCTCCTCCACCTACAATCCCCTCTGCAGCGCAATGCTGTGCAGGACACAGCACACCACTATTATTCTGGACACCCTCTCTGACGAGTACTGAAGGGCACCTCCGGAACTTGCAGTGGTGGTGGTAGGCACCTGAAGAGCATCGTCAGCATGTTGACGGCTTGCTCTATGACACACCTGGTGATCATATGGCTCTCATTTTAGCACTCCTGCACCTCATTGGTGAGGTTCCTCACACGTGTAATGAGCCATGTTTGAAGGGAGTATCCCTTGTCTCCTATGAGCCAGCCTTTAAGTCTCATTCCTGGAGCAATAAGTTCTGGAATGTTAGATTGCCGCAGTATGAATGCATCATGACAGCTCCCAGGGAATCTGGCTCACACCTGCATGAACCTCTTCTTGTGGTTGCACACCAGCTGTACGTTGATGGAAGAATATCCCTTGCAGTTGATAAAAACTCCTGGTTGCTGTGGTGGTGCTCGGATTGCCACCTGTGTGCAATCGATGGCACCCTGTACCTGTGGGAAGCCAGCCAGAGAGGTAAGTGCAAGTGCCCGCCCATTCTGGCTATTGTCATCACAGAGGAAGTTTACATAACCCCAGGCCCTGGTAAACAATCTATCCATCAACTGCCTAATGCATTTATGTGCAGCAGACTGCGAGACCCTCGAGATGTCTCCGGTAGAAGCCTGGAAGGAACCAGAGGCTAAAGAATTGAGGGCAGTGGTGCCCTTCGCAGCCACTGGTAATGTGTGGACACCAGGTCCAGCAGGGAGCAGGTCTTCTTCTAGGAAGCTGCAGATGGCTGCCACCACCTGACTCCGTAACTCCCAACTGGACACTGCAAGTACAAGAGAACTCTGACAACCGTGACATTAGTGGGTTGTTTAGCATAAACCATCCTGATATGAATTCTGTTGATGCAATGTCCAGAGTACCAAATATTTTTATTAATCTAATGCTATCAGCTCAAGTTTACTTCAGTTTTGGCAAAAGGTTACATGCAGTGAAAGGGTACAACTGGTACACATTACGATAGCTTGTGGTCCACTCGTGCACATTTCTGTATTGTCTATTTTTTAGAAAATTTCAGAAAGCTCTGCAAGCAATTATTTTATCTTTTTTTTAGCAAAAGGTCATGCATTTGAAATGGACACAAATGGAGTCCCAAAAGTATATTCTAATTAAATCTTGTACTCCAGAGAAAAAATGGTTTGGCACTGCTTTTGTGGAGACAAACAAATGAGCATAAACCACCGCTATCAACTCAAGACTATAAAATATAATCTGCAATCCCATGATAAATAAAGGCATTTTAATACATTTTCATGAATGCTTTTATTTTTCTATATCCTTTGAAAATATTAATAATGCCATATTAGTATGCGTGAGACGAGACAATTGCTTTTCATACAATGCAATATCCCATGTTGGTTTTTCTTTTGTTATTTTTGATGAATATGCATTGATAACCCAGTGGCCCAATTATCTTATGGAAATGTCAGTACTGTGGAAATTGTATGGCAGTCAAAAAGGAAAAACAGATTCCCTGCAATATTAACCAAAGCAGCAAGAGTAAACAGACCTGAAGCAGCAACAACAGCAACTTGTATTTATATCGCACCTTTAATGCAGTAAAACGTCCCAAGGCGCTTCACAGAAGCATTATCAAACAAAATTTGACATCAAGCCCAAAAAGAGTGGTGCAAGTGGTTATGAAAATAGAGGGAAAGAGAAAATAAAAGGGTATTAAGGACATGGTGCTACTCAAATCTACAAAAGAAGCAGACATAAAGAGTTAATTATAAGCTTTGGGGGTGATTTTCGCTGAATACTTTAGGTGCTAAAGAGCCATCGAGGCGGCCAAGGTGGGGTCTTAAGCTGAAATGCCAGTTTAGCCTGTGTTTAGCGCAAGACGCCATCTTGATAAAGAAGTTGAAGCCAGCGCTAGGAATGGCCACCTGGAGGCTTGTTGAACAGCTGATTGCCACTTAAAATGTCTGCTAGTGCTCTTTATAGAGGCTGCCTAGCATTTTGGTGGCTAACACTTCAACTAACACCCTCGCCGAACAGTGACCAGCTGTTTGGGCATAACAAGGGGCTGGATTTTGTCAATGGGGACGTGATGGAGGCGGGACTCCCACTTTTTGGGTTGTAGTCCCGCCTCCATCGATTTGTGGCCAACCCACGCTACTTTCCCTTGATTGACCTTGTTAAGCTCGCCCAGCGGCCTCAGCAGGCCAATTAAGGGACACCTGGATACTGGTGACATCAGCGATTGACATTTCATCTGTCAAGAGCTTTTGACAGATGAAATATCAGCGTTTGACAGCTCTGTGAAGCTGTCAAACACTGACAATCTGTCTTCTAACTTGAGTCCTTCTACTCAGACTCAGTTAGAGAGCTCTCCAGACCAGAAAGCAGAGGCTGCAGCTTTTGACAGCTCAGCGGCCATTCTGCTTTCTGTGCCGGTGAGCTGAGGGACTCCCGAGAACTGAAGGGAGGAAGCCTGGAGGAGAAAGTAAAGGTAAGTAAAACTTATTAAAACACTTTACACACACCAAACACACTTACCTCTGCACTCATGCACTCATCACTCATCTGTACACTGGACATCTCGACCCCTCCAATCCCTGCAGACCGACGGTCCGCCTCGCTAACTTGGCGTGGTTTGGAGCTGTCGGGCAGCCCACACTTCAGGGCTAAAAATAGGGATTAGCCAAAAAACTGCCTGTTAACTATCTGTTAACAGGCAGTTAATTGGCACTAATCCCCTTCCCGCCTCGGGGAGGCGGCTCCCAGCACAGGTCGGGTACCCGCCTCCTGGGACATTGGCATGGAGGCGGGTTGGGGGCGGGATGGGTACGTGCCTCCCGAATCTGCAATTTTCTCACCACTCCCGCCTCCAAACCCGCCTCCATGGGGCTTGGAAAATCGAGCCCAAGGTGTTGATTTGGATTTCAAGTGCTACTTAAAGGGATACTCACCATTCCATGTTCACTGCTGCTGAAGCTATGAAGAGGACCTCTGAAAGACATCGGCAGACTTTCTGGGACACTTTGCCAAGACTTCACCAACACTCTATCAACATTTATTCTGCAAATTCTCTGAGGACTTCACCTAAAAAGAGCGAGTGCTGTGCTACTGCTCCTTATTGGACACCTTATAGGAGTCACCAGGAGAAAGGGAGTTCTTGGTCATCGGTATCTTGCTAGGGGTCCCCCTTGGTCTGCAGAAGGAATGGGAGGAGGACATGAGGCCAGGCAGAGCAGCACCAGTTGCTGCAGGAGAGAGGGACAGGAGGGCGAGGAGGGTGATGTGGTGTCCTTCCCCCCCCATGGGTACAGGACATCCCTCCTCCTCTGGACCTTCTCCACCAGGACCTCCAGTGCCGCATCCGAGAACCTGTGCGCCCTCTCCCTCGGTCCCTGAACCATCCTCCAACATGCCGCTGTGAGCCAGACAGAGCACTCCACACCTTCAGTGGAAGTGGGTGCGAGGAGCCCACATATACTGAGCCACGGAAATTGCGTCTATTCAGCATTTGAGTGCTAAACCTGCAGGTGTGTGTTTAGCGCCTCCAAACAAGTACGAATTAGCAATTAGGACCAAAACTGTGTGTGAAATCCAGACTTTCAAACAGGCATGTCTTATTAGCACTGCACCCATTTAGCGCCTGTTTTCACCCTTTAGCCAAAACAACCCCCTAACGCCTAGAAATTCGTCTCAGGCGGTGGTGCAAAACAGCTGGTATCGGATCGGTCAGCCGTTGCAATGGAACTGAATATCAGGTGCTGCGTATAACGGGTGGCCGATCCGATACCACCCGTTTTGCACCACCACCGGAGGCGAATTTCTAGGCCTCACTCTTTTAACATCTGTTATTGGGCAGCAAATCGGATTGCCCTGAAAACTGGTGCAGGGATCGCCATGCGGGATCAACCCATGCCCATTTAAAGTGATGCAGGTAGCAGGCCAACTTCGTGGTGTCTGCTAATTAGAATGATTGTGGTGCGCAGCCCAACGTTGAACGGCTGCAAGTTCATGCGAGGCTAGCACCAATTAAAGCTAGCCTGCACTTCTTAAAGGCAGCCTGTACCTCTTAAATGGGAAGTGCATTTTGGCTGCAGCAGGTGATTCAACTGCTTGGGGAACAGTGTGTAAGCAGGAAGCAGAAGTACTGATGGCACAACAGCGGGGAGAGCATGCTCCAAGGTTCTCGGATGCAGCATTGGAGGCCTTGATGCAGGAGGTGGACAAGAGGAGAGATGTCCTATATCTGAAGGGGGCTAGGAGGCCCTCCAGGCAAAATCGGAAAAGGCAATGGGAGCAGATATCCATCGTGTAGCCCCAAGGACCTGGATGCAGTGCCGCAAGAAGTTTAATGACCTCACACGACTGGTCAAGGTCAATGAATTCATCTTCAAATGCTATATCCTTACAATTGAACCACTAGGCTCACACACTGCTCAATTTACCAACCCCGCTTTACTCACCTACCAACAATCTCTATCAATCACGACTCCTAACTAACATTCATAGCTTCACCTCACCCTCACACACTTAGCAATGCTGCAAGCCCATACCCACATCTTACAGCTTGCACACACTGCCATGACAGGCACATCACCCAAACAGATTGTATGAAACTCACTGATACACTTCCCTCTTTCTTGCAGGAGAAGGTGGCGCATAACAGGAGGCATCAGGGGCTACCCGAAGGGGCACAATCATGACTAGGTAACCTTACCCCGATGGAGGAGATGGTGCTGGCCATTCTTGAGAGGGATATTACTGAGTTCATGGCCAGCGATGGGGCTGAATCAATTGAATATGATGGTAACCACATACCTAATTTTCTTTCTCACATCCCACTTACCCCTTATCCCACAATCACTTCTGATTTACAAACTGCAGATGGTGTAAGCATGCACCTCTTGCTTCCCCCCGCTCCCCTCACCACAACCTTAGCCATATGCCTTTCTCCTTTTAGATAGACAGGAACTACACCCGACCAGGCACTGGTGGAGGAGCAGGAAATACAAGAGGAAGAAGGCAGTGATGCAGAAGACAAAACACTGTCACTCGATTTCACACTCCCAGCCACCAGATCAGATATTGACACTCTGCGTACTTTAGAGGATAGGTTAGACATGGGATCTGCACGTGGTGAGACACCGGACATGAGTGCCCTCCAGCCAGGTCAGGGAGAAAGGGTAGCGCAGATGCCAGCTCCCCGGAGGGCGAGGTCGCACACGAGTTCTGCTGCACAGGACTCAGATGGGGACATCGATGGGGCGGCGTACAGAAAAAAGCTGATGGGTATGCACAATCAAATGCTTGGTGCATTGGCAGGCCTGCCAGAAAGCCTGAATGCAATGTCAAGGAGCATGGAGGAGTCCGGCATCAACCTTGCACAGGGCTTTTCACAGAGCTTGGAGCCCATCCTTTCCAGCATGGAAAGGGTGGGCAGATCCATTAATACACTTGTGGACCCAACCATGATGTAACGTCTCATGGTCGATCTCTCAACTTCCATTGCAGCACAAGTAGAAGCCACCCAACATCTGAGTGCTGCAATGGAAGCTGAGATTGAAGTCACGCAAGGTCAGACTGCTGCCACAAAAGCACAAACTGCTGCCATCATGGCTGGGTTTATCAATGTTGAAAGGGGCTTGCAGCGTGTCACAGAATTCCAGCATTCTGTCCTCCAGCAGATTACTAGGATTACTGAGGCAGTGGCAGTGGCTCCGTGGAGGACGAACCTGCTGTCCTCTCTCAGGATGACAGCATTTGTCATCCCACCACTGTCACTCCACCAGTGCCCTTGCTGTTGCCTGTTAGCCAGCCAGCCCAGACTGCTGCCGCCCATGCCAAGGTGGTGCAGTCCAAACTTGAGGGTGTGGCAAACAGTGATGATGATATCAATTGACTGTAACAGGACATAGAAAGGTTAGCAGAATGGGCGGACAAGTGGCACATGGAATTTAATACAGAGAAGTGTGAGGTGATGCATTTTGACAGAAGGAACAAGGAGAGTCAATATACACTTAATGGCACAGTTTTAAAGAGTGTGCAAGGACAGAGGGAGTTAATGTGCATAGGTCCCTGAAGGTGGCGGGACATATTGAGAGTGTGGTTAGCAAAGCATATGGGATCTTGGGCTTCATAAATAGAGGTATTGAGTACAAAAGTAGAGAAGTTATGCTGAACCTTTATAAAGCTCTGGTTAGGCTACAACTGGAGTATTGCGTCCAGTTCTGGTCACCACACTTTAGGAAGGATGTGAAGGCACTTGAGAGGGTGCAGAGGAGATTTACCAGAATGGTTCCGGGAATGGGGGATCTTAGCTACAAGGACAGGTTGGAGAAGCTGGATTTGTTTTTATTCGAGCAAAGGAGGTTGCGGGGTGATTTGATAGAGGTGTACAAGATTATGACGGGTTTGGATAGGCTAGACGGGGAAAAGCTGTTCCCACTAGTTCATGGTACAAGGACTAGGGGACATAGATTTAATGTTTTGGGCAAGAGATACAGGGGGGATGTGAGGAAAAACTTTTTTACGCAGCGAGTGGTGAGGACCTGGAACTCGCTGACGGAAGTGGTGGAAGCGGAGGCACTCAATGTTTTCAAGGGGAGACTGGATAGGCACTTGAAGGAAATAAACTTGCAGGGCTACGGGGATAGAGCGGGGGAACGGGACTGACTGGATTGCTCCACAGAGAGCCGGCACGGACTTGATGGGCCGAATGGCCTCCTTCTGTGCCGTTATGACTCTATGACTCTATAACTTGAACAAGTTCCCACATTGACTCTTATGTCCACAGTATAAGCCTCATCCATAAAAAAAGGAATGCTGGCAGTTGGACTGTTGAAATTGGCTTCTTAATGGGAAAAGGTAGATTTATCATGGAGAAAATATTTTGCTTTTTTTTATGTTTTATGTAACGTTTGCTGCAATTTTCTCCATACATTAGTTGTTTCTGCATTAGTCGGACATCTTCTATATCAGGCAGGCAATCGGCTCCTCCAGATTACGGCCCAGGCAGTGAAGACAATTTACCTCAGCCAGTGTGTGTGACAGAAGCCAATACGAATAAGTCAAGTGTGAAATGTGTTGAACTGAGAAACAGCACATTTCTTTCCCATTTTCTGTAATAACACTAGCAAAGGCATTACAGGAAGTTTGACTTGCTGGAGGGAAGCATATCTCACACGTCTTGTGCTAAAATGTTAAACATAACATGCAGGGTTTTGCACTTATATTCGAGTCGTAATTTTGTAAGTCAGGCAAAAATGGGGTTACGATGGGCCATGACATGAGCTCACCTGTGTTGGCAGCTCAGAGGGCGGACTCTGACGGATTTTGTGACAGGGGTCACTCCCCCTAATTTGAAAAGGCTACTAACACACAAAAAGTTTGCTAATGAGTCAGCTTGTGAAGTAAATCAGCGTGCCACACTGATTTGACACAAGACCTACTATTTTGGACATCATCGCATGACTGCATGCCCTCTCCAGAGCACGCACAGCTGAACATGCGTTCAGCTGCATGAGGGACCTCTCATCAGCGGATTTAAAGGGATCATCAACAACTTGCAGGTAACTTGCTTTTTGATTTCAACTGGCTCTGTGTAAGTTTGTGGAAGTGTTTGGAGCTTTCTAGAGTTATTTAAAGTTGGTGAGGTGACAGGGAGTGCTGCTGCAAGTGGAGAAGGCCTTGCTTCTGAATTCAAGGGTTCTGGTCAGACCACTTGCTTCCAGTCATGGGGGCTCTACTTGCAGTCCCCCTCGTGCTGGAGCATGCAGGGAGATGGAGCAGAGGCAGCATAGAAGAGGACAAGCTGCTCGCAGAGAGAGGAGGAGGCTCTGTTTCACCAAGGAGGTGGTCACAGAACTCTGCCACCTCTTGGAACCAGGCTGCAGCCTCCGAGCAGGGCGACGATGGCACTGCCAGTGGCCTTCAAGGTCACTGCGGTCCTCAATTTTTTTGCCACCGGATCCTTCCAGTCCGGAGCAGACAACATAGCTAACATCTCCCAGTTCACCATCCATCGCTGCATCCGGGAGGTCACAGAGGCTCTCTACTCCAGGAGAAGGGACTTCATTGTCTTCTCTCTGAACAGAGAGAAGCAGGAGGAGTGTGCATGTGGCTTTGACAGGATATTGGGCTTCCCCATGGTGCAGGACGCCACCGACTGCACACACGTGGCTTTGCAGGTGCTGCGTATCAATCCTGAGATGTACTGCAACTGCAAAGGCAACCACTCACTTAATGTGCAGTTGGTGTGCGACCACACCCAGGACATCATGGTGGTGGATTCCCGATATCCTGGCAGCCGTCATGATGCCTTCATCCTGCGCCAGTCCAGTGTGCCAGCAATCTTCTCGCCACCATCTCGAACCCCAGGTGGCTGCTTGGAGACAATGGCTATCCGCTGTACTCCTGACTGATGTCTCCCCTCTGCAACTCCACCACTTGTGGCCAGCAGTCATATAATGAGAGCCTTGCTGCCATGCGGAACCTCATCGAGCAGGCCATCGGGGGGCTAAAGCAATGCTTCCGCTGCCTTGTCTACTCGGGAGGAGCCCGCCAGTACTTGCCGGAGCGAGTGTCCACTTCGTGGGGCTCTGTTGAACCTCCACAACTTGGTCATCATGAGGGCGCAGTCCTTGCCACCACAGGTTCCGCGACCACCTCAGGAGGAGGAGGAGGAGGCGGAAGAGGAGGAGGAGGATAAGGTAGAGGAGGAGGAGGAGGAGGAGGAGGAGGATAAGGTAGAGGAGGAGGAGGAGGAGGAGGAGGAGGGGAGGAGGATAAGGTAGAGGAGGAGGAGGAGGAGGAGGGGAGGAGGGGAGGAGGCAGGCAGCAGATCCCTGCGCCAGACGGGCTGTCCATGAACACCTCATCAGACTCCCGTTCCCCTGAATGAAACTATTGCTCAACACTTCCCAAACTTACGGTCTCTCTTTCACGGAACATCGCAGCATCCTCACACAAACCTGAACTGAGAGCCTCCACACAAAAACATTCCAAACATCATTTATAAATGAATCAATCCAGTATTACATAACAAAGTCAACTAATTACACTTGTGCATTCCCTTAGCGTCTATCTTTTGTGTTCCTTTGCCTATTCTAGTGCTCCTACGCAGTGCCACCCCAGCGGTTGCAGCATGGCTGGTGGAACGCTGCTGACTTTCCATGGGGGACACTGCAGATGGCCTTGCAGGACGACCTCGAGCAGCCCTGGGCCTAGAAGGCCCGACTGTAGGCTGCATCACCTCGGCATGGGTGGCAGCAGTCTGGGCTGCCTGGCTGACAGGCAGCAGCAAGGGCACTAGTGGAGTGGCAGTGGTGGGAGTACAAATGCTGTCATCCTGAGAAGGACAGCAAGTTCGTGCTCCACGGAGCCACTTCCACCTCCCCCATGGCAGCGCCTCAGCATTCCTAGCCATCTGTTGGGGCACAGATTGCTGGACTGCTGTGAGAACCTGCAAGCTCCTTTCCACAGTTGGTGGGTTATGGCATTTGAAGATGTATTCACTCACTTTGACCACTCGTGTGAGGTCATTGAACTTCTTGCGGTACTGGTTCCAGGTCCTGGGGGCAACACAGGTGGCACCAACAGCTTGAGCTATCTCCTCCCACTGCCTTCTGGCGTTCTGTCTGGAAGGCCTTCTGGCCCCCTACGGATAGAGGAACTGTCTTCTTCTGTGTACCCCCAGGACCAAGGCCTCCAGTGCTGCATCTGAGAAGCGCCTTGACCTTTCTCTTCCCTGTTGCGACATGCCTGCATCCAGAGTGACAATGAGGGGCTTCTGCAACAAAGCACCTCCATTTTAAGAAGTGCAGAGAGCCTAGGCAGTATTTTATTGACCAGCAGACTGCACCCAATATTGGACCCCTCTTGAGCGCTGAGCCAACCAGCAGCGCGTTTCATGCTGAGCTCAGCGCTCCAATCATTATAATGAGCAGGCAGCATGAATTTTGCGTGCTGCCTGCACCACTTTGAACGGGCACGGGCAGATCGCGCGCCACGATCCCCACGCTCGTGTTCGGGCCCTATCCAATTTCATCCCCGATGTGTTCCTCACCACTCACACATTTACTGTGAACCCATCAAATATGATAGAAACTCCCACGCCCTATGGTATTGTACACTACCACTACCAGTTTTACTCCCACACTGTCGCTGTGCTAAAGCTGCTCAGCAATTTCTTGCAGTTGAAGGTGCTGGTCAAGAAACAACAAACAGGTGCTCAGATTCCCAACCCGTGGCAACCTCTGCTGCTAGGGGTTTTCTCAGTGGGGTTAATAGCCGTGAATGTAAAAGTTAACTAACTCTTGTCTCCTAAAAGCTGTTGCCCATATGTGTTTCTTCACCTTCCAGATATTCAGGCATCGTTTACTGCCACATAATGAACACGCCAGGAATGCTTCCTAGATAATGGCTGTCGACATTTCATCAAAATCAGGTCTTTAGGGGTAGAAATTAGGTCGCGCCCCATTTGGGGCGCAAATATCGTCCGGACGCAAATATTAGCGCCTGGCGCTAATTATCGGCACTGACGGGAAACTTCACTTTTACCGCCCCGGGAGGTGAGTGGAGCGCTAAAGCAGGCGCTGCACACCTCTCTTAAGGCGCAAAGGCCGAGCAGTGAGGCGCTAACTCGGAGCGTTGGCGAAGCTCATGTAATGTCAGTCAGCAATGGAACACACACACAATGGCACGGGCCAGTTCTTAAAGGGGATGGTTAATCTTGCTTTCCATCCACATCCTGTTCATTGCTGCCTTGAATCTCGGCCTGGAGAGACTTGCACATCAAATGTGCTGGAAAGAACAATGGAGAGCACCAGGCAAAGAGCTCAGAGTGCAGCTCCCACGGTCTCTGCTAAATCGATACAAGGAATGGCAAATCAAAATGAACCTGCAAAGTGCTGCTCAGTACCCAAAACTCCTTCACACAACGTTGAATCTCTCCAGAAGTCTCTCCCTCTCTCCCTCAGAATGCGTAGTTCAAAAATGCCACCAACAATAAAAGACAGGAAGAGGCCCCCTTTAAATAGCGCCCCCCCCAGCCCCACAGCGATTGATAGCGTTCCAGTCTTCTGGTCGTTGGAAGCGCCAGGCGGTAAGGCAGGGGGCGCCACTCAATTTCCGCTACGGGGCGCCCCAAGGGCGTTGCACCATGGAATGACGTCACAATCTGCGCGCGCAGGTGGTCGCAGCGGTAAGTTTTAGCGCCGCCGCACAATCTCAAGTTAAGTTCTCGAGCGGCGCAAACATCGCTGCGCCCGGGCGTTAGCGGCTTTGCGCCCCATTAGCGCCCTCTTAAGGCGCTAACGGGTGGCGCAACCAAGTGAATTTTTACCCCTTAGTGTTTAAAGTCACTTGTTGTGAGCAGGTGCTGTGTAGTTTTTGAACTATTTCAGTGCTTGTTTACAGTTTAGCTGCATAACTACTTTGTTATTGAGCTGTTTCGCCTGAAACTAATTTAATGTCATCTTCTTAAAGCTGCACTCCATTTACTAACTCTGCCTGTTTCCTCGGGATAATTCATTGTGAGCTGTTTGTATGGGTTTCTCTCTTACTAGCAAGAAGAGTATCAGAGAAGGCATGCCAAACAGATGTGCTTATCCCTTAGATATTCATTTAGGACCCATCCTCACACTGCTGCCTGTGTCTACAAGGTTATGTTATTGATAATAAGAACATGTGCAAAGACAGCTGCAGTTCCCGAAGGAGACTGTTACAGAACTGTACAAACTTCTGCAGTTAGACATTGGATCAACTATTAGGACAGGAACAGCTCTGTCAGTGACTGTGCCGGTAAAGCTGCATTGAATCTCTATGCAACAGGCTCCATCCAAGCAACTATGGGAGATCTATTTCATATCTTCTGACCTTCAGTGCATACTTGCATCATGTGCTGAAGAAACCCCAGGAAATCCTATAGGTAAGACACCATGGGAGACAAATGCCTAACGTAATGAGCCTGAACGTATTTTCTTCTGCCTTGCACCTAGAACACTAATTCCCTAGACACAGAGCAAAGGAAAATCTGCCCTCAATTCTCACCAATTACTGTTATTTGCTTCATATGATGGGTATCTCTCCTAGCATCCATCTGTATTAGCAGGAGGAGTAGGTAGACTTTTAAGCCAAATGATAGGGCATCTGAGACCCATTGCCTGCAATTCCTGTGGGAGCTCCAGGACGCTTCATGTGTCCTGGATAACTATGTGTACAGGAAGTGGCTCCAGGAAGTGGTCACCCCGCAGCTATAGAGAGTTCAGGAAGCTAGTACAAAAGCAAAATACTGAGGATGCTGGAAATCTGAAATAAAAACAGAAAATGCTGGAAATACTCAGCAGGTCAGGCAGCATCTGTGGAGAGAGAAAACAGAGTTAATGTTTCAGGTCGATGACTGTTCGTCAGAACTGGAAAAAGCTGGAGATCGAACAGGTTTTTAAGCAAGTGCAGGAGCAGGGAAAGGGGGGAGGGGAGGAAAGAACAAAAGGGAAGGTCTGGGATAGGATGGAAGGCAGGAGAGATTAAGAGACATTAAGAGATGGTGCAAGGCAAAAGGAGATGGTAATGAGACAAGTTAAGAAACAAAAGATGGCTCTAGATGAAGTGTAAATGGCGATGGCAGAATGAAAGACAGCTGCCATGTGGGAGAGAGAAAAAATAAAATAAATGGAAAAGAGACAAACAGAAATCCTGTTGGAGAGAAGAGCAGAACTTCTTCAAGGTGGGCATTCTTAGAAGAGAAGTGGCAGTGAATTAAACACTAATACAAAAGCAAAATACTGCGGATGCTGGAAATCTGAAATAAAAACAGAAAATGCTGGAAATACTCAGCAGGTCAGGCAGCATCTGTAGTAAGATAGTAAGTGGGTGGCCATCCGGCAGGGTAGGAAGAGGCAGGCAGTGCAGGAATCCTGCGGGAGCGTGGCACTCTCTAAACGGTTCTCTGTGCTGAATACCAGTGAGGGTGATGGCACCTCAGGGAGTACTGACCAGAGCAGTGGTTCTCAAACTTTTATGGTTGAAGGACCCCTTTACAAATGGGTTTGTAATCACGGACCCCCCCACCCCCATCTAAATTATTATTGCCCCCTTGTATTGATACTGTACCAGGATCTTCTGACAATGAATTGCAATATAGCTATGGTGACATTTACAAAACGGGAATCCCTCAAGTGTGTATGTACAAAATGATAGTGATTTTAAAGCATTGATATTTTTAAATTACAAATGCATTGGTTATTGAGTGTATTCAAGTGCTGCCCAGATTATGATGTCAGATTCGCTCCTTGGTCAGCCCTTGACTGTGGACAGACAGATCTAATGTAATGTATGTCCGACTTATGGGGCCTGTTCTTTCTGGCCCTATCCCGGTGCTGCTGCAGCCAGCTGGTAGTCAGGGCGGGATCTTTGTTTGCAGACGGTCGGTTCCTCTCTGAACAGCGGGCCCTGCGCTTTCCCGCCTCCGACTCCTGTTGCTGGCGGTGGCACTGCGGCCGCTGCTGGCCCGCAGTCTTTGCCCCCCCTGACACCCTGCTTCCTTCCCCTCTTTTTTTTATTGAAGATTTTAATTAACCATAGATAGAGATGTCATCAGATACCTCGACAAAATGTTATTTCAGTAAACCAATGGATTGGATCCTAGCCACTCAGATGTAGCTTGTTGATAGATAATTCATTGCTAACCCGCACTTGCACTCATCGAGGTACATTCTGAGCACATGGGTTCTATATACTTTCAGTAATTGAAATAGTATCAAATATCCACACAAGGGGAAGACTGACAGAACTCTACAAACAAGTACTCGCCTGTAGAGTTACCTTCTCCTTTGTGGAACAGTGCAAGGGAGAAAGGCTTTTATCTAAAGATAATAAAGCTACATCCCATGAAATTAAAGCCAGGTAAGGAAAGACAAGAATATATATTTTTAAGCATTGCTGGCCATCTCAGTAGTAGTATGCTGTATGAGTGATCTTGAGTGTTTACTCGAGCTATGGGATGTGAAGATGGATTTGTAAGCCTCAGATTCCTCCCCAGTTTCTGTTAGAGATCGTTCAGTGAAGAAGAAGAAGAAACACTGTCACTCGATTTGACACTCCCAGCTATTCGCTCCTCAAGGTCAACCAGCAAGGCCATTTGCAGTGTCCCCCACTGAAAGTCAGCAGCCTTCCACCAGCCATGCTGCAGCCACTGGGGTGGAACTGCGTGACATCAGTAGGATAGGCAAAGGGACACAAGACATTCACTAAGAGAATGCATAAGGGTGATGAGTTGATTTCTTGATGTCATATTGGATGGATAGATGCATAAAGTTGGATTGGAAAGTTTGCTTTATGGTGGCTTTTATTTCATCATCGTGGCCAAGAGGACGCTGTGATGGTCAGTAACAGAGGGAAGGTAAGGTGTGGGACAAGTGTTGAAAGGGGAATTGAGATTGTGGTCACTGGGACCGCAGGCTATGATTCCATCCTGGATATCACGGCCAGAAAGGGGCGTCTGGGGTACATCTTTCTTCTGCTTCCTCCTCTTCTGTTTCTTCCTCTTCTGTTTCTTCCTGTTCCCTCTTTGAGTGGATGCTGTAATTCTGGAATGATAACATAAAATGATGGAAATATTCAGCAGGTCAGGCAGCATCTTGACCTGAGACGTGAACTCCGTTTCTCTCTCCACGGATGTTGCCTGACCTGCTGAGTATTTGCAGCATTTTCTGTCTTCTGAGAGGTCTTCCTTTGCCATCCGAGGCCTTGAAAGCATCCATCAGCACTCACTACACACTTTAAAAACTTTTAACATGTATTGCAGCAAGCCACTACTTCAATAAAATCAAAAAACCCAACCAAAAACTTAAATGCAAACTTACCTGAAAGATATGTGTGTCCCTTTAAGAGGTGCTGACAGTGCCTCTGTCAGTCTGCTTGCACACTGGGTTTACCTGGCATGGTAAGGACCCAGTACTGAACTCAGTGCTAGGGTCGAAGTTCGCCGTGGTGACGCTAAGTCGGCGTGCACATCACCACTCCGCCATTTTTCTTTGCAGATCGATACGACTTACCAGCAGCGCTACTGGGCCTAGGAAATTGGTGGCTGCTGCGGGACCCGCCACCAGCTGGTGAGAGAGCGGTGGCTGCTGCTTTCTCGACATTTGCCGCGCTAACAAGTGGCAATAAGGTAGGGAATTTCTCCCCCTTTGAGTACAAAAACAAGAAAGTTCTGCTAAACCTTTAAATAAACACTGGTTAGACCCCAGCTGGAGTATTGTGTTCAATTCTGGTCACCACACTTTAGGAAGGATGTCAAGGCCTTAGAGAGGGTAGAGGAGATTTACTAGAATGGTACCAAGGATGAAAGACTTCAGTTATGTGGAGAGACTGGAGAAACTGGGGTTGTTGCCCTTAGAGCAGAGAATGTTAAGGGGAAATTTGATAGAGCTGTTCAAAATCTTGAAGGATTTTAATAGAGAAAATAAGGAGAAACTGTTTCCAGTGGCAGAAGGGTCAGTAACCAGAGGACACTGATTTAAGATGATTGGCAAATGAACCAGAGGTGACATACGGAAACATATTTTGATACAATAGGTTGTTATGATCTGGAATGCACTGCCTGAAAGGGTGGAGGAAGCAGATTCAATAGCTTTCAAAAGGGAAATGGATAAATACTTAGAAAATAAAAATTTGCTGGGCTATGGGGAAAGAACAGGGGAGTGGGAATAAATGGATAGCTCTTTCAAAGAGCCGGCACAGGCACGATGGGTTGAATAGCCTCCTGCTGTGCTGTATCATTGTATGTCTCTACTGAAGAGAACTAACAGGATACATTCCTGTATCAGACACACGGAGGCGATTTTCCCCGGATACTTTAGGCGCTAAAGAGCTTCCAAGGTGGCCACGATACAGTCTTAAGCTGCAATGCAGGTTTAGTCTGCATTTAGTGCAAGACGCCATTTTGGTAAAGGAGTTGAAGCTTGCGCTAGGAATGGCCACCCGGAGGGTTGTTATGTGGGTTTATTGCTAATCAAATTACCTGCTAGCACTCATTAAAGAGGCAGCATGGCATTTTGCTGGCTAGCGGGTAACCTAACACCTTCTCCTAACAGCGACCAGCTGATTGGGAGTAAACAAGTCGTTGCTGAGGATTTTGAGCGTTACTTAAAGGTATATCACCTTTTACTGTTCACTTGCTGCTGGAGGTTTGAAGAGAACTTTTGAAACACATCGGGAGACTTCCTGGGACAGTTTGTCAAGACTTCATCAACATCAACTCTATCAACATTTCTTCTGGAAATTCTCTGAGGACTTCACCTAAAAAGAGCGAGTGCTGTGCTTCTCCACCTTATTGGACACCTTATAGGAATCAGCAGAAGAAAGGGAGTGCTTGATCATGGGCATCTTGTTAGGGGTCCCCCTTGGTCTGCAGGAGGAATGGGAGGAGGACATGAGGCCAGACAGGTCAGTTTCAGCTGCTGCAGGAGAGAGGGACAGGTGGGACAGGAGAGCGAGGCGGACTCCTTACCCCCTGCGGGTACAGGACATACCGCCTCCTCTGGAACTCCTCCACCAGGACTCCAGTGCCTCGCCAAGAAACTGCGCACCCTCTCCCTCGATCCCTGAGCCATCCTAAAACCTGCTGCTGTGAGCCAGCCAGCACACTCCACACCTTCAGTGGAAGTGAGTGCAAGGAGCCCACATATACTGAGCCACGAAAACTGCTGAGAACCAGCGCTTGAGTGCTAAACCTGCAGGTGTCTGTTTTAGCACATCCAGGCAAATTCAAATTATGGTAATCAGCAATTAGGCCCAAAATTCCATGCTAAAACCAGACTTTCAAACAGATGTGTCTTATTAGCAAAGCACTCAATTAGCACCTGTTTTCACCCTTTCACCAAAATGACCCCCAACAAGTTTTATTAACCTTTACAATGTGTTCTGCAAGTGTGTCACGTGGGCAAAACTTTCAACTTCAGCGAGTGTGTAAAACGAGCGGTAACAGATCAGCTTCCCATTGTACATTCAGCCTGATTTTCCTTTCCATTGACTTCTGCCCTTTTATCTTGGTTTCCCCTGAGTGTCAGTACATGATGTGTGTCTCTTACTCCCTTGTGGGAGGATGAAGTGAGGTGGCTGGCTGCTGGGCCTCTAGGGGGCGTAGGTGACCCGGTACCACCTTGTGCTGCTTCAGTAGATGGCCCTGCAACTACAGGCACTGCAAGCATTGATGCACTGGCTGCTGGTGGTTACAGATCTGGTGTCACTAGATAGCCGCCGAAAACCCGCACCCGTTGATTAAAATGCAGGCAGCACGCCAACATCATGCTGCCTGCTCATTAGCATGATTGCTGTTCATTGGCTGCACACATCAGCAGATGGCCCTAAATCATAACTTCCTAGCACCACTTAAAGCTAGCCTGCACCTCTTAAAGGGGAGGTGCATTGTGCCTGGAGTAGATGCTGGGAATCATGCAGGAAGTGAATCTGTCCTCAGAAATAGGGAGGAATGGCACAACATGGGAGACAGCGGGCTCCAAGGTTTTCAGATGCTGCAATGGAGGTCTTGTTGGAGGAGGTGAAAAGGAGGAGATGTCCTGTATCCGCAGGGGAGCAGGATGCCTTCCAGACACATGGTCAAAAGGCAGTGCGAGCAGATAGTCGTGGAGGTCAATACCAGGAGTCAAGCCCTGAAGACCTGGATGCAGTGCCGCAAGAAGTTCAATGAGCTCACACGAGTGGTCAAGGTTAGTGAATGCATCTTCAAATGCCACATCCCACCAACTGCACCACTAGCCTCGGCCACTGCTCAATTCACTACATCCCCATCACTCACCTTGCAACAATCTCTATCAATCAGGGCTCATACCTAACATTCATAGCTTCACCTTACCCTCACACACTTACCACTGCTGCAAGCCTCACACCCACATCTCGCAACTCGCACACACTGCCAGCTATTCAACCATGACAGCCACATCACCCAAACAGATTGCACGGCACTCACTGACACACTTCCCTCTCTCTTGCAGGACAAGGTGTCGCACAACTGGAGGCAGCAGGAGCTAACCAGAGGGGGACAGGAGCAGCTGCATGTCCTAACCTCCCATGGAGGAGATGGTGCTGGCCATTATTGGAATGACCATTGCTGAGGCCGTGGCCAGTGGCGGGGCTGAAACCATCAAAGATGATGGTATCCTCAAACCTAATCCTCCTTCTCACATCCCACTTCCCCTCATCCCACAATCTCTTCTGATTTACAAGCTGCAAATGGTGTAAGCATGCACCTCTTTCCTCTCCATCCCTCACCACAACCTTACCCGTGTGTCTTTTTCCTTTCAGATACCCAAGAGGTGCAATCTGGCCAGGCAGTGGAGGAAGAGCAAGAAGGTAGTGATGCTGAATTCACAGCACCGTCACTTGATTTCACACTCACAGCCACCAGCTCAGATACTGACACTGCACGTATCTTGGAGGATAGATTAGAGGCGGGATCTGCATGTGGTGAGACACTGGGCACGGGTGCACTGCAGCCAGGGTGGGGGCAAGAATAGCGCAGGTGCCAGCTCACCGGAGGGCGAGGTCGCACACGGGTTCCGCTGCAGAGGACTCAGGTAAGGATTTCAATGGGGCAGACTACAGAGGTACGCTGATGGGTATGCACAATGAAACGCTTGGTGCATTGGGAAGCCTGCCAGAAAGCCTGCGTTCAATGTCAAGGAGCTTGGAGGAGTCCAGCACCAACTTGGTACAGGGCTTTGTGCAGAGCTTGGAGCCCATCCTGTCCAGCATGGAAGTGGTGACCAACTCTGTTCGCATACTTGTGCACCCAACCATGATGTGGAGTCTGATGGCCGAATTTGTAACTTCCATTGCAGCACAAGCAGCAGCCACCCAAACTCTGAGTGGAAGCTCAGATTGCTGTCATGCAAGGTCAGCTTGCTGCCATGTATGCTGCCATCATGGCTCTGGATTACAGTGTTCAAAGGGGCTTGCAGGGTGTCACAGCAATCCAGCAATCTGTCCTCGAACAGAGTACTAGGATTGCTGAGGCACTGCCCCGGGGGACTGGCAGTGCCTCCTTGAAGCACGAAACTGCCGTCCTCTCTCAGGATGACAGCGTTCGTCTTCCCACCCCTGCCACTCCACCAGTGCCCTTGCTGTTGCCTGGAAGCCAGCCATCCCAGACTGCTTTCACCCATGCCAAGATGGTGCAGTCCGCAGCCTGGCCTTCTAGGCCCAGAGCTGCTCGAGATCGTCCTCCAAGGCTGTCTACAGTCTCGAAAATGAGAAGTCGCACAACACCAGGTTATAGTCCAACAGTTTTATTTGAAATCACAAGCTTTCGGAGCTTTCGTGGCCCCTTCGTCAGGTGAAGTGAAGAAATACAGAATCGACAAAGCATATATAGATAGAGAACAATGCATGTGTAACTTACAATGGCAGACGACTACATTTAATCATCCTGACTGTTTATCTGCCGAGGTGTGACAAAAGGCAATCAGGTCAGCCAGGAAGGCATCACATCAAAGACATAGCAAGATACAACTGAGACAATGAGGTGGAGTTACAGGGGGTCTAATGTGTCAAAAGCTGCAGTCGGTATGTAAAACGATAAACTTTAAAAAATTTTACTTTTTTACTGGGAATCACATCTGTGAACAAGCCAACGACGACTCGAGTCTGGATCACGTCATGTATCGTGACATAAACCCAAGATCCCAGTTGAGGCCGTCCTCATGAGTGCGGAACTTGGCTATCAGTTTCTGCTCGATGATTTTGCGTTGTCGTGTGTTTCTAAGGCCGCCTTGGAGAACGCTTACCCGCAGATCCGAGGCTGAATGTCCTTGACTGCTGAAGTGTTCCCCGACTGGGAGGTAACAATCCTGCCTGGTGATTGTTGCGCGGTGTCCATTCATACGTTGTCTCAGTGTCTGCATGGTCTCGCCGATGTACCATGCCGCGGTGCATTCTTTCTTGCAACGTATGAGGTAGACAACATTGGCCGAGTCACATGAGTATGTACCATGAACCTGGTGGGTAGTGTCCTCACGTGTGATGATGGTATCTGTGTTGATGATCTGGCATGTCTTGCAGAGGTTGCCGTGGCAGGGTTGTGTGGTGTCGTGGTCGCTGTTATCCTGAAAGCTGGGTAATTTGCTGCGAACGATGGTACTTCTGAGGTTAGACGGCTGTTTGAAGGCAAGTAGTGGATGCATGGGGATGGCCTTAGCGAGGTGTTCATTGTCATCGATGACATGTTGAAGGCTGTGAAGAACATGGCGTAGTTTCTCCGCTCCGGGGAAGTACTGGACGACGTAGGGTACCCTGTTGGTTGTGTCCCGTGTTTGCCTTCTGAGGAGGTCTATGCGATTTTTCGCTGTGGCCCGTTGGAACTGTCGATCGATGAGTCGAGCGTCATATCCCGTTCTTACGAGGGCGTTTTTCAGCGTCCGTAGGTGTCCATCGCGTTCCTCCTCGTCTGAGCAGATCCTGTGTATTCGCAGTCTCCTCCACTGAAAGTCAACAGCCTTCCACCAGCCATGCTGCAGTCACTGGGGCAGCACTGCGTAGGAGCACTAGGACAGGCAAAGTCATGAAGGGACTGCACAAGGGTGATTAGTTTTAGTTTGTATGCAATATGGCATGATTTTATTTATAAATTTGGTTTGGAATGTTCATTTTGTGTTGCCTTTTATTTCTGTATTTTGGCCAAGCGGACGCTGTGATGGTCAATGACAGAGGGAAGGCAAGGTGTGGGACTGTTGGTGAATGGGGAATTGGGGTTGCGGTTACTGGTATCGCACTCAAATTATTTATTCACGGACAGCCGAAAGGGGCTGTCTAGGTTGCCTCCATCTTCCCCTGCCTTCTCTTCCTCTTCTTCCTCATCCTTGTCCTCCTTCTCCTCCTCATGCTCCTTATCCTCAACAGCTCGCCGTAGAGCTGGTGGCAAGGGCTGTCACCTCATGATGGCGAGGCTCTGCAGCATGCAGCAGGCCACCACGAATCTTAACACCTGCTCTGCCGAGTACCGCAGGGCTCCTCCAGCGCAGTCCAGGCTGTGGAAGCGTTGTTTCAGCAATAGTCTGCTCTAGCAGATTTCGTGTGGTTGCATGGCTTTCATCGTATGCATGTTGTACGTGGGTTGTGCACTGGAGTCATGAGCCATGTCGTCAGTGGATAGCTCTAGTCGCCCAATAGCCACCCTATGGTTAGCCATGGTGGCTTAAATGCAGCTGGCACAGCAGACTGCCCCAGAATGAAGGCATCAAGACTGCTGCCAGGGTACCAGGCATTGACCTGCATGATTTGCTGCCTATGCTCACAAACCAGCTGAAAGTTGAGGGAGTGGAATCCCTTTCGGTTCCAGTATATGGCAGGGTTGACTTGCAGCAGCCGCAAAGTGATGTGCGTGCAGTTAATGGCACCCTGCACCATGGGAGAGCCAGCAATCCTTGCAAAGCTTGTGTGCTCCCTCCACCTGCTGGTCTCTGGCAAGAGACAGGGGGCTAGAAATTCATCTAATTACCACCACTCTGTGGCTCCATGAAATGGCGAAAAAATGGTGGCCACCACTCTTTCGCCAGCTTGTCGTGAGTCCCACAGCGGCCACCATTCTCCTCCCTCCCTTTGTGCTGCCGGAAACTGGCAGCACCCTGGGGAAAAAAATGGTGTGGTGACATCAGTCGGTGTGCAACGCCGACTTAACGTCACCACTCCGAACTTCGACTCTAGCACTGAATTCAGCACGGGGTCCTAAGCACGCCAGGTTAACTTGGACTGAAAGCAGGCTGACAGTGGTGATGTTAGTACCTCTTAAAGGACACACACATCATTCAGGTATGTTTGAATTTAAGGATTTGGACTGTTTTTTTTAAATTTTATTGAAGTAGTGGCTTGCTGCAATAGATGTTAAAAGTTTTTTAAGTGTGTAGGGAGTGCTGCTGGAGGGTTGCAAGGCCTCGGAAGGTAAAGGAATGCCTCTGAGAAGACAGAAAATGCTGCAAATACTCAACAGGTCAGGCAACATCCGTGGAGAGAGAAACAGAGTTCACGTCTCAGGTCAAGATGCTAACTGACCAGCTGAGTATTTCCAGCATTTTATGTTGTCATTTCAGATTTACAGAATGCGCTAGCAGAGGGAGAAGGAAGACACAGAAGAGGAGGAAGCAGAAGAGGAGGAAGCAGAAGAGGAGGAAGCAGAAGGAAGGATGCAACCCAGACAGCTCCTTTCTGGCCAGGATATCCGTGATGGAATCATCTGCCTGCGGTACCAGTGACCACAACCCCAATTCCCCTTTCAATATTTGTCCCACACCTTACCTTCCCTCTGTTACTGACCATCACAGCATCCTCTTGGCCACGATGCTGAAATAAAAGCCACCACAAAGCAAACTTTCCAATCCAACTTTATACATCCAACCATCCAACATGACATCAAGAAATTAACTTATCACCCTTATGTATTCTCTTAGTGACTGTCTTGTGCGTGCCTTTGCCTATCCTACTGATGTTATGCAGTGCTACCCCAGTGGCTGCAGCATGGCTGGTGGAAGGCTGCTGACTTTCAGTGGCGGACACTGCAAATGGCCTTACTGTTCGACCTTGAGGAGCTGGTGGCTGGGAGTGTGAAATCGAGTGACGGTGTTTCATCTTCTTCTTCTTCTTCTTCTTCTTCGCTCTCCTATCCCTCTTCTTGGTCAACCACTGGCTGGGCAGGCTGCATTTCTTGGGTGTGTGAAATGAGGAAGGCACAAGGGTGGATTCTGGTGATGGGAGGGCGGGAAAGCAAGAGTTGTACGCCAGAAGGAGGATAACGTATGAGGATACCAGCATTTCTATCCTTTCAGCCCCAGCACTGGCCAAGGACTCAGCCATGCCCCTGCCAAGAATGGCCAGCACCGTCTCCTCCAAGGGGGTGAGGTGAGGCTAGGAATGGAAGATGTGCCTCGTGACTGTTGCAGATTGTTGGTAAGTGAGTGATTGGGGTGGGGGTCATGCATTGAGCAGTGTGTGAGGCTAGTGGTGCAGTTGGTGGGAAACGGCTTTTGAAGATGCATTCACTGACCTTGACCAGTCTGAGGCCATGAAGCTTCTTTGGGCACTGGAGCCAGGTGGTGGGGGGTGACACTGCTGGCAGTGACGGCCTCGGTGATCTGATCCTACATCCTTCTTTCTGGAGGGCCTCCTGGCCCTTGTGGGTAGAGGACCTCTCTTGCAGTGTTGACCCCCTGCACAAAGCTGGAGTGCTGCGTGCGAGACCCTGAGTGCCCCTTCCCTGGCTTGCTGAGCCATTTGTGTTAGTGCTGAAGCACTTTTCCCATTTTTTTGAGGTTTGGAAGGGAGTTCAGCTTTAAGAGCTGAATAATCACATTTGGGACTTCTTTTTAATGTTAATTTTTTTTGAAAGGCTGTACGAGCTGACAACTGCATTTTTCACTGCATTTTAATTTGTATTAGTTCTGAGTGCATGGCCCCTTTAATTCATAGCCCTTTTAATTACCAGAATTCTTTGCAAGCTCCACAGCCTCGCTCCCAGAGTCTGTGCGAAGCTCGAACGCCACTTCAGGACGGGAACTTCGCCTCGGAGTTCTCCACTAACGCCACCAGGAGGGCGTTGCACGGAAGGTTAGCGTTGCACCACCAATCTCCAGCCCCCAGATGAATTTATTCCCCTTAACGTTGCGGCCATTTTCAGTGGCCATTAACTTCATGGCAAACATGAATTTCTAGACAAATGAAATGTATTTAGCTCTCTTTGAATAGAGACCCTTAGTGACCTCCCTTACGCAACAGTAGATTGCAAACTGTGAGATGTTGCAAATATCTCCAGCTCCAGCCTGGAAGGAGCCCAATGCAATAAAAGTTCATTGCCACGGTCACCATCACAGCCACTGGCAATGCGGTCCTTGTCCTGCACTGAGGTTGCAGTTGTGGCTGCAGCAGGTGACAGATTTCAGTGAGGACATCCTTACTGAAGTGCAGACGTCTCCCACATTGTTCCTCGCTGAGGTTCAGGTAGGAGAATTGCTCCCTGAACACCCTGTTCGGACATGGCCTCATATTGAGAGCCCTTCTCCACCTCCTCCTCCTCCCTATTCTAGCAGCTTGTCCTGCTCTGCGTGGCCTCTGCTCATTCTCCCAGTCATGCTGTGTTGCAAGGGGAATGCCTACTACTGCATCCATGTCTGGGAGCAACTGGTTTGTGCAGCAGCCTTGAGGTCAGCAAAATGTCCATCAGCACCTGCCACACCACTTCTTGTAGACATTTGCAACTTGAAAAAACTATGGAAAGCACCAAACACTTGTAGAATCGTAGCAACAGCCAGAAGAAATCAACCAGCAACTAACCTATAAGGAGTTGATGATCCCTTTAAATAGTACTGGTGGGGAGGGGGTCCTTTCTGCTGCTTAATGCGTGTGCGAGGTTAACAGAGGACATTGGCTGGAGCGTTAAACTCCAAAAATGCACCGCTGGCGTCAAATCAGCGCAGCACACTGATTGATGTCATGATCTGCCTGCTCTGCATACTTCCGCTAGATGTTAGCAGCATGCACGTTAATGCCCTCACCAAGGTGGCATCTGGTGTGAACCGTGAACTGCAGGCGCGAATTCAAATTGGACGGTATGACATGGTAGCCATTACTGAGACATGGCTGCAAGACGGTCAGGACTGCAAACTAAATATACCAGGTTATAAGGTCTACAGGAAAGATAGGGAAAATAGCAGAGGGGGAGGAGTAGCCTTAGTGATTGAGGATGAAATCACTTCAATGATAAGAGAGAATATAACGAGAGGTAAGCAGGCAGTGGAGACTTTATGGGTAGAATTAAAAAATAGTAAAGGATTTAAGACTGTAGTGGGAATTGTGTATAGGCCCCCTGGTAGCAGCTGTGAAGTGCTAGATTGTATAAATGCAGAGATTAGACAAGCGTGTAGTAAAGGCAGAATGGTTTTAATGGGGGATTTTAACTTTAATGTAGATTGGGATAAGTAGACTAGCACCTGTCAGAAAGGTAGTGAATTTCTTGAGTGTGTCTGGGATAGTTTTCTACAACAATATGTCCTAGAGGCAACAAGGGGGCATGCCATATTAGATTTAGTAATGAGTAATGAGCCAGATTTAGTTAACAGCCTAACTGCATGAACATTTATCCAATGGCGATCATAACATGATCGAGTTCAACATAGCGTTTGAAAGGGAGAAATGCGAAACAGCTACTAAGATTTTAGATTTGGGTAAGGCCGACTTCAATAGAATGAGACAAAGTGGTAAAATTTCAGTTGGTTAGCGCCTCCCATTAGCGCCAGCAGCTGGTGATAAAGGGCCACTGATGCAGTAGTGCTGGGGTGAGGTGAATCTAGTGACGCACGGCAAATCCAGTCCCCCCATTGCACCGCCGGTATGAGCTACTGCCGGGGACTTCAATGCCAGGCAGGTCGTGACATCAGTGAGTATGCAATGCTCACTGGGTGCCCGATCTGCAAAATTGATTTTCGCGACCTACCTTAGCACCTCGCCCAGACAGTGACAGGGAGAGCAGGCGCACAGCTGTAGGATGCCGGCTCCAGGGACGTTATTTAAAGGCATCAGCATTAATCACTTGCACCTGTCAGGGCAGGTTTATTTCAGTGGTTTCTTGCGAGTTTCAGCTAATGGATCACTTTGTATGAGTAATTTCAAGGTTTTTTTTTATCAGCAGTATTCTGGCAAATGTAAAGTGCCTACATTTATTGTTCAAAGATTCAACTGCTGCACTTGACAACATTAATGGGGGCCACCTCGTCCTCTAGAATCTACGGCGGAGGGAGCGTAGGCAGCCAGATATACGGGAACATGTGCGCATAGGGATGAGGAGGGACATCAGGGCTCTCACCAGGAGGCCTTACCCTCCGAGGGTGTTCTGACAGCACTTCTCCTACCTTCAATTAAGTGAGGAGCAGTGTATTAGATGGCTCCGCATCAGCAAGGTGGTGGCCACAGAACTCTGCCACCTCCTCCAAACAGACCTCCAGCCTCACACCAGGATGACTTAAACCCAGATCCCTTTTGCTCACCACATACCCATCATACCATCCCTGTGTCATGCCATATCACAGCGTCCTCCTGGGCACAAAGGTGAAATGAGAGAGACTACAAAATATTGCAAACTCCATTAATAAATTTATGTATAAACATATCACACATATCACATTAATTCTACTAACTAATGACCCTTGTGCCTGCCATAGTTGAATAGCTGTCATTGTGTGCAAGGCATGAGATGTGATTGTGAGTGTTGGTAGGTAGAGATTGTTGGTGGGTGAGTGCTGGGGGTCTGATGCTTTGGGCAGTGTGTGAAGCTTGTGGTACAGATGGTGGTATGTGGCATTTGTTGAAGCATTCAATCACCCTGACCACCCGACTGAGGTGGATCTGCCATGAGCACACCTGCTTCAGTCCTCTGGCTCCTTCTCCTTGTTGTGCTTCTCCTTGCTGAGGTAACTGCACAGCCAACAATGCTGAGAATGAGATGCTGCAGTATCAATGAACTCCCTTTAAGTACTGGGAAAAGCCTGTGGCAATGATGAGTTGAGATTAGACTGCACCAGATATTGGTCCACCCTTTGAGTGTAACGCCACTGAGCTAGGCCTTTAAGACCTGATTTAGTGCCCCAATCGTTTCTTTGAGCAGTGAGAATGAATTTTGCATTCAGTCAAAAACATTAGCGCCTGGCGTTAATTCTCAAACTTTTCTAAAGATACCGTCCATTCCTGGGCTATAATGAATTTCTAGCCCAAAGACTGTCCACAGTAAACTGGGCAAATCTGTTAATTGGTAAAACAACAGAAGATCAGTGGGAGATGTTCAAAAAAGAATTTAAGGTGATACAGAATCAGTTTATACCCCTGAGTGGCAAGAACACTACTTACCAAAAAAAAGCAGCCATGGTCGACTAAAGAGGACAAAGACAGCATAAAACTAAAAGAAAAAGCATAGAAAATGCAAAAACTAGCAAAGATCCTGGCGATGGGAAAGATACAATGAACAGCAAGGGGTCACAAAACAGATAGTAGGAGCTACAAAAAGGGAGTATGAAAAGAAACTTGCAAGGGATATCAAAATCAATACAAATAATTTTTACAGTTACATTAGAAAAAAGAGGGTAGTCTGGAGCAATGTTAGCCCCTTAAAAATTGAAAGTGGTGATATTGTCAATGATTATAAGGAAATGGCAGACATGTTGAATAATTACTTTGCGTCAGTATTTAGAGTAGAGGAAGAGGATAGCATGCCAGAAATCCCAAGGAAACTCATATTAAATCAGGGACAGGGACACAATAAAATTAACATAAGTAAAATAACAGAGATGAAGAAAATAATGGCACTAAAAAGCATTAAATCTCCAGGACCAGATGATTTCCATCCTAGGGTTTTAAAGGAAGTAGGGGAAAACATTGCAGATACTATAACTATAATCTTCCAAAGTTCTCTCGATTCAGGGGCCGTTCCTTTAGATTGGAAAATTGCGCATATCACTCCGCTATTTAAGAAAGGTGAGAGAGGGAAACCAGGGAATTATAGACCAGGTAGCCTAACATCTGTTGTCGGGAAATTGCTAGAGTCTATAATTAAGGATAGGGTGACTGAACACCTTGAAAATTTTCAGCTGATCTGAGAGAGCCAGCATGGATTTGTGAAAGGTAGGTCATGCCTGACAAACCTGATTGAATTTCTTGAGGAGGTGACTAAAGTAGTGGACAGGGGAATGTCAATGGATATTATTTATATGAACTTCCAGAAGGCATTTGATAAAGTCCCACATAAGAGACTGTTAACTAAGGTAGAAGCCCATGGAATTGAGGGCAAAATATTGACCTGGTGAGGAAATTGGCTGAGCGACAGGAGACAGGTAGTAGGGATAATGGGTAGGTACTCAAATTGGCAGGAGGTGACCAGTGGTGTCCCGCAGGAATCTGTGTTGGGGCCTCAACTATTCACAGTATTTATTAACGACTTAGATGATGGCATAGAAAGTCATTTATCCAAATTTGCCGATGACACAAAGCTAGGTGACATTGTAGGCAGTGTAGATGAAAGCATAAAATGACAAAGGGATATTGATAGATTAAGTGAATGGGCAAAATTGTGGCAAATGGATTTCAATGTAAACAAATGTGAGGTCATCTACTTTGGACCTAAAAAGGATAGAACATGGCACTTTCTAAATGGTTAAAGCTAAAAACAGTGGATGTCCAAAGAGACTTGGGGGGTCTAGGTACATAGATCATTAAAATGTCATGAACAGGTACAGAAAATAATTAAAAAGGATGATCGCCTTTATATCCAGAGGATGAGAAGACAAGGCAGTAGATGTTATGCTGCAGCTATTCAAAACCCTGGTTAGACCACACCTGGAGTACTGTGAGCAGTTCTGGGCACCACATCTTAGGAAGGATATATTGGCCTTGGAGGGAGTGCAGCGTAGGTTTACCAGAATGATACCCGGACTTCAAAGGTTAAGTTACGAGGAGAGATTACACAAATTAGGGTTGTATTTCCTAGAATTTAGAAGGTTAAGGGGTGGTCTGATCGAAGTTTTCAAGAAATTAAGGGGAACAGATAGAGAGAAACTATTTCCCCTGGTTGGGGATTCCAGGACTTGTAAGGTTTCCAAAATTTACAGATCCCCAAAACCTAAAGAAAAAGGACTTTGGAACTACCTCAGAGTGATAAAAAGGCATTTGGGCCTAACATAAGGAATATAAGACCAAAACCCAAGTTTTGGCATTTTAAAAACATATCTGGGCCTGTAAAGGGAGAATAGGCTGTGAAGGAAGTTGGCATCGACCTCTGTAAAAGCAGTTTGGGTATTGCAGTTAATTGCAATGTCTGGGGAACCGGGATGATCTCACTCAAAGCCCCAGCACGCATTAACATTTTGACAATAGACCCTAGGAGAAGACAGCCCCACCCAAAACATTAGGTCCCATCAAACCGATTACAAGGCCCATCAAGAAACATGCATAATACAGAGCACCCAGGACTAGGCTATAGATCAGCCTAGGAACACAAAACCCATCACCAGCAATCAGCCAAGAAGATCGACAGGATGCAAACCATCCCAAAAACCCATTTGACACTGACAGAGCAGTTACTGGTAGCAGGCCCGCCAAATTTAGACAATGAACTGAACAGATTTGGCGGGTAGATAAGGCCACTTCAACTTAGTATAATTGAAGGCCCACCAAGCACACACCAGAAGGAGAAGCAGAGAGAAGAGCTAGCAAGAAGAGGAGAGACCAAGAAGAAGGCCCGAGCTGGAAGCGAGTCGGCATCGCTCACCACTCAGACACACCTGAGTCCAGCTCACAAAGACACCACCTCGACGGACCTCCAACAACGGCCCCAACACAGCCACCCGGAGCATCAAGCAGCAACCAGTCACCGACGGCTCCACGAGGTCAACCGACACACCAACCAAGGCCTAAAGCCATCGCGGAAATCAAAGGCCTCACGAAACCAACAACCGTGCATTACCCCCAACTGACCGGGTAATCGCAGGCCACCGCGACCAACAAAGACCAACTCCAGGGAAGAAAACTCGAAGAATCGCAAAGTTTCCACACTACAAACTACTCCTGACTTACCCCTGGGTAAGATTTTCCCCAAAGACTCTAAGCCCTACTGCTCAACTAAAGAAATTGGGTACTCACCAGATAAATCCATAGCGACATCCTACCGCATCAGCGGACTCGCGAAGACTGACCAGAGACCCAGGTGAAGTCCTCTACCGCGTACGGGGTACGGCAGACACTAACCGCCATAAACAGCGAACCCCAAAACCGCGATTTAGCCCAACTGTCAAAGGATTGGTGAGCATTATCCCTGGTCCTTCAAAACCTAACTTAGCTAGTAAAGTGGGTTTGGGAGGGGTGAAGTATTGTTCTATTGTCATTTCCCTCGCTTGTACCGAAGTGTTCCCCACCTTTAGAGTGATAAGAGTGTTATTATTTGTGTCTTACCTTATAATAAAGATTGAATTTCTTTCATCAAACTCAATTGTCTGCTGTACCTTTTGTATCACAACCCCCAAATAAGTCCAAGGGAGTGGGAGCGATTCGAACCGCTCAGAAGTCAGAGGTAAAGCTGACACAAAAACACCACACCCTACACGGCTAGGGGGCAAAATCTAAAAGTTAGAGCCAGACCTTTCAGGAGTGAAATTAGGAAACACTTCAACACACAAAGGGTGGTAGAAGTTTGGAACTCTCTTCCGCAAATGGCAATTAATGCTAGATCAATTGTTAATTTTAAATCTGAGATTGATAGATTTTTATTAACGAAAGGTATTAAGGAATATGGGAGAAAGGTGGGTATATGGAGTTAGGTCGCAGATCAGCCGTGATCTCATTGAATGGCAGAACAGGCTAGAGGGGCTCAATGGCCTACTCCTACTCCTGTGTTCCTTTGTTCCTAAGTGCGTGCGCACATCAGACGCCATTTAGGTCCCTGAACAGCACCCGTAGAGCCCAAACAATGGGCGTTACCAAGCCCAATTTCACACCCGGTGAATCCAGACAAGACAAATAGATATAGACTGGCCCCCAAGGTCTATGGAGCTCCAGTCATAGCATTTTTCAAAGAAACCAATGGCTGAGCTCAGGGGACATTACTGCAGAGGTCACCCCTTCCTGGCATTCATGCACAGCTGCACAGATGCAGGTTGTGGATTCCTCTATCGATGGCCCCAAACTGTACAGGCCGCTCTGTACATCTTCAAGTGACTGCATGAAATGCTAACGGTGAGCTACTAAAATGTAAACAGGACCTGTGAGCTACTAATCCTTGGGCTCAGCAGCTACAGGGGCGTTTGAGCTAGGGGTGCTGCACACTTATTTAAAATGAGCTGACCTTGCAGTGGAGTGCTAGGGCATAGAGCACCTAGAGAGCAGTGGCCCACCCTGAGCCCCTGCCCAGACCACATAATGGGCTAGAAATTCATTATAGCCCAGGAATGGGCGGTGTCATTAGAAAAGCTGGAGAATTAGTGCCAGACGCTAATGCTTTACATTGCACGCAAAATTCATGCCCACTGCTCAAAGAAATGATTTTGGCGGGGGGGGGAAATTTCGGTACCTTAGCACCTCCCATTAGCGCCAGCAGATGGCGCTAACAGGGTGCTAGAGCATTATCGCTGGGGCGAGGCGAATCCAGTGCCGCACGCCAAATCCCACCCCCCTCCCCCCGCAGCGCCACCACAAACAGTTATCACCAGGAGCCTCAACGCTAGGTGAATCGTGACATCAGTGAATGTGCAATGCCCACTGACCGCCCGATCTGCAAAATTGATTGTCGCCACCTACCTAAGTACCTGGAGGAAACAGCGACAGGGAGAGCTGGTGTGAAGCACCAGGAAGCTGACTCCAGAGACGTTATTTAAAGGGATCATTAGTAATGATTAGCAGCTATAGGTTAGTGGAGTTGAAGGGATAATTACTAGTCCTAGCCCCTTTAGGGCTACCCCGGATCAGGCGTATTCCCCAGACGTTCACCTTCAACTAAAGTTAGAGATAACCGAATCCTAAAGATGCTTAATTAGGTCTAAAGGTCCAGACTATCTCTCCCTAAAGGAAAGGAACAACCTGAAGATGTTACCATCCTCCAGATAGCACTTTTAATAAGTTTAGCTAGACTGTAACCTTCCGGATATTATGAGCGTCCGGAAAACTCCCCCAGAATACTGCAACTCCTCACCAAAGAGTGTACAGAGATTGAGTTCGCGAGTTTGATACAGAAGTACTATTTGAGACAATTCTAAAAATATATAGATTTATTAAAGAACCGACATGTAATTTACAGTTGGTGATTTAATCGCAACATTAACAGTTCCAAATACAAAAAACTTACAATTCTATTATCAGAGATCCTTATTCTCAAATCTTAACTTTGCTAGTTTTACAGTTCTTAGTTTATTCCAGGATATCCACCAAAATCAAATACAAGTACCTCAATCCCCGAGATACAAAGAGTTGTAGACTTACAGAGCTTGCCTCTGAAGCTGAGAATTGCTTTGCCCCTTACAGCGAATCTATCGTCCCATTTGAAAGTTCAATTTTTATATCCTTTCTCAGTGGTATTTCCTTTGAAGTTTTCTGCTGATGTAAGCTAATTATCTCTAGTCATTTTTCTGTTGACCCCTGCTATTCTTTCAGTCAGTTCAGCTGGTAGCATTAAGAATTATGTCTCTACCTTTAGGTGTTCGAAGCTTATCATAAAAAACAATGTGACAGCTGGTGCCTCCCCCACTTGATGCCATTCCCACAATGGTATATGTTTCTTAATTTTCTGTGATTTTTTGATGTCATTTTTATGAAGGCATATGTTTCTTCTTCTTTTATGTGTTTATTTCCGAAGTGTTGGTTTAAGACACCTTAACAGGGTATACCATTATGTTCTTTCCAAGGCTTCAGACTATCAGGAACCTCCAACCTCCTGTTTCAACAAGGCTATTGATTCAGTGTCAACAACTTATCTTATCTCAATAGCCTGTATGCTGTTTACAGCTTTTCTATTGTTGAGGCTTTTAGATTTTCAAGCCCAGTTTGTCATGTTACAAAGGCCAGAATATTTCATAGAATGGTGTATTTTTCTGAATATGGCGTATTCCTTCACAGAGTTTCAGTGCTTTCTTGTCAGGTTCACATAGTGCAACTGTCATTCTGTGATTTCAAGGTTATTTAGTATCAGGAGTGTTGTGGCAACTAAAAAGTTGCAACATTTATTCTTAAAAAACTCCATCTGCTACAATTGGTTACATTAATGGGGGCTGTAATGGCAGTCGACCTCGCCCTCCAGGATCTACGTAGGAGGCAGTGAGAAATACTGGAACATGTGGCCAGAGGGAGGAGAAGGGCCATCAGTGCTCTCAACAGGAGGCCTTACCCTCTGAGGGTATTCCGAGAGCACTTCTCCTACCTCCAATTAAGCGAGGAGCAGTGTATTAGAAGGCTCCGCTTCACCAAGGAAGTGGTCACAGAACTCTGCCACCTCCTGCAATCATGATGATATGGAATGATGGGGATGTGGTGAGCAATTGGGATTTCGGGTTTAATTCATTCGAACTGCAGTCTGATAAGGTGATCATGGACCACCCTTCCGGAAGGCCGATTGAGTGGCTGCCTCCTCCCTCACTCCTGTTCCTCCTCCTCTTCATACTCCTCATCCTCCTCCTCATCTTCCTCTTCCTCCTCATCCTCCTCCTCCTCCTCCTTCCCTTGTGGCAAGGGCTGGGCCCTCATGATGGCCAAGTTGTGGAGAATGCAGCAGACCACCACTAAATGGGACACCCGCTCAGCCATGTACTGGAGGGCTCCTCCCGAGCATTCCAGGCAGCGGAACCATTGCTTCAGCAGGCCGATGGTCTGCTTGATGATGTTCCTGGTGGCAGCATGGCTCTAATTATATGAGTGCTGGGCAGGAATGTTGGGGTTGCAGAGGGGAGTCATGAGCCAAGTGTAGAGTGGGCAGCCCTTGTCTCTGAGCAGCCAGCCACGAGCTTGACATGGTGGCTGGAAGAGTGCTGGCACAGCAGTCTGGCACAGGATGAAGGCATCTTGGCTGCTGCCAGGATAGCAGGCAGTGACATTGAGGATTTGTTGTCTGTGGTCACACACCAACTACACATTAAGTGAGTGGTAGCCTTTGCAGTTACGGAAGATCTCAGGATTGTTATGCGTTGCTGGCAAAGCCACGTGGGTGCAGTCAATGGCGCCCTGCACCATGGGGGATCTTGCTATCCTGGCAAAGCTACATGCATGTTCATCCTGCTTTTCTCTGGTGATGGGGAAGGAAATGTAGTCCCTTCTCCTACTGTAGAGAGCCTCTGTGACCTCCTGGATGCAGCAATTGATGGCGAACTGTGAGATGTTAGCTATGTCCCCTGTTGCAGACTAGAAGGATCCGCTGGCAAAGAAATTGAAGGCAACGGTGACCTTGACTGCTAATGTGAGAGCCGCGATCGTCCTGATCTGAGGCTGGAGGTCTGGTTGCAGGAGGTGGCAGAGTTCTGTGACCACCTCCTTGGTTAAGCACAACCTTCTAATACACTGCTCCTCGCTTAATTGGAGGTAGGGAAAGAGCTGTCGGATATCCTCCGAGGGTAAGGCCTCCTGTTGAGAGCCCTGATGGCCATCCTCCTCCCTCTGGTCACATGTTCCAGTCTTTCTCGCTGCCTCCGCTCCCTCCGCCGTAGATCCTGGAGGGCGAGGTCGACTGCCAGTACAGCCCCCATTAATGTAACAAAGTGTAGCAGTTTGATTTTTTAAAGAATAAATGTAGCTACTTTTTAGTTGCCACAACTCACCTGATAGAAAATAACCTTGAAATTACTGAATGAAACTTTTGGACTATGTGAAACTGACATGAAACCACTGAAACTCCACTGACCTACAGCTGCAAGTCATTACTGATGATCTCTTTAAATAACATCCCTGGAGTCGGCTTCCTGGTGCTTCACTCCATCTCTCCCTGTCGCTGTTTACTCCAGGCGCTAAGGTAGGTGGCGATAATCAATTTCGCAGATCGGGCTTTCAGTGAGCGTTGCACACTCACTGACGTCATGATCCACCTGCCGTTGAGGCTCCCAGCGATAACTCTTGCTGGCGGCGCTATGGGGGGGTGGGCAGGATTTGGCGTGCGCTGCTGGATTTGCTTCACCCCGGCGCTAATGTTCTAGTGCCCCATTAGCGCCACCTGCTGGCGCTAACGGGAGGTGCTAAGGGAACAAATTCTTCCCCTGAAGTGTTTAACATCATGATACTGGAATTTACTCATATAACATTTGTATATTAGTGCAGATAGTGAGATAATGTACTTCTATCCTTTTAGCATGTCAAATTGCAGCAATGAGATCCTTACCCATGTAGTGCCTCAAACACTTTCAGATCTTAAAATATTAAGCCATTTTTAATGCAGAAATGAACTCATCACCCTTGTTCAGCCAGAACTGGTGTAGAACAAAACGATTAGCCTGAAGGTAAGAAAAAGCAATAAATGAATGCCACAATGAAAAGGTCACTGTCTTCAGACATCACTAATGCAGGTTAGAGTGAGTCAGTTTAATTAACAAGTACTTGCGTCCTTTGAATTGACAGGTTGTCAGCTCAGGCAGTGGGTTGAGAGAAAATTACAATAAACTTCGAAAGGATTGACACCTGCTGACTTAATTGGTAAAGCCTAAAAAGCAACCTCCTGACATAGCATGGCAAATTAGAACAAGGAGGTTTTAGATATCAATAGGACAGCCTTCTGCTCCATTTGGCTTACATTTACATTTCAGTAATCTGAGTATTAGCTGCCAGAGGCGTGTTCCAAGTAGGGATTAGTGATTCTGGAGAATATCCTTTACAATTTTCCTAGAAATACTGCACAGGAAATCCTTGCAACACATTTATTATGTGGCCCAGTTAGCAACCTGAGGGATTCTTACCCAGTTGAGAGTATAGTTTGATAATTCTGAGCATGGGAGGATATAATGTTGTTAAATATTTGTTATCTTGAGTACACAATTATAATAGCAAATTCATTTTTATGACCCTTCTACTTTAATGCAAGACGTTATAAACTATATTTTGTGTTTTTAGTCATTTATCCTTGAATAAATGTCTGTTTGGCCCTGAATAAATACATTTGTTTATCTGGGTCAAAGCGTTCGCACAACTGTTGTCACCATTACTCCTTGGTCAGTCAGCAGGTGGCAATGGAACCTGACAATGTCATCATGGAAATAAAGAGGAAGCAGCGAGTGAATGCGCAGTGAATTAGAGCACAGCTCTTTCGTTTCTGCAATCTGGATTTCAAAGCAAATCAGAATAATACTTACATTTATATAGTACTATTCTTCCTCGAATATTGTCATGATTGTATCTCGCTTTAAAGTCCCATCTGAAGTACAGTGGCCCTGAAATTCCATGGAGATTCCCCCAGTGTCCAACCAGTGGAAACTCCAGGGAAACAGCAAAGATCCAGTGTAAGCTAGGTTGTGCTGGGTGTCCGCTGTTCCCCTGGAACCTCCGTTGGTCTCCCGCTGGAGTTATGGTGGGAAAGCAGGAGAATCCCCGCAGAATTTCAGAGCCAATGGGAGTAACTTTAACCCCCAAAAACGGGTGGGTTTGGGTCAGGTGGGAAGTAAAAATGTAAAAACATCTCAAACTTGAACCCAACCCACCTCAAACCCGCCTACTTCCGGTTTTAATGGAGGCAGGACTGGCAGTGGATGCCTAACCCATTCCCAGGAGGCGGGTCACTCATTTAAATTTTTTAATGAGGTTTTCTCTGTTCCAGCTTTAACGCTGGCCAGCCGGGTTTCCCGGGCCTCAGAAAACCCGGCAGCTAAAGGGAGACGAGGACTACTGCATGTAACAGGTAAGTGATTTTCCAGCACTGCTTGTGGGCCAGAAGGAGCAGGAGTGTTTCCCCTTGATGCACCAAGCTAACCTGTTCAACTCCACAGTGATCGGACACCTCGCCCCCACGATCTGATGCACTCCTGATGTCCTCCGCAACCTGCAATCAACTCCCCCCCAACCCCATGTCCTCCACCGACCCCCCCTGCGATATTCTCCCCTCCTCCACCGATCTCTCCGACCACTCACAATCTTCACCCCTCCTCCCCCATCTCACCAGCCCCTCGTGATCTTCACCCCTCCTCCCCCATCTCTCCGGGCCCCTGCGATCTTGTCCCCTCCTCCACTGATCTCTCAGAACCCTCGCAATCTTCACCGCTCCTTCCCCGATCTCTCCAACCCCCCGTGATCTTCTCCCCATCTCCCTGATCTCTCCGGGCCCCCTGCGATCTTCACCCCTCCTCCCCCGATCTCTCAGGCCCCCCGCGATCTTCACCCCATCCTCCCCGATCTCCTTGATAATTTAATTTCATAGTTCCTCTTTGCCTTCCTAATTGTTTTTTTGATTTCTCACCTAATCCTTTTGTATTCTCTCTTATCATACACTTCTCTGCTGTCTATGTATTTAATGTATGTCTCTTTCCTTACGCTCAATTGTTCCCTTATGTCTTTATTCATCCATGGAGTCTCATTAGTGTTTAGTTTGTTCTTTCCTTTTAGCAGAATATATTTTTCCTGCACTCTGTTGTAAACCGTTTTGAAAGTTTCCCAAATTAGTATTAGTAAAAAAAAGTACTGGAGAAATTAATGGGACTGAAAGCCGATAAATCCCCTGGACCTGATGGGCTACATTCTCAGGTTTTGAAAGAGGTGGCTATAGAGATAGTGGATGCATTGGTTGTCATTTTCCAAAATTCCATAGATTCTAGAATGGTTCCTGCGGATTGGAAGGTAGCAAATGTAACCCCACTATTTAAGAAAGGAGGTAGAGAGAAAATGGGGAACTACAGACCAGTTAGCCTGACATCAGTAGTAGGGAAAATGCTAGAATCTATTATTAAGGATGTGGTAACAGGACACTTAGAAAATAATAATAGGATTGGGCAGAGTCAACACAGATTTATGAAAGGGAAATTGTGTTTGACGAATCTGTTAGAGATTTTTGAGGTTGTAACTAGCAGAATAGATAAGGGGGAACCAGTGGATGTGGTGTATTTGGATTTTCAGAAGGCATTCAATAAGGTGCCACACACGAGGTTATTACACAAAATTAGGGCTCATGGGATTGAGGGTAATATACTAGCATGGATTGAGGATTGGTTAATGGACAGAAAACAGAGAGTAGGAATAAACAGGTCATTTTCGGGTTGGCAAGCTGTAACTAGTGGGGTACCGCAAGAATTAGTGCCTGGGCCTCAGCTATTCACGATCTACATCAATAATTTGGATGAGGGGACAAAATGTAATATATCCAAGTTTGCTGATTATACAAAGCTGGGTGGGAATATAAGTTGTGAGGAGGATGCAAGGAGGCTTCAAGGGGATATAGACACGCTAAGTGAATGGGCAACATCATGGCAAATGGAATATAATGTGGAGAAATGTGAAGTTATTCACTTTGGTAGGAGAAATAGAAAAGCAAAGTATTTTTAAATGGTGAGAGATTGGGAAATGTTGGTGTTCAGAGGGACCTGGGTGTCCTTGTACACGAATCATTGAAAGTTAACATGCAGATACAGCAAGCAATTAGGAAAGCAAATAGTAAGTTGGCCTTTATTACAAGAGGATTTGAGTATAAGAGTAAAGATGTCTTTCTGCAATTATATAGGGCCCTGGTGAGACCACACCTGGAGTATTGTGTACAGTTTTGGTATCCTTACCTAAGGAAGGATATACTTGCCATAGAGGGAGTGCAACAAAGGTTCACCAGACTGATTCCTGGGATCAGGGGGGTTGTCCTATGAGGAGAGATTGAGGAGACTAGTCTTATATTCTCTAGAGTTCAGAAGAATGAAAGGTGATCTCATTGAAACATACAAAATTCTTACAGGGCTTGACAGGGTAGATGCAGGGAGGATGTTTCTCCTGGCTGGAGAGTCTAGAACCAAGGGTCACAGTCTCAGAATAAGGGGTCGGCCACTTAGGACTGAGATGAGGAGAAATTTCTTCACTCAGAGGGTGGTGAATCTTTGGAATTCTCTACCCCAGAGGGCTATGGAGGCTCAGTCGTTGAGTATATTCAAGACAGAGATCGATAGATTTTTGGATATTAAGGAAATCAAGGGATAGTGCAGGAAAGTGGAGTTGAGGTAGAAGATCAGCCATGATCTTATTGAATGGCGGAGCAGACTCGAAGGGCCAAATGGCTTACTCCTGCTCCTATTTCTTATGTTCTTATTTCCTATGTTCTTATGCTTATGTTCTTAAAGAGTCTGCAAAGGGATATAGACAGGTTAAGTGAGCGGGCAATAAGGTGGCACATGGAGTATAATGTGGGGAAATGTGAGGTTATTCACTTTGGTAGGAAGGATAGAAAAGCAGAATATTTTTTAAATGTTGAGAATCTATTAAATGTTGGTGTTCAGTGAGATTTTGGTGTCTTAGTACAAGAAAGACAGAGAGTTAGCATACAGGTACAGCAAGCAATTAGGAAGGCAAATGGCATATTGGCCTTTATTGCTAGAGGGTTGGATTACAAGAGTAAGGAAGTCTTGCTACAATTGTACAGAGCCTTGGTGAGACCACACCTGGAGTACTGTGCACAGTTTTGGTCTCCTTATCTAAGGAAGGATAAACTTGCCTTAGAGGCGGTGCAACGAAGGTTCAGTAGATTAATTCCTGGGATGAGAGGGTTGTCTTCTGAGGAAAGATTGAGTAGATTGGGCCTATACTCTCTGGAGTTTAGAAGAATGAAAGATGATCTAATTGAAACATATACGATTCTGAGGGGGATTGATAGGATAGATGCTAAGAGATTGTTTCCCCTGGCTGGAGATTCTCAAACTAGGGGTCATAGGACCCCGAGTCTTTTAAGGGGTTGGCCTTTTAAGACTGAGATGAGGAGGAATTTCTTCACTCAGAGGGTCGTGAATCTTTGGAATTCTCTACCCCAAAGAGCTGTGGATGCTTAGTCATTGAGTATTTTCAAGGCTGAAATAGAGAGATTTTTGGACTCTAGAGGAATCAAGGGATATGGGGATAGGACCAGAAAGTGGAGTTGAGGTAGAAGATCAGCCAGGATCTTATTGAATGGTGGAGCAGGCTGGAGAAGCCATATGGCATAATCCTGCTACTAATTCTTATGTTCTTATGACACCAGATATTGGTCTCAGGCCTTATTTATATGAGACCGGTGAACTGCAGACGCCTGCAGGACATCCCCAGGCAATTTGCCGGCAAAGTGGATTTCAATTTTGGAGCGGATGGGGAAGCCATCGAGTTGGATAGGGGTGATTTGGGTAGCAGCCTCCAGTGGTCCCTTTAAGCTTAGGTCACATGTAGACCACATTTTGGCAGCCCGATGTTGCATAGGAGGCCTTAAACAAGTGTTAGGCCCCCATTTGCATTTGCAAAGGGCTAATGCCTGATCCAGGTGCAGGCCTTGAAGGCTTTTTTTTCTGCCTTTACCAATATATCACATTGGATGCTTAGGCATCCATTTTGCAACTGAAAAATGGGAGCAGTGCCATCAAATTTCTAGGCTGTGGTTTATACATGGACTTTAGGATTGCATAGAATTACATAGAATGTACAGCACAGAAACAGGGCATTCAGCCCAAATTGGTCTTTGCCGTGTTTATCCTTCACACGAGCCTCCTCCCACCCTCTATTAGCATAATCTTCTATTCCTTTCTCCCTCATCTGTTTATCTAGCTTCCCTTTAAAAGCATCTACGTTATTCACCTCAACTACTCCTTGTGGAAGCGAGTTCCAAATTCTAACCACTCTCTGGGTAAAGAAGTTTCTCCTGAATTGCTATTCGATTTATTAGTGACTACTTTTGCTCTCCCCCACAAGTGAAAATATCTTTGCTACGTTTACCATTTCAAACCCTTTCGTAATCTTAAAAACCTCTATTATGTCACCCCTCAGCCTTCTCATTTCTAGAGAAAATAACCCCAGTCTGTTCAATCTTTGCTGATAGGTATAACCTCTCAGTTCTGGTAACACCCTTGTAAATCTTCTCCAGTGCCTCAATATCCTATTTATTATATCTCCAACAAGAGAGAGTCTAACCACCGCCCCTTGACATTCAACAGCATTACCATCGACGAATCCCCCAACATCAATTTCCTGGGGGTGACCATTGACCAGAAACTTAACTGGACCAGCCACATAAATACTGTGGCTAAAAGAGCAGGTCAGAGGCTGGGTATTCTGTGGCGAGTGTCTCACCTACTGACTCCCCAAAGCCTTTCCACCATCTACAAGGAACAAGTCAGGAGTGTGATGGAATACTCTCCACTTGCCTGGATGAGTGCAGCTCCAACAACACTCAAGAAGCTCGACACCATGCAGGACAAAGCTGCCCACTTGATTGGCACCCCATCCACCACCTTAAACATTCACTCCCTCCACCACCGGCGAACCGTGGCTGCAGTGTGTACCATCTACAAAATGCACTGCAGCAACTCACCAAGGCTTCTTCGCCAGCACCTCCCAAACTCATGACCTCTACCACCTAGAAGGACAAGGGCAGCAGGCATATAGGAACACCATCACCTCTAAGTTCCCCTCCAAGTCACACACCATCCTGACTTGGAAATATAGTGCCGTTCCTTCATCATCGCTGGGTCAAAATCCTGAAACTCCCTCCCTAACAACACTATGGGAGTACCTTCATGATGCAGACAGCAGCGGTTTTAGAAGGCGGCTCACCACCACCATCTCAAGGGCAATTAGGGATGGGCAATAAATGCAGGCTTTGCCAGCGACTCCCACATCCCAGGAATGAAAAAAAAAATGAGACCAGAACTGTGCACTGTACTCTAAGGCCAGAATTTTCTGGGGTCCGTGCAGGCGTGATTGATGGCGGGTCGGTTGGGAAATTTGAAAAATGTTGCAGCTGGTCAAGAACCCAGTGTCATTCCGCTCCCACACACCTTTCCCTCGGGCACGTTTGCCGGCGCAGAAGCGACTCAAACGGCAGAGGCGGGCAAGCTAATTTAAATCATTATTAGGTACTTGTCAGACTTGTTAGGAGTCTTTTTAACCCTACCTTTCGAATTTCACTGGATGACCACGGGAATCATGCAGCTCGGGAACCACGTCTGTCAACCTAAGATGGAAGTTGAGTGGCCATTGATCCAGCTGATTAGTGCACAGCATGAAAAGTACAATAAAAACCTCACAGCTGATCACTTTTCTCAGGCAGAAGCTGTTGCTGACTGCATTCCCAGCACAGATTTAGCTTTTTACAGGTTGCAAGTGTTTCCAGCAAAGTTGCCATCCAGTCTCACCTCATTGTTACAAACTATCACACCATTGACAGATTGCTTCTCTAATCTCTACTTGACCTGCCATCTATTCCATCAGCATGGGTGCCGTTTATACTGTCTCACCTTGGTCCTCAGAATTGGACCACGATCAGCCCCAACACCAGCAGCACCAACAACAACACCGCCAACCTTCTCCTCAACTCCCTGAGGGTCCACAGGACAGAGGGCATCAGCGCAGGGCTGCACCACGCCGGAGGCGATACCCCCAACACAGGGTATACAGGCAGAGGATGAGCTTCCTCAACATGACTGAGCAGCAGTGCCAAAGGAGGCTCAGGCTATCGTGCCAGGTCATCGCAGACATTTGCACATTGCTTGAGCAAGACCTGCAGCCCAGAGGAGTGGGTTGACATGCCTTACCAGTGGCTGTCAAAGTCACCACCACCCTCAACTTCTTCAACTCAGGCTCCTTCCAGCAATCTGCAGCAAACATTTGTGGTATCTCAGTCGGCCACCCGCAGATGCATCATACAGGTCACCGATGCTCTGTTTGACAAGTCAGCCAATTATATGAACTTTGACACTGATGAAGCCAGTATTACTGAGCGGGCGCTCGGCTTTGCCACTCTGGCTGGCTTCCCACGGGTGCAGGGCGTCATCGACAGCACACACGTGGCCATCAGGGCACCCCATCATCACCCAGGAGTCTTTGTCAACTGCAAGGGCTTCCACTCCCTCAATGTGCAGCTCGTCTGCAACCATAGGAAGATCATCATGCATGTGTGCGCCAATTTCCCTGGCAGCTGCCATGACTCTTTTGTCCTGCGCCAGTCCATCCTCCCTCAGCTCTTCGCTCCTCCAAACAGACTTTCCGGCTGGCTGCTTGGAGACAAGGGCTAACCACTGAAGACATGGCTCATGACACCCTTGAGGAGGCCAAGTATTGAGGCTCAGGAGAGATATGATGAAAGCCACATTTCCACCAGATGTGTCATAGAGCAGACAATAGGCATGCTGAAAATGCGCTTCAGATGCCTTGACAGATTTGGAGGAGCCCTTTAGTATGCACCAGCCAGAGTCTCCAGAATCATCGTGGTCTGCTGCACACTGCACAACAGAGCGCAGCAGCAAGGATTAGTGCTGCATGAGGAGCAAGGCACTGAGCGCACAGCCTCTTCAGAGGAGCAGAAGGAGGAGCAGGAGAAAGCTGCGGTCCAGATCCCACCAGCAGCCGAGCACATTGCTGCCCGGGAGACCAGGGATGGGCTCATCATGGCCAGATTTACTTAACTTTATGTATTACTCCAACCTGGCTGCCACATGCTGCGCCAGGTTGGCACCACCCCACAACACCATAAAGCATTCCTACAATGACCAAACCATTCCTTTCACAGTGACCACCATTGCTGGAGGTAACGTTATATGTCACCATTCACTCTAACTCACTAAGCCACTTCCTAAGGTGCACACAAATTTGTCCATGACTGGAAAGTGGTGAAAATAAAGATTTTTATATGTGATATTACAGTAACGGAAACTTTACTGGATCATGTAACAAAACACCCAAGTGGCTACCCTTGTGAATGTACTTGTGTTTCACCTTTCTCTTACGTGTACTTCTACGAGGTGCTACCCCTGTGGCTTCAGCAAAGGTAGAGGCACCCTGCTGCGACTGCTTAAACACTCTTGGTGGATGTCCTCTGGGTTTTGGAGCCTCTGATGGCCCCGCCAAAGTCTGCTCCTCCTACAACTGTGCAGAGGCAGACTCGGCCATCGCGATCCGAGGAGGCATCTGGGGCTCTGACAGAGGAGGGGCGGGGGGGGGGGGGCAACAGGGAAATAAGTATGAGCACTTTGAGAGGAGCCCACACTTCCATGTTCCCTCTTGCCATCATCCCTCTCATGGGCCACCCGCACTTCCCTGCCAGCAAGGAGCTGGAGAGCACATTGCTACAAATATCCCATATGCTTTCTTAACTGCCTTATCAACTTGCACTGCCACCTTCAAAGATTTGTGAATGTGCTCCCCCAAGTCCTACTGCTCTTGCACCCCCCTCAAAATAGCTCCATTTAGATTATACTGCCTCTCCATGTTGTTTCTCCCAAAGTGCATCACTTCACACTAATCCTCATTTAATTGCTTCTGCCTTTTGTCTGCCCATTTCACCAGTCTATCTAAGTCCTCCTGAAGTCTTCTACTATCCTCCTCACTATTTACTACGCTGCCAAGTTTTGTATCATCCACAAACTTTGAAATTGTACTCCGTATACAAGTCCAGGTCATTTATAGATAACAAGAAAATGAATGGTCCTAATACTGGGGACCTCACTGCATAATTCTCTTCAATCAGAAAAACATCTGTTCACCACTACTCTCTGCCTCCTATCTCTTAGCCAATTATGTACCTAAGTTACCACCATCCCTTTAATCCCATGTGCTTCTATTTTCCGAATAAGTCTGTTGTATGATATTTTATCAAATGCCTTTTGAAATTCCATATATACAACATCTACTGCATTACCTTCATCAACCCTCTCTGTTACTTTATCAAAGAACTCAATCAGGTTAGTCAGACACAAGTTCCCTTTAACAAATCTGAGCTGGCTGTCCCTTATTAACCCATGGTTCATAAAGTGAGAATTAATTTTATCCTTGTCAATGGCCTTTATTAGTTTGCCCACCCCTGAAGTTAGACTGGCTGGCCTGTAGTTAACAGGTTTAGCTCTCTCCCCATTTTTGAACAGGGATGTAACATTTGCTATTCTCCTGTCCTGTGGCACCACTCCCATATCCAAGGAGGATTGAAAGATTGTTATCAGAGCTTCTACTATCTCTACCCTTGCTTCTCTCAGCAACCTAAGATGCATCCCCTCTGGACCGGGTGACTTGTTAACTTTAGAAACATAGAAGATAGGAGCAGGAGTAGGCCATTCAGCCCCTCGAGCCTGCTCCACCATTCGATGAGATCATGGCTGATCATCGAAACCCAGTACCCTGTACCTGCCTTCTCCCCATATCCCTTGATACCTTTAGCTTTAAGAAATATATCTAACTCATTCTTGAATATATTTAATGACTTGGCCTCAACTACCTTCTGTGGTAGAGAATTCCGCAGGTTCACCACTCTCTGGGTGAAGAAATTCTTTTCTCATTTCTGTCCTAAATGGCTTACCCCTTATCCTTAGATTATGACCCCTGGTTCTGGACTCTCCGACCATCGGGAACATTCTTCCTGCATCTAGTTTGTCCGGACCTGTCATAATTTTATATGTTTCGATGAGATCCCCTCTCATTCTTCTATACTCCAGCGAGTATAAGCCCAATCGACCCAATCTCTCCTCATATGTCATTCCTGTCATCCCAGGTATCAGCCTTGTGAATCTTCGCTGAACTCCTTCCATGGCAAGAACATCCTTCCTCAGATAAGGCGACCAAAACTGCACACAGTACTCAAGGTGTGGTCTCACCAAGGCCCTGTACAACTGCAGCAGGACATCCCTGTTCCTATACTCAAACCCTTTCGCTATGAAGGCCAATATACCATTTGCCTTCTTCACTGCCTGCTGCACCTGCATGCTTACCTTCAGCGACTGGTGCACAAGGACACCCAGGTCTCGTTGCACTTCCCCTTCTCCCAATCTATTGCCATTCAGATAATAGTCTGCCTTTCTGTTTTTGACACCAAAGTGGATAACCTCGCATTTATCCATGTTATATTGCATCTGCCATGCTTCTGCCCACTCACCCAACCTGTCCAAATCATCCTGGAGTTTCTCAGTATCCTCCTCGCAGCGCACACGCCCACCCAGCTTTGTGTCATCTGCAAACTTGGAGATATTACATTTAGTTCCCTTATCTAGATCATTAATGTATATTGTGAATAGCTGGGGTCCAAGGACCGAACCCTGCGGTACTCCACTAGTCACTGCCTGCCACTCAGAAAAAGACCCATTAATTCCTACTCTCTGCTTTCTGTCCGCCAACCAGTTCTCTATCCAAGTCAATACCTTGCCCCCAATCCCATGTGCCTTAACTTTACACGCTAATCTCTTATGCGGGACCTTATCGAAAGCCTTTTGAAAGTCCAAATACACCACATCTACTGGTTCTCCCTTATCTATTTTCCCAGTTACATCCTCAAAATATTTGAGTGATGCCGACCTATTTAACACTTCCTTTCTATCTATTTTATCCTATCTGGTATCTCTACTCCCTCCTGCTCTACTGCAACATTAACTTCATCCTCTTCTTTTGTGAAGACAGATGTAAAGTGCTCATTCTGTACCTCAGTCATGCCCTCTGCATCCACAAGAAGATTTCCTTTTTTGTCCCTAATCAACTCCACCATTCCTTTAACTATCCTTTTACTTGTTGTATGTTTTTAAAAGATATATGGTTCCCCTTTATGTTACCCGCTAATCTTTTCTCATGCTCTCTCTTTGCCCTTCTTATACCCTTTTTCAATTTCACCCTGCACTGTCTGTATTCTGCCTGGTTTTCTACTGTATTCTGTACCTGACATTTGTCATAAACCTCCTTTTTCTGTTTTATTTTAATCTCTATTTCATTTGTCATCCAGGGAACTCTAGCTTTGGATGCCCCATCTTTCCTTCATATGGGAATGTTCTTGGTTTGCAACCGTTATATCTCCGGCTTGAATGCCTGCCATTGCTCATTTACTGTTTACATCTGCTTTCGATTCTATTCCTCTAGAAATGCACCCCACTGCTTTGTTTGCTTTTTTATGGCCTTATTAAACTATGTTGCTACTTTTAGTGCACAACGCAGTGACATTTCAGTTTAATCGGGGGAATTTTAACATGGATCAGCGCGTGTGTTTAGGTACGGGTGGGGGCTTAAGTTCGTCGAAAATGTCAGTGCGTCCGGAGGCCAGCTCCAATCTGCTGACATCCGGGTTTAAGTCGGGCGAGTTGGGCTGGTTATGCACGACCCCCTCGGGAGAGGCTATTATCATATGCTAATCGCTCAATTGGAGTGATATTTCAACACACTTTCAAATTTAACAGCACATCCATGGGTTTCCTGGGTTTCATGAAACTCGCCAAAAAAACCAACGCACGAACACAATGGCAATTCACAGGGGCTGATTAAAAGCCCTGCAAATACTGCAATAAATACTCAGTACTCACAGCTGCTTTCTTACCTACCACTGGGAAAGGGTTTGTTCACAGTACTTGTGCTGCGAGTTTACTTTCTACACTTTGGAGGTTTTCAGAATCAGATCAGGATGGGTGGCGCCTTGTCTGCCTTAGATTGGACCTCGGACGAGGACGAATATGACCAGCACCAGCATCAGCAGCACCAGCAGCACCAACCGACTGTTCAGAGGCCTGCAGTTGTGCAGCAGCAGAGGGGAGCACCAGCAGAAACAGGCTGCTGTTGTCTGACCTGCAGCTGGACATCACAGAGGGGAGCACCAGCAGAAACAGCTGGACAGCAGAGAGTGGGTGCAGCAGAGAGGGGAGCAGCAGGGACGTGCAGCAGCTTGCAGGAGACACTACCCACGAAACAGGGTGTACAGGCAGAGTCTCGGCTTCCTTGACTTGTCGAAACAGCACTGCTTCCAGAGGCTGAGGTTGTCGCGTCAGGTGTTGGCAGACATCTGCAGTCTCCCTTCAAAAAAGGGTGTAAAGATAAACCCAGCAACTATAGGCCAGTCAGTTTAACATCGGTAGTGGAGAAGCTTTTAGAAACAATAATCAGGGACAAAATTAACAGTCACTTGGACAAGTGTGAATTAATTAAGGAAAGCCAGCACGGATTTGTTGAAGGCAAATTGTGTTTAACCAACTTGATCGAGTTTTTTGATGAGGTAACAGGGAGGGTTTATGAGGGTAATGCGGTTGACGTGGTGTACATGGATTTCCAAAAGGTGTTCGACAAAGTGCCACATAATAGGCTTGCCAGCAAAGTTGAAGCCCATGGAATAAAAGGGACAGTGGCTGCATGGATACGAAATCGGCTATGTGACAGGAAACAGAGAGTAGTGGTGAACGGTTGTTTTTCAGACTGGAGGGGGGTATACAGTGGTGTTTCCCAGGGGTCGGTTCTAGGACCACTGCTTTTCTTGATATATATTAATGACTTGGATGTGGGCATACAGGGCACAATTTCAAAATTTACAGATGACACAAAACTTGGAAGTACAGTGAACAGCGAGGAAGATAATGATAGATTTCAAGAGGACATAGGCAGGCTGGTGGAATGGGCGGACACGTGGCCGATGAAATTTAACGCAGAAAAATGCGAAGTGATAGATTTTGGTAGAAAGATTGAGGAGAGAAAATATAAACTAAAGGGTACAATCCTAAAGGGGGTGCATGAACAGAGAGACCTAGGGGTATATGTGCACAAAATCATTGAAGGTGGTAGGGCAGGTTGAGAAAGCAGTTAAAAAAGCTTATGGGATCCTGGGCTTCATGAATAGAGGTAAAGAGTACAAAAGTGTGGAAATTATGATGAACCTTTATAAAACACTGGTTCGGCCTCAACTGGAGTATTGTGTCCAATTCTGGGCACCTCACTTTAGGAGAAGGATGTGAAGGCCTTAGAGAGGAGGCAGAAAAGATTTACGAGAATGATTCCAGGGATGAGGGACTTCAGTTACGTGGATAGACTGGAGAAGCTGGGGTTGTTCTCCTTAGAGCAGAGAAGATTGAGAGGAGATTTGATAGAGGTGTTCAAAATCATGAGGAGTCTGGACAGTGTAGATGGAGAGAACCAGAGGACACAGATTTAAGGTGATTGGCAAAAGATCCAAAGGCAACATGAGGAAAAACTTTTTATGTAGCGAGTGGTTAGGATCTGGAATACACTGCCTAAAAGGGTGGTGGAGGCAGACTCACTCATGGCTTTCAAAAGGGAGTTGGATAAGTAGCTGAAAGAAAAAGATTAGCAGGACTACGGGGAAAGGGCAGGGGAGTGGGACTAGCTGAGGTGCTCTTGCAGAGAGCCGGCATGGGCTCGACGGGCCGAATAGCCTTCTTCCGTGCTGTAACCATTCTATGATTCTATGGTAAGACCTGTTTGCTAGGGCTGGCAATTATGTGAACTTCCCCTGCAATGAGGCCAGTCAGAATGAGCGGGCGCTCGGGTTTGCATCTCTGGCTAACTTCCCACAGGTGCAGGGCATCATCAACTGTACACACATGGCAATCCGCACACCCCCAGATTAACCAGAAGTATTCATGAACTGCAAGGGTTTCCACTCCATCAATGTGCAGCTGGTGTGCAACCACAAAAAGATATTTATGCAGGTGTGTGCGAAATTCCTGGGGTGCTGCCATGATGCTTTCATCCTGCGTTTATCCAAGCTCCCTGATGTCTTTGGTCCTGCAAGCAGACTTAATGTGTGGCTGCTAGGAGACAAGGCATACCCACTTCAAACTTGGCTGATGACACCCGTGAGAAACTTTGACCAAGAGCGGTACAATCAATGCCATATGCCAGCGATCGGTATGCTCAAGATGTGCTTCAGGTGCCTGGACAGATCTGGAGGCTCCCTCCAGCATGCACCAGCCAGGGTGTGCTGCGCTCTGCACAACATTGCACAGAAGTATGGTTTGGAGCTACAGGAGGAACAAGGTGTAAAGCACACATCGTCTGCAGATGAATCCGAGGAGGAAGAGAAGGAGGAGGAAGGTGACGACACCAATGCAGCACTAGCTGCGCACATTGCTGCCTGGGATGCCCTTATTAATGCAAGGTTCAGTTAGTTACCACCAATGGACCCATGTCAGAACCACATGCAATGCCCACTCTTTCCCGCTCCCCTTGCCCCCCTCCAATACCAGTGATACAAATCAGTCCTGCAAACAAACAACCACCCATTGCACATTCCCCCCATTGGTCCCCATCAATTTGTGTCTTCCCCATTCATCATCAAGCAAGTGAAAAGGTGAGTTGCCAGCCAGCAACCAAGAATGGGTGACACGGGAAAGTGGTGCAAAGTAATACATTTTATGTGATTCTACTAAAGAACGGAAACTTCACAATTTATTAATATGAAGATGATCATATTTCACTTGCTGCTGAAATCAAGTCAAAGTAACTGAGTGTTGTATGACATGTGTGTGGATTATATTTGATCTTGGCACCAGGTAGCTGGGAATGCCCCATCTCCCCATCTCCGATGGCCAGGGATGCTAAGATGCCTCTGATCTTCAGCTCTTCCTGCTCGCCAGTTGTTAGTGGTGAGATCTGTGGAGGACCACCTCTGGTTCTCTGGCTCTCCCTTGTGTTTTGCGCTCTCTTCTGCAATGAGGGAAAGAACAGACCTGTGAGTGTGTGTAATGGCATGTATTCACCCGATGGACACAGTGCATTTGGTGAGGGTGACTATCAGAGAGAGGCATCAAATTGCATAAGGATTAGGGTGAGTGGCAGTGGTGGATGGAGAGATGGGGATATGAGAAGTGCATAGAAAGAGAAGGATGGGTGCACTTGCAAGGTAAGTGGGTGTGAGGAATGATGTGATGAGTAGGCTTGACAAGGCAGAGTCGGGGTGGAGTGATGCGCACAGCAGAATGTGCAACTGTACTCACCTTTCCTGATCTACTTAGGTCATTAAAACGCTTCCAGGAGTGTGGCACAATGCTCCTGCTGCTGACCTCCTGGGCCACCTCCAGCCAAGCCTTCTTTGTGGCAGCAGCAGCTTTCTTCCTCCCATTGCTGGGGAAGAGTATCTCTCCGCGGCTCATCACTGCACCCAGCAGTACATCAAGGGAGGCGTCTTTAAAGCGGGGCGCAGCCTTTGACCATCCTGAATCCATTGTCAAAGTTCCTCCTCTCTTGCTTTCCAACTCCCAGCTCCTCCAAATACCATATTTGGATTGGCCATTTAAATACTCGAGTTAAGATCGCGTCTTGCAGGTCCACAGCACGAGCAATCGATGCCAAACTCGGAAGTGAAATGATAATGAGGTATTTGCATTAAACTGCCATAGAAAGACGCGTTGAACCTTCTTCCAGATTTCCCACACGATAATGGAGCTCTCCGCTCTCAACGCGCCTTGGAGCCAATATCAGGGCCATTATATCCACAAATATTACTCTGGTTGTTAAATTGGATAACCCCTGAAAACGCACCCGTTCATTTTAAATTCATGCTGCCTACTGTTTTATATGATTGCTGCGTGCAGCCAGCAATTCCCATGCTGTTCATTCACTGCACGCATTAGGAGGCGGCCCAATATTGGGAATGGACAACACTACTTAAAGGCAGCCTGCATCTCTTAAAGGAAGATGTATTGTGGCTGTTAGAAGTTTGGGGAATTGTTTGTTAACTGAAATGCCTGAAGCTAGGAGAGAGTCTGCACCATGGTTCTCTGATGCTGTACTGGAGGTCTTGATGCAAGAGGTGGAGAGAAGGACAGACATTCTGTATCCACAGAGGGGCAGGTGGCCCTCGAGATGTATGATGATGAGGCATTGGGGGAAAGTAGCAGTGGAAGACAATGCCAGGAGTATAGCTGCAAGAACATGGATGTAAACAAACGCAAAAATTTCAATGATCTGACAAGAGTTGTCAAGGGGAGATCGATATTCAAATGGCTTATCCTACCAGCTGTATCACTAGCCTCATCAACGGCTCAATTTACACCACCCCCATTCCCCCACCTACCTACAATCTCAATCAATCAATACTGAACACTTCAATTCATATGCTTAACCTCACCCTCATACGCACAGCACTACTGCAAGCCTCACACCCACAACACACAACTCACAGCTCACACACTGGCAGTTATTCAAACATAACAGCCACATCACCCAGACATATCGCAGGATGCTCACCAACACACTTCCCTCTTTCTTGCAGGCGAAGGTGGTGCATAACAGAGGCAGCAGCAAGAAACTGGAGGAAGACAAGCACACCTGCATGTTTTAACCCCCATGGAGGAGAAAGTGCTGGCCATTATGGGAAGGGGAATTGCAGAGACCGTGGCCATTGGCGGTGCTGGAGGGATCGATGATGAGGATATCTGCATACCTAATCCTCCTTCTCTCATCTCACTTCTCCCTCATCCCACAATCTCTTCTGACTCACAATCTGTAGATGGTGTAAGCATGCACTTCTTCCTCTCTCCTCTCCCCTCACCACAACATAATCCTTGTCTCTTTTTCATTTCAAATCCCCAAGAAGTGGAAGCTTCTCAGCCAGTGGAGGAAGAAGAAGAAGACAGCGATGATGAAGGTGCATCGTCACTCAATCTTACTCTTGCAGGCACCAGCTCAGAGACTGACACTGTGCATACTTTAGAGGATAGGTTAGAGAGAGGATCCGCACGTGATAAGTCATTGGCCACGATTATGCAGGAGCCAGGATGGGGGGAAAGGACATCACAGGTGCCAGCTCACCGGTGGGCAAGGTCGCACATAGGAACATAGGAACATAGGAAAAGCAGTAGGCCATTCAGCCCCTCGAGCCTGTTCTGCCATTCAATGAGATCATGGCTGATCTGCAATCTAAATCCATATACCCGCCTTTGGCCCATTTCCCTTAATACCATTGGTTAACAAAAAGTTATCAATCTCTGATTTAAAATTAACAATTGATCTAGCATCAATTGCTGTTTGTGGAAGAGAGTTCCAAGCTTCTACCACCCTTTGTGTGTAGAAGTGTTTCCTAATTTCACTCCTGAAAGGTCTGGCTCCAAGTTTTAGACTATGCCCCCTAGTCCTAGAATCCCCAACCAGCGGAAATAGTTTCTCTCTATCTACCTTATCTATTCTCCTTAATATCCTGAAAACTTCTATCAAATTACCCCTTAATCTTCTAAATTCTAGGGAATACAACCCTAATTTGTGTAATCTCTCCTCGTAACTTAACCCTTGGAGTCCAGGTATCATTCTGGTAAACGTACGCTGCACTCTATCCAAGGCCAATATATCCTTCCTAAGGTGTGCTGCCCAGAACTGCTCACAGTACTCCAGGTGTGGTCTAACCAGGGTTTTGTATAGCTGCAGTGTAACTTCTACCCCCTTGTATTCTAGTCCTCTAGATATAAAGGCTGGTATTCCGTTAGTCTTTTTGATTATTTTCTGTACCTGTTCATGACATTTTGATGATCTATGTACCTGGACCCCCAAGTCTCTTCGGACATCCACTGTTTTTAGCTTTTCACCATTTAGAAAGTGCCATGTTCTATCCTTTTTAGGTCCAAAGTGGATGACCTCACATTTGCTTACATTGAAATCCATTTGCCACAGTTTTGCCCATTCACTTAATCTATCAATATCCCTTTGTAATTTTATGCTTTCATCTACACTGCCGACAATGTCGCCCAGCTTTGTGTCATCAGCAAATTTGGATATATGACTTTCTATGCCATCATCTAAGTCATTAATAAATACTGTGAATAGTTGAGGCCCCAACACTGATCCCTGCGGTCACATCCTGCCAATTTGAGTACCTATCCATTATCTTTACTGCCTGTCTCCTGCCGCTCAGCAGGTCAATAATTTGCCCTCAATTTCATGGGCCTCTACCTTAGTTAACAGTCTCTTATGTGGGACTTTATCAAATGGCTTCTGGAAGTTCATATAAATAACATCCATAGACATTCCCCTGTCCATTACTTTAGTCACCTCTTCAAAAAATTCAATCAGGTTTGTCATGCTGGCTCTCTCTGATCAACTGAAAATGTTCGAGATGTTCAGTCACCCTATCCTTAATTATAGCCTCTCGCAATTTCCCGACAACAGATGTTAGGCTAACTGGTCTATAAATCCTTGGTTTCCCTCTCTCGCCATTCTTGAAAAGTGGAGTGACATGCACAATTTTCCCATCTAAAGGAACGGTTCCTGAATCGAGAGAACTATGAAAGATTATAGTTAGTGCATCTGTAATGTGCTCACCTACTTCCTTTAAAATCCTGGGATGGAAACCTTCTGGCCCTGGGGATTTGTCACTCTTTAGTGCCATTATTTTCTTCATTACTGTTATTTTACATACGTTAATTTTATTGAGTCCCCGTCCCCGATTCAATATTAGTTTCTTTGGGTTTTTCAGCATGCTATCGTCTTCTTCCACTGTAAATACTGACGCAAAGTAATTATTCATTTGTCTGCCATTTCCCCATTGTCATTGACAATATCACCACTTTCAGTTTTTTATCGGGCCAACATTGCTCCTGACCACCCTCTTTTTCCTAATGTAATTGTAAAAATTCTTCGTATTGATTTTGATATCCCTTGCAAGTTTCTTTTCATACTTCCTTTTTGTAGCTCTTACTATCTGTTCTGAGGACAATCACTGGGGCGGGACTAGCAGTCAGTGATTGTCCTCAGACTCCACCTCCTCAGTGATTGACAGTCAGCCCTGCCCCAGTGATTGTCCTCAGACCCCGCCCTCTCCGTGATTGACAGTCAGCCCCAGCCCTAGTGATTGTTCTCAGACCCCGCCCCCTCAGTGATTGAGTGCTAGCCCCGCCCCAGTGATTGTCCTCAGACCCCGCCCCCTCAGTGATTGAGTGCTAGCCCCGCCCCAGTGATTGTCCTCAGACCCCGCCCCCTCAGTGATTGACTGCTAGCCCCGCCCCAGTGATTGCACTCAGACCCGCCGCCTGACTGCCGGTTAGCACCTGCCCCCAGTGAATGTCCTCAGACCGCGCTCCCCCTCACTGATTGACAGCCATCTCCCCGGCCCCACTCACCTGAATGATTGGTGGTTAGCTCCACCCCAGTGATTGTCCTCAGACCCCGCCCCCTCAGTGATTAACAATTAGCCCTGCCCCAGTGATTGTTCTCAGACCCCGTCCCTCAATGATTGATTGCTAGCCCCGCCCCAGTGATTGTCCTCAGACCCCACCCCCTCAGTGATTGGCAGTCAGCCCCAGCCCGTGATTGTCCTCAGACCCCGCCCCCTCAGTGATTAACAATTAGCCCTGCCCCAGTGATTGTTCTCAGACCCCGCCCCCTCAGTGATTGATTGCTAGCCCCGCCCCAGTGATTGTCCTCAGACCCCACCCCCTCAGTGATTAACAATTAGCCCTGCCCCAGTGATTGTCTTCAGACCCCGCCCCCTCAGTGATTAACAATTAGCCCTGCCCCAGTGATTGTCCTCAGACCCCGCCCCCTCAGTGATTAACAATTAGCCCTGCCCCAGTGATTGTTCTCAGACCCCGTTCCTCAATGATTGATTGCTAGCCCCGCCCCAGTGATTGTCCTCAGACCCCACCCCCTCAGTGATTGGCAGTCAGCCCCAGCCCGTGATTGTCCTCAGACCCCGCCCCTCAATGATAGATTGTTAGCCCCGCCCCAGTGATTGTCCTCAGACCCTGCCCCCTCACTGATTGACAGCCAGCCACCCCGCCCCCCTTCTCCGCAGCCCTGCCCACCTGAGTGATTGGCGGTTAGTTCTGCTGCAAAGGAGTCAGATGTGAACTTCGATGGCCCAGGATACAGAAGAAGGCTTTTGGGTGTACATAACCAAATGCTTGGTGCACTGGAAAGCCTGCCAGAAAGCCTGCGCACAATGCCAACGAGCTCGGAGGAGGCCACCTCCAACTTGTCACAGAACTTGGAGTCCATCCTTTCCAACATGGAACGGATGGTCACCTCAATCAGAACAGCTGTAGAACTCACCATAATGGAGTGTCTTGTGACATTTTGCTACGTTAAAGGCACTACATAAATGCAAGTTGTTATTGTTGTCTGATGACAAATCTGACAGCTGCCATCACAGCACAAACTGCTACATTGGAATGTCAGACTGCTTCCACCAGGGCTGTGGGAGATACTGTTAAAAGGGGCTTCCAGGGCATCACAGCAGTCCATCAATCTGTTCTCCAACAGATTAGTAGGATTGGTGAGGCACTGCCCCAGGAGAATGGCAGTGGCTCCATAGAACATGAAATTGCTGTCATCTCTCAGAATTACAGCATTCCTGCTACCATCCCTGTCACTCCACCAGTACCCTTGCTGTTGCCTGTCAGCCAGCCAACCCAGACTGCTGCAACCGAGATGGTGCAGTCTGAAGCGAGGCCCTCTAGGCCCAGAGCTGCTTGAGGTCGCCCTCCAAGGCCATCTGGGGATGCACCTCGTAGGAGCACCAAGATAGGTAAAGGAACATGGAAGACAGAGGGTGATTTGTTTTATTTTGTTAGGTGATGCAATGATTATTTTGATAAATTCGGATTTGATTGTGCATTTGGTGTTGTTTTTTATGTCTACAGTCAAGTGAGGGAGATATCAATAAGTGTTGACAGAAGGAGAATGAGGTGATGGTAATTGAAATAGGAAAGGTTAGGTAAGTGGCAATGTTGGTGAATGGGGAGGTGTAATTGAGGTCAGTGGATGTGCTCCGCAATGAGCTGGTCTCGTAGCACTCAGGTAGAAAGGGGCTGCTGAAGTTGCCGTCTCTCTTCCTCTTCCTCCTCCTCTTCCTTCTTCTCCTCCTCCTCATTTTCTCATCTGGCAGTTGGTGGATAAAGCTGCTCCCTAAAGATGGCAAGGTTGTGGCACATGCAGCAGACAACCACAAATCTGCATATTCATTCAGCATTTTATTGCAGGGCTCCTCCACTGAACAGTCCAGGCAGTGGAAGCATTGTTTGAGGATGCCGATTGTGTGCTCGATGGTGTTCCTTGTGACTCTCATTGTAGTTCTATTGTGTAGGTGTGTGTGGGTTTCTAACCGGAGTCATGAGCTTTGTCAGGAGGGGATAATCCTTGTCGCCCAATAGCCAGCCTCTAACTTGGAGGGCTGGTTGAAATATAGGAGACATAGAAGACAGCCTTAGAATGAAGGAGGTGTGACCGCTGCCAAGATAACGGGCACAGATCTGCATGATGCACTGCCTGTGGTCACAAACCAGCTGCACACTGAGGGAGTAGAATCCCTTTCTATTGATGAAGGGGAGCATGCAAGGCAATATGCATGCAGTCAATTTCACCCTGCCGCATGAGGAAGCCTGCAGACTTCTTACAGAAACTGTGGACACAGCCCAGTGATCTCTCCTACTTCTTCTTTCTGGCAATTGGGAAGGATGTATAGGCATTTCTCTTCTCATAGACAGCCTCAGTGGCCTCTCTGATAGAGAATTGCACTGCAAACTAGGAAATGTTATTAATATCTCCTGTTGCAGCATGAAATGAGCCCGTCGCATAGAAGTTTAAAGCAACAGTTACCTTAACAGCCACAGGAAGTGCTGTCCTTGCCCTGCTTTGAGGCTGCAGTTGTGGCTGCAGATGCTGACATATCTCAGTGACAACCTCCTTGGTGAAGCGAAGGCACCTCATGCACTGAATTTGAGGTAGATCAGCCATGACCTTATTGAAGGGCCGAATGGCCTACTCCTGCTCCTATTTCGTACGTTCTTATGTTGGTAGGAGAAGTGGTCCCTGAAAACCCTCTGTGGATATAGCCTCCAGCTGAGTGCCCTGCTCCCCCTCCTCTTCCTTCCTCTTCTAGCAGATTGTCCTGCTCTGCGGTATCTCCCTTCGTGCTTCCAGTCAGGCTCTATCCTGAGAGGTAGCCCTACCAGGCCACCCATGTCTGGACACAACTTCTTTGTGCAGTGTATAAGAGCCGCACCAGTGCAACAGCAGCCAGATCATTCCCTGTAGATTAGTGAAACTCTGTAACTCATCCAAAAACGCATATGACTCGAACAGCAGCCAGAAATAATAACTAACCTGTAGGTACTGCACAATCCCTTTAAACAGTGCAGGCAGGGGGTCCTTCATGCTATTTAGCATCATGTTCTGCTGAGCAAGGTAAGGGCAGGGCATTGGTTTCACTGTTGAGTTTCAAAATGGCAGCGGAGGCTTGAATTCAGCATTGCACACTGATCAATGTCATGATCTGCCTGCACTACACGCTGTCGACGGTCGGTAGGTGCACACGCACTAACTAGTTTATCAAATTGGCACACTGCGCACTTCCCATCGGAAGTGTGCACGCGCATCATGGATGTCATTTTGGAACCTTAGGTGGCTGTGTAGCGCCTGAAAAGTGGGTGCTACCTGGCCCAATTTAAACCCTTCTATCTCAATCATTTAATTTGTTTTATTTCTAAGCTACTGTTCTGTATTTTCCTGAGCAGATTGGCGCTCCAGGGTTTACTGTTTTCTTTTGTTTACCGCTTACCTTTTTTTTTAACATTTTTGATTCTACAAGATACTATCAAAATTGTTGATGGCAATCATGTTTATACAGGTGCTGCCCTCTTTATTTTTATATTACACTCCACTTGTTTTTGAAGATATGCCGGGACATTGTCAATGGAAATGTCATTTATTATTGTCAGTTCACCAGCCATTGTATTACTCATGTCACAGTACAAATGAACAGTTGCTTTTTATCTGGCAAATATTAACAGTTGATAAATGTACTCACTTGTATGTTGTGCTTTTTGTGAAAAACTATTCGGTTGCTTTAGGTCACTGCTTAACTGGCCATTGTTCTCCGAATAAAAGTGATTTATATGCCCGCTTACCAAGCTTGTAAACAGAAACAGGTAATGACACACTGACATCATTGCATCACTGATACTCATTTATTAAAAATTTTAAAGGACCGTGTAAACACCATACGGCGATTGTTTGCACAGAATTAACGTTCCCAGCAGAAAACAGAATACTCAGTGCAGACTGTTACTGGTTGTTCCTAAAGCTGAACCAGCCAGCTGACCTTCCAAAGACAAGCCTGCTTCTTTCAGTCGCGTGCCCCAATCTCTGCCTCCGCCCGACAGAGAATTGAGCTGGTGGCGCTGAGGGGGCACGAGGGGTAAATGCTTGTTTTACATTGCCTAGTTAATTATTCATTAGCAATTTAAGCAAAACAAAAATAACAAAACACTCACTAAAACTATTAGGGGGAGAAATTCAGTATCGCCCCATTTGGGGCGCAATTATCGGCCGGGCGCAAAGATTAGCACCTGGCGCTAATTATCACCTCCGACTGCAAACTTGGCTTTTATTGCCCCTGGAGGTGTTTGGAGCGCTAAATCAGGCGCTTCTTAAGGCGCAAAGGCCAAGGAGGGAGGCGCTACCTCAGAGCGCTGGCGAAGCTCATGTGATGTCAGTCAGCAATGGAACAAAGACACAATGGCGCTGGCCAGTTCTTAAAGGGAGAGTTGATCTTGCTCTCCATCCACATCCTGCTGATTGCAGCCTTGAATATCTGCCTGGAAAGACATGTACATCAAATCTGCTGGAAAGAACAATGGAGAGACCCAGGGAAAGAGCTCAGAGTGTAGCCCCCACAGTCTCTTCTAAATCGATTGAAGGAAGGGCAAATCAAAATGAACCTGCAAAGTGCTGCTCAGTACCTAAAACTCCTTCACACAGCGTTGAATCTCTCCAGAAGTCTCTCTCTCTCTCTCTCAGAATGCGTGGTTCAAAAATGTCACCAAAAAAAAAAGGCAGGAAGCGGTCGCCTTTAAATAGCGCTCCCCCAGTCCCTTCCTGACTGCAAAACGCTCCGCTCAACCTGTCGTTGCTAGCGGCAGGCGGTAAGGCAGGGGGCGCCACTCAATATCCGGTCCGGGGCGCTACCGGGGTGTTGTGCACTCGATTGACGTCATGATCTGCTGGCGCAGGAGAACGTGGCGGTAGTGTTTAGCACCGCCGCAAAATGTCTAGTTAATTTCATGAGCGGCGCAAACATCGCCGCGCACAGGCGCTAGTTGCTTTGCGCCCCATTAGCGCCCTCTTAAGGCGCTAATGGGAGGCGCAAACCAACTGAATTTTTCCCCCTTAGCTTCAAAAGTATTACATGTGGTATTAGCACACTGTTGTGGCTGCCGCGGAGCACAAATGGAGGCCGAGTCAACATGTGAAACACATAGCTTTTAATCACAACTCTGGTCAAAATGGCTGCAGCCACATTTCTCCCAAAAACCCAGAGGCCCCATCCACTCCTTTTCTCCTGCCTTAAAGGCAAGGTGCCTTAAAGGCAAGGTGCCCGATTTATTGTCCACGGAAGGAAAAGTAGATTGCGCCCGTTTAGGTGGCGATCCGCCACACAGCTCCCCCCAGAATCCGCTTATGAGGTGTGGATGAGACGGTGCGGCGGTCTGATGGGCCGGACGGAGCGGCTCTTGTAGGATGCCGGTGGACGTGGAACGGCCGGGCGTGGAGCAGCTGGGTGAACCGGCTTGAGGGCAGGTCGGCCGCATGGCGGTGGACGAGCTACAGGGACCTGCTCACCGGGCTCCGAGTGTGCTGGCTTGAGTCGATCAACCGATACTTTTTCTGTCCTGTCGCCCACTTACAGGGTGAAAAATTTGTCCCCAGCCTGTAGCACCTTGTAGGGCCCGTCGTACGGGGGTTGAAGGGGTCCGCGGTGGGCGTCGTGCCGGACGAAAACGAACCGTGCCTGGTGCAGGCTTAGTGAGACGTGTGAGGTGGATTCGCCGTGTCAGGCAATGGGCACCGGGGCGAACTGTAGCGCCGGTGAGGCGAAGTCGTGGCGTTGCTGGTCGGCTGACCAGGGTGTCATGGCGGTGGGCAGGAACTCGCCGGGTACGCACAGCGGCTGGCCGTACACGAGCTCTGCTGCCGATGCGTGGAGGTCTTCTTTAACCGCGGAACGCAGGCCGAGGAGGACCCACGGGAGTCGGTCGGTCCAGGCACCGTCCTGGAGGCTGGCTCGAAGAGATGCCTTCAAGGATCTGTGGAACTGCTCACACAGTCCGTTGGCTTGGGGGTGGTACGCTTTGGTGCGGTGAATGGTCACCCCGAGATTGCGTGTGACGGCGGTCCAGAGTTCAGAGGTAAATTGCGGACCTTTGTCCGACGTCATGTCGGAGGGGTCGCCGAACCGTGCGACCCAGGTGCTGACGAAGGCTCTGGCGATGTCGGCGGTGGTGGTAGAGGTCAGTGGAATTGCCTCAGGCCAGCGCATGGTGCGGTCAACGATCGTCAGCAAGTGCGTGTGACCTTGCGACGGCGGCAGGGGCCCGACGATGTCCACGTGGATGTGGTCGAATCTCCACGAGGGGACGGTAAACTCCTCGAGGGGTGCTTTCGTGTGTTGCTGCACCTTGGCCCATTGGCAGGCTAGGCAGGAGTTGGCCCAAGTACGCACATCCTTGCTAAGGCCGCGCCAGACGAAGCGGTTGGCTACCAACTTGATGGATGCGCGGGCGCCGGGGTGGGAGAGGTTGTGAAGAATCTCGAATACCCGGCGGCGCCAGGACGCTGGGACGACGGGTATTCGAGATTCTTCACAACCTCTCCCACTCCGGCGCCCGCGCATCCATCAAATTGGTAGCCAACCGCTTTGTCTGGCGCGGCCTTCGCAAGGATGTGCGTACTTGGGCCAACTCCTGCCTAGCCTGCCAACGGGCCAAGGTGCAGCAACACACGAAAGCACCCCTCGAGGAGTTTACCGTCCCTTCGTGCAGATTCGACCACATCCACGTGGACATCGTCGGGCCCCTGCCGCCGTCGCAAGGCCACACGCACTTGCTGCCGATCGTTGACCGCACTACGCGCTGGTCCAAGGCAATTCCACTGACCTCTACCACCACCGCCGACATCGCCAGAGCCTTCGTCAGCACCTGGGTCGCACGGTTCGGCGTCCCCTCCGACATGACGTCGGACAGAGGTCCGCAATTTACCTCTGAACTCTGGACCGCCGTCGCACGCAATCTCAGGGTGACCATTCACCGCACCTTGACTCGGCCTCCATTGGTGCTCCGCGGCAGCCACAACATTAGTGACCCCGATGCTCAGAACATATTCCGAGCACTGCAATGGCGGACACGAACGCAGTTTCCGTGAAACTGCCGGAATTTTGGGAAAACCAGCCCGAAGCCTGGTTTCTCCAAGCCGAGTCGCATTTCCGGCTGCGAAACATCACCACAGATGGGACGAAGTATGACTATCATGTCGGGGTCACCAATGTTGTGGCTGCCGCGGAGCACAAATGGAGGCCGAGTCAACATGTGAAACACATAGGGGTAAAAATTCAGTTGGTTGCGCCTCCCGTTAGCGCCTTAAGAGGGCGCTAATGGGGCGCAATGCCGCTAACGCCCAGGCGCAGCGATGTTTGCGCCGCTCGGGAACTTAACTTGACATTGTGCGGCGGCACTAAACTTTACCGCTGCGACCACCTGCGCGCGCAGATTGTGATGTCATTCCATGGTGCAACGCCCTTGTGGCGCCCCGGAGCGGAAATTGAGTGGCGCCCCCTGCCTTACCGCCTGGCGCATCCGACGACCAGAAGACTGGAACGCTATCAATCGCTGTGGGGCTGGGGGGGCGCTATTTAAAGGGGGCCTCTTCCTGTCTTTTATTGTTGGTGGCATTTTTGAACTACGCATTCTGAGAGAGAGAGGGAGAGACTTCTGGAGAGATTCAACGTTGTGGGAAGGAGTTTTGGGTACTGAGCAGCACTTTGCAGGTTCATTTTGATTTGCCATTCCTTGTATCGATTTAGCAGAGACTGTGGGAGCTGCACTCTGAGCTCTTTGCCTGGTACTCTCCATTGTTCTTTCCAGCACATTTGATGTGCAAGTCTCTCCAGGCCGAGATTCAAGGCTGCAATGAACAGGATGTGGATGGAAAGCAAGATTAACCATCCCCTTTAAGAACTGGCCCGTGCCATTGTGTGTGTGTTCCATTGCTGACTGACATTACATGAGCTTCGCCAGCGCTCTGAGTTAGCGCCTCACTCCTTGGCCTTTGCGCCTTAAGACAGGTGTGCAGCGCCTGCTTTAGCGCTCCACTCACCTCCCGGGGCGGTAAAAGTGAAGTTTCCAGTCAGTGCCGATAATTAGAGCCAGGCGCTAATATTTGCGTCCAGACATAGAAACATAGAATCCAGGAGCAGGAGTAGGCCATTCGGCCCGTCGAGCCTGCTCCACCATTCAATACGATCATGGCTGATCATTCAAATCCAGTACCCTGTCCCTGCTTTAATCCCCACAGTACACATATCCCACCCTAGCCCCGTAACCCCACGTATTTAATTCCCCCTAACATATCCCATCCTATCCCCATAACCCCACATATTTAATCCCCCCCCCTAACACTAAGGGTCAATTTATCATAGCCAAATCAACCTAACCCACACATTTTTGGACTGTGGGAGGAAACCGGAGCACCCGGAGGAAACCCACGCAGACACGGGGAGAATGTGCAAACTCCACACAGACAGTCACCCGAGGTCAGATTCGAACCCGGGTCTCTGGCGCTGTGAGGCAACAGTGCTAACCACTATGCCAGACGATATTTGCGCCCCAAATGGGGCGCGACCTAATTTCTACCCCATAGCTTTTAATCACAACTCTGGTCAAAATGGCTGCAGCCACATTTCTCCCAAAAACCCAGAGGCCCCGCCCACTCCTTTTCTCCTGCCTTAAAGGCAAGGTGCCTTAAAGGCAAGGTGCCCGATTTATTGTCCATGGACGGAAAAGTGGATTGCGCCCGTTTAGGTGGCGATCCGCCACAACACAAAGGCTTAAAATTAGCGGGTTGAGGCCTCCATTAAAATCATGAACAGAGGAGGCTCATACGAATTAAGTGGTTATAGAGTAATATCACAGCCAGTCATTTTTAAGCTGTATCATAGAATCATGCAGTGCAGAAGGAGGCCATTCAGCCCATCGTGCCTGTGCAGGCTCTTTGAAAGAGCTATCCAATTAGTCCCACTCACCTGCTCCTTCCCCATAGCCGTCCAATTTTTTCCTTTTCAAATATATATCTTTCATAAAAGTGGTCAGACTACAAAGCTATTCTACTGTCCAAGTGGCAGTGAATGTAGAATGATAATTAATAATAGACTTCAAGCTGTGCCATTTCTGACTGTGTGGCACATAAAATGGGCAAAGATATTGTTCAAGTTGAAAATACGAAGCCCTCTAAAATGATAGGTTAGAGATTTCCAATGGCATTAGATGACTTACATTGATATTCAAATAAAATTGGCTGAATTTTCAGCCCTTCCACCTGGAGGAAGCAGGGTGGTAGCCTCCCGAAAATCACAGAATCCCCACAGTGCAGATAGAGGCCATTTCGGCCCATCGAGCCTGCATCGACACATATCCCACCCTATCCCCATAACCCCACGTATTTAATCCCCCCTAACACACTAAGGGTCAATTTATCATAGCCAAATCAATCTAACCCGCACATCTTTGGACTGTGGGAGGAAACTGGAGCACCCGGAGGAAACCCACGCAGACACGGGGAGAATGTGCAAACTCCACACAGACAGTCACCCGAGGCCGGATTTGAACCCAGGTCCCTGGTGCTGTGAGGCAACAGTGCTAACCACTATGCCACCGTGTTGCCTGTGTTGAAAATGGTGGGCATTGACCTACTGCCTCGTTGCTGTGGCCACTGTGGCCATGCCCTACCGCTAGGCAGCCAGAGTCAGGCGGTTGACTCATTTAAAATGGAGATCGGGATCCTATGACGTCACATTGGAACCCTGCTTGCCAATTGTATGGTTCGGAGCCTGCGCCATGAACACTCTGCCCAGCATCAGGTGGAGGTCTGGTCACATCCCAGCCTGGGCCACTGTTGCCACTGTTGCCACTGCTGTGGCTCCCCCCTCCCCCCCCCTTTGCCGATCGAGGTCCACTACTCCCCCCAAGAACCGGGTCGGAGGCTGGCCGGGCCTCCTGATATTGTGGCGACCCGAAGCCAATGCAAATGAGACCCAGTCCTCAAAATTGACTGTGCCTCCCGGCCATCCGCCCGGATACCTCTCTGGGGGAAGAGCCACCCCAATGATACTGAAACTGTTGAAGGTAAGAACACAGCAAATAATTTCCAGGACATTCAGGTTAACTCAACACAGAGTCTTTCTCAACAGGAGCACAGAGAATCAGGCACGGTACTCAGCACGTCGTGAACTGGCTGCACTGAGCTGCACGGCTGATTCTCCAATTCACGCTCCCATCGAGCAAAACTTCGCCCTGAAGTGTTCTGTTCAGTCCATAACATCTTGGGTGAATGTCCACCCTACATTCAACCTAAGCAATCTGGTGCAGCGCTCAATCTAGAATAGATGGAGAGAAATTCAACTTGCAACAAAAAAGGGTGCAAAATAGGTGTTGGGGCCGATATGTGGCTCAATGACGTCAGTGAGAGGCACAAGCCAAATTGGTGCTTGTACTTGATTGGATTAAAATTGGCGAGCTGCCAATGCTACTCACAATGTTTATTCGCAGCTTGCCGATTGGGAGGGGAGGGGGCGGCAAATTGAGCGCCAGCGACACCATTTAAAGGCAGCCTGGGCCTTCTAAAGGGAGGCATACTTTGGCTGTATCACTCATAGCTCTCAGTCCCTGTAATGTGAAGATGGCAGCTAGGGTAAGTTCTGGAATGACCCCAAGATTTTCAGACGCTATTCTGAAGGTCCTTGTGGAGGAGGTGAGCAGGAAGAGGAAGCTGCTCTTTTGTGCGGATGTGCGAAGATTGCCAAGGCAAATAGCTTGGCTGCTTGCTCAGAGGTGGCAGAGCCAGTGAATGTGAGGAGTATTGCGGCCAGGACCTCACTGCAATATCGCAAGAAATACAGCGATTTAATCAAAGCTGCTATAGGTAAGCCTCCTACTCACATCTCTCTTACTCTCTGCTAGCCCACCACCTGTAGCCCCAGCCCTCACAAGCCTTCCTCTTGCGCTTTGGGACATCCGGTGGGTGGGTGGGTCGGTCTTTCTTTTCCCCACACCTGTGGCATCTTTCACGCACTATCAACACTGTTCCACCCTGATACGCACATCCGCACAACCTTTCAGCAGGCCACCTGCTAACACACTTCCTTTCTTCTTGCGAGAAAAGCTGGCACACAACCAAGGAGCAGACGAGAACCGGAGGAGGGCCACCATCCCTACAAATCCTGTGCCCATTGGAAGGGGCTGCACTAGAACTCATGGGCAGAGGGTACATCAGGAGCATCGCAACTGCTGAGGCCTGGAGGATATGCTGCAAAGATGCTTGGCCATCTTATCCTCCTTTTCATTTGTCACACACTCTGCATGACAACTGGTGTTGATTTGAGCTGCCACTCATCTGCCTCTGCTAACCCTTGCCACTAACTGCTAATCCTGGTAACTTGTTTCTCTTTCCAGGTCCATCACAAGTAGCAAGCCCGGCTGCAGCAGAGGAAGAGAAGTACAGCCCTGCTGTAGACATGCCATCACTTGACCTTACCCTTGAAAGCACCAGCTCAAAAACTGGCACCCTGTGCAGTTTAGATGGTCAGTTAGAGGTGTCTGCACTCGGAGATTCACTAAGCACAAGTGCGCAGCAGCAAGGGCAGGGAAGTAGGACAGCCTGGTTACCAGCTCTCTGGAGGGCACGCCCCCATCCTAGCCCTGCTGCAGAGGGCACAGATGTTGACTTCAAGGGCCAAGCCTATAGAAGAAGACTGATGGCTGTACACGACTAATTTCTCAGGAAGCCTGCGCACAGTCAGACAGTATGGAGGAGATCATCTACAACTTGTGTGGGGTCATTGCAAAGGACATGGAAACAATGCAGTCAACCATGGAGCATGTGGTCACCTCTATGAACACTGCAGCAAGGTCCTCAGTTATGGAGTCTTTGGTGACAGCTCTGACAGTTTCAATGGAAGATCATACTGCTGCCATTGTGGCTCTGTGTTTCAACATCTCCACCAGCTTGCCAGGCATGAAGGAAACCATGGAGCGGGGCTTCTAAACTGACACAACACTCCTGCACTCTGTTCTTGTGCAGAGCCATGGAAGGGCTGAGGTACAGGCCCATGTGAGTGGCAGTGGTGCCATGGGAGAGGCACATGTTGTCCTCTCTCAGGAAGGACCTTGATAAGGTACCACTTGGGAGATTACTAGAGAAATTTGGAGGGAGGATAGAAAATTAGATTAAAAAATTTGTTAGAAGGGAGAAAACAAAGAGTAAAGGGCCAATTTTAACCACTCATCCGCCTGGCAGGAACGGTGCGGGCAGGGAGGTAAGATGGCAGATAAGTTTGCATTCCCACCCCTCCCCCCCCCCCCCCGCACCATTTATACTTACCTATCTTCAGGTACGTTAAAGGTCGCCTATCACAGAGGTGCGGGGCCTAATTTAAATGGCAGTGTCGCGTATTGATGACGTAATTTGGACGCGCCTGCCATCTTAACCATGGGCATGGCCACATTCTGCACAGTTGGAGGCAGCAAGGATCCAGGCTCAGGTAAGTTCAATTCCTGGCCCCACAAGCATACCTTGAACCTGTACCGCCCTGGGCTCCTCACCTCACACCTCCCCCTCAATCCCCCCCTCAATCCCAATTTACCTTGCCATGAACTGTTTCCATGGATCTCCAGAAGCGGCCTGAACCTGCCCCTGCCCCCCATCAATTTTGACTCCAATCCACGGGCGATAACATCATTCTCACCAGCTTCGGGTGGGAGTCAGTGTCGGGGCATGCAAATGAGGCCAAGGAATTAAAATCTCCCAATTCTCACACTCCGGGGTGCTAGATAGTTCGCCACATGCTTCATGTCCTTCTCCCTCTACTCATTGGAATACAGAAGAATGAGAGGCGATCTTATCGAAACATATAGGATTGTGAGAGGGCTTGATCGGGTGGAGGCGGGGAGGATGTTTCCACTGATGGGTGAGACTAGAACTAGGGGGCATAATCTTAGAATAAGGGGCTGCCGTTTCAAAACTGAGATGAGGAGAAACTTCTTCACTCAGAGGGTAGTAAATCTATGGAATTTGCTGCCTCAGAGAGCTGTGGAAGCTGCGACATTAAATAAATTTAAAACGGAGATAGACAGTTTCCTAGCTGATAAGGGAATTAAGGGTTATGGGGAGCGGGCAGGGAAGTGGACGTGAGTCTAGGTTCGGATCAGCCATGATCCTATTGAATGGCGGAGCAGGCCCGAGGGGCCATATGGCCTATTCCTGCTCCTACTTCTTATGTACTTATATGTACTTATGTTCCCCTGATCCCCGCCCCGAGTTAAAACTGGCACTTTGCTGTTAAGAGCAGTTTTTCAAACTGGTTGGAATTGGATAGTGGTGCCCGTCAGGGTTAGCTTGTGGGACCACTTCTGTTCACTGTGTATATCAATGATTTAGATATAGGCCTAGAGGGAATGGTGTTGAAATTTGCAGATGATGCTGAAATAGGAATTATAGTTCATTCTTTAGAAGACCAAAGGAAACTTCAAAGCGATATTGATCAGATGGGGGGATGGGCTAAAAAGTAGCAGATGGAATTCATGTGAGTATGGCTGAAGTGATGCATTTTGGTAGAAAAATAACAGCAATAATTATACTCTCAATTGAAGTAGACTTGGTGCTGTGAAAGAACAGAGGAACTTTGAGATACAGGTTCACAGAATGTTAAAGGCAGCACCTCAGGCTGATAAGACTGTAAAACAACTATTAGAATTAAAGGTTTTATCTCAACGAGTATGGAATATAAAAAACAAAAGGAAATGATAAGCCTATATAAAACCTTAATAAGGCCTCGGTTGGAGTACTGTGTGTAGTATTGGGCTGCACACTGTAGGAAGAATATTGAGGCTTTAGACAGGGTACAATGCAATTCACTGAGATGCGACCTGATATGATGAAATACAAAATTACAAGAAAGATTTGAAAAAGTGTTTCTTTTTTTCATTAGAACAATGCAGATTACAAGAAGATATAGATTTTTTTTTAATTACGAAAGGATGGGACGGGGTGTATAGAAGCAGAATTTTTCTAAGAGTTGAGGGGTCAAGAAAGAGTGGCCATATGTACAAGAATAAATGTAAGAGATTTAGAACAGAGAGTTGTGAGGCTCTCGAATTCACTTCCAGGATTAGTGGTTGAGGAAGAAACGATGTCAACATTCCAGATTAGATTGGATAGGTGGATGAAGGAAAAAGGAAAAGGGATATGGGAATAGGGTGGCTAAATATGATTAGAACTATTTGCTTGTGTGGAAGGTTAGTGTCGACATGGACTGATTGAACCAAATGGCCTGCTTCCGTGTTGCAACTTCCATGTACTTTTATGTTGTAATCACTGGAGTAGCAAATGAAAGAAAGACTTGCATTTATATAACGCTTTTCATGACCTCAGTGCTTTACGACCAATGAAATATTTTGCACTGTTGTAATATAGAAAAAATGGCAGTCAATTTTCAAGGTCCCACTAACAGCAATGAAATAATGACCAGATAATTTGTTTTAGTGATGTTAGTTGAGGGATAAATATTGGCCATTCGATCTCTTACATCCATCTGAGAGGGCAGATGGGGCCTCGGTTTAACATCTGATCCAAAAAACAGCACCTCCATGGGTTCAGCATTCTCTCAGTACTGCGCAGAAATGTCAGCCTAGATTATGTACTCAAGTCTGTGAGACTTGAGCCCACAACCTTCTGACTCAGAGGTGAGAATGCTACCCACTGAACCACAGATGAAGCACCAATTTAGGCAAAAGAGCTCTTAAGGCAAGCACTAGAGGTTTGCACAAGGGTGACCTCAAGTTTTGCAACATGCTTGTTCACATTTGAAAATTTAATAGTTTGGAACCAGTTTCTTGGTGTGATCTATCTCTTTGTATTGGTGTCCCACATGCGAGCCCACACTTTACTTTCTATTTTCTGGCTTCAAACCTCCACCCCCAGGCTGATAGTTGAGAGTCTTTGAGGACTTTGGCAACCTGCCCCTTTGACACCGAGACCTTTGGTGCCCCCTCCCCCTACTCAGAGCATATGGGGGAGGGTGCCTTGGCAACACTCACCTAGCTGACATAGTATGCCAGCTCCAGTTCATTCACCCTCATATCTGCCCTACTCCAAAGGTATTTCACTGTCCCTGTTCTCACTTCCTTATACCCTTGCTCTCCCCTTGTCATCCCCCACTTTCCCTCCACTGCCTTCCTCTTCCATCTCCTTCTCTTTCCCTTTCCAATGTAGTAAAGTTCAGCCAATTTGGAAGAAAATGGACTTTGCAAAGGCTACCCTAATTGGACAGGTTGGGTGATTGGGCAGATGCATGGCAAATGCAGTATAATGTGAATAATGTTATCCAGTTCGGTGGCAAAAACAGGAAGACAGATTATTATCTGAACGGCAATAGATTGGGAAAAGGGGAAGTGCAACGAGACCTGGGTGTCCTTGTGCACCAGTCACTGAAGCTAAGCATGCAAGTGCAGCAGGCAGTTAAGAAGGCAAATGGTATGTTGGCCTTCATAGCGAGAGGATTCGAGTACAGGAGCAAGGATGTCTTGCTGCAGTTGTACAGGGCCTTGGTGAGACCACACCTTGAGTATTGTGTGCAGTTTTGGTCACCTTATCTGAGGAAGGATGTTTTTGCCATGGAGAGAGTGCAGCGAAGATTCACCAGACTGATACCTGGGATGGCAGGAATGACGTATGAGGAGAGATTGGGTCGATTAGGCTTATATTCGCTAGAGTTTAGAAGAATGAGAGGGGATCTCATTGAAACTTATAAAATTATAACAGGACTAGACAGACTAGATGCAGGAAGGATGTTCCCGATGGCGGGGGAGTCCAGAACCAGGGGTCACAGTCTAAGGATAAGGGGTAAGCCATTTAGGACTGAGATGAGGAGGAATTTCTTCACCCAGAGAGTGGTGAACCTGTGGAATTCTCTACCACAGAAGGCAGTTGAGGCTAATTCATTAAATATATTCAAGAAGGAGTTAGATATATTTCTTAAGGCTAAAGGGATCAAGGGATATGGGGAGAAAGCAGGGACAGGGTACTGAATTTGGATGATCAGCCATGATCTCATTAAATGGTGGAACAGGCTCGAGGGGCCGAATGGCCTACTCCTGCTCCTATCTTCTATGTTTCTATATTTTCAAGAATAGACTTCAAGAAGATGTAGACAGGCTGGTGGAATGGGCAGACGCATGGCAAATTAAATTCAAAGCAGAGAAGTAAGAAGTGAGGTGATACATTTTGGTAGGAAGAATGAGAAGCCATAAGTACTAAATGGTACACTTTTTAAAGGGGGTGCAAGAACAGAGACCTGGGGGCGCTTGTGCACAAATCTTTGAAGGTGGCAGGACAGGCTAACAAAACAGTTAATAAAGCATATGGGATTCTGGGCTTTATAAATAGAGGCATAAAGTACAAAAGCCTGGAAGTTTTGCTAAACTTCCATAAAACACTAGTTCGGCCCCAGCTGGAGTATTGTGTCCAATTCTGGGCACCACACTTTAGGAAGGACCTGAAGGCTTTGGAGAGGATGCAGAAGAGATTTACTAGAATGGTTCCAGGGATGAGGGAATGCAGTTACTTGGATAGACTGGAGAAGCTCAGGTTGTTCTCCTTAGAGCAGAAAAGGCTAAGAGAAGATTTGATAGAAGTATTCAAAATCATGAAGGGTTTAGATAGAGTAGATAGAGAGAAACTGTTTCAATGGCTGAAGGGTCAAAAACGAGAAGGCATAGATTTAAGGTGATTGGCAAAAGAACCAGAGGCAACATGAGGAAAAACATTTTTACACAACGAGTGGTTAGGATTTGGAATGCAGTGCCTGATAGGGTGGTGGATACAGATTCAATAGTAGCCTTCAAAACGAAATTGGGTAAATACTTGAAGGAGAAATAATTGCAGGGATATGGGGAAAGAGCGGTGGAGTGGGACGAACTGGATTGTTCTTCGAAAAAGCTGGCACAGACTCGATGGGCCGAATGGCCTACTTCCATGCTGTACTATTTTATGATTCTATGATGTTTCCTTTAGTCTGGTTTTATGGATATTAGTAATCTGTGGACTGAATTGTAAAAACAGGTCAATCCTCTTAGGATGCCTCATGGCTGATAAATGTATATTGTTGAATAGTTAAAACCCGACTTTAGTAGAAAGCTGGTATAAGAACTATTGCAAATCACTCACTTTCCTTTAAGAGTTAAGGACATCTAATCGTAGAAATCTCTGAGGCAAATAATAAAGAAGGGCTGTTGATTTTCCAGTGAAATAGAATAAAAAAGAAGAAAGCCTTAGGACCTGAAATAAATCATTTATATGCACAGCTGGAAAGAAACTCAAAATGACTTGAAATCTGATGCTAAAAAGATGCATAACTGAGGTGTGAATTTTAGCACACAAGTTTATTTATGAGTTCCGAGACAGAGGATTGTGGGTTCCAGTCCAATTCCTAGACTTGCGCACTATCTAGACTGACACTTCTTTGCAGTAGTGAAAAATGATTGCATTGTTGGAGGTGCTGTCATTTGGATGAGAGGTTAAAGTGAGGCCTGGGCTGTCTGTTTCATGCTGGTAAACAGTGGGAGTTTGATAAGGATGGCCCAGGGTTTATTATCTTTTTTATGTCAGATATTATAGAACCTGTGACAGTCATTTCTGATAGGTGTGTAAATTTAGTCCCACTCAGTTGACTCCCGTGCTGTAATCCTCTCTGTGATTGAATGTTGCTAAGGTCTTCACCTACTGCAGGTCGCAGACATTGCTGTGCTACAAATGTACCAGGGTGGGTTCTGTCCTTCTTCCTCTATCATCATCATCAATAACTTACACTTTTAATGTGGAAAATTGTCCTAAAGCACTTTACAGATGCATGAGAAAACAATGGGGTGAAAATTGGTCTTGGGAGGTAGTGCAAAATGGGCAATAGTGAATCGGCAGCCCACTTTACACAATGCCTGATTTTCTTTTCCGTTGAAGCAAATGAATGAATTTAAACCCCAAAAGGAGAAATTAGGAAGGGTGAGCAATAGCTTGGTCAAAAAGGTAGGTTTTAAGGAGGGTCTTAAGGTAGAAGAGGGAGATGAAGAAACGGAGGGGTTCAGGAGGGAATTCCAGAATGCCAGGCCTAGGTGGCTGAAGGCATAGCTGCCAATGGTGATGGAAAGGGATTGGAGATGGAGAAGAGGCCAGAGGCAGAGGAACAGAGGGTTTAGGTGCAGGATTGTAGAGCAGGAGGCGGTTACAGAGATAAGGAGAGGTAAGGCCATTACGGAATTTAAACACAACGATGAGAATTTAAAATTTATGGGGTTGGACAACCGGGAGCCAATGTAGGTCAGCAAAGACAGGGATGATGGGCAAATGGGACTTTGTGAAGAATAGAATTTAGTGACTTTGCTGTAATTCTGAGAGATGACATGTTAGTCTTTGTCTTGTGCTGGTAATTCTGCCAGAGCCCCAGAAATCTTTTTCCCATTGTTTGGAGTCCACAGCTGTTGTGCAGGTCGGATGAGCAAATAAAGAATGGGAGGTAATATTTGGTAATAGCCTTTACTGTTTGGTTCTGGATTGTTGGTAGCCTTTTAATTTGTGACTGACTTACTGTACACCAAACTGGATGGACATATTCCAAGATTGGGCAGATGTAGGCTTCATACAGTCTGAGGAAAGTCCTGGTACTTACTCTGTGCTTCTTTCCACAGGTGACTCACCGTTGGCCTAGTCTGGCTAATGCCCTGGAGGTGATGTTGTCAATATGCCTTGTCCAAGCTATATTCCTCTGTAAAGTATTTGCTGTCTGTTGGTTTTGACCTTTGTACAAAGGGTCAAGTTTTTCAACTGCTGAATCTAGTTTTATGCCTGGATGGCAAGTTGAAAATCTACCCCATCATGCCTGGTAAATGTAAAGCAGGCACAGGACTGGGTGGAGAGAAGCATCATTGCAATTGATTCATGATATCATCCCAGACATCATGAAACCAGCCATCTGCTACCTGAGAACTTTCCTCAGACTCTAAAAAGCTTACACCTGCCCAATCCTGGCATATGTCCATTCAGTTTACAGTCCTGGTATTTCAAAGTTAACATCACATCCATGGCAGTGAACATCTTGCGCTGGGCACGCTTATTGTAGGTAACCACACCCCTGATCGCATTCTTCAAGAAAACCTTCAGCACCTCATGTCTTATCTCATGTAACAAAATAGGCAACAATTGAATTTTCAGCATTGAGCTCAACGAAGTCGATACCGAGAGGGCACAGATTTAAGGTGACTGGCAAAAGAACCAGAGCGACATGAGGTAAAAAAAATTTATGCAACGAGTGGTTAGGATTCTGAATGCAATGCCTGATAGGGTGGTGGATACAGATTCAATAGTAACCTTCAATAGGGAATTGGATAAATACTTGAAGGAGAAAAAACTGCAGGGATATGGGGAAAGAGCAGGGGAGTGGGACTAACTGGTTTGCTCTTCGAAAGAGCCAACGCAGACTCGATGGGCTGTGCTCATGTTATCACAACTTCCTTTGTGGTCTTCTATAAATACTCTATGGGAAAAACCTGCTGCAATGATATAGATTATATTAACTAAGACCAAGGTCAGTTCCTTTATCTGGGGATTTCTGTAATGTCAAAATCCACAGTAGTAACAACACACTAGGGATGACGCTGAACAGGAACATTCAATGTTAGATAATTTAACATGAGTAAAACAATTAACATCAATTTCTATTGTTTTGACATACATAAAATGTGAGATATCTTTCCTTTTCTTAGTTGTCAAAGAAATCTCTCAATCTTCTTAGGATTATGGCCTTTCTCCAGGCAGAGAGATTTTTGGATTAGTGGTGCATGAGACAAGCCTGTGCAGACATCAATTATTTTCACAAGGCTAAAAGGTTCCCTTTCTTCCTTAATTTATTTGATTTTATTGCAGTCAATATTATGCCTGTCTTATTGTCATGCATGACGTATTTCTGCTTGATTCAGAACAGATAAGGGGAGATGTTCCTGGGTCTGCACCCAAGAGTACCAGATCAGCTCAGCACAGTGAATATCTGAACATTGGGAAGGTGGGAGCACATGACTGTAAAGGAACCTGCATTATTTTCCTTCCAGTAATTTAAGTGGAAGGAAAATTGGGTGGGTTCCTTTATAATCGTCTGCTCCCACCCGCCAATGTTCCAATATTTGCTGCGTCCAGGCAATCCAGTGCATCTAGATGCAGACCCAGGAAATATCCTGAAATTCCTTGGAGTGCAACTGCCAGGACCACTAATGATAGTGCCCTCTCGCGCTGAGCTTGCTAGAGTTTACAGGGTAAGTGAGAAGGCACCTCATTTACACAAGACAGGTGGGCACAAGCACCAGTTCAGGCACAGCTTCAGCAACACAGATTGGGCACCGGCCGTCCCACTGCTACATTGATATGCTTTGTGCCTGTTTTACGCTTGATAAAGGAGTGCAACGCATATCAATTTCCACCCGTTCTGACATGCTTCCCCCCAGGCACATTCAACAGACAACTGCTGTAAATTAGGATAAAATGTAATAACATTTAGTGAAGATTATTCATAATAATTAAATTAACTGTCCTATGTTATCTCTGATCTTGTGTAGAACTAATAAAATAACATGCAGCTTTTTTTATACAGTCCTTGTGGACTGTAGTACAGGCACTGTTACAGTGCGGTAGTGCTTCTGACTCCTGATGCATGGCATCCACTCAGAGAGGGCAATAATGAAGATAAATTACATGATTTTGTAAATCCAGCAGTGGAGGAGACTCAGTCCAAGCTGTGTCATTCGATCTGGGGTGGCGGCACAGTGGTATACAGTCGGGAGGGAGTGGCCCTGGGAGTCCTCAACATTGACTCTGGACCCCATGAAGTCTCATGGCTTCAGGTCAAGCATGAGCAAGGAAACCTCCTGCTGATTACAACCCACCGCCCTCCCTCAGCTGATGAATCAGTACTCCTCCATGTTGAACACCACTTGGAAGAAGCACTGAGGGTAGCAAGGGCACAGAATGTACTCTGGGTGGGGGACTTCAATGTCCATCAACAAGAGAGGTTCGGTAGCACCACTACTGACCAAGCTGGCCAAGTCCTGAAAGATATAACTGCCAGTCTGGGCCTGTGACAGGTGGTGAGAGAACCAACACGAGGGAAAAACTTACTTGACCTCGTCCTCACCAATCTAACTATCACAGATGCATCTGTCCATGACAGTACTGGTAGCAGTGACCACTGCATAGTCATTGCAGAGACGAAGTCCAATCTTCACACTGAGGACATCCTCCATCGTGTTGTGTAGCACTACCACCGTGCTAAATGGGATAGATACAGAAGAGATTTAGCAGCTCAAAACTGGGCATCCATGAGGCGCTGTGGGCCATCAGCAGCAGCTGAATTATATTCCACCACAATCTCTAACCTCATGGCCCAGCATATCCCTCACTCTACCATTACCATCAAGCCAGGGGAACAACCCTGGTTCAATAAGGCGTGTAGAAGAGCATGCCAGGAGCAGCACCAGGCGTACCTAAAAATGAGGTGCCAACCTGGGGAAGCTGCAACACAGGACTACATGCATGCTAAAAAGCAGAAGCAGCATGCTATAGATAGGTCTAAGCGATCCCACAATCAACGGATCAGATCAAAGCTCTGCAGTCCTGCCACATCCAGTCGTGAATGGTGGTGGACCATTAAACAACTAATGGGAGGAGTAGGCTCCACGAATATCCCCATCCTCAATGATGGTGGAGCCCAGAACGTCAGTGCAAAAGACAAGGCTGAAGCGTTTGTAACCATCTTCAGACAGAAGTGCCAAGTGGATGATCCATATCAGCCTCCTCCTGAGGTCCCCACCATCGCAGAAGCCACCCTTCAGCCAATTTGATTCACTCCACGTGATATCAAGAAATGGCTGAGTGCTTTGGATACAGCAAAGGCTATGGGCCCCGACAACATTCCGGCTATCGTGCTGAAGACTTGTGCTCCAGAACTAGCCGTGCCTCTAGCCAGGCTGTTCCAGTACAGCAACAACACTGGCATCTATCTGACAATGTGGAAAACTGCCCAGGTATGTCCTGTCCACAAAAAGCAGGACAAATCCAACCCGGCCAAGTACCGCCCCATCAGTCTACTCTCAATCATCAGCAAAGTGATGGAAGGTGTCATCAGCAGTGCTATCAAGCAGGTACTTACCAATAACCTGCTCACTGATGCCCAATTTGGGTTCCGGCAAGACCATTAGGCTCCCGAGCTCATTACAGCCTAGGTCCAAACATGGGCAAAGGAGCTGAATTCCAGAGGTGAGGTGAGAGTGATGGCCCTTGACATCAAGGCAGCTTTTGACCGAGTGTGGCATCAAGGAGCCCTGGTAAAACTGAAGTGAATGGGAATCAGGGGGAAAATGCTCCACTGGCTGGAGTCATACCTAGCACAAAGGAAGATGGTTGTGGTGGTTGAAGGTCAATCTTCACAGCCCCAGGACATTGCTGCAGGAGTTCCTCAGGGCAGTGTCCTAGGCCCAACCATCTTGAGTTGCTTCATCAATGACCTTCCCTCCAACATAAGGTCAGAAATGGGGATGTTCGCTGATGACTGCGCAGTGTTCAGCGCCATTCACAACTCCTCAGATAATGAAGCAGTCCATGCCTGCAAGCAAGAAACCTGGATGACGTTCAGGCTTAGGCTGGTAAGTGGCAGGTAACATTCGTGCCACAGAAGTGCTAGGCAATGACTATCTCCAACAAGCGAGAGTCTAACCACCGCCCCTTGACATTCAATGGCATTACCATCGCCGAATCCCCCACCTTCAACATCCTGGGGGTCACCATTGGCCAGAAACTTAACTGGACCAGCCACATAAATACTGTGGGAACAAGAGCAGGTCAGTGACTGGGTATTCTGCAGGGAATATCTCACCTCCTGACTCCCCAAAGCCTTTCCACCATCTACAAGGCACAAGTAAGGAGTGTGATGGAATACTCTCTACTTGCCTGGATGAGTGCAGCTCCAACAACACTCAAGAAGTTCAACATCATCCAGGACAAAGCAGCCCGCTTGATTGGCAACCCATCCACCAGCTTAAACATTCACTCCCTCCGCCACCGGCATACTGTGGCTGTAGTGTGTACCATCTACAAGATGCACTGCAGCAACTCACCAAGGCTTCTTCAGCAGCACCTCCAAAACCCGCGACCTCTTCCATCTAGAAGGACAAGGGCAGCAGGCGCATGGGAATACCACCACCTCCAAGTTCCCCTCCAAGTCACACACCATCCTGACTTAGAAGTATATCACCGATCTGTGATCATCGCTGGGTCAAAATCCTGGAACTTCACACCTAACAGCAATGTGGGAGTACCTTCACCACACAGACTGCAGCGGTTCAAGAAGGCGGCTCATCACCACCTTCTCAGGGCAATTAGGGATGGGCAATAAATGCTGGCCTTGCCAGCGATGCCCACATCCCATAAACAAATAAAACATTTTTTTAATAAAGTGCCACCTAATAGACTTGCCAGCAAAGTTGAAGCCCATGGAATAAAAGGGACAGTGGCAGCATGGATACGAAATTGGCTAAGTGACAGGAAACAGAGAGTAGTGGTGAATGGTTGTTTTTCGGACTGGAGGAAGGTACACAGTGGTGTTCCCCAGGGGTCGGTACTAGAACCACAGTTTTTCTTGATATACATTAATGACTTGGACTTGAGTGTACAGGGCACAATTTCAAAATTTGCAGATAACACAAAACTTGAAAGTATAGTGAACAGTGAGGAGGATAGTGATAGATTTCAAGAAGACATAGACAGGCTGGTGAAATTGGCAGATATGTGACAGATGAAATTTAATGATGAAAAGTGCGAAGTGATACATTTTGGTAGGAAGAACGAGGAGAGGCAATATAAACTAAAGAGTACAATCCTAAAGGGGATGCATGAACAGAGAGACCTGGGGGTATATGTGCACAAATCGTTGAAGGTGGCTGGGCAGGTTGAGAAAGCTGTTAAAAAAGCTTATGGGATCCTGGGCTTCATAAATAGAGGTCATGATGCGGAGATGCCGGTGTTGGACTGGGGTGGACAAAATTGAGAGGTCGCACAACACCAGGTTATAGTCCAACAGTTTTATTTGAAATCACAAGCTTTCGGAGCTATCGATTTGCTCCTTCCTCAGGTGAAGTAAATTAGATACTGTATCTAATTTACTTCACCTGAGGAAGGAGCAAATCGATAGCTCCGAAAGCTTGTGATTTCAAATAAAACTGTTGGACTATAACCTGGTGTTGTGCGACCTCTCAATTTCATAAATAGAGGCATAGATTACAAAAGTAAGGAAGTTATGCTGAACCTTTAGAAAACACTGGTTCACCCTCAACTGGAGTATTGTGTCCAATTCTGGAGCACTGCACTTTAGGAAGCATATGAAGGCCTTAGAGAGGTTGCAGAAAAGATTTACGAGAATGATTCCAGTGATGAGGGACTCCAATTATGTGGATAGACTGGAGAAGCTTGGGTTGTACTCCATAGAGCAGAGAAGGTTGAGAGGAGATTTGATAGAGGTGTTCAGAATTATGAGACGTCTAGACAGAGTAGATAGAGAGAAACTGTTCCCATTGGCGGAAAGGTCGAGAACCAGAGGACACAGATGTAAGGTGATTGGCAAAAGAACCAACAAGGCGACATGAGGAAAAACTTTTTTATGCAGCGAGTGGTTAGGATCTGGAATGCACTACCTGAAAGGGTGGTGGAGGCAGACTCAATCAAAAGGGATTTGGATAAATACCTGAAGGAAAAAAAATTGCTGAGCTACAGGGAAAGGGATTAGTTTAAGTACTCTTGCAGAGAACCAGCATGGGCTTGATGGGCCAAATGGCCTCCTTCTGTGTGTAACCATTCTATGTCAGGCTGTTGCTTGACTAGTTCGTGGACAGCTCTCCCATATTTTGACACTAGTCCCCAGATATTAGTGAGGAGGACTTTGCAGGGTCACCTGGGCTGGGTGTGCTGTTATCATATCTGATGCCGGTGCCAGGTGGATTCATTATTATTGTTTTCTGTAGTGGCTTGCCAATTTAGAGGGCAGTTAAGAGTCAACCACATTGCTGTGGGTCTGGAGTCACATATAGGCCAGAGCAGGTAAGGACAGCAAGTTTCCTTCACTAAAGGACATTAGTGAACCAGATGACAATCCAATAGTTTCATGGTCACCATAACTGATACTAGCTTTTTACAACTGAATTTAAATTCCCCAGCTGCTATGGTGGGATTTGAACTCACATTTGTGGATCATTAGTCCAGGCCTTTGGATTACTCGTCCAGTAACATAACCACTATGCTACCACTCCTGTTCTGCAACCATCGCTTAGAACTTCTGTGCTTGACCAGGCAGCACACTGGGTCAGATTCAGTGCATCTGTGGGCTGCCACCATGCCATCAGAAGTTCTGAATCTCACAGCTTCATTACAACATGCCTTCAAAATGTCACAGCCCACTTGTGAATGTGCAATTAAATAGGTTTTAGATTCTGGAGCCAATTTACATGGATACCAGTTTCACTGCAGAATGTAAACATGAGACTCTGTCACGTATAGGTTACTTTCCCGAGATCTAAACCTGGTCCCAAATCAAATGTAAAATCAACTTCACCACGGCAGTCTAGACTAGGATGACCGTATGTCCACATTTTCCAGGGACAGTCCCCAGATTAGTTACTGTGTCCCCGGGCAAACAATGTTCCCTGGAAGAGTCCCCAGTTCAGGAAACTCATCCCCGAATAAAATGTTCATTGTGTAGGGGGTGGTGTGGTGGGGTCAGCTTCACCTCTGACTTCAGTGAGCGGTTCGAATCGCTCCCACTCCCTTGGTTCTAGACCTTGGACTTATTTGGGGTCGTGAACAAAGGTGCAGTAGACAACAGGTTTTGATGAAAGAACTTTGACTTTTTATTCAAGAAAAGGTAAATACAACACAAACAATCTTAAGACATACTTAATACTTAAACAGAGGTTGGGGAACACACGGTACAGGCGAGGGAGAATTATAGTATACAAAACCCCTTATCCCTCCCAATCCCACTGCCTAGCTAGGTTCAATTCCAGAGGACCAGGGATAATGCTCACAAATGACAGTTCTTGACAGTTGAGGTATTTCGCGGTTTCGGGGTTCACTGGGGTTTTTGGTTGTTGGGGCCTGCTGTACCCTGGACGTGATAGAAGACTTCAGCTGCACTCCAGGTCAGTATGGGTCTGTCCGCTGATGCGGTAAGGTGCGTATGTGGATCTATCAGGTGAGTACCCAATTTTTTTTCGTTAGAGGTAGGGTTTAGAGTTTTTTAAGGAAAAATCTTACCCAGGGGTAAGTCAGGAATAGTTTGTAGTGTGGAAACTGTCGTGTCTTCGGTTTTTCCTGTGTTGGTTTTCGGTGGTCGCGACGGCCTGGTTCGCACCTGGTTGGTCGGTGGCGTTGTGTTGGTTGGTTCGTGGGGCCTTGGTTGCTGTGAGGCTTTGGGAGCCTTTTTCCCAGTCGGGTCCGTCGATGACCCCTCTTACTGTGGCGTGTTGTCCTTGCGTGACTCGGTACTGTTACTAACTTTAAACTGCCTCTCTGGACAGCCTTGAACTAACTTTTAGTATAGTGTTGTAACAAACCGCACGGCTTGAACAGACACCACCACAGTGTCTCTTGGGTTCCTCTTGTCTTCTTGCCCGTGGCTTTAGGCCTGCCTGCCTTCCGAAGGTTCTTCTTGTGACTCGTTCCTTGTTGCTTGGCTCTGGTGTCGCCCTCGTGTCATGTGTGTTGAACCTGTGTAGCTCAACTTTCTTGGGGGATTAGGCCCTCAATTACACTGTTCAGGTCTATTGTGTCCTTCGCGCCAAAACTGTTTTACTAATCGATTTTGCGTTAAAGTGATTTAGGTTTCAGTTGAGGCCTGCTTATCTTCACGCCAAATCTACCCTTCTTTTGTCTTAGGTTTTGGCGGGCTTGTTAAACTGTTCCGGTCGATACTTGGCTAATCGGTTTTTGATGGGATGATGGGCTATGAAACTGTGTACTGGAAGTTTTATTGTTAGGAATTGTTTTCAGACTTCCAGCATCCTGTCTGGACCTGGGGATTTCAAAAGGGGTCTTGGTTTATTCATTTTTGAATGTATTTGTGATGTTTTGGATGAGGCTCTTCCTCCTTGGTTGGATTGCAGTGCAAACATCTCCCAGACAGCTTGATTTGGTCCACTGCCTCACCACACCCCTTCCCGCAGCCTGTGTTTCTGTGACTGCAGGTTTACCCAATGGCCCTTTTTAAAAGGTATCTTATCATCCAAAGTCATTTTCTTCAGGGCTTTTCTTCCTTGATCCTTTCAAAATGTCCAAAACTGAGGTTTTGACCTCAAATTCCTTCATTTCAGTCCCACCATTCCAAATTCGTGTTAAGATCCAAAGATCACCCCCTTTAGGGTTCTATTCGAGTTTCTGGGGGATTTTGCGAAGCCTACAATTGATTAAATGTAAAATAGTTTCAGGCAATAAACAAGAACTCTGGCCTACAGATTTCGGAAAATAAATTTAAAATTTCACCGCCATTAGTTACATCCAAAAACAGTACACTATAATTGGTTCTCGCAGGCACAGCTGATGGTTGCAGCCAACAACTTTGGTCGTCATGTGCTGGAGGTGCCGCCCACCATGTCGTCAAACTGGGGTGACTGATGATTGAGGCCGGAACTGACCAATAAAAGCAGAAATTGAGCTGCATCTACATCATAAATAAATTAGGCGAATAAAGTGCGGGCAGAGGTGGAATTATCCTATGAAAGGCGGAGGGCATGTGGGTGGTGTATCTGTGAAAGAGCAGAGTAAGACTTGAGAAAAGAAATCGCGCCAAATTTAAGAAAGTAAGTGTATTTAACCAGTATCTTTTAAGTACTTGGATATGTTGTGTTCTTACTAATTAAGGTGCTTTATTCAACCCCTAGTTCTAAAGAACACTGGTCCCAAAAATTTTATTTATTTTCATAGATGCTGATTGAGCTGTTTGTTTTTGTTTCAAATTTCTAGCATATGTAGTTTTTTATCTTATGTAATCAATTTTTACCGCCCACAGATTCACTTTTTAGGACCTTCTGTCATTGTTTTTAGCCATTGTGCAATGATACTGAAATAAACACTCGGGCCAGAATTTAACCGGCGCTCCGAGGGCGGGTTCGGAGGCCGGTCGGCTGTCAAAATCTAAAAGATTGACAGTGGGTCGGGATGCCGCTCTGAACCCACCTCCGTGTCAGTTTCCCAAGTGTGGGGTCTGCCTGCGCTTTGCAGGCCCGACACTGAGCGGCGGGTCAGCCAATTGAGATATTAAGAAGGTCTTTAAAGGTAGTTGACCAGCATTTTACCACCTTCTAGCCATTTTTCCAACTTTTCCACAAGGTTCCTGTCGCTTGGGGATGATGTCAGGTAAGTGTGCCGGGTTCTCTCTGACTCTCCATTGCTGTGAATAGGTGACAGCTATGGTATAAAAGTGGTATAAAAGCTCCCATTTCACAGCTCTTCACTTTCCAATGTCAGCAACTTGAGCCTTCAGGAGTTGGAAGACACTTTTGAGTTCTATGCAGTTTGGAAGTGTTTGGAGTAAACTCTCTATCCACTGTCACCTCCTTGGAGCAACCTCTCTCACCATTGACAGATCGCTTCTGTCATCTCAACTTCAGCTGCCGTATATTCCAGCAACATCGGTGCCCTTGAAAAAATCTCACCTTGGTCCTCAGAATCCCACCACAATCAGCCCCAACACCAACATCACCAGGCACACCAGCAGCACCAACAACAGCACCAACCTTCTCCGCAATCACCTGATGCTGCACAGGACACAGGGCATCAGCACCCGACCACATTGCTGCCCGGGAGGCCAGCGATGGCATCAACATGGCCAGATTGACTTCACTTGACGCTGTACACATGATGCGTCAGGTTAACACCACCCCACACCAGCGCCATAAAGCATCCTTACAATGTCCAAGCCATTCCTTTCACACTCAGCACCGTTGGGGAGGGGGGGGGGGGTGGCGGGGACATTGTGGGCCAGAAATTCGGCTCTTGTCGGGTGAGCACTGTGCATGCGCGGGAAACCGGAACTTCCGTTCCCCTGAAGGAAAGGGTTCAGAAGTCGAACGCATGCACGGTAGAGGCAGCGCGCATGCAGCGAACTTCGTTTTTTTTTCAGGTTTCTCCGTGAGGGTAAGTATGGAAAAGCTGCACTTTTAAAAAGGAGGCGCAAGGCCTATTTTTAACAAGGTAAGTGGTTAATTATAATTACAATTTAAACATTTTTTCAACAGGTTTATCTTTTTTACATACTTTAAAGAAAGGTAAGTTTATTTTTAGCACCATTAAAAAGTATAATTAATTTTTTCAAAAATTTAAATTTTTGTTTAAAGTAGTTAATTTATGTAACTTATCGTTATTTTAAAAATATGATTTTTTAAAAAAATTTATTTGAAGTTTAAGTGTGGTTTTGGGGCCGATCTCTATTCATAGATTTGACAGGTCTTCCTGTCAAATCTATGAATGAAAATGCCCTGCTCTGATTGGCTCTCCATGGCCCACGTGATCCCAGGGGACGCTTCGAACTAACTGCGCCCCTGGGATATGCAAGCACTGCACGCCGGCAGCTGCAGGAGGCCCAGGAGCCGAAGTCCTCGTAGGCCCGAAGCACAATGGCAGGCGCGGTAGGTAAGTACGCACACGATGCTTGCACCCGCAGGAAGACGGAGAGACGAATTTCTGGCCCAATGTCTCACCATTCGCTGGAACTCACTAAGACACTTCCAAAGATGCACACAAATCTGTCCAAGAAGGCAAAGTGTTGAAAATAAAGATTTCAATGTTTGACAACACATTAACAAAAACTTTACATGAACATTGCATAAAACACACAAATGCCTACCCTTGTGTGTTGTTAGTTGGTATGATTGGACAAGGATGAGGGTGAGTGTGAGGGGATGGCATCAAACAGAAAATTAGAGATGCATGTAACAAGGGTACCACAGTCATCATTGGTGACTTTAATCTACACATAGACTGACCAAACCAAATTAGCAATAATACTGTGGAGGATGAATTCCTGGAGTGTGTACGAGATGGTTTTTTAGACCAGTACGTTGAAGAGCCAACTAGGGAACAGGCTATCCTAGATTGGGTATTGTGCAATGAGAAGGGGTTAATTAATAATCTTGCTGTGAGGGGTCCTTTAGGGAAGAGTGACCATAACATGATAGAATTCTTCATTAAAATGGAAAGTGAAGAAGTCCAATCCGAAACTAGGGTCCGAAATCTAAACAAAGCAAACTATGATGGTAATGAGGAGTGAGTTGGCTATGATAGATTGGGGAGCTTCATTAAAAGGCATGATGGTGGATAGGCAATGGCTAACATTTAAGGAACGAATGCATGAATTGCAACAGTTATACATTCCTTTCTGGAACAAAAACACAAAAGGAAAAATGGCTCAACCATGGCTAACAAAAGAAATTAAGGATAGTATTAGATCCAAAGAGGAGTCATATAAAGTTGCCAGAAAAAGTAGCAAGCCTAAGGATTGGGAGCAGTTTAGAGTTCAGCAAAAAATGACCAACGGATTGATTAAGAGGGGAAAAATAGAGTATGAGAGTAAACTTGCATGGAACATAAAAGCGGATTGTAAAAGCTTCTACAAGTATGTAAAAAGAAAAATATTACTGAAGACAAATGTAGGTCCCTTACAGTCAGAAACGGGAGAATTTATAATGGGGAACAAGGAAATGGCTGAGCAATTAAACAAATACTTTGGTTCTGTCTTCACAGAAGAGGACACAAATAACTTCCCAGAAATGCTAGGGAATCAAGGGTCTAGTGAGAAGGAGGAATTAAAAGAAATGAGTATTAGTAAAAAAAATAGTGCTGGAGAAATTAATGGGACTGAAAGCTGATAAATCCCCAGGGCCTGATAATCTGCATCCCAGAGTACTATAAGAGGTAGCCATGGAAATAGTGGATGCATTGGTTGTCATCTTCCAAAAATCTATAGATTATGGAACAGTTTCTGCAGATTGGAGGGTGGCAAATGTAACCCCACTATTTAAAAAAGGTCATGATGTGGAGATGCCGGCGTTGGACTGGGGTGGACAAAAATGAGAAGTCGCACAACACCAGGTTATAGTCCAACAGATTTATTTAATTTTACAAGCTTTCGGAACAGTTCGCTCCTTCGTCAGGTAAGTTAGCAGTGAGAGAATCTCCCAGAATTCACAATTTAAACACAGACAAAATATATTCAAATCTTTCCTTACATCAAAGAGCACAGCCAAGACAATGAGATGTGTCCCAGGGGGTCCAACGTGTCAAACCACCTGCTGGCTGCATATCCTGTCAATCTGTGTAGGTTCTTGTGTTAGTCTTTTTAAAAAAAAAACCCCTGGGAAGACCGGCCATGATGTCAAGTCACGTTCTGTATCGTGACATGAACCCGATATCGCGATTGAGGCCATCCTCATGAGTGCGGAACTTGGCTATCAGTTTCTGCTCTATGATTTTGCGCTGTCGTGTATCTCGAAGGCCGCCTTGGAGAACGCTTACCCGCATATCCGAGGCTGAATGCCCCTGGCTGCTGAAGTGTTCCCCGACTGGGAGGCAACCCTCCTGCCTGGCGATTGTTGCGCGGTGTCCGTTCATACGTTGTCTCAGTGTCTGCATGGTCTCGCCGATGTACCATGCTCTGGAGCATCCTTTACTGCAACGTATCAGGTGTCAGTGCATAATGTGTGTTTTCTCAAACCATCCCTGTGATCTTTCCAGCTGCCTCATCAATGACAGGTGTAAGTGAGGTATCTGGTTCCTGGCTGTGAGTGGGAACTTGTATAGATTGAGCAAGCCATGTACCTCCTTGAGTTGGTTCATAAGATGATCCTGCAACTGGCACTACCATATTCGATGCTGCAGTGCCTGGTTAGTCCTCTCCACTTTGTGGCACATCTTCCATCATTTGAAAAAGTTACTGGACGGACCAGATGTGGTGTTGCCCTAAGTCGCAACAGCCTCATCTGTGCTACTCTTCTTCTGGCCTTGCATCCGGATCCTGGCAGCTTTGGCCTGGTGGGGAAGCCACCACTGCTCCTCTGCTCTGCTGAAAATAGCAGTCAGGCCCCAGTGACATCATTGGAACTTGATCTTCACATATAAAGAATGACCCCACCGACTTCCTGCAATTTAAAATTCAATCACCCATATTTGGGCAGGAACAAAGTGGGTATGCCCCCGCTGAATTTTAAATGCCCCCTCAGTTTACACCGGGCAGAGGGGGGAGATTAAAATATCCCCATATTTTTCTGTAAGAATGAATAAGTGAGAAGAGGGGAAAGAAGCGAAGGAAAAAGAGTCTTCCAGCAATAAGCTTGTGAATGGCCTTGGCTTTGCCCTTCCCTTGTCACAAGTAGCAGATGAGTGGCAGGGCAATGCAGCACTAGGTTGTCATGATAAATGTGTGCGAGTGAGAGCATTAAGTCAAAATAGAAAATGAAAGGTAGATGCCCAAACACCTTGTTGTGCATGGCCTCTAGTCTTGCCATTTCCTACACTGTGTATCCTCACTCTGCCAGTGATGTTGATGGCCATCTCCCCTGTCAGAGCTTATGGGACCTCCTCCTATTTTTGAAGACACCCTGTTGTGTGCCAAAAGAATGGCAGTCGGCTGGTGTGTTCCTTGTTGAAGGAGTTTGAAGATGTGTGAGGCAGCTTTGCATAGTGTGCATATTAAGAGGAAGAAGCAGCAAGTGTCGCTAAGGTAGAGAAGTAGTTGTGAGGGCAGTAGCAGGTGTTGAGTATGTGCGTGTAAACAGAAGGAGGTGTCGTGAAGTGTCCCGTAATGATTGGATTAGAGGAGAGGCATGGGAAGCAAGGGAGGGAAGGATCGATAGTGCTGGGGCTGAAGTTGAGTGGCACAGGGCTATACAGAGAGTAAAAGAGATGTGAAGGGGAGTCTTGCCTTGGCTATTCTGATAAGTTCATTAAATTTCTTCCCACCCTGCAACTAGGTCCTTGGAAATATGCTGCTGGCATTGACCTGCACAGAAACCTATCTCCATTGCTATTGGCTAGTTTGACGGAGCACTCGTTGCTCATTGGAGGGAAAGAGGACCTCCTTCATGTTACTCACTTCCTTTACGAGGACCTCCAAGGCAGCGGTCACCCCTCCAGATTCCCCACCCTCTCGGTTGATGAGCTGCCGATGGGCAGTGCGATTACCACTGGCAGCTCACCGATTGCATTTAAATGAGGCTTGACCACACAAATGGCCTGGGCCTCCACCGGCAGCATTGGGAGAAAGCACTGACGCCTTTGCCTACGAGCTGCCAATATTCATTTGATTCAAAAATTGCCCTCATAGTTAATTGGATCAAAGTTTTCACTACAGGATACATCAGATCTTTGTCACAGAAAACTCTATTTAAATCAATGAGACCATCTGCAAATTAAATCAACAAACCAATCTGATCTAAGATCCCTTTCAGTATTAAGGTCAAGGACACAAACAATACACTTAGTCACATTCTCAATTCTATCTCAGTCTAGTCTTTATTTTGACTTTAAATTTGCTCTTTTGCATTTACTCTACTTCTATTCTGCTAATTCTAACCCTTTTGTTTTTCTGATTAAAATGGCTAACTTGCCTTTCTTCTCCAGCACTCTGCTTCCTTTCTCCATCTTGGAGGTAGAAGCAACTTGTTTTGAAAAAGGTTTTTCTTAGCAGACAAAGCTTTTAATGAAGATTTTTCAGTTTGAAACTAACCTCCAAATGTGCAAGCATTTGCTGCTGATGACTAACTTTGTTGGAGACGCCTGCTGATCAAGAACACGCTGAAAAGTAAATCGATTAGCAGTGCCTGGAAGGGTAAAACTACAAATTGTAATTCTGGCTGAAAAAAAGAAAAACTTACATTTATATAGCACCTTTCATGACCTTAGGATGTCCCAAAGCACTTTACAGCCAATGAAGTACTTTTTGAAGTGTAGTCACTGTTGTAATGTAGGAAACGCGGCAGCCAATTTGCGCACAGCAAGCCCCCACAGACAGCAATGTGATGATGAGCAGATAATCTGTTTTTGTGATGTTGAAAGCTCCCCTGCTCTTCTTCAAAATAGTGCCATGGGATCTTTTACGCCCACCTGAGAGAGCAGGCGGGACCTTGGTTTAATGTTTCATTCAAACGATGACAGCTCCGACAGTGCAGCACTCCCTCAGTACGGCTCTGGAATTTCAGCCTAGATTTTTGTGCTCAAGTCACTGGAGTGGGACTTGAACGCACAACCTTCTGAGCCACGGCTAACTAAATGTATGTGGCCCGTGACAAGAATGGGCTTGCTGGGCCGGAAGACCTCTTCATTATATTTTTATATATAGTTTCAACATTTTTTTTGTTAAATTGTGTTTCTTTCCCACACAGTTGCATGTAGCCCGTGGGCTGGAGTGATAGTGCAATGTAATGGAGTACCACTGTGTGGCACCACAGACTGGTAGGATGCCAATTTTATTCCCAACCATTTGAATTTCAGTCTCAATTGTGCCACTATGGGGGAAGTTCATTATCTATGTATATATTCAAGGTCATTACAGTTAGGGGTAATCAGACTGCATACCAATGCCAGCCTCAGAAAAATAACCATCTCAACCTGGAAGAAGAATAGCTCTGGTCTCCATGTGTAGCAAAAGTGTTCATGCATTCTGTCACAATATTTCTCACAAAATCAGAAACTTGTTCTTTTTTAGGCACATTTATAATTTTGTTAGAAATGCTGACCACATTTATAATGCACAGTGACCAGAGCATTGCCCCCCAATATTCACTATCATTATTATTGCTTTTGTCATATTCTTTAACCCCATGAATTGACTTTATCCATTCGTGTTTTTGAACCACATTCTAGTCTCAGATGTGTCCCCAAACAATGCACTTACATATTTATGCTAAACCCAAGATTACATTTTCCAGAACTCAATTAAATTACCACGGCAAATCACTGTTATAAGCTGTTTTATAATGGAAAGTTGAATCTGCCAACAAAGGATATGCTTTTTGTAGACAGATCTTACATTATGTGCTGCTAATATATTAAATTAAGATTGAAGTAATATTTCCCCATGATTGTAGATATGACTTTTGATCAAAAATTTCCACAAGAAACATTTGCAGAGCTATTTTTTAATTTAAAAAATTATATAATGGCACCTGCATTTTCTGAAAGATAAGATATGATCAATAAAAAAAATCATTTAATAGAGTGAGTCACAGTACTATAGTGCAAATTAAGTTTTGAAACCCACTGTCCTTTGTTCATTATCACCTGAAATCGATTGTTCATGTTATCTTTACTGCCTGCCACAATGTAACTAGAAATAATTAAAGTATGAGCATAGACAGCACTGAATTTATCTGAAGCAATTGTTCATACAACAGACTCATTAATATTGATAATTATATAGAACACACTGTTTGAAAATATCTATTTGCTTATGCATTAGTATTAAATTCATTTTAATGATATTAAAATTTCCCAAGGAGGCGCAAAATCTTCAGTTAATAAAACAGCCTCACAATGAGATTTACGTGAATGGCAAACTAATTACTGATAATGTGGCTCATTAAGATTAGAAATGGAGTGCTGAACTATCAACAAGAGGGTCGCCAGTTTAATTTCCAGCCTGAAGCAAACCCAGCTTAATGGAAAAATTTATCTAAGTATAGCCCTTTCCAGACTCTTTCCAATTGTCCGAAGCTGATGCCATATTGGTAACAGTGGTGGTTTTTATTTGATATAAGTAAGGCTCAATACATTACAGTATTTGAGAAGCAGTTTACAAGGAACAATTGAGAATTACATTATTCTGTTGATCCTTGGTTAGAAGTTGTGATGTCCTGTTCTACGTTCCCTCTTCAGTTCGTCCTCGTTCGCCCTCCAGGTACTCGCTGTTGAATCTTCTACACTGAGAGTGGTTCCAAGACTCCTGGTTATACTCTACAAACAGGAACTGGCAGCAGAATTCGTCCAATCACGTTTTCTGCCGTACGCTCCCCAACCTACCCAATCATATTGATGATACATACCGGCACAGACAGTGCTTGGGCCCCTCTTATCTCTGTCTCCAGTCACATCACAAGCTTCTATTGTCTCTGGGTTAATGGTCCATCCTGCAGACCTTGAAACTAATGGCCTTACTGATTGTCATCAAGTCTCAAAACATTGTTCTCGTTGCTAATTTAATTAGAGGAATGAATGTAACCGTGGCCTATCAAACATTAGAGATTAAATGTAGTCTACCAAGGTCCAGTATTATAAACTAATCAAAGTGGTTGCAGATTGGACATAGGAATAAACAACAGACTGGAAAAGCATATTATCAACTGGAGCAGTTTAAGGTGAATCCGCTGTTACATGCAAGCTGCAATTTAAATTCTTCCGGCCCGGTTTCCCCAAATACCTTCTAAACCCATATTTCCTTACATAGGTTACAAGATAGAATACCATTCAATGAGGTTTATACAATTACACAATGAGAAGAATAACTAATTTATCATTTCTGATTATTACTTTGCCTGCATATTCATTTCTTTAGTGCTTTGGAGTCTCGGTCAAGACTATTGCTACTAGTTTCACTCAGCTGTGCTCAAAGTATTGCTTTACATTGGAGACATGAGGTTACAGATTATCCAATGGAATTACCTCTCTTATGCTATGAAGAGGAGGAGGATGAGGACATGGAAGTAGCTAGATTAGAGATAGTTGAAGGCAGGCTTCACAGATGATGTCTCCTCCCTATGTGCTCATACCCAGTCATCAGAGCATACACACCAAGAAGGTTTCACTTGGACTTTTCTGACAGTCAGTGCCTCAGAGGCTACACTCCCCTTCTGCCCCACCCCACTTCGCCTGCAGAAATTATTGGTAAAATACATCAACTGCTGGCTGAGGACCCGCAGTCCCCTTCCACTAAGAGAATGACATTGTCAGTACTAGGCAAAATCACCACTGCCTTGAACCTTTTGCATGTGGATCCTTCCAGAGAGTAGCAGGTGATCTTTGTCACATTAGTCAGCCAGCTGCTCACCACTGCATCAAAAAGGAAATAGATGCTTAATTCAGCAGGGAATTCATATTCTTCACAATGGAAGTAGACCAAGTGATGCTGTTCTTTAGCTCTTTAAATTAGGCAGCTTAACAATTGGTAACTGCTCTCATGCCCAAATGTTTCTTAGTGTTTGAGTCTGCCTTCAAAAAGATTGGAGAAGAGCACAAGGGCATGTGTGAAAGGCTCAGGCCTAAATTTCCCTCCTGTTGCAAACATCAAAGCAGGAAACTTTGGGCCTCAGTGCTACTAGCACAAATATAAATTTAAATAATATTTTTAAATGAGCTCACTTAAGACTTGAACCGCAAAATAAAAAAAAAGACTTGAACCGCAAATTGCTGGAAGTCTGAAAGGAGCCACTGCTGGTTGTAGGTTGCATTTGGAGTGAGGTTGAGGGGAAATGTGGCCCTCAGGAATTCCCTTCCTATCCCTTCCCCAAAGCCTCATGCTCTCACCATCCCTTGCTACCATTGCATTTCCTACCTCTTCACTTTCCTACTATCTCATCCCCATTCCATCACCACTTCACTCCTAACACTACCCCTACCACTTCCCCTTTGAACTACCCACTCAACTCCTGTAACTTCCCTTTCTGCTTGGTTTGACAATGCCAACCTTGTCTTTAACCCTCCATCGCTCCTCTCCTACTTCCATTTGCTCCAATAAGACTGGCTGGCAAGAGACCAGAGGCTTACTTACCCTCAACTCATTTCCCTCCAGCCCATCCTCCATACTTTCCCCTACCTTCCCTTCAAGGAAGCTTTGTTTGCTTTCACAATCCAATTTACTTGTTTTTTTTTAAAAGAAATCAAATTAGAATGAGGAATGACACTGGTAATTTTGCTTTGAGTGTGGGCAAAATACTGGCAATTTCAGATCAGCCAGATCGGGCTGTCCGTTATACATCCTGTACAATTTTCCATTGAATCGGGCAGGGTATATAATGAGCAGCCTATCCGATACTGAGTTTACTGTCCCTGCCGAAGTTGAAAGTTATCCCTCCCATCTAACAGTCTCTCACTCTATCTCTGTTTCTCTCCCTATTTTATAGGTGTTAGCAATTAGAGTCCCAGATATAAGGAATTAGCAATTACTTTTCTAACTGTTAACAAAATTGAGCTGGATAATTACTTGGCCTCAACATTCAACTGATGTTTCTTTGGAAAACTGAACTAAAATTCAGCTAATAGAATACAAAACTAAAGTTACAACAGATGTGCAATCAGAATACAATCTTTATTTCTCTCTCTACACGTACACTTTGGCCTATAAATTGGACCACTTACTGCCACGAGTTTTTGTCGCGAACCAGTCTAAAAATGGCAGCCGCCACTCTAGCACCCTTCTCTGGCGCGGGACTCGGCAGCTGTCATATTGCTGAGGGCCTTAGTGCTGCCGATAGCAGCACTGGCCCTGCACATGTAAAGTAGGAGAGGGTGGCATCAGTGGGCGTGCAACGCCGACATAACGTCACCTTAGTGAACTTCGACCTTAGCGTTGAGTTCAGCGCTGAGTCCTAAGCTCGCCATGAAAACCCAGTGTCAGCAGACTGACAGAGATGCTGTCAACACACACATCTTTCAGGTAAGTTTGCATTTAAGCTTTTGGAATAACTTTGTAAGTTTGGTGACATCATCCAAAAACACAGCGTCAGTTTCCACAAGTACGCTGACGACACCCAGCTCTACCTCACTACCACTTCTCTCAACCACTCCATGGTCTCTAAATTGTCAGACTGCATGTCCGACATCCAGTTCTGGGTGAGCAGAAATTTTCTCTAATTAAATATTGGGAAGACCGAAGCCATTATTTTCGGTCCCTGCCACAAACTCTGTTCCCTAGCCATTGACTCCAACCCTCTCCCTAACATCTGTCTGAGGCTGAGCCACACTGTTCGCAACCTTGGTGTCATATTTGACCCTGAAATGAGCTTCCGACCACATATCCACAGCATAACTAAGACCGCCTATTTCCACCTCCGTAACATTGCCCGTCTCTGCCCAGCCTCAGCTCATCCGCTGCTGAAACCCTCATCCATGCCTTTGTTACCTCTAGACTTGACTATTCCAATGCACTCCTGGCTGGCCTCCCACATTGTACCCTACGTAAACTTGAGGTGATCCAAAACTCGGCTGCCCGTGTCCTAACTCACACCAAGTCCTGTTCACCCATCACCCCTGTGCTCGCTGACCTACATTGGCTCCCGGTTAAGCAATGCCTCAATTTCAAAATTCTCATCTTTGTTTTCAAATCCCTCCATGGCCTCGCCCCTCCCTATCTCTGTAATCTCCTTCAGCCCCACAACCGCCACCCCCCCCCACCCCCGAGATATCTGCGTTCCTCTAATTCTGCCCTCTTGAGCATCCTGATTATAATCGCTCAACCATTGGTGGCTGTGCTTTCTGTTACCTAGGCCCTAAGCTCTGGAATTCCCTCCCTAAACCTCTCCACCTCGCTACGTCTCTTTCCTCCTTTAAGACGCTCCTTAAAACCTACCTCTTTGACCAAGCTTTTGGTCACCTGCCCTAATTTCTCCTTATGTGGCTCATTGTCAAATTTTTTGTCTTATAACACTCCTGTGAAGCACATTGGGACATTTTACTACGTTAAAGGCGCTATATAAATACAAGTTGTTGTTGTTGTAAGCTTTTGGACTGGATTTTTAAAATTTTATTGAAGTAGTGCCTTGGTGCAATACATGTTAAAAGTTTTTTAATGTGCAGTGAGTGCTGCGGGATGCTTGCAAGGTCTCGGATGGTAATGTAAGGCCTCTATGAAGACAGAAAATGCTGGAAATACTCAGCAGGTCAGGCAACATGCATGGAGAGAGAAACAGAGTTCACGTCTCAGGTCGAGATGCTGTCTGACCTGCAGAGTATTTCCAGCATTTTATGCTTTTATTTCAGATTTAAAGCCTCCGTTCGCAGAGGGAAGAGGAAGACACAGAAGAGGAGGAAGCAGAAGAGGAAGAAGCCAAAGAGGAGGAAGCAGAAGGAAGGATGCAACCCAGGCAGCCCCTTTCTGGCCAGGATATCCGGGATGGAATCATCTGCCTGCGTTACCAGTGACCACAACCCCAATTCCCCTTTCAATATTTGTCCCACACCTTACCTTCCCTCTGTTACTGACCATCACAGCGTCCTCTTGGCCACCATGCTGAAATAAAAGTCACCACAAAGCAAATCTTCCAATATAACTTTATACATCTATCCATCCAACATGACATCAAGAAATCAACTCATCACCCTTATGCATTCCCTTAGTGACTGTCTTGTGTGTGCCTTTGCCTATCCTACTGATGTCACACAGTGCTACTCCAGTGGCTGCAGCATGGCTGGTGGAAGGCTGCTGACTTTCAATGGGGTACACTGCAAATGGCCTTGTTGGTCGACCTTGAGGAGCTGGTGGCTGGGACTGTCAAATCGAGTGATGGTTCTTCTTCTTCTTCCTTCTTTTTCTTCTTCCCCTCATCTTGGTCAACCTCTGCCTGGGCAGGCTGCATTTCTTAGGTGTGTGAAATGAGGAAGGTACAAGGGTGGAGTAAGGGCTAAAAATTGCATATTTCGACATCATTTTTATTGTTATCATTTTAGAAGGCATTGCCCTTTAAAGAGGCCACAATGCTTGGTGAAATCACAGCCTCGCTTTCAGAGGCTGTTGAAGCAGCAATGCCGCTTGGGCACGCCACACTGGGGCCTGATACCGGGACCAATGCCACCAGGACGGCGTTACACTCTGAGTTTAGCACTGGACTCATGATAATGAGTCCCCAGTGCCAATGTTTTAGTCCTGCCAGCGCCAAAGTTTTAGTCCTGCCAGCACCACCATTTTTGGTGGTTGTTAACCCCCAGCTGCAGTGGCACCAGCAGCTTTTGTGGCGGTTACAAATTTTTAGGCCACAGCCTCTCTACCTCAAATAAATACTGGTTATAAATTTATTTCAATAGACCTTTTCAAATTTGTCTTCTCATTTTTTTTAATATTTGAATAAAACTAACTAGGCAGAAAATGAAAATGATGCATCAGTGCAGTTGACTGAAGAGTACTGATGCATCCTGGGAAATTATTGCACCGCACGCGCTCAGACTGCACATCCAAATTCAGCTCACAAGAGTCACAGCTCTGAACAAAATGACCAAGTCTAAACCAAGGCTTTTGGGAGGGGCTGAGGCCTTGAAATAAAAACAATTAAATGGATAAATTTACTCACGTTATTCTGAAATAGGATACTTCAAATTTTGTTTCAATCTATTCTTGGATATTAGAAAATTCAATTACTGAAAAAAAATAACAGCCGAAAATAAATTATAAAGCATTTTGAGCAATTTATGAGAACCCAGTAACCTGATTGTGCAATCTCAGGAGGATATACACCAACTATAAAATTGCAGTTAATGTGCAACACCTTTAATATTGAAAAGACCTGTCACAGCACCACCTACAAGAGTAGCAAGTACTGCAGGTATTTATAATGAGTTTCCAATGAAATGCGTGCACCATATATCAAATTTAATACATAATAGATAGTTATAACTACAAATTTGTGATGAAGAAAATTACGAAGTTTATCACTACAGGGACCCAATATTAGATTTTATTTGACTATATTATAGCCTTATGCTTTTCAAACTGTAATATTTACATACCCAATACCTAGTCTTCTAACCATTAATTGCATCTGCACATTATTCTTCTCCTAACCTAGTTTCTTTAATACTATAATTAATTTATCTAAGTAAGCTATTCCCTACAGACAAATAATCGTTTTTCTTCATTTATTCTTCTCATGCAATCTGTATTATTATAATTAGCTCATGTTATATGTCAGACTTAAATTAGCATGCGTTTGTAATATTTACATTTCTTAATACATGGACAAAAAACTTCCCAAAATTGACTGAAAGAACATAACCTTCCTGGGTCTATGTCAGACATTGCAGATTGCCTGTCTGTAATAATTAATCCCATCATTCCTTCAGAAGCTTTTTCAACTGTGATTTTTCATTTCAAGGCAATTGCCTTTTAGCCATTACAAAGATTGCTAGCATCCGTCTAATCACTTCATGAGAAAACTGCAAAACAGTTTAATTTCAGACGAAGCACACTCTAGGGTTCCAAGGGATTGTAATCAGAAAGATGCTAAGATCTGGACTCACAATAGAGTATTTCCCTGGATTCTGCTGCCGTCACCAAAACATATGTAAGAAAGATTACCTTTCTCCTACTAATACTTCCAACAAGCATCCATCTATATTCTTAAGCAATTGTTTCTGTGCATCTATTATGCTGTGGTGAGTCTCCAGCATTGCTGATTGGTCCATGCTAACCATGTGATATTTTCAGTCATGTCGTCAGCAATCAGGTTGTTGAAACAAAGATCAGCCTGTTTTCAGCTGCCATATGGCTCCTGTTTTTTTTATCCATTAACCCTCTGCCCCAGGCATTTTACTGACTTTGTTTGACCTCTGCTCCTGCCGGACTCGTTGGCCGGCTCTACTGTGCTCCAGGGTCTGGCCTGCCTCCAGTGTCCAGCTCAAGTTTTCATCCCTCCCTCGCAGCAGTTTTAGGAGCGGTCCACTCCCCACATGTCAAGATCCGGGCAGGGGGTGGAGAAGGTGTTTCTATGATAACAGATGTTTTCACATGGATGTTCTGTGTTGTGCTTCTGTAGCTGTTTTATTACTTACTTTCAGTGCACAGGCATGTCTCTCTCTCTCTCACACACACACAATTAGGCACAGGAGTCAATGGGTTTGGTTAAAGTTGCTACTTTTGTTAAACTACAACACTAAGTGGAATGTTTAGAAGAGGCAGAAAAGTGCGAAGTGATATATTTGGGTAGGAAGAACGAGGAGAGGCAATATGAACTAAAGGGTGCAATTCTAAAAGGGGGTGCATGAACAGAGAGGCATAGTGGTTAGCACTGTTGCCTCACAGCGCCAGGGACCCGGGTTCGAATCTGGCCGCGGGTGACTGTCTGTGTGGAGTTTGCACATTCTCCCTGTGTCTGCGTGGGTTTCCTCCGGGTGCTCCGGTTTCCTCCCACAGTCCAAAGATGTGCGGGTTAGGTTGATTTGGCTATGATAAATTGACCCTTAGTGTTAGGGGAGGGTTAAATAAGTGGGGTTACGGGGATAGGGTGGGATATGTGTCGGTGCAGGTTCGATGGGCCGAAATGGCCACTATCTGCACTGTGGGGATTCTGTGATTCTGTGATTCACAAATTCATGCTAACTTTCAGCTCTTACCTGTCCAAGTGCTCACTCACTCTACCTTTGATGATAGTTTGCAGTAACTTCCGCACAACTGATGTTAAACTGATGGGCCTGTAGTTGCCTTTGAGTTACTAAATGGTTTCTGGCTACATGACTTGTAAATTCAGGATTTTTATTCAGAACTGCCCCTCCAGACTTCAGTAATGATGCAATCTTTTGAGAATTTCCCTCCTTTAAGTTAATCCTTTTTTGCTGAGTTTTTACATGTTATCTCTCAGCTAACACGGTTACAGATAAATAAAAATACAGATGAATCAACCAATCAGAATCTATTACAAAATAGACAGTAGCAAATTTTCACGTGCTTCAAGTTTCACTTGCTGCAGCAGGCCAAGGCCCAACCTTCTGTTCCTTGTTGATTTCGGCCCACTACTTCCTCCCAGTCCAACCCCAGTTTCTCTTATTCCCCTACATATTGCAGCTCCTCTCAAATTGCCTCCCCACCCATCCCTGACTTCTTTCTGCCGGTCCCAGTTACTCATGCCTGACCAATTACATGTTGGCTGCCATTTTGCAGTATGCCCCTTGCTTTAAAAAAGATAAAAGCTCAGTAAATCAGTAAAGGAACTTGCATAAGAGGCAAAGGGAGACGAGCAATGGAAAGTGAAGAAAGTAAGGAGAAAGTGAGAGGACAGACTTATAGAAAAAGTAGCAAAAAGAATCCTAGGCCAAAAAGAACATTTAGAAGCAGATCCTTGGGATTTTTCTGCTCCCTTTAAATGTGGCTCCTCCTCTACGGGTGCTGCAGCGGACAGCCCCATCTTCCTCTCACAGCAAGGGGCTCTCTCTTAGTGATGGAGATCCCACCAGGAGCTCATCCTGCTTAACTAATAACCCCTGGCCCAGAAAAATGGGAGGATTGAAGCAGTGGGTGCAATTCCCACCTTGGAGAGAAATCAAGGCCTTCGGCCTAAAAATTAGATGGTGCCTCACCCATTTTTCAGGTGTAAAATGGACACCTAAGCATCCAATATGGTGGGCAAGGGGCTGCACAAGTAGGCTACCCGCCATATTGGTAAAGTCAGAAAATGAGGTGTCTAGGGCCCACACCTGAAACAGTTCCTTTGCTTATGCAAATAGGTGGTCTAGCACCTGTTTGGGGCCCCCTTTGTAAAATTGGGCTGCCCTGAATGCAGCCAGCACTGGGTCTGCATTCAGGTTAGGGTTATTCGGTCTTCCTTTCCCCATATTCTCTCCTCTTCCTCATTCTCTCCTCTTCTGTTTTTACTTTTATTTCCAAATAACATTTTTTTTTTGCACGATTTTATTTTATTTTCTCTCCCTGCTCTCCTGAAAGCATTGAGCCATACTAGGGTTTATTTCCAGTGGTGCTGTCAGCCCTCCTGTACCTTGTTAAATCGACTATACTTCATTTATGAACCTTCACAGTAAATAGATTCAGGCTATTTACCCATGGAATGCATCACACTAAGTCCAATCCTGTTCTCATTCAACATTTATGCAAGTACATTTCTCAGCAGGAACCGTGGCTGATTTTGTTTTCCATCCTAATTCAGGAGCACAGAGGAAAATTGCTGCTCTGGCTGAAATCAGCATACTCAGCACGGACTTGGGATGTTTCTGGTCTGTGTATTTAGTACTCCATCAGACAATGCCTTTAGCCACTAGACCATTGGAAGAACTCAGTATATCCAATTCTAACTATTCTATAACCTTTTCATAAGAAAATGACTTTAAACACTCTTGCTTACCTTTTCTCCTTGAGGGGAATTTCAACATGGAGGAGTGCATGGGTTTGGCTGCGGGTGCGGAGGGAGGGGGTTAAAACCAGGAAAAATTACAGCACATCAGGAAGCCGGCTCCAACCTGCCGAGTTCCACTTTTCACTCACGCGTGTTAGGCTGCATGCGCGCAACTCCCTCAGGAGAGGCAGGTTGCCAATTAACATATGTTAAGCCTCGCACCATCATCCCTTTTGTTATTTAATCTCTCCTGCCTTCCATCCTATCACAGACCTTCCCTTTTGTTCTTTCCTCCCCTCCCCCCTTCCCCTGTCCCTACACTTGATTAAAAACCTGTTCCATCTCCAACTTTTTCCAGTTCTGACGAAGGGTCATCGACCTGAAACGTTAACTCTGTTTCTCTCTCCACAGATGCTGCCTGACCTGCTGAGTATTTCCAGCATTTTCTGTTTTTATCCGCAGTATTTTGATTTCGTAACATATTTTAATCGTACAGTTAGTGCAATATTTACACAGACTTTTGAGTTTAACGTTGGGTCCACGGTTTACCAGGCTTCCTGAAACTCGCCAGTGAAAGCAAGGTGAGAACACAGCGGCAATTGAGGGGTTAATCCATCTCATGGGAATATGGCAATAAATACTGAGTACTCACAGCTGCTTTCTTACCTGCTAGTGGGAAAGGGTGTTCACAGTACTTGTGCTGAGAGTTTACTTTTTGCACTTTGGAGGTTTGTTCTATCACATCAGGATGGGTGGCACTTGGTTACCTTAGATTGGACATCAGATGACCAGCACCAGCAGCCTGCTGGGTGTAGACCTCTTGCTGCACAGGAGAGAGGGGAGCAGCAGAGAGGAACAAGGTGAAGAATTCAGATCCTCCTCGGACGATCCGGAGGAAGAGGAAGATGAAGAGGAGGAAGATGATGAGGGCAATGTACCCCTGGCTGCTCACATTGCTGCCCGGGTTGCCAGGAATGCCCTTATTAATGTAAGGTTCACTTAGGCTGTGCCAGTGGGCCCATGTCACAAGGAAATACAACAGCCACTCTTCCCGCCCCACCCCCACCCCCGCCAATGCCACTGACATAAAGCAGTCCTGCAAACAACCACCCCTTGAACATACCACCACTGGTCCCCATCAATTCATGTCTTCCCATTCAGCATCAAACAAGTTAAAAAGAGACTTGCCAACCAGCAACCAAGAATTGGTAAGATGGGAAAGTGGTGCAAAATAATAATATTTGTATGACTAAAGAACAGAAATTTAACAACACAACATTTTCTCATACATGTGTATACCCTTGGCCAACTACAAAGCCTTACTCTTTCTTTTCCTACAACTCCTGTGGTGCAACCCCTGTGACTCGAGCGGAGGTAGAGGCAGGCTGCTCAGATCCCTGCTCTGACGCTGAGATGCTCTTGGCCGATGACCTCTGTGTTTTGGAGCCCATGAGGACCCCGCCAAAGACTGCTCCACCTACACCTGTGCAGGGGCAGACTTGGCCACCAGGAGCTGGGGCGGGGGGGGGGGGGGGGGCGGTGTGGGGGTGGGGGGGGGGGGGAGTTGGGAAGCAATGGATGAGGTGAAAGCACTTTGAGTGGAGTCCCCACTTCCATGTCCCCTTTCACCATCATCCCTCTCATGGCTCAGCCACATTCACTGCTACAGCTGTGCTGGAGAGCACTTTGGTGCAGAACAGTGGGGCACTGTACGGCCAAGGCTAAGATATCTGTCATCCTATTTAAGGTGGCAGACATGTTGGCATTCAGAGTCTGTATGACTGTGGTCAAGGCGTGCATGGGCTCATTTGATTGGATCGTTTGATGTTCTACGGCACTGGCCAGTCTATCCATGCAAGAACACATCATCTCAATGGCCTGCGACATCAACCCACTGATGACACCACCATCTGCTCTTGCACAGAAAGAGAAGGATGAGTGGGCGTGCAAGGTAAGTGGGTATTAGGAGTGATGTGATGGAGTAGGCTTGAGAAGGCAGAGTGAGGGTGTGGGGTGATGCGCACAGCAGCATGTAGGTGACTGTGCAACTGTACTCACTCCTCCATTCTCTTAGGAATCGTGGCAATTATGCTTGGAAGGCCTGTCAGTGCATCACACATTATCTGCTGCTGGTCAATGATTCTTCTTTTCATTGATGGCCCCCAGGCACAGCATCTGTGTCCAGCTGAGCAGAACTTGGAGAGGCCTGCGTCCTCCAACACAGACTCTCCACTGCTGTCCCTGCCACCATCATCTGCTCTTGCACACTTGTGAAGTGTGAGTCACCAGGTGAACACCCAACTATCTGACTAACTGGTCCCACTGAAGTGCGAGTATCTGAGCTGATGCATGGTAAGCATGAGTCCTGTGACGGTGCACCCTCAGAAGGATTCAGCTCCTCTGAGGATCCCAAACTCCAGCAACTGCTGCAGCATGTGTGAAGGCCCTATCAGAGATAAAAGACATAAATTAGTCGTGGCAAGGTAAGAATGCTGCAAATAATCATTATGAAGATGATCATATTTCACTCGCTGTTGAGATCAAGTCAGCATGACTGAGTGTCGTATGACATGTGGGTGGCGGATATTTAAGTGTGTCATACAGGGACGCCAAAACTCCACTGGTCGCCAACATCTCCTCCTCTGCAGTTGTTCATTGTGAGATGGCTGGAGGGGTACCTCCAGTTAGTCATAGAGTCATAGAGTTATACAGCACAGAAAGAGGCCCTTCGGCCCATCATGTCCGCACCGGCCATCAAGCCCTGTCCATTCTAATCTAATTTTCCAGCACTTGGTCCGTAGCCTTGTATGCTATGGCGTTTCAAGTGCTCATCTAAATGCTTCTTGAATGTTGTGAGGGTTCCTGCCTCTACCATCCTTTCAGGCAGTGAGTTCCAGATTCCAACCACCCTCTGGGTGAAAACGTTTTTCCTCAAATCCCCTCTAAACCTCCTGCCCCTTACCTTGAAACTATGCCACCCTGGTTATTGACCCCTCTACTAAGGGGAAAAGTTCCTTTCTATCTACCCTATCTATGCCCCTCATAATTTTGTACACCTCAATCAGGTGCCCCCTCAGCCTTCTCTGCTCTAAGGAAAACAACCCAGCCTGTCCAGTCTCTCTTCATAGCTGAAGCGCTGCAGCCCAGGTAACATCCTGGTGAATCTTCTCTGCACCCTCTCCAATGCAATCACATCCTTCCTATAGTGTGGCGACCAGAACTGCACACAGTATTCCAGCTGTGGCCTAACTAGCGTTTTGTACATCTCCATCATAACCTCCCTGCTCTTATATTCTATGCCTCGGCTAATGAAGGCAAGTATCCCATATGCCTTTTTAACCACCTTATCTACCTGTCCTGCTACCTTCAGGGATCTATGTACATGCACACCAAGGTCCCTCTGATCCTCTGTCCTTCCTAGGGTCCTACCATTCATTGTGTATTCCCTTGCCTTGTTAGTCCTCCCAAAATGCATCACCTCACACTTTTCAGGGTTAAATTCCATTTGCCACTGTTCTGCCCATCTGACCAACCCGTCTATATTGTCCTGTAGCCTGAGGCTTCCCTCCTCGCTATTTACCACCCCACCAATTTTCGTGTCATCTGCGAACTTACTGATCATACCTCCTACATTCATATCTAAATCATTAATGTACACTACAAACAGCAAAGGACCCAGCACCAATCCCTGCGGTACACCACTGGACACAGGCTTCCAGTCACAAAAACAACCTTCGACCATCACCCTCTGCCTCCTGCCACTAAGCCAATTTTGGATCCAATGTGCCAAGTTGCCCTGGATCCCATGGGCTCTTACCTTCTTCACCAGTCTCCCATGCGGGACTTTGTCAAAAGCCTTACTGAAGTCCATGTAGACCACATCAACTGCACTACCCTCGTCCACACACCTAGTCACCCCCTCGAAAAATTCAATCAAATTGGTCAGACATGATCTCCCCCTGACAAAGCCATGCTGACTATCCTTGATTAATCCTTGCCTCTCCAAGTGGAGACTAATTCTGTCCCTTAGAATTTTTTCCAATAATTTCACTATCACTGATGTTAGGTTCACTGGCCTGTAATTCCCTGGTTTATCCATAATACCCTTCTTGAATAATGGTACTACGTTAGCTGTTCTCCAGTCCTCTGACACCTCCCCTGTGGCCAGAGAGGTTCTGAAAATTTGTGTCAGAGCCCCTGCAATCTCCTCCCTTGCCTCACACAGCAGCCTGGGATACATCTCGTCTGGGCCTGGGGATTTATCCACTTTTAAGCCCGCTAAAACCGCTAGTACCTCCTCCCTCTCAATACTAATTTGTTCAAGTATAGCACAATCCCCCTGCCTGATTTATATGCCTACATTGTCCTTCTCCATAGTGAACACAGAGGCAAAATATTCATTTAAAACCCCACCTACATCTTCTGGCTCTACACACAGATTGCCACTTTGGTCCCTAATGGGCCCTACTCTTTCCCTGGTTATCCTCTTGCCCTTAATATACTTATAAAACACCTTGGGATTTTCCTTTATTTTGCCCGCCAGTGTTATTTTGTGCCCCCTCTTCGCTCTCCTAATTTCTTTTTTAAGTACCCCCCTGCACTTTCTATATTCCTCTAGGGCTTCCACTGTTTAGTCCTTTGTATCTGCCAAAAGCCTCCCTTTTTTTCCTAATCCATTCTCATATATCCTTTGACATCCAGGGTTCCCTGGGATTGTTGGTCCCACCCTTGACCTTTACGGGAACATGTTGTCGTTGTACTCTCTCTAATTCCTTTCTGAAAGACTCCCACTGCTCTGATGTGGATTTTCCTACAAGTAGCTGATCCCAGTCCACTTTGGCCAGATCCATGTCCACGAGGCGGTGATGAGGGATGTCTACCAGTAGGCCGTGGGCGCACAGGAAATCTGCGCCGATGAGGGGGGAGAGCACCTTGGCAGTGATGAACTCCCATCGGTAGCGGTGACAAGCGAGGTCGAGGGTGACTGTCCGGGTGCCATACGTCCGGATTTCCGAGCCGTTAGCAGCAGCCAGCGCCAGTCCTCGTTCGCCCTTTTGGATGTCGAGGGAGGAGGCCGGGATGATGCTGTGCTGAGCCCCAGTGTTGCACAGGAACCGGCGGCCGGTTTTGTCATCCGTGACGAACAGCAGGGAGCCCGCGTGGCCCACAGCCATCGTGGGGGCTGGTACGAGGGCGGACTTGAAAGAGCAGGGAGGTGTGCACCGTTGTGCCCTGGCGCCGAACCGTGCGTGGTAGTAACAGTGGCCCAGGTTAGTGGGGCGCGAAGGCCCCGTCGGCCTGCTGGCAGGCCCTTGTGGCTGCATGCTGGCCGGTGAGGGGCGCGCCCAGGCATTGGCTGCCAGGTCCGGAGTGACGTCGCGGCTGGATTGAGCGGACAGCAGCTTGTCGGCCTCATCGGCCAGGGCTTCCAGGTTCGTGAGGCCGGACGCCACGATCGCTGGGCGGATGCTGAGAGGGAGCTGGTGGATGAACAGCGTGCGGAAGAGGGATCCGGGTGGGCTCTCGTCGGTGAGGGAGAGCATGTGGGAGAGGAGGTCTGATGGTGAGGCATCACCGAGGCCTGGATGGTCGAGGAGGTGGCAGTTTCGCTGATATGCCGAGGCCGTAAATTTTTTAAGGAGCGCTGTCTTGAGATGTGCATACTTGCTTTCTTCTGATGGGTTCTGCAGCATTGTCCAAACCTTCGAAACTGCGGCGCTACCGAGTGATGTGACGAGATAGTCGTACTTCGTCCAATCTGTGGTGATGCGTTGCAGCCGGAAGCGCGATTCAGCTTGGAGAAACCAGGCTTCGGGCTGGTTTTCCCAAAACTCCGGCAGTTTCATGGAAACTGCGTTCGTGTCTGCCATTGCAGCGCTCGGAATATTTTCTGAGCGTCGGGGTCACCAATGTTGAGGCTGCCGCGAAACACGAATTAAGGTTGAATCCATGTGTGGAAAAAGAGAGACTTTAATGCAACTGCATGGTCCAAAAAGGCTGAACCGACTGCTCCCAGAATTCTCTGGAAAACTCCTGAGGCCCCGCCCACTCCTGCCTTAAAGGTAAGGTGCCTTAATGGGAAGGTGCATCGATATATTGTCCACGGACGGAAGAGTGGGTAATGCCCGTTTAGGTGGCGATCCGCCACATTGGTCCTGTTCAGTTCAGGTGCAACCCGTCCGACTTGTACAGGTCCCACCTTCCCCAGAAGCAGACCCAGTGATCCAGGAAACTAAAGCCCTCCCTCCTGCACCAACTCTTTAGCCACGCATTCATCTGCTCTATCCTCCTATTCCTATACTCACTAGCATGTGGCACCTGGAGTAATCCAGAGATTACAACCTTTGAGGTCCTGCTTTTTAATCTGCTACCTAGCTCCCTAAATTCTTGTTGCAGGACCTCATCCCTCTTTCTACCCATGTCATTGGTACCAATGTGAACCACGACCTTTGACTGTTCGCCCTCCCCCTTCAGAATGCCCTGCAGCCATTCAGTGACATCCTTGACCCTGGCACCAGGGAGGCAACATACCATCCTGGAGTCACGTCTGTGGCCAGAGAAACGTCTATCTGTTCCCCTTATGATAGAATCCCCTATCACTATTGCTCTCCCACTCTTTTTCCTCCCCTCCTGTGCAGCTGAGCCACTCGTAGTGCCACGGACTTGGCTCTTGCTGCATTCCCCTGAGAAACCATCTCCCCCATCAGTATCCAAAACGGATAATCTGTCGGAGAGGGAGATTGACCCAGGGGACTTCTGCACTACCTTCCTAGTTCTTTTACTCTGTCTGGTGGTCACCCATTCCCTGTCTGCCTGTGCACTCTTTACCTGCGTCGTGAGCACCTTGTTAAACATACTATCCACGAAGATCTAAGCTTCGCGGATGCTCCACAGTGACTCCAGTCGCAGCTCCAACTCCAAAACGCGGATTTCGAGTAGCTGCAGCTGGAGACACTTCCTGCACATGTGTTCACCCTGGCCACCTAAAGTGTCCCTGACTTCCAACATAGCACAGGAGGAGCACTCCACGCTGCCGAGCTGCCCTGCCATGTCCTACCCTTAATTTACTCCCTTTAAATTAAAGAATATTAAATACACTAGGGACCTTACTTCCCTTTAAACACTACTTACTCTAAACTGGAGACCTTACTTTTAATTTAATGACTGGAATATAGAAATACTGTAGAAATACTCACTGCTGGTTCTCTGTCCCCTCTTGTGCAGCTTTTTAGCTCCTGCTCTCCTGGAAGCTGACAAAGATGGAAAAAGAAAGGACTCACTCGCTCGCTCGCTCGCTCGCTCGCTCGCTCACTCACTCACTCACTCACTCACTCACTCACTCACTCACTCACTCACTCACTCACTCACTCACCAAACTCGCAGCTTAACACTATGTTCTGATCTGCACTCCCTGACAAACTGCACTCTAGCCTCCCTTATTTATACTGCTGAGATTTAAATAAGTGCGCTCTCTGGCAGTTACAGAACCAGATTAGACCACTCAATTAATTAATTACTCTCACCTGCTCTCCAGCACAGAGCTTGCTTAGCCCTGCCCAAGCCTGGAAGAAACTTAAAACTTGAACAGTAAATTTAAATGCTAATTGCAAGCACACAAGACTAGAATTTATAAAAATAAGAGATTAACCATTAAGATTTACTCCCACACTCACCAAACTCGCAGCTTAACACTTTGTTCCGATCTGCACTCCATGACAAACTGCACTCTAGCCTCTCTCTAGTTCTCTCCCTGGTGTTTTGTGCACTCTTCTGCAACGAGGCAAAGAACAGACTTATAAGTGAATGTAATGGCACGTGTTCAGCCGATGGATGGAGTTATTTTGGTGAGGGTGACTATCAGGGAGAGGCATGAAATTGCATAAGGATGAGGGTGAGTGGGAGTGGTGGATGCATAGATGGGGATGTGAGGAAGTGCATAGAAAGAGAATGATGGATGGGCATGCAAGGTAGGTGGGTGTGAGGAGTAATGTGATGGAGTAAGTTTGAGAAGGCAGAGTGAGGGGGTAGGGTGATGTGCACAGCAGCATGTAGGTGAATGTGCAACTGTACTCACTTTTCCTGACCTGGTTAGGTCATTAATGCACTTCCTGTACTGCATCCAGGAGCATGTCACTACGCTCCTGCTGTTTTAAAAAAAAAATATTTATGGGATGTGGGCGTCGCTGGCAAGGCCAGCATTTACTGCCCAGCCCTAACAGCCCTTGAGAAGGTGGGGGTGAGCCACCTTCTTGAACTGCTGCAGTCCGTGTGGTGAAGGTACTCCCACAGTCCTGTTAGGGAGGGAGTTCCAGGATTTTGACCCAGCGACAATGAAGGATCGGCAATATACTTCTAAGTCAGGATGGTGTGTGACTTGGAGGGGAACTTGGAGAGGTGGTGGTGTTCCCATGCGCCTGCTGCCCTTGTCCTTCTAGATGGAAGAGGTCGCGGGTTTTGGAGGTGCTGCCGAAGAAGCCTTGGCGAGTTGCTGCAGTGCATCTTGTAGATGGTACACACTGCAGCCACGGTACGCCAGTGGTGGAGGGAGTGAATATTTAAGGTGGTGGAAGGGGTGCCAATCAAGTGGGCTGCTTTGTCCTGGATGGTGTCGAGTTTCTAGAGTGTTGTTGGAGCTGCACTCATCCAGGCAAGTGGAGAGTATTCCATCACACTCCTTACTTGTGCCTTGTAGATGGTGGAAAGGATTTGGGGAGTCAGGAGGTGAGACACTCGCCGCAGAATACCTAGCCTCTGACCTGCTCTTGTTGCCACAGTATTTATGTGGCTGGTCCAGTTAAGTTTCTGGTCAATGGTGATCCCCAGGATGTTGATGATGGGGGATTCGGCGATGGTAATACCGTTGAATGTCAAGGGGAGGTGGTTAGACTCTCGCTTGTTGGAGATAGTCATTGCCTGGCACTTCTGTGACGCGAATGTTACCTGCCAGTTATCAGCCCAAGCCTGAATGTCGTCCATGTCTTGTTGCATGCGGGCATGGTTTGCTTCATTATCTGATGAGTTGTGAATGGCGCTGAACACTGTGCAGTCATCAGCGAACATCCCCATTTCTGACCTTATGTTGGAGGGCAGGTCATTGATGAAGCAGCTGAAGATGGTTGGGCCTAGGACACTGCCCTGACAAACTCCTGCCGCGATGTCCTGGGGCTGTGATGATTGACCTTCAACCACCACAACCATATTCCTTTGTGCTAGGTATGACTCCAGCCAGTGGAGCATTTTCCCCCTGATTCCCATTGACTTCAGTTTTACTAGGGTTCCTTGCTGTCACACTCGGTCAGATGCTGCCTTGATCTCAAGGGCAGTCACTCTCACCTCACCTCTGGAATTCAGCTCTTTTGTCCATGTCTGGACCAAGGCTGTAATGAGGTTGGGAGCCGAGTGGTCTTGGCGGAACCCAAACTGGGCATCAGTGAGCAGGTTATTGGTGAGCAAGTGCTGCTTGATAGCACTATCGACTACACCTTCCATCACTTTGCTGATGATTGAGAGTAGACTGATGGGGTGGTAATTGGCCGGGATGGATTTGTCCTTCTTTTTGTGGACAGGACATACCTGGGCAGTTTTCCACATTGTCGGATAGATGTCAGTGTTGTAGCTGTATTGGAATAGCTTGGCTAGAGGCGCGGCTAGTTCTGGAGCACAAGTCTTCAGCACGATAGCTGGGATGTTGTCGGGGCCAATAGCCTTTGCTGTATCCAGTGCGCTCAGCCATTTCTTGATATCACGTAGAGTGAATTGAATTGGCTGAAGACTGGCTTCTGTGATGGTGGGGACCTCGGGAGTAGGCCGATATGGATGATCCACTCAGCACTTCTGGCTGAAGATAGTTGCAAACGCTTCAGCCTTGTCTTTTGCATCATTGAGGATGGTGATATTCATGGAGCCTCCTCCTCCCATTAATTGTTTAATGGCCCACCACCATTCACGACTGGATGTGGTAGGACTGCAGATCTTTGATCTGATCTGTTGATTGTGGGATCGCTTAGCCCTGTCAATAACATGCTGCTTCCACTTTTTAGAATGCATTTAGTCCTGTGTTGCAGCTTCCCCAGGTTGGCACCTCATTTTTAGGTACGTCTGGTGCTGCTCCTGGCATGCTCTTCTACATTCCTTATTGAACCAGGGTTAGTCCACTGTTTTTAGTGTAATGGTAGAGTGAGGGATATGCCGGACCATGAGGTTACAGATTGTGGTGGAATACAATTCTGCTGCTGCTGATGGACCACAGCGCCTCATGGATGCCCAGTTTTTGAGCTGCTAGATCTGTTCTGAATCAATCCCATTTCTTCTCTCTCTTAGGCAGCCCCTTGGAACCGAGGATGACTTGCTTCCACATTAAAAATGAGTTCTCAGGTGACTGATGAGTCCAATGCGGGACCTACAGTCTCTGTCACAGGTGGGGCAGACGGTGGTTGAAGGGGCGGGTGGGTGGGCGTGCACTCCTTGCGCTTGGCTTCCACTTGCTCCCGGCAAAGAGACTCGAGGTGTTCGGCGCCTTCCCGGATGCTTCTCCTCCACTTTGTGTGGTCTTGGGCCGGGGATTCCCAGGTGTTAGTGGGGATGTTACTCTTTTTCAAGGAGGCTTTGAGGGTGTCCTTGAAGTGTTTCCTCTGCCCACCTGGGGCTCTCTTGCCATGTCGGATCTCCGAGTAGAGCGCTTGTTTTGGGAGTCTCGTATTGGGCATGCGGACAATGTGACCCGTCCATTGGACGGTCAACTGTCAACAAGGGCAGACGTCGATGACGAAGTCCAACACTGCCTTCAGTGTGCCAGTGCAGCCTTCGGTCGCCTGAGGAAGAGAGTATTTGAAGACCAGGACCTCAAACCCGGCACCAAGCTCATGGTCTACAGTGCAGTAGTGATACCCACCCTCCTGTATGCTTCAGAGACATGAACCATGTACAGCAGGCACCTCAAAGCACTGGAGAGGTACCACCAACGCTGCCTCCGCAAGATCCTGCAAATCCATTGGCAGGATAGGCGCACCAACGTCAGTGTTCTCGCTCAGGCCAACATCCCCAGCATTGAAGCTTTGACCACGCTCGATCAGCTCCGATGGGCGAGTCACATCGTTCATTGTCCTATCCCATTTAGCACGGTGGCAGTGCCACACAACACGATGGAGGGTGTCCTCAGTGTGAAGACGGGACTACGTCTCCACAATGACTGTGCGGTGGTCACTGCTACCAATACTGTCATGGACAGATGCATCTGCGGCAGGTAGATTGGTGAGGACGAGGTCAAGTAGGTTTTTCCCTCGTGTTGGTTCTCTCACTACCTGTCTGGCAGTTATGTCCTTCAGGACTCGGCCAGCTCAGTCAGTAGTGGTGTTACCGAGCCACTCTTGGTGATGGGCATTGAAGTCCCCCACCCAGAGTATATTCTGTGCCCTTGCTACTCTCAGTGCTTCTTCCAAGTGGTGTTCAACATGGAGGAGTACTGATTCATCAGCTGAGGGAGGGCAGTAGGTGGTAATCAGCAGAAGGTTTCCTTGCCCATGCTTGACCTGAAGCCATGAGACTTCATGGGGTCCAGAGTCAATGTTGAGGACTCCTAGGGCCACTCTTTCCTGACTGTATACCACTGTGCTGCCACCCCTGGTGGGTCTGTCCTGGCGGTGGGTCAGGACATACCCAGGGATGGTGATGGAGGAGTTTGGGACATTGGCTGAAAGGTATGATTCTGTGAGTATGAATATGTCAGTCTGTTGCTTGACTAGTCTGTGGGACAGCTCTCCCAATTTTGGCACAAGTCCCCATCTGTTGGTGAGGAGGACTTTGCAGGGTGGACTAGGCTGGGTGTTCCGTTGTCGTGTCCGTAGCCGGTGCCGAGGTCGATGCCGGGTGGTCCTTCTGGTTTCATTCTTTTTATTGCTTTTCTTAGCGGTTAGTTACAACTGAGTGGCTTGCTAGGCCATTTCAGAGGGCAGTTAAGAGTCAACCACATTGCTGTGGGTCTGAGTCACATATAGGCCAGACCTGGTAAGGACGTCAGATTTCCTTCCCTAAAGGGCATTAGTGAACCAGATGGGTTTTTACGACAATCCGATAGTTTCATGGTCACCATTACTGATACTAGTAATTATTCTAGCTGCCGTGGTGGAATTTGAACTCATGTCTCTGGATCATTAGTCCAGACCTCTGGATTACTAGCCCAGTGACATTACCACTACGCTACCGTTCCCTGCCGCAGGTTTCTTCCTCCCGTTGCTGGGGAAGAGTATCTCCCTCAGGCTCCTCACAGTCCCCAGTAGCACATCAAGGGAGGCGTCAGTGAACCGGGGCGCAGCTTTGGAACGTCTCAACTCCATTTTTTATCTTTCTCTACTCTTCTTCCCAACTCCAACTCCTCCAAATTGTATCTTTGGATTGGCTCTTTAAATACTGGCGCTGAGATCGCGTCATGCGGATCCTCATCATGTCCACTGCCGCGGTTTGAATTGCAAATCTGGAAGGAAAATTCTAATGAGGTGGCTGAGTTAAAAGGCCTCTGAGAGACGCACTGAACATACTTCAATGTTTCCAATGCGATATCGGACCCTTCCAGTCCCAGCACATCTCCCAGTTAATATCGGGGCCCTTGAATCTCCAGGGATCTGTGGTCATTAAGATGTTTGTGTCTATATTATAAAAGTTGGTGTCTGACATATGCTTCCAAAGCAAATCAGAGGCCCGGAAGGGCAAACATTGAATGGTCAGAATATGGACACAACCAAATTATGCTGTTTAAAGCATCATGGAGGAAGTGGTGCCACTTGACGAATTATGAGCTCGACAACCTGATTGATGACTTGTCTATGGTGCTCCATCAGTTACATTAAAATCCTGGTAAGTGACCTTTCTGCCTCGAAACTGAGTATTTAAATATTACCATACAAAGCTTAACACATCCATTTGCTATTTTAAATAAGACATTAAATTGCTTATTTTTGGATCTGCAATTGGATGATCACATATAACATATCAAACATAAACCGTTGTTTATTGACAGGTTTTATGAGTGGGCTTCAGATTTTTCGGTATTTTTAATACGCCTAAAAAACCTAGAATTTTTTTTAAAGTTATATAATGGCCCAGAAATTGATCTCGCTCTGTTCCCGCGGGGGTAAGCCTTCCCCGCGATCTCTCACCTCGCTTGTGCTTTTTCAGATCCAGCTCGCACGAACTTGATGTTCCAGACATCAGCCGGGCAGTGCTTGCGTATCCCACCGGCGTAGTGAATTCGTGCGAGCTGTGGGATCACGTGACTCAGTTAGAGCCAATGGCAGCACACCATCTTCCATTCATAAGTTTCACAGCACGGCTGTGAAATCTATGAATCTTACACCCCCCCAAAATAACAGCTAAACCTCAATTAAATAAAAAAAAAAAACCATCACATTAATAAAATAAGTATAGTTAAATAAATTAACCATTTTAAATAAAAAATTAAATTTTTGAAAAAATTTAAAATCTTTTAAAAAGTTATAAAAATAAACTTACCTGTCTTTAAAGTCTCTAAAAAAGATATACCTGTAAAAAAAAATTCAAAAAAATACTTAATTCACTACTTACCTTGTTAAAAGTGGGTCTTACTCCTCCTTTTTACATTTCTAAAATCTTCAGTACTTACCTGCGCGTCCAAAGTATGAAGTGCACAGCGTGCGCGCAGCCTGTAGCACGCACGCGGTGCACCGAGGAACCGCCCCCTTTTCAAAAGAGCAATTGCCGGTTTTCAGCGCATGGGCAGGGCATGCAGAAAACCGGCAATTGCTGAGGGAATACGCGAGAGTACGCAGTGCGTACTCTCGCGCACCGGGATGAATTTTTGGGCCAATATGCACAGACCCTCACCTTTAACTCTCAAATACTCTAAACTGGTATGCGTTGATTTTGAAACAGAGCTCTCGAGGTAAATGATTAATGCTCAGAAGTGAAAGCAGAAAGAATTTCTTCATACAAAGAATTATTAAAACTTTTGGGTAAGGTAATAGATCCGAAAATCATAGTCATTCCAGAGCCTATTGGATGGCACAAGGGGGGAAGCTGTAGATATTTTGTTTCTGGACTAAGAGACCAAGATATGGATGAATGGTCTTCCTTATCCTGTCATCTTGTGATCTAAATAGGTATATCAGTCAATGACTGATTTAGTCACTTCCGCTTTCCTTCTCCTTAAGATATTCCAGTAATCGCAGTTATAGACAATGGGGGGAGAAATTCGTGACAGCCAGTAAAGTTGCCGGTGAGTTAATGGCCGCTGAAAATGGCCGCAATGCTAACGGGGCAAAATTTGACTGGGGGGCTGGAGATTGTCGGCGCAGCGCTTACCTTCCATCCTGGTGGTGTTGCTGGAGGCATCCGGGATGAAGTTCGTGAGCAGGTGCGGCGTTCGAGCTTCGCGCAGCCACTGGAAGTGAGACAGTGGAGCTCGCAAGTAATTGTGGGCAATGAAGAGGCCTGAGAATTAAAGGGGCCCTGCACATTGAAGCAATATAAATTAAAATGAAGTGAAACAATGCAGTTTTCACTCCTTTCTGCCTTTAAAAATAATATTTAACATTAAAAAGTCCCAAATGAGAATATTCAGCTCTTAAAGCTGAATTCCCTTCCTAACCTGAAAAAATGGGAAAGATGCCTCAGCATGAATACAAATGGCTCAGCAAGCCAGGGAAGGGCACCCGGGGTCTCGCACGCAGCACTCCAGCTTTGAGCAGGGGGTCAACACTGCAAGAGATGTCCTCTACTCACAGGGCCCAGGAGGCCCTCCAGAAAGAAGGATGTGGGACTACACCACCGAGGCTGTTACTGCCAGCAGTGTCACCCCCACAACCTGGCTCCAGTGCCCAAAGAATCTTCATGATCTCAGACCACTGGTCAAGGCCAGTGAATGCATCTTCAAAAGCCATCTCCTACCAACTGCACCACTAGCCTCACAAACTGCTTAATGCAGGATCCCCAATCACTCACCTACCAACAATCTGCACCAGTTACGAGGCACATCTCCCATTCCTAGCATCACCTCACCCCCTTGGAGGAGACAGTGCAGGCCATTCTTGGCAGGGGCATGGCTGAGCCCTTGGCCAGCAATGGGGCAGAAAGGATACAAGGTGCCGGTATCCTCATACGTTATCCTCCTTCTGGCATACACCTCACACTTTCGCGCCCTCCCCTCACCACAACTCCACCCTTGTGCCTTCCTCATTTCGCACACCCAAGAAAAGCAGCCTGCCCAGCCAGTGGGTGACCCAGAAGAGGGAGAGGAGAGTGAAGAAGAAGAAGAAGAAGATTAATTTGACACTCCCAGCCCCAGCTCCTCAAGGTCGACCAGCAAGGCCATTTGCAGTGTCCCCCACTGAAAGTCAGCAGCCTTCCACCAGGCATGTTGCAGCCACTAGGGTAGCACTGCGTGACATCAGTAGGATAGGCAAAGGCACACACAAGACAGTCACTAAGAGAATGGATACGGGTGATGAGTTGACTTCTTGATGTCATATTGGATGGATAGATATATATAGTTGGATTGGAACGTTTGTTTTGTGGTGGATTTTATTTTAGCATTGTGGCCAAGAGGATGTTGTGGTGGTCAGTAACAGAGGGAAGGGAAGGTGTGGGGCTAAGGATGAAAGGGGAATTCGGGTTGTGGTCACTGGGACTGGAGGCAGGTGATTCCATCCCGGATATCCCAGCCACAAAGGGGCTGTCTGGGATGCATCGTTCCGTCTGCTTCCTCCTCTTCGGCTTCCCCCTCTTCTGTGTCTTCCCCTTCCCCGAGCAGATGCTGTAAATATGAAATGACAACATAAAAGGCTGAAAATACTCAGCAGATCAGGCAGCATCTCGACCTGAGACATGAACTCTGTTTTTCTCTCCACGGATGTTGCGTGACCTGCTGAGTATTTGCAGCATGTTCTGTATTCTGAAAGGCCTTCATTTACTATCCGCGCCCTTGCAAACATCCAGCAGCACTCCCTACACATTTAAAAAACTCTTCACATCTATTGCAGCAAGCCACCATTTCAATAAAATCAAAAAAAACAGTCCAACACCTTAAATACAAACGTACCTGAACGATGTGTGTGTCATTTTAAGAGGTGCAGACATTGCCACTGTCTGCCTGCTTGCATGCCAAGTTAGCCTGGCATGTTTAGGACCCAGCGCTGAACTCAGCGCTCGAGTCGAAGTTCGCGCTTGTGACATAAAGTCGGCGTTGCATGCCAATTTACGTCACAATGCCGCCATTTTGTCCAGCATGGCACTGCCAGTTACCAGCAGCACAAAGGTAGGGACCAAAATGGTAGCCGCTGAGGGACCCGCCAGCAGTTGGCGAAAGAGTGGCAGCCGTCATTTTTGAGCCAGTTAATGGTGCTGCGGCGTGGCGCTAAGGCCACGAATTTCTGGCACAATGGGTTTAAGAGTTTGTTACACGTTCCCCACGAAGACCCTCTTCTCCCTTTGTGGACTACATTCATTGCTTTTATTCAGCTTACTGAGAGCGAAGTGTCCTTTATAGTGTTAACAGTGCTTTGTAATCAAAGGAAATCTGCAAAATTCCTTTAAATTTATAAACTCATGTATAATGCATAGTCATTATGAATTAGAATTGTAGTGTATAAGAAATATTGAATTAAGCTTAATTCAAGATTTGATAAATAAGTAAATTAAAAACTATAATCACATTGGGTGCTTTTTTTGATTCAAAAACATAACCATAATTGTCAAAGGGACAGGATGAACTTTGCGCGGAAGATCATAAGATATATCTGGATGAGGAAGGCCCTGCTTAGTTCATCCATCCCGAGTTCACATATTATTAAGTATAGAGATGATCCAGACAATCACTTAATTATACCAGTCTAGCCAGGCTCCTGTTTGTAATGCCTTCCATTTAGTATTTCCAGATGGACTCAGCCTGTTTGAAAGTCATTTTCCTTGTCTGCTGCTGTGCTTTGGGATTGCTATTTGTTCTGCTTGGTGGAAAATAGGAACAATAACTTCATAATGACTAAGTGAATTCAAAAAGCAATAAAGCCAACACATCTATTCATCCTTAATTTTATTCAGCTCCTGTAGTGCCTGGTGAAAAGTATCTTAACACATGACTATTCCCAGCACGCATTCAAAATTGAAATGCTGTGCAGGCTGACTGAACATGCAACGTGCTAATAAAAGTATAAATAAAATTAGGCCACAGCCTTCAACTTTAACCTGCTTTCTACCATCTGTTATTTTATATAACACGCATTATGCATAGAATGTCAAATTATATTTTCTTACTGTGTTTGTAAAGTACCTGTTTAAAAAAATGTATATTTCTTTTCTTTGGAGGACCAGGGGATGCTGAGGCTCACTGACGTTCTGATTAATGTTCAAAATAGATTGTGCACTTCTTTACAATATCACTGCTGTAGATTTATTGGAAAATCATTTGCAGTAGATTGTGTGGAAATTCCATGTGCATTTTGTCTGAATAGTTCCTGCACCTTTAAAAATAAATCAATTCCATAATATCACAGCTGGCGGTCATACATTGGTGCAAACAAGCAGTGAACAACGCAGGCTGAATGTGCATCAACCGCTGACTGAGTATAAGTCTTATTGTAGCATCACTTCATGCTATTATCTTTGGTTGGTTTGATAGCAACTCTGTAAAGTTAACAATAAAAACGGATCAGATCAAAGCTCTGCAGTCCTGCCACATCCAGTCGTGAATGGTGGTGGACCATTAAACAACTAACGGGAGGAGGAGGCTCAATGAATATCCCCATCCTTAATGATGGTGGAGCCCAGCAGGTGAGTGCAAAAGAAAGGCTGAAGCGTTTGCAACCATCTTCAGCCAGAAGTGCCGAGTGGATGATCCATATCGGCCTCCTCCTGAGGTCCCCACCATCACAGAAGCCAGTCTTCAGCCAATTTGATTCGCTGCACGTGATATCAAGAAACGGCTGAGCGCACTGGATACAGCAAAGGCTATGGGCCCTGACAACAGCCTGGCTGCCGTGCTGAAGACTTGGGCTCCAGAACTAGCTGCGCCTCTAGCCAAGCTGTTCTAGTACAGCTATAACACTGGCATCTATCTGACAATGTGGAAAACTGCCCAGGTATGTCCTGTTCACAAATAGCAGGACAAATCCAACCCGGCCAATTACTGCCCCATCAGTCTACCCTCAATCATCAGCAAAGTGATGGAAGGTGTAGTCGACAGTGCTATCAAGCGGCACTTACTCACCAGTAACCTGCTCACTGATGCCCATTTTGGGATCTGCCAGGACCACTCAGCTCCCGACCTCATTGCAGCCTTGGTCCAAACATGGACAAAAGAGCTGAATTCCAGAGGTGAGGTGAAAGTGACTGCCCTTGACATCAAGGCAGCATTTGACCGAGTGTGGCATCAAGGAGCCCTAGTAAAACTGAAGTCAATGGGAATCGGCGGGGGGAAACTCTCCACTGGCTGGAGTCAGACCTAGCGCAAAGGAAGATGGTTGTGGTGGTTGAAGGTCAATCATCACAGCCCCAGGACATCGCTGCAGGAGATCCTCAGGGCAGTGTCCTAGGCCCAACCATCTTCAGCTGCTTCATCAATTACCTTCCCACCATCATAAGGTCAGAAGTGGGGATGTTCGCTGATGACTGCACAGTGTTCAGTGCCATTCGCAACTCCTCAGATAATGAAGTAGTCCATGCCCGCATGCAACAAGACATGGACGACATTCAGGCTTGGGCTGGTAAGTGACAGGTAACTTTCACGCCACAAAAGTGCCAGGCAATGACTATCTCCAACAAGTGAGTGTCTAACCACCTCCCCTTGACATTCGAGGGCATTACCATCACCGAATCCCCCACCATCAACATCCTAGGGGGTCACCATTGACCAGAAACTTAACTGGACCAGCAACATAAATACTGTGGCAAAAACAGCAGGTATTCTGCGTTAAGTGTCTCCCCTCCTGACTCCCCAAAGCCTTTCCACCATCTACTAGGCACAAGTCAGGAGTGTGATTGAATACTCTCCACTTGCCTGGATGAGTGCAGCTCCAACAACACTAAAGAAGCTCGACACCATCCAAGACAAAGCAGCCCGCTTGATTTGGCACCTCATCCACCATCTTAAACATTCACTCCCTCCACCACCGGCATACCATGGCTGCAGTGTGTACCATCTACAAGATTCACTGCAGCAACTCACCAAGGCTTCCTCGGCAGCACCTCCCAAACCCGTGACATCTACCACCTAGAAGGACAAGGGCAGCAAACGCATGGGAACACCACCACCTGCAAGTTCCCCTCCAAGTCACACACCATCCTGACTTAGAACTATATCGCCGATCCTTCATCGTCTCTAGGTCAAAATCCTGGAACTCCCTCCCTAACAGCACTGTGGGAGTACCTTCACCACACAGACTGCAGCGGTTCAAGAAGGCGGCTCACCGCCACCTTCTCAAGGGCAATTAGGGATGGGCAATAAATGCTGGCCTTGCCACCGACACCCACGTCCCTTGAATGAATAAAAAAAAATCATTTGTTTTTGATTCCCAGCCACATGGATACAATCACCTGGTATTAGGAGCTGGTTTGAGGGCCATCTCAGTCCCATGACCCTTTGTAGAGCATGAGATTCCAACCACCTTCTTGTGATCTTGACCCTCATATTGTATCTCGGAGAAGCACTAGCATAGGTGAAAGAAAGGCACTCAGTAGAAGCACGGTGTTAAGAAAGTGTAGGTTCGGTTGCTTTGTGCCTCCCGTTAGCACCCTAAGAGGGCGCTAATGGAGTGCAAAGCAACTAGCGCCCGGGTGCGGCGATTTTTGCGCCGCTCGTGAAATTGACCAGACATTTTGTGGCGGCACTAAACACTACCGCCAAAATCTCCTGCGCCCGCATATCGTGACGTCAGTCGAGCGTGCAACGCCCCGGTAGCTCCCCGGACCGGATATTGAGTGGCGCCCCCTGCCTCTCCGCCTGCCACTAGCAACGACAGGTTGAGGGGAACGTTTTGTAGTCGGGAAGGGACTGGGGGAGCACTATTTAAAGGCGACCGCTTCCTGCCTTTTTTTGTCGGTGATATTTTTGCACCACGCATTCTGAGAGAGAGAGAGACTTCTGGAGAGATTCAATGCTGTGTTAAGGAGTTTTGGGTACTGAGCAGCACTTTGCAGAATCATTTTGACTTGACCTTCCTTGCATCAATTTAGAAGAGAATATGGGGGCTGCACTCTGAGCTCTTTCCCTGGGCCTCTCCATTGTTCTTTCCAGCAGATTTGATGTGCAGGTCTCTCCAGGCCGAGATTCAAGGCTGCAATGAGCAGGGTGTGGATGGAGAGCAAGATTGACCCTCTGGCCGGCGCCAATGTGTCTGTGTTCCATTGCTGACTGACATCACATGAGCTTCGCCAATGCTCTGAGTTAGCGCCTCGCTCCTCGGCGTTAGCGCCTTAAGACAGATGTGTAGCGCCTGATTTAGCGCTCCAATCACCTCCAGGGGCGATAGAAGCCAAGTTTGCAGTCGGAGGCGATAATTTGTGCCAGGCGCTAAACTTTGCACCCGGCCGATAACTGCGCCTCAAACGGGGCGATACCGAATTTCTCCCCCTTAGTGTTTACTGTGGACTTCATTGTCATAAAATAGAATATGCACTGATTTGGTGTTTTGTAATTCAAGGAGGTTAGATTCACATAGGGAAGAGTGCTGACTTATTCATTGTGATGATTATTGGCACAGTCGTGTAGGGGAAAAGAGAGTCATAGGGGGAAAAATTCAGCTGCTTGCGCCTCCCGTTAGCGCCTTAAGAGGGCGCTAATGGGGCGTAAAGCAGCTAACGCCCGGGCGCAGCGCCGCCCACGCCTCCCGAAAAATTTAGTGGGAGGTTAGCGGCGGCGGCAGCCGGTAGCGCCCTGTGGCGCTGCGCCGCCGGCGATGACGTCATCGCCGTGCGCAGCACCCCGCTCGCGCCCCGGCCGTGATCTTCAGTCGCGCCCCCTGATTTACCGCCAGACGCTATGTCCGACGGGTTCAGGGAGGCGTACGTGTGGCCGGGGCGGCGATATTTAAAGCGGAGGTGGCAGGCGGCCATTTTTGTTGCTGGCCGCCTGCCAGCACCTGCCCCCGGCCCCCGTGAAGCCCCCCCACCGTGAAGTGCCGGCTGCGCTTCAAGAGCCCGGCACTTCTCTTGAGTGCCGGGCTCTTTTGCCGGCACTCCCGATCCCTGGGGGCCCAGCTGGGCCCCGGTTCGCGCTGCGCAGGGTCCCTCCCCTTTAAGAAGGGGAGGAAGGCCTGCAATACCGCGGCGCGACGTGCCGCAGCGCCAGGATATTCACTCGCAGCGCCCCAAGAGGGATGCGGGCTGCTTCCAGTTGCACCCCGCTTCCCTCTTGGGGCGCAACCACTGAAGTTCCGGCGCGGGGCCGCTAATTTTTTCGGGGCGCGCGCCCCAAATGGGGCGCGACTCAATTTTTACCCCATAGAGTCATAACGGCACAGAAGGAGGCCATTTGGCCCATCAAGTCCGTGCCAGCTCTCTGTAGAGCAATCGAGTCAGTCCCATTCCTCCGTTTACTTTTTTTTACCCCACACCCCTCACTGCAACATTCTGATATATCCCACATCCCTCACTGTAACACTCTGATATATCCCACACCCCTCACTGTAACACTAGATATACCCCACACCCATCACTGTAACACTCTGATAAGTTGTCATGCTGCAGGATGTTAGTGGATTGAGGGAATGTCTGTTTATTTGAAAGTGGGGGAGAAGGAGGTAAGGTTACACACAAGAGAAGACTTTAATAATGAGATGCGCTCTGATGCCCCTTGCAGCTGTCACTGAGGAGTCCTCTGATTTCAGGTCAATGTGATGCTCCCCTCCGTTTAGTTCTGCTTCCAAAGCAGCTCGGAGCTGCCTTCCCAGCAATGTACAAGTCCGGATCTTTTGGTAAGGCAAAGTCGTGAAGGTCACAGCATGATACAAATAATACAGTAATACACTATCCAGAGAATATTGCAGAACCCCTGTCTAGCCAGTGAGACTCGGAAAATCCAACAACTCCATGTAATTGGATGGCCCTATCTTACTGTGATGCTAAAGGTGATGAAGTCCCCGGCTGTCCTGTAAAGTGTGTCAATCACTTGACAAACTGCACCCTGGCTGATATTACAGAGATCCGCCTTGTCTGCCTGAAATAAGCCTGTGCCATAAAAGTTGAGTACGATCAGCACCTTCACAGCACAGAGAGAGAACAGTGCAGAAAGATAACCGTGGCTGCAGGCCCTCATGCAGTCGGTGGTAAAACTGCCCTATTGCCTTTGTGAAGCACTCTCTTGTTATACGCATCTCATTAGGTCCTTCTATGACCTGTTTTGTTTAATATTCTATGGGTATGGGGAGAGGGTTAATATATGCTATGGTGCATTCTCCTTAAATGCAGCCTGACTCTTTGCTCCTTCTTATGCTACTGCTCCTCCATGATAATGGCATACAAGAGTTTGCCCATAAGGAATGTCATATGTGCTCTGAGAAGCACTGGCTGTGAGTGGGGTGGTGAAACTGGTGGTCTTACATTGCAGAAGCAGTGAGAAGCAAGTGCAGGCATGTGTAGGCAAAATGTCAAGATAGAATTGCTGCAAAAATTTGTTCTCAGCTGCAGAAATTGTGACTGAAACAGTCCACACTCTTCAGGTTCTGAAACTTCTCACTTCCGCCTGGTCAGCCGATCCTGGCAACAGCTGTGCCCGATTATTCTCAGTCTAACCCACCCCACGGGCTCTGTGTGTGGAAACAATGGAAACTTGGAGCTCAACACCACTGGCCCTGATTATAAAATATTTAAATGAGGGACGCAGGACTCGGACGGGCTAATCTCAAAAAACTGCAAGACAATTCTGGGAGACTGAGTTTCGGTCAGAAAACAGCTTCTGCCCCATCTTGCTGCCAAGGAATGTCATCTCCCCAGATTATGCTGAAATTAGACTGAAAACGGCGTGGAAATTCTAGACCTAACGGTTTAAAATAAATGAGTTTGTTCAAAGAGTGCACACAGCAATTTGATGCAGGTGCATTGACCAGTGTATTGAAAATAGCGCACAGATACATTTCAGTATTATAGTAAAGTCAGGCTTCTGCCATAAGCAGATATGAAAATTATATGAAAAATATTTTGTTAATAGGTTTAAGGCATCAACAGCCCCTTTGGAGAACTGTGCAATATCTGCTCTTGGTTCCTGTGTATAGGAAGGAGATTCACCCTTCACAGAAATAATGGTTCTGTTAGTGACAGATCAGTTCAAAGTTCTCACAGTCATCAATCACACATCTGCTAATATGGTTTTATTTTTCAAAATTCATGTTGGGTCTTCGATTTATCATCAAAATTGAAAAATATTGATGTTTCTTTACAATGTATTAAAACAGTACATCAACAAGATGGATGCCTTGATAATGAACTCGGAGGAACAGGATATTCACAATATCATGAACAATTTTATGAATCACATTCCTCACTTCAATATAATGGGAAAATCTTTCCTCTCTGGGCTAAGTTTAATAGAGGAATAGACTTGAGTTAACCAATGAGAAACACCATTGGAAAGCAATTTTGGATATTACTTCGCTTTTACTACAGCTCAGACTTTTCCTTCTATGTTGTGATTGCTTAAAAATACAGGATCCCCTTTCAGTTACTTGATGTCTACCTATCAAGGGCACAAATCCATGTGTTTTAATTGCCCAATGACCAAAACCTTTGCTTGCATTGATTTTTACGGATCTTATTAAATCTCGGAGAAGTACTCAGCTCAGGCTAAGAAAAGAAGTTTTGAATTTTCAACTGTCGACCACCCTGTTTCCAGCATAAACAGGACAGTTAGTTGAAAACCACCTCCATTTTCCAATCCTAGATCATGTTAAAGTGTCCAATCAATATATCAGGATTCAAAAAATTAGGCCCCTCCAAATACAACCTTGAAGTTCTGACAAATTGCTTCAGTTTCATGTGAGGAATAGTCTTCTAAATCACCAAGAACTTTGTTGCATAGCAACCAGTACACTGCCAAAGCTCTGACTCACCCAACAACAATTCATGCATCAAGCATTAGATCGTCCTATTCCACTAGACTATGAGGGACTTTAATACATTGGGCAGATTTCCTTCTTATTGTACTTGGGCATAAAGGATCACCTGGATAAAGCGCATAGAGAAGAACTGGGCAGTGAGGATGGCACACCTGTATTGGAGGCCACCTGATTTCTGTTCACTAATGGCAGCTACAGATGAGCCCTAGCGCTAAGGAAGAAAACTTTCTTTATTGCTTCAGCCTTTAGAAATCTTCAAAATGAATTTTAAGCATTTGTCAGCCATTGCCAAGGGGAGACAACGGGCCAGGCAAAAATTAAGTGAAATGATACTCAGGTGGAAAAATTGGGTCGCACCCCCTTTGGGGTGCTAACTTCGCCGGGGCGCTACATTTAGCGCCCTGAAAAAGTTAGCACCACCACGCCCGAAATTCACTGGTAGTGCCCCAAGAGGGAGGCGGGGCGCTACTGGAAGCGCCCCACCTCCCTCTTGGGGCGATGCAAGTGAATATTGCGGAGCTACGTGCTGCAGCGCCACGCGCTGTGGCATGTCGCGCTGTGGTACTGCAGGCCTCCCTCCCCTTATTAAAGGGGAGGGGCCTGGCGCAGCGCGACCCAGGGGCCCAGCTGGGCCACCAGGGATCGGAGTGCGACAAAAGAACCTGACACTCAAGAGGCGCAGCGCCGCGGGGCGCTAACGGTTACTACCGCCGCTAACCTCCCGCTGAATTTCGCGGGAGGCATTAGCAGCGCCGCGCCCAAGCACTAGTTACTTTGCACCCCATTAGCACCCTCTTAGGGCACTAATGGGAGGCGCAAATCAACTGAATTAGTGTTTAAGCACAAAACAGAATCAGTGAGCAAGTGAGCAAAGCTTTGCACATCCAATCTGGCAAAATGGATGTGCAGCTGCATGAGGAGGTTTGCCCTGTCTGTCACTTCAAATGTCTCCATGGCCTTGTCCCACCCTACCGCTGCATCCTCCTTCCGAATATAGAGTACAAATCGGAAGGGGAAAGAGTCCCGAGAAGTTTCAATGGGAAACAACATATGCCAGCAGATTAGTGGAGACAGACTGGAAAGAATTGAGATTTAAGGCGATAGCCCCGTACGGATGAGCCAGATGGATATGTCTGTTCTCTTCCATATATGGGTCAGCATATCCAGAATCACAATAAATTGTTTGCTGGAGAATACAGCGCCTCAGTAGGTAGAAATACCACACCACTAGATCACTGCATGCAGGTTAAAATTACTGTCCACTTTTGTACCTTGAGGTAGGAAAGATTGGCAAGATATCATTCAGTAAAATAATCAAACTTACGCTGTGTACAAACTGGATGGAATGCTTAACAAACCAGAGTCCAAGGCTGGTCCAGCTCTGCCAGCGAGTCCTTAGAAAGAGCGAGGATGAAACTTTCCAAGACCCTGTGCCACATTCAAGGCCTTGCAGCTATAGGTCACATTGAAATCAATGGATGGAAAATCACAAGAAGTCCACGCATGAATTCCCAATAAGCTGCCCACTGCGTGTGAAGCCACACGTGTAGCACAGGATCTCAGACAATATCACCCGTAGGGCCGAATTTACTGAATTTTTAATGCCCCCTTTGAGGGACTTTCTGAGCAAGTGGATGCACCAAATCTGGGGTTGGGGAGGCGTTCTTCTGCTGCCCCAGCCTCCTTTGTAATGGCGATTTTTACCAAAAGTGAGGGTGGACGTGCAAATTAAATGTTAATGACGTGTTTTCTGTCTTTAACAATTTGTTAAAGCCCGGTGTCAGGAACGCCATTGCACTCCTGGCATCCGGTGTTGTTAAGTTGGCCAGGGTTAACTTTTAAATGGCCCGCAAACAAACTGCACTCAATTGTACAGTGATCGATTACACTTGGCAAGTGAAATCTGAGCTGATACTCTAGTGCAGTACTGAAGGAGTACTGCACTGTCGGGGGTGCCGTCTTTTGGATGAGATGTTAAACCAAGGCCCCGTCTGCTCTCTCAGGTGGAAATAAAAGATCCCATGGCACTATTTCAAAGAAGAGCAGGGGAGTTATCCCCGGTGTCCTGGCCAATATTTATCTCTCAATCAACATAACAAAAACAGAATATCTGGTCATTATTACATTGCTGTTTTTGGGAGCTTGCTGTGTGTAAATTGGCTGCCACGTTTCCCACATTACAACAGTGACTACACTACAAAAAAATTACTTAATTGGCTGTAAAGCGCTTTGGGACGTCCAGTGGTCGTGAAAGGCGCTATATAAATGTAAGTCTTTCTTTCTGGAGACTATTGCAATTTAAATAACAAAATTTCAGAATGAAAAAAAAAAGCCCTTTTGTATTATTTTAATCACTAAGAACAAATTTAGTCATTAGTCGTGTACAGTGATGGGAGGTTATTGCCATTTGAGATCAATTTACTCTAATTGTACAATAGTAAAATTACAAAGCAGAATATCCAATGCTCATTTAAAAAGACTGCGCTGCAATCAAGCCTATGTTCATTATATTTATACATATTTTTCACAAATTAAATTCCATAATTAGTACTAAATAATTACAGCCTAAGTACCACTTGTTTTTTATTCAGGTTAGACCTCTGTGGAGTTGTGTTCAATAGGGAACTTGCTACAGATTCTTATTGATGACGCATATCACTTTTTAACGTTAGAAAAATGGCATTTCTAATTAGTGGGGCATATAGGAAGTTTGATCTAACTGTAAAAATAATGTGCCAGAAATTCGGCTTTCCGGCTTCCTGCAGGTGCAAGCATCGCGCGCATACTTACCTATCGCGCCTGCTGTTGTGCTTCGGGTCCACGAAGACTTCGGGTCCTGGGCCTCCTGCAGCTGCCGGCGCGCAGTGCTTGCGTATCCCAGGGGTGCAGTTAGTTCGAAGCGTCCCCTGGGATCACCTGGGCCATGGAGAGCCAATCGGAGCAGGGCATTTTCATTCATAGATTTGACAGGAAGACCTGTCAAATCTATGAATAGAGATCGGCCCCAAAACCACACTTAAACTTCAAATAAATTTCTTTTTTAAATCACATTTTTAAAATAACTATAAGTTACATAAATTAACTACTTTAAACAAAAATTTAAATTTTTGAAAAAATTAATTATACTTTTTAACGGCGCTAAAAATAAACTTACCTTTCTTTAAAGTATGTAATAATGATAAACCTGTTGAAAAAATGTTTAAATTGTAATTAATTAACCACTTACCTTATTAAAAACAGGCCTTGCGCCTCCTTTTTAAAAGTGCAGCTTTTCCATACTTACCCTCCCGGAGAAACCTGAAAAAAAAAATGAAGTTCGCTGCGTGCGCGCAGCCTCTCCCGCGCACGCATTCGACTTCTGAACCCCTTCCTTCAGGGGAACGGAAGTTCCGGTTTCCCACGCATGCGCAGTGCATGCGGGAAACCGACACTTCAGGTGGCCTTACGGGTGAGTACACAGCGCGTACTCACCCGACAAGAGCCGAATTTCTGGCACAATATTTTGGCATGAATACTTACAAACTAGAGGTTCCTTCATAATTGGTGTAATTCAGGTTTACAACATTTTTAAAACACAGAATTGTGTAACGTCATTTATATACGGTGCAAGACAGTTAAAGTAATAATGATTTTGCCAAGTAATTTTAATCACTTATTCTATTACTTTCACTGTTGTATCAAGTTTGACAAGAAGCTAACAATGAAATGCAAACTAGATTGCAATTCCAGTACTGTATAAATGGTTGCTATTGACAGCTGCCATTACAATATACACATTACAGCGCAGCACAACAAATCTTTTTTAAAAAGGTCCTTTAAAAGAGTTTCAAACAAAAGGTTTGTGCGCCGCTAAAACACAGATAAGTTATCAGCATCACAAAACCTGAGTGTTAGCACCTGATGAGGTGGTTTTCACACCTGAACAGAAGCACTTGTCACAGTGATTGTCGAAGTGAGCGCCAGCACCTGATGAGGTGGTGTTCACACCTGAACAGAAGCACTTGTCACAGTGATTGTCGAAGTGAGCGCCAGCACCTGGTGAGGTGGTGTTCACACCTAACAGAAGCACTTGTCACAGTGATTGTCGAAGTGAGCGCCAGCACCTGATGAGCTGAAAAAGACTCTGAAACATCACTAAAATTGTTACTAGGTGATTTCTGTACCTAATTATTTGTGAAAAGAGCTTGACACATTGGGCTGAATTTTTACCTTGGAGTCACGATAGGTGGGGGGGCCATGGATCGGGTCGGGAACCCGAAAGTTGGAGAATCGTTTTTTGCAATGGCTTTTTAATGAAGCCACTGCAAATGATAAGGCTTCCGGGTTTCCCGACCAATTAACTGGAGCGGCTCCAGTGATGTCACGGATGATCGACTTCAGCGGAGATATTTAAATGAGCAATGGACAGATGACAGTTGAAGGCTGGTAGAGGTGGAAGCCAGGTTGTTACAGAGGGGAATTGTTGGCGCTAGAGCACTTTGACAATACTAAATCCTTAATTATGCAACGGCAGAAAGCAGCTCCCAGGTTTAGTGATGTCTCTTGGAGATATTACTCCAAGGAGTGAGGGTCCGCAGGGACATCCTGTACCCTGCTGATGGGAGGAAGAGGCCAGTGGCATTGACCAAGACTGCATGGCTGGAGATAGCAGAAGAAATTACAGCAGGAGTTTTGTTCAAAAGATATGGATCCAGTGTAGGAAACCTTTTAACAACCTCATGATATCAGGAAAGGTGAGTGCAATGCCACATTGCCCTACATCCTGATGTGTGTGTCACCCCAACACCCTCACTCTGCCTTCCCAATCCTACTCCTGCACACCACTCCTCACACCAACACACCTTGCAGGTGCACCCATCCCCCACTACCTATGCACCTACTCACATCCCCATCTGACCATCCACCACTGACACTCACCCTCATCTTAATGCAATGTTATGCCTCTCCCTCATAGTCACTCTCAACAGCCATCCATCCCTTACACTCATTCCATGACTCTCACTCAAAGGTCTCTTGTTTCCCTCCTTGCAGGAGAAGAGAGCACAGAACACCCGGGAGAGGCAGCGAGCCAGTAACCACACCGCTGACTTCAGCAGAGGAGGCAGCCCTGGAACTGAGCCGCGTTGCGGAGCTGCTGGCGATGGGAGATGGAGAGAGGGTGACCTCCCAGCTACCCGGTGACAGAATTAAATATCACATGGCATACAACAGTCACTCATGGTGACTTGATGTCAGCAGCCAGTGAAATATGATCATGTGCATAATGGTAACTTAAAACATTCTTATCATAACAGTTCTAATTCATATATTTATTCCCCCACAAGCCCATCAAGCATCCCCCCCCCCCCCGCCCCCCCACTGTCCAGCCAGAGGAGGAAGATGCAGGAAAGTGAGCAGCCTGCCCCTACCTCTGCTGAAGCCATAGGGTTTGCATGTCCTATGAGTTGTAGAAAGAGAAAGAAGATACAATTGTAGATGCACAAGGGTATTCACATGGATGTTTTATAAAATGTTAGATGGTTAAGTTTCTGTTGAAGATATGAGCCGCGTAAAATTATATCTTTGCACCACTTTCCCATCTTGTCAATTTTTGCCTGCTGCCTGGCAAGTGGCCTTGTCAGTTGGAGTGAATGGTAAGACATTATTTAACCTCGAGCAATGGTGTGTGTGACAGGAATGGTTTGGTCATTTTAGCACTGCTTTGTGGTGTTGGTGGTTGGGGGGGGGAGTTGGTTCAGAATCTGGGTGCCATGTGGGTGCACTGGTGCAACTTAACTAAATTGTGCCATTATGAGGCCATCCCGGGCCTCCCGGGCAATAATGTGCACTGCTGCTGGTGCCATCTCCACTTCAGCTTCCTCCTCCTCATCCTCCTCCTCCCCGAAGAGGCTCCGCACTCGCCGCTTAGCTCCTCCTGCAGCTCCAATCCTCGCTGCTGAGCAATGTTGTGCAGAGCGAGGCATACCGCGATCATTCTGGAGACCTTGGCTGGTGTGTATTGAAGGGCTCCTCCAGAACTGTCCAGGCAGCTGAAGCGCATCTTCAGCATCCCAATTGTTTGCTCTATGACACATCTTGTCGTCATCTGGCTTTGATTGTAGCACTCTTCGGCCTCATTGTTTGGCCTCCTCAAGTGTGTCATCAGCCACGTCTTCAGTGGATACCCTTTGTCTCCAAGCAGCCAACCGGTAAGTCTGGTCGGAAGTGTGAAGAGCTGAGTGAGGGTGGACTGGTGCAGGATGAATGAATCATGACAGCTCCCAGGGAATCTGACACATGCATGCATGATGATCTTTTTGTGATTGCAGACGAGATGCACATTGATGGGGTGGAAGCCCTTACGGTTCATGAATACTCCTGGATGATCTGGGGGTGCCTTGATGGGCACATGTGTGCAGTCGATGATGCCCTGCACCTGTGGGATATTTTTTTAACTGTCAATTGTTCAACTCCCACAATGGCCACGCTTCTCTTGCCTTGCTTTCATTGGCGTGGTTCAGCAAGCCTGGGAATCCTGTGGGCAGCCAGTAAAACACTGTAATATCAGGTAAAAAAAGGCTATTAATAGCCTCTGACCAAGCTTTAACGTGCTTTAATTAGGTCACCCGACTCTCCTGAGGGAGTCTCTGGCGCGCTGACTAATGCGCCTGAGTTAAAGATGGAAGCTGACAGGTTGAAGCCGGCTTCCCGATGCGCTGACAATTTCAGCGCTTTTAACTGCCCACCCGGTCGCAAACCCGCACACTCTTCAAAGTTAAAATTCAGCGATTGGCAAAAAGGGTTTAGCGAGGCAATACAACGCTTCAATAAATAAATCCAGACTCTTGCAATTCATTTAAACATTTTATTCATTTATCAGTCGTTCATTTAAAAGGGATGGCTATCATCGGAAATGACAGAAAAGAGTTTCGGGCAGATTTTATTCTCGTAAACATTTTATTCTTTTATCAGTTATTTATTTAAGTGAAATTGATTGTTTTTATAACATTTCACAAAGGTATTGTTTAAATTTAAATTTAAATCAAACTACATCAGCAGGGACAACTAATAGAAATATTTTACTGAATTATTTATTTGTAACCAGTTCACACCTTTGCTAAAATAACAGGCACAAACTTGTTAGCGCTTTCGGTACTAATATCACACAGCACGATTTCAACATTCGTAACACTTCAGCAACACGTAACAGAAATTCTTTCAGATGAGGTGGCTAGGGAATGCAGGCTTTGGGTTTTCTTCAAGCAATTATTGCTGTTGCTTTTGTTTCCCAAAGCACATCAATAATAGATTCAAAAGCAAAATACTGCGGAAGCTGGAAATCTGAAAGAAAAACAGAAAATGCTGGAAATACTCAGCATCTGTGGTGAGAGAAGCAGAGTTAGCATTTCAAGTCGATGACCTTTGGTCAATAATAGATTCTATTGGAGGTCATTACTATAGACCGCTTGGTATTTGGAAGGTAATGATTGACCACCAGGAATTTAATAAAAATTACAGGACTGGAGAATTTTATATTTTCCCAGTTTATTCCATTTGTTTTTCTTTTGATGTCCTTCCAAATGTATGCTCCTAGAGGATGTTAATCTGTCATTGCTAAAAGTGCAGGAGCTGTGCAGAAGTTAGGCAGCATAAATGAAAGAGAAGTGGGTAGGAGGGAAGTGATCGTGCTCCCCGTCAGTGAGTGAACTGATACATATTTGCAGATTCACTGGAAATTCAACAAAAAATAAACAAAAAAAGGCACACTTTGGGATTACAGTTGGAAACTAGAAGTTGAATGATCAATTTGCCTGTTATTTATCAAAATAAAAGCCCAGAACTTCCACGGTGGCGTGATCCCCACCAGAAATGGATTGGGGCGGGTCTTCCACTCACCGATGTCACAAATGCTGACCCATGGTGCTGGATATTTACTGGGGCGAGTTGCATAGGCAGGCGTTCAGCGTTTCGGACGGGAAAGCCAGAAGTCTGTGTTTTCCCACATGCTGTGAAGATTTAAGTCCACAGCATGCACTCTTGGTCCTGACAGATTCCCCACCCTGAAGTCAGCCTGATTGACAGGCGTGGCTTCCAGTCGGGCGAGCAGCCCTCTGGAGGAGGCCTTAGGGTCAGGTAGGTCCGATCCCCAACCTTGAACGGGAAGGGGGGGGGGGGGTTCGATCCCTGACCCCAGGAGAGGGGGCGATCCCGAGGGGGGTCCGATCCCTGATCCCAGGGGGTCCGATCCCAAGGAGGGGTCCAATCCCTGACCCCAGGGGGTCCGATCCCAAGGAGGGGTCTGATCCCTGACCTGCAGGGTATCTGATCCCGGGGGAATCTGATCCCGGGGTACGGGGTTTGTATGGGGGTGGGGGAAGCTGCTGGTGAGGGAGCTTGGGGGGCTTCCCGAGGCTGTCCCCACCACGCTGCAGCTGCTGGGTTTCCTTGTGAAGGAATAAGCCATATAACCTATTCAGAAAAATACACCATTCTAGGAAAGAATTCTGGCCTTATTAAAACATCACAAACTGGGTTTGGAAATCTGGAAGCCTCAACAATCTAAAGCTGTAACAGCATACAGGCTATTGAGATAAGATAGTTGACACTGGATCAATAACCTTATTGAAACAGAAGGTTAAAGGCTCCTGACAGTCTGAATCTTTCGGAAGAAACAAAGGTTCACCCTGTACAAGGTGTTCTAATTTACACTTCGTAAAGAGGCACAAACAGAAGGCCTTAGTAAAAATGACATCAAATGAAATGCACCTGTAAAGGGGCAAAGTGATTCTCGGCTTCAGAGACAGCTCTGTAAGTCTACAACTTTTTGTACCTCGGGGATCAAGGTACTGTATTTGATTTTAGTGGATATCCTGAATAAGACTAAGAACTATAAAACTGTAGCGAAGTTAAGATTTGAGAATAAGGATCTCTGATAATAAGATTGTAAAGCTTTCTCTTTTTGGAACTGTTAATGTTGCGATTGAATCACGAACTGTAAAATACATGTCGGTTCTTTAATAAATCTATATATTTTTAGAATTGTCTCACATAATACTTCTGTATCAAACTCGCAAACTCAATCTCTGTACACTCTTTGGTGAGGAGTTGCAGAATTCTGGGGGAGTTTTCCGGACCCTCATAATATCCGGAACGTTACAGTCCAGCTAAACTTATTAAAAGTGCTATCTGGAGGACGGTAACATTTTCAGGTTGTTCCTTTCCTTTAGGGAGAGATAGTCCAGACCTTGAGACCCAATTAAGCGTCTTTAGGATTCGGCTACCTCAAAATTTAGTTGAAAGTGAACGTCTGGGGAATACGCCTGATCTGGGGTAGCCCTAAAGGGGCTCGGACTAGTAATAATCCCTTCATCCTGAGGCCCAGGAATCCCAGAGAGCCACAATAAAACCTGCAAAGCAGGTTAAATCCGAGGCTTCCAGTCTCATTAACATATTTAAAATGCCAACCCGCCTCCTGGGAGCAGGTTGGCTTCCCGCCCCTCTTGAGGCCTCAGTAAAACCTGGAAGTCGGTGGGTTGGAGCCGGCTTCCCGACACGCTTGGAATTTTTGACTATTTAACTCCCCCACCAGCAGCCACTCCCACCCGCTCACCCATGCTAAAATTCCCCCCATGGTTTCCAAGGTCAGCCTCATTTGAATGACAGGGCAAGTTCCTAGCATTGGAAGCCCCTTTTCTTGAGATCCTGCCAGTTTGGGGATGGGAAATAGCGTGCTGCAGGGTTTAAATGCCTGCAGCAAACGAAAGGGGCCAGGCAGCCTCACAATAATTTTTGCTGCGCAAAATAAATATTCTGTAATAATGTCTGGAAAGATCTGCTGCAGGCGCAGGGCCCACAGTTTTCCAGGTGCTGCTATGAACGTGCACCTGCAGGAGGTTAGGGACAAAAGGGGGCCACTGTTCAAGACAGACATATACAGGATCCAAAAGAGATCCGTTCAGGTCCGGTGGAGGGAGGTGATCAAGTCCTAGTACCAACTCAAGAACCCTGCACAATGTCACTTAGTGCAGGATGAGATTTTATAACCTTACCAGGTCAGGCAAGGTAAGAGGAATCAGCAATTCTTGACAAGAATGTGCTCCACTAAGCTTGTGTGCCACTGACAGTGACTTTGTCCTCACACTATATTAAAGTACTTGAATAGCTTACCATCAATGCCTATCAGGTAATGCTGTGATGTTTATACCCCTAACCCTTTACATGGAAGTACGATAGCAAAATACTGCGGATGCTGGAAATCCGAAATAACAACAGAAAACGCTGGAAAAACTCAGCAGGCCAGGCAGCATCCGTGGAGAGAGAAACAGAGTTAACGTTTCAGGTCGAAGACCCTTCGTCAGAACTGGAAAAAAGCAGGAAATGAAATAGATTTAAAGCAAGTATAATGCTGAGAAAAGGGGGAGGGGATGAAAGAACAAAGGGAAGGTCAGTGGTAGTATAGAAGGCAGGAGAGATTAAGAGACATTGAGAGACATTAAGAGATATTCAAGGCGAGAGGAGGTGGTAATGTGACAGGTTGAGGCTAGATGAAGTGTGAAATGCACTGGCGGAATGAAGGACAGCTGCCAGCTTCAGGGAGGGAAGAAAAAAAAGGGCCAAACAAAAGGGTGGATGAAAAAATAAAATATATATATATATGTGATAGGGGCCGTGGTGATGATCTGAAATTGTTGAACTCTATGTTGAGTCCAGAGGGCTGTAGCGTGCCTAAACGAAAGATGAGGTGCTGTTCCTCGAGCTTACGCTGAGCTTCCGTGGAACAATGCAAGAGGCCGAGGACGGTGAGGTCTGAGTGGGAGTGGAGCGGAGAATTAAAGTGACAGGCCACCGGGAGCTCGGGGTCCCCCTTACGGACTGAACGGAGGTGTTCCGCAAAGCGATCACCCAATCTGCGTTTTCTCTCCCCAATGTATAGGAGACCACATCGTGAGCAGCGAATACAGTATACTAAGTTGCAGGAAGTACACGTAAATCGCTGTTTCACCTGGAAGGGGTGTTTGGGGCCCTGGACAGTGGGAAGGGGGAAGGTATAAGGGCATGTGTAGCATCTCCTGCGCTTGCACAGGTAGGTGCAATGCGAAGGGGAAGGGGTGCTGGGGGTGGTAGAGGAGTGGACTAGGGTGCCGCAGAGGGAGCGGTCCCTACGGAATGCTGAAAAGGGAGGTGAGGGAAAGATGTGTTTGGTGGTGGGATCACGCTGGAGGTGGCGGAAATGGTGGAGGATGATCCGCTGAATGTGGAGGCTGGTGGGGTGAAAATTCTCCCAGTTTCTCCGTATCCGCCGCATCTGCTCTGATGATGCCACCTTCCATACCAGTGCTTCCGACATGTCTTCCTTTTTTCTCAACCGAGGATTCCCCTCTACTGTGGTTGACACGGCCCTCGACCGTGTCCGTTCTATCTCCCGCACTTCTGCCCTCATCCCTGCCCCTCCCTCCCGGAATCACGATAGAGTTCCCCTTGTCCTCACCTTTCACCCCACCATCCTCCACATTCAACGGATCATCCTCCGCCATTTCCGCCACCTCCAGCGTGATCCCACCACCAAACGCATCTTCCCCTCACCTCCCCGTTCAGCATTCCGTAGGGACCGCTCCCTCCGCGACACCCTAATCCACTCCTCTACCACCCCCAGCACCCCTTCCCCTTCGCCCGGCACCTTCCCGTGCAAGCGCAGGAGATGCTACACATGCCCTTATACCTCACCCCTTCCCACTGTCCAGGGCCCCAAACACCCCTTCCAGGTGAAACAGCGATTTACGTGTACTTCCTGCAATTTAGTATACTGTATTCGCTGCTCACGATGTGGTCTCCTCTACATTGGGGAGACCAAACGCAGATTGGGTGATCGCTTTGAGGAACACCTCCGTTCAGTCCGTAAGGGGGACCCCGAGCTCCCGGTGGCCTGTCACTTTAATTCTCCGCTCCACTCCCACTCTGACCTCACCGTCCTCGGCCTCTTGCATTGTTCCACGGAAGCTCAGCGTAAGCTCGAGGAACAGCACCTCATCTTTTGATTAGGCACCCTACAGCCCTCTGGACTCAACATAGAACATAAGAACATAAGAAATAGGAGCAGGAGTAGGCCAATCGGCCCTTCGAGCCTGCTCCGCCATTCAATAAGATGATGGCTGATCTGATCCTCACCTCAAATCTAAAGAACACAAGAAGTAGGAGCAGGACCCGGCCACTCAGCCCCTGGGCCCGCTACGCCACCCACAGGGCCTCGACCGATCCGAACTCAGCCTCATGTCCAATTTCCTGCCATAGAGTTCAACAATTTCAGATCATAACCACGGCCCCTATCACATATATATATATATTTTATTTTTTCATCCACCCTTTTGTTTGGCCCTTTTTTTTCTTCCCTCCCTGAAGCTGGCAGCTGTCCTTCATTCCGCCAGTGCATTTCACACTTCATCTAGCCTCAACCTGTCACATTACCACCTCCTCTCGCCTTGAATATCTCTTAATGTCTCTCAATGTCTCTTAATCTCTCCTGCCTTCTATACTACCACTGACCTTCCCCTTTGTTCTTTCATCCCCTCCCCCTTTTCCCAGCATTATACTTGCTTTAAATCTATTTCATTTCCTGCTTTTTTCCAGTTCTGACGAAGGGTCTTCGACCTGAAACGTTAACTCTGTTTCTCTCTCCACGGATGCTGCCTGGCCTGCTGAGTTTTTCCAGCGTTTTCTGTTGTTACTTTACATGGAAGTGTTCCTACACTTACATCCTTACATGTCTTCATCCCACAATAGCCTTGTATGGAATATTATTACTTGTGGCATTCTTCTGTCATCATATGATTGATGATTTGGGATTTACTACATGTCATGGTTTCTGAATCTATTTGGTTCTTTTAGCTTTCATTTTCTAGGATAAGTTAGCTCAAGATGGGAGAGTTCAGCCATAGCTGCCTGTCCATAACCTGAGACCTCTATGAAGAGAAAGAGCACATCCTGAGGAAGAGAGTATCAAGTCCTTAGATGGTGAATTAAGAATGTATTTACCAGCTGAGAGTTCATCATGATATTCTGCTTCTCTTCCTAATGCACCTTCATCAATTGTCAGTAATCCAAATCATGAAACCCACGTCATTTCTTCTATTGAAAATGATATTTGAGGTTTGCTCCTCGGGAAACCATTTTAACTTCTCTTCCTCTCTTTTTCTTCTAGATGTGGCACAAAGCCAAGAAGCACACCCTGCAGCAGCTGCTATTGCCAGAACTTCACAGCGTGCACTCTTACTCACCAGATCCCTAAAGGTTTTTACAAATATATTAAGAGGAAGAAGGTGACTAAGAGTGAAGTGGGTCCTTTAATGACAGACGCAGGTGATATTATAACTGGAAATCAGGAACTGGCAGACTTACTAAATAGCTACTTTGTATCACTCTTCACAGTAGAGGATGAGGATAAAATACCAGGGATACAAGGAAAAATAAAAATAAATCAAGGGGAATAACTAACTAGATTCAATATAAGTGAAAAAATGGTGATGGAGAAAGTAATGTTATTAAAGATAAACAAATCTCCAGGACCCAATGGTTTCCACCGCAGGGTATTAAAGGAAGTAACTAAGGAAATTGTTGATGTTTTAGTCATGATCTTCCAAAGCTCACTTGATTCAGAAATTGTCCCCTTAAATTGGAAAACTGTCAATGTCACTCCATTATTAAAAAAGAATAGCGGAAATTATAGGCCTATTAGACTAACGTCAGTTGTGGGAAAGTTACTAGAATCTGTTATTAGGAACAGAGTGACTGAGTGACTGATCAGAGAGAGCCTGCTTGGATTTGTTAAGGTTAAGTCATGTCTAACGAATCTAGTTGATTTTTTTGCGGAGGTAACAAACGTGGTAGATAAGGGAGAGTCTGTGGATATTATTTATATGGACTTCCAGAAGGCATTCAACAAGGTTCCACATAAGAGACTGTTAACAAAAATGAGAGTGCATGGATTTGGAGGCAATCTATTGACATGGGTAGGGAATTGATTCTTAAGTAATACAGAGACTAGGGATAATGGGTAAGTACACAAATTGGCAGGATGTGACCAGGGATCGGTACCAGGGCCTCAGCTTTTCACTATATTTAGCAATGATTTAGAAGAAGGAATAGGGAGCCGTATATCCAAGTTTACCTACGGCAGTAAGTCAGTTGGCACAGTAAATAGTGTAGATTGGAGCATAACCTTGTAAAGGGACATTGATACATTAAGTGAGTGGGCAAAACTGTGGCGGATGGAGTTCAATGTGGGTAAGTGTGAGGTATCCACTTTGGGCCTAAGAAAGATAGATCAGAGGATTCTCTAACTGGTGAGAAGCTGGGAATTGTGGCTGAGCAGAGAAGTTTATGGGTCCATGCATGGAAATCAGTAAAATCTAGTGAACAGGTACAAAAAATAATCAAAAAGGTTAATGAAATGTTAGCCTTTATCTTAAGGGGGCTCTGGTTAGACCCCATCTGGAATACTGCATTCAGTTCTGGGCAGTGCAACTAAAGAAGGATATATTGGCCTTGGAAGGGGTGTAGTGCAGATTCATCAGAATGATAGCCAGGCTAAAAGGGTTAAATTATGAGGACAGATTGCCTAGACTAGGCTTGTGGGGGAGTCCAGAACAAGGAGACATAACATTAAAATTATAACTAGGCCATTCAGGGGTGATGTCAGGAAGCACTTCTTCACACAAACAGTACTGGAAATCTGGAACTCTGTCCCCAAAAAGCTGTTGAGGCTAGGACAACTGAAAATGTCAAAACTGAGTGCTTGCAGAATGGGCATATAATTGGCAAATTAATTTCAACACAGCTAAGTGAAATGTAAGGAGGTCACCTATTACTTGGAAAATAAGAATCTAAATGAGGCGGAGGAGCAAAGAGATCTTGGAGTACAAATCCACAAATCATTAAAAGTAATGATGCAGTTTGATAAGGCCATAAAAATAGCAAACCAAGCACTAAGGTTTATTTCTAGAGGGATAGAATTGAAAAGTAGAGAATTTATGCTAAACTTGTATCAAACCTTGGTTAGACCACACTTTGAGTACAGTGTACAGTTCTGCTCAGCATATTATAAAATTAAGATAGAGGCACTGGAGAGGGTGCAAAAAAGATTTATAAGATTAATACCAGAAATGTGAGGTTATGCCTTTTGAGGAAAGGATGAACATGCTGGGTCTCTTTTCTCTTGAAAAGATAATGCTGAGGGGTGACCTAATAGAGGTCTTTAAAATTATGAAAGGTTTTGATAGAGTAGATACAGAGAGAGTGTTTCCACTTGTGGGGAAGAGCAAAACTAGAGGCCATCAATACAAGATAGTCGCCAAGAAATCAAATCGGGAATTCAGAAGAAACTTCTTTACCCAGAGAGTGTTGAGGAAGGATGGGAGAAGGTTCGAGTGGAGCATAAACACCGGTATGGACTGGTTGGGCCAAATGGCCTGTTTCTGTGCTGTATATTGTATGTAATAAACTTTTGTTAGGCAAGGGTATTAAGGGTTACAGAACCAAGGCAGGTAGATGGAGTTAAGATACAGAACAGCCATAATCTAATTGAATGGTAGAACAGGCTCCAGGGGCTGAATGGCCTACTTCTATTCCTATGTTCCTAAGGACCAGCCCAGAGACATCCATACCAGGGAAATTTGACAATGCGTACTTTAAAAGTGTAGTCACTGTTGTAATGTAGGAAATATACACAGCAAGGTCCCACAAACAGCAATGAGATAATGACCAGATTTTCTTTTTAGTTATTTTGGTTGAGGGATAAACATTGGCCAGGACACCAGGGAGAAATTACAGACCCTCAGTTAAACTTCTTATCTGAAACACAGCACTCCTTTAGTACCAAACTTGATTGTTGGCCTAGATTTTGTGCTCAAGTCTCTGGCATGGAACTTAAACACACAACCTTCTGACTCAGAGGTGAGAGTGCTAGCACTTAGCTACAGCTAACACCTTTGTGGATGAGGGAACAGCTCTGGGTGACAGAGCATGACTGAGCAGGAGCAGCTAATGAAGACATATGTGGAGGAATAATTTGGTGGCTGGGAAGGCAGGAGGCATCACCTCTTGCTTGAAGAGCTTGAGTATCTGCAGCGCACTAGCTCTGTGGTTGAAAGAACCATGATGGCAGAGCATCAAGCTTTGATGGAGGCAGTGGAGGCATTTCAGACAGTTCTGTGGAGGAGTCCACCAGCTGCATTCACAGCACATTAGGACCGGATTTAATAGCACTGCCTCCCACCATGAGCATGTGGCAACTCTAGAGACAACTGCAACAGAGGCCTCCATTACAAAGGCTCTAAGGCAGTCTTTGCTTCCTCCATGCTTCCTCTGACTGCTGTCACAGAGGCCTCAGGTGTCATGTTAGACAGTGCTGTCCCATCCAGTTAGGATAGGCTTGGTGCCCAGTTGCAGACAAGGGGCACAAAAATGTACGAACACACTCCACTGGTGGAAGTACAGCAGGGGAGCACCGGTGATCTGACTCATCAGAGTATCCGGGATCAGAGGAAGATCACTTCATTTAATTATCGCTGGCAGGCTACTGCACCACTATGGGTAAATACTGCATGCCCTCTAAAGGAGTAGGGTAGGAAATTCAGCATTGGCCAACCACTATTGCAGCTGCCAACAGCTCTAATGAAGACTTTCTTTTTGCTTACCCAATTAGAGTCCTTTTGTAAGGTATCAGGCCTGGAGCTGGCGTTTTGTTTGGGTATCCAGGACAGGACCCATGCCTAAACCAACAGATGGGCTCCTTACCAGCTGCTCAGTGTCCCTGGACACTTGATTTATCTTAGTGTTCAGGGTACTATTTAATGTTGAGAAGCTGGAGCTAAGGAAATTTCATCTGTGGGAATTGCCTAACCCCCAGCCCAGCCACTTCTGACATCATGGGCCATGGTTTGGAGCAAATGAGTTTCCACCCAAACCAGGCCTGTGTGAAAATTGGCAGTCTGGGTCAGGACCCAATGCACCCAGGTGCTGGACAATTTTCCACCTCCTCCGCTCTACTCCTGAGTCCTGACTGACTTATGCTTGGAGTGTGCTACTGCGTGCGGGCAAATTTAGGCCCAAGCTTTACCCAGGACTTTGCCGATCTCCCTGCAACCATTAGGTCTACTGTCCTCAGTGGCCATGCAGAGCCAGTGCTCACTATCAGTGGCATTGCCGGAAGGTGCAGAGATGTTGGTGCTATCTCTCAGAATAGCAGGACACGTCTGCCCTTCTCCCTTGCCCCTCCAATCATAGAATCATAGAAATCTATAGCACAGAAGGAGGCCATTCGGCCCATCTTGTCCGTGCCGGCAGACAAAGAGCTATTCAGCCTAATCCCACTTTCCAGCACTTGGTCCGTAGCCTTGTAGGTTATGGCACTTCAAGTGCATATCCAAGTACTTTTTAAATGTGATGAGGGTCTCTGCCTCTACTACCCTTTCAGGCAGTGAGTTCCAGACCCCCACCACCCTCTGGGTGAAAATATTTCTCCTCAAATCCCCTCTAAACCTCTGACCAATTACTTTAAATCTATGCCCCCTGGTTATTGACCCTTCTGGGTCCTTCCTATCCACTCTATCTAGGCCCCTCATAACTTTAAACACCTCAATTAGGTCCCTCCTCAGCCTCCTCTGTTCCAAAGAAAACAACCCCAGCCTATCCAATCTTTCCTCATAGCTAAAATTCCCCAGCCCAGGCAACATGTGGCAGAAATGAGGGAAGGTCAGGTTAACATGCAGCAGCACCACAATTGCATTCTCCAACAGGTTCATCTCAGGATTTAATTGCTGTGAACTGAGCAGTCCCAAGAGGCTTACGTTGAGACATAGCAACCAGTCATATCATGCGGTCTTGACACAAGGTAGTACCTAAGAGAAGCACTAGATTAGAGAAACAATGACCGTAAGTGCTGGCAATAAAATTATGACAGTGTTAAAGTTGTGCATGCAGACTTTATTTTTGGAAAGGATGTAAGGTTGCTTTCATTAGGTAACATGAATGGGAACATAGTGAGTTATTGAACACAGCGAATTGCTGGTAAGCGATGGCACATTTATGGAGGGAAGAGGGAAGATATAAACAGAACTGTTAAAAACCTGGTCAGATGTAGAATCAAGTGAAAGCCTCTATGAGAAACAGCACCAATGTCTCATGGCCAGCAATGGGTCCTCCTTAGGTTGCTGCTGTTCTTTGGCTGAACTCATGCTACCCTTGAGTGAATTCTTTCCCTCAGAGCCTCCATGATGAAGTGTCTGTAATCCAAAGTTGTGCGGTAGGCAGCATGCAATCCTTCATACCCTAAATAGACTATATGATCAGAGTCATCCAGACACCTAAAACACAACTTCAACATGTCAACGGTGTGGTCGCTCATGTCTGGATGGACCTTAGCTCATGTCTTGTGTTAGCACATAGATATTATCAGGCATGGTTTTAAAGGATAGCACTGAATTCCCAGAAGCCATCCCAAGTTCCAGCTGATATCCTGGATTGCCTTAAAATGAATGCGTTGTGGGATCTGGCGTAACGAATCTCCATTCTATTTCTTGTCCTCACTGGCCACGTTACTGCCTAGAAATCGGATGGTAAGCTGAGGAAAATCCAAGCTGATATGTCATAGAGTCCTTCTTGGATGCCCCCTCATGCACCTACCATGACCACTTTTCAGTTAGCAATAGTGAGGTTTGCATAGAATCAAAGTATCAGTATTGATGTGCAAGTCAAAGCAACGGTGGCTTCTTGTGCTTCAGGACAAGTGAAGCTGCTGTATCAGCCACATCACAAAATCATGCAGCTGATCCCTTGATTGGGAGCTCCCAGCAAGGAGCAGTGCCTACAGGGAGCACCTACTGCAGGAACACCATGGAACCATAACTCTTGATTTTCCAGCCATTTATTGAATGGATGGAAGATATTGGACTGTATGCCTATGATTTCTTAACCGGCGAGTGCCACACCTTGCCAGGAATGCTCAATCAGGGGATCAGCCTTCATAGGTAAGAGCTACAATCATTCATCTTGTCTCATTGTATGTGTTTTACTGTAACTGAAATCATTCAGTGTACTCATAATGATCACTGCAGTAAGATAATGCTAAAATTTTATTAAATTCTGCTAACCAGGTCTGTAAACTGACCATTCAGATTGTGTTGACTGCTTCCCAAACAGCCAGATTTAAGCTATGAAAACTGGCAGTCTACTTTAAAAACACTCAGAATGTTGATTGTTCAGTTTAATCACTATCAGATCCTGCAAAGGTCAACTGACAAGACTGAGAGTTTTAAATTTAAATTGAGAAAAGAAATTGAAAACATGGCAGTAAACATATATTAATTTTAAGGCCGTTGTCTTGTTATTCATTAATTTGTAACTTAAAACAAACAATTCTGTTAATAATGATTGTTTTGTAGTTGTGCTATAAAAGTAAAATTATTATTATTAATAACTTTAATTGCCATTCTCTTTGATAAATTAATTGTATTTTCAAAAAGAAAATTGGTTTTCATGAAAAATGTATCCCAATGAACACAAAGCATTTGAGCCTGAACCTTGTCACCAAGATTAATATAACAGCACTTGAGAGAGAGTAACATCTGAAAATGTATTCGCATGATAACAAATAACAGAAACGTGCTGTCTACAAGAGAAAGCAACAAACTATTGAAATGCAAAATAATTCTACCAAGAAGAACTGAAGCTGAAAACCTTCTCAGAATGAAAATTTCATTTTCAAACAGCAGATTTTCAGCAGCAAAAGACCCCAAGCCTGCTCATGATGGATAACAAAAAAATACTTAAGTCTTCATGAAACCTAATAAACTGATATAATACTTTAATTTATTATAGCATAATGTAATGATGCTTGGCCTGGTGTAGGTTCCAATGTGATCAGATAACTAGGTCTAATGATGCATTATTACAATGCATTAGAGGCTTCCATGTGTGGCATTTCGGCACACATGGAAATGATTTTCCTCAGTTTACTACCACTTGTTCCATTGGAAATACTGCAATCCTTGAAAAACTGAATGTGGGGGATGGTTGGAGTCGGGGCTGGGGGTGATGTTCATCTTTATCACTTGAGCACAGTGAGGGAGAACGATTGCAAGCTCGGAGCAGAGACTACTGGATATTCCTTCCATTGATTTAACTAGGAAGAAGCAAATCAGCTAGGCTCTGTTACGGGTGTGTTATCTTCTCTGCCTGCTTTTCCTATCTGCCCTCCACCCAGTCGATGCTTTATGCCAAGGCGGTAAAGAAAAAATTGACCCTGCTGTTCTTCTACAGATCAACTTGAATAGAGATAACCATGTTTACATTTAAATATGTGACCAGAATTATCTTACTTTTCTTTGGTAATTTCTGGGGGAAAAAAGCAATGTTAATCCAGCCCAGCTGGTAAGATGTCATTGAAAAACGCGAAATATCTGCCAAGGCATTGCTCATGTGAGCCAGATGATTCGCTGTTTTACAATAAGGGCATTTAAACCATTTGAGGATGTAACTGGTAAAATAGATAAGGGAGAACCAGTGGATGTGGTGTATTTGGACTTTCAAAAGGCTTTCGATAAGGTCCCGCATAAGAGATTAGCGTGTAAAGTTAAGGCACATGGATTGGGGGCAAGGTATTGACTTGGATAGAGAACTGGTTGACAGACAGAAAGCAAAGAGTTGGAATAAACGGATCTTTTTCCGAGTGGCAGGCAGTGACTAGTGGGGTACCGCAGGGATCGGTCCTTGGACCCCAGCTATTCACAATATATATTAATGATCTAGACAAGGGAACTAGATGTAATATCTCCAAGTTTGCCGATGACACAAAGCTGGGTGGGCGTGTATGCTGTGAGGAGGATGCCGAGAAACTCCAGGATGATTTGGACAGGTTGGGTGATTGGGCAGAAGCATGGCAGATACAATATAACGTGGATAAATGCGAGCTTATCCACTTTGGTGTCAAAAACAGGAAGACAGATTATTATCTGAATGGCAATAGATTGGGAGAAGGAGAAATGCAACGAGACCTGGGTGTCCTTGTGCACCAGTCGCTGAAGGTAAGCATGCAGGTGCAGCAGGCGGTTAAGAAGGCAAATGGTATGTTGGCCTTCATAGCAAGAGGGTTTGAGTACAGGAACAAGGATGTCTTGCTGCAGTTGTACAGGGCCTTGGTGCGACCACATCTTGAGTATTGTGTGCAGTTTTGGTTGCCTTATTTGAGGAAGGAGGTTCTTGCCATGGAAGGAGTTTAGCGAAGATTCACCAGGCTGATACCTGGGATGGCAGGAATGACGTATGAGGAGAGATTGGGTCGATTGGACTTATACTCGCTGGAGTTCAGAAGAATGAGAGGGGATCTCATTGAAACTTGTAAAATTCTGACAGGACTGGACAGACTAGATGCAGGAAGGATGTTACCGATGGTCGGGGAGTCCAAAACCAGGGGTCACAGTCTAAGGATAAGGGGTAAGCCATTTAGGACAGAAATGAGGAGGAATTTCTTCACCCAGAGGGTGGTGAACCTGTGGAATTCTCCACCACAGAAGGCAGTAGAGGCCAATTCATTAAATATATTCAAGAAGGAGTTGGATATATTTCTTAAGGCTAAAGGGATCAAGTGATATGGGGAGAAAGCAAGGACAGGGTTCTGAATTTGGATGATCAGCCATGATCTCATTGAATGGCGGAGCAGGCTCGAGGGGCCGAATGGCCTACTCCTGCTCCTATCTTCTATGTTGAGGATATCAGGACCACAGTGAGTGAATAAGTAAATTTCAGTTTTTTTGAATGTATTCTGGGAGTTTGACTGTTGCTTTGGTTATTGAATTTCACAACTCTATCCATTATTCTGTCAAAACTAAATGTGGTGTTTATATTTTATGCTTATATTCCTTTACCCATGCATTTAACAATTTAAAAGCTGAGAATACACAGCAAGGTGATAGGCAGGGTGCACCAATTGGAGACAGATATCCAGGGGCCAGACTTGCACGGCCATTCTGATGAACTCTCATCGAAACGACTGAACAGCCCAGATTTAGGTCGGACTGGAATAGACCACGTCATGGGCTATGCTGGCCTATATTGGTTGGAGGAAGGACGGAGCCTCAATTCGCCCCTTTCAGGGTCAGTGGTGCAAATGGGATGGACGTAGGGGCGGGGACTCGCTATGCATCTCTAACCTTGGTGGAATCCAGTAGAAGGTTGGAGGCCAGTACAGCCAGTGAAATGAGGCATACTGGACTTCAGAAGGGCACAAAAGGACCCACTGGTGGGGCTCCAGGCCAGGGAAGCTGCCTGGAACCCCAAAGCCAAAGGTAATTAAAACATTTTCTTTTAGCAGCAGCCCCCTTTGTAAAGGGGTGGAGAAATTGTTTCTTCAGCTGGGGGGATCCAATCACAATGAAAAATGGGGCAATAGGCAGACAACTTTTTTTTCAAACTACCACCCACTGGCCGTGCGAGGCCCACCTGACTGTATTTTCGAGCGGGCCTCAAAATGGGCAGTCTGGGGTCCTATGCCAGTGGTCAGGTACCAATGGGCAGAAGGAGTACCGTGCACACAGGACCCATTGGTACCCGACATAAAGCGGCCGAACGCGCGGTCCTTAAAGGGACTGCTGGAGGCTGCTCTCAAATGCATAAATGAACCTGTGGCACTGATCTTTGTGGGACCAGGAGAAGCGTGGCATTTCCCCTCCCTTTAAATGCTTATTACCAGCTTGGCTCCATGGAGAAGCTCCATGGGTTTCCTGTCAACCCCTCCCCGCCAAGCCCCTGACCGATTGGTAAGCTGCCTGTCAGCACGTATTGAACATTGGCAGCTCACCAATCCCTTTCAAATAAGTTCTGGCCTCTCGCTAGTGCTATCAAGCAGAGTAACGATCGCGCCACCCTTCACCTCCCTGATGTGCACTCTCCATGAAAACTGGCTTCACAGCCTCTCTGTTTATAAAAAACACTCCATGGGCGAGAAATTCATTCTCGCCCAGGAATGGGCGCTAACTTCGGAAAAGTTTGAGATTTAGCACCAAACACTAATGAATCTTGCTACACGCAAAAATCATTGTCATCGCTCAAAGAAAGGATGGGAGCGCTAAATCAAGCGTTAACGGCCTAGCTCAGTGGCGTTACACGCAAAGCGCTAACCAATATCAGGTGCAGTCTAATCGCAAGTCATCATCGCCACAGGCGCTTTCCCGTTCTTAAAGGGGAGATTCATTCATGCTGCAGAACCTCATTCTCAGCATTGCTGGCTGTGAACCTCTGTCAGCAAGCAGGAGCAGGCCAAGCCCAAGGAGCCGGACGACTCAAGCAGGTTTCATGAAGGCAGATCAATGCCCCAGGGAGAGAGCCCGCAGATTTTCAAACCAAGCATTGGAGGAGTTGGTGTCTGCTGTGGAGAGACGGAGGGCGGTGCTCTACCCGTCAAGTGGCAGGAGGCCCTCGCCGCAAGGGAGGATGCCCATCAGGTCTCGGGCAGCACTGTGGTCCTCAGGACCCACACTCAGTGCAGAAAGAAAGTTAACGACCTCACTTGGGTGGTCAGGGTGAGTGAATGCCTCAACAAATGCTACATACCACCATCTGAACCACAGTCTTCATACACTGCCCAAAGCACCACACCCTCAGCACTCACCCACCAACAATCTCTACCTAGCAATACTCACACCCACATCTCACACCTTGCACACAATGACAGCTATTCAAGTGCTGCTGATCACTGGGCGCCAGGTGGTGGGCGCCGTGGCCACCAGCGACGTTGAACCCCTTGGGGACAACAACGGTGGGTTCATCCCTACTCATTCTTCTCACATCCCACTTCCCCCTCACCCCACAAGCCTTTCGCACTTTCCAGCTAATCATGCTGCATGCATGTATTTCTCCCTTCCTGCCCATCCCCTCACCTTAACCCAAATCTTATGCCTTTATGCTTTCAGATAATGAGCAAGCACCGGAGCAGCCTATCCCTGAAGGCTCCGTTGAGAGCGAGGTGGGAGAAGAGGAGGAGGAAGAACACACCGCATCACTGCATGTCTCACCCACAGGCACCAGCTCAGATACTGGCACTACGCGTTCTTTAGAGGCTAGTATAGTAGTGGGATCTGCACAGGGTGATGCACCGGGGACGAGCGGGCTGCAGCAGGGCCAGGGGGAAAGGGTAGCTCGGGGGCCAGCTCCCCGGAGGCCAAGTTCGATGGGGAGGCCTTTAGAAGAAGGGTGATGGGCATGCACACACAGATCATAGGTGCAATGGCAAAGGTGCCCGAGAGCCTGTCGGCAATGGTAAGGAGCGTGGAGGAGTCCGCCTCCAACATTGCACAAAGCTCTGTGCACACCATGGAGCCCATCATTTCCAGTCTGCAAAGGATGGTAGACTCCCAGAGTAACCGTGGTGACCCAGACCTGATGCTGCGTGTGATGGGCAATCTGGCAGCTCCCATTACAGCACAGGCGGAAGCGACACAACGTCTTAGTGATGTAATGCAGTCTATGCTTGGTGGCATTCAATCTCAGACTGCTCTCATGCAGTCTCAGCTTGATGGAACGCAAGCTCTGACTGCGGCCATCGTGGCTGGGTCTACCACCATCGACTGGGGCTTTCACGGTGTTGCAGCAGGCCAGCAATGTGTGCTGCAACAGATTGCTAGAGATGCTGAGGTGCTGCCCCGGGGCAGTGGCAGTGGGTCAGTGGAGCCGGAACCTCCTGTCCTCTCTCATGATGACAGCATTGCTGCTCCCACCACTGGCACTCCGCCATTGCTCTTGTCGCTGCCTGTCATCCAGCCAGCCCAGACTGCTGCCGCCCATGCTGAGGTGTTGCAGTCTACAGCCTTGCCTTCGAGGTCCGGAGCTGGTTGAGGGCGTCCTGCAAGGTCAACTGAAGTCTCCCGCATGGACACTCAGCATCCTTCCACCAGCCGTGCTGCAGCCACTGGGCCAACACTTCGTAGGAGCACTAGAGTAGGCAAAGGCACAGTAACAACAGGCACTAAGGGATTGCACAAGGGTGAATATTAAATATTGTTGTTGCAAGGATGTGTTCACTGATTATTGATAAATTTATTAATTCACTTCGGATAATTTTGTACTGTCTCTCATTTCAGCTGTGCGCTGTGATTGGCCTGCGATAGCGATGGAATGATGGGGATGGGGTGAGCAACGGGGATCTGGGATTGAATTTACTGGAACCACAGTCTGATGAGGCGGTCATGGACCACCCTTCCGGAATGCAGATTGAGTGGCTGCCTCCTCCCTCGCTACTGTTCCTCCTCCAGCTCCTCCTCCTCCTCCTCCTCCTCCTAATCTTCCTCATCCTCCTCGTCGTCCTCCTCCTGCTCCTTTCCCTCTTCTTCCTCCTGAGTTGATCCCGCAATCCCTGCTGGCAAGGGCTGGGCTCTCATGATAGCCAGATTGTGGACCATGCAGCACACCACGACGAAATGGGACACCCGTCCCAGCGAGTACTGGAGGGTTCCTCCCGAGTGGTCATGACAGTGGAACCGCTGCTCCAGCAGGCCGGTGGTCTGCTCGATGATGTTCCTGGTGGCAGCAGGGCTCTCATTATATGAGTGCTGGGCAGGGGTGTTGGGGTTGCGGAGGGGTGTCATGAACCAGGTGAAGAGCTGATACCCCTTGTAACCGACCAGCCCACCACGAGTTTGATGTGGTGACTGGAAGAGTGCTAGAACACCAGTCTGGCGCAGGATGAAGGCATCGTGGCTGCTGCCAGGATAGTGGGCATTGACATTGAGGATTCGCTGTCTGTGGTCGCACACCAACTGGATATTAAGTGAGTGGTAGCTTCTGCGGTTACGGAAGATCTCAGGATTGTTATGTGGTGCCCGCAAAGCCACATGGGTGCAGTCAATGGCGCCCTGCACCATGGGGAATCCTGCTATCCTGGCAAAGCCACATACACGTTCGTCCTGCTTCTCTGTGGTGATGGGGAAGGAAATGTTGTCCCTATTCCTACTGTAGAGAGCCTCTGTGACCTCCTGGATACAGCGATGGATGGTGAACTGTGAGATGTTACCTATATCTCCTGGTGCAGACTGGAAGGATCCGCTGGCGAAGAAATTGAGGGCGACGGTGACCTTGACTGTCACTGAGAGAGTCGTCCTCGTCCTGATCTGAGGCTGGAGGTCTGGTTGCAGAGTTCCGTGACCCCCTCCTTGCTGAAGTGGTGCCTTCTAAGACACTGCTCCTGGCTTAATTGGAGGCAGGAGAATTGCTGTCGGAAGACCCTCAGATGGTAAAGCCTCCTGTTGAGAGCCCAGATGGCCCTCTGCCTCCCTCTGGCCACATGTTCCAATCTTTTTGGCTGCCTACGTTCCCTCCACCGTAGATCCTGGAGGGCGAGGTTGACTGCTAGTACAGGCCCCCATCAATGTAAGGAAGTGCAGCACTTTGATATTTAGTGAGAATAAATGTAGCTAATTTTTAGTAGCCACAACACTCCGGAGACTAAACAACCTTTGAAGGACTGATTTAAACTGTTTCACAATGTCAAACTGACAAGGAAGCAGTGAAACACCACTAACCTGACAGCTGCAACTCATTACTTTAAGCTGCGACTCATTAGTTTAAGCTGTGACTCATTACTTTAAGTAGTGCCCCTGGAGCCGGCTTGCTGGTGCTTCATGCCTCCTCTCCCTGTCGCTGTTGGGGTGAGGCGCTAAGGCAGGGGGCAAAACTCAATTTGGCATATCGGGCGCCCAGTGAGCGTTGCACGCTCACTGACGTCACAATCTGCCTGGCGCTGAAGTCCTCGTAGCGGCAGCATTATGGGGGGGGGGGGGGGCGAATTTGGTGTGTGGTGCTGGATTCGCCTCGCCGTGGCGCTACTACATCAGCGCCCCGTTAGCACCCCCGCCAGGCGCTAACTGGCGGCGCTACGGTACCAAATTTCTCCCCCCATATTTTCCCTGAATAAAGATTTTAAACTTTATCCTCTAGCTTTACTTCAAATAGTTTTGAAAACTTTTGAGCATAAACTACCAGAATATTCCATCAAGCAGCTTACTCAATGTTGCCGATACACCCTGTGAAATTAGGCACTCTGCACATGCTCAAACTACGCAATCCAAATTCAGTTACAGGTCTCCGCAAAACAATCAATTCATGTCCAAGCTTTTGGAAGAGGATAAAGACTTCAAGTATAAACTTTAATGAAGATATTAAAAGGCACAAAAGACCGTTTAGTGTACACATTTAATCATGTTATTTTAAAATATGCTTTTTGCATTTTATTTAAACCTTTATTTTGTACATAGAAATATCAGCTACTGAGAAAAAAGGTGGAAAATGAAAATATTTTCAGGAAGCATTTTGCGTGCTTCGTGGGAACCCAGTGCCTGATTAAGCAATCATAGGGTGATATACACTGACTACTATAAAATATGTGAGCCACACAGGCTGTGACAGAGAAGGTGTCAACCTTGGCTCTGTGGTAGCACTCTTATCTCTGAGTCAGAAGGTCATGGGTTCAAGCCCCACTCCAAAGACTTGAGTGAAGAATCTAGGCCAACACTGCAGTGCAGTACTAAACTGAGAGCCTGGCCTTGATTTTAACTCCCCCCGCCTGGCGGAAACAGGTGAGGCAACAGTTAAAATGGAGCGGGGGACTTACCAACTTCTTTCCTGCCCCGATCTGGCTGACTCCAATTTTAAATTGCATGCAGAATTTCCCAGAGGCAATGGTTATGAAAAAGGGAGACCTGTGACATTGTGTTCCACCTTATGCCTGGATATCTATTACTTCATCCCAAGGTACAGACAAGGGTTTGTCCCTGCAATAGACGCAGACCCATTCTCACTTAAAGCCAACTTCGCTCCTGCTTCTGCCCCCAATTCCTGGCACAAGGCTCTGCCAGGGGCACGCTTGCCAGGCGGTGCAACAGGCCATGTTAATGGCCTGGCCTATCAAATTTGGGAATACCTCAGCCAGGGTAGGTGCAGCACACATCAGATATGTATTAAAATCAGGTGTACTCATTTATGGTGACTGACTGAATAAAACTGAGTTCTTAATAGATGGATTTCTGGGATTTTTATTGGTGTTTTGTGAATTAAATGGCACGAGTGTCAATTTTTCAATTTAAATGTAATCACAGATTTGACTATTCTTTTAACTTATGTGTTCCATTTTCATCTCATATTTTTAAAAGCACAGGCTAGACGGTAAGATGATATGGAAGACATACCAGATTGAAGGTACTACATACTGTCTATGAGCAAAGGGGATCGATGTGTTCATTGGGTAGGGCATCATGGAGGCAGGGGGGCAGGCTTTTTTAGTGCTGGTGAGGTAATGGTCCTGCAGATGGCTGAACTGGGTTAAGGATTTGGCAGTTCTGTGGGAAAGGTTTCAAAGTTTTAAAGCATAGGGTATGGCTCTGGAGTTTGAACAGCACTAAGGGGGATCGACCTGAAGTTTGGAACTAGTTTTTTTGGAGTTCCTGGGTTTTTAAGGCACTGGGGAGGGGATTCTGGTGTTCATGCTAGGGATGAGGGTCATAGGTTTTGATAGTACCAGGGGAGTAGTCCTAGAGTTTGGCAGAGCTGATGAGAAGGTCCTGGGCAAGGGATTAATGACCGGAGTGCATGGGTTTGGCAACATTGAGGCGTGGGGATCTAAGGCCTGAGAAAATTATATACAGGGTCCCAGGATCTGCCAATACTGAGAATTGAGTCCCAGAATCTGGCAGCACTTGGAGGAGGGGCCTGGAGTGTGGTAGCATGGGCCAGAGGGAGAGGTTTTTTTAATTTGTTTATGGGTTCAGGGTGTCACTGGCAATACAAGCATTTAATGTCCATCCCTAGTTGCCCTTGAGAAGGTGGTGGTGAGCCGTCTTCTTAAACCGCTGCCATCCGTGTGGTGAAGGTACTCCCACAGTGCTGTTAGGGAGGGAGTTCCAGGATTTTGACCCAGCGACGATGAAGGATCGGCGATATACTTCTAAGTCAGGATAGTGTATGACTTGGAGGGGAACTTGGAGGTGGTGGTGTTCCCATGCGCCTGCTGCCCTTGTCCTTCTAGGTGGAAGAGGTCGCGGGTTTTGGAGGTGCTGCTGAAGAAGCCTTGGTGAGTTGCTGCAGTGCATCTTGTAGATGGTACACACTGCAGCCACGGTACGCCGGTGGAGGGAGTGAATGTTTAAGGTGGTGGATGAGGTGCCAATCAAGCGGACTGCTTTGTTCTGTATGGTGTGGAGCTTCTTGAGTGTTGTTGGAGCTGCACTCATCCAGGCAAGTGGAGAGTATTCCGTCACACTCCTTACTTGTGCCTTGTAGATGGTGGAAAAGCTTTGGGGAGTCAGGAGGTGAGACAGTCGCTGCAGAATACCTAGCCTCTGACCTGCTCTTGTTGCCACAGTATTTATGTGGCTGGTCCAGTTAAGTTTCTGGTTAATGGTGACCCCCAGGATGTTGATAGTGGGGGATTCGGCGATGGTAATGCCATTGAATGTCAAGGGGAGGTGGTTAGACTCTCGCTTGTTGGAGATAGTCATTGCCTAGCACTTCTGTGACGCAAATGTTACCTGCTACCTATCAGCCCAAGCCTGAACATCGTCCAGGTCTTGTTGCATGCGGGCATGGACTGCTTCATTATCTGTGGAGTTGCGAATGGCGCTGAACACTGTGCAGTCATCAGCGAACATCCCCATTTCTGACCCAATGTTGGAGGGAAGGTCATTGATGAAGCAGCTGAAGATGGTTGGGCCTAGGACACTGCCCTGAGGAACTCCTACAGCGATGTCTAGGGGCTGTGATAATTGACCTTCAACCACCACAACTATCTTCCTTTGTGCTAGGTATGACTCCAGCCAGTGGAGCGTTTTCCCCCTGATTCCCATTGACTTCAGTTTAACTCGGGCTCCTTGATGCCAGACTCGGTCAAATGCTGCCTTGATGTCAAGGGCAGTCACTCTCACCTCACCTCTGGAATTCAGCTCCTTTGCCCATATTTGGACCAAGGCTGTAATGAGGTCAGGAGCCGAGTGGTCTTGGCGGAACCCAAACTGGGCATCAGTGAGCAGGTTATTGATGAGTAAGTGCCACTTGATAGCACTGTCGATGACACTTTCCATCACTTTGCTGATGATTGAGAGTAGACTGATGGGGCGATAATTGGCCGGGTTGGATTTGTCCTGCTTTTTGTGGACAGGACATACCTGGGCAATTTTCCACATTGTCGGATATATGACAGTGTTGTAGCTGTAATGGAACAGCTTGGCTAGAGGCGCGGCCAGTTCTGGAGCACAAGTCTTCAACACGATAGCCGGGATGTTGTCGGGGTCCATAACCTTTGCTGTATCCAGTGCATTCAGCCGTTCCTTGATATCATGTGGAGTGAATCGAATTTGCTGAAGAATGGCTTCTGTGATGGTGGGGACCTCGGGAGTAGGCTGATATGGATCATCCGCTCGGCACTTCTGGCTGAAGTTGGTTACAAACGCTTCAGCCTTGTCTTTTGCACTCACAAGCTGGGCTCCACCATCATTGAGGATGGGGATATTCTTGGAGCCTCCTCCTCCCGTTAGTTGTTTAATGGTCCACCACCATTCGCGACTGGACGTGGCAGGACTGCAGAGCTTTGATCTTATCCGTTGATTGCGGGATCGCCTAGCCCTGTCTATAGCATGCTGCCTCCGCTTTTTAACATGCATGTAGTCCTGTGTTGCAGCTTCTCCAGGTTGGCACCTCATTTTTATGTATGCCTGGTGCTGCTCCTGTCATGCTCTTCTACACTTGTTGTTGAACCAGGGTTGGTCCCCTGGCTTGGTGGTAATGGTAGAGTGAGGGATATGCCGGGCCATGAGGTTACAGATTGTGGTGGAATACAATTCTGCTGCTGCTGATGGCCCACAGCGCCTCATGGATGCCCAGTTTTGAGCTGCTAGATCTGTTCTGAATCTATCCCATTTAGCACGATGGTAGTGCCACACAACACGATGGAGGGTGTTCTCAGTGTGAAGACGGGACTTTGTCTCCACAATGACTGTGCGGTGGTCACTGCTGCCAATGCTGTCATGGACAGATGCATCTGCGACAGGTAGATTGGTGAGGACGAGGTCAAGTAGGTTTTTCTCTCTTGTTGGTTCACTCACCACCTGTCGCAGGCCCAGACTGGCAGTTATGTCCTTCAGGACTCGGCCAGCTCGGTCAGTAGTGGTGCTACCAAGCCACTCTTGGTGATGGACATTGATGTCCCCCACCCAGAGTACATTCTGTGCCCTTGCTATTCTCAGTGCTTCTTCCAAGTGGTGTTCAACATGGAGGAGTACTGATTCATCAGCTGAGGGAGGGCAGTAGGTGATAATCAGCAGGAGGTTTCCTTGCCCATGCTTGACCTGAAGCCAAGTGATTAATCAGTGTCTCCTCCACTTATCTCATGCACTCACCTGCTGCTGATCGCTCCTGGCAAGCCACCATTGCTAGACCCGAAATCTGTTACATTCTCATCCCTTCACCCAACTGTGCTCTCCCCTGCAATCTCCCACTTCTTCCATTATTCTCCTACACCGCTGACTAGTGCCAGCTTCCTAATGGGTGGGTGGTGATGTAAGAAAATTACTAGGCACTCGGTCTAAGCCTTAAACAAAGCTTTAATCAACTGTTTTTCAACATGGAGATCTAGTTGTGTCCTTCACTAGTTCCTGTTAAAGAATGTCCTGAGCAAGCTGGGCCCATGCCCGAGTATTTATACTCTCCCTGGACAGCGCCACCAGCAGGCCGTCCAGTATTATTTCATAAGTCATTTCCACATGAATGACAAGATTCATGTCAGGTGGTATGCAGAAGGGAGGATAATGAAGAATGCTTGAATGGTCCTTCCAAAATGGGTGGGAGTTACCAACTTGGGTTTATGTCATGAATGATGGGCAAATGTGAGAAAGAGATAATTATCTTCGCCTTGCTTCTGATACCAGCTGAAACCAGGCACAAAGGAGCTGGGTGACTGCATTGATTTGGTCAATGACTTTCTTCCCTGTAGCTAGCACCTGTGCTTTCATTGGATGGTGAGATTTAGCCCCAATAGGGCCCCTTTCTTTAGGGAACCTTCTACAGCAGACTTCCAATTCTTTAGGCAATCAAGGGGTGACTGGAGGCAGGTAGAGCGGTGAGACTAGTGGAGTCTGACAAAAGGGGTTGCAAGGGAAACTTCATCTCATGCCTCCCCTGCACCCCTTACCACCCTTGTTATGCTCCTTTCTCATGTCACACTAACCCAGACCCCTACCCCCTTCCTACTCTTTCTTCTCATACAGTCATCAAACATAGTTTTAAGTGCATTAAAAATGTTTTACTAATTTCCAACTCTTCGTGGGGAAACTGGCACAAAAAGCAATTGTATTGGTCCAATGGGTAGGGAGGCAACCCAAGGCTCGAGGTGGAGGCAGGGAGCAGCTCAAGGCCCCAAACTGGGGAGAGCAACAGCAGCAGAACAAACACGGGGAGATGGCAGCTGTATTGGGTGGGGGGATAGACGATGGTGATGGCTATGGGAGGAAGATGGCAGTGATGTGAACTCACACTGAATAGAAAATGAAGCCAACCACAAGGTTTTTTCAGGGTTGGCTATGTGGATCATTGGTGGGTGTAATTCCCACTGGGCACGAGCCCCACTGCCTGAGTGCCAGCACCAAAAAATCCTGCCCTGAGACATTCTATTCAAATAAGATCTTTGTGCTTTTTTTATCGCTGTGATGCAACATTCTAAAAATAGATTATATCAGTGGTTGACATAGCAACTGTCAATTTTCTCCAGGCATTGCCAGGTTTTGTAACAGAAAAACAAAACATAAAACACGTCATTATAATGTCATACCAGTATTCCCAGTAGCTGTACAGCTTCATGCCAAGTGTCTGTGCTTAAGATATGTCAACCAATGAAGCAGAAGTACTGTTTCCATTATGACTTTAGGCGTAACATACAGGAGGATTGTGGACCCCAAAATTGAGTTTGTATAAAGATAAAAAGTCTGTTTAAGTTATTTTCTGAAGCTCTAAATATGCTGCTTCAAATTTCAGTTCTGTGCTTTCACAATCGTGAAAGCGATATTACCACATCAGCTCCTCGGCATAGTCCATTTTAACTGGAATACTCTGTGAGTTGTAATGAGAAAGTCATAGTCATGAGAAAAGCCACTGTCTAAAAGTGACTAAATAAGTCAAATTCCAATCTTATTACATGGGATTCTGGGATCTTTACTGGTGCTTTGGCAATCGCATTCGTGATTCCATCCATTTTTCTGTGAAAACTACATCATTGGTTTTGGTTCTGATTTAAGAATCTGACAATTGTTATGGACAAATTTTCCTTAGGGAAATAATAATTCAAGTTAATTTCAGAATAAGTTCCAATGGTTATTGGTAAATGCCTGCATAAAAATAACAAATATAAGAATGTAGTACGAATGTATTAAGAACTCTGCCAATTGGAACTTCTATTCTATAGCACCTCAGCCTGGATGTCTCAGTTTCTGTTTGCTTATCCTCAGCTGCCACCTACACCTTCAAGAAAAGTTTGTCACATAGCTTAGGCACAACGAAAGAGTGTATGCAAAACTGCAATAATTGTGCACAATGCTTGAGCTAGTCCTTCCCAGATGTGGTGGAAGTTCCCAACTTAGGTTTGTGCCATGGTTGATAGACCTCACAACAAATGTGAACAAAGTATAAAGATACAATTACCTTTGCCTTGCTCCTGATACCAACTGGTATAAGGGAGCTGGGTGACTACATTGATTTGGTGAATGACTTTTTTCCCTACAGTTATCACCTGTGCTTTCACTGGAGTATGGGCTTCAGCCTCAATTGGGTCCCATTCCCTTGTGGCATCTCCCACAGCACAATGTCAAATTATTCAGCATCAAAGACAGCAGTATTGTCTAATTCTCTATACTGTGTTATTATGAACAATCAGGTATCTTTTCTATCATCACCATAGCTTCCCTTTGTTGATAAGCTGCAGCCCTTTAAGTGCTGCTCCTTTTCCAGAATATTTAATCCCCAGCCAAGAGAGCTATAGGGCAAGCTCTCAGTCCGAGCTATTTCTGTACCTGTAACATATTCAAAATTCAAAGCAGCCCAACCCCTGCATTGGGGCTTGGGTGTGTCCATATAGGCTTGCACACATTCGTAAATTTCAATATCATAAAATTGGGACTTAAAACACTAGAAGGGGCAGAAAGGACTTCAAGGAGTGAAAGAGTGGAAATATCTTACCAAACTAGGCAAACAGGAGACTTTTGGCACACACCTGCATGAGTACAGCATTATGTCCCACTATTGTTTTGTACGCAAATGCAGGAACCAATTTTCCGTTGGCAAGGTCCCATAAACAGCAATGATTTGAAAGAACAGTGCACTTGCTTTTTTGCTGGTGTGGATTGACTAAGGAATGTTGGTCTGTATTTTTCTTCAAAAAGTGTCATGAGTTTGTTAACAATCACCGAAAAAACAGATGCCTCATCTAAAGGACAGTACCTCATAAAATACACCTCTCCCTCTATTACACTGCAATGTCAAGTTAAATGATGGGCTCTAGTTTAGGATTAGGGCTTTAACCCTCAACTTTCAGGCTCAGAAACGAGAGTGCTACTACTGAGCCAAGCTGGCAGTTATCAGATCCTTGTCGTGGAACAGTGTGTGAGGAGGCTGCACCTTGCCAAAGAGGCATTCAATGAACTGTGTCATCTCCTGGAGCCAGACATGCAGCCAAACAGCACCATCTGGACAGCCCTGTATAACATTTCACCTATGATGGCTTTTTCATAGTTGTGTTACCTGATGAAGATCATCTTCCGAAGAGAAAAGAACAGGAGAAAGAAAGAATCTTGCAGAAAGAAGGGAAGGCTACAGTACAATGTATTTGTTGCTAGACACAGTATAATAGCACTTCATTAGCTGAAGTGAAGAGTGATGGTTTCAAATCATCAGTTCTATCTAACAATATTTAATCATCAATCTGTCTCATTTACAACTTCACAGGTTCCACAAGCGTGGACTGTTCAAATACTCATGAAATATCATTCTTGCCTCTCTTTTGTGCTCCACTTGTTCCATGTTACCAGATAAATTTAGTTTATCAATACTCTTTGGTAAAGCCATTTAGGCAAACATGTCCAACACCTGGAACGATTTTGGACAGCCAAATGTAGCACTGTAAAACAGTCATCCTCATTACTTCCATTGGCACTTTGATTCAAATCAAACAGCTGCTTTTACTGTTTTTCCCTGTGTGGTGTAAGATTCTCAAAATTCACAGATCTCACAGATCCCCCAAAACCCGGAGACATACCCTAAGGAGAAGGACTTTGGACTCTTTTCTAACTACTTCAGGGTGATGAAATGCATTGGGCCTAACCAAAGGACATTTAGAGCAAAAAAAACAAGATTTGGTTTGTCAAAAGACATGTCTGGACTTGTAAGGGAGAAAAGGCTGCTCAGGAATTGGGATCAACCTCTGTAAAAGACAGTTTGGATATTGGAGTTAATCAAGCTGTCTGGGGAACCGCAAGACCTCACTTGGAGTTAATCGGCCCCTATCAGACATTAACATCCTAACAATAGACCCGAGGAAGAGCAGTCCCCACCCAAATTACAGGACCCATCAAAACCATGCATAAAACAGATCACTTCGACCCACTCTATAGAAATCTCAGACCCAGTCAGGAAACGCGAAACCTGAGCACAATTGTCTATAATCAAGCAAGAAGATCGACAGGATGGAACCATCCCGAAACCACTTCACACATTTACAAACAAGTTACTGTTAACGAGCCCTGCCAAAATCTTACAATGACCGGGATTTGATTTGGCGCGCAGATAAGGAAGCTTCAATTGGTATAATTGAAGGCCTGCTTTTCTCAAGTTAAGCACAGAGTCACACAGACAAGCAGCAAGAAGTTAAGGAGTTCTCCAGTACAACCGTACACAGTTCAAGAGTTACACAGCAGTTCAAAGAGACAAGCAGTTCAACAGTTACACAGCAGCAAGGAATTCAGCAAGCAGTTCAGCAAGAAGCTGTTCAAGGAGTTCAGCAAGAAGCTGTTCAAGGAGTTCAGCAAGAAGCTGTTGAAGGGAGTTCAACAAGTTAAGGAGTTCAGCAGTTCTCAGGAGTTCATCGAGTTCGAAGAAGTTCACAGTTCTAGAAGCAGGTCAACACACAAGAAGAGACCAGAGCAACAGTTCCAGTGACCATCAGACACCTCGCGGCAACAAGGGCCTTATGAAACTTTTTACTTAAAAAGACTCTAAACCCTATCTCTAATAGAGGAAAAGTAGGTACTCACCTGATAAATCCAATCCAGCGAACCCCGAAACCACAAACCAGCTCAACTGTCAAGGATTCATTTGGTGAGCATTATCCCTGGTCCTCTAGAGTCCAACTTAGCTAGTAAAGTGGGATTGGGAGGGGTGAAGTATTCTTCTAATGATATTTCCCTCGTTTGTACTGAAGTGTTCCCCATTTTATTAAAGTGTTAAGATTGTTGTGTTATATTTTCTCTCTTGAATAAAGATCAAAGTTTCTTGCACCAAAACCAGTTGTCTGCTGCACTTTTTGTCACAACCCCCAAATAAGTCCAAGGTCTAGAACCAAGGGTGTGGGAGCAATTCGAACCATTCGGAAGTCAGAGGTGAAGCTGACACACACCACCACCCCCTACAGTGGTAAGTCGGAGACATGATGTACACCCTCTGAATGATCAGCTTCCATGATTGTTGGACCATGTATTCATTTGTTGGTTATTCTTCTGTTCTGAAGAGGATACTTTGCCACACTTTCACAACATCTATAATAGTCTGTAAGGCCTCATCAGTGAAGCAAGCTTTTAACAATCTTCATTTGCTGAAATTTATCCACTGTATTATTTGTACCAGTTGTGTGTTATTAAGATGACTAACAAGTGAGTCAGCAGTATCACTGAAGGTGTATTCGGATTGGTTTCTAAGTTGTGAATTAATTGTATAAGTCTTATATTTAATTTGAACCCATTGGGGGTAAAATTGTTCTTTGGTGATAGCTCAATACAGTCGATAGTTAATTGGCAACCTGTTTTACATCCGTTTCTTTTCAATTGGAAATAATAATCAGGCAGGATGTAAATAGGCTGCCAATTTAAAAGAAAAGAAAGAAAGACTTACATTTATATAATACCTTTCACGGCTACTGGACGTCTCAAAGTGCTTCACAGTCAATGAAGTACTTTCTTTTTGAAGTGTAGTCACTGTTGCAATGTGGGAAACATGGCAGCCATTTGCACAAAGCAAGCTCCCACAAACAGCAATGTGATAATGATCAGATAATCTGTTTTTTTTGTTATGTTGGTTGAGGGATAAATATTGGCCAAGACACCGGGGATAACTCCCCTGCTCTTCTTAGAAATAGTGCCATGGGATCTTTTACATCCACCTGAGAAAGCAGACGGGGCCTCGGTTTAACGTCTCATCCGAAAGACGGCACCTCTGACAATGCAGCACTCCCTCAGCACTACACTGGAGTGTCATTCTAGATTTATGTGCGCAATTTTATGTGTGATTTACTATCACCCATTTTATGTTATCACCAAGGACCAGTTTCACCCCATAGACTGCCTACAGCACCAAAGAATTCTATTTTCTCTGAGTTAGCCAATTTTTTTGGTTTTTAGCTTGCACAATAAGATGCTGAAATAAGCCCTGTTATTACAGTAATATAGTTATCCATATGCCACAAGCAGCTTTATTAAAGAAAGAAATGACCATTTATTTTTCACGTCATCATGTCCTCAGGATGTCCCAAAGTGGTTTACAACAAATGAATTATTCTGAAGAGCAGTCACTGTTGTTATGTAGTCAAATGTTGGAAGCAATTTGTGCACAGCAAGGTTCCACAAGCAGTAAATGAATGAATGACTGGATAATCTGTTTTGGTGGTTTTTGTCTGAGGGCGAAATGTTGATCAGGAATCCAGAAGAACTCTTTGATCTTCCATGAGATAGTTGCATTGGATCTTTTACTTCTACCCAAACAAGCAGACAAGACCTGGGTTTAACATCTCATCCTGAAGACAGACTCCATCCCCATCCAAAAGACAGAGAGGGAGAAATTTGTCACCATCATGCCTGCTTTTTGGGGTGCAGAATTCATGTTGGAGTGACCAATTTATGGGCATGATCTAACACGTCCGAACCCTCCTGGAATTGCATTGGCTGCCTAAAAAAAAGCGTTAGGAACCTTGAATACTTCTCCTGTCTCACAGCAATGTTGCAATATTACAGCAGCTCGGCATCCAAGCCAGACCATTTTGCGAAGACCCCGACCGGTGAGCTGCATCTGAACCGGATTGGCGTCCGCACCTTGCCAGCTTTATGGATATGAAGCCCGAGACCCAATTCTAAGCGAGCCTCAGGCCTCCGTCATCGGGCATGCTTTCCAGATGTGCCACCCACTTTGTGACAGCATCTGGCACAAAGTCAATTTCTCGGCCAGAATCTCTGACTAACCCCATCCAAAAACCAGTACCTCTAATGCTGCAGCACTCCCTCAGCAATGCACTGATGTACCAACCTAGATTACATACTCAAGTCCATAGTGACACTGGAACCCATGACCTTCTCTTTCAAAAGACAAGAGTACAAACAAATGAGTCGAGTTGGCACTTATAATTACTAATTATTATAAAAAAGCAACTAAAATAAACACAAAAACAGCAAAAATTAAGAATTAACTTTTGCCTGACCTGTCTTCCCTGTTATCCTCCTTTTCTCTATTTTATTTTTGCTATTTAAATTTTGCTTTTACTTTTTTCATAACCTAACATGCTACATTTTGTGTCTTTGAAAAATAACTATAAATACTCCTCCACTGTGGTTGACAGGGCCCTCGACCATGTCCGTCCCATTTCCAGCATTTCTGCTCTGACCCCTTCTCCTTCCTCCCAGAACCATGATAGGGTTCCCCTTGTCCTCACCTTCCACCCCACCAGCCTCCACATTCAATGGATCATCCTCTGCCATTTCCACCATCTCCAGTGCGATGCCACCACCAAACACATCTTCCCCTCCCCTCCCTTGCAGCATTCCAAAGGGACCATTCCCTCTCCGACACCCTGGTCCACTCTTCAAACACCCCCAACACCCAATCTTCTTCACACGACACCTTCCCGTGCAAGCGCAGGAGATGCAACTTTTACCTCCTCCCTTCTCACCGCCCAGGGCCTCAAACACTCCTTCCAGGTGAAACAGTGATTTACTTGTACTTCTTTCAATTTAGTATACTGTATTCGCTGCTCACGATGTGGTCTCCTCTACATTGGGAGACCAAATGTAGATTGGGTGATCGCTTTGCGGAACACCTCCGTTCAGTCCGCAAGGGGGACCCTGAGCTACCGGTCGCCTGTCATTTCAATTCTCCGCCCCACTCCCACTCTGAGCTCTCTGTCCTTGCCCTCCTACACTGTTCTAATGAAGCACAATGGAAGCTCAAGGAACAGCACTTCATCTTTCGTTTAGGCACTTTACAGCCAACCAGACTCAAAATTGTGTTCAACAATTTCAGATCATAACCACCGCTCCCATTTTTTCAGATGGCAGCTGTTGATGATTCTACTATTGCCATTTACACCTCCTCTAGACCCAACTTTTGTTTCTTTACTTGACCCATTACCATCCCCTTTTGCATTGCACCATCATCCCTTTTGTGATGTAAACTCACCTGACTTCCACCCCATCAAGGACCTTCCCTTTTGTTCTTTCCTCCCCTCCTCCTTTCCCTGCCTCCGTACTTACTTAAAACCTGTTACATCTTTAATTTTTTCCAGTTCTGAAGAAAGGTCGTTGACCTGAAATGTTAACTCTGTTTCTCTCTCCAAAGATGCTGCCTGGCCTGCTGAGTATTTCCAGCATTTTCTGCTTTTATTTCAAATCCTGCTCAGCTTCTCAGGTTCCAACTTCTGTATTGGACATGGGTCATCACACCAAAAAAAAAATCACCTCTTACTGACTAAAATGGTTCCTACAGCAGTTTCCTTCCATCATTCGAGGGCTAGAAAGCTTGACATCATAAACTTGTCAACTTTTAACATGGTTTTCAGAATGAGACACACAAACACAAATGCTGGATAACTCATCTCATCGATGGTCCCAATAGCCTGATTGTGCTCAGATAAGAAAACTGATGCTCAGCATTCCGATGATTAAAAAAATGCCTTGGTTTATATAGGTTACTATCTAAAATTTTACTTTATTATGTAAAAATAATTCCATTTTATTAAATTTTAAAATGGAAAAAAAACCTCCTGGCTTTCGTCATTTCTCTTTCAGTCCATTTGTCCTGCATATAGAGAGCACTCTATTGGTTCATAATTAATAGACATGTAAGATCATTCTCTCCTTTCTTTGTATTCTGGTACATGTATCACTCCTTTAGGCTTTGGACCTTGAATTTTTAATTTCATTAATATAGAAGGCTAGCCTGATATCAATGAATTTGTGATGTCTAGTGTGAAAGGACAAACGATGCTGATATCATTGGTGGCCTTTAAAATAAGTGAATCATACATTCCAAAAACAGTTGCTCGATAAAATGAAAAGTAATCATGAGGCACTGTAGTCGCATGTCTAAAATCAAATGAATATTTATGCAAGAAAAAATTGCAAAGGAATATCACCATAAGGCAGCAGGCAGTATTAAAACCTATTTCCAATTAGAATCAAACAGCACACTTTATCACTCACAAAATAAAATCTACCACATAACAATTGTCTTAACCCGTCTTTTATTCAACTGGTACTATCTAATTCAAGCTGTGTTCAACAGAATATGGAGTAATGGTAATTACTGTATGCGTATTGCTTAACTGCTCGCAATAACACTGCACTATCAATAGTAAATGCACAGTAATGTTACTCCATGTTAAATGATCTGGTAGTTACAATTTAACTGAAATTGTAAATATATGTGCTGCATGAATAACTACAATTAATGGGTTACAGGGGAAAATTCGCTCCATCATTTCATGTTTTGGAATTTTTGATTAGGGACAGTATCACTGTCCAGCTGTTCCAGTACAGCTACAATACTGGCATCTATCCGACAATGTAGAAAACTGCCCAGGTATGTCCGGTCCACGAAAAAGCAGGACAAATCCAATCCGGCCAATTACCACCCCATCAGTCTACTCTCAATCATCAGCAAAGTGATGGAAGGTGTCATCAAAAATGCTATCAAGCGGCACTTACTCACCAATAACCTGCTCACTGATGCCCAGTTTGGGTTCCGCCAAGACCACTCGGCTCCAGACCTTATTACAACCTTGGTCCAAACATGGACAAAGGAGCTGAATTCCAGAGGTGAAGTGAGAGTGACTGCCCTTGATATCAAGGCAGCATTTGACCGAGTCTGGCATCAAGGAGCCCTAGTAAAACTGAAGTCAATGGGAATCGGGGGGAAAACGTTCCACTGGCTGGAGTCATACCTAGCAAAAAGGAAGATGGTTGTGGTGGTTGAAGGTCAATCATCACAGCCCCAGGACATCGCTGCAGGAGTTCCCCAGGGCAGTGTCCTAGGCCCAACCATCTTCAGCTGCTTCATCAATGACCTTCCCTCCAACATTGGGTCAGAAATGGGGATGTTCGCTGATGACTGCACAGTGTTCAGCGCCATTCTCAACTCCTCAGATAATGAAGCAGTCCATTCCCGCATGCAACAAGACTTGGACAACATTCAGGCTTGGGCTGATAAGTGGCAGGTAACATTCGCGCCACAGAAGTGCCAGGCAATGACTATCTCCAACAAGCGAGAGTCTAACCACCGGCCCTTGACATTCAACGGTATTACCATCGCCGAATCCCCCACCATCAACATCCTGGGGGTCACAATTGACCAGAAACTTAACTGGACCAGCCACATAAATACTGTTGCAACAAGAGCAGGTCAGAGGCTAGGTATTCTGTGGCGAGTGTCTCACCTCCTGACTCCCCAAAGCCTTTCCACCATCTACAAGACACAAGTAAGGAATGTGATGGGAAACTCTCCACTTGCCTGGATGAGTGCAGCTCCAACAACACTCAAGAAGCTTGACACCATCCAGGACAAAACAGCCTGTTTGATTGGCACCCCATCCACCACCTTAAACATTCACTCCCTCCAACACCGGCGTACTGTGGCTGCAGTGTGTACCATCTACAAGATGCATTGCAGCAACTCACCAAGGCTACTTCGGCAGCACCTCCCAAACCCGTGACCTCTTCCACCTAGAAGGAGAAGGGCAGCAGGCGCATGGGAACACCACCACCTCCAAGATCCCCTCCAAGTCACCACCTAGAAGGAGAAGGGCAGCAGGCGCATGGGAACACCACCACCTCCAAGATCCCCTCCAAGTCACACACCATCCTGACTTGGAAGTATATTGCCGATCCTTCATCGTCGCTGGGTCAAAATCTTGGAACTCCCTAAATTAACAGCACTGTGGGAGTACCTTCACCACACGGACTGCAGCGGTTCAAGAAGGCGGCTCACCACCACCTTCTCAAGGGCAATTAGGGATGGGCAATAAATACTGGCCTCACCAGCGACTGCCACATCCCATAAATGAATTTAAAAAAAATTACACAGCTTAGAAACAGAAAGTTGCTTTGGCAGATTTTCACCCAGAATCAAAAGCTAAGGATGCAGGAGAGTAGTTAAAAGTTATTGGCCTGGATTTTGTGGTCAGCAGCGAAGGAACGCCGCTCACCGTTCATGTGGCTTACAGCTGCCCACACACTTATTGCGGGTTTTTGAGCGTCAACTTGCTGTAATCGGGCGTCTGATTCAGCGCGGCGCCCTCTACAGGCGGTCTGTTGTTGTGTGTGAGCAGATCAAGCAACAGTGTGGCTCTTCAACCAATCAGATTGAAGAATCCTCACTGAGACACACAAGGAGAAATGTTAACCCCAATAAACGGGTGGGTTGGGGTCGTGTGGGAGGTTAAAGTGTTAAAAATCTGAATCCTGACCCCAACCCGCCTTCAATCTTCCCACTTCCGGTTTTATCGGAGGCGGGATGGGGGGAAGGCATTCAACCTGCTCCCAGGAGGCCAGCAACAGATCGCCTGTAGAGGGCGCCGCCCTGGATCAGATACCCGATCACAGCAAGTTGCTGCACAAAAGCCCACAAAAAGTGTGTGGGCAGCTGTAAGCCCAATGAACGGCCAGCGGCGTTCCTTCGCTGCTGACCACAAAATCCGGGCCATTAATTTTAAAATACTCTCCTGCATCCTTACCTTCTGAGTCTGAGTGAAAATCTGCCATAGCAACTTTCTGTTTCTAAGCTGTGTGACAATGTCCCTAATCAAAAATCCGAAAACGTGAAATGATGGAACGAATTTTCCTCTGCAACCCATTAATTGCAGGTTATTCATGCATCACGTATATTTACAATTTCAGTTAAATTGTAACTACCAACATGGAGTAACATTTACTATTGTAGTGCAGTGTTATTGCGAGCAGTTAAGCAATACGCATACAGTAATTACCATTACTCCATATTCTGTTGAACACAGCTTGAATTAGATAGTACCAGTTGAATAAAAGACGGGTTAAGACAATTGTTATGTGGTAGATTTTATTTTGTGAGTGATAAAGTGTGCTGTTTGATTCTAATTGGAAATAGGTTTTAATACTGCCTGCTGCCTTACAGTGATATTCCTTTGTAATTTTTTCTTGCATAAATATTAATTTGACTTTAGACATGCGACTACAGTGCCTCATGATTACTTTTCATTTTATCGAGCAAATCTTTTTGGAATGTATGATTCACTTATTTTAAAGGCCACCAATGATATCATCATCGTTTGTCCTTTCACACTATATACAGGAAACTTTCGTTTATCCGGCACCGACGGGACCGGCGTGGTGCCGGTTGATCGAAAGTTCCGGATTACAGAGAGGTATACTTACCAAGGTACGAGAGCCCCGTACACGGCCACAGGCTTAAAAATTGGGACCCGGAGAGGGAAAGTAAACTAACACGATGGGAGGAAACCTTTACAGTACAGTATACCAATTGTTTTAACAATTTTTTAGAGTTTGTGGAAACCGAGCAGAGAGTGCTTGGGGCAAGCGCAACCATCATCGCACCCTTTATATCCTGAGGGAGCCGGCTTACGGGAGAGCAGCCTCTGCTGAGGGGGCGATGGGTCTGAGCTCCCCGAGCCGGTCCTGTATTCCGAATCACGAGACTCCGGCTTTTTCCTCCGTGGCGGCGACAGGTCCGAGTCGGAAGAACGTTGACCCCCCTTTCGTGGGGGCGAAAAGGTCAGAATCGGGGTCTTGTCTGTATAGTAAAACTTACCTGAACCTACTCCTGATTTTTGCCGGTTAAGCGAGAATTCCGGATATTTGGGTGCCGGATAAACGAAAGTTTCCTGTATCACAAATTCATTGATATTATTAAATATAATAATGAGGTGGGAAGCCTCAGAATTAACCTGTTCGAACAAAGCTTGTGGAGGAGCAGGGCAAATTGAATAGCAACTTCCTGATTTCCATGTTTCCTGATTTCCATGTGTAACTGCGCATGTTCGGACGCCAGAAATTGCTGTCCAATTTACTCCTTAATAACGGTGAGCGTTGTTAGCCTCACCGTTATTATTACCGCAAAATCTGGGCCATTTTGTTTAAGTCAAGCAAGATGGCTCACTAGTTTGGGGAGTGTAGTATGTTCATTCTTTTGTATTGTTATGCGAAGGCGAGTTGTACTGATTGAATTAAGTGATGCTGATTGTAATCGTTGCCCTATATGTTCACTTACTGTCTGTGAAATCAAGCAGCTTTAATGATTTGTGTCTGGTCTCATCTTACCAAGTGTTTTCTCACTCCGCTTACGAAAAGATTGGAGAGGTGCACATGGGGACACATGTGAAAGACATGACATTCAGTTCAAATTACAAGGGGTCCCATTATTACGCTGCTGGGTTATACTGTTATACAGTTAGATATCAGGCACTATCGGCACACCCTTAAACATAGGAAACTCAGACCACTTATGGGAGTGACATCAGCACTGCTGTACCCAAGAAAATATCTAGGCAAGAACCAGAATTGTATCTTAGAAGGAAGTAAATTATTAACATATGTCAAATGACCAGACAAAGCATTAAGTCCAACAACATTCACGTTGAAACTATTCCAATGCTGTCCTGGCCAGCTAACTATCTTCCACCCTCCATAAACTTGAGGTCATCCAAAACTCTGCTGCCCGTATCCTAACTCGCACCAAGTCCTGTTCACCCATCACCCCTGTGCTCGCTGACCTACATTGGCTCCCAGTCCAGCAACGAGTCAATTTTAAAATTCTCATCCTTGTTTTCAAATCCCTCCATGGCCTCGCCCCTCCCTATCTTTGTAACACCTCCAGCCCTACATCCCTCCGAGATCTCTGCGCTCCTCCAATTAGGGCCTCTTGCGCATCCCCGGTTTTAATCGCTCCACCATTGGCGGCCGTGCCTTTATCTGCCTCGGCCCTAAGCTCTGGAATTCTCTCCCTAAACCTCTCTGCCTCTCTTTCCTCCTTTAAGCTGCTCCTTAAAACCTACCTCTCTGACCAAGCTTTTGGTCATCTGTCCTAATATCTCCTTATGTGGCTCGGTGTCAACTTTTGTTTGATAATCGCTCCTGTTGAAGCGTCTAAGGAGGGTTTACACTGTTTAAAGAGGCTATATAAATGCAAGTTGTTGTTGCTGTTGAAAAACTCAAATTTGACCATAAACAGTAAACTAGGCAGAAAAGAGGTTGGCTTTACTATTCTCCCTTGTGTGACAAGAATCTAGCCATATTCTGACCTCACTATTTCTGATGAGTTTCACGTTAAAAAAAAATCAATACATATTTCAACAGAGGTTGTTACGATCTAACACCTTTTTCTTGTTCTCTTATACATCTCCCCTCCCTCCCTTCACCCATTGTTGGCGCTGTGCCTTCAGCCACCTCGGCCCTGTGCTCTGGAATTCCCTCCTTAAACACCTCCACCTCTCCACCTCCCTCGTTGACTTTAAGAACCTCCTTATAACCCACCTCTTTGACCAATCTTTTGGTGGCCCCTTCTATCTCCTTCCTTGGCTCAACATCCATTTTTGTTTCTGTCTGTGTGAAGGGCTTAAGGAGATCTCCTCTGGGCTGGAAAGAAACTTGCAGTGGGAGGGGGTGGATCCTGTTGTCGTGGTCCATGTTGGTACAAACGACGTAGATAGGACAAGGAAGCCGGTTCTGTTAAAGGAGTATGAGCAGCTAGGGGTCAAATTAAAAAACAGAACCTCAAGGGTAATAATCTCTGGATTATTACCTGAGCCACGAGCAAATTTGGCTAGGACAAATAAAATTAGAGAGTTAAATGAGTGGCTCAAAGACTGGTGTGGGAGAAATGGGTTTTACTTCCTGGGACACTGGCACCAGTACTGGGGCAGGAGGGAGCTGTTCCGTTGGGATGGGCTTCACTTGGCCAGTGCTGGGACTAGAGTCCTGGCGGATCATATAACTAGGGCTGTAGAGAGGTCTTTAAACTAACTAGTGGGGGGGAGGTTCCTAGAGAGCAAATAATAAAAATGACAACAGAGAAGGTCATAGACTTAGGTAGCAGTGGGGAAATTAAAAACCAGAGTGTGTCAGGAAGGGGCAGAAGGTATGGAGTAAAAGGTAAAGTAATAAAAAGGGCAAAAGCAGGAACTAAGTGTCACAAAACATATTTGAAAGTTCTCTATCTGAATGCACGTAGCATTCGTAACAAAATAGACGAGTTAATGGCACAAATAACTACATATGGGTATGATCTTGTGGCCATTACAGAAACATGGCTGCAGGGTGACAATGCCTGGGAATTAAACATACCAGGTTATTTTACGATCAGGAAGGACAGGCAGGAAGGAAGGGGAGGTGGGGTGGCTATGTTAATAAAGGAAGGAATCACTGTAATACAGAGAAATTATATTGGGTCAAAAGATCAGGATAATGAAACAGTTTGGGTGGAGATAAGGAATAATAAGGGGAAAAAAACACTAGTGGGCGTAGTCTATAGGCCTCCGAACAGTTGCAACTCTGTTGGACGGAGTATCAATCAGGAAATAGTTGAGGCTTGCAATAAGGGAACATCTATAATTATGGGGGATTTTAACTATCATATTAATTGGACAAATCAAATTGGGCAGGGCTGCCTTGAGAATGAGTTCATTGAGTGTATTAGGGATGGGTTTCTTGAGCAGTATGTAACTGAACCGACCAGGGGGCAAGGAACCTTAGATCTGGTCCTGTGTAACGAGACAGGATTAATCAAAAATGTCCTAGTAAAGGATCCCCTTGGAATGAGTGACCATAACATGGTTGAATTCCATATTCAATTAGAGGGTGAGAAGGTTGGATCTCAAACAAGCGTGCTAAGCTTGAATAAAGGAGACTATGAAGGTATGCGAGCGGAATTGAGTAGAGTGGATTGGGAAAATAGATTAAAGGGTAAGACGATACATGATCAGTGGTGTACATTTAAGGCGTTATTTTACAACTTCCAAAAAATATATATTCCACTGAGAAGAAAAGGGTGTAAAAGAAAAGACAGTCATCCGTGGCTAAGTAAAGAAATTAAGGATAGTATTCGACTAAAAACAAGGGCTTATAAGGTAGCCAAATCTAGTGGGAGGATAGAGGATTGGGAAAACTTTAAAAGACAGCAAAAAATAACAAAAAGATTGATTAAGAAAGGGAAGATAGATTATGAAAGTAAATTAGCAAAAAATGTAAAAACAGATAGTTAGAGTTTTTATAGTTATATAAAAAGAAAAAGGATGGCTAAAGTAAATGTTGGTCCCTTAGAGGATGAGACCGGGAAATTAATGGTGGGAAATATGGAGATGGCAAATACACTGAATGAATATTTTGTATCAGTCTTGACAGCAGAGGACACTAAGAATATCCCAACACTGGACAAACAGGGGGCTATAGGGGGGGAGGAGCTAAACACGATCAAAATCACTAAGGAAGTGGTACTCGGTAAAATAATGGGACTCAAGGCGGATAAATCACCTGGACCTGATGGCTTACATCCTAGGGTCTTGAGGGAAGTGGCGGTAGGGATTGTGGATGCATTGGTAATAATTTTCCAAAACTCCCTAGACTCAGCAAAGATCCCGGCAGACTGGAAAACTGCTAATGTAACACCCTTATTTAAAAAGGGCAGTAGACAGAAGGCTGGAAACTATAGACCGGTTAGCCTAACATCTGTGGTAGGTAAAATTTTGGAGTCCATTATTAAGGAGACAGTAACGGGACATTTGGATAATCATAATTTAATAGGAAAAAGTCAGCATGGTTTTATGAAGGGGAAGTCATGTTTGACAAATTTGCTGGAGTTCTTTGAGAAAGTAACATATAGGGTGGATAAAGGGAAACCAGTGGATGTGGTGTATTTAGACTTCCAAAAGGCATTTGACAAGGTGCCACACAAAAGATTATTGCTTAAGATAAAAAATCACGGGATTGGGGGTAATATTCTGGCATGGATAGAGGATTGGCTATCTAACAGAAGGCAGAGAGTTGGGATAAATGGTTCATTCTCAGACTGGCAATCAGTAACTAGTGGTGTTCTGCAGGGGTCAGTGCTGGGTCCCCAACTCTTTACAATCTATATTAATGATTTGGAGGAGGGGACTGAGTGTAACATATCAAAGTTTGCAGATGATACTAAGATGGGAGGGAAAGTAGTGAGTGAGGAGGACATAAAAAATCTGCAAGGGGACATAGACAGGCTAAGTAAGTGGGCAGAGATTTGGCAGATGGAATACAATACTGGAAAGTGTGAGGTTATGCACTTTGGCAGGAAAAATAGTAGAGCAAGTTAGTATCTTAATGGCAAGAAACTGGAAAGTACTGAAGTACAAAGGGATCTGGGGGTCCTGGTGCACGAAACTCAAAAGGTTAGTATGCAGGTGCAGCAAGTGATTAAGAAGGCCAATGGAATGTTGGCTTTCATTGCTAGGGGGATAGAATATAAAAATAGGGAGGTATTGCTTCAGTTGTACAAGGTATTGGTGAGACCGCACCTGGAATACTGCATACAGTTTTGGTGCCATACTTAAGAAAAGACCTACTTGCTCTCGAGTCAGTACAAAGAAGGTTCACTCGGTTAATCCCGGGGATGAGGGGATGGACATATGAGGAGAGGTTGGGTAGATTGGGACTCTACTCATTGGAGTTCAGAAGAATGAGAGGCGATCTTATTGAAACATATAAGATTGTGAAGGGGTTGGATCGGGTGGATGCGGGGAGGATGTTCTCGATGATGGGTGAAACTAGAACTAGGGGGCATAGTCTTAGAATAAGGGGCTGCTCTTTCAAAACTGAGATGAGGAGGAACTACTTCACTCAGAGGGTGGTAGGTCCATGGAATATGCTGCCCCAAAAAGCTGTAGAAGCTACATCATTACATAAATTTAAAACAGAAATAGACAGTTTCCTAGAAGTAAAGGGAATGAAGGGTTACGGGGAGCGGGCAGGAATTTGGACATGAGTCTAGCTTCGGATCGGTCATGGCCCTGTGGGTAGCGTAGCGGGCCCAGGGGCCGTGTAGCCTGATCCTGCTCCTATTTCGTGTGTCCAATTCTGTTAGGTTCAGGAGATGGTTCAGTGATAGTAGATTGGCGGTTAGGATCAGATCAGCCATGATTTTATTGAATGGCGGAGCAGGCTCGAGGAGCCAATTGGCCTACTCCTGCTCCTATTTCTTATGTTCTTATGTTCTTAAGAACATTTTACTATGTTGAAGGTGCTATATGGATATGTTGACAGGGTGAGATGAAGTAAGGTAGAAGGAGGCTCGTGTGGAGCATAAACACCAGCATGGACCTGTTTGGCCAAATTCTTGTTCCTGTTGTTTTCAGCCGTTTATGCCGTTACTCGAGCAGTTCCACTGATTTCCCACTGTAATTACAGTGGGAAATTCAGGGCCGTAGTACATATTTGAATATCAGCCATTTTCATTGTGTATTGTATTTCACACCCTTCAGTAATACATAATGCAAGACTCTAAAGTATATTTAAATGTTTTTACATAGCATTACATAGAATTTTACAGCACAGGAACAGGTCATTCGGCCCAACAGGTCCATGCTGGTGTTTATGCTCCACACGAGCCTGCTCCCACCTTACTTCATCTCACTCCGTCAACATATCCTTCTATTCTTTTCTTCACATGTACTTATCTAGCTTTCCCTTAAATGCATCTATGCTAATTGTGGAGCATAAACATCGGCATAGACCAATTGGGCCGAATGGCCTGTTTCTGTGCTATACATGCTACGTAATATGTAATGATGTGGTAGCGAGTTCTACATTCTCACCACTCTCTGAGTAAAGAAGTTTCTCCTGAATTCCTTAGTGGATTTAATAGTGACTGTCTTATATTTATGGCACCTAGTTTTGGACTCCCACACATACAAGTGGAAACATCTTCTCTACGTCTACTCAATCAAACCCCTTCATAACTTTAAAGACCTCTATTCGCTCACCTCTTACTCTTCTCTTTTCTAGAAAAAAAGAGCCCCAGCTTGTTCAGTCTTTCCTGATAGTTGTGCCCTCAGTTCTGCATCATTCTTGTAAATATTCTTTGGAGTTTCTCCAATGCTTCTATATCCTTAATGTAATATGGAGACAAGGGCTAGAAATTCATTGTAACCCAGGAATGGGCGGTATCATTCGAAAATTTGGAGAATTAGCACCAGGCGCTAATGCTTTAGACTGCACGCAAAATTCATGCTCACTGCTCAAAGAAATGATTGGAGTCCTAATTCAAGTCTTCAAGCCCAAGCTCATTGGCGTTACACTCAAAGGGTGAACCAATATCAGGTGCAGTCTAATCGCAAGTCATGATTGCCACAAGCTTTATCCAGTTCTTACAGGGGAGGTAAATTGATGCTGCAGAACCGCATTCTCAACGTTGCTGGCTGTGCAGCTGCCTCAGCAAGCAGTAGCAGGTCAAGGAGAAGGAGCCGGATGACTGAAGCAGCTGTACTCATGGCAGATATCATCGCCAAATCCCCCACCATCAATATCCTGGGGGTCACCATTGACCAGAAACTTAACTGGACCAGCCACATAAATAATGTGGCAACAAGAGCAGGTCAGAGGCTGGATATTCTGCGGCGAGTGTCTCACCTCCTGACTCCCCACAGCCTTTCCAACATCTACAAGGCACAAGTCAGGAGTGTGATGGAATACTCTCCACTTGCCTGGATGAGTGCAGCCACAACACTCAAGAAGCTCGACACCATCCAAGACAAAGCAGCCCACTTGATTGGCACCTCATCCACCATCTTAAACATTCACTCCCTCCACCACCGGTGTGTACCATCTACAAGATGCACTGCAGCAACTCGCCAAGGCTTCTTCGGCAGCACCTCCCACACCCGCGACCTTTTCAATCTAGAAGGACAAGGGCAGCAGCCGCATGGGAACACCACCACCTTCAACTTCCCCTCCAAGTCACACACCATCCTGACTTGGAAATATATCGCCGATCCTTCATTGTCGCTGGGTCAAAATCCTGGAACTCCCTCCCTAACAGCATTGTGGGAGTACCTTCACCACATGGACTGCAGCAGTTCAAGAAGGCGGCTCACCACCACCTTCTCAAGGGCAACTAGGTTGGGCAATAAATGCTGGCCTAGCCAGCGACGCCCACATCCCATGAACGAATAAAAATAAATACACTCCCCAGGGAGAGAGCTCACAGATTCAGCGATCAAGCATTGGAGGCGTTGGTGTTCACTGTGGAGAGATGAAAGGTGGTGCTCTACCCGGCAAGTGGCAGGAAGCCCTCGCCACAAGTCTTCCGCACCATGTGGAGGGAGGTAGTGCGGCACATCTCGGGCAGCACTGTTATCCCCAGGACCTACACACAGTGCAGGAAGAAATTTAACGACCTCACTCAGGTGTTCAGGGTGAGTGAATGCTTCAATAAATGCTACATACCACCATCTGTACCACAATCTTCACACACTGCCCAAAGCAACACCCCCCCAGAACTCACCCACCAACAATCTCTACCTACCAACACTCACACCCACATCACACACCTTGCACACAATGATAGCTACTCAACTATGGCAGGCCTATCACCCAAACACATTGGGCGCGATCTTGCCCGCCCTGGGGAGGCGGGTATGGAGGCGGGACTGCCGGGAAAATGGCAGAATTTGGGGGCGGGTGTCCAGCCTGCCCCCAACCCACCTCCATGCCATCTTGCCAGGAGGCGGGTAGCCGTCCCGCACCGGGTCCCGTCTCCTCGGAGGCGGGAAGGGGTTAAAGCCTATTAACTGCCTGTTAACAGGTAGTTAACAAGCAGAAAATAGGATTATCCCCTATTGGCCCTCACAAATGCGGGCTTCCCGAAGGCTCCGAAACCCGCTAGGTCAGCGAGGCGAGTAGTGGGTCTGCGGGGGTCGGGGGGGTGGGGGTGCAAAAGTGCGCTGTGAAGGTAAGTGATGGGTGCAAGTGTGGAGAGGTGGGTATCTGAGGTAAGCACAAAGTGTTAGTAAAAGTGTACTTACCTTTGTTTCTTCCTGCAGGCTTCAGTCAGTGTGTATGTGGAGAGTCTCGGACCTCCGCGTTGGAGATGAGAGATGGCCGTTGCATTCTCCAATGCAGCAACCATCTCATTTCTGCAAAAGAAAGATGTTTGATGAGGTCTTGAATTCAAGAACTCATCAAACTACAGAGAATGTCATTGTTTGACAACTTCACATAGCCGTCAAACAATGACAATTCATCTGTCAAAAATGTTTGACAGATGAAACGTCATACGTTGACGTTCTCTGCAACCGGATTTCCCTTAATTGGCCTGGTAAGCCCGCTCGGCGGGCTTAACAAGGTCAATCAAGGGAAAATAGCGTGGGTTGGCCAGAAGTTGTTGGAGGCGGGACTGTAACACCTCCAAGAGATCCCCATTGGCAAAATCACCCCCATTGCTCCACACTCACTCACACACTTTCCTTTCTCTTGCAGTCCAAGGTGGCTCACAACAGGAGGGAGCAGGAGCGCACAGGCGGCGGACAAGATGACACCCAACCACTTTCTGTGATAGAAAACAGAGTGCTGCAGATTATTGGGCGCCAGGTGGTGGGCGCCGTGGCCACCGCCGACATTGATCCCCTTGGGGACAACAATGGAATGTTCATCCCTACTCCTTCTCACATCCACTTTCCCCTCACCCCACAAGCATTTCACACTTTCCAGTTACTCATGCTGTCTGCACGACTTCCTCCCTTCCTGCCCCCCTCCACTCACCTTAACCTGAATCTTGTGCCTTTATGCTTTCACATAATGAGCAAGCACCTGAGCAGCCTCTCCCTGAGGGAAGGTAGAGAGCGAGGTGGGAGAAGAGGATGAGGAAGAACACACCGCATGTCTCATCCGCAGGCACCAGCTCATTAAGCGTTCTTTAGAGGCTAGTATAGTAGCAGGATCTGCACAGGGTGATGCACCGGGAACGAGTGGGCTGCAGCAAGGCCAGGGGGCAAGGATAGCTTGGGGGCCAGCTCCCCGAGGGCGAGTTCTGCTGCACAGGACTCAGATGAGGACCTCAATGGGGAGGCGTTTAGAAGAAGGGTGATGGGCATGCACACGGAGATGATAGGTGCAATGGCAAGGGTGCCCGAGAGCTTCTCAGCAATGATAAGGAGCGTGGATGAGTCCCCCTCCAACATTGCACAAGGCTCTGCGCACACCATGGAGCCCATCATTTCCAGTCTGCAAAGGATGGTAGACTCCCAGAGAGACCGTAGAGGCCCAGACCTGATGCCGCGTGTGATGGGCGATCTGGCAGCTTCCTTTGCAGCACAGGCGGAAGCGACGCAATGTCTTAGTGCTGTAATGCAGTCTATGGTTGGTGCCATTCAATCTTAGACTGCTCTCATGCAGTCTCAGCTTGATGCCACGCAAGCTCTGACTGCTGCCTTCATGGCTGGGTTTACCACTGTCGACTGGGGCTTTCACAGTGTCGCAGCAGGCCAGCAATCTGTGCTCCAACAGATTGCTAGGGATGCTGAGGTGCTGCCCTGGGGGTGTGGCAGTGGGTCAGTGGAGTAGGAACCTGCTGTCCTCTCTCAGGATGACAGCATTCCTGCTCCCACTGCCGGCACTCCACCATTGCCCTTGTTGCTGCCTGTCATCCAGCCATCCCATGTTGCTGCCGCCCATGCTGAGGTGGTGCAGTCTACAGCCGGGACTTCCAGGCCCAGAGCTGGTCGAGGGCATCCTGCAAGGCCATTTGAAGTCTCCCATACGGACACTCAGCAGCCTTCCACCAGCCATGCTGCAGCCACTGGGCCAACACTTCGTAGGAACACTCGAGTTGGCAAAGGCACAGTAACGACAGGCACTAAGGGATTGCACAAGGGTGAATAGTTAAAAATTTTGTTGTAAATATGTGTTCACTGATTTCTGATAAATTTATTAATTCAGTTTGGAATCTTTTGTGGTTTGTCTCATTTCAGCTTTGCACTGTGATATGGCCTGCGACAGGGATGGAATGATGGGGATGTGGTGAGTAACGGGAATCTGGAGTTCAATTCATTCGAACCGCAGTCTGATGAGGTGGTCATAGAACACCCTTCCGGAAGGATGATTGAGTGACTACCTCCTCCCTCACTCCTGTTCCTCCTCTTCCTCGTCCTCTTCCTCTTCCTCATCTTCCTCTTCCTCCTCGTCCTCGTCCTCCTCCTCCTCCTCTCCCTCTTCCTCCTCCTGAGGTGCTCCCGCAATCCCTGGTGTCATGATGGCCAAGTTGTGGAGCATGCAGCTGACCACGACGAAATGGGACACCCGCTCAGCCGAGTACTGGAGGGCTCCTCCCGGTGGTCAAGGCAGCGGAACCGTTGCTTCAGCAGGCCGATGGTCTGCTCAATGATGTTCCTGGTGGCAGCATGGCTCTAATTATATGAGTGCTGGGCAGGCGTGTTGGGGTTGCGGAGCGGAGTCATGAGCCAGGTGGAGAGCGGATAGCCCTTGTCTCCGACCAGCCAGCTACGAGCTTGATGTGTTGGCTGGAAGAGTGCTGGCACACCGGTCTGGCGCGGGATGAAAGCATTGTGGCTGCTGCCAGGATAGCGGGCATTGATATTGAGGATTAGCTATCTGTGGTCGCACACCAACTGCACATTAAGTGAGTGGTAGCTTTTGCAGTTATGGAAGATCTCAGGATTGTTATGCGGTGCCTGCAAAGCCACATGGGTGCATTCAATGGCGCCCTGCGCCATGGGGAATCCCACTATTCTGGCAAAGCCACATGCATATTTGTCCTGCTTCTCTCTGGTGATGGGGAAGGAAATGTTGTCCCTTCTCCTACTGTAGAGAGCCTCTGTGACCTCTCAGATGCAGCGATGGATGGTGAACTGTGAGATGTTGGCTATGTCTCCTGTAGCAGACTGGAAGGATCCGCTGGTGAAGAAATTATGGGCCACGGTGACCTTGACTGCTACTGTGAGAGCCGTTGTCACTCTGATCTGAGGCTGGAGGTCTGGTTGCAAGAGGTGGCAGAGTTCTGTGACCACCTCCTTGGTAATTGAAGCGTTCTAATACACTGCTCCTCGCTTAATTGGAGGTAGGAGAAGTGCTCTTGGAATACCCTCGAAGGGTAAGGCCTCCTGTTGAGAGCCCTGATGGCCCTCCTCCTCCCTCTGGGCACATGTTCCAGTCTTTCTCGCTGCCTCCGCTCCCTCTGCCATAGATTCTGGAGGGCGAGGTCGACTGCCAGTACAGAGCCCATTAATGTAACCAAATGTAGCAGTTTGATTTTTTTAAGATTAATTGCAGCTATTTTTTAGTTGCCACAACACTCCTGATACAAATTAACCTTGAAATTACTGAATTAAACTTTTGGACTATGTGAAACTGACAAGAAACCACTGAAACTCCACTAACCGACAGCTGCGAGTCATTACTGATGATCCCTTTAAATAACGTCCCTGGAGCCGGCTTCCTGCTGCTTCATGCCAGCTCTCCCTGTCACTGTTTACTCCAGGCACTAAGGTAGGTGGAGATAATCAATTTTGCAGATCGGGCGGTCAGTGAGCTTTGCACACTCACTGATGTCACGATCCACCTGGCTTTGAGGCTCCCAGCGATAACTGTTACCGGCAGCGCTATGGGGGGGGCGGGATTTGGCATGCGGCGCTGGATTCGCCTCACCCTGGCGATAACGGGAGGAGCTAAGGGGATGAATTTTTCCCCCTTATTTTTCAAGGAGTATGTGGCCGCCTTATTCCTCCTACCAAAGCTACCTTCGCACACTTATCTATATTGAAATTCATTTGCTATTTACACGCCCATGTTTGTTAATGTCTTCTTGTATTTTGTCAGACTCTTCCTCAGTATTAACTATACCTCCCAATTTGGTGTCATCTGCAAATTTTAATATTGCACATCTGATTCCTGAGTCCAAATCATTTATGTAAATTGTGAACAACAGTGGTCCCAGCACCAATTTCTGTGGAACACCACTTCCCAGCTTCCACCAGTCTGAGTAACTACCTTTAACCTCGACTCTGTTTTATAACCAGTTTGCTATTCATTCTGCTACTTGCCCCTGACTCCACATGCTCTGACCTTAGTCATGAGTCTACTATGGTACCTTATCGAAGACCTTTTGAAAGTCTATCCACTGCATTACTCTTGGCTTCTCTTTCTGTTACTACTTCAAATAATTCAATAAGGTTGGTCAAGCATGACTTTCCCTTTTGAAATCTGTGCTGGCTATTCTTTATTATATTTTATTATGTTTCTAGATGTTTTTGCTCTTCAGTAAGTTTAAGGGAGAATTAGGTCAATATTTAATGGAGTGAACAATTGAGATGTATTTGTTTTTGGGACTGCAGTCTTTTTTCGATCCTGCACTGCCTATGTTCCTAAGTTCAACACAACCTCTTTTGAAGAACCAAAGCTGTTTATTTTCTTTTTTCTGTTTTTCCATTAAATAACTCTTCACTTGGCTTGCAGTCCATAATGAATTAAGCAAGACTTGGGCCGGAATTTTCTGGCGTCCATGCAGGCGCAATTGGAGGCGGGTTGGGAGGAAAATTTGAAAAACCTTGGAGCGGGTCGGGAACCACACACCTTTCCCTCAGGCGCGTTTGCCAGCGCTGCAGCGACCCGAATGGCAGAGGTGACTGAGCTAATTTAGATGATTATTAGAAACCTGTCAGACCCTTAAACCTCTTTTTAATCCTGCCTTTCAAATTTCCCTGGATGAACACGGGAATCACGCAACTCAGTAATTACGTCTGTGAACCTAAGGCGGAAGTTCAGTGGCCATTGATCCAGCTCATTAATGCACAGCATGGAAAGCACAATAAATACTCCCACCTGACACCTGCTTACTTTCCTAAGGCAGATGCTGTTGCTGAGTTCATTTTCAGTACAGATTCAACAAAGTCAGGATCCACTGTCACCTCATTAGTAGAACCGTTGACAGATTGCTTCTGTCATCTCCACTTGACGTGCCATCTATTACATCAGCATGGGTGCTGTTTATACTGTCTCACCTTGGTCCTCAGAATCTGACCACAATGAGCCCCAACACCAGCAGCACCAGGCTCACCAGCAGCACCAACAACAATGGGCCGAAAATTGATCCCGGGACGCGAGAGTACGCACTGCGTACTCTCGCGTATTCCCACTCCAATTGCCGGTTTTCTGCATGCCCTGCGCATGCGCTGAAAACCGGCAATTGCTCTTCTGAAAAGGGGGCGGGGCCTGGGTGCATCGCGTGCGCGCTACAGGCTGCGCGCACGCTGTGCACTTCATGCTTTGGACGCGCAGGTAAGTAGGGAAGATTTTGGAAATGTAAAAAGGAGGAGTAAGACCCGCTTTTAAGAAGGTAAGTAGTGAATTAAGTATTTTTTTGAATTTTTTTTTACAGGTATATGTTTTTTAGAGACTTTAAAGACAGGTAAGTTTATTTTTAAAACTTTTTAAAAGATTTTAAATTTTTTCAAAAATTTTATTTTTTATTTAAAATGGTTAATTGAATTAACTATACTTATTTTATTAATGTGATGGTTTCTTTTTTAAATTTAATTGAGGTTTAGCTGTTATTTTGGGGGGGTGTAAGATTCATAGATTTCACAGCCATGCTGTGAGACTTATGAATGGAAGATGGTGTGCTGCCATTGGCTCTAACTGAGTCAAGTGATCCCACAGCTCGCACGAATTCACTACGCCGCTGGGATACGCAAGCCCAGCACAGCTGATGTCTGGAACATCAAGTTCGTGCGAGCTGGATCTGAAAAAGCATAAGCGAGGTGAGACATCGCGGGGAAGGCTTAACCCCGCGGGAACAGAGCGAGATCAATTTCTGGGCCATCACCATCAACCTTCTCCTCACCAACCTGATGCTGCACAGGGCAGAGGGCATCAGCGCAGGACTGCACTGCACCGGAGGCGATACCCCCAACACAGGGTATGCAGGCAGAGGATGAGCTTCCTCAATATGACTGGGGATGGTAGCGTAGTGGTAATGTCACTGGGCTAATAATCCAGAGGCTCTGGATTAATGATCGTGAGACCTGAGACGTGAGTTCAAATCCCACCACGGCAGCTGGGGAATATAAATTCAGTTAATTAAATAAATCTGGAATAAAAAACTAGTATCAGCAATGGTAACCATGAAACTATCAGATTGTCATAAAAACCCAACTGGTCCACTAATGTCCTTTAGGGAAGGAAATCTGCTGTTCCTACCTATATGTGACTCCAGACCCACAGCAATGTGGATGACTCTTAACTGCCCTCTGAAATAGCCTAGCAAGCCACTCAGTTGGAACTAACAACTATGAAACATAATAAAACAAAACCAGACAGACCACCTGGCATCAACCTCGGTACGGACAAGGCAAGTCGACCCTGCAAACTCCCCCTCACGAACATCTGGGGACTTGTGCCAAAATTGGGAGAGCTGTCCCACAGACTAGTCATACTCACAGAATCATACCTTGAAGCCAATGTCCCAAACTCCTCCATTACCATCCCTGGGTATGTCCTGTCCCACTGGCAGGACAGATCCACCAGGAGTGGTTATACAGTTGGGAAGGAGAGGCCCTGGGAGTCCTCAACATTGACTCTGGACCCCATGAAGCTTCATGTTAAGCAAGGAAACCTCCTGCTGATTACCATCTACTGCCCTCCCTCAGCTGATGAATCAGTACTCCTCCATGTTGAACACCACTTGGAAGAAGCACAGAATGTACTCTTGGTGGGGGACTTCCATGTCCATCATCAAGAGTGGCTCAGTAGAACCACTACTGGCTGAGTCCTGAAGGACATAACTGCCAGTCTGGGCCTGCGACAGGTGGTGAGAGAACAAACACGAGGGAAAAGCCTACTTGACCTCGTCCTCACCAATCTACCTCTCGCAGATGCATCTGTCCATGACAGCATTGGTAGCAGTGACCACCACACAGTCATTGTGGAGACAAAGCCCCGTCTTCACACTGAGAACACCCTCCATCGTGTTGTGTGGCACTACCACCGTGCTAAATGGGATAGATTCAGGACAGATCTAGCAGCTCAAAACTGGGCATCCATGAGGACGCTGTGGGCCAGCAGCAGAATTGTATTCCACCACAATCTGTAACCTCATAGGCCTGGCATATCCCTCACTCTACCTTACCATCAAGCCAGGGGACCAACCCTGGTTCAATAAGGAGTGTAGAATAGCATGCCAGGAGCAGCACCAGGCGTACCTAAAAATGAGGTGCCAACCTGGGGAAGCTGCAACACAGGACTACATGCATGCTAAAAAGCGGAGGCAGCATGCTATAGACAGGGCTAAGCGATCCCACAATCAACGGATCAGATCAAAGCTCTGCAGTCCTGCAACATCCAATCGTGAATGGTGGTGGACCATTAAACAACTTGTCGGCATACACAGAGCCTTAATTCTTAATTTTTCATTTTGATATATATTGAAATGCTTTGCTAGGCCAAAAGGTTGTTTTCAAAGTGAAATAAAGTTGTCACTGATAAGGGACATGCGATTTGCTTTGATAGACAACAGAGATAAACAAACCCCCTTAGTTTTGCAGACATGGGGCTGGATTTTGATACCGGGGCGGGTTGGGGGTCGTGTTATCCACCCGACTGCAATTGGATGTGGGAGATTGATGCAATTTTCACCTAACTGGGCAATTGAGTTCCAGCATGTGGGAACCCATGACCCAATTAGTGTTTTCAGTCTGAAAGTTGCCTCTGATGATGTCATCATTGCTGCTGCATTGAAGGTCTTTAAACACTGCCTGGCCTTTGCTGTGAGAGGACCTGGATGCAAAATGAGCAGCAGCAGCCTTAACTCTGTTCCCAGATATTTTTACACCACCACTCCCAGATATGTCTCCTCCACATAGCCATCCATATATGCATCCCCATAGCCAGCCATGCTCCTGCCAGGTTTCACATTCGTGGTTCAGAACAGACATGCTTCACGTAGAAAAAGAGCATTATAGAGGCAATTTAGTGCTTGTTAAGGGCCTTAACAGCCTATCCCGCCACTTAGAGGCGGGACAGAGTCGGGACCAGCAGATACGATTTAATGAAAATTGCGTGGAGGCGGGCTTGTGCCCGCCCACCAGTTTTCGCAATTTTAACCCCCCCCCCATGCCTCCAAACCCACCTCCACGGGTCAATGAAATCCAGCCCGGTGTCTCTGATGACTTTTTGGAGGTTAAAGGGGAGAAGTCAAACCTCGAAGTGTTGGAATGCAGAATATGAAGTATGAAGGTTTTCTGCCACTTTTGTAAACTTTAGGAGTGAATGAACAATTTTGGGCTGTGATAAGGACAACTGATGGATAGCCACAGAGGATGTGTGAGTGTGAACATTTGACAGCTCAAACAGCTCAGACCAATATTAAAGGAACATTTCACTGTCTCTGAATGATTGGTTTACTGCAAAAGGCAAGGAAAGCTGTATAAAACACAGCGGCTAAAGAATATCGGCACTGCAGTCAGAAGAAGGTGGTTTGGCCAGTCATTTCGCCTACGAGGATCAGGCTGCAGTTGGAAGGAGGGGCCTGGCCAGTCTTTTTGCTTATGAGGACCTACAATCAACGCTGGACCGATCATCAGTGGGTGGTTGTCTGTATGATTTCTTGTAATATTATTGGTGAACTGCGTGAATAGTGGTTGGGATTTTGAATCTGTCTTAGGAACAATAAAATGTTAAAGACAAAACCTGTGTGTCTGGTGTAATTTCGCATAAGTCTCAAGTCCGAACTCTATAACCTGTTGGACGGTGTGAGGGGTAATTCTGCACGTCTTACAAACTAACGGAGGAGGAGGCTCCACGAATATTCCTATCCTCAATGATGGTGGACCCCAGCACGTGAGTGCAAAAGACAAGGCTGAAGCATTTGCAACTATCATCAGCCAGAAATGCCGAGTGGATGATCCATATCGAGGTCCCCAGCATCACAGAAGCCAGTCTTCAGCCAATTCGATTCACACCACATGATATCAAGAAACGGCTGAGCGCACTGGATACAGCAAAGGCTATGGGCCCCGACAACATCACGGCTATCGTGCTGAAGACTTGTGCTCCAGAACTAGCTGCGCATCTAGCCAAGCTGTTTCAGTACAGCTACAACACTGGCATCTAACCAACAATGTGGAAAACTGCCCAGGTATGTCCTGTCCATAAAAAGCAGGACAAATCCAACCCGGCCAATTACCGCCCTATCAGTCTACTCTCAATCATCAGCAAAGTGATGGAAAGTGTCATCGACAGTGCTATCAAGCGGCACTTACTCACCAATAACCTGCTCACTGATGCCCAGTTTGGGTTCCGCCAAGACCACTCAGCTCCCGACCTCATTACAGCCTTGGTCCAAACATGGACAAAGGAGCTGAATTCCAGAGGTGAGGTGAGAGTGACTGCCCTCGACGTTAAGGCAGCATTTGACCGAGTGTGGCATCAAGGAGGCCTAGTAAAACTGAAGTCAATGGAATCAGGGGGAAAACGCTCCACTGGCTGGAGTCATACCTAGCACAAAGGAAGATGGTTGTGGTGGTTGAAGGTCTATCATCACAGCCCCAGGACATCACTGCAGGAGTTCCTCAGGGCAGTGTAGTAGGCCCAACCATCTTCAGCTGCTTCATCAATGACCTTCCCTCCAACATAAGGTCAGAAATGGGGATGTTCGCTGATGACTGCACAGTGTTCAGCGCCATTCACAACTCCTCAGATAATGAAGCAGTCCATGCCCACATGCAACAAGACGTGGACGACGTTCAGGCTTGGGCTGATAAGTGGCAGGTAATATTCGCACCACAGAAGTGCCAGGCAATGACTATCTCCAACAAGCGAGAGTCTAACAACCTCCCCTTGATATTCAACAGCATAACCATCGCCGAATCCCCCAACATCAACATCCTGGGGGTCACCATTGACCAGAAACTTAACTGGACCAGCCACATAAATACTGTGGCAACAAGAGCAGGTCAGAGGCTAGGTATTCTGCGTTGAGTGTTTCACCTCCTGACTCCCCAAATCTACAAGGCATAATTAAGGAGTGTGATGGAATACTCTCCACTTGCCTGGATGAGTGCAGCTCCAACAACACTTAAAAAGCTTGATATCATCCAGGACAAAGCTGCCCGCTTCATTGGCACCCCATCCACCACCTTAAATATTCACTCCCTCCACCACCGGCGTACCGTGGCTGCAGTGTGTACCATCTACAAGATGCACTGCAGCAACTCACCAAGGCTTCTTCGGCAGCACCTCACAAACTCGTGACCTCTTCCACCTAGAAGGATAAGGGCAGCAGGTGCATGGGGACACCACCACCTCCAAGTTCCCCTCCAAGTCACACACTATCCTGACTTAGAAGTATATCGCCGTTCCTTCATCGTCGCTGGGTCAAAATCCTGGAACTCCCTACCTAACAGCACTGTGGGAGTACCTTCACCTCACGGACTGCAGCGTTTCAAGAAGGCAGCTCACCACCACCTTCTCAAGGGCAATTAGGGATGGGCAATAAATGCTGGCCTTGCCAGCAACGCCCACATCCCATAAACGAATAAAACATTTTTTAAATGACTGAGCAGCAGTGCCAAAGGAGGCTCAGGCTATCACGCCATGTCGCCACAAACATTTGCGGATTGTTGGAGCAAGACCTGCAGCCCAAAGAAACGGGTGGTCATGCCTTACCAGTGACTGTCAAAGTCACCAGCGCCCTCAACTTCTTCGCCTCAGGCTCCTTCCAGGGATCTGCAGCAGACATTTGTGGCTTCTTGCAGTCGGCCGCCCACAGATGCATCACACAGGTCACCGATGCCATTTGTCACAAGTCAGCCAATTATCCTTCTTCTTCTTCTTAGGCAGTCCCTCGGAACTGCTCACGATGTGGTCTTCTCTACATTGGGGAGACCAAACGCAGATTGGGTGACCGCTTTGCGGAACACCTCCGTTCAGTCCGTAAGAGGGACCCCGAGCTTCCGGTCGCCTGTCACTTTAATTCTCCGCTCCACTCCCACTCTGACCTCACCGTCCTCGGCCTCTTGCATTGTTCCACGGAAGGTCAGCGTAAGCTCGAGGAACAGCACCTCATCTTTCATTTAGGCACGCTACAACCCTCTGGACTCAACATAGAGTTCAACAATTTCAGATCATAACCACGGCCCCTATCACATATATATATATATTTTATTTTATCATCCACCCTTTTGTTTGGCCCCTTTTTTTCTTCCCTCCCTGAAGCTGGCAGCTGTCCTTCATTCCGCCAGTGCATTTCACACTTCATCTAGCCTCAACCTGTCACATTACCACCTCCTCTTGTCTTGAATATCTCTTAATGTCTCTCAATGTCTCTTAATCTCTCCTGCCTTCTATACTACCACTGACCTTCCCTTTTGTTCTTTCATCCCCTCCCCCTTTTCCCAGCATTATACTTGCTTTAAATCTATTTCATTTCCTGCTTTTTTCCAGTTCTGACGAAGGGTCTTCGACCTGAAACGTTAACTCTGTTTCTCTCTCCACGGATGCTGCCTGGCCTGCTGAGTTTTTCCAGCGTTTTCTGTTGTTACCTCGGAACTGAGGATGACTTTCTTCCACATTAAAAATGAGTTCTCAGGTGACAGATGAGTCCAATGTGGGACCTACAGTCTCTGTCGCAGGTGGGGCAGACGGTGCTTGGGTTGACGTGTGCTCCTTGCGCTGCCTGCGCTTGGCTTCCGCTTGCTCCCGGCGAAAAGACTCGAGGTGTTCGGCGCCTTCCCGGATGCTTCTCTTCCACTTTGTGCGGTCTTGGGCCAGGGATTCCCAGGTGTCAGTGGGGATGTTGCACTTTTTCAAGGAGGCTTTGAGGGTGTCCTTGAAGCATTTCTTCTGCCCACCTGGGGCTCTCTTGCGGTTTCGGAGCTCCGAGTAGAGCACTTGTTTTGGGAGTCTCATATCAGGCATGCGGACGATGTGACCCGTCCATCGGAGCTGATCGAATGTGGTCAAAGCTTCGATGCTGGGGATGTTGGCCTGAGCGAGAACACTGACGTTGGTGCGCCTATCCTGCCAATGGATTGGCATGATCTTGCGGAGGCAGCGTTGGTGGTACCTCTCCAGTGCTTTGAGGTGCCTGCTGTACATGGTCCAATTATATCAACTTTGCCACTGATGATGCAAGTGTTACAGAGCACGCGCTTGGCTTTGCCACTCTGGCTGGCTTCCCAAGGGTGCAGGGCATCATCGACTGCACACATGTGGCCATCAGGGCAACCCATCATCAGCCAGGAGTCTTTGTCAACTACAAGGGCTTCCACTCCCTCAATGTGCAGCTCATCTGCAACCATAGGAAGATCATCATGCATGTGTGCGCCAAATTCCCAGGCAGCTGCCATGACTCTTTCATCCTGCGCCAGTCCACCCTCCCTCAGCTCTTCGCTCCTCCAAACAAACTTTCTGGCTGGCTGCTTGGAGACAAGGGCTAACCACTGAAGACGTGGCTCATGACACCTTTGAGGAGGTCAAGTACTGAGGCCGAGGACAGATATAATGAAAGCCACATTTCCACCAGATGTGTCATAGAGCAGACAGTAGGCATGCTGAAAATGCACTTCAGATGCCTTGACAGATCTGGAGGAGCCCTTCTGTATGCAGCAGGCAGGGACTCCCGATTCATCGTGGTAAGCTGTGTCCTGCACAACATAGCGAAGCAGCGAGGATTAGCGCTGCATGAGGAGCAAGGCTCTGAGCGCACAGCCTCTTCAGAGGAGGAGGAGGCGCATCAGCTGGAAGGCGAGGAGTAAGAGCAGGAGGAACCTGTGGGAGAGTAATGAGATGAGTTAGATATCAAGAATGGGTAACAATACCATTATACACATGATGAACATTCACTGGCTGCTGACATTAGTCCCCATATGAGTGACTGCTGTATGCCATGTGGCTGTATGAGATGTAATTCTATCACCAGGTTGCTGAGAGGTTCCCCTTTCTCTGTCTCCCACCTCCAGCTGCTCTGCAACTCCTAACACTTCCAGGGCGACCTCCTCTGCTGCATTTAAGGTGGCCAATGATGGAGAGCCACCAACGGTTTGAGTGAGAGTGATGGTATGAGTGTAAGGAATGGATGGGTAACATCTTTAGAGGGAGACGATGATGGAGTGGGGTGACAATGCCAAATGGCCTCTTGTGTGTTGATAGTTGGTATGATTGCATTAGGATGAGGGTGAGTGTGAGGGCTGGCTAGTAAGATGGGGATGTGATAATGCAGATAGCGAGAGAGGGATGGGTGGATGTGCAAGGTATGTTGGTGTGAGTAAGGATGTGCAGGAGCAGGCTTGTGAAGGCAGAGTGATGGGGATGTGGTGAGAGGCACAGCAGGATGAGGTTGAGTGTGGCTTTGCACTCAAATTTCCTCATCTAATGAGATCATTGAAGCATTTCTGGCACTGCACCCAGGTCCTCCTGACCACATCCCTGCTGTTGACCTCCTCTGCTATGTGGAGCCAGGCTCCTTTGGTCTGCTGGGGTGGTCTCTTCCACCCATCAGAAGGGAAGAGGACCTCCCTGCGTGCTCTTATTCCCTCCACAAGCATATGGAGGGAGTCATCTGAGAACCTGGGTGCAACCCTCTGCCTCTGTGCAGTCATGTTTCCAAGTGTTTGGAACACTCGAAAGCTCCAGTGCAGTGCCTGCACACTCCTAGATGAACCTTCAAATGCAATGTGGCCATGGCTCCTTTAAGTATCACCCAGATCACTAGTCAGTCTCAAGCCAGCTGAGAGACTGGATTTATTCGATGACTCTTTGGTCATGTTTCTCCACATAAGGAGTGAATATCTATTTTCAAGTTTCAATGCATGATGACAACTAGCTCAACTCAATTAGAAGCTCAGGGTGTGGAAGTGTGGCACAATGGGACTTCCACCCACTGCTTTGACCTCGCCATGACCCCGCTCAAATTATGACAAAAGGGACATTAGAATAAATAGAACATAAGAACATAAGAAATAGGAGCAGGAGTAGGCCATTTGGCCCTTCGAGCCTGCCCCGCCATTCAATAAGATCATGGCTGATCTAATTGGAGCAGATGAACCGTGGCTGTAGCAACAGAGTTATCCACCCTACTGTGCTGTCGGAGTCTCAGCTGCATCTAACTGCTCCAAGGGGGGAAGCCCGAGGCCCTTAGCAGGCTGAAGATTAAGGTAAGAATTTTTGTTTTTGTTTTTACAGATTTATATATTGCCTTTTGTAAGCTCCACATGGAACTGCTGGATATAAAAAGGGTGCAACAGGCAAAGTTCCCAAGGTATCCTGGAAATGCGGTTGGTGACGCGGAACCCAAATAGAATATCTAGTATAAAACACAAAAACGTAAAAATGGTATCAAGCAATGACTTAGACAAGGATATGATGGATTTAGCTGTGGAGAGACGATTTACATTATTAGACGTTGAACAAGTCATGTAGTTGTGATATATCTATAATAAGACTGCAACAAAGGATATAGAACCACTAATTAAATAAATGTATGACTTTCTTTTATACAGCACATTATCATGTCAAAACATCTCAAAGCGCTTTATATGCAGTGAATTATTTTTGATATACAATGATTGTTGGGCAAGCAAACACATCACCCATTCTGTAACACCAATTTCCGACAAACTGCACTGATATCAATGACCAGTTAATCTGGGCAGTGTTGATTGAGGGAGGAATGTTGATCACCAGGAAAAGTCCCCGCTCTTCTTCGAATAGTACCACATAACATCCACCTGAACCACCACAACAGGCAGACAAGAAGGACATTTTTAATGCCCTCTGTTCTCCAGTTCATGAGGTGTAATGGATTGAATAAAGGGGTGAGACTTGTGACGAGGGTCTCTGCTCCTTCTGGGCATGACGTGCATTTTCAGTGGTGGGGCACAGGCAGAGAAAACCCTACTGTTATGAGCTTCCTGAGTTTTTTTCAATTCTTAAAGCTGGGTCTCTGTTGCTTCCAAAGATGCAGGTTTGCCAGGCACTGAGCAGTAGACACAGAAGTAAGTCCAAAAGGTCAGAAAGAAGATTCATTCATCAGTTTTTTAGCCATTTCTGCTCTGTTTTATTTTATTTTTTCTCCTAGCACTCAAGCGCCTTTCTGCCACTTCTCCCTTTCAGCTGTGGCAAAGGTTATGACTGAGTTGAGATACGATATGTTCTGTGCTTTTACCTGGTTATTCTTTTTGACTGCTGGGACTACAGGCATCTACAGACCCATTAGTCTTACTTTCATTTCGTGTAAAATAATGGAAGCAATTACCAGGGTAAACTTAAGGATCATTTGTACAATAGACTAGTTAACAAAAGTCAACATGGATTCAGATGGTGAAGATCCTGCATGACCAACCTCCTTAACTTCTTTGAGGAAGTGACAACCTAAGTGGACTGTGATGTGATCTATCTCAACTTCCAAAAGGCTTTTGATAAAGTTTCACATGAAAGGCTGTGGGGAAAAATTTTGATTTGGGCTTATATCAGGTAGGCAGTGGGTGAGGCGTCTGCTCCACCTGCCCAATGCAGTCAGTGCGAGGCCCGATCAAATGCTGAAGGTGCCCGTCCAATGGTGGCTCCAGGGGCTGTCCCTGTTGTAGCAAACTATTATCATATAGGACATCCTTTCTGAGCTCCTGTGCAAAACCCGTTCAGGCATGAGGACTCCAACCCTCTGCTCGATGAGAGCCCTCGATGAATAATGCAATTCGGCCGTTGAGCATTGGTTCTGAGAGGAGGCATGAGTCAAGGTTAGTCCTTGTTCTTAAGCAACCAGTCTCTCACCTGCTGTGCAGGTGTAAAGAATGAAGGGATGGAGGATTGGCGCAATCTAAAAATGTTATGGCAGCTGCCAGGAAAATGGGCACAGACCTGAATGATGTGCTGCTAGTGACCACATACCAGTTGCCCATGAATGTAATGGAAACCCTTGAGGTTCACGAAGGCCGTGGGTCCGTGTGAAGGAGTCCTCAGGGTAACATGGATGCAGGCAATGAGGTCCTGGACATGAGGAAAATCTACAATCTGTGCAACCCTGGAGCCCAATCCTGCTGCTTCCAGATGTCAATGGGGAATGTAGCAAAAATGGTATCAGTCACTTGCTTAATACCAGCATGAACTGCAGACTGACTGATGTTGCTGATATCCCCTGTGGCAGCCTGGAAAGACCTGGAGGCAAAGAAATTCAGGGCTGCAGTAACCTTGACTGCAACAGGCAATGCTGTGCTTGGTGTGGCAGCTGGTTGCACATCTTGTTGCAGGAGATGTCACAACTCTGTGACAGTCTTCCTAGAGAACCACAGCCTCCTTATGCACTGCTCCTCAGAAAAGCGTAGATACATTGTCCTGGTCTATAAACTCAGATGGGAGGTAAGGATTCCTATGAGCGTGCCTCCTTCTATGTCGTTTCCTAGCAGCTGCTACTACTTAGTGTTGCTGCTGCTCTTCCTCCTCATTCTCTAGCCTGAGTGGACTTGCCAGAAGGACCCCCATGAAGGAAAAAGTGCATTGCCAGAAGTTCCTTCTCCCTAGCCATTTTCTCAGACTGAACACAATCATCCTGTTTGATCGTTCAATCCTTGAGTTTAAATCTCCCATCCTATCCATCTCTTACTTCCACTGCCACCACATTGCCTTCTTCTGCTCCCACCTAAGCCCCTCCATGACTGAAACCCTTATACATATCTCATCCTCAGTGATTTCATGGCAGACAACTGGTTTAACCATTCATCGCCAGATCTGGCTAGAACACATAAAACACTATCGGGTCCTGCTCTCCTCTGCCAAAACTACTCACTATTCCAGGATCATCCTGGAATGCAAAGGTAACCCCCGGCTTCTCTTCTCTACTGCAAACTGTCTTCTTAAACCCCTCTACCCTGCCTCCTCCATCCTCACCTCCAACAACAAGTGCGAGGATTCATGGACTTCTTTGTTACTAAGATTAAGACCATCCGATCAGCTGCACCTGCCACTTCCCTTCCTTCCCCTAGCCCACCGGGTCAAATTTTCTCTAAGGTTCACACCTGCCCTAGCTCTGAACTCGCATCTTTCTCTAATTTCTCTCATATCTCACCTCATGTCCTCTCCGAGCTCATCTTGTCCATGAGACCCACCTCCTGCTCCCTCGACCCTATTGCAACTAAACTGCTGACCACCCAACTTCCCTTTCCTGGCCCCCATATTAGCTGATATTGTTAACGGTTCTCTCTCCTTAGGTACTATCCCCCTCTCCTTCAAATCGGTTGGGCAGAAGTGGTGGGGTTGCGAAGTGGAGTCATCAACCAGGTGTAGAGTAAATAGCCCTTGTCTCCGAGCAGCCACCCTCGAGTTTGATGTTGTGGCTAGACGATTGCTGGCATCGGATGAAGACATCATGTCTGCTGCCAGGATAGCAGCCATTGTTGATCATGATGCGCTGGGCATGGTCGCACAACAACTGCACATTAAGTAAGTGCGGTTATGGAACATCACAGGATTGGTATGTAGTACCCGCATAGCCACGTGTGTGCAGTCGATGGTGCCCTGCACCATGGGGAATGTCCACTATCCTGGCAAAGCCCTCCTGCTTCATTCTGTTCCGAGAGAAGACAAGGTAGTCCCTCCTCCTGGAGCAGAGAGCATCTGTGACCTCCCGAATACAGCGATGGACAGCGAACTGGGAGATGTTAGGTATGTCTCCTGCTGCAGACTGGAAGAAATTGAGGTCCATGGTGACCTTGAGGGCTACTGGGAGGGCCGTATTCACTGTGCTCTGAGGCTGCAGGTCTGATTGCAGACGTGGCAGAGTTCTGTGACCACCTCCTTGGTGAAGAGAAGCCTCCTAATACACTGCTCCTCACTTAAGTGGAGGTAAGAGAAATGCCCTCGGAAGACCCTAGATGGGTAAGGCCTCCTGTTGCGAGCCCTCCTGGACCTCCTCCTCCCTCTGCGCACATCTTCTCCTCTTCTTCGCTGCCTCTGCTTCCTTTCCCGAAGATACTTGAGCGCGAGGGGGACTCCAAGCATAAAATTACACAGAACCAGTCAAACTGAGAAATCATGTCAGCTGCAAGTTGTTGATGATGATCCCTTTAAATAGCACTGCTGGAGCCTCCTTCCTGCTAGTGAACGCTTGGTCAGTTGGTCGTGATTAACACCGGCCAGTAAGTGGAGAGGCGAACGTGCAAATGGCAGATCGCACGGCAAGTGAGTGTTGCACACTCACTGACGCCATGATCTGCCCAATCTAAATATCTGTAGCGAGCACAGGCATCAGCAGCGCTGCGGACCTGCCCAAAATGGCGGCCGCGCAGGACCCTCCAGAAGCGGGCGGAAGGGAAGTGACCGCTATTTTTACTTCAAAACAGGCCTTAACAGCCAGCGCTAAACCCCCAAATTTCTAGGCCCAGGTTTCTGGTTTACCAACTCCAGGCAAAGTTCAAATTATAGTAATTAGCAATTAGGACCAAAATTGTGTGCTAAATTCAGATTTTCAAACAGGTATGTCTTATTAGCACAACACCCATTTAGTGCCTGCTTTCATCCTTTGGCCAAAATAACCTCTTAACTTTTAAAAGGGTATTAATTTGAAACTCACGTTTTAAGCAAAGAAAATCTCTATATGCTACATCCCATTTGAAAATACCATTTATTCTAGCTGATAACAATTTTTTCCTTTTCATTTAATGGATAATGAGTTTCTGACAGCGAATATATCCCACAGCAAAAGTGTACGCAGCTGATCCATTTTTATTGTATTCAGTCTTTCTGTGAGCCCTGATGAAATTGCTAGGCAGTTAGATTTAATAACAAGCTGTGATTAGAATGAATAAACATTTACCATGAAGTAAAACAGGAAAATAGGTCACTGTCTTCAATGTTCAAACTTCTTTGTTTAGTAAATGCATTTCTAACAAGTGTCTTGTTTATGAATTTACATATATATATCTCTGTTGAAATTACATTATTCAGGAAGAAAAGTGTTCAAGTAGGTTGGATAGTTGGCATCTGCCTCAAGAGTGGTGTTGACCAGTTAAGATGACTCAGGTTCTTATTTACTACTATATTATGCTCAAATCTGCTGGACTGCTAGTCAGGTAAACTATTGTGCCTTAATTGGTTGTTTCATTATTACTCAACTAAGGCACAAAATAGAGTAGCAAAGGATAAAGATAAAGGAGTAGAGATGATAAACAAATCAAACTGAAAATTGAGAACTCAATGTGACCTGAACTGGTCATTTCAATTCTTAGCGGAAACCTGAATTTGACTCAAATCAAGCTTTAGGACCACACTTGGAGTACTATGCACAGTTCTGGTCTCCATATTATAAAAAAGATATAGAGGCACTGGAGAAGATGCAAAATAGATTCAAGAGGATGATACCAGAAATGAGAGGATATACTTATCAGGAAAGGCTGAACAGGCTGGGGTTCTTTTATCTAGAAAAGGGAAGGCTGAGGGGTTGACCTAATAGAGGTCTTTAAGATGTTTCCACTTGTGTTGGAGTTCAAAACTAGGGGCCATAAATATAAGCTAGTCTCTAATAAATTCAATAGGGTATTCAGGAGAAACTTCTTCACTTAGAGAGTGGTTAGAATGTGGAATTCGCTACCACAAGGAGTATTTGAGGCGACTAGTATAGTTGCATTTAAGGTGACACTAAATAAGCACACGAGGGAGAAAGGAATAGAAAGATCTGCTGATACGGTTAGATGAAGATAGGTGGGACGAGACTCGTGTGGAGCATAAACGCCAGCATGGACCTGTTGGGCCGAATCGCCTGTTTCTGTGAGCAAGTGGTGTAGGTGAGTACTTTGCAGATACCCTAACTATAATCTTCCATTGTAGACCAGTTAGCCTAACATCTGTTGTCGGGAAATTACTAGAATCTAAAATTAAGGATAGTTTGACTGAACACTTTGAAAATTTTCAGCTGATCTGAGAGAGACAGCATGGATTTGTGAAAGGTAGGTCATGCCTGACAAGCCTGATTGAATTTTTTGAAGAGGTGACTAATGTAGTGGACAGGGGAATGTCTATGGATGTTATTTATATGGACTTCCAGAAGGCTTTTGATAAAGTCCCACATAAGAGACTGTTAACTAAGGTTGAAGCCCATGGAATTGAAGGCAAATTATTGACCTGGTTAGGAAATTGGCTGAGCAGCAGGAGACAGAGTAGGGATAATGGGCAGGTAGTCTAATTGGCAGGAGGTGACTGGTGGTGTCCCACAGGGATCTGTGTTGGAGCCTCAACTATTCACAATATTTATTAACAACTTAGATGATGGCATAGAAAGTCATATATCCAAATTTGCCGATGACACAAAGATAGGCGGCATTGTAGGCAGTGTAGATGAAAGCATAAAATTACAAAGGAATATTGATAGATTAAGCAAATGGGCAAAACTGGCAAATGGACTTCAATTTAGGCAAAGTGCGGTAATCCACATTGGACCTAAAAAGGATAGAACAGGGTACTTTCTAAATGGTGAAAAGCTAAAAACAGTGGAGGTCCAAAGAGACTTGGAGGTCCAGTTACATAGGTCATTAAAATGTCATGAACAGGTACAGAAAATAATTAAAAAGGCTAATGGCATGCTAGCCTTTATATCAAGAGGACTAGAATACAAGGGGGTAGAAATTATGCTGCAGCTATACAAAACCCTGGTTAGACCACACCTGGAGTACTGTGAGCAGTCCTGGCACCACACCTTAGGAAGGATATGTTGGCCTTGGAGGGAGTGCAGCGTAGGTTTACCAGAATAATACTCCAGGGATTAAGTTACAAGAAGAGATTATACAAACTAGGATTGTATTCCCTAGAATTTAGAAGGTCAAGGGGTGATTTGATCAAAGTTTTCAAGATATTAAAAGGAACAGATAGGGTAAATAGAGAGAAACTATTTCCGCTGTTTGGGGAGTCTAGGACTAGCAGGCATAATTTAAAAATTCGAGCCAAACCTTTCAGGAGTGAAATAAGGAAACACTTCTACACACAAAGAGTGGTAGAAGTTTGGAACTCTCTTCCACAAACAGCAATTGATGCTAGATCAATTGTTAATTTTAAATCTGAGATTGAGAGATTTTTGTTACCCAAATCTATAAAGGGATATGGGCCAAAGGCGGGTATATGGAGTTAGGCTGCAGATCAGCCATGAACTCATTGAACGGCAGGAACAGGCTCAAGGGGCTAATTGGCCTACTCTTGTTCCTATGTTCCTAAAGTGTGAGCAGAAGCCTTTTAATGAGAATGAACGTGTTCTCCACTTGCACCAACACTCCCTGTCATCTCAGGAACTTGAAATAAGTTTCGAAAGCTGCACTCTATGGAGGGAATTTTAACCTGGAGGAGTGCGTGGGTTTGTGTGCGGGTGTGGGTTAAACCTGACAAAATTTGAGCACGTCGGGAAGCCAGTTCCAACCCGCCGACTTCCACATTTAACTCAAGCTCGTTAGGCTGCTTGCACGCAGAACACTTGGAGAGGTGGGTAACTTATTAATATATAGTAAATTTTACACTTTGGAGGGTTTCTGAATCACATTAGGATGGGTGGCACTTTGTCTGCCTTAAAATGGACCTCAGGCAAGAACCAATATGACCAGCAGCAACACCAGTACCAGCAGCAGCAGCCGCAGCAGCCTGCTCTTGAGAGACCTGTAGCTGGACAGCAGAGAGGGAATCAGCAGCAAGGGGAGCAGCAGAGAGGTGCAGCTCTCAGGAGACGCAGGATGTACAGGCAGAGGATGAGTTGCCTAGACATGTCTGAACAGCAGCGTCTCAGGAGGCTCAGGTTGTCTCATCAGGTGGTGGCAGACATCTGCAGCCTCCTAGAAGAAGACCTGCTACCTGCTGAACCTGGTGGCCACATGTTACCAGTGGTTGTCAAAGTCACCACTGCCCTCAAATTTTAGCCTACGGCTCCTTCAGGGTTCTGTTGGAGACATATCCAGGATTTCGGCGACCCACAAATGCATAAAACAGGTGAATGATGGGTTGTTTGCCAGGGCCAGCAATTATATGAACTTTGCCTGCGATGACGCCAGACAGAATAAGGAGGCAATAGCAAAATACTGCAGATGCTGGAAATCTGAAATAGCAACAGAAAATGCTGGAAATACTCAGCAGGCCAGGCAGCATCTGTGGAGAGAGAAACAGAGTTAACGTTTCAGGTCTGGGACCCTTCATCAGAACTGGAAAAAGCTGGAGATGTAACAAATTTTAAGCAGGTGCAGAGACGGGGGGGCGGGGGGGGGGGGGGGCGGTTGGGTGGGGTGCGGTTTGGAGGGTAGGAAGGAATTGAAAGAACGTACTGTGCTTATGTAAGAGGCAGGAAAGATAAAATGTTGCAAATGGGAATGGCAAAATCATACAGCATGAAAAATGGGGGCAGGGATTATTGTCTGAAATTGTTGAACTCGATGTTGAGTCCGGAAGGCTGTAAAGTGCCTAATCGAAAGATGAGGTGCTGTTCCTCGAGCTTACGTTGAGCTTCATTGGAACAATGTAAGAGGCCGAGGACAGAGAGGTCAGAGTGGGAGTGAAGCGGAGGATTAAAGTGACAGGCGACCGGAAGCTCAAGGTCACCCTTACGGACTGAACGGAGGTGTTCCGCAAAGCGGTCACCCAATCTGCGTTTGGTCTCCCCATTCTCCCAGTTTCTCCGTCTCCACCGCGTCTGTTCTGACGATGCCACCTTCCATACCAGTGCTTCCGACATCTCTTCCTTTTTCCTCAACCGAGGATTCCCCTCTACTGTGATTGACACGGCCCTTCACCGTGTCCGTTCTATCTCCCGCACTTCTGCTCTCACCCCTTCCCCTCCCTCCCAGAACCACGATAGGGTTCCCCTTGTCCTCACCTTTCACCCCACCAGCCTCCACATTCAACGGATAATCCTCCGCCATTTCCGCCACCTCCAACGTGATCCCACCACCAAACACATATTCCCCTCACCTCCCCTTTCAGCATTCCGAAGGGACCGCTCCCTCCGCGACACCCTGGTCCACTCCTCAATCACCCCGAACAGCCCTTCTCCTTCGCCTGGCACCTTCCCGTGCAAGCACAGGAGATGCAACACATGCCCTTTTACCTCCTCCCTTCCCACTGTCCAGGGCCCCAAACACCCCTTCTAGGTGAAACAGCGATTTACTTGTACTTCTTGCAATTTAGTATACTGTATTCGCTGCTCACGATGTGGTCTCCTCTACACTGGGGAGACCAAACGCAGATTGGGTGATCGCTTTGTGGAACACCTCCGTTCAGTCCGTAAGGTTGACCCTGAGCTTCCGGTCGCCTGTCACTTTAATTCTCCGCTTCACTCCCACTCTGATCTCTCTGTCCTCGGCCTATTACATTGTTCCAATGAAGCTCAACGTAAGCTCGAGGAACAGCACCTCATCTTTCGATTAGGCACTTTACAGCCTTCCGGACTCAACATCGAGTTCAACAATTTCAGACAATAATCCCTGCCCCCATTTTTCATGCTGTATGATTTTGCCATTCCCATTTGCAACATTTTATCTTTCCTGCCTCTTACATAAGCACAGTATGTTCTTTCAATTCCTTCCTCCCCTCCAAATCCACCCCCCGTCTCTGCACCTGCTTAATATCTGTTACATCTCCAGCTTTTTCCAGTTCTGATGAAGGGTCCCAGACTTGAAACGTTAACTCTGTTTCTCTCTCCACGGATGCTGCCTGGCCTGCTGAGTATTTCCAGAATAAGGAGGCACTTGGGTAATGTAAATTTGCAAATCTGCCTGGCTTTCCACAGGGGAAGGGGGCTATCGACTGCACACATGTGGCAATCCAGGCACCCCCCGCCCCCCACCCCCATCAACCAGGAGTATTCGTCAACTGCAAGGGCTTCCACTCCATCAATGTACAGCTCGTGTGCAACCACAAACAGATATTTCTGCGGGTCTGCGCAAGATTCCCGTGGAGCTGTCACGATGGTTTTGCCCTGCGGCAGTCCATGCTCCCTGATGTCTTTGGACCAGCAAGTGGACTTAAGGTGTGGCTGTTCAGAGACAAGGGATACCCACTTCAAACTTAACTGATGACACCCGTCCGAAACCCGACCAATGAAGCTCAACAGCGCTACAATGAATGCCATATGACCACCAGATGTGTGATCGAACAGGCCTTCGGCATGCTGGAGATGAGCTTCAGGTACCTGGACAGATCTGGAGCTGTCCTTCAGTACACACCAGCCAGGGTGTCCAGAATGATCATGGCGTGCTGCGCTCTGCACAACATTGCACAGCAGCTAGATATGGACCTGCAGGAGGAACAAGGCGCAGAGCTCAGATCCTCTTCGGACGATTCCAGGGAGGAGGAGGAAGATGAAGAAGATGAAGGTGATGAGGGAAATGCAGCTCACATTGCTGCCTGGATGCCCTTATTAATGCAAGGTTCACTTAGGTTGCACTAATGGACCGATGTCACAAGCACATGCAACAGCCACCCTTCCTACCCAACCCCCCCCTCAAGCTCAGCCAATGCAACTGACACAAAGCAATCCTACCAATAACCAACCACACATTGCACATCCCCTCATTGTTCCCCATCAATTCATGTCTTCCCATTCATCATCAAGTAAGTTAAAAAGCCTATAACCCCTGCCCCCATTTTTCAGGCGGCTGTTGATGATTCTGCCATCCCCATTTGCAGCATTTAATCTCTCCTGCCTCCTACCCTAGCACAGACTGTTCCTTCAGTTCCTTCCTCCCCTCCCCTCCCCCTTTCCCTGCCTCTGCACCTGCTTAAAACCTGTTACATCTCTAACCTTTTCCAGTTCTGATGAAGGATCACAGACCTGAAACAATGGCCCAGAAATTGATCTCGCTCTGTTCCCGCGGGGGTAAGGCTTCCCCGCGATCTCTCACTCCGCTTGTGCTTTTTCAGATCCAGCTCGCACGAACTTGATGTTCCAGACATCAGCTGGGCAGTGCTTGCGTATCCCACCGGCGTAGTGAATTCGTGCGAGCTGTGGGATCACGTGACTCAGTTAGAGACAATGGCAGCACACCATCTTCCATTCACAAGTTTCACATACGTGCTGTGAAAGCTATGAATCTTACACCCCCCCAAAATAACAGCTAAACCTCAATTAAATTTAAAAAAAAACCATCACATTAATAAAATAAGTATAGTTAAATAAATTAACCATTTTAAATAAAAAATTAAATTTTTGAAAAAATTTAAAATCTTTTAAAAAGTTATAAAAATAAACTTACCTGTCTTTAAAGTCTCTAAAAAAGATATACCTGTTAAAAAAAATTCAAAAAAATACTTAATTCACTACTTACCTTGTTAAAAGTGGGTCTTACTCCTCCTTTTTCCATTTCTAAAATCTTCCGTCCTTACCTGCGCGTCCAAAGCACTAAGTGCACAGCGTGCGCGCAGCCTGTAGCGCGCACGCTATGCACCGAGGAACCGCCCCCTTTTCCAAAGACCAAGTGCCGGTTTTCAGCGCATGCGCAGGGCATGCAGAAAACCGGCAATTGGAGAGAGAATACGCGAGAGTACGCAGTGCGTACTCTCGTGCAGCGGGATCAATTTTTGGCCCATTAACTCTGTTTCTCTCTCCACGGATGTTGCCTGGCATGCTGAGTGCTTCCAGCATTTTCTTAAGTTAAAAAGCAACTTGCCACCCAGAAACCAAGAATGGGCAAGATGGGAAAATATTTATGTGCTTTAAACAACAGAAACTTAACAGCATTACATTTTCTCATACACCCTTGTACAACTACAAAGCTTTCCTCTTCCTTTTCCTACCACTCCTACGTGGTGCAACCCCTGTGGCTCGAGCAGAAGTAGAGGCAGGCTGCTCAGATCCCTCCTCTGACTGCTGAGATGCTCTCGGCCAATGCCCTCTAGGTTTTAGAGCCTGTGAGGGCCCTGCCAAAGACTGATCCACCTGCCCCTGTGCAGTGGTAGACTCTGTAAGGGTTTTTGTCTCTCAGCCTGTGAGGTTCGTGTGGCTCTGTGCAGCCCGGGTGCTAGTGCGGGTTTAGGCCTTGTTGCCTGTTCTGGTCTCCAGCCAGTCTGGGAGCACTATACACACCTGTGAGTGGTTCGACCCACTCGCCCTTACGGTTCTAGACACTGGACTTAGATGCGAGAGTAATAATGGAGATGAAACTCAGGTAGACTCGGTTGAATGGTACGAAATGGAAAAATCTTTATTGCATAATATTTAAGATTACGAAATACATGTCATAAGCACAGATTAATGACAGTACAATCTTACACGCAGCTATGTAACTAATTTCAGGGAAACGAGGAACGAACGACACATCGTAAATGGGGGCACACATTACAATTATCCTTAATACCTAAAACCCTCCCCTATCAATATCTGTCCTAAGCTAGATTCGTAGGATTCGAGACTCATGCTCACCACTCGTGATAACTCGGAGAATTCCGAAAACTCTGATCGGATGTTTTTCACCGCAGCGCCCACGTGTCGATCAGGGGGGTCTCCTGGCCCCACTTGTTTACTCGTTTCTGCTCCGGCTAGCAGGCTGGAACGTCTGCTGTCATGAAGATCTGTGTTGTCCTCGGAGTTCCGACTCTACTCAAAGAAGAGTCTTCCTGTGCCCTCACACCGGTTCGATAAAATTCGAAAAATAGTCTTCCTGTGTCAGTTCTGTAGAACTCAAAGAAGTCTTCCTGGCAAGGAAAATGTCTATTCGACCTACAGGCGCGGTCGGAGCTTACTGACCGTGGCGATAAGTATGGTCTTCTTCTCTTTTCATCTCATCTCATCTCATCTCATCTCATCTCATCTCGGGCCTTCGGTTCCAACACCGTTTACCGACTTATCGGGATGGTGCGCCCGCTTCAAGGCTTCAGAGCCCAGTTCTACACAGGTCTTCGCGACACGACCCGGGGTAGATCCGAGCGGATCATAAAGTTCAACAGTCTTTTGAAAAGAGACACGAGGCAAGCAGGAACAAGACGGCGAGTCAAGAGCACAGGAGCAGCCACGAGGATAAGAGTCAACCGAATAAGAGTCAAGAGTCAAGAGAGAGATGGACGGTTTGGAGCTTGCAATTATAGTGCAAAATCTTCCGTTTCCCGCCCAACCTTAATGTCTTTTCTTTTGTTAGGGTTTGGCGCTCAAATGTCTTGTATAGGGTGATCTTCGTTTTAATGGGTTTCGGGGCTACTCGTAAATGTCTGAGTACCTGTTAATATTTCTCCCATTGTTTAATCGGTCGGTGTTCTCCCCGGAGGGGTTTTGGGGCTTCCAAGTGTTTTCTGTAACTACCCGCTAACGGCTCTCTCATCGTAGAGTCGTTGGGATTCTACATATTAATGTCTTTGGATGGGTTCTTGATTACTTGGTACAATAGTTTTTATTCGTACCTGGGAGACCGATTTCAGTATTTATGTGTATACTGTAAACCCATGATGTCTCGTGTATTATCTTCAATGTGCTGAGTCTTAATCGATCTTGCACAAATGTTTATTGGAACGCCATCTTGTCTGCCTGTTGAAAAGTCTAGAATGTTCTGCCACGAGGTGCGGCGGCCATTTTACAAGCTGCTTGTGTCCACTTTGAAAACCTGACAGCATTCTGCTGAAATAAAAGCTGTTTGAACGAAACTCTGTGTTTTTCTCCTTATTAATAAAATCGCGATATATTGCGAATTCTACAACTCGGCCATCGGAAGAAAGAAAAACTTGCATTTATAAAGCGCCTTTCACGACCACCGGATGTCTCAAAGTGCTTTACAGTCAATTAAGTACTTTTGAAGTGGAGTCACTGTTGTAATGTGGGAAATGTGGCAGCCAAAATTGCACACAGACAGGTCCCACAGATAATCTGTTTTTTGTTATGTTGGTTGAGGGATAAATATTGGCCAGGACACCGGGGATAACTCCCCTACTCTTCTTTGAAATAGTGCCATGGGATCTTTTACGTCCACCTGAGAGAGCAGACAGGGCCTTGGTTTAACGTCTCATCCAAAAGACGGCACCTCCAACAATGCAGCACTCCCTCAGCACTGCACTGGAGTGTCAGCCTAGCTTTATATGCTCAAGTCCCGTAGTGGGACTGTGAACCCACAACCTTCTGACTCAGAGGCGAGTGCGCTACCAACTGAGACACAGCTGACACTCCAGCAGCAGTTGCAGAAGAGCCAGCATGTGGGATAATGACTGAAGGCGGCAATGGGTGAGAAGTAAAAGCGCTTTGAGTGGAGTCCCCACTTCCATTTTCCCTTTCACCATCATCCCTCTCATGGCCCAGCCGCATTTCACTGCTACCACTGTGCTGGTGAGCACTTTGGTGCAGATCAGTGCAGCCCTGTAAGGCCAAGGCTAAGGTATCTGTCATCCCATTTAAAATGGCAGACATGTTGTCATCCAGAGTATGCACGGCCATGGTCAAGACGTGCATGAAACACATTTGATTGCAGCGTTTGATATTCCACGGAGATGGCCAGTGTATTCATGCAAGAACACATCATCGCAAGGCCCTGTGACATCAACCCACTTATGCTTGAGGCGGACTTCTCCATTCTCTCTACAATCATGGTCAGTGTGCTTGGAAGGCTTGTCAGTGCATCGCACGTTATCTGCTGCTGCTCAATGATTCTCCTTTTCATCGATGGTTCCCAGGGTACAGCATCTGTGGTCAGCTTAGTAGAGCCTGGAGAGGGCTGTGTCCTCTGACGCGGACTCTCCACTGTTGTCCCTGCCATCACCATCTGCTCTTGCTCACTTGTGAAGTGTGAGTCACCAGGTGAACAACCAACTAACTGTCTAACTGGTCCCACCGAAGTGCGAGTATCTGAGCTGGTGCATGGTAATCATGAGTCCTGCGATGGTGAACCCTCAGAATGAATTGTCTCCTCCAGCAACTGCTGCTGCACGCGTGAAGGCCCTGTCGGAGTTAAGAGACATGAATTAGTACCAGCAAGGAAAGGATCTTGCAACTTTTCACAATGAAGATGATCCTATTTCACTCGCTGTTGAAATCAAGGCAACATGACTGAGTGCCGGCTGTGCTCCGTGAGCCCGGCACTTCTCTTGAGTGCTGGACTCTTTTGCCGGCACTCCGATCCCTGGTGGCCCAGCTGAGCCCCAGGTCGTGCTGCGCTAGGCCCCTCCCCTTTAAGAAGGGGAGGAAGGCCTGCAGTACCGTGGCATGACCTGCCACAGCGCATGGCACTGCGGCACGTAGCGCCGCAATATTCCCTCGCAGCGCCCCAAGAGAGAGGCGGGGTGCTTCCAGTAGCGCCCACTTCCCTCTTGGGGCACTACCGATGAATTTCGGCCGCGGGGGTGCTAATTTTTTCGGGGCGCTAAAAGTAGCGTCCCGGCGAAGTTAGCGCCCCAAAGGGGGCGCGACTCAATTTTTCCCCCAGTGTCTTGTAATGACCTTAACTGTAGAAAGTTACTTTTATCATAAGAAATACATTTTAAAACTTTTCATAAAACATCAGTGCATGAACAGTGTTTAAAAAGCAGTGCAAAGTAATGAACAATTTTTTAAAAGCTGTCGAAAGTTAATACAGCATGCATTTACTCACAGAAAAAAGATGGCAGAGGAAAAGGCAAATGAGAAGAAGAGGTCACAGAACTCCACAGATGAAGACCTGTGTGCGCTCCTCGATGAGGTGGAGGCGAAGCTTCAGCAGCTTCTGGGGAACGAAAAGTCAAGGATGCCATGAAAAGTCAGCATGTTGGCCCCGAGCCCGAACTCCACAGTGCCATGGAAATCAGAACAGTTCCGTAAAGAATGTAATGACCTAACCCGATCTGCTAAGGTTTGTACAGATTATTAGAAGTTTTAAATTTAAGATTTTTAAAAGTTCCATCTGGTTACTGTTACTGATGCACTGAATAACCAAAGTTTGTTTCTGAATGGTTAGGGTTCAATCTAATGTTAACTGGTCGTAAAGCTCAGTTGCCATTGGAGATGTGCCTCACTAAGTGGTTTTAAAGGTCTTTTATCTGCACTCCAGAGATTTGAGCTGTGAAATAGCAATCAGTAAATTAGACCCTTGGGGTGAAATTGGATTAGGCCTGAAAATGTGCAAGGGGATCACGATGCGCGATCTGCCTGCACCTGTTCAAAGTGGTGCAGGCAGCACGCAAAATTTGTGCTGCCTGCTCATTATAATGATTGGAGCATTAGCTCAGTGCTAAACACGCTGCTGGTTGGCTCGGTGCTCAACAGGGGTCCAATATTGGGTTCAGTCTACTAGTCAATAAAATATTGCCTAGGCTCTCTGCACTTCTTAAAGGGGAGATGCTTTGTTGCAGAAGCACCTCATTGTCACTGTGGATGCAGGAATGTCTCAACAGTAAAGAGAGAGGGCAAGGAGGTTCGCAAATGCAGCACTGGAGGCCTTGGTCCTGGGGGTGCACAGAAGACATCAGGTCCTCTGCCCGCAGGGGAGCAAGAGACATTCGAGACAGAATGCCAACAGGCAGTGGGAGGAGTTAGCCCAAGCCATCATTGCCAGATAAAACAGAAACTTCGAGATTGGTAACTGTTAATACCATATTAAATTAGTAACTGTTAATACCATATTAAATTAGTAACTGTTAATATTGCAGTAACCAAAATTAATATCATACTTTAGGTTAATGTTAGAATATGTATAACGTAGCATCAATGTACAGGGTGGAGGTGGCAAATTAATCCATGCCCTGAGTTAAACGGTAGACAGGTCTGTATTCATTAGACAAGACTAAGATGGTGGGAAATTAAACTGCAGAGTCAGCTGCAGAGTATGACTCGTAGGAAAATTAGGGAGGATACCGACTCAGCAAGGCAGGATAACACGCATACAAGATAACATACATAAGGATTGAGTGATGATGTGGCCTGAGGTGGCCTTCGCTTGTTTGTGAAGCTACAATATGGCTGGCCAGAAGACAAAATGGCTTACATCGAAGTTAAGTTGAACTAATTATACTATGCTTGCTTTGCAGAAGTACATGAGCAGGTCACAAGGTCAGAATCTGTGCTTTGAAGAGATTGTGACTCTCAGACTACACGAATAGATAAGAAAGAAGGCCACGATGATAGAGGGGTTGGGATAAGTCAATTAAGCAAAAACATGATTGACTGCAGAATGTGGGAAGAAAGCGTAAAAATGTCACGCGGTAGAAGTAATGGATATAATGCAATACTAGACACCATGATGGATAAATTTGTACCCGCCCCTAGGGCAGGATGAGACTGATAAGATTATGTATAAAAATGTAATTTACTAAGCTGTCATTGGAGTCGGATCCAAGAGCGGTCTTGGAAGGTTTTCCCCAGGCCTGTGAATAAAGATCGTTTTGAACCATCACTCGAAGTCTGTCATCTGTACTGAAGCTAAGCGTCGACCTTGTATATCACTTGGTCCGCTGATTGCTTACATCAAATACCATATTAAATTAGTAACTGTAATACCATATTATATTAATAATTTGAATTAGATACATCTTAGTCTTAAGTTTCTGTAAAGTTAGTTAATAGCCTATTAAATAGAGGCATGGCAGGGCAGCTCAGTCCCACGGAATGCACATCCTGTGCATGTGGGAAATCCAGGACGCTTCCCATGTCCTGGACAACCACGTGTGCAGGAAGTGTCGTCGGCTGGAGGAGCTCGAGCTCCGGATTTCGGAGCTTGAGCAGCAGCTGGCGTGAGGCTGAGAGCTACGTGGATAGCACGTTTCAGGAGGTGGTCACCCCGCAGCTAAGGAGTGTGCAGGCAGGGAGGGAATGGGTGACTGCCAGACAGAAGAGGAGGACCAGGCAGGTATTGCAGGAGTCCCCTGAGTGCATCTCGCTCTCCAACCAGTATTCTGTTCTGAGTACTGGTGAGGGCAATGGTTCCTCTGGGGAGTACAGCCAGAGCCAAGTCTGCGGCACCACGGGTGGATCAGCTGTACAGTGGGGGAGGAAGAAGAGTGGGAGAGCAATAGTTATAGGGGATTCGATAGTTAGGCGTTTCTGTGGACGCAGACATGACTCCAGAATGGTGTGTTGCCAGGGTTAAGGATGTCACTGAGCGGCTGCAGAACATTCTGAGGGGGAAGGGTGAACAGCCAGAAGTCGTTGTCCATATTGGTACCAACGACATAGGTAGAAAGAGGGATGAGGTCCTGCAGGCAGATTTTTGGGAGTTAAGAAAGAGGTTAAAAACCAGGAGCTCAAAGGTAGTAATCTCCGGATTACTCACGGTGCCACGCGCTAGTGAGTATAGAAATAGGAGGATAGAGCAGATGAATGCATGGCAGGAGAGATGGTGCAGGAGGGAGGGCTTCAGATTCCTGGGGCATTGTGACCGGTTCTGGGGGAGGTAGGACCTGTACAGACCAGACGGGTTGCTCCTCAACAGGGCCGGAACCAATATTCTTGCGGGCAGGATTGCTAGTGCTGTTGGGGAGGGTTTAAACTAATTTGGCAGGGGGATGGGCACCAGGATGTAACATTAGAAAAGAGAAATAAAGTGCTCAAAGGATTGGGAGAGGCAGAGAGCACTAAATTAAGAAATAGTAAGGTATTAGGTGGGGTCCAACTAAGAGAGAATACAGGATGGTCTAAGATGGGTTTACAGTGTATGTATGTGAACGCACGAAGCGTAGTAAACAAGGTAAGTGAGCTGCAGGCACAAATAGCCACATGGGAATATGATGTTGTGGCAGTAACTGAGACCTAGCTCAAAAAAAGGCAGGATTGGGTATTAAATATTCCTGGTTATAAGGTGTTCAGGAAAGAGGGAAGGAAAGATAGGAGGTGGTGTGGCAGTAATGGTTAAGGAGAATGTTACAATGCTGGTGAGGGAGGATGTCCTGGAGGGGTCAAGGACAGAATCTATATGGCTAGAGTTAAGAAATAATAGAGGTGCTATTACACTACTAGGTGTATTCTATAGACCACCAATTAGTGGTAAAGGTATGGAGGAGCAAATTTGCAGAGAAATTACAGAGAGGTGCAAGAACTATAGAGTAGTAATAATGGGGGACTTCAACTATCCTAATATAGACTGGGACTGTAATAGTGTTAAGGGCAGAGAAGGGGAAGAATTTCTGAAGTGTGTTCAGGAGAATTTTCATGATCAGTATGTTTCTGGCCCGACGAGGGAGGAGGCATTGCTGGATCTGGTTCTGGGGAATGAGGTAGGTCAAGTGGAGCAAGTGACAGTAGGTGAACATTTAGGGAACAGTGATCATAATATCATAAGGTTTAGATTAGCTACGGAAAAGGTCAGGGAGCAATCTAGAGTAAAAATGTTTAACTGGGGGAAGGCCAATTTCAATGGGATGAGAACAGATCTGGCCCAGGTAAACTGTAATCAAAGATTGGCAGGCAAAACTGTCGTGGAACAATGGGTTGCCTCTAAAGAGGAAATAGTTCGGGTACAGTCGAGGTACATTCTCACGAGAGAGAAAGGCAGGGCAACTAAAATCAGAGCTCCCTGGATGATGAAACAGATAGAGAATATGATGAAGCAGAAATAGAGCCCGTAAGACAGATGTCAGGTTGCAAATACGTCTGAGAATCAGGCTATATATAAAAAGGTCAGAGGAGAAGTGAAAAAGAAAATAAGAGGGGCGAAGAGAGGATATGAGAATTGAATGACAGCCAACATAAAAGGGAATCCAAAAGTCTTCTATAGGCATATAAATAGTAAAAGGGTAGTACGAGGAGGGGTGGGTCCGATTAGGGACCAAAAAGGAGACCTATGCATGGAGGCGAGGGTATAGCTGAGGTACTAAATGAGTACTTTGCATCTGTCTTCACCAAGGAAGAGGATGCTGCCATAAACATAGTGAAGGATGAGGTAGCAGAGACACTTGATAGGATAAAGATTGATAAAGAAGAGCTATTAGAAAGGCTGGCTGTACTTAAAGTAGATAAATCACAGGAGTGGTTGGGATGCATCCTAGGATGCTGAGGGAATTGAGGGCAGAAATCACGGAGGTACTGGCCATAATATTCCAATCCTCCTCAGATACGGGGGTGGTGCCAGAGGACTGGAAAATTGCAAACGTTACTCCATTGTTCAGAAAAGCGTGTAAAGATAAACCCAGCAACTACAGGCCAGTCAGTTTACCTCGATAGTGGGAAGCTTTTAGAAACAGTAATCAGGGACAAAATCAAGTCCCTTAATTAAGGAAAGCCAACACGGATTTCTTAAAGGCAAATTGTGTTTAAACAAGTTGATCGAGGTTTTTGATGAGGTAATAGAGAGGGTTGATGAGGGTAATGTGGTTGACAAAGTGCCACATAATAGGCTTGCCAGCAAAATTGAAGGCCATGGAATAAAAGGGACAGTGGCAGCCTGGATATGAAATTGGCTAAGTGACAGGAAACAGAGAGTAGTGGTGAACGCTTGTTTTTCGGACTGGAGGAAGGTGTTCCCCAGGGGTCAGTTCTAGGACCACTGCTTTTCTTGATATATATTAATGACTTGGACTTGGGTGTACAGGGCACAATTTCAAAATTTGCAGATGACATAAAACTTGGAAGTATAGTGAACAGTGAGGAGGAGAGTGATAGACTTCAGGAAGACATAGACAGGCTGGTGAAATGGGCAGACACGTGGCCGATGAAATTTAATGCAGAAAAGTGTGGAGTGATGGCATTCCCGTTGTATGGTGGTGACACAATACTCACCTTTCCCTCGTTGGGGGGAACAATCATCCCGGGTTAAGGCTGCAACCGCTCCCCTTCCTCTTTGCACATTTAGCTGAGCTTCCAATCATTTGTCTTCCTGTCACAACCAACGGATCTCATGACTTTCTTGTCTGCTGCTGCCCCAGGGAGCTTGTCCAGAGGGTGGACCCCCTGGTCTCTCATTCCAGCATTCTCGTGCCATGTGGATCGGTTTACCGCAATTCTAACTGATCTTGCCCAGTTGAACCTCTCTCCCCTCTACTCTTATCCTGATTCTGTCCTTCTACTGCTGCTATGCTTCTGTCCTTTTCCTGCGCTAGTGCTCTTTCCTGGGCGGTCAATTCCCATGAGTATACGACGGTTTTGATAACCGTCTGCATCGGTTGACCTTTTTGGACTGAAACTCAACCTGTCATCCACAGAGGCGCACTCAACTGACTCAAAAACATGACCTTAAAGGGTCCATCAGTGGTGGTGGGTTTGCCACCCGGGGCGCAGTAACCCCTCCTAATACTACCGATGCTGCAGCCACCAGGTTTGCCTCATCATTCAATTACATTCCCAAATTATACACGTGAAACTGTTGGGTTGCAAATACCCATGGGCATTTCAATAAGCCCTGTTGCATTTTGTCTGTATGTCCTAGCAGTCTATCATGATCCATTCCAAGCACTGTCAGTATGGCGCATTGCCAGGGTGATCTGTAGTGGGCGGTGCAGCCCCATGCAAGTTGGCCGGAATGGCCTATTTCACAGATGGTCTGCAGGTGGCCAACAACACGTGGCCCTGGTCTTGATCGTCTAATTCGAGATGCTGAGCCGTAAAATGTAACATCCTCTGCATATCATCCTTGGGTTCAGAACCCATATTAATGGCTCCCAATTCCACTGCTAGAGCCGTGATCTCATTACCATTCAGGAGTCTGGATTGTTGTGAATTTCCTGTTCTAACCGACAGAACTGAGTTGTTATAATTGCCTGTGTGGGTTACTACCACCACTTGTCGGCCATTCTCTATCGGGGGTGCCGATGGTTTGATAGAGTAGAGGCTGCCCATTGCTTGGTATGGGGGTGACTTATCATCACCATGATAATGAACCGCCTCATAGTCCAGGGAGTCCCAATCTCTGTCATTGCCATCATCCCCTAGCCGGGTCATTAAACTTTCTGCTGCATATCACGTGTAGCTACTCCTCAATTTTCCTTATCTAATTCCCTTTACAGAATTTATGGTTTTCTACATTTGAGGGCGGCTTCTGCAGAGCAACTCTCAATGTGGCTCATGTATCTTTCAAACTTTGCTTTTCACTGGCTAGTTCTTCTCCCAGTTCCTTACATTCTTGTACTGTGACCAAGGTTACAAGGCACTGAGCGGCGGTCATTCCGAGCTGGCACTGTAACTCCGTTGCTTTAGTTTACATCGCATCGTATCACATCTGATTTCCCACTCTTTGGTTTCTCCTCTAGCCTGGCACAACTATTTTTCCTTTTCTGTCAGTTGTCCTTTCTCTTTCTCTGGCTGTTCTTCTGATCTTTCTGGACAGAAGTGTGTGCCATACATCAACACTCGCCTGGCTGGTTTAACTTTTAGTTTCCCATCAGCTATTTCTTTATCTATTTATTTTCTTGCTGTCCTATTTGGCTGATCTCCCTCCGTCATCATGGGAACTAGACCAATGTTCCCGCTAAGCCACGTGGCCGCACAGTCATCTGCAAGGTCCCGCGCAGGCCTCTCAGCGGCTTTTCTATTGTAGATACCGCGCATGCGTAAAAATTTGAATGAGCCGCGCATTGGGGAAGGCAGGCCGTGCAGGAGGCAGTGTAGTTTTCGGGGGACATTAAACTAAACCAACTTTTCCCTGTTATACCTGATAGTTTTTTCTCAAAGGCTTTAATAGATTTAATGGTCACTTTATTCTTTGCAGGACCTTATGCACTCTCCCATGTATTTATTTAATACATTCTCCTGCCCCAGTCAGTCTAATTGATCGGTCTGACTTTCCTGAGATCTGCACTGCACATGTACTGTTTTTATTATCTCTCCACACATTCTCCTCCTGGCTGGCTTGTCGGTTTATAAAACATTCAGAAGGTGAATATACCAAAATGGTTGTGGTAATTAAAGAGTTTTATTTAGTACAAGACAGAGCACAGTTAACAAGTCAGATTGCTAAAAATCTTACCATCTAAAATAATAGTTCAATCGGAGCAATATTACCTGTTCCTATTGGGAGCAGCGTTGATGTCTTGTTGTTCCTTGACTGCCTCTAGCTTGTATATTTCAAGTTATTTTTTGAGCTTCTGTGTGTTCTACCACTTATAATTTCAGTAACATTCTATCAATGTGGTGAAAACATGTAAATACGTCCTGATTATTTTCAATTAATACATAACACGTTAACCTATTAAATCACCTTGTAAATTATATAACTCTCTTCAATGAGTCTGCACGACATTATCTAGTCTTTGTCCATTGTTATTTTCGCGGGTTGTACCTTACTAGCTCATCTTTTTTGACACGTTCTCTATTATTCTCTTGTATTTAGTCGGTCTTCTGATTATCTGGCTCAGTGCCTGAAAGATACTAGGCCTGTCCTTGCAGATTATTATTATAGTTTGTCCACAGGTTCTAATCTTCTGCTGATATATGACCTCTTAGAACCAGTTTATATTGCAGATTCTTAGTTTTAATATGTGAAAGTGTATTTAATATTGAGAAATGTTTAATAAAGTTTTTAGAATTATTAGGCTCTTCCCCAGCTGGACTACCTCTGTCATTGATTTACACTGCATCTATCCCGTGCTGTACCTGACCTGGGAGTGTTTGATGGGACAGTGTAGTGGGAGCTTGACTCTCTATCTATCCCGTGCTGTACCTGACCTGGAAGTGTTTGATGGGACAGTTTAGTGGGAGCTTTACTCTCTATCTATCCCATGCTGTTCCTGACCTGGGAGGGATTGATGGGACAGTTTAGTGGGAGCTTTACTCTGTATCTAACTTGTACTGTTCCTGACCTGGGAGTATTTGATGGGACAGTTTAGTGGGAGCTGTACTCTGTATCTAACTTGTGCTGTTCCTGACCTGGGAGGGATTGATGGGACAGTTTAGTGGGAGCTTTACTCTGTATCTAACTTGTGCTGTTCCTGACCTGGGAGTATTTGATGGGACAGTGTAGAGGCAGATGGAACCATTATTACTCATGATGTCCCCTCCAATTATTGTCCAATGAACCGATCTCTTGATACCCTTGATTATCCCTCCAATTATTGCCTCTGATGTCCGATTTTACAACAACAACAACAATAATTTGTATTTATATAGCGCCTTTAACATAGTAAAACATCCCAAGGCGCTTCATAGCAGTATTAAAAGACAAAAAATTTGACTCTGAGCCACCTAAGGGAAAATTAGGGCAGGTGACCAAAAGCTTGGCCAAAGAGGTAGGTTTTAAGGAGCGTCTTAAAGGACAAAAGAGAGGTAGAGAGGCGGAGAGGTTTAGGCAGGGAAGTCCAGAGCTTAGTGCCTAGGCAACAGAAGGCACGGCCACCAATGGTTGAGCGATTATAATCAGGGATGCTCAAGAGGCCAGAAATAGAGGAGCGCAGATATCTCGTGGGGTTGTGGGGCTAAAGGAGATTACAGAGATAGGGAGGGGCGAGGCCATGGAGAGATTTGAAAACAAGGATGAGAATATTGAAATCGAGGCATTGTTTAACCGGGAGCCAATGTAGGTCAGTGAGCACAGGGGTGATGGGTGAACGGGACTTGGTGCGAGTTAGGACATGGGCAGCCGAGTTTTGGATCACCTCAAGTTTACGTAGAGGGAATAGACTGATTTCAAAACACAGAAGGGATTGTAATATCCCTGCCTCTTCCCAACACCATTCCCTGAAACTGCATCTCACTGCTAAAGCAAGAGGGGATCACACTGCCTGATATAAAGAAGGGGAGAATTTGGGGTGTGTGGAAGTATATTTTTAGTTGGATACAAAATGGCTTCTTGGACACAAAATGGCTTCCTAAGACACAGAATATAAAATCTAAAATGGCCTACACAATGTCTGTTAGAAAGATTAGCCAATTGTTTATAGTTTCAACCTAATGAAGGAATTTCAGTTTGTAGACTGTTTTAATTGCCCCCCAATAAATAACTTAGGGTTTAGATCAAAGAAGTCTCCAAGGCCATGGCGTGAATCACTATCTCCCTTGAATTCTAGATGGTGTGGTGGGAGAAATCACACGTCCCCCTTTAGAAGGGATTTCTGCTGTTTTAAATCTTTATGACCTTAAGAAAGTCCTTTTATGTACAGTATACACAAATACTCTTTTAACTTGTTTTATAGGCACTATGCTGTCAATTAATGATTTATTACTATGTTATGTGATATAGGAAGCTTGTATTTTTCTGTGTATAAATTTCTAGCAGTTTTTGTATTTGCAGGGTGTCATCATAGCCGAATTTGACTATGGTTGCATCCTCCTTGCAGCGAGTAAATTAATAAACCTTCCTTTGACGATACTTTATGTTTAAAGAGTCTTACTCGGAAGTCGAAACTTCGACAGGTGTATAAAGCAAGAGGTGGACATGGGGGACATTGAATCGTGGGACTTCAGATTATGATGATGGGAGGGATAATTCATAAGGTGTAATTTTGGGAGGATAGCTCCCTGCCTGAAATACATGGAAGCGGAGTCAGAGACAGAACTGATTGGGCAGGAACACAGGTTGTACAATGAGGCTGTACACCAGCATCAGAGCCTGGTCTTATGGCCCTGTAACACCTCGCATGGGAGGGGCTTGGCTTGCTTTGTGACATTGTTTCTGGCTGCTGTGTGATTCACTCCTGCTTCTTTTGTGATGTCACCTGGGAGACAGGTTTATGCCCCTGGTTAGACGCCATCAGTGGGAGTTACTGTGGGAGGAGCTGTAGCGACAGCTGACACTGAGTGAGTTTAGTCCATATAAATAACGGAAAGAAAAGAACAAGTTAATATGAAATTAAGTAATTCAACCAAATGTCATTAATTGCAAATATCTCCAATTAAATATCATCATAGTCACAAAAATAGTTCCATTGTATTCCAGTTACAGGTTCTTGAATTAATATTCATTATTTTTATATTGACTGTTTCTTGGAGTGAGCAGTATTTCAGGAAGTTGGATAGAGAGAAGTTGAATCATCACCACACTAACTGGGACTGGAGAAATGTTGCTGGGTTCACAGATCTGGTGGGACCAAGACCCCCAGTGTCGAAGACAGGATACAATGGGAAACCTGAACAATGATTGAAAAGGTGAAGAACTTTACTGAGAATCTCATCAGTCCAGGATTTTGCCACGGTGTGAGTCCAACCAGCTACTGGGAGCTGTTCAACATCTGTGATAAGGCTCAGCCTTTAATGCAGCAAGTTGACCGGAGCTTAACACGTAGGTAAAGGTAGCCCATACTTGACAATTAAATGTACAGGGATTTGTATTATGTATTCAAAGCATAATGTAACTGTGTTTCATTGAAAAGTGTCAGAGGAGCTATACGCTGCATTTAACACATGCTGTATCTGAGTTGGCTGCGTTTGGTGAACCAATGTAAAGAGAGCTTAACAGTGTATCTAACCGATGCTGTCCTGTCCTGGGAGTGTTTGATGGAATATTGTAGAAGGAGCTTTACTCTGTACCTTACCTGTGCTGTTCCTTAACTGAGTGTGTTTTATGGGACAGTGTAGAGGGAACTTTACCCTATTATTGCCCATGATGCCCCGTCTAATTATTGTTCCAATGGACCTACCACTTTATACTCCTGATGATCCCTCCACTAATTGCCCTCCCTGTTACAGGGAATTGACTGGTTTCAGAATACAGAAGATGTTGTAATAGATCTGATTCATCCGAAAAACATTCCCTCAAACAGCCTCTCACTGCCAAAGCAGGAGGGAGATGAACTGTCTAATATAAAGAGAAGGGAGACTGTGATGTATAAACCAAGAGTTGGACATGGGGGGCATTGAATAGTGGGACTTCACATTTGGAGGTTGGGAGGCAGAATTTGCAAGTGGTAATGATGAGAGGCTATGTTCCCTGTTTGGAGTTGCAGTACATGGAAGCAGGGTTGGAGACAGGACTGATTGTATAACCTGCATTCATGCCCACTGAGACTGCACACCAGGAGCAAAGCCTGGCCATGTGACCCTGTAAATACCTCAAGTGGGAGGGGCTTGGGCAACATTGTGACATCAGTCCTGGCTGCAGTGTCATTGGCTGCTGACTCCTTTGTGATGTCACCTGGAGACAGGTTTATGCCCCTGGTTACACACCATCAGTGGGAGTTACTGTGGGAGGAACTGGAGTGACAGCTGACATTGAGTGAGTTTGTCCATATAAATAGGGGAAATTAAAGAAAATAACAATTTAATATTAAAGTAATTCAACCAAATGTCATTAATTGCAAATAGCTTAAATATTATAGCCACAAAAATAGTCCCAGTGTTCCAGTTACAGATTCTAGAACTAATATTAATTATTTTTATATTGATAGTGTCTTGGAGTGAGCAGTACCTCATGTAGGTGGAGAGTGAGAAGTTGAATCATCATCACACTAATTGGGACTGGAGAAATGTCACTGGGTTCACAGAGCAGATCTGATGGAACCCCCAGTGTCGAAGATGGGATAAAATGGAATGATTCAACAATGCTTGAAAGGTGAGGAGCTTTACTGAGAATCCCATTAGTCTAGGATTCTGCCAAAGTATGAGTCTAACCAGCTACTGGGAGCTGTTCAACATCTGCCATAAGATTCGGCCTTTGATGCAGCAAGTTGAACAGAGCTTAACTCCTATGTAAAGCTAACCCATGCCTCACCTGGGAGTGCTTGTCACTTAAATGTACAGGGATTTTTATTCTGTATTCATACCATGCTGCATCTGAGCTAGTGTGCTTCATTGGATAATGTCAGAGGAGCTGTGTGCAGCAGTTAACACATGCTGTATCTGGGTTGGCTGTGCTTGAAAGAGAGCTTAACACTGTATCTAACCTATGCTATCCTGTCCTGGGAGTGTTTGAGGGACAGTACAGAGGGAGATTTACCCCATTATTGCCCATGATGTACCCTCCGATTATTGCTCCGATGGTCCCACCACTTCATACCGCTGTTGATCCCTCCACTTATTGCCTATGAGGCCCCTTCCTGTTACAGGGACTACACTGGTTTCAGAATACAAAAGAGTTTGTAATATCCCTGCCTCATCGCAACACCATTAACTCAAACTGCCTCTCACTGCCAAAGCAGGAGGGAGACACACTGCCTGATATAAAAAGGGCGACTTTGTGATGTATAAAGCAAGAGATGAACATGGGGGACATTAAATAGTGCAACCTCATATTTGCAGGATGGGAGGCAGAAATCATAAGAGGTCATTTTGGGAGGCTCTGCTCCCTGCCTGGAATCGCTGTACATGGGAACGAGGTCGGAGACAGGACTGATTGTATAACCTGTGTTCATGCCCAGTGAGACTGCACACCAGGAGCAGAGCCTGGCCATGTGACCCTGTAAATACCTCAAGTGGGAGGGGCTTGGGAAACATTGTGACATCAGTCCTGGCTGCAGTGTCATTGGCTGCTGATTCCTTTGTGATGTCACCTGGAGACAGGTTTATGCCCCTGGTTACACACCATCAGTGAGTTTAGTCCATACAAATAGGGGAAAGAAAAGAACAAGCTAATATTAAAGTAAGTAATTCAACCAAATGTCATTAATTGCAAATAATCTCAAATTAAATATAATCATAGTGACAAAATAGTCCCTTTATAGTTCTGCTACAGATTCTTGAATTAATATTAATTCTTTTTATATTGAATATTTCTTCGAGTGAGCAGTATCTCAGGAAGGTGGAGAGAGAGAAGTTGAATCATCACCTCACTAACTGGGACTGGAGAAATGTTGCTGGGATAACAGATCTGGTGGGACCAAAACCCCCAGTGTCGAAGGGGGGCTAAAACGGGAAGCTTCAACAATGATTGAAAAGGTGAGGAACTTTACTGAGAATCTCATTAGTCTAGGAATTTCCCGTGGTGAGAGTCTAATCAGCTACTGGAAGCTGTTCGACATCTGTAATAAGGCTCGGCCTTTGGTGCAGCAAGTTGACCGGAGCTTAACTCCTATGCAAAACTAGCCCACACCTCACCTGGGAATGCTTGACACTTAAATGTACAGGGATTTGCATTCTGTATTCTTACCATGTTCTACCTGAGCTGTACTTCATTGGATAGTGTCAGAGGAGATTTATGCTGTATTTAACACAGGAACTGCTGATGTCTTTGAATTTCGATTTTTGTTTTAGATTTGGATTTTAGGTTTTCGTCCCATAGATCTGTGGAGTTTCATGTTAGACTCTGCCCAAAATCAGGATGGCCCAGTACATCCCTGGAGAGTGGCAAACCTATCACTGTTCAGCCCTTTCCCTTTCTGCTAGTACTGACCTGACATAGGATCAAATGCTCATGGAAAAACTATATGAGATAAAAGTTTCTGGAAAACATTTTAAATGTCCTGCCAGCTCTCCTAAAGATGAATAACAAGTGATAAAGGTTGCTCTTTGGGGTGAGGAGCTTCCCTCTTAGTTTGAATTGCCCGATAAGCCTGACTGACTGACACCTTCATTGACCATTTCATTCACGTACCCAGCACTGGCCTGAAATAAGATACATTTCGCACTCTCTCCGAGATCAGCACGACAGCACAAAACATCCGAATCACAAGTACATCCCTGGGATGGTGCAGCACTAACACTGCAGGTACATTAGCAACCTCGAGAGACCAACCACTGTCCGCTCACATCCTACTTTATGGAAATATTGCAATAAATACTCAGTACTCACAGCTGCTTTCTTACCTGCTAATGGGAAAGGGTTTGGTCACAATACTTTAGCTAAGAGGTTACGTTTGCCACCGTGGAGTTTTTCTGAATTATGGGTGGCGCTTTGACTGCCTTTGATTGGACCTTGAACGAGGACCACTATGATCACCAGCAGCACCAGCAGCAGCACTAGCAGGAGCAGCAGCCTGCTCTTGAGAGACCTGTAGCTGGACAGCAGAGAATGCAGCAACAGAGATGGGAGCATCAGTGAGGACAGCAGCATAGGGGTGCAGCTCGCAGGAAGCACTACCTGCGACACAGAGTGTACAGGCAGAGGCTGAGTTTCCTTGACATGTTTGAACACCAGTGTTTGAAGAGGCTCAGGTTATCGTGTCAGGTGTTGGCAGACATCTGCAGCCTCCAAAAGACCTGCTGTCTTCAGGTCCTGGTGGTCACGTGTTACCAGTGGTTGTCAAAGTCACCACTGCCCTCAACTTTTTAACCTGCGGACGCGTCCAGGGTTCTGCCGGAGAAGTATCCAGGATATCCCAGTTGGCGGCCCACAAATGGTGAATGATGGGTTGTTTGCCAGGGCCAGCAAATATGCAAACTTCGCCTGCAATGATGCCAGTGAAAATGAGCGGCCACTCAGTTTATGTAAATCTGGCTGGTTCCTCATAGGTGCAGGGACTGCTCGCATGTGGCAATCCGGGTACCTCCAGATCAACCAGGAATATTCGTCAACTGCAGGGGCCTCCACTCCATCAATGTGCAGCTGTTCTGCAACCACACAAAGATATTTCTGCAGATGTGCGCAAGATTCCCAGGGAGCTGCCATGATGGTTTTGTCTTGCGGCAGTCTGTAAGAATAAGCCATTTGCTGTAAATTTTGCTGTAACTTGACCAAAACTTAAAAGTTGACCACATTTTATATAGCAGCATGCTTTGAGAGGCTGAGAGGTTGGTTCCTGTGGGAACTTTGTACGAAAACTTTTCACAGATAAAGAAGACCTTGGACAGAAATAGAGACTTTCTGCTGGAATGTAAAACAGACTGCTACGGTTTTAAGATGTAAAGGCTGCCGGCTGCCTTTTAACAGATAGGGGAAATAGACCTTGAAAGTTCTGTGGAGAATAAGCTAGAGAAATGTTACGTCATTGCAAAAACAGGAATATCCTCAGACTTTGGAATGTAACCGGCCTTGTAGCCCACTGATTGACTGACTGACCACTGATAAGAAGAGAAGAAAAACTACTGACTATTCTTTATATAAGTTTGAGGCACGTATGCTGTGGGCGGGTTGCCAGGTTTTAAGGTATAAAAGATGCTGTAAGAAGACACTCGGGGCTGCAACCAGGCAATCTGGTCAGTTGTCAGAAATCATACATCTAGTCATTGCCAAATTGACCAATCGCTGGTGTTAGTACGTATGTGGTGTTTGCTTGTTATCACTTGAGCTTAAAGTAAAGGGATAGCTCTGTGTATGCTAAAGTATAATCGGGAATTGTTATACGCTCCATAACTGTTGGATGCTTACTTGTAATCTCTTGCTGATTTTTAAGTAAAAGAAGTTTTTCACAGATTCATTGGGTTTTCTGTTGTCTGTTCGACGGGTCTGAACTCTGGAAACTGTTGGATGGGGTGAGAGGCGATTTCCGCACGTCTTACAAGTCCAAGCTCCCTGATGTCTTTGGACCTGCAAGCAGACTTAAGGGGTGGCTGTTAGGAGATAAGGGATACCCACTTCAAACTTGGCTGAGGACACCCATCAGAAACCCAACCAATGAAGCTCAACAGCGCTACAATAAATGCCATATGATCACCTGATGGGGTAACCTGTAGGTTTGGATAACCTTTAAATGTATATTATAGTTGCGTTAGAAGCTATGCTATGATGCAAGGTATGATGGGAAGCTTGACCAAAATCAGACCAAAGCATAGTGTCAGCATTTAACAGTAGCAGTAGTTGTAATAAAGTTTCTCCACGAAACCTTGAATCAGGAACAATGAGCAAAGATAATGGTAACTAGAGACTGGATAAGATAAACAAAACTGCAGAAAGGCAGATGTAAGGACCTTGGGTCCAGGACAGTTGAGATAGCGGGAAGCATCTGCCAAAGCCTACGTAACCGGTAATTAACGGTTGAACAATTATCGGTAGCAGATTGATTATGTATAAATATACTGCGACAACCATTGTAAATTTGAGAGACTTCGGTACGCTGAAGGCTCTCCCCTGCATGCTTGTAATAAAGTTTCTCTCATGTCACAGCCTACCTGTGACTCCGAGTGGTTTCTTTCCACAACAACCAGATGTGTGATCAAGCAAGCCATCAGCATGCTGAAGATGCGCTTCAGGTGCCTCGACAGATCTGGATGCACCCTTCAGTATGCACCAGCCAGGGTGTCCAGAATGGCCGTGGTGTGCTGCGCTCTGCACAACATTGTGCAGCAGCGAGACTTGGACCTGCAGGAGGAACAAGGCTCAGAGATCAAATTCTCTTCAGATGATTCCAAGGAGGAGGCGGAGGATGAAGAAGATGAGGAGGAGGTAGGTGATGAGGGCAATGCAGCACCAACTGCTCACATTGCTTCCCAGAATGCCAGGGACGCCGTTATTAATGCAAGGTTCACTTAGGTTGCACCAGTGGACCCATGTCACCAGTACATGCAAGAATTTATCTTCCCACCGCACCCCCCTCCACCAATTCAACTGACACAAAGCAGTCTGCAAACAACCAACCACCTCTTGCATATCCCCCAATTGGTCCTGTCAATTCATGTCTTTCCATTCATCACCAAGCAAGTTAATAAGTGACTTGACACCCAGAAACCAAGCATGGGCAAGATGGGAAAGTGCTACTAAAGACTAATATTTATGTGCTTTAACTAAACAACAGAAACTTGACAACATTACATTTTGTCATACACCCATGTGTATACACTTCTGCAATTACAAAGCTTTCCTCTTCCTTTTTCTTCCACTCCTAGGTGGGGCAACCCCTGTGGTTTGAGCAGAGGTAGAGACAGGCTGCTCAGATCCTTGCTTTGACTGCTGTGATGCTCTTGGCCAATGTACTCTGGGTTTTGGAGCCTGTGCAGGGACAGACTCGGCCATCGGAAGAAGAGGCAGCATGTGGGCTACTGACTAAAGGAGGGCAACGGGGGAGAAGTGAAAGCGCTTTGAGTGGAGTCCCAACTTCCATTTCCTCTTTCACCATCATCCCTCTCATGGCCCAGCCACATTTCACTGCTACCACTGTGCTGGAGAGCACTTTGGTGCAGATCAGTGCGGCCCTGTAAGGCCAAGGTTAAGGTATCTGTCATCCCATTTAAGGGATGACGGATACCCATGTTGTCATCCAGAGTGTGCACGGCCATGGTCAAGGCATGCATGGACTCATTTAATTGCAGCATTTGATATTCAATTGCGTCACCAGGTACCTGGAATGTCCCATCTCCGCATCTCCAGCAGCCGGGGATGCTAAAACTCGACTGATCTCCAGCGCCTCCACCTCTGCATTTGTGAGCTGGGAAATGTGTGGAAGACCAGCTCCAGTTCTCTCCCTTTCTCTTGTGTTCTTGCTTTCTTCTCTTGTGTCAGCTGTGGCTCAGTTGGTAGCACACTTGCCTCAGAGTCAGAAGGTTGTGGGTTCATAGTCCCACTCCAGGGACTTGAGCATATTAAAAAAATCTAGGCGTACAGACCTGAGGGAGTGCTGTACTGTCAGAGGTGCCGTTTTTCGGATGAGACGTTAAACCGAGGCCCCGTCTGCTCTCTCAGATAGACATAAAAGATCCCATGGCACTATTTCGAAGAAGAGCAGGAGAGTTATCCCCGGTGTCCTGGCCAATATTTATCCCTCAACCAACATAACAAAAAAAAACAGATTAGCTGGTCATTATCATATTGCTGTTTGTGGGGCCTTGATGTGCACAAATTGGCTGCCGCGTTTCCCACATTACAACAGTGACTACACTCCAAAAGTACTTCATTGGCTGTAAAGCGCTTTGAGACCTCCGGTGGTCGTGAAAGGCGCTATATAAATGCAAGTTTTCTTTCTTTCTTTTCCAGCAACAAGGGAGAGTACAGACCTAGGAGTGAGTGTAATGATTTGTTCACCTGATGGATGGAGTGCATTTGGTGGGGGTGACTATGAGGGAGAGGCGTGAAATTGCATAAGGATGAGGGTGAGTGCCAGCGATGGATTGCTAGATGGGGATGTGAGGAAGTGCATAGAAAGAGAAGGATTGTGGGCGTGCAAAGTAAGTAGGTGTGAGAAGTGATGTGATAGAGGAGGTTTGACAAGGCAGAGTGAGGGGGTGGGCTGATGTGCACAGCAGGGTGGAGGTAAATGTGCAAGTCTACTCACCTTTCCTGACCTGGTTAGAGCATTAAAGCACTTCTTGTACTGAATCCAGGAGTGTGACACTACACGCCTGCTGCTCAACTCCTCAGTCACCTCAAGCCATGCCTTCTTGGTGACAGCAATGGGTTTCTTCCTCCCAATGCTGGCGAAGCGTTTCTCTCTCTGGCTCCTCACTGACCCTAGCAGCACATCAAGCGAGGTGTCATTGAACCACGGCGCATCCTTTACCCGTCTGGAGTCCATTGTCACATCTTATCTTCCCTTGATTCCAACTCCTCCAAATTCCATTTCGGATTAGCCCTTTAAATACTTGATTCGAGATCGCATCATGCGGATCCTCATTACCTGCTGCTGCGGATTGGATGCCAAACCCTAAAATAATAATGAGCTAACTGTGTTAAAAAGCCAATGACAGACACGCTGAACTTTTATCCAGGTTTCCCGCGATATCGGACCTCCCCGCTCCCAACGCATCTCCCAGTTAATATTGAGGCCTGTTATGTAAGATGATAATGTATGAGCTTTTTGTCTTTTTGTACGTGTAAAATGCCACTTGGACATCCCAAAACAAGATTATTGACATTATAGCAGCTGTTACACAAGTGTATTTTCAGAGATACACTATCACGGTTTCTTGCTTTGTTGTAATTTTTTCTTTACATTCTGCTGTTCTAGTTTAGTGGTGGTGGGGCAAGAGATCCTGATTCCTGGTAGTCTGGTGATGACTTTGTGCTTGATTCCTGAGGACAGTGGCAGTGGCACTTGCCTTACTTATGACTACCCAGAGAATCCTTGCACACTGGAGTACATTGCTGCAATCAACGTGCAGCTTCACTAGTAACCTGATGGGCCATAATTTGCTGTAGCAGGGCATCTCACGGCACCTGCCGTTCGTTAGACTTGCCCTTGCAGGTTTAATCGTGATGATGTTTTGCGCCGCAAGTTGCTGGAAGTGCGAGGTGGAAATGATGCACCGTCCTCTCCAGGACATCTGAATGGCATCTGAAGTTGACCATGAAAAATTCTGACTATATGACACTATAAATAGTAAAGACAAACCCAACAATTCACTCAGGAGTGCTAGAGAGAGGTGAGTAAAGATCTGTGTCTTGTAATGACCTTAACTGTAGAAAGTTACTTTAATCGTAGAAAAACATTTAAAAACTTTTTATAAAACGTCGGTGCATGAACAGTGTTTAAAAAGCAGTGCAAAGTAATGAACAATTTTTAAAAAGCTGTCGAAAGTTAATACAGCATGCATTTACTCACAGAAAAAAAATGGCAATCAATGTACCTGTGTGCACTTCCCAATGAGGTGGAGACGAAGCATCAGCGACTTCTGGGGAACGAGAAGTCGAGGGCGCCATGAAAATTAAGAATGTTGGCGGAAAATTAAGAATTCTGGCATGGGTGGAGGATTGGTTATCTAACAGGAAGCAGAGAGTTGGGATAAATGGTTCATTCTCAGACTGGCAACCAGAAGCCAGTGGTGTTCCGCAGGGGTCGGTGCTGGGTCCCCAACTCTTTACAATCTATATTAACGATTTGGAGGAGGGGACCGAGTGTAACATATCAAAGTTTGCAGATGATACAAAGATGGGAGGGAAAGTAGAAAGTGAGGAGGACATAAAAAACCTACAAGGGGATATAGACAGGCTGGGTGAGTGGGCGGAGATTTGGCAGATGCAATACAATATTGGAAAATGTGAGGTTATGCACTTTGGCAGGAAAAATCAGAGAGCAAGTTATTATCTTAATGGTGAGAAACTGGAAAGTACTGCAGTACAAAGGGATCTGGGGGTCCTAGTGCAAGAAAATCAAAAAGTTAGTATGCAGGTGCAGCAGGTGATCAAGAAGGCCAACGGAATGTTGGCTTTTATTGCTAGGGGGATAGATTATAAAAATAGGGAGGTATTGTTGCAGTTATATAAGGTATTGGTGAGACCGCACCTGGAATACTGCGTACAGTTTTGGTGTCCATACTTAAGAAAAGACATACTTGCTCTCGAGGCAGTACAAAGAAGGTTCACTCGGTTAATCTTGGGGATGAGGGGGTGGACATATGAGGAGAGGTTGAGTAGATTGGGACTCTACTCATTGGAGTTCAGAAGAATAAGAGGCGATCTTATTGAAACATATAAGATTGTGAAGGGGCTTGATCGGGTGGATGCGGTAAGGATGTTCCCAAGGATGGGTGAAACTAGAACTAGGGGGCATAATCTTAGAATAAGGGGCTGCTCTTTCAAAACTGAGATGAGGAGAAACTTCTTCACTCAGAGGGTAGTAGGTCTGTGGAATTTGCTGCCCCAGGAAGCTGTGGAAGCTACATCATTAAATAAATTTAAAACAGAAATAGATAGTTTCCTAGAGGTAAAGGGAATTAGGGGTTACGGTGAGCGTGCAGGAAATTGGACATGAGGCTGAGTTCGGATCGGTCAAGGCCCTGTGGGTGGCGGAGCGGGCCCAGGGGCTGAGTGGTCGGGTCCTGCTCCTACTTCTTGTGTTCTTTAGATTTGAGGTTAGGATCAGATCAGCCATGATCTTATTGAATGGCGGAGCAGGCTCGAGGGGCCGATTGGCCTACTCCTGCTCCTATTTCTTATGTTCTTATGTTCTTATGTTCTAACCAGGTGGCACAGGCCCCGAATCCTAAGATCTATCCAGATCCTTGCCACGCTCTGGCGATGGCGTCTTGTAAGTTTGAGTGCCAAAAAATGAAGGCACCATGAGCACTTCCCCAGTCATCTACATTGACAATCATGATCCGCAGTTGGGCTTCGCAAAGGATCATCATGTTTAACAAATGGTAGCCTTTCCTGTTGATGTATGTGACAGCTACATGATGGGGTGCCTTCAATGGTACATGGGTTCTGTCAATGGCATCCTGCACTCTGGGGATCCAGCGACCATATGGAATGCAATCGACCTCTCCCTTTGCCGCACTGGGGACATGTCACAGCGGATGAACTCAGATGCCCTGCGGAATCTGGCATCCCTGACCTAGTGAATGCAGGCTCTTGCAGCGCTCTGGCCGATGCTGTGACCGCGCTCCGGGTGAAGTTACCTACCTGACATGGCCCGCATGCATAAAATTTGAGGGCTGTTGTTACCTTCATGGCCATTGCAGGTCCTCTTTTAATATTGCTCAAAGGCGGCCAATTACCTCCTTACTGCAGTGTAGCTTCTTTGCACACAGCTACTCCAACTTCAACTTGAAAGGCATCCTTTCCCTGCAGACTCTCTGGAGTGGGTTCCTCCTGGTGAGCCTCCAGCCATGGTGCCTGACTCTCCATCATTGTTCCCTGAGTTTGCCTTCCATTCTGTCCAGTAAAACCAGAAGCACTGTAATGCCGAGTGGATACGGCATTTCTATCCCTCTTCTGTGTCTCACCGGTCTCTTTAAGTACTTGCAGGACTGTTGATGACACATAAATTTGAAAAAATCAGATTCCCAGGTCTGACAGATCCTTCTGCAAAGAATCCCACAGCTGAAATGCTCCCTTTGCATGAATCCAGGATCAAGTAAAATGTGGAATCATAAATCATACCCTTGCAGGGTAAATGTATCACTTCAGACCAGCCCTAAATATCTGCGGCGGTTTTAGTTTGTATTTACTGGGTAAATTCAGCAACTTCTTGACATTCAATGAAGGCTGGCGGCAAGCTACCATTTTCACGAAGCTAACGGTGGAGTGGCACAAAGTGTCCAGCAACTTCTGTCAGTTCACAATTCACGGGGTATCTCTTCCTCGCCCCAAGTTGATGGACAACTTACACATTGATAATGGCGAGTGTCATTAAACTCGCTGTTGTTTTGGCAGCAAATTCTGACCAAATATCTAATTCTGGTCCCCATCTTTGAAGTTGCTCATCAGAGATCTGATTGGGTAAACTCCCAGGATATTCTTTAATCCTTCATCAATCATTCCTCCCTAGTAGAATCATAGATTAGTACAGCACAGAAGGAGGCTATTCGGGCCATGGAGTCTGCGCCGGCTCTTTTTTAAAAATTCGTTCATGGGATGTGGGCATTGCTGGAAAGGCCAGCATTTATTGCCCATCCCTAATTGCCCTTGAGAAAGTGGTGGTGAGCTGCCTTCTTGAACTGCTGCAGTCCATGTGGTGAAGGTACTCCCACAGTGCTGTTAGGGAGGGAGTTCCAGGATTTTGACCCAGCGATGATGAAGAAATGGCAATATACTTCCAAGTCAGGCTGATGTGTGACTTGGAGAGGAACTCGGAGCTGATGGTGTTCCAATGTGCCTGATGCCAATATCCTTCTAGGTGGTAGGAGTCACGGGTTTTTGAGAGCATTCCAGTTAGTCCCACTCCCCGGCTCTCTTCCCATTTCACTGCATTTTTTTTCTCCTTCAAGTATGTATCCAATTCCCAGTTTTTCATTCCAGATTTATTGATCAAACTGCCATGGTGGGTTACACTCTCTAGATTCCCAGTCCAGTAACATAACCACAGGACCACCATACCCATTATAGTAGGTGACTCCCTGAGAGGCATTAGAGGATGATATTTAGGTTGCTCATTATTTTGTTTATCTTATTCTTAGTTAAATTCATTACCCCTACTATTTCTTTAAATGATAAGTTGCTTTCCATCTGTTCATTTATTAGTCCCTTCTCTCATTTATTTTTTTTAGTTAACAATTTCTTCAATGTGTTATTTATTTGTCCTGCTCATCGTATTGCTTTTCGATGTCTACTCTATTAAACACTGCTCCGACAGCTACCTGTCCCGCTACCCAATTGGTTATTGATCTCTTCCTCCTTCGGGGGGAAGTCTGCTGATTATCCTTGTCTTGATCTTCACTCAACACTTCTCATTTTCTTCACAATGTCCATTGTCTAAATTGGCACAATTTGTGATCGAACACCGTTCGTAGCCATGTTTCATAGTATCCATCACATAAACCTTTTGGTAACATTACATTGGTCAAATCTAGTACAACTGGTACAATTTCATATCACATGTAGCAACACACCAACTGGTGACCAAGCCATTCATTGGAGCCGTTGTTTCCTCAGGACGTGTGTCGCTCTTATCCATTCAGTTGTGGTGGATCGCCACCTAAACGGGCACAATCCACTTTTCCGTCCGTGGACAATATATCGGGCACCTTGCTTTTAAGGCACCTTGCCTTTAAGGCAGGAGAATAGGAGTGGGCGGGGCCTCAGGGTTTTTCCAGAGAATTCTGGGAGCAGTTGGTTTCAGCCATTTTCGACCAGGCAGTTGTATTAAAAAGTTTTATGTCCCACACATGGACTTGGTCTTAATTCGTGTTTCGCGGCAGCCTCAACATTGGTGACCCCAACGCTCAGAACGTATTCCGAGTACTGCAATGGCGGACACGAACGCAGTTTCCATGAAACTGCCGGAGTTTTGCGAAAACCAGCCCGAAGCCTGGTTTCTCCAAGCTGAATCCCGCTTCCGGCTGCAACACATCACCACAGATGGGACGCAGTATGACTACCTCGTCACATCACTCGGTAGCTCCACAGTTTTGAAGGTTTGGATAGCGTTGCAGAACCCACCAGAGGAAGGCAAGTATGCACATCTTAAGGCAGCGCTCCTTAAAAAATTTACGGCCTCGGCATACCAGCGAAACTGCCACCTCCTCGACCTTCCAGGCCTCGGTGATGCCTCACCGTCAGACCTCCTCTCCCACATGCTCTCCCTCACCGACGAGAGCCCACCCGGATCCCTCTCCGCACGCTGTTCATCCGCCAGCTACCTCTCAGCATCCGCCCAGCGATCGTGGCGTCCGGCCTCACGAACCTGGAAGCCCTGGCTGATGAGGCCGACAAGCTGCTGTCCGCTCACTCCAGCCGCGACGTCACTCCGGACCTGGCAGCCAATGCCTGGGTGCGCCCCTCACCGGCCACCATGCGGCCACAAGGACCAGCCACCAGGCCCACGGGGCCTTCGCGCCCCACTAACCCGGGCCACTGTTACTACCACGCACGGTTCGGCGCCAGGGCACATAAGTGCACACCTCCCTGCTCTTTCAAGTCCGCCCCCGTACCAGCCCCCGCGATGGCTGTGGGCCACGCGGGCTCCCTGCTGTGCGTCACGATGACAAAACCGGCCGCCGGTTCCTGTGCGACACTGGAGCTCAGCACAGCATCATCCCGGCCTCCTCCCTCGACATCCAAAAGGGCGAACGAGGACCGGCGCTGGCTGCTGCTAACGGCTCGGAAATCCGGACGTACGGCACCCGCACAGTCACCCTCGACCTCGCTGGTCGCCGCTACCGATGGGAGTTCATCACTGCCAAGGTGCTCTCCCCTCTCATTGGCGCAGATTTCCTGTGTGCCCACGGCCTACTGGTAGACATCCCTCATCACCGCCTCGTGGACATGAACACCATGCCCCCCATCCTGGGCGCCATGGCCCCCCGTCAACCCGCCGACATGGCGTCACAGTGCCACGCCCGGGCCACGGATGACTACTCGGCACTCCTGGCCGAATTCCCGGCCCTTACCAATCCGACCTTCTCCGCGGAGGCTGCCAAAAACGGGGTGGAACACTTCATCCCCACCACAGGTCCCCCAGTGTACGCCCACGCCCGCAAGCTGGACCCGGCCAAACTGGAGATCGCGCGGACTGAGTTTGCCACCATGGAACAGCTCGGCATCATCCGCCGCTCCAACAGTCCCTGGGCCTCCCCACTCCACATCGCCCCCAAACCAGGCGGGGTTTGGCGCCCCTGCGGGGATTACCGCCACCTCAATGACGCCACCACCCCGGATCGGTACCCCGTGCTGGACATTCAGGACTTCTCGGCTAGACTGGCCGGCCGCTCAGTCTTTTCCAAGGTTGACCTGGTGCGTGGCTACCACCAAGTCCCCGTCCACCCCGCGGACATCCCCAAGACGGCCGTAATCACCCCCTTCGGCCTGTTCGAGTTCCTGCGGATGCCCTTCGGCCTTAAAAACGCGGCCCAGGCATTCCAACGGCTCATGGACTCGGTCCTTCGGGACCTGAAGTTCCTGTTCGTCTACCTGGACGACATCCTGGTAGCCAGTTCCTCCAAGCAGGAACACCTCGAACACCTTCGCATTCTGTTCGGGCGCCTCAGTATCCACGGGCTCATCCTCAGCGCAGCCAAATGCCAGTTCGGCCTGGACAAGATCGACTTCCTCGGCCACCACATCACCCATGCTGGGGCCATTCCCCTGCCCACCAAGATGCAGGGCGTCCAACAATTTCCCCGCCCCACCACCATCAAAGGCCTCCAGGAGTTCCTCGGGATGGTGAATTTCTACAACCGCTTCATCCCCAAAGCGGCATCCCTCATGAGGCCCCTGTATGAAGCCCTCCGGGGCAGGAGCGGCAAGATGGCGGTCGAATAGACGGCAGACGCGTCCGCCGCCTTCGACTCCACCAAGACTGCGCTCGCCGACTGCGCTCGCCAACGCCACCCTGCTCGCGCACCCACGGCCCAATGCCAGGGTAGCGCTCACCACGGACGCCTCCGACCACGCGGTCGGCGCCGTGTATGAGCAGTGGGTCGACGGCGCCTGGCAACCACTTGCCTTCTTCAGCCGCCAACTACGCCCCCCGGAGGCCAAGTACAGCACCTTTGACCGCGAGCTCCTCGCGCTGTTCCTGGCGGTCCGCCATTTTCGGTTTTTGCTGGAGGGCCACCCCTTCACTGCGTTTGTCGACCACAAGCCCCTGACATTCGCAATGGCAAAGACAACCGACCCCTGGTCCGCCAGGCAGCAGCGCCAGCTCGCGGCAGTGTCCGAGTTCACCACGGATATCCAACACGTCTCCGGCCGAGACAATGTGGTAGCCGACTGCCTCTCCCGCCCCGCCATCCACGCCGCACACCTGGCAGTCGACTACGCTCAACTCGCAGCAGACCAGATCACCGACCCTGATCTGCTCTCCGCACCTACCAACCTACCAGGGCTACGCCTGGCCGACGTCGCCTGTGGCCCGACCGCAGTCACGATCAAGTGCGACATATCCCTATGTCAACCTCGACCCGTCGTCCCAGCATCCTGGCGCCACCGGGTATTCGAGATTCTCCACAACCTCTCCCACCCCGGCGCCAGTGCATCCATCAAATTGGTAGCCAACCGCTTTGTCTGGCGCGGCCTTTGCAAGGATGTGCGTACTTGGGCCAACTCCTGCCTAGCCTGCCAACGGGCCAAGGTACAGCAACACATGAAAGCACCCCTCGAGGAGTTTACTGTCCCTTCGCGTAGATTCGACCACATCCACGTGGACATCGTCAGGCCCCTGCCGCCGTCGCAAGGCCACACGCACTTGCTGACGATCGTTTACCGCACAACGCACTGGCCTGAGGCAATTCCACTGAACTCTACCACCACCGCCGACATCGCCAGAGCCTTCGGCAGCACCTGGGTCGCACAGTTCGGCATCCCCTCCGACATGACGTCGGACAGAGAACCGCAATTCACCTCTGAACTCTGGACCGCCGTCGCACGCAATCTCGGGGTGACCATTCACCGCACCACAGCGTACCACCCCCAAGCCAACGGGCTGTGTGAGCGGTTCCACAGATCCTTGAAGGCATCTCTTCGAGCCAGCCTCCAGGACGGCACCTGGACCGACCGACTTACGTGGGTTCTCCTCGGCCTGCGCACCGCGGTTAAAGAAGACCTCCACGCATCGGCAGCAGAGCTCGTGTATGGTCAGCCGCTGCGCGTACCCGGCGAGTTCCTGCCCACCGCCACGACACCCTGGTCAGCCGACCAGCAACGCCACGACTTCGCCTCACCGGCGCTGCAGTTCGCCCCGGTGCCCATTGCCCGATACGGCGAATCCACCTCACACGTCCCACTAAGCCTGCACCAGGCACGGTTCATTTTCGTCTGGCACGACGCCCACCGCGGACCCCTTAAACCCCCGTACGACGGGCCCTACAAGGTGCTACAGGCTGGGGACAAATTTTTCACCCTGCAAGTGGACGTCAGGACCGAAAAAGTGTCGGTTGACCGACTCAAGCCAGCACACTCGGAGCCCGGTGAGCAGGTCCCTGTAGCTCGTCCACCGCCACACGGCCGACCTGCCCTCAAGCCGGTTCACCCAGCTGCTCCACGCCCGGCCATTCCACGTCCACCGGCGTCCTACAAGAGCCGCTCCGGCCAGCCCATCAGACCACCGCATCATCTCGTCCACACCTCCTAAGCGGATTCTGGGGGGAGCTGTGTGGCGGATCGCCACCTAAACGGGCACAATCCACTTTTCCATCCGTGGACAATATATCGGGCACCTTGCCTTTAAGGCAGGAGAAAAGGAGTGGGCGGGGCCTCAGGATTTTTTCCAGATAATTCTGTGAGCAGTTGGTTTCAGCCATTTTCGACCAGGCAATTGTATTAAAAAGTTTTATGTCCCACACATGGACTCGGTCTTAATTCGTGTTTCGCAGCAGCCTCAACACAGTGTTCTTTCCTCACTCTTACGCTTACCTCGGTGGTGTTCATGCTGGTGCGATTCAGATCCTGACACTGGTATCATCCTTCATGACCTTGGTGTACATCGGGAAACCTAAAATCCCATTTGGAGCCCTCGGGTCAACTAATTTTATTATGTTCATGTATGGCACTCCGACAGGCCATATTGATGTTTGTCCATTCTTCAATACGCCTAAGTCTGTCTCATTTATTTTCAACAGAATCTTGCTTTTCCCTTCTCCTGCTGTGATCCAAGCTGCTTTCTGCTTATCTCTGCTTTCCACAAGCAGCCTTTGTCCACATACCTTCCTTCAGTTTGTGCATTGAAGAATTGGGAGATATCCATTTCTGACTATCACAGTTCTGATTTCTATTTCTCCCCTTTAGCTTCCATTGTCATTATTGTGCTTGGTATCTCTCCGCTCACCGGGATGGGTTGCATGTTTACCATAATTAATGTAGCCATTACTGCAACATTCCATCTCCTCCATGCCATTCCATTTTCTGTGGTGGCATTTCCTAAAATCAAGAGAGTACAGTTACCCATTGGTTATGTATCTGGTACTGTGATATGGTGCCAGCTGGTCAACCTTCTGAATTTTTGCCTGGAAGGCAAGGTGAAGCAGGGAGTAATGGTAAAAAGTTTAAATTAAAGGCTCTTTATCTTAATGCATGAAGCATTTGTAACAAGATAGAAGAATTAGTGGCAAAAATAGAGATACATGGGCTTAATCAAATAGCCATTACAGAGATGTGGTTGCAAGGTGACCAAGGTTGGGAACTAAATATTCCTGGGTACTTGACAGTTCGAAAAGACAGGCAGAATACCAAAGAAGGGGTGGGGGCAGCCCTGATAATAAAGGATGACATAAGGACAGTAGTAAGAAAGGGTCTTGGCTCATGGATCAGGAAGTAGAATCAGTATGGGTGGAGATAATAAATAAAAAGGAACAGAAAAAACTGGTGGGGAAGTTTGTAGGTCCCCTAACAGTAGCTACACCGTTGGACAGTGTATTAATCCACAAATGATAGGAGCTTGTAACAAAGGTAATGCAATAATCATGAGAGACTTTAATCTTCATAAAGACTGGACAAATCAAATTGGCAAAGGTAATATGGAGGACGAGATCATGAAATGCTTCAAGACAGCTTCCTAGAACAATATGTTATGGAACCAGCCAGGGAACAGGCTATTTCAGATCTTGTATTGTGCAATGAGATAGGGTAAATTAGTAATCTCATAGTAAAGGATCCTCGGGGAAGAGCGATCATAATATGATAGAATTTCACATTGAGTTTGGAAATGAAATACTTAAGTCCAAAGTAGAATCCTGAAATTAAATAAATCCAATTACATAGGTATGAGGGGTGGGTTGGCTAAGGTAGATTGGAAAATTAGATTAAATGGTATGGTGGTAGATAAACAGTGGCAAACATTTAAAGAAATATTCAAAAATTCACAATGAATATACTTTCCATTGAGAAATACAAACTTCATGGGAAAGGTAATTCATCCATGGCTAACTAAAGAAGTTAAGGATAGTATTAGATTAACAGAAGAGGCTTATAATGTTGCAATGAATAGTAGTAAGCCTGAGGATTGGGAGCATTTTAGAAACCAGCAAAGGATGATCAACAAATTGATAAAAAGAGAGAAAATAGAATATGAGAGTAAACTAGCAAGAAAAATAAAAACAGGAAGTATGTAAAAAAGGAAGAGAGTAGCAAAAGTAAGTATGATCCCTCAGAGGCTGAGAAAGGAAAAATTATAATGGGGAAATGGCAGAGACTTTCAACAAATATTTTGTATCTGTCTTCACAGTAGAAGACACAGAAACATAATAAACATAGTGGGGTACCAAGGGGATAATAACAGTGAGGAACTTAAAGTAATTAATATCAGTAGAGAAAAAGAACTTGAGAAACTAAAGGGACTAAAAGCTGGTGAATCCCCTGAACGTGATGGACTACATCGTAGGATTCTAAAAGAGGTGGCTGCAGAGATAGTGGATGCATTGATTGTAATGTTCCAAAATTCCCTGGATACTAGAATGGTCCCAGTGGATTGGAAGGTAGCAAATGTAACCCCACTATTCAAGAAATAAGGGAGAGAGAACACAGGGAACTACAGGCCAGTTAGCCTGACATCAGTCGTCGGGAAAATTATAACATGCATTATTAAGGAAATGGTAACAGGGCACTTAGAAAATCATAAGATTAGGCAGAGTCAACATATGAAAGAGAAATCCTGTTAAACAAATTTATTAGAGTTTGGTGAGGATGTAACTAGCAGGGTAGACAAAGGGGAACCAGTCGATGTAATATATTTGGATTTCCAAAAGGCATTCGATAAAGTTGCCACGCAAGATAAGAGCTCGTGCGGTTGGGGGTAATATATTAGCATGGAGAGAGTATTGGTTAATGGACAGAAAACAGAGAGTAGGGATAAACGGGTCATTTTCCAGTTGGCAGGCTATAACTAGTAGGGTGCTGCATCAGGATCAGTGCTTAGGCCTCAGCTGTTTACAATCTATATTAATAATTTAGATGAAGGGACCGAGTGTAATGTATCCAAGTTTGCTGATGCTACAAAGCTAGGTGGGAAAGTAAGCTGTGAGGAGGATACAAAGAACCTGCAAAGGGATATAGACAGGGTAAGTGAGTTGTCAATAAGGTGGCAGATGGTGTATAATGTGGGGAAATAAACTTTGGTAGGAAGAATATAAAAACAGAATATTTTTTGAATGGTGAGGAACTATTATGGAATTTAATACAGAGAAGTGTGAGGTGATGCATTTTGGCAGAAGGAACAGGGAGAGGCAATACGCACTTAATGGCACAGATTTAAAGAGTGTGCAGGGACAGAGGAACCTGGGAGTTAATGTGTATAGGTCCCTGAAGGTTGCAGGACATATTGAGAGAGTGGTTAGCAAAGCATATGGGATCTTGAGCTTCATAAATAGAGGTATTGAGTACAAAAGTAGAGAAGTTATGCTGAACCTTTATAAAGCGCTGGTTAGGCCACAACTGGAGTATTGCATCCAGTTCTGGTCACCACACTTTAGGAAGGATGTGAAGGCCCTTGAGAGGATGCAGAGGAGATTTACCAGAATGGTTCCGGGGATGGGGGATCTTAGCTACAAGGACAGGTTGGGGAAGCTGGATTTAGAAATATAGAAACATAGAAGATAGGAGCAGGAGTAGACCATTCGGCCCCTCAAGCCTGCTCCGCCATTCAATACGATCATGGATGATCATCCAAATTCAGTACCCTGTCCCTGCTTCCTCCCCATATTCCTTGATCCCCTTAGCCTTAAGAAATATATCTAACTCCTTCTTGAATATATTTAATGAATTGGACTCTACTGTCTTCTGTGGCAGAGAATTCCACAGGTTCACCACTTTCTGGGTGAAGAAATTCCTCCTCATCTCAGTCCTAAATGGCTTACCCCTTATCCTTAGACTGTGACTCCTGGTTCTACACTCCCCCACCATCGGGAACATCCTTCCTGCATCTAGTCTGTCTAGTCCTGTTAGAATTTTATAAGTTTCAATGAGATCCCCTCTCATTCTTCTAAACTCTAGCGAATAAAAGCCCAATCGACCCAATCTCTCTTCATGCATCATTCCTGCCATCCCAGGTATCAGTCTGGTGAATCTTCGCTGCACTCTCTCCATGGCAAGAACATCCTTCCTCAGATAAGGTGACCAAAACTGCACACAATACTCAAGGTGTGGTCTCACCAAGGCCTTGTACAACTGCAGCAAGACATCCTTGCTCCTGTACTCGAAATCCTCTCGCCATGAAGGCTAACATACCATTTGCCTTCTTAACCGCCTGCTGCACCTGCATGCTTACCTTCAGCGACTGGTGCACAAAGACAGCCAGGTCTCGTTGCACTTCCCCTTTTCACAATCTATTGCCGTTCAGATAATAATCTGCCTTCCTGCTTTTGCCACCAAAGTGGATAACCTCACATTTATCCACATTATATTGCATCTGCCATGCATCTGCCCAATCACCCAACCTGTCCAAATCACACTGGAGTTTCTCTGCATCATCCTCATAGCACACACGCCCACCCAGCATTGTGTCGTCTGCAAACTTGGAGTAAATACATCTAGTTCCCTCGTCTAGATCATTAATATATATTGTGAATAACTGGGGTCCTAGCACCGATCCCTGCGGTACCCTACTAGTCACTGCCTGCCACTCGGAAAAAGACTCGTTTATTCCAACTCTTTGCTTCCTGTCTGCCAACCAGTTTTCTATCCAAGACAGTACCTTACCCCCAATCCCGTGTGCTTTAACTTTGCATGCTAATCTCTTATGCAGGACCTTATCGAAAGCCTTCTGAAAGTACAAATACACCACATCCACTGGTTCTCCGTTATCTATTCTACCAGTTATATCCTCAAAAAATTCCAGTAGATTAGTCAAGCATGATTTACCTTTTGTAAATGCATGTTCACTTTGTCTGATCCTGTCACTGTTTTCCAAGTGCTCTGCTATTACATCTTTTATAATGGACTCTAGCATTTTCCCCACTACCGATATCAGGCTTACCGGTCTATAATTCTCTCTCCCACCTTTTTTAAATAGTGGGGTTACATTAGCTACCCTCCAATCCATGGGAACTGTTCCAGAGTCCATAGAATTTTGGAAGATGACCAGCGATGCATCTACTATTTCTAGGGCCACTTCCTTAAGTACCCTAGGATGTAGATTATCAGGCCCTGAGGATTTATCGTTCTTCAATCCCGTCAATTTCCCTAACACCATTTCCCTCCAAATACTGATTTCATTCAATTCCTCCCTCTCATTAGACCCTATGGGGGAAAAATTCAGTTGGTTGCACCTCCCATTAGCGCCTTAAGAGGGTACTAATGGGGCGCAAAGCAACTAGCGCCCAGGCGCGGCGATGTTTGCGCCGCTCACAAAATTAACTAGACATTTTGCAGTGGCGCTAAACACTACCGCCACGATCTCCTGCGCCGGCAGATCGTGATGTCAGTCAAGTGCGCAACGCCCCGGTAGCGCCCCGGAGCGGATATTGAGTGGCGCCCCCTGCCTTACTGCCTGCCGCTAGCAACGACAGCTTGAGGGGAGCGTTTTGCAGTCAGGAAGGGACTGGGGGAGCACTATTTAAAGGCGACCGCTTCCTGCCTTTTTTTGTTGGTGACATTTTTGAACCACGCATTCTGAGAGAGAGAGAGAGAGACTTCTGGAGAGATTCAACGCTGTGTGAAGGAGTTTTGGGTACTGAGCAGCACTTTGCAGGTTCATTTTGATTTGCCCTTCCTTCTATCGATTTAGAAGAGACTGTGGGGGCTGCACTCTGAGCTCTTTCCCTGGTTCTCTCCATTGTTTTTTCCAGCAGATTTGAGGTACAGGTCTCTCCAGGCTGAGATTCAAGGCTGCAATGAGCAGGATGTGGATGGAAAGCAAGATCAACCATCCCCTTTAAGAACTGGCCGGCACCATTGTGTGTGTGTTCCATTGCTGACTGACATCACATGAGCATCGCCAGTGCTCAGAGGTAGCGCCTCACTCCTCGGCCTTTGCGCCTTAAGACAGGTGTGAACCTCCAGGGGCGATAAAAGTCAAGTTTGCAGTCGGAGGCGATAATTAGCGCCAGGCGCTAATCTTTGTGCCCTGCCGATAATTGCGCCCCAAATGGGGCGATACTGATTTTCTCCCCCAATGTTCCCCGACATCTCTGGTAGGTTATTTGTGTCCTCCTTTGTGAAGACAGAACCAAAGTATGTATTTAATTGGCCTGCCATTTCTTTGTTCCCCATTATAAATTCCCCTGATTATGACTGCAAGGGACCTATTCTTGACTTCGCCAATCTTTTTCTCTTCACATATCTATAGAAGCTCTTACAGTCAGTTTTTATATTCCCTGAAAGCTTTCTCTCATATTCTATTTTCCCCCTCTTAATTAATCCCTTTGTCCTCCTTTGCTGAATCCTAAACTGCTCCCAATCCTCAAGTTTGCTGCTTTTTCTGGCCAATTTATATGTCCTCTCCTTGGATCTTATGCTATCCCTAATTTCCCTTGTTAGCCACGGTTGAGTCACCATTTTTGTTTTATTTTTATGCCAAACAGGGATGAACAAATTCTGTAGTTCATCCATGCGATCTTTAAATGTTTGCCATTGCCTATCCACCATCAACCCTTTAAGTAACATTCCCCAATCCATCCTAGCCAACTCGCGCCTCATACCATCGTAGTTTCCTTTATTTAAACTCAGGACCCTAGACTCTGAGTCAACTACTTCACTCTCCATCTTAAAGAAGAATTCTATCATATTATGATTGCTCCTCCCCAAGGGGCCTCGCACAACAAGATTGCTAATTAATCCTTTCTCATTACATAATACCCAGTCTAAGATGGCCTGATCTCTAGTTGGTTCCTCGACATATTGGTCCAGGAAACCATCCCGTATACACTCTAGGAATTCCTCCTCCACAGTATTGTTACAAATTTGGTTAGTCCAATCTATATGTAGATTAAAGTCACCCATGATAACTGCTGTGCCCTTATTGCACGCATCTCTAATTTCCCATTTAATGCCATCCCCAACCTCAGCATTACTGTTTGGGGGTCTGTATACAACTCCCACTAACGTTTTCTGCCCCTTGGTATTTCTCGGCTCTACCCATACAGATTCCACATCATCAGAGCTAATATCCTTCCTTACTATTGTGTTAATCTCCTCTTTAACCAGCAATGCTACCCCACCTCCTTTTCCTTTTTGTCTGTCCTTCCTGAATATTGAATACTCCTGGATGTTGAATTCCCAGCCTTGGTCACCCTGGAGCCATGTCTCCGTAATCCCAATTATATCATATCCGTTTACATCTATTTGCGCAGCTAATTCATCCACCTTATTACGAATCCTTCTCACAATAAGACACACAGTCTTCAGGCTTGTTTTTTTAACACTCTTAGACCATTTAGAATTATTGTTTACTGTGGCCATGTTTGATTTACACCCTTGATTTTCTGCCTTCCACTTTTGCGTTTCTCCTTCCTGTCTTGTGTTTCTATCCTTGCTTCCCTTTCCTCTGTCTCCCTGCACAGGTGCCCAACCCCCTGCCATTTTAGTTTAAACCCTCCCCAACAGCACTAGCAAATACTTCCCCTAGGACATCGGTCCCAGTCCTGCCCAGGTGCAAACCATCCAGTTTGTACTGGTTCCACCTCCCCCAGAACCGGTTCCAATGTCCCAGGAATTTGTTTTCATTAGAGCAAAGAAGGTTGAGGGGTGATTTGATAGAGGTGTACAAGATTATGACGGGATTGGATAGGCTAGACGGGGAAAGGCTGTTCCCACTAGTTGATGGTACAAGGACTAGGGGACACAGATTTAAGGTTTTGGGCAAGAGATACAGGGGGAATGTGAGAAAAAACTTTTTTACGCAGCAAGTGGTGAAGACCTGGAACTTGCTGCCGACAGAAGTGGTGGAAGCGGAAAAACTCAATGTTTTCAAGGAGAGACTGGATAGGCACTTGAAGGAAATAAACTTGCAGGGCTACAGGGATAAAGCGGGGGAATGGGACTGACTGGGTTGCTCTACAGAGAGCTGGCATGGACTTGATTGGCCGAATGGCCTCCTTCTATGCTGTTATGACTCTATGGGGGAAAAATTCAGTTCGTTGCGCCTCCCGTTAGCGCCTTAAGAGGGCGCTAATGGGGCGCAAAGCCGCTAGCGCCCGGGTGCAGCGATGTTTGCGCCGCTCGGGAACTTAACTAGACATTGTGCGGCGGCGCTAAACTTTACCGCCGCGACCACCTGCGCGCGCAGATTGTGATGTCATTCCATGGTGCAACGCCCTTGTGGCGCCCCGGAGTGGAAATTGAGTGGCGCCCCCTGCCTTACCGCCTGGTGCATCCAACGACCGGAAGACTGGAACGCTATCAATCGCTGTGGGGCTGGGGGGGGGGGGGCGCTATTTAAAGGGGGCCTCTTCCTGTCTTTTTCTGTGGTTGACATTTTTGCACCACTCGTTCTGAGAGAGAGAGAGAGATTCGGAGAGAGAGAAAGAGAGACTTCTGCATTGAGTCAACGCTTTGTGAGGTAGTTTTGCCTACTGATCCTAACTTCGCTGGTACTTTGGTTGCTGTCCTTCATAACTTTGCTTGCAAAGAGACTATGGGGGCTGCACTGAATGGGGGCATCGTCCTGCTCCAGCTGAATCGGAGGACACAGAGACGCAGAGAGAGAGTGGCAATGATGGCCAGACGGAGGAGGGCCAACAGGCGTCTGTACAGGAGAGCTTACCCTCCCAGGGTATATCGTGAACAGCTCTCCTACATTCATATGTCTGAGGAGCTGTGTTTGCGAAGGCTGCGATTCAGCAAGGAGGTGGTCACTGAGCTCTGCCACCTGCTGCAGCCAGATCTGCAGCCTCAACTGAGGTCCAGGACGTCTCTGTCGGTGGCAGTGAAGGTCACAGTGGCTCTCAACTTCTATGCTACTGGCTCATTTCAAGCTGCTGCTGGGGACCTCGCCAATATCTTCCAGTTCGCAGTGCATTGCTGCATCCGGCAGGTCACAAATGCCCTCTTTAAAAGGAGACGAGAGTTCATCTCTTTCCCCATGACCCTAGACAAGCAGCGTGACCGCGCTCTGGGCTTTGCGAGGATAGCGGGCTTCCCCATGGTGCAGGGTGCCATTGACTGCACGCATGTGGCTTTGCGTGCTCCACATGAGAATGCCGAGGATTTCCGGAACAGAAAGGGGTTCCATTCCTTGAATGTTCAGTTGGTCTGTGACCACAGACAGCTGATACTCGCTGTCAATGCCCACTATCCTGGCAGCTGCCACGATGCTTTCATCCTGCGCCAGACTACTGTGGCAGAACTTTTTGAGGCACCGCATCAGCCAGTTGGTTGGCTTCTCGGGGACAAGGGGTATCCATTGAGCACCTGGCTGATGACACCGCTCCGTACGCCCAACACCCCTGCTGAGCTGCGGTACAACGAGAGCCATCAAGCTACCAGGAACATCATTGAGCGCACAATCGGCGTGCTGAAGCAACGGTTCCGCTGTCTCGACCATTCTGGAGGAGCCCTGCAGTACTCGCCTGAGCGAGTATCCAACTTCGTAGTTGTGTGCTGCATGTTGCATAACATGGCAATCGTCAGGACCCAGCCAATGCCACCAGGCCTTGGAGCACCACCAGAGGAGGAGGAGGAAGAGGAGGAAGAGGACGAGGAGGATGATCATCAGCAGCACCAAGGCGGGAGGGCGGCCCACAATGGTGAAACTGCAAGGGCCGTCCGTCAATGGCTGATAGCAAGCCGCTTCTAGGGCCCCTGCTGTGGAAATGGCTTCTGCCATTGCTAACATCAATGAACCCAGCACGCAACCCCTAAGCCGGCCAAGGCACCAATGATTCCAAACACCAAACATGTATATTTTGAATACAGAAACGTATTTATTTTACAAACTCTGTGTGTGTCATTTCCTCATGACAAACTCATAGAAATAAACACAAAAAAACAGTCATTAACATAACTGGTTCTCACAACCTGGAGATAATGTCCAAAACACTAGACAAAAGTTGGACCATGAACCTCGGCCTTTAATAAAAAAATGACCAGCATTTTGTCACACCTCCTACTTTTTGCCCTTCGAGGGTGATCTCCTTCCCTTGCGCACTTCCCCCCTTCTAACCCTACTGCTCCTCCGTAATGGGACCTCAGTGGCTGCAGCAAGGCTGGTGGAAGGCTGCTGATTGTCAGACCAAACATGTATATTTTGAATACCCCTGACACTGCAGATGCCCCTGAAGGACGGCCTCGACCAGTTCTGGGCCTGGAGGGCCCGGCTGCAGACTGCACCAACTCTGCATGGGCGGCAGCAGTCTGTCCTACAGGCGGTGGCAAGTGCAGTGGAGAAGTGACAGTGTTGGCAGCAGGAATGCTGTCATCGTGAGAGAGGACAGCAACTCCCTGCTCGGCCGACACACTGGCACTCCCACGGGCAGCACTTCAGCATCCGGAGCAATCTGCTGGAGCACAGATTGCTGGCCTGCTGCGGCGCGGTGAGAGCCCTCCAGGCCCAGAACTGGTCGAGGCCGTCCTTCAGGGGCATCTGCAGTCAGAGCCCCGGGGACATGTGAACGAACCATCGAGGTTGGCAGCAGTCAGTGCTCGCGTGGCCTCAAGCTGAGTCTGCATGAGAGCAGTCAGAGATGGGATCACGGCAGTCAGTGACTGAATTGCAGCACTAAGCTTTAGTGTGGCATCCGCCTGTGCTACAGCGAAGTGCTCCACACTCTTTGCCAGTGACTCAATGCATTCGGGCACCCTTCGCACTGCACCCATGAGCTCAGTGTGCATGCCCACCGCCTGGGTGTTCATTTCTGCGATCAGCCGCTCCTCCTCTGCATCCATTGCAGTAGGAGTCGCTGGCATACTCTCCCTCTGGGGAGAAGGCCCCCATTCTTCCCTACCCCCATGGCGTTGCTGCAGCCTGCTGGGTCCTGGAGCTTCACCCTCATCAGACCCTTCCCCCCTGCTCCCCTCCAGGGAAGGCGTGTTCCCAGTGTGGGCATGGGCTTCCTCGGGAGAGGGTGGCACTGATGCTCCGGCTTCCTCTTCCTCCTCGGCTGCAGCTTCACTCCCACTGGCAGCTTCAGGGCCCGTCTCCTCAGCTGGTGAATCACCATCTGAAAGCAGGGAGGTACAAGAGTGGCTTTAGCGTGAGGACAGGGTGGCAGTAAGGGAGGAATAAGTGCAGCGAGTTAGCAAGTTGGATTGAAAGTGTTGGTGTTGTGAGGGACAAGTGGAAGGACAGAGGACAAAAAGGTAATGACCTTACCATTGCTGTCCAGAACGGGGTCGGCGTCTCCAGTGGCGACGGGACCGATCACCCGGCTTGCCACAATCCTGTGGACGAGCTCCTCAAGATCGCTGAGGGGTTGCAGCTGAGGCCGCCCTCCACCTGTCCGTTGCTGCTGTCTCCTATTATACGCCAGCTTGGCCTGCAAGAAAAAGGACAGCATCTGAGTAAATATACAGCCATGGTCTTGCCTGATGTGACTCCCATAGGTGAATAGCCCTTACTGTATGCAGCCATGGTCTTGCCTGATGTGCCTCCCATAGGTGAATAGCCCTTACTGTATGCAAAGTGTGGAATGTGTGTGTGTGTTTCATGAAAGGGCCATAGGTGTTGGATGAGTGTTGTGCATTGGTGTTTTAAGACCCTCTGGCCATAGAGTGAGGTTGAGATGGAGGGATGAGAGGTATTGAGAAAAAGCCACTCACCCTAACGACCCGAGTGAGGTCGTTGAACTTTTTGCGGCATTGAACATGGGTCCTGGGCACCATGCTCCTGGAGGAGACGCTCTGAGCCACCTCCCTCCACACTCTTCTGTACTCGCGTGGCAAAGGCCTCCTGCCACTCTCAGGGAAGAGTATAGATCTTCTGCGCTCCACCGCGCCAACCAGAGCATCCAAGGCCCGCTCGGTGAAGCGCTGAGCTCGTTCTCTCACCCTCTCCATCCTTGGCAGCAAAATGGATTCACAGGTCTCTCCAGGCCGAGATTCAAGGCTGCAATGAGCAGGGTGTGGCTGGGGAGCAAGTTGCCCCCCCCACCTTTAAGAACTGGCTGGCGCCAGTGTGTCTGTGTTCCCTCGCTAACTGGCAGCACCTGCGCTGCGCTCGCGCGCTGAGTTAGCGCCTCACTGCTCGGCCTTTGCGCCTTAAGACAGGTGTGCAGCGCCTGATTTAACGCTCCACTCACCTCCCGGGGCAGTAAAAGTGAAGTTTCCAGTCAGTGGCGATAAGTAGCGCCAGGCGCTAATTTTTGCGTCCAGACGATATTTGCGCCCCAAACGGGGCGCGACCTAATTTTTCCCCCTGTGACTCTATGGGGGAGAAATTCAGTATCGCCCCATTTGAGGCGCAATTATCGGCCGGGCGCAAAGATTAGCACCTGGTGATAATTATCGCCACCGACTGCAAACTTGACTTTTATCGCCCCTGGAGGTGATTGGAGCGCTAAATCAGGCGCTTCACACCTGTCTTAAGGCTCAAAGGCCGAGGAGCGAGGCGCTACCTCAGAGCGCTGGCGAAGCTCATGTGATGTCAGTCAGCAATGGAACACACACACAATGGCGCCGGCCAGTTCTTAAAGGGGAGGGTTGATCTTGCTTTCCATCCACATCCTGCTCATTGCAGCCTTGAATCTCGGCCTGGAGAGACCTGCACATCAAATCTGCTGGAAAGAACAATGGAGAGTACCAGGGAAAGAGCTCAGAATGCAGCCCCACAATCTCTTCTAAATTGATAGAAGGAAGGACAAATCAAAATGAACCTGCAAAGTGCTGCTCAGTACCCAAAACTCCTTCACACACCGTTGAATCTCTCCAGAAGTCTCTCTCTCTCTCTCACAGAATGCGTGGTTGAAAAATGTCACCAACAATAAAAGGCAGGAAGCGGTCGCCTTTAAATAGCGCTCCCCCAGTCCCTTCCTGACTGCAAAACGCTCCCCTCAAACTGTCGTTGCTAGCGGCCGGTGGTAAGGCAGGGGGTGCCACTCAATATCCGCTCCGGGGCGATACCGGGGTGTTGCGAACTCGACTGACGTCACGATCTGCCAGCGCAGGTGATCGTGGCGGTAGTGTTTAGTGCCGCCGCAAAATGTCTAGTTAATTTCGTGAGCGGCGCAAACATCGCCGCGCCCAGGTGCTAGATGCTTTGCGGCCCATTAGCGCCCTGTTAAGTTGCTAACGGGAGGCGCAACCAACTGAATTTTTCCCCCTATGACTCTATTAAATGTTGGTGCTCAGACAGATTTAAGTGTCCTTGTATAGGAAACTCAAAGGCTGCAATTTTGGCACAGGAGGCGGGTTGGAGTTGGGTTGGCTGGTGGGCGTGTTCCGGTCCCGCTGCCAGTTTCAGCCGCTCCCAAGTAACAATTTTTATTTAACTGGGCTCATTAAGCCCGCCGTGCGCGTTACCCGGCCCAATCAGTGGGTGCGTGTCTGCTGCTTGCCTCTGCTGACGTCATCGATTCAGTTGGTTTTAAGGGGTCCATGTAGTCTTTGCTTTTCATTTTCCTTTGTGCTGCTCCTGAAAATGGCCCACTGCAACATGACTGCCCCATGATGTAAGGCTGCTCCTCGTTTTGATGATGACTCCCTCCATGCTCTTGTGGAGGGAGCAAGAGGGTGCAGGGAGGTTCTGTTCCCTCCCGATGGCCGGAGGAAGCCTCCTCAGCAAACAAAGGCAGCCTGGCTGCAAATTGCTGAGGAGGTAAGTGCACGGTCGTTGTGCTCACGCACCTGGGTGCAGTGCCGAAAAAGGTACAATGATCTGCTACACTCAGCAAAAGTGAGCATCACATCACACTTACCTTCAATCTGCTTCCCATCTCTTCTCATCACCAGCACTCTGCATTGTCAACCAACTCCTCCACATCCCAACTTACCCTTACTTTTCTTGCACCCTTACCTATCCCTCTCTCTCTGTACAGAATCACTTCACCATCCTACTATGCACCCCTCACACTCGCTCTCACTGTTATGCAATGACAACAACTAACAACGCACAGGGAGGCACCTTCCTCTTGCCACCTCACTTCATCTTTGTCTCCCTCTAAGCTTCTATGTTATGGATTCTTCACACTCACTCCATCAATCTTGCTGAAACTCCACTTGTGTCCCTCCTTGCAGGAAAAGAGAGCCCACAATAAGAGGGAGAGAGGGAGGACAGGAGGAGGTCCACCATCCCTGGCCACTTTAAAAAGCGCTGAGGAGGCTGCTCACAACATCGTTGGAGGGGCAGAGGAGCTGGAAGTGGGGGACAGAGACGGGCACAATAGAGCAAGCTGGTGACAGAAGAGATTTGCAACCCTCTCATTTAGATTTCATGAGTGACTGAAATGGCATCTGATGTTCATAGAGATTGACTTCTGATCATCTGCAAAGTAGGATGTGTCTGCTACCTAAATATCACATGTCTAACTCATGCCTTTACTCCCCCACAGGACCATCGAGAGCCCCCCTCCCCACTGTCCGGGTGGAAGAGCCAGACGACTCCTCAGAGGAACCTGCAGCCTCTGAGGGAGCAGCGTCAACAGAAATCAGCACACCCAGCTCCAGCGCAGATACGCACACCTCGGTAGGTCCTTCGCGGCATAGAGCAGTTTGTCACCTGGTGTATCACAGCTCACAAGTGAGCATCAGCAGATGGTGGAGACAGCGACAGCAGTGGAGAGTCTTCATTGGAGGTCGCAGGCCGCTCCAACCACGCTCAGCTGCATGTAGACACTGTGCCTTTGGGGCCCATCCAGAAGGAGAGCAGTGCTGGAGCTTTAGGAACAAGTACAGGAGTCTCTAACAGGATTTGCATCCACGGTAACTGCGAGTGTGCAGAGAATGGAGGAGTGCATCTCAAACATAGGCACTGCCGTGGTGGACGCAATGGTGAATGAACATGCCGCCATGGGAAGGATGACAACCTCCATGGAGGACACAAATCACCAGACTCAACAGAGCATGGTGACTCTTCTAAATAGATTGTCATCTATGGAGGATAGATGGGCACCTATTGAGGAGAGAAACCAGAGGTACATGGACGTCTCTGTTATGAGGACTGTCAGTATATAGACGGGTCCTCATGGCCCCACTGATGTGCAGCAAGGTGCTCTCCAGCTACTTGCTAGCAGTGAAGTGCAGGTGACCCATGAGAGGGATGTTGGTGGTCGACAACAAGGAAGTGTGGGCTCCTCTCCAAGCGCTCACATGACCATGCCAGTGTGGAGCCCTCAGTCAGAGTCCCAGATTCCGCACCCAACTGAGATGGCCGTCTCAGCCTCTACACAGCCACAGGAAGAGCAGACTGTTGCGGAGCCCTCCCAGGCTCCCAAACCCAGAGGACGCCCGCCAAAGGCGTCTAAGCAGGCGCAGCATAGAAGTGAGCAAGTTGGCCTCTACATCTGCTGAAGCCACAGGGGAAGCACCACGTAGAAGCATGCATAAGAGAAAGTTAACACACAAATAGTCACAAGGGTAGTCACTTGGGTGTTTTCTTCTCTTACAACATAGCGATTGTCATCCTGATTGTAACTTTATTGAACAAAAGTGATGGCAAAGAATCAAAGATTTGGCCGATGTGTGCTCAGAAATGGAAGTTGCACAGTGAGGGGTCAGGGTGTCTTTCATGTGTAATGATGGTGGCGAGAGTGATAGGAAATCACAGTTTATTGTACAGATGATATATGGTGTGTTAAGAAGGTTGTCCAGACATTCATTTCCATGTGCCAGCCATATGTGATTGATGCGTAAACTTACACGAATCTGGCATGGATGAGTGCATCCCTTGCCTCATGGCCAGCAATGTGGTTGCATGCTGGTGGAATTGGCACATCCGCCCCCACAAGGTGTCCCTCATCTGCCGCATCCTCCTCCTCCTCGTCCTCGTCCTCCTTCTCCTTCTCCTCCTCCTCTTCCGCCTCCTTCTCCTCCTCCTCATCCGAGGAGGCTGTGTGCTGAACCACTTGTTCCTCAGGCAGCACTAAGTCACGCTACTGTGTGATGTTGTGCAGGTCACAGCAGACCACGATGATTCTGGAGACCCTGGCTGGTGCATACTATAGGGCTCCATCAGATCTGTCGAGACATCTGAATCGTATTTTGAGCAAGCTCTATGACGCTTCTGGTAGAAATGTGGCTCACATTGTAGCACTCCTTAGCTTCGTTTGATTGCCTCCTCATCGTTGTCATGAGCCACTTTTTCAGGGGATAACCCTTGTCTCCAAGTAGCCATCCAGAAAGTTGGGTTGGCGGATTGAAGAGCTGAGGCACGGTAGACTGCTTCAGGATAAACGAGTCATGGCAACTGTCAGGGAACTTGGCGCAAAAATGCATAATGATCTTCCTTGGAGGCGGTGGTGTTTTTGTGTCAGCTTTACCTCTGACTTCTGAGCAGTTCGAATTGCTCCCACTCCCTTGGTTCTAGACCTTGGACTTATTTGGGGGTTGTGATACAAAGGTGCAGCAGACAACTGAGTTTGATGAAAGAACTTCGATCTTTATTCAAGAAAGTAGAACACAACACAAACACTCTTAACACTCTAAAAGTGGGGAACACTTTGGTACAAGCGAGGGAAATAACATTAAAGGAATACTTCACCCCTCCCAATCCCACTTCTCTAGTTAGGTTGGACTCCAGAGAACCAGGGATAATGCTCACCAAACGAATCCTTGATAGTTGAGAGTTAGGGTTTAGAGTCTTTTGAGTAAAAGTTTCGTAAGGCCCTTGTTGCCGCAAGGTGTCCGATGGTCACTGAGGCGGTTGCTCTGGTTTCTTCTTGCATGTCGGCCTACTTCTGGAGCTGTTGGCCTTCTTTGTTGAACTTCTTTCTGTTGAATTCTGCCTCTGTTTAAACTGTCTTCTTCCGAGCTGTGGTACTGCCTTCTTGCAGAACTGTAACTGTTGTGCTGGAGAACTGGAGAACTCCCTTCTCTTTGCTTCTCCTGAACTCTGTAACTCCAGCCCTCACCTCTGCTGAAAACAGGCTTTCAATTGAACTCGAAACTGCAGAACTGCCTTCTGTTGAACTTGAACTGTTTTTCTGCTGAACTCTTGATTTGAGGCCTCGTTAACAGTAACGACTTTACTAGCATGTTAACTGGTTTTGTAAATGTGTGAAGTGGTTTCAGGATAGCTCCATCCTGTCGATCTGTTGTTTAATTGGAGTTTGAATTGTCCTCATGTTTTGGGTTTCTTGATTGGGCCTAGGACTTCTATAGAATATTTGCTTTATGCATGTTTCCTGATGGGCCCTGTAATTGGTTTGATGGGACCTGTTGTTTTGGGTGGGACTGTCTTCTCCTAGGGTCGATTGTCAAAATGTTAATGCTTGCTGGGGCTTTGAGTGAGGTCATCCCGGTTCCCCAGACACTGCAATTAACTGCAATAACCAAAACTGCTTTTACAGAGGTCGATCCACTTTCTTTCACAGCCTTTTCTCCCTTTACAGGCCCAGACATAGTTTTAAAATGCCAAAACTTGGTTTTTGGTCTTACAGTCTCTTAGGTTAGGCCCAAATGCAATATTATCACTCTGAGGTAGTTCCAAAGTCCTTTTTCCTTAGGTTTTGGGGATCCGCAAATTTTGGAAACCTTACACCTGTGGTTACACACCAGCTGGACATTAAGGGAGTGGAAGCCCTTGCGGTTGACAAATACAGCTGGGTTGTGATTGGCCACATATGTGCAGTCTACGACGCCCTGCACCCTTGGGAAGCCTGCAATATTTGCAAAGCCAACTGCACACGCGGTTACACTTGCTTCATCTGTGGAGAATTGGATGTAATTGTACGACATTGCAAAGAGGGCATCGGTAACCTGCATAATGCAAGTGTGTGCGGCCGACTGGGAGATGCCGCTGATGTCTGCTGCTGATCCCTGGAAGGACCCTGAAGCAAAGAACTTGAGTGCGGTGGTGACTTTGACAACCACTGGTAAGGGGTGTCCACCACTCCTCTGGACTCCAGGTGTTGGTGCAGCATTGTGCAGATGTCAGCGACTACCTCTCGCGAAAGCCTCAGCCTGCTTTGGCACTGCTGCTCACTCATGTTGAGGAAGCTCATCCTCGGCCTGTAAAGCCTGTGTTGGGGGTATCTTCTGCGGCGAGGTGCAGCCCTGCGCTGACGCCCTCTGCCCTGTGCATCATCAGGTGGCTGAGGAGAAGGTTGGCACTCCTGTCATTGGTGCTGCTGTTGTGCCTAGTTCTGCTGCTGCCGCGGCTGCTCTTCCTCCGATTCTGAGGACCAGGATGAGAGGATATAAATGGTTCCCATTCCGCTGGTATATATTTCAGTTGAGGAATAGATGTTATAAGCGCTCACTCAATGTGGGCAGAGGGTATTCCAAGGAGGTCACAGTGCATATGGATCTCAGCTTAAACACTCACAAGCTCAATAGACCTGCAAAATGTGTTACCAAACCTCAAAGCACAAAGTTCTGGCATCTGAAAGTGAACTCATGTTACAGGTCATCTTTTATGCTGCAGGAGCAGCTGTCAACAATTTAGCTACTTGCTGAACCCGGCACAATCAGCTGACATGTTTGTCGCACAACGGGCAACACACTGAAAATGTACTAAAATGGGAATAGGCAGTACAAATGGGATTATCTAGGCAGTTAACTGCCTTAAGTGCCTCTCCCACCGTTTGGTGTCGAGTCTGATCGGGATTTGCAGACCCGACACTTTGCAAAGTTGCATGGAGGCGGGATGGCGGCGGGTTCGCAACCCGCCGTCAATCATTTGGCTTTTAACTCTTGACCCACCTCCAAACCCGCCCTCTGAGCGCCGGCAAAATTGTGGCCCCAGAGTTAGTATGCAGGTACAGCAAGCAATTGGGAAGGCAAATGGCATGTTAGCCTTTATGACAAGGGTTTGGAGTACAAGAGTAAGTAAATCTTGCTACAATTGTACAGGGCTTTGGTGAGACCACACCTGGATTACTTTGCACAGTTTTGAGGAAGGATATACTTGCCTTAGAGGCGGTGCAACAAAAGTTCACTAGATTGATTCCTGGGATGAGAGGTTTGCCCTGTGAGGAGAGATTGAGTATATTGGGCCTATACTCTCTGGAGTTTAGAAGAATGAGAGGTGATCTGATTGGAACATATAAAATTCTGAAGGGGATTGACAGGGTAGATACTGAGAGGTTGTTTCCCCTGGCTGGAGAGTCTAGAACTAGGGAGACTAGTCTCAGGATAAGGGGATGGCCATTTAAGACTGAGATGAGGAGGAATTTCTTCACTCAGGTAATAACTCCCTGCCTAACAGCACTGCGGGAGTACCTTCACTACATGGACTGCAATGGTTCAAGAAGGCAGCTCACCACCACCTTCTCAAGTGCAATTAGAGATGGACAATAAATGCTGGCCTTGCCAGTGACGGCCACATCCCATGAATGAATAACAAAAAACTCAGAGGGTTGTGAATCTTTGGAAAGGGTTGTGGATGCTGACTCGTTGATTATATTCAAGGGTTAGATAGATAGATTCTTGGACTCTAGGGGAATCATGGGATATGGAGATCGGGTGGGAAAGTGGAGTTGTGGTCGAAGATCAGCCATGATCTTATTGAATGGTGGAGTTGGCTCGAGGGGCCGTACGGCCTACTCCTGTTCCTAATTCTTACATTCTTATCTTCGTATGGATTAGGTATACAGTTTCACTTTGTCCACAATGAGAAATGATCCTTTCCATTTCGCTACTGCGAGAGTGCTGCACTGTCAGAGATGCCGTCTTTCAGATGAGACGTTAAACCGAGGCCTAGTCTGCTCTCTCAGGTGGACATAAAAGATCCCAGGACACTATTTCAAAGAAGAGCAGGGGAGTTATCCCCAGTGTCCTGGCCAATATTTATTCCTCAACCAACATAACAAAAACAGATTATCTGGTCATTGTCACATTGCTGTTTGTAGGAGCTTGCTCTGCGGAAATTAACTCTGTGTTTCTAACATTACTACAGTGACAACACTTCAAAAAGTACTTCATTGGCTGTAAAGTACTTTGAGAAGTCTTTCTTTTTTCTTTAAATGCATGTGCTTTTATACCATAATCCAGTACCATTACTATTTCTCCAATTTCATACTCAAATGGTCTGATCTTTTTGTCAAAACATATCTTAATCTCTTTTTTTGAATGGCCCAATTCTTTTGGCACAAATTCATTTGCGTTTTGTTCGTGCTCAATCATTCATGTCAACCATTACTTCTCCTACTGTTCCTTGTATGGTGGGAGTTATCAATGTTTGAGGCACTAACAGGTTTCCTGAGGTCCTCATTAAGCATCCTGTCATTGCTTGATAAGGAGAATTGTTTGTGATGCTGTGGGGAGTTGCTCTAATTGCCATTGAGCACATGGGTAACATGGTTGGCAATTTGGTCGTGTTTTCTGAACAAAAATTACATATGAACATACGAACATACGAATTAGGAGCAGGAGTAGGCCACTCGGCACCTCGAGCCTGCTCCACCATTCAATAAGATCACGGCTGATCTGATTACTCCACATTCCCGCCTACCCCCGATAACCTTTCACCCCCTTGCTTATCAAGAATCTATCTACCTCTGCCTTAAAAATATTCAAAGACTCTGCTTCCACCGCCCTCTGAGGAAGAGAGTTCCAAAGACTCACGACCCTCTGAGAGGAAAAATTTCTCCTCATCTCTGTCTTAAATGGGCGACCCCTTATTTTTAAACAGTGACTCCTAGTTCTAGATTCTCCCACAAGAGGAAACATCCTCTCCACATCCACCCTGTCCAGACCCCTCAGGATCTTATATGTTTCAATCAAGTCACTTCTTACTCTTCTAAACTCCAGCGGATACAAGCCTAGCCTGTCCAACCTTTCCTCATAAGACAACTCGCCCATTCCAGGTATTAGTCTAATAAACCTTCTCTGAACTGCTCCCAACGCATTTACATCCTTCCTTAAATAAGGAGACCAATACTGTACACAGTACTCCAGATGTGGTCTCACCAATGCCCTGTATAACTGAAGCATAACCTCCCTACTTTTGTATTCAATTCCCCTCACAATAAACGATAATATTCTGTTAGCATTCCTAATTACTTGCTGTACCTGCATATTAACCTTCTGCGATTCATGCACTAGGACACCTGGATCCCTCTGTATCTCAGAGCTCTGCAATCTCTCACCATTTAGATAATATGCTTCTTTTTTATTCTTCCTGCCAAAATGGACAATTTCACATTTTCCCACATTATACTCCTTTTGCCAGATCTTTGCCCACTCACTTAACCTATCTATATCCCTTTGTAGCCTCCTTATGTCCTCTTCACAATTTACTTTCCTACCTATCTTTGTGTCATCAGCAAATTTAGCAACCATACCTTCGGTCCCTTCATCAAGTAATTTATATAAATTGTAAAAAGTTGAGGCCCCAGCACTGATCCCTGTGGTATACTACTCATTACATCTTGCCAACCAGAAAATGACCCATTTATGCCTACTGTTTCCTGTTAGCTAGCTATTCTTCTATCTATGCCAATATGTTATCCCCTACACCATGAGCATTTATTTTCTGCAATAACCTTTGATGTGGCACCTTATCAAATGCCTTCTGGAAATCTAAGCACAGTACATCTACCGGTTCCCCTTTATCCACAGCACATATTCTTCTTCTTAGGCAGTCCCTCGGAACCGAGGATGACTTGCTTCCACACTAAAAATGAGTTCTCAGGCAACTGATGAGTCCAATATGGGACCTACAGTCTCCGTCACAGGTGGGGCAGATGTTGGTTGAAGGGGCGGGTGGGTGGGGTGCTTGGGTTGACGAGCACGCCTTCCATTGTTAGCGCTTGGCTTCCGCTTGCGCCTGGCGAAGAGATTCGAGGTGTTCGGCGCCTTCCTCCACTTTGTGCAGTCTTGAGCTGGGGATTCCCAGGTGTCGGTGGGGATGTTACACTTTTTCAAGGAGGCTTTGAGGGTGTCCTTGAAGCATTTCCTCTGCCCACCTGGGGCTCTCTTGCCGTGTCGGAGCTCTGAGTAGAGCATATCAACTATCTCACTAGCCAATTCTTTTAAGACCCTGGATGAAGTCCATCAGGACCCTGGGTCTCGTCAGCCCGCAGCTCCAACAATTTGCTCAGTACCACTTCCCTGGTGATTGTAATTTTCTTGAGTTCCTCCCTCCCTTCCATTGCCTGATTTACAGCTATTTCTGGGATGTTACTTGTATCCTCTATAGTGAAGACCAATGCAAAATACCTGTTCAATTCAACTGCCATCTCCTTATCTTCAATTATTAATTCCCCAGACTGACTTTCTATAGGACCAACGCTCACTTTGTTAAATCTTTTCTTTTTTAAATATCTATAGAAACTCTTACTATCTGTTTTTATATTTCTAGCTAGCTTTCTCTCGTACTCTAATTTTTCTCCCCTTATTAAACTTTTAGTCATTTTTTGCTGTTTTTATATTCTGTCCAATCTTCTGACCTGCCACCCATCTTTGTGCAATTATATGCTTTTTCTTTAAGTTTGATACTATCTTTAACTTTTTTAGTTAACCACGGATGGTGGGTCCTCCCTTTGGAATTTTTCTTTCTCGTTGGAATGTATATATTCTGTGTATTCTGAAATATCCCCTTAAATGTCTGCCACTGCAACTCTATTGACCTATCCCTTAACCTAATTTGCCAGTTCACTTTAGCTAGCTCTGCTTTCATGCCCTCATAATTGCCCTTATTTAAGTTTAAAATACTAGTCTTGGACCCACTCTTCTTTCCCTCAAACGGAATGTAAAATTCAATCATATTATGATTGCTGCTACCTAGGGGCGCCTTCACTATGAGATCATTAATTAATCCTAGCTCGTTACATAATACCAGGTCTAGCATAGCCTGCTCTCTGGTTGGCTCCAGAATGTGCTGTTCTAAGAAACTATCCCAAAAATATTCCATGAACTCCTCATCTAGGCTACCTTTGCCCATCTGATTTTTGCAGTCTATATGTAGATGAAAATCCCTCATGATTATTGCCGTACCTTTCTGACAAGCTCCCATTATTTCTTCCTTTATACTCCATCCTACCATGTGGTTACTATTAGGGGGTCTGTACACCACTCCCACAAGTGACTTCTTGCCTTTATCATTTCTCATCTCTACCCAAACCGCTTCTACATCCTGGTTTCCTGAACTTAGGTCATCCCTCTCTATTGTGCTAATACCATCATTAATTAACAGAGCCACCCCTCCACCTTTTCCTAGCTTCCTGTCCTTCCTAAATGTCATGTACCCTTCAATATTCAGGTCCCAATCTATGTCATCCTGCAGCCATGTTTCTGTAATGGCTATCAGATCGTACTTATTTATTTCTATTTGAGCTATCAGTTCATCTGTTTTCTTTCGAATGCTACGTGCATTCAGATGCAGAGCCTTTAGTTTTGTCCTTTTATTATTTTTGTAACCTCTAGCCTTATCTGTTGATGTACTCTTAGATTTGTACTTTCTATCCCTTCCTGTCACAGTCTTTTTATCATTTCCCATATTAATACCTTTCTCTCTTGCCTTGTCTCTACTCTTTGATTTACCACATCTTCCCAAATTTGATTCCTTGCCCCCACTATTTAGTTTAAAGCCCTCTCTACCGCCCTAGTTATATGACTCACCAGAGCACTGGTCCCAGCATGGTTCCCAACTATACAGATCCCACTTTCCCCAATACTGGCGCCAGTGCCCCAGGATCAAAACCCATTTCTCCCACACCAGTCTTTGAGCCACGCATTCATCTCTCTAATTTTATTTACCCTATGCCAATTTGCTAGTGGCTCAGGTAATAATGCAGACATTATTACCCTTGAGGTTCTGCTTTTTAATTTAGCCCCTAGCTGCTCATACTCTCAGCAGAACCTCTTTCCTAGTTCTACCTATGTCGTTGGTACCTACGTGGACCATGACCACTGGCTCCTCCCCCTCCCACTGCAAGTTCCTCTCCAGCCCAGAGCAGATGTCCCGAACCCTGGCACCGGGCAGGCAACACAGCCGTCTGGACTCTCGCTCTTGACCGCAGAGAACTGTATCTATCCCCCTGAATATGCTGTCCCCTATTACCACTACATTCCTATTAACTCCCCCCACTTGAATGGCTTCCTGTACCATGGTGCCATGGTCACTTTGCTCATCCACCCTGCAGCCACCGCTTTCATCCATACAGGCCGCAAGAACCTCAAACCTGTTGGACAATTGCAAAGGTTAAGGCTCCTCCACCTCCTGGGTCCCCATACCTGCCTCACTTGCAGTCATATCCCCCTGTCCCTGACCACTGACCAAATCAGAAGACCCTATCCTAAGGGGTGTGTCTGCCTCCTGGAATAAAGTGTCCAGGTAACTTTCCCCCTCCCTGATGCATCACAGTGTCCGCAGCTCAGCCTCCAGCTCATCAACTCTGAGCCAAAGCTCCTCGAGGCACAAACACTTACCGCAGAGGTGTTCGTCCTGGATCACACTAAAAAAAAATGGCTCTCACTATAACTTTATATCGGAACCAAAGTCGACACGTCAACAGTGAAGACAGCCAGGCTTGTACATCCTGCAGTCACAACACATCACCTGCCCTGCCATCGTTATTGTGTCTTAATTAATAAATTTTTATTAATTAATAATGAATAAACCCTACTACACCCAATAAGATTTATTACTGTTAGTAAACTTTACTAATACTAATGAAACCTTACAATTACTAATACATTTCCTGGGATTTAAAAGATAAGATAAGTGAGCAAAATACTCACCAACCAATCACTTACCCTTTTCCCTGTGTTGTCACCTTTTATTTTTCTCCGAATGCGGTTGGGGGGTTTCACAGAGCCGAACTCCTGCTGGTTCTCCGTCACCTCTCATGCAGCTTTTTAACTCCTGCTCGCCTGGAGGCTGACAAAGATAGAAAAATAAGAAAGAAGCACCTCCCTCCCCTCCTCACCAAACTCCCTTACTCACCAAACTCACAGGTTTATAGTCTATTCCAAGCTGCACTCCGAGACAAACTGCACTCTAGCCTCCCTTATTTATACTTCTGAGATTTAGATGAATGAGCTCTCTGGCAGTTACAGAACCTGATTAGACCAGTTAATTAATTAACTAATCTCACCTGCTCTCCAACACAGAGCTTGCTTAGCCCTGCTCAAGCCTGGAAGAAACTTTAAACTTGAAACAGTAAATTTAAGTTACATGCTAATTGCGAGCATGCAAGACTAGATTTTATTAAAAAAATAGAGATTAACCCTTAAGATTCACTCCCTTACTCACCAAACTCACAGGTTTACACTCTGTTCCAAGCTGCACTCTAGCCTCCCTTATTTATACTACTGAGATTTAGATGATTGCACTCTCTGGCAGTTACAGAACCAGATTAGACTAGTTAATTAATTAACTAATCTCACCTGCTCTCCAATTTTTTAATACTGTTCTCAAAGTTCGATTCCTGCTCTCCATTACCCTGAAGATTGTGGATGATGTGCCACTTGTAATTTTTGATGTATGTCTATGGCTGGACAATTGTCCATTTGTCTGGTAAAGTGCATCCACTGATAGCTATCAATCTGTACCAGCATTCCCCACCTTGATACCACCTTACACAGTAGAATACGTGCTGCGATGATGGCGGTATTACCTTGACATGGGAAGGCCTCCATCCATTTTGTAAATTTGTTGATGATAACTAAACAGTACTGGTACTCTGACCTGGATTTATGGAGGGGGTCAATAAAGTCAATCTGGATCTAAGTCCAGAAAATGTCTGGCAACGTACAGATTTCACGAAAGCTCCGTTAGTTAGCATGCATATAAGAGTTATTTTGCAAGCATGCTAAGCATGATTGGCATAACTGAGTAATAACACATGCCAAAATACCACATGGGCAATCTTATCTATCATAGCGGAGATGGACTAATGTTGCCTTACAGGATACGAGTGGAATAGGTGGAAAAATTCACTTGCCCATTCTGGTGCGACAGATATCACAGGGAGTTTTCCCTTACCTTTAGACATAAAAATAGGGGGGTGGTGTGGGTCACAGTGGTCCCTTCCACCCACTCGGTTGTGGATGGTAAGGGGCAAACTTGTTCATGCTATGCCATGACAATTTCATAGGTCTCCCATTGCTGAAGGTCATTTATAGTTATTTGGCTGACAGTAGAGGTCACACTAGTCAGAGATGTGCTTGCAAGTGGTTCGCAGTGGATACCATCCTGTGCCGTAGTTTTGGGTTGCCTATCGACGAGTGAGTTTGCCTGGGATTCGGGTGTGCCCTTTGAGTGGGCCTTTACTTTCCCCACAAAGCCAGGATTAGTGTGACTACCGAGAGCCAACCACAAATGCTGCATTGGGCTGGCATGTACTAATGGTTTACCATCCGTAGAACAAAATATGATCTTCCAAAAGTCTCTCGTTTCAGGAATTGTCCCCTTGGATTGGAAAATACCAATGCCACTCCACGGTTTAAGGAAGGTAAGAGAAATAAACTAAGAATTTATAGGCCTATTAGTCTAACGTCTATGTGGGGAAGTTACTGGAATCTATTATTAGGGACAGAGTGACTAGCTCCTATGTTTGCAGAATCATTACCACGTTGACAGTATACGCAATGACTGTTTCTATTAGAGAGATGGATATGCCGGATCATGAGGTTACAGATTGTGGTGGAATACAATTCTACTGCTGTTAGTGGCCCACAGCGTCTCATGGATGCCCAGTTTTGAGCTGCTAGATCTGTTCTGAATCTATCCCATTAAGCATGGTGGTAGTGCCACACAACACAATGGAGAGTGTCCTCAGTGTGAAGACGGGACTTCGTCTCTACAAGGACTGTGCATTGGCCACTCCTACCAATACTATCATGGATAGGTGCATCTGCAACAGGTAGATTGGTGAGGACAAGGTCAAGTAGGTTTTTCCCTCATGTTGGTTCTCTCACCACCTGCAGCAAGCCCAGTCTGGCAGATATGTTCTTCAGAACTCAGCCACTCTTTGTGATGGATATTGAAGTCCCCGACCCAGAATAAGTCCTGTGCCCTTGCTACCCTCAGTGCTTCTTCCAAATGGTGTTCAACATGGAGGAGTACTGATTCATTACTGGATCATTAGTCCAGGCCTCTGGATTACTACTCCAGTAACATAACCACTATGCTAACATACCCCCGTGCTTCTTGTGCCCATCGGCTCTTTCTGCGTCTAACAATAAATTATATTGCAGCAAACACTCTTGTCCAGAAAGGTTCTTCACTGCCTGCACACTTCACTTATGGAATATGGTGGGTAAGTTGTGGAACCCTTGGGGTAGGCATGTCTATGCATATGGTTGATCGTTGAACGTGATAGCAAACTTATACTCCCAGGCCACTGGGATGCTCCAATACATATTTGATATCTCCAGAATGCAAAGCCGCTTAGCTTGCGGCAGAATTTGTGACAAAAAATTGCTTCACGCACAATAGGTGAGCAAACTGGAGTTTCCAAATTCAGTTTTCACGATAATCGATGGTCAAATGTCATGGTCCATCATATTTTGACCACAGACCAAATTGGTGAATTTGTGGTAAATATTCCTTTCTGGCTCATTCCTTGTTGTTGAAATGCTTTGATAGTTGTGAAGACACATGGTCTGCTTTCTTCTGGCATGGGATTCTGATTGTGGGGGTGAGGAGTTGTGGCCCAGAATTCTGTACCCCCACCCCCAGGTAACCATCTGCAATCGTGTTTGTGTATGGCAAACACCCTTTGTTGCTGGTGAATGATATCCTGTACGTCCCTGTCCCACACCTGAGTGTACCATTCCGTTTGCAAAATACACATATGCTCCCATATAACCCAATGCATCCGATTTCAACAATCCCTGTTGGCCTGGCATATCCATTAAAACAGGATCCTTAAGCCAAACATTGATATCTTGACCTAAACTTCTATAACATGATCATGACACATAAGCCAGTGTAGGCTGCATGGTAAAGCTAGTTAAAAGAGTAAGGGGGAAAAATTCGACCACTTAGCACCACCGGTTAGCACTAGTAGATGGCGCTAACGAAGTGTTGAAACCAGTACCGACAGGGCGAGGCGAATCTAATGCCACAGGCCAAATCGGGACCCCCTGTAGGACTGCCAGTAACAGCTGTAACCGGGGACCTCAATGCCCGGGAGATCATTACGTCAGTGAGTGTGCAATGCTCACTGAACACCCGATTTCACAAATTGCATTTAGCCACTTACCTCACCGCCTAGAGTAAACACCAGCAGGGAGAGCTGGTGTGCAGCACCAGGAAGACGGCGGCAGGGACATTATTTAGAGGGATCATCAGTAATCACTCGCACCTGTCCACGTTAGTGCAGTTTCAATGGCTTTTTGTTAGTTTCAGTTACTGCAACAGTTTCATTGAGTAATTTCAAGGTTCTTTTATATCAGGAGTCTTGTGGAAAGTACAAAGTAGCTACATTTATTCTTCAAAGATTTAAACTGCAAAACTTGATCAGATTAATGGGGGCTGTACTGGCATGCTACCTCACCCTCCAGGATCTATGGCAGAGGGAGCATAGGCAGCGAGAAAGACAGGAACATGTGCACAGAGGGAGGAGGACGAGGATGAGGAGGAAGAAGACGAGGAACAGGAAGGAGGGAGGAGGCAGCCGGACAATCGGGCTTCCGAACAGGCGTGGTCTGTGATATGGTGTGCCACCTCCCTCCACATAGTGCGGCAGACTTGTGGCAAGGGCCTCCTGCCAACTGGCGGTTACAGGAGAATTTTCCAGCCAGTGGAGCGTTTTCCCCCCGATTCCCATTGACTTCAATCTTACTAGGGCTCCTTGATGCCACACTCGGTTAAATGCTGCCTTGATGTCAAGGGCAGTCACTCTCACCTCACCTCTGGAATTCAGCTCTTTTCTCCATGTTTTGACCAAGGCTGTAATGAGGTCAGGAGCTGAGTGGTCTTGGCGGAACCCAAACTGAGCATCATTGAGCAGGTTATTGGTGAGTAAGTGCTGCTTGATAGCACTGTCGATGACAGCTTCCATCACTTTGCTGATGATTGAGAGTAGACTGATGGGGCAGTAATTGGCCGGATTGGATTTGTCCTTTTTTTTGTGGACAGGACATACCTGGGCAGTTTTCCACATTGTTGAAGAGATGCCAGTGTTGCAGCTTTACTGGAACAGCTTGGTTAGAGGCACGGCTAGTTCTGGAGCACAAGTCTTCAACACAAAAGCCGGGATTTGTCGGGGCCCACAGCCTTTGCTGTATCCAGTGCACTCAGCCATTTCTTGATATCACGTGGAGTGAATCGAATTGGCTGAAGACTGGCTTCTGTGGTGGTGGGGACCTCAGGAGGAGGCCGATATGAATCATTTACTCGGCACTTCTGGCTGAAGAAGGTTGCAAACACTTCAGCTTTGTCTTTTGCACTCACGTGCTGGGCTCCACCATCATTGAATATGGGGATATTCATGAAGCGTCCTCCTCCCGTTAGTTGTTTAATGCTCAACCACCATTCACGACTGGATGTAGCAGGACTGCAGAGCTTTGATCTGATCCGTTGATTGTGGGATCGCTTAGCTCTGTCAATAGCATGCTGCTTCCGTTTTTTAGCATGCATGTTGTCCTGCATTCCGGCTTCCCCAGGTTGGCACCACATTTTTAGGTACGCCTGGTGCTGCTCCTGGCATGCTGTTCTACACTCCTTATTGAACCAGGGTTGGTCCCCTGGCTTGATGCTAATGGTAGAGTGAGGGATATGCCAGGCCATGAGGTAATAGATTGTGGTGGAATACAAATCTGCTGCTGCTGATGGCCCACAGTGCCTCAGGGATGCCCAGTTTTGAGCTGCTAGATCTGTTCTGAATCCATCCCATTTAGCACGGTGGTAGCACCACACAACACGATGGAGGGTGTCCTCAGTGTGAAAACGGGACTTCGTCTCCACAATGAGTGTGCGGTGGTCACTGCTACCAATGCTGTCATGGACAGATGCATCTGCGAGAGGTAGATTGGTGAGGATGAGGTCAAGTAGATTTTTCCCTCATGTTGGTTCTCTCACCATGTGTCGCAGGCCCAGACTGGCAGCTATGTCCTTCAGGACTTGGCCAGCTCGGTCAGTAGTGGTGCTACCGAGCCACTCTTGGTGATGGACATTGAAGTCCCCACCCAGTGTACATTCTGTGCCCTTGCTACCCTCAATGCTTCTTCCAAGTGGTGTTCAACATGGAGGAATGCTGATTCATCAGCTGAGGGAGGGCGGTAGGTGGTAATCAGCAGGAGGCTTCCTTGCCCACCCTTGACCTGAAGCCACGAGACTTCATGGGGTCCGGAGTCAATGTTGAGGACTCCCAGGGTCACTCCTTCCCAACTGTATACCACTGTGCCGCTTCCTCTAGTGGGTCTGTCCTTCACGTGGGACAGGACATACCCAGGGATGGTGATGGAGGAGTTTGGGACATTGGCTGAAAGGTATGATTCTGTGAGTATGACTATGTCAGGGTGTTTCTCGACTACTCTGTGGGACAGCCCTCCCAATTTTGACACAAGTCCCCAGATGTTGGTGAGGAGGACTTTGCAGGGTCGACTGGGCTGGGTGTGCCGGTGCCGACGTCGATGCCGGGTGGTCCATCCGTTTTTTTTTTATTCTTATTGTTTTTCGTAGCAGTTTTTTACAACTGAGTGACTTGCTAGGCCATTTCAGAGGGCAGTTAAGAGTCAACCACATTGCTGTGTGTCTGGAGTCACTTATAGGCCAGACCAGGTAAGGACAGCAGATTTCCTTCCCTAAAGGACATTAGTGAACCAGATGGTGGCTTCCATTAATGCTGACAGAGACTACGGGTTGCCCATCCACGTCACGAAGGCCAAGCACCCATAGGCTGAACCAGGAGTTGTTGATCCTCCGAAAGTTTGGTTGGGTGGCAGAGAAGTGGGGGGGATAATCATCCTGGGTTACGGCTGCAACCACTCCCATTCCTCTTTGCACATTTAGCTGAGCCTCCAATCATTCGCCTTGCTGTTGCAACCAGTGGATCTCATTTCTTTCTTGTCTGCTGTTGCCCCGGGGCGGTTTTCCCAAGGACGGACCCCCTGGTCTCTCACTCCAGCATTCTTGTGCCATGTGGCTTGGTATACCACAATTATAACAATACCCTGATCTTTGCCTGGCTGAACTTCTCTTCCCTCTATCCTTATCCTGATTTGGCCATGGTCCTTCTACTGCTGCAACACCTCTGCCCTTTCCCTGCACGAGTGCTCTTTCCGTGACGGTCAATTCCCATGCGCATACAACCGCTTGCATCGAGTGACCTTTGTGGAATGAAACTTCACCTGCCATCCGCGGAGGCGCATTGAACTGACTAAAAAAACAGGCTTGGAAGGGTCCATTGTTGGCACTGGGTTGTACCTCCTGGGTTGCAGGACCCCCTCCTAATGCTACCAGTGCCGCAACAGCCTGGTTTACCACATTATGCGATTGATTTCCAAAATTGTACACGTGAAAAGGTTGGTTTGCAAATGTCCATGGGTGTTCCGATAAGCCCTGTTGCATTTTGCCTGTATGTCTTAGCAGTCTGTCGTAATCCATTCCGAGCACTGTCATAATGGCGCATTGCCAAGCTTGACCTGTAGTGGGTGGTGTAGCCCCATGCAAGTTGGCCAGTATGGCATATTTCACACTTGGCATACAGGTGGCCAACAACACCTGATCAATTTTCCCGTTCTGGAGATCCGGCGCAGGCCGTGCACCAATTTTTATATTCAAAAAACCTTGCATGCGCGAACATTTGAATGGGCTGCGCAACCAGTTAAAGGGCCCACACATTGCACCTGATCCTGGTCTTGATTGTCTAATTTGAGATATTGAGCCATAAAATTTAACATCCTCTGCATATCATCCTCAGGTTCAGAACCCATATCAATGGCTCCTAATTCCGCTGCTAGAGCCCTGGCTCATTACCATTGAAAAATCTGTTTTTTTTAAATTCATTCATGGAATGTGGGCGTCGCTGGCAAGGCCAGCATTTATTGCCCATCCCTAGTTGCCCTTGAGAAGGTGGTGGTGAGCCACCTTCTTGAACCGCTGCAGTCTGTATGGTGAAGGTACTCCCACAGTGCTGTTAGGGAGGGAGTTCCAGGATTTTGACCCAGCAACAATGAAGGAACAGCGATATACTTCCAAGTCAGGATAGAGTGTGGCTTGGAGAGGAAGTTGGAGGTGGTGGTGTTCCCATGCGCCTGCTGCCCTTGTCCTTCAAGGTGGTAGAGGTCGCGGGTTTGGGAGGTGCTGCCGAAGAAGCCTTGGTGAGTTGCTGCAGTGCATTTTGTAGATGGTACACACTGCAACCAGGTTTGTTGTGAATATTCTGATCTAACTGGCAGAACTGTGTTGTTATAATTGCCTGTGTAGGTTACTACCGCCACTGGTCAACCATTCTCTATCGGGGGTGCCGATGGTTTGATAGAGTAGAGGCTGCCCGCTACTTGGTATGGGGGTGACTTATCATCACCATGATAATGAGATGCCTCATAGTCCAGGGAGTCCCAAACTATGTCATTGCCATCATCCCCTAGCCGGGTCATTAAACTTTCTGCTACGTGTCACGTGTAGTAACTCCTCAATTTTCCTTATCTAATTCCCCTACAGAATTTACGGTTTTCTGCTTTTGAGGGCGGCTTCTGTAGAGTGACTCTCAATGTGGCTCCTGTATCTTTCAAACTTTGCTGTTCACTGACTCGTTCTTCTCTCTGTTCCTTATTTTCTTGTACAGTGACCAAGGTTCCAAGGCACTGAGCGGCGGTCATTCCGAGCTGGCACTGTAACTCCATTGCTTTAGCTTGCATCGCAACGTATCACATCTGATTTCCCACTCTTTGGTTTCTCCTCTAGCCTGGCACATCTATGTTTCCTTTTCTGTCAGTTGTCCTTTCTGTTTCTCTAACTGTTCTTCTCAGCTTTCTAGAGAGAAGTGTGTGCCATACATCAACACTCGCCTGGCTGGTCTAACTTTTAGTTTCCCATCTGCTATTTCTTTATCTACTTATTTTCTTGCCATCCTATATGTCTGGTGTCCCTCCATCATCATGGGAACTAGACCCTCTTTCCCTGCTATCTCTGATAGTTTTTTCTCAAAAGCTTTAGTAGACTTCATGGTCACTTTATTCTATCTGAGGACGTTATGCACTCTCCCTTTTATTTCTTTAATATATTCTCCGGCTTGGGTCAGACGAATTGATCAGTCTGCGTTTCCTGAGATCTACATGTACTGTTTTTATTATCTCTAAACTACCACACAGTCTCCTCCTGGCTGGCTCATCAGTTTATAAAACATTCAGAAGGTGAATATACCAAAATGGTTGTGGTGATTAAGGAGTTTTATTTAGTACAAGACAGAGCACAGTTAACAAGTCAGATTGCGAACAATATTTTTTTCTTGTTTTTTATTCATTCCTGAGATGTGGGCGTCGCTGGCAAGGCCAGCATTTATTGCCCATCCCTAATTTCCCTTGAGAAGGTGGTAGTGAGCTGCTATCTTGAACCGCTGCAGTCCCTGTGGTGAAGGTGGTGTTAGGGAGGGGGTTCCAGGATTTTAACCCAGCGATGATGAAGGAACAGTGATATATTTCTAAGTCAGGATGGTGTGTGACTTGGAGGGGAACTTGGGGGTGATGGAGTTCCCATGCACCTACTGCCCTTGTCTTGTCCTTCTCGGTGGTAGAGGTCGCGGGTTTGGGAGGTGCTGTCGAAGAAGACTTGGTGAGTCGCTGCGGTGCATCTTGTAGATGGTACACACTGCAGCCACAGTGCGCTGGTGGTGGAGGGAGTGAACATTTAAAGTGGTGGATGGGGTGCCAATCAAGCAGGCTGCATTTCCTAGTGTAAGGTTTCCAAAATTTACAGATCCCCAAAACCTAAGGAAAAAGGACTTTGGAACTACCTCAGAGTGATAAAAATGCATTTGGGCCTAACCTAAGGAATATAAGACCAAAACCCAAGTTTTGGCATTTTAAAATCATGTCTGGGCCTGTAAAGGGAGAAAAGGCTGTGAAGGAAGTTGGTTCGACCTCTGTAAAAGCAGTTTGGGTATTGCAGTTAATTGCATTGTCTGGGGAACCGGGATGACCTCACTCAAAGCCCCAGCAAGCATTAACATTTTGACAATAGGCCCTAGGAGAAGGCAGTCCCTCCCAAAACAACAGGTCCCATCAAACCGATTACAGAACCCATTAAAGACATGCATAAAGCAAATATTCTATAGAAGTCCAAGACCCAGTCAAGAAACCCAAAACATGAGGACAATTCAAACTCCGATTAAACAACAGATCGACAGGATGGAGCTTTCCTGAAACCACTTCACACATTTACAAAACCAGTTAACACGCTTGTAAAGTCGTTACTGTTAACGGGGCCTCCAATAATTAAAGGCCCGTTCTCAACAGTTCTCCAGTTCAGCAGTTACAACAGTTGCAAGTTCGAGTTCTCCAGTAAAACAGTTCAAGTTCAACAGAAGGCAGTTCTGCAGTTTGGAGTTCAATTGAAAGCCTGTTTTCAGCAGAAGTCAGTGCTGGAGTTATAGAGTTCAGGAGAAGCAAGTTGGGCAGTTAAAGAAGACAGTTCAGTAAGAAGGGAGTTCTCCAGTTCTCCAGCACAACAGTTACAGTTCTGCAAGAAGGCAGTTCCACAGCTCGGAAGAAGACAGTTTAAACAGAGGCAGAGTTCAACAGAAAGAAGTTCAACAAAGAAGGCCAACAGCTCCAGAAGTAGGCCGACACAGCAAGAAGAGACCAGAGCGACCGCCTCAGTGACCATCAGACACCTCGCGGCAACAAGGGCCTTGCGAAACTTTTACTCAAAAGACTCTAAACCCTAACTCTCAACTATCAAGGATTCGTTTGGTGAGCATTATCCCTGGTTCTCCAGAGTCCAACCCAGCTAGTGAAGTGGGATTGGGAGGGGTGAAGTATTCTCCTAATGTTGTTTCCCTCGCTTGTACCGAAGTGTTCCCCACTTTTAGAGTGTTAAGAGTGTTGTCATTTGTGTTTTACCTTTTAATAAAGATTGAAGTTCTTTCATCAAACTCAGTTGTCTGCTGCACCTTTTGTATCACAACCCCCAAATAAGTCCAAGGTCTAGAACCAAGGGAGTGGGAGCAATTCGAACCGCTCAGAAGTCAGAGGTAAAGCTGACACAAAAACACCACCCCCTACACTAGATGGTGCCGAGCTTCTTGAGTGTTGTTAGAGCTGCTCTTATCCAGGCAAGTGGAGAGTATTCTATCACACTCCTGACTTGTGCCTTGTAGATGGTGGAAAGACTTTGGGGAATCAGGAGGTGAGACACTCACCGCAGAATACCCAGCCTCTGACCTGCTCATGGAGCCACAGTATTTATGTGGCTGGGCCAGTTAAGTTTCTGGTCAATGGTGACCCCCTGGATGTTGATGGTGGGGGATTTGCCAATGGTTATTCCGTTGAATGTCAAGGGGCGGTGGTTAGGCTCTCGCTTGTTGGAGATAGTCATTGCCTGGCACTTGTGTGGCGTAAATATTACTTGCCACTTATCAGCCTAAGCCTGAATGTTGCCCAGCTCTTGCTGCATGCGGGCATGGACTGCTTCATTATCTGAGGAGTTGTGAATGGAACTGAACACTGTGCAATTATCAGCAAACATCCCCACTTCTGACCTTATGGTGGAAGAAAGGTCATTGATGAAGTAGCTGAAGATGGTCGGGCCTAGGACACTGCCTTGAGGAACTCCTGCAGCGATGATTGTGATTGGGCTGTGATGATTGGCCTCTAACAACCACAACCATCTTCCTTTGTGCTAGGTATGACTCCAGCCAGTGGAGAGTTTTCCTCCGATTTGCATTGACTTCAGTTTTACTAGGGCTCCTTGATGCCACACTTTGTCAAATGCTGCCTTGATGTCAAGGGCAGTCACCCTCACTTCACCTCTGGAATTCAGCTCTTTTGTCCATGTTTGGACCAAGGCTGTAATGAGGTCTGGAGCTGAGTGGTCCTGGCGGAACCCAAACTGTGCATCGGTGAACAGGTTATTGTTGAGTAAGTGGCGCTTGATAGCACTGTCGACAACATCTTCCATCACTTTGCTGATGATTGAGAGTAAACTGATGGGGCGGTAAATGGCCGGATTTTATTTGTCCTGTTTTTGGTGGAGAGGACATATCTGGGCAGTTTTCCACATTGTTGGGTAGATGCCAGTGTTGTAGCTGTACTGGAACAGCTTGGCTAGAGGTACAGCTAGTTCTAGAGCACAAGTCTTCAGCACGACAGCTGGGATGTTGTCGGGGCCCATAGTCCTTTCTGTATCCAGTGCGCTCAGCCGTTTCTTGATATCACGTGGATGGATCATCCACTCGGCACTTCTGACTGAAGTTGATTGCAAATGCTTCAAATCTTACCAGCTAAGGTAATAGTTCAATAGAAGCGATATTACCTGTTCCTATTGGGAGGAGCGTTGACATCTTGTTGTTCCTTGACTGCCTCAAGCTTGTATCTTTCAAGTTATTTTTTGAGCTTTTCTGTGTTCTACCTCTTATAGGGGGAAAAATTCAGTTGGTTTGCGCCTCCCGTTAGCGCCTTAAGAGGGCGCTAATGGGGCGCAAAGCAACTAGCGCCTGGGCGCGGCGATATCTGCGCCGCTCGCGAAATTGACCGGACATTCTGCGGCAGCGCTAAACAATACCGCCCCGATCTCCTGCGTACGCAGATCTTGATGTCATTCGAGCGTGCAACGCCCTTGGGGCGCCCCGGAACGGAAATTGAGTAGCGCCCCCCCCCCTTTCCACCTGGCGCAACCAACGGCAGGTAGACTGGAATGCTTCCCAGTCGCTGTGGGGATGGGGGGGGGGGGGGGCGCTATTTAAAGGGGGCCTCTTCCTGGCTTTTTCTGTGGTAGACATTTTTGCACCACTCGTTCTGAGAGAGAGAGAGAGATTTTGAGAGAGAGAAAGAGAGACTTCTGCATTGAGTCAATGCTGTGTGAAGTAGTTTTGGCTACTGAGCATAAATTTGCAGTTAATTTGGTTTTTGACCTTCATTACTTTGATTGCCACGAGACTATGGGGGCTGCACTAATTGGGGACGTCGTCCTGCGCCAGCAGAATCAGAGGCCACAGAGACGCAGAGAGAGAGTGGCAATCATGGCCAGACGGAGGAGGGCCAACAGGCCTCTGTACAGGAGACCTTACCCTCCCAGGGTATATCGCCAACAATTCTCATACATTAATATGTCTGATGAGCAGTGTTTGCGAAGGCTGCGCTTCAGCAAGGAGGTGGTCACTGAGCTCTGCCACCTGCTGCAGCCAGATCTGCAGCCTCAACTGAGGAGCAGGACGTCTCTGTCGGTGGCAGTGAAGATCACAGTGGCTCTCAACTTTTGTGCCACCGGCTCATTTCAATCAGCTACTGGGGACATCGCCAATATCTCCCAGTTTGTGGTCCATTGCTGCATCCGTCAGGTCACAAATACCCTCTATAAAAGGAGACGAGAGTATATCTCTTTCCCCATGACCCTGGCCAAGCAGCATGAACGCGCTATGGGCTTTGCGAGGACAGCGGGCTTCCCCATGGTGCAGGGCACCATTGACTGCACGCATGTGGCTTTGCGTGCTCCGCATGAGAATGCAGAGGATTTCCGCAACCGAAAGGGGTTCCATTCCTTAAACGTGCAGTTGGTCTGTGACCACAGACAGCTGATACTCACTGTCAATGCCTGCTATCCTGGCAGTAGCCACGATGCATACATCCTGCGCCAGACTACTGTGGCAGAACTTTTCCAAGCACCGCTTCACTCAGGTGGTTGGCTTCTCGGGGACAAGGGATATCCACTGTGCACCTGGCTGATGACACCGCTCCGTACGCCCAACACCCCTGCTGAGCTGCGGTACAACGAGAGCCATCTAGCTACCAGGAACATCATTGAGCACACAATCGGCGTGCTCAAGCAACGGTTCCTCTGTCTGGACCACTCAGGAGGAGCCCTGCAGTACTCGCCTGAGCGAGGCTCCCTCTTCGTTGTGTGCTGCATGCTGCATAACCTGGCAATCCTCAGGACCCAGCCAATGCCAGCAAGCCTTGGAGCACCACCAGAGGAGGAGGAGGAAGAGGAGGAGGAAGAGGAGGAGGATGATCATCAGCAGCACCAAGGCGGGAGGGAGACCCACATTGTAGAAACTGGAAGGGCCGTCTGTCAACGGCTGATAGCAAGCCGCTTCTAGGCCCCTGCTGAGGAAATGGCTTCTGCCATTGAGAACAACATGAATGAAACCAACCCGCAACCCCTAAGCCGGCCAAGGCAGCAACGATTGCAAAGACCAAACATGTACATTTTGAATAGAAAAACGTATTTATTTTACAAACTCTGTGTGTGTCATTTCCTCATGACAAACTAATAGAAAGAAACACAAAAAAACAGTCATTAACATAACTGGTTCTCACAACCTGGAGATAATGTCCAAAACACTAAACAAAAGTTTGACCACGAACCTCGGCCTTTAATAAAAAAATGACCAACATTTTGTCACACCTTCTACTTTTTGCCCTTCGAGGGTGATCTCCTTCCCTTGCGCACTCCCCCCCTTCCCACCCTACTGCTCCTCCGTAATGGGACCCCAGTGGCTGCAGCAAGGCTGCTGGAAGGCTGCTGATTGTCAGAACCTGAGACTGCAGATGCCCTTGAAGGACGGCCTCGACCAGCTCTGGGCCTGGAGGGCCCGGCTGCAGACTGCACCAACTCTGCATGGGCGGCAGCAGTCTGTCCTACAGGCGGTGGCAAGTACAGTGGAGAAGTGACAGTGGTGGCAGCAGGAATGCTGTCATCTTGAGAGGCGGCCATGAGGACGGCCTCAACCGGGATCTCGGGTTTATGTCACGCTACAGAACGTGACTTGACATCGTTGTCTGTTTTTCCAGTTTTTAAAAAAAAAGTTAAAAGCTTAACTGCAGACGGCAGCATTTGACACGTTGGACCCCCTGTGACCCACCTCATTGTCTTAGCTGTACTCTGATGTGTCTTTGATGTAATGCCTCCCCGACGGATTGTATCTCTGCAGACACATTGTTCTCTGTCTTTATATACTGTGTAATCGATTTGTATTCCCTCACTGTACCTGTACCTGAAGAAGGAGCAGAGCTCCGAAAGCTCGTAATTTCAAATAAAACTGTTGGACTATAACCTGGTGTTGTGCGACTTCTCAATCTTGAGAGAGGACAGCAACTCCCTGCTCGACCAACACACTGGCACTCCCACGGGGCAGCACTTCAGCATCCAGAGCAATCTGCTGGAGCACAGATTGCTGGCCTGCTGCGGCATGATGAGAGCCCCGGGGAAATGTGTCCGAACCAGCGAGGATGGCAGCAGTCAGTGCTCGCGTGGCCTCAATCTGAGTCTGCATGAGAGCAGTCAGAGATGGGGTCACGGCAGCCAGTGACTGAATTGCAGCACTAAACATTTGCATGGCTTCCGCCTGTGCTACAGCGGAGTACTCCACACTCCTTGCCAGTGATTCAATGCATTCGGGCACCCTTCCCACTGCACCCATGAGCTCAGTGTGCATGTCCACTGCCTGGGTGATCATTTCAGCGATCAGCCGCTCCTCCTCTGCGTCCAATGCAGTAGGACTCGCTGGCATACTCTCCCTCCGGGAGAAGGCCCCCGAGCTTCCCTACCCCCATCGCGTTGCTGCAGCCCGCTGGGTCCTGGAGCTTCACCCTCATCAGACCCTTCCCCCCTGCTCCCCTCCAGGGAAGGCGTGTTCCCAGTGTGGGCATGGGCTTCCTCAGGAGAGGGTGGCGCTGATGCTCCGGCTTCATCTTCCTCCTCGCCTGCAGCTTCACTCCCATGGCAGCTTGAGGGCCCGTCTCCTCAGCTGGTGAATCACCATCTGAAAGCAGAGAGGTACAAGAGTGGCTTTAGCGTGAGGACAGGGTGGCAGTAAGGGAGGAATGAGTGCAGCGATTTAGTAAGTTGGATTGAAAGTGTCAAAGGCTGGTGTTGTGAGGGACAAGTGGAAGGAGAGAGGACAAAAAGGTGATGACCTTGCCATTGCTGTCCAGAACGGGGTCGGCCTCTCCACTGTCGACGGGACCGATCACCCGGCTTGCCACAATCCTCTGGACGCGCTCCTCAAGATCGCTGAGGGGTTGCAGCTGAGGCCGCCCTCCACCCATCCGTTGCTGCTGTCTCCTATTATTAGATAGCTTGGCCTGCAAGAAAAAGGACGGCGTCTGAGTAAATATACAGCCATGGTCTTGCCTGATGTGCCTCCCATAGATGAATAGCCTTTACTCTATGCAGCCATGGTCTTGCCTGATGTGCCTCCCATAGGTGAATAGCCCTTACTGTATGCAAAGTGTGGAATGTGCATGTGTGTTTCATGAGAGGGCCATAGGTGTTGGATGAGTGTTGGGCATTGGGGTTTTAAGACCCTCTGGCCATAGAGTGAGGTTGAGATGGAGGGATGGAGAGGTATTGAAAAAAAGCCACTCACCCTGACGACCCGAGTGAGGTCGTTGAACTTTTTTCTACATTGTATATGGGTCCTGGGCACCATGCTTCTGGAGGAGACGCTCTGTGCCACCTCCCTCCACACTCTTCTGTAATCGCACGGCAAAGGCCTCCTGCCACTCTCTGGGTACAGTATTGATCTTCTGCGCTCCACCGCGCCAACCAGAGCCTCCAAGGCCCGCTCGCTGAAGCACTGTGCTCGCTCCCTGGCCCTCTCCATAGTCCATGGCTGCCAGATTTAGGCACAGGTCTCTCCAGGCCGAGATTCAAAGCTCCAATGAGCAGGGTGTGGCTAGAGAGCAAGATCGACCCTCCCCTTCGAGAACTGGCCGGCGCCAGTGTGTCTGTGTTCCATCGCTAACTGACAGCACCTGCGCTGCGCCCGCGCTCTGAGTTAGCGCCTCGCTCCTTGGCCTTTGCGCCTTAAGAGAAGTGTGTAGTGCCTGATTTAGCGCTTCAATCAACTCCAGGGGCGATAAAAGCCAAGTTTGCATTCGGAAGCGATAATTAGCGCCAGGCGCTAAACTTTGCGCACGGCCGATAATCGTGCCCCAAACGGGGCAATACTGAATTTTTCCCCCATAGTCTTTGTAACGTTTTACTAACATGCTGGCAACATATAAATACGTCCTGATTATTTTCAATTAATACATAACACGTTAACCTATTAAATCATCTTGTAAATTATATAACTCTCTTCAATGAGTCTGCACGACGTTATCTAGTCTTTGTCCATTGTTATTTTCGCGGGTTGCACCTTACTAGCTCATCTTTTTTGACACGTTCTCTATTATTCTCTTGTATTTAGTCAGTCTTCTGATTATCTGGCTCAATGCCTGAAAGATACTAGGCCTGTCCTTGCAGATTATTATTCTAGTTTGTTCACAGGTTCTAATCTTCTACTGAATATGACCTCTTAGAAACAGTTTATATCGCAGATTCTTAGTTTTAATATGTCAGAGGAGCTATACGCTGCATTTAACATGGGGGCTGTGGAAATCTTTTATGTTAGATTTCTGTTTTAGACTTAGGTATTAGATTTTTGTCCCAAAGATCTGTTAGATTCTGCCCAAAATCAGGATCATGATGCGGAGATGCCGGCGTTGGACTGGGGTGGACAAAAATGAGAAGTCGCACAACACCAGGTTATAGTCCAACAGATTTATTTAAAATTACAAGCTTTCGGAGCTATCGCCCCTTCTTCAGTTAAAGTTACAATGAGTGAATCTACAAAAGTTCACAGAATATAAACACAGAAAATGCAGAGATACAATCTTTCCTTACATCAAAGACACACCAAGAGCACAGCCAAGACAATGAGATGTGTCCCAGGGGGTCCAACGTGTCAAATCCTGCTGTCTGCAGCAGATCTCTCTCCATATCCCTTCCTCTCTCTCTGTCTTTTTTGTGTTTGTTTTTGTGGGTTTTTTTTGTGTTTGTTTTTTGAAAACTGGAAAGACAGACAACGATGTCAAGTCACGTTCTGTAGCATGACATGAACCCGATATCCCTATTGAGGCCATCCTCATGAGTGCGGAACTTGGCTATCAGTTTCTGCTCGATGATTTTGCGTTGTCGTGTTTTCATGTCACGCTACAGAACGTGACTTGACATCGTTGTCTGTCTTTCCAGTTTTTAAAAAACAAACACAAAAAAACCCCCCCAAAAAAAACCCAAAAAAGACGGAGAGAGAGGAAGGGATATGGGGGGGAAAATTCAGTTGGTTGCGCCTCCCATTAAGAGGGCACTAATGGGGCGCAAAGCATCTAGCGCCTGGGCGCGGCGAAGTTTGCGCCGCTCACAAAATTAACTAGACATTTTGCGGCGGCACTAAACACTACCGCCACGATCTCCTGCGCCGGCAGATCGTGACGTCAGTCGAGTGCGCAACGCCCCGGTATCGCCCCGGAGCGGATATTGAGTGGCTCCCCCTGCCTTACCGCCTGACGCTAGCAACGACAGGTTGAGGGGAGCGTTCTGCAGTCATGAAGGGAAAGGGGGAGCGCTATTTAAAGGTGACCGCTTCCTGCCTTTTATTGTTGGTGCCATTTTTGAACTACGCATTCTGAGAGAGAGGGAGAGACTTCTGGAGAGATTCAACGTTGTGTGAAGGAGTTTTGGGTACTGCGCAGTACTTTGCAGGTTCATTTTGATTTGCCATTCCTTGTATCGATTTAGAAGAGACTTTGGTCCTGCACTCTGAGCTTTTTGCCTGGTACTCTCCATTGTTCTTTCCAGCAGATTTGATGTACAGGTCTCTCCAGGCCAAGATTCAAGGCTGCAATGAGCAGGATGTGGATGGAAAGCAAGATTAACCATCCCCTTTAAGAACTGGCCCGTGCCATTGTGTCTGTGTTCCATTGCTGACTGACATTACATGAGCTTCGCCAGCGCTCTGAGGTAGCGCCTCACTCCTCGGCCTTTGCGCCTTAAGACAGGTGTGAAGCACCTGATTTAGCACTCCAATCACCTCCAGGAAGTCAAGTTTACAGTCGGTGGCGATAATTAGCGCCAGGCGCTAATCTTTGCGCCCGGCCGATAATTGCGCCCCAAATGGGGCGATACTGAATTTTTCCCCCATGGAGAGAGATCTGCTGCAGACAGCAGGATTTGACACGTTGGACCCCCTGGGACACATCTCATTGTCTTGGCTGTGCTCTTGGTGTGTCTTTGATGTAAGGAAAGATTGTATCTCTGCATTTTCTGTGTTTATATTCTGTGAACTTTTGTAGATTCACTCATTGTAACTTTACCTGAAGAAGGGGTGATAGCTCCGAAAGCTTGTAATTTTAAATAAATCTGTTGGACTATAACCTGGTGTTGTGCGACTTCTCATCAAAATCAGGATGGCACAGAATATCCCTGGAGAGTGTCAAACCCATCACTGTTCAGCCCTTTTCTCTTCTGCTGGCACTGACCTGACATAGGATTAAATACTCATGGAAAAACTCTGAGATTAAAGTTTCAGCAAAAGGTTTTAAACATCTTGCCACCTCTCCTAAAGATGTACAACAAGTGATAAAGATTATTCTTTGGGATAAGTAGTTTCCTTCTTAGTTTGTATTGCCCTATAAGCCTGACTGACCCCTGCATTGATCATTTCATTCATGTACCCAGCACTGGCCTGAAATCAGATACATTTGGCTAATGAAGTCCCTTTCTTTAAAAACAAGATGGACCCGGGTAACTATAGGCCCATTAGTTTAACATCAGAAATAGGTAAGATGCTTGAGGGAATCATTAGGAATGCAATATTTGAATGCTTGGATTGAGAGGGACATATTAGGGACACTCAAAATGACTTCATTAAAAGGAGGACATGTCTTACAAATCTAATTGTATTTTTTGAAGAAGTTACAAAGTTGGTGGATGAGGGAAGTCCAGTAGACATTGTCTGCTTAGATTTCCAAAAAGCTTTCGATACAGTACCGCACAAGAGGCTTCTCTATAAGATCGAAGCCTCTGGTATTAGTGGTAATATATTGAGCTGGATTGAGAACTGGCTGGCAGGATGTAGATAAAAAGTAGTTATAGATTGATTTGAATCTGTTAGAAGACCAGCCACCAGTGGTGTCCTCGTAGGGATCGGTGTTGGGACCGTTGCTCTTTACTATTTTTATTAATTATCTGGATGTAGGTGTTGGGTGAACGAACTGTAAATTTGCAAATGATACCAAGATCTGTTTAAGTATTAGGACTGTCGATGATGCGCACCTGCTTCAGGCAATTTAATGTGTTGGGAGATTGGGCTCATGACTGGCAAATGATGTATAACTTAGATAAGTGCAGTGTTATGTATGCGGGCAGGGCAAATGCTCAACATTCACACACCCTTCAGGGAAAAGCATTAAAGAAGGTAGAGATAGAAAGAGATTTGGCCATTCTAGTGCATACATCTTTAAAGGTACATGAGCAATGCCGTGAGCGATAGCTGAGCAAATCGGGTGTTGGGGTGTATCCATAGGACAATTGAGTATAAGACGAGGCATACTGTTTTGTCCTTGTACAAGACCTTAGTCAGGCCGCACTTGGAATACTGTGTCCAGTTTTGGTCTCCTCACTTGGTGAGTGATATTGAGGCTTTGGAAAGGGTGCAGAGGAGGGCCACTGGACTAATTCCCAGTTTAAAGCATCTTAGTTATCAAGATAGGCTAAAAGAGTTGGGACTTTACACTTTAGAGAAGCGTAGACTTAGAGGTGATCTGATTGAGGTTTATAAGATAATGAAGGGAATAGACTGTGTTCCAGTTGACAGTTTGTTTCAATTAAATAGGTCAGGGAGGACCAGGGGTCACAAATTTAAGTTGTATAAGGCCAGATCTAGGTTAGATGTCAGGAGGTGGTTCTTTTCCCAGAGAATAGTGGACCTCTGGAGCAGGCTGTCGTCTCGTGTCTTGTGCAATGGATGCTGATTCGCTGAATTCCTTCAAGCGAGAACAGGACCTGTTTCTGGCTGGGGCAAAGATCATCTCTTACAGAAGGTAGGTACTGCAGGGAATCTCCTGGACTAGTTTTGATTGCCTAGATGGGTCAGAGAGGAATTTCCCAGATTTTTTTCCCCCAAATTGGCCTGGGTTTTTTATTTCTTTTTTCACCTCTCCCAGGAGATCACATGGTTTCGGGTGGGGTGGAGAGTATATATTATGATACACAAGGTATCGCAATTGTGTAGGACAGGCTCGATGGACCAGAGGGTCTTTACCTGTCCGTCATTATTCGTACATTCGTATGTACATTTTGCACACTCACAGAGATCAGCAAGACAGCACAAAACATCCAAATCACAAGTACAGACCCTGAGATGGTGCAACACTAACTCTGCAGGTACATTAGCAAGTGATCAGCCACTATCCGTTCACATCCGATTTTATGATCATCTTGTGGTTGCAGTTGGAATATTGCATGTGTTTGACATCAAATTTAAGGAATTTCCCACCTTTGACCTCTTCAATTCTTTTATATCAGCTCATCTTTGAAAGCCAGGACTGTCCTTCAGACATCACCCATTTCCTAACAGCACCTTTCCGGGATTGTATAGGAGCAAGAGAATAACACCAAAGAGGTAAAACATGGGGAAACACACTCATCGACATCCATCTTGCCCACATCTGTTGCTGTGGTGAAGCAGATCGAGAAATGATAGAGTTCCCCTGCAGAGGGAGATAACGGCAGGTCTGTTGCATCAAATAGTCACTTGACATAAATCAGCAAATGTAAAGCTTTGAGGAACTGGATTCTGAGCAAAATGAGGCTCCTCAGATCATGGTGCGTTGATACCAGATACATGTGTCAAAAATGTTTGTTGTCCAGGATTACTCCAGAATGCCTGAAGGTCAAGAGGAGTTACAGTCAATTCCAGATTAAAAAGAAAAGAAAGACTTGCATTTATATAGCGCTTTTCATGACCACCGGACGTCCCAAGGTGCTTTACAGCCAATGAAGTACTTTTTGAAGTGTAGTCACTGTTGTAATGTAGGAAATGCAGCAGCCAATTTGCGCACAGCAAGCTCCCACAAACAGATAATCTGTTTTTAGTGCTGTTGATTGAGGGATAAATATTGGCTAGGGCACCAGGGAGCACTCCACTGCTCTTCTTCAAGATAGTGCCACAGGAACTTTTACATCCACCAAACAGGCCAAAGATAAATTGCACTGAAATATTGATCAATGGGAAGATTTGAATTGTAGACATGAGATGAAATTTGACCCTGCAGGAAGGATGGAAAAAAAAGAAGGATGGTGTTAACCTGTAATAACCGGGACATTGGCCCCGATATTTACTCAGCGCCACTTACTCACCAATAACCTGCTCACTGATGCTCAGTTTGGGTTCCACCAGGACCACTCGGCTCCAGACCTTATTACAGCCTTGGTCCAAACATGGACAAAAGAGCTGAATTCCAGAGGTGAGGTGAGAATGACTGCCCTTGACATCAAGGCAGCATTTGACGAATTGTGGCAACAAGGAACTCTAGGAAAATTGAAGTCAATGGGAATCGGGGGAAAACTCTCCACTGACTGGAGTCATACCTAGCACAAAGGAAGATGGTTGTGGTTGTTGGAGGCCAATCATCACAGCCCAATCACAATCATCGCTGCAGGAGTTCCTCAAGGCAGTGTCCTAGGCCCAACTCAGCTCCTGGATTCAGTGTAGGAAGTGCTTTAATGCTCTAACCAGGTCAGGAAGGGTGAGTACAGTTGCACATTTACCTACATCCTGCTGTGCGCATCACCCCAACCCCTCACTCTGCCTTGTCAAGCCTACTCCATCACATCACTCCTCAAACCCACTTACCTTGCACTCCCACCCACCCTTCTCTTTCTATGCACTTCATCACATCCCCATCTATCCATCCACCATTAACACTCATCCTTGTCCTTATGCAATTTCATGCCCCTCCTTCATAGTCACCCTCACCAAATGCACTCCATCCATCAGGTGAACACATGCCATTACTGCACTCCTCTGCTGCTCCCCTCACTACTGCTCCCCTCTCTGCAACTCCTTTCGCTGCTGTCCAGCTACAAGTCTCTGAACAGCAGGCTGGTGCTGCTGCTCCTGCTGCTGGTCATATTTGTCCTCATCCGAGGTCCAATCCAAGGCAACCATAATGCCACCCATCCTGATGTGATTGAGAAATCCTCCAAAGTGTAGAAAATAACCTCTCAGCTAAAGTACAGTAAACAAACCTTTTCCCGCTATCAGGTAAAAAAGCAGCAATGAGTACTGAGTATTGCAGTATTTCCATGAGATTGATTCAGCCCCTCAATTGCCGTTGTGTTTTCGCCTTACCTTCACTGGCGAAGTTCAGGAAGCTCTGGAAACCCATGGATGCACAGTTAAATTTGGAAGTGAGTTGAAATATTGCTCTAATTGAGTGATTAGCATACGCTAATAAACAACCTGCCTCTCCCGAAGGGGTTGCGCGCGAGCAGCCTTACGCGTTCCAGTTAAATGTGGAAGTCAGTAGGTTCGGGCTGGCTTCCCAATGCACTGACATTTTTGTCGGTTTTAACGCCAACCGGAACCCAAATGCTTCGCCAGGTTAAAATTCCCCTCATTGAAGCAGTAATGTGCCGTGCCATAGACTGAATTGGAGTGCCAACTCATCCCACTCTCATATACTTTCTCACTGCTGCTTATGGAGTGGGTTGGCCCCATTAGATGGGTTCACAGCATCACAATCTCACCATTTGTTTCTCAGACATTTGTTCAAATTCAGTTTATTGTCACGTTCCCTCTCAGAGGCCGATGGTACAGAACCGACCAAGGTACAGAAACTGGCCAATGCTGAATCAGAGGGGAAATTTCTAAAGATCATTTTCTCCTCGTTTACCTCACCCATAACCCTTTGGAGACACAAGTACCAATCTCTGGCTCCTTTAGTCAACATTCCGATTAACACTGGGCCAGATTGTGGGCACAAGGTCCTGTCCCTCTGAAGTGGTTTGATGACATCGCCATAGCGATGCAAAGCTTGATTTGACTGATGTATAATCCAGTCTCTGGCACTTCATGAGTTGGAGGAAGATCCCCTCTAATGGCACTGCAAGGATTATTTATGACTTTCACACCTCCCGCGTTAGGTGTTAGAGTAGGCTTCGTAGACCTGAATCCACTTTAACAGAAACGCACACATATACTCTCTCTCTCACACAGATCTTTCATTTAAGCACTAACACACAGATTAACTAAGAAACACAACTAGACCTGTCCTTAAGCCTTGAATTGCCCAATTGGCTAAACCACAATCACCCAAAGTCTGCTGAAATCCTTAGACGTCTTCTCTTTATTAGACCATGGCACATTTGTTCTCGCCAACTCCAGTAAAAAACTCGGTACTGTGTTAGTTCTTATATTCTTTGGGGGAAAAATTCAGCTGCTTGCGCCTCCCGTTAGCGCCTTAAATGGGCGCTAATGGGGCGTAAAGCAGCTAACGCCCGGGCGCAGCGCCGCCCACGCCTCCCGAAAAATTTAGTGGGAGGTTAGCGGCGGCGGCAGCCGGTAGCGCCCTGTGGCGCTGCGCCGCCGGCGATGACGTCATCGCCGTGCGCAGCGCCCCGCTCGCGCCCCGGCCGTGATCTTCAGTCGCGCCCCCTGATTTACCGCCAGACGCTATGTCCGACGGGTTCAGGGGGGCGTACGTGCGGCCGGGGCGGCGATATTTAAAGGGGAGGTGGCAGGCGGCCATTTTTGTTGCTGGCCGCCTGCCAGCACCTGCCCCCGTTGCTGTCCCCGGCCCCCGTGAAGCCCCCCCACCGTGAAGTGCCGGCTGCGCTCCAAGAGCCCGGCACTTCTCTTGAGTGCCGGGCTCTTTTGCCGGCACTCCCGATCCCTGGGAGCCCAGCTGGGCCCCGGTTCGCGCTGCGCAAGGCCCCTCCCCTTTAAGAAGGGGAGGAAGGCCTGCAATACCGCGGCGCGACGTGCCGCAGCGCGTGGCGCTGCGGCACGTAGCGCCAGGATATTCACTCGCAGCGCCCCAAGAGGGATGCGGGGTGCTTCCAGTTGCGCCCCGCTTCCCTCTTGGGGCGCAACCACTGAAGTTCCGGCGCGGGGCCGCTAATTTTTTCGGGGCGCTAAAAGTCGCGCCCCGGCGAGGTTAGCGCCCCAAATGGGGCGCGACTCAATTTTTACCCCTTTGTGTTCAGACTTCTCTCGTGGCTCTCACATACACATCTCAATGATTGGCTCCTTCAAGCATGGATTTTCCCCTTGTTGTTCATGGTTGGTTCCAAGTTTAGTGGGGTTACTTCATCATGCGTGTCACTTGTTGCAGTTTAATGAGAGTCTTATCTCAAGACAGTGCTGGTCGGTTCCGGTGGTCCCATAGCAACCCTAGATTTGTCCTTGTTTACAACTGCCTTTTGTCTGAGTAATGTCTGTTAAAAAATGTTCCTCCATATTCTTATTTATCAACTTGCATTTCAATGTGGTTTAGCCATCATTAAAAGTTCTCTTTTGTATTAAAATTCTTATTGTTAGGGATGTTCAAAGCAAATTTTCCTTCAGCCGCAACACTGCTCTTGGGTCTTTTTCTCCTATGAGCAGCAGAACATCTCTTTACCATCTCCTGCATCAAAACATCTCGTTGACCTTACTGGGCTTCCTTTGATTCCTTTCCTTAATTTACAGAATTTGCTGCAGTCCGGTTTTTGTGATTGTGAACCCAGGTGTGGGGACCAGACCTGCTAGAAGCAGAGTGTGATTGAGGGTGAAGACAATATGTTGGGACAAATCTCTGGGACCTAGGACGATAATGACTGCAGGTAATTTTGGGAGGTTGGTTCACGGAGAAATGTACAAGAGTATCTTTGGGTTCTGGAGGAAATGCCCACCTTAGAGGTAGTGATATTAATCACACTGCATGAGTGGGAATTTGCTGACCAGCTGTTGGACTGACACTGTCTGCTCTTCACTAAGGAGTTGCCTAGTCTGGTGATATCCCAATCTTGGTGAACATTTCAGAGAGCTCCCAATTGTATCAGATGAAGGAGATTGTGTCAAATCTGATAAACGGTGTGTATCGGTTTGAGGTAAAAATGAGAGCTATGAAGGAGAGCAAAAGTAAGCAGAAAAATAAGAGTGACGTTGCCCTTCCAGATGATTCAACTTAGTTAAGTTCGGTAAATATGTCAAATTCTGCTCTTACTACATGCATTCTGGGATGTTTATAAGTGTTTGGGGAATCACGTTAATTTTTCCATGAAAATTGCAAACCAGGGACATAAACAATGATATATACATTCAGGGGGTGATTTTCGGCAGTGCATTCAAGTACTAAACAGCCTCCGAGGTGGCCAAGATGGGATCTTGAGCTGAAATGCCGGTTTAGCCCACGTTTAGTGCAAAACACCGTCTTGGTGAAGGAAATCAAGCCAGCGCTAGCAACAACAACAACAACAACAACTTGTATTTATATAGCACCTTTAATGTAGCGAAACATTCTAAGGTGCTTCACAGGAGTATTATAAGACAAAAAATTTGACATCAAGCCACATAAGGAGAAATTAGGACAGATGACCAAAAGGAGTGTCTTAAAGGAGGAAAGAGAGGTAGAGAGGTGGAGAGGTTTAAGGAGGGAATTCCAGAGCTTAGGGCCTAGGCAACAGAAGGCACGGCCACCAAAGGTTGAGCGATTATAATCAGGGATCCTCAAGAGGGCAGAATTAAAGGAGCGCAGATATCTCGGGGGGTTCTGGGGCTGGAGGAGATTACAGAGAGAGGGAGGGGCGAGAAAACAAGGATGAGAATTTTGAAATCGAGGCATTGCTTAATCGGGAGCCAATGTCGGTCAGCGAGCACAGGGGTGATGGGTGAATGGAACTTGGTGCGAGTTAGAACACGGGCAGCTGAGTTTTGGATCACCTCAAGTTTACGTAGGGTAGAATGCGGGAGGCCAGCCAGGAGTGCATTGGAATAGTCAAGTCCAGAGGTAACAAAGGCATGGATGAGGGTTTCAGCAGCGGATGAGCTGAGGCAGGGGTGGAGACAGGGCGATGTTACGGAGGTGGAAATAGGTGTTCTTAGTTATGCTGCGGATATGTGGTCGGAAGCTCATTTCAGGGTCAAATATGACACCAAGATTGCGAACAGCGTGGTTCAGCCTCAGACAGATGTTAGGGAGAGGGATGGAGTCAGTGGCTAGGGAACGGAGGTTTGTTGCGGGGACCGAAAACAATGGCTTCGGTCTTCCCAATATTTAATTGGAGAAAATTTCTGCTCATCCAGAACTGGATGTCAGACAAGCAGTCTGACAATTTAGAGACCGTGGAGGGGTCGAGAGAAGTGGTGGTGAGGTAGAGCTGGGTGTCTTCAGCATACATGTGGAAGCTGATGCTGTGTTTTCGAATGATATCAGCAAGGGGCAGCAAGTAGATGAGAAATAGGAGGGGGCCAAGGATAGATCCTTGGGGGACACCAGAGGTAACGATGCAGGAATGGGAAGATAAGCCATTGCAGGTGATTCTCTGGCTATGATTAGATAGATAAGAATGGAACCAGGCGAGTGCAGTCCCACCCACTGGACGACGGTGGAAAGGCATTGAAGAAGGATGGAGTGGTCAACTGTGTCAAAGGCTGCAGGCAAATCAAGAAGGACGAGGAGGGATAGTTTACCTTTGTCACAGTCACAAAGGATGTAATTTGTGACTTTGATGAGAGCCGTTTCAGTACTGTGGCGGGGCGGAAACCTGATTGGAGGGAAAGATGGGCATGGATTTGGGAGGCGACAACACGTTCAAGGTCCTTGGAGAGGAAAAGGAGGTTGGAGATGGGGCGACAGTTTGCAAGGACGGTGGGGGGTCAAGGGTTGTTTTTTTTCTGAGGAGAGTGGTGATGACGGCAGATTTGAGGGAGAGGGGGACAGTACTTGAGGAGAGCGAATCATTAACATTGGCCCTGAATTTCCAATCAGAGGCGTCCTGCGTGTGGATGCCTCCGATCAGAAAAAATCTATGCACTTACCTGCTGGCTCCGTAGGTCCTGAGACTTCCGATCCTGGGCCTCTCTTCTTCGAAATGCGCAGAGGCCCAGGTATCCCAGGGGCACATGCGGTTCGCAAGCGTCCCTGGGATCACACGAGCCATGGGGAACCAATCAAAGAAGGGAATCTCCCTTCACACTTTTGACAGGTCTGTATGCACAGATCTGTCAAAAGTATGAATGGGGTTCACTTAAAAAACACAGTTAAACATTAAATAATGTTTTTTAAATCATAGTTAAAATTACATTCAATTAAATATTTTAAACAAAAATTCTATTAAAAATAAATAATTGAAGTTTTTTACAGGGCTAAAAATAAACTTACCTTTTTTAAAGTATTTTAAAATTATAAATGAGTGAAAAAAAATTATTTTTTTCTTTTTTTAAACTCTTATGCTGGTAAAAGCAGGCCTTATGCATGCTTTTACCAGGTGTAAGATTTTTAAAGGCTTTCAGCGGGCGGAAGTTGTATAGAAAGTGCAACTCCCTGCCCGAGGATTCTTGACAGATCGGAAGTGCCGGGTTTTAGCGCATGCACTCCGCATGTCTGAAACCAGCACTTGCGAGGCCCCTACGGGTGCGTACACACCCCTTACACACCCGTGGGGGTCGGAAAATCCGGCCCAATGTCAGCTAACATGGGAGCTAGAAAAGGATGTTGGCTGGTAGCAGTTTGGTGGGAATAGGGTCGAGGGAGCAAGATATGGGTCTCAGGGAAAAGATGAGCACAGAGAGATCATGAGGGGAGATCAGAGAGAAACTGGAGAAAGAGTGAGCTCAGGACTAGGGCAGGGGGAGCCTTGGAGGAAGTTTGGCCCAGTGGGCTGGGGGAAGGAAGGGAAGTGGCAGTGGCAGCTGAACGGATGGTCTCAATCTTAGAGACAAAGAAGTCCATGAGCTCCTCACACTTGTCGGAGGGTGGAGGAGACTGGGGAGAGAGGTTTAAGAAGATGGTTAGCAGTAGCGAATAGAAGCCGGGGTTTACCTTTGCATTCCAGAATGATTCTGGAATAGTGAGTAGTTTTGGCAGATGAGAGCAGGAACCGATAATGCTTTATGTGATCCAGCCAGATCTGACGATGAATGGCTAAACCAGTTGTCCACTATATCCGTTCAATTCTACATCCCTTGGACTTAAGGGAGCGAAGATGAGGGCCATACCAGGGGGAATGGCCAGGGTGGACACAGAAGGAAGTAGGGTGGTGGGGGGGGAAATGGGATGTGGATGGAGAGTGATACGAGGAAGTGATCAGAGGTGGCCAATTTTGCAGGCGGGGCGACAACGGGATGCTGCGCACGGTGATAACGTCATCATCGCCTGCACAGCAGAGCGGGCCACTACCAGTTACCACCGTCGCTAAACTCCCGCTTAATTTAGCGGGAGTCGTTAGCGGCGCCACGCCCGGGCAAAAAGTCAATTGTGGGGGGCGCTAACGAGAGGCGCAAATGCACCGAATTTCTAGCCCTAAGTGCTGTGCTACTCCACCTTATTGGACACAATGGCCCAGAAATTGATCTCGCTCTGTTCCCGCGGGGGTAAGCCTTCCCCGCGATCTCTCACCTCGCTTGTGCTTTTTCAGATCCAGCTCGCACGAACTTGATGTTCCAGACATCAGCTGTGCTGGGCTTGCGTATCCCAGCGGCGTAGTGAATTCGTGCGAGCTGTGGGATCACGTGACTCAGTTAGAGCCAATGGCAGCACACCATCTTCCATTCATAAGTCTCACAGCATGGCTGTGAAATCTATGAATCTTACACACCCCCAAAATAACAGCTAAACCTCAATTAAATTTAAAAAAGAAACCATCACATTAATAAAATAAGTATAGTTAATTAAATTAACCATTTTAAATAAAAAATTAAATTTTTGAAAAAATTTAAAATCTTTTAAAAAGTTTTAAAAATAAACTTACCTGTCTTTAAAGTCTCTAAAAAAGATATACCTGTAAAAAAAAATTCAAAAAAATACTTAATTCACTACTTACCTTCTTAAAAGCGGGTCTTACTCCTCCTTTTTACATTTCCAAAATCTTCAGTACTTACCTGCGCGTCCAAAGCATGAAGTGCACAGCGTGCGCGCAGCCTGTAGCGCGCACGCGATGCACCGAGGACCCGCCCCCTTTTCTGAAGAGCAATTGCCAGTTTTCAGCGCATGCGCAGGGCATGCAGAAAACCGGCAATTGGAGTGGGAATACGCGAGAGTACGCAGTGCGTACTCTCGCGTCCCGGGATCAATTTTCGGCCCCATATAGGAGTCAAAAAAGAAAAGAACAAAGAAAGACTTGCATTTATATAGCACCTTTCACAACCACCAGATGTCCCAAAGCGTTTTACAGCCAATGAAGTACTTTTTGAAGTGTAGTCACTGTTGTAATATCGGAAACGCGGCAGCCAATTTGCGCACAGCAAGCTCCCACAAACAGCAATGTGATAATGACCAAATAATCTGTTTTTTAGTGATGTTGATTGGGGATAAATATTGGCCAGGATACTGGGCTAACTCCACTGCTCTTCTTCGAAATAGTGCCATAGGATCTTTTACATCCACCTGAGAGGGCAGACCATCCAAAAGACAGCACCTCCAACAGTGCAGCACTCCCTCAGTACTATACTGGAGTGTCAGCCTAGATTGTTGTGCTCAAGTCTCTGGAGTAGGACTTGAACCCACAACCTTCTTGACACAGAGGTGAGGGTGCTACCAACGGAGCCATGGCTGTCACCAGGAGAAAGGGAGTGCTTGATCATGGGCATCTTGCTAGGGGTTCCTCTTGGTCTGGACGATGAATGGGAGGAGGAGCAGCACCAGCTGCTGCAGGAGAGAGGAACAGGAGGGCAAGGAGGGCAAGATGGCATGCTTCCCCATGCGGATACAGGACATCCCTCCTCATCTGGACCTCCTTCACCAGGCCCTACAGTGCCACATCGAGAACCTGTGCCATCCTGCAACATGCCACTGTGTGCCAGCCAGCACATTCCTCGCCTTCAGTGGAAGTGGGTGTGAGGTGCCCACATGTACTGCTCCACGAAAATTGCGTCTAATCAGCACTTGAGTGCTAAACCTGCAGGTTTCTGGTTTACCAACTCCCGGCAAGTTCAAATTATAGTAATCAGCAATTAGGACCAAAATTGTGTGCTAAGTTCTGACTTTCAAACAGGCATGTCTTATTAGCACAACACCCATTTAGTGCCTGCTTTCATCCTTTGGACAAAATAACCCCTTAACTTTTAAAAGGGTATTGAGTTGAACCTTACGTTTTAAGCAAAGAAAATCTCTATATGCTACATCCCATTTGAAAATACCATTTATTCTAGCTGATAACAATTTTTTCCTTTTCATTTAATGGATAATGAGTTTCTGACAGCGAATATATCCCACAGCAAAAGTGTACGCAGCTGATCCATTTTTATTGTATTCAGTCTTTCCGTGAGCCCTGATGAAATTGCTAGGCAGTTAGATTTAATAACAAGCTGTGATTAGAATGAATAAACATTTACCATGAAGTAAAACAGGAAAATAGGTCACTGTCTTCAATGTTCAAACTTCTTTGTTTAGTAAATGCATTTCTAACAAGTGTCTTGTTTATGAATTTACATATATATATCTCTGTTGAAATTACATTATTCAGGAAGAAAAGTGTTCAAATAGGTTGGATAGTTGGCATCTGCCTCAAGAGGGGTGTTGACCAGTTAAGATGACTCAGGTTCTTATTTACTACTATATTATGCTCAAATCTGCTGGACTGCTGGTCAGGTAAACTATTGTGCCTTAATTGGTTGTTTCATTATTACTCAACTAAGGCACAAAATAGAGTAGCAAAGGATAAAGATAAAGGAGTAGAGATGATAAACAAATCAAACTGAAAATTGAGAACTCAATGTGAACTGAACTGGTCATTTCAATTCTTAGCGGAAACTTGAATTTGACTCAATTCAAGGTTTAGGACCACACTTGGAGTACTATGCACAGTTCTGGTCTCCATATTATAAAAATGCTATAGAGGCACTGGAGAAGATGCAAAAAAGATTCAAAAGAATGATAACAGAACAGGCTGAGGTTCTTTTCTCCAGAAGAGTAGGCTGAGGGGTGACCTAATAGAGGTCTTTAAGATGTTTCTACTTGTGGGGGAGTCCAAAACTAGGGATCATAAATATAAGATAGTCACTAATAAATTAAATAGGGTATTCAAGAGAGTATTTAATTAGAGAGTGGTTAGAATGTGGAATGTGCTACAAGGAGTAGTTGAGGCGACTATTATAGTTGCATTTAAGGGGACACGAGATAAGCACACGAGAGAGAAAGGAATAGAAAGATCTGCTGCTACGGTTAGATGAAGAGGGGTGGGAGGAGGCTCGTGTGGAGCATAATTGCCGGCATGGACCAGTTGGCCCGAATGGCCTGTTTCTGTGCTGTATGGGGGGAGTTTTACCTTGCGGAGCGCGTGGGTTTGCGTACGGGTGGGAGTTAAAACCAACAAATATGTGAGCGGGCGGACAGCCGGCTCCAACCCACAGACTTCCCTGTTTAACTCGAGCTCGTTAGGCTGCTTGCGCACAAACCCCTCGGGAGAGGTGGATTGCTTATTAACATATGGTAATCCCTCAATTAGAGCAATATTTCAACTCACTTTCAAATTTAACGGTACATCCATGTGTTTCCCAGGCTTCCTGAAACTCGCCAGTGAAGGCAGGGCGAGAACACAGCGGCAATTGAGGGGGTTGAATCAATCTCAAGGAAATACTGCAATAAATACTCAGTGCTCACAGCTGCTTTCTTACCTGCTAATAGGAAAGGGTTTGTTCGCAGTACTTTTGCTGCGAGGTTTCTTTCTACACATTGGAGTTTTTCTGAATCGCATTAGAATGGGTGGTGCTTTGACTGCCTTAGATTGGACCTCGGACAATGACCAATATGACCAGCAGCAGCAGGACCAGCAGCAGGACCAGCAGTAGCACTAGCCTGCTGATCAGCAGAGAGGGCAGCAGCGAGAGGGCAGCAACAGAGAGGGGAGCAGTAGAGAGGGGAGCAACAGAGAGGGGAGCAGCAGAGAGGGGAGCAGCAGAGAGGGGAGCAGTAGAGAGGGGAGCAGCAGAGAGGGGAGCAATAGAGAGGGGAGCAGTAGAGAGGGGAGCAGTAGAGAGGGGAGCAGTAGAGAGGGGAGCAGTAGAGAGGGGAGCTGTAGAGAGGGGAGCAGTAGAGAGGGGAGCAGCAGAGAGGGGAGCTGTAGAGAGGGGAGCAGCAGAGAGGGGAGCAGTAGAGAGGGGAGCAGCAGAGAGGGGAGCTGTAGAGAGGGGAGCAGTAGAGAGGGGAGCAGTAGAGAGGGGAGCAGCAGAGGGGTGCAGTTCGCAGGAAGCATTACCTGCAACAGGGTGTACAGGCAGAGGCTGAGTTTCCTTGACATGTCCGAACAGCAGTGTCTCAGGAGACTCAGGTTGTCGCGTCAGGTGGTGGCAGACATCTGCAGCCTCCTAGAAGAAGACCTGCTGCCTGCTGGACCTGGCGGCCACATGTTACCACAACCACAACCCAGTGGTTGTCGAAGTCACCACTGCCCTAAAATTTTTAGCCTCTGGATCCTTCCAGGACTGTGCCGGAGACATATCCAGGATCTCCCAGTCGGCAGCCCACAATGCATAAGACAGGTGACTGGTGGAATGTTTGCCAGGGCCAGCAATTATGCAAACTTCGCTTGCAATGATGCCAGTTAGAATGAGTGGGCGCTCGGGTTATGTAAATTTGTGAATCTGGCTGGCTTCCCACAGGTGCAGGGGGCTATCCACTGCACACACGCGGCAATCTGGGTACCATCAGATCAACCAAGAGTATTTGACAACCGTCTCCACTCCATCAATGTACAACAGGTGTACAACCACAAAAAGATATTTCTGCGGGTCTGCGCAAGATTCCCGGGGAGCTGCCATGATGGTTTCGTCCTGTGGCAGTCCAAGCTCCCTGACCTCTTTGAACCTACAAGCAGACTTAAGGGGTGGCTGTTAGGAGATAAGGGATACCTACTTCAAACTTGGCTGAGGACACCCGTCCGAAACCCAACCAATGAAGCTCAACAGCGCTACAATGAATGCCATATGAGCACCAAATGTGTGATCGAGGTCAGGGAGCATGGACTGCCACAGGATGAAACCATCACAGCAGCTCCCCGGGAATCTTGTGCAGACCCGCAGAAATATCTTTTTGTGGTTGTACACCCGTTGCACATTGATGGAGTGGAGACGGTTGACAAATACTCTTGGTTGATCTGATGGTATCCAGTGTAAGATCTTAATGATCTCTGAGTTCTTGGACAAGACACCAATAGGCAGCAGCCAGTATGTTTGAGCAATAGATCAAGATTTATTAAGCATACAGTGTAATATACTGAATATTAGGCAATAGTTTTAATGAGTAGCTCACAGCCCTTGGTCTCTGGAACCTCTCGGACACAGATGACGTCATCTTAAGTCTGTTCCTTTGTTCTCGCATTAAGTCTGTGTAAAGTTGTTCTTTGAGTATTGAGGTTTTAACCCTTTTCTTATCAAAAGATGGTTTGGCCAGTGTCCATATATGGTCTTTAACAAAATCACCTTTTATAATTGGTTCTAATGGTCAAAATACCATTGTCACTCAGACTAAGGTAGCATCCAGCCTTTCTAGTATTTTTCCACCAACTTTGCCATGTTCAGTGTTATCTTGTTTCTAGTTTTTCACCCCATTGGAATTTACTTTATCTCTTTCATTTCTAGCTTCCCTGGTACAAGGCCTTTATACCAAGGGCCCATATCAGCGCTGTTTCACTAGTCTTGAGGTATCCAAACTATCTCACTTTAATATACCAGATAGATACCTTATCTCCATGATCTCTCTCATTTTATGTCCTTACACTAATTATTTTTTAAATTTCACTGCAATTAGTTTTGGTAAGCGAATTCTAATTTCTACTTAGCATCATAATATGTTTTTTTAGCAATTTAACTTTCACTCGCAGTCTGTGGCTGTTTGTTATCAAAACTTAGTCAAAACTGCTTTTGACTGTCCTTGCAGCTGCATTTTGAACAAGTCTTAGCATTTTAGTTAACCAGGAGTAATTATGGGTAATATTATTTGGTTAATAGCTACACTTGAAGTTATACATATATATCTCTAAATATCAGCCTTTCATACACCAGATTGCCATGTGTGTGCGCATCAGGTGCCTCAACAGATTTGGAGGCGTCCTTCAGTATGCACCAGCCAGGATGTCCAGAATGGCTGTGGTGTGCTGCGCTCTGCACAACATTGCACAGCAGCGAATTTTGGACCTGCCAGAGGAACAAGGCGCAGAACTCAGATCCTCTTCAGATGATTCCAAGGAGGAGGAGGAAGGTGATGAAGGCAATGTAGCACTAGCTGTTCACATTGCTACCCAGGATGCCAGTGATGCCCTTATTAATGCAAGATTCACTTGCGTTGCACCAGTGGACCGATGTCACCAGTACATGCAACAGCTACTCTTCCTGCCACCTCCCCCTCATCACCAATGCCACTGACACAAAGTAATCCTGTAAACAACCAACCATCCATTGCATATCCCCCCCAATTGGTCCCCATCAATTTATGTCTTCCCATTCATCACCAAGCAAGTTAAAAAGCGACTTGCCATCCAGAAACCAAGAATGGGCAAGATGGGAAAGTGTTGCTAAAGATTAATATTTATGTGCTTTAACTAAACAACAGAACCTTAACAACATTACATTTTCTCATACACCCTTGTGCAACTACAAAGCTTTCCTTTTCCTTTTCCTTCCGCTCCTAAGTGGTGCAACCCCTATGGCTTGAGCAGAGGTAGAGACAGGCTGCTCAGATCCCTGCTCTGGCTGCTGAGATGCTCTCAGCCGACGTCTTCTGGGTTTTGGAGCCTGTGAGGGCCCCGCCAAAGACTGCTCCTCCTGTACCTGTGCAGGGGCAGACTCGGCCGTCGGAAGAAAAGGCAGCATGTGGGCTTCTGACTGGGGGGAGGGAGGGTGGGGTGGGCAATGGGTGAGAAGTAAAAGCACTTTGAGTGGATTCCCCACTTCCATGTCCCCTTTCACCATCATCCCTTTCATGGCCCAGCCGCATTTCACTGCTACCACTGTGCTGGAGAGCACGTTGGTGCAGATCATTGCAGCCCTGTAAGGCCAAGGCTAAGGTATCTGTAATCCCATTTAAGGTGGCACGCATGTTGTCATCCAGAGTGCGCATGGCCGGTGGTCAAGGTGTGCATGGACTCATTTGATTGCAGTGTTTGATGTCCCACGGAGCTGGCCTCATACTTGAGGCGGACTCCTCCATTCTGTTTGCAATCATGGTCAGTGTGCTTGGAAGGCCTGTCTGTACATCGCACGTTATCTGCTGCTGCTCAATGATTCTCCTTTTCATTGATGGTTCCCAGGGTACAGCTTAGCAGAGCTTGGAGAGGGCTGTGCCCTCAGGCACGGACTCTCCACTGTTGTCCCTGCCAAAACCATCTACTCTTGCTCACTTGTGAAGTGTGAGTCACCAGGTGAAAATCTGACTAACTGGTCCCACCGAAGTGCGAGTATCTGAGCTGGTGCATGGTAAGCATGAGCCCTGCGGTGGTGAACCCTCAGAATGAATCATCTCCTCCAGCAACTGCTGCTGCACGCGTGAAGGCCCTGTCAGAGTTAAGAGACATGAATTAGTACCAGCAAGGTAAGGATCTTGCAACTTTTCACAATGAAGATGATCCTATTTCACTCGCTGTTGAAATCAAGGCAACATGACTGAGTGCTGTATGGCTTGTGGCTCGCTCATTTTAATTGTGTTACCAGGTAGCTGGACTGTCCCCATGACCCCATCTCTAACGGCCAGGGACACTTAAACTCTACTGATCTCCAGTGCCTCCTCTGCATTTGTGAGCTGGGAGATGTGTGGAGCACCAGCTCCAGTTCTCTCCCTTTCTCTCATGCTCTTGCTTTCTTCTCTGGCAACAAGGGAGAGTACAGACCTATGAGTGAGTGTAATGATGTATTCACCTGATGGATGGAGTGCATTTGGTGGGGGTGACTATGAAGCAGAAGTGTGAAATTGCATAAGGATGAGGGTGAGTGCCAGTGATGGATGGATAGATGGGGATGTGAGGAAGTGCATAGAAAGAGAAGGATTGTGGGTGTGAAAAGTAAGTAGGTGTGAGGAGTGATGTGATAGAGGAGGTTTGATAAGACAAAGTGAGGGGATGGGGTGATGTGCACAGCAGGGTGGAGGTGCAGGGTGCAACTGTACTCACCATTCCTGACCTGGTTTGGTCATTAAAGCACTTCTTGTACTGAATCCATGAGCGTGGCACTACACACCTCCTTGGCACCTCCAGCCATGCCTTCTTGCTGGAAAAGAGTTTCTCTCTCCGGCTCCTCACTAACCCCAGCAGCACATCAAGCGAGGTGTCATTGAACCGCGGCGCATCATTTACCCGTCTGGAATCCATTGTCACACCTTATCTTCTCTTGATTCCAAATCCAACTCCTCCAAATTCCATCTTTGGATTGGCCCTTTAAATACTCGATTCGAGATTGCGACATGCGGATACTCATTACACCTGCTGCTGCGGATTGGATGCCAAACCCTAAAATGATAATGAGCTAACTGTGTTAAAAAGGCAATGACAGATGCGCTGAACTTTCATCCAGGTTTCCCGCGATATCGGACCTCCCCGCTCCCAACGCATCTCCCAGTTAATATTGGGGCCTATTATGTAAGATGATAATGTGTGAGCTTTTTGTCTTTCTGTACATGTATAATGCTACTTGGATATCCCAAAACAAGAGTATTGACATTATAGCAGCTGTTACACAAGTGTATTTTCAGAGATACAGCATCACGGTTTCTTGCTTTGTTGTAATTTTTTCTTTACATTCTGCTGTTGTAGTTTAGTGGTGGTGGGGCAAGGGATCCTGATTCCTGGTAGTCTGGTGATGACTTTGTGCTTGATTCCTGGGGACAGTGGCAGTGTCACTTGCCTTACTTATATCTATCCAGAGAATCCTTGTGCACTGGAGTACATTGCTGCAATCAACGTGCAGCTTCACTAGTAACCTTTTTTAAAATTTGTTTATGGGATGTGGGCATCGCTGGCAAGGCCAGCATTTATTGCCCATCCATAATTGCCCTTGAGAAGGTAGTGGTGAGCCGCCTTCTTGAACCGCTGCAGTCTGTGTGGTGAAGGTACTCCCACAGTGCTGTTAGGTAGAGAGTTCCAGGATTTTGACCCAGCGACGATGAAGGATCAGCGAAAAACTTCTAAGTCAGGATGGTGTGTGACTTGGAGGGGAAATTGGAGGTGGTGGTGTTCCCATGCGTCTGCTGCCCTTGTCCTTCTAGGTGGATGGGCCATAATTTGTTGTATCAGGGCATCTCACGGCACCTGCCATTCATTAGACTTGCCCTTGCAGGTTTAATAGTGATGATGTTTTGTGCCGCTAGTTGCTGGAAGTGCGAGGTAGAAATGATGCACCGTCCTCTTCAGGGCATCTGAAGTTGACCAAGAAAAAGTCTGACTACATGACACTATAAATAGTGAAGACAAACCCATCAATTCAGTCAGGAATGCTAGAGAGGTGAGTAAAGATTTGTGTCTTGTAATGACCTTAACCTGAGAAAGTTACTTTCATAATTTCCAAGTTTGCTGACGACATGAAACTAGGTGGGATTGTGAGTTGTGAGGAAGATGCAAAGAGGCTTCAAGGCGATTTAGACAAGTTGAGTGAGTGGGCAAATACATGGCAGATGCAGTATAACGTGGATAAATGTGAAGTTATCCACTTCGGTAGGAAATATAGAAAGGCAGAGTATTATTTAAATGGTGATAGATTGGGAAATGTACAGAGGGACCTGGGGTATCCTTGTACACCAGTCACTGAAAGCAAACATGCAGGTGCAGCAAGCAGTTAGGAAGGCAAATGGTATGTTGGCCTTCATAGCAAGAGGATTTGAGTACAGGAGCAAGGATGTCTTACTACAGTTATACAGGGCCTTAGTGAGACCACACCTGAGTACTATGTGCAGTTTTGGTCTCCTTACCTAAGAAAGGATATACTTGCCATAGAGGGAGTGCAGCGAAGGTTCACCAGACTGATTCCTGGGATGGCAGGACTGTCGTATGAGGAGAGATTGGGTCGACTAGACCTGTATTCACTAGAGTTTAGAAGAATGAGAGGGGATCTCATTGAAATGTATAAAATTCTGACAGGGCTAGATAGACTGGATGCAGGGAGGATGTTTCCCCTGGCTGGGGAGTCTAGAACGAGAGGTCACAGTCTCAGGATACGGGGTAGGAAATTTAGGACTGAGATGAGGAGAAATTTCTTCACTCAGAGGGTGGTGAACCTGTGAAATTCTCTACCACAGAAAGCTGTGGAGGCCAAGTCACTGAATATATTTAAGAAGGAGATAGATAGATTTCTAGTCACAAAAGGCATCAAGGATTATGGGGAGAGAGCGGGAATATGGTATTGAGATAGAGGATCAGCCATGATCATACTGAATGGTGGAGCAGGGTCGAAGGGCCGAAGGGCCGAATGGCCTACTCCTGCTCCTATTTGTCTATGTTTCTATGTTTCTATCATAAGAAAAACATTTAAAAAATTTTATAAAACGTCAGTGCATGAACAGTGTTTAAAAAGCAATGAACAATTTATAAAAAGCTGTTAAAGTTAATACAGCATGCATTTACTCACAGAAAAAAGATGGCAGAGCAAAAGGCAGATGAGAAGAAGAGGTCGCACAACTCCACAGATGAAGACCTGTGTGCACTCCTCGATGAGGTAGAGGCGAAGCATCAATAGCTTCTGGGGAACGAGAAGTCAAGAACATCATGGAAAGTCACAACGTTGGCGTGGAACAAAGTGGTTCAAGCCCCGAGTCCTAAGATCTATCCAAACCCTTGCCACGCTCTGGTGAAGGCGTCATGCAAGTTGGAGTGCCGAAAAACGAAGGCACCACGAACATTTCTTCAGTGATCTACATTGACAATCATGATCTGCAGTTGGGCTACGCAAAGGATCATCATGTTTAACAAATAGTATCCTTTCCTGTTGATGTATGTGACAGCTACATGATGGGGTGCCTTCAATGGCACATGGGTTCTGTCAATGGCATCCTGCACTCTGGGGATCCAGCGACCATATGGAATGCAATCGACCTCTCCCTTTGCCGCACTGGGGACATGTCACTGCGGATGAACTCAGATGCCCTGCGGAATATGGCATCCCTGACCAGGTGAATGCAGGCTCTCGCAGCGCTCTGGCCGATGCTGTGACCTCGCTCTGGGTGATGTTACCTACCTGACATGACCCGCATGCATAAAATTTGAGGGCTGTTGTTACCTTCATGGCCATTGCAGGTCCTCTTTTAATATTTCTCAAAGGCAGCCAATTACCTCCTTACTGCAGTGTAGCTTCTTCGCACACAGCTACTCCGACATTATCTTGAAAGACTTCAGCCATGAAATTCGGCACGTTTGCGCACGCAGTTAAGACCGGTTTGGAAGAAAAAATGGCGGCTGGCTCACTCCCGCCCACTTCCAGCGCGGAACGCAGCGGCCGCCATTTTGGGCAGGTCAGCCGCGCTGCAGTTGCCTGTGCTCACTCCAGAGATTTAAAGGAGCCAGATTGTGATGTCAATCAGCGTGCATTGCTGAATTGATGCACAATCTGGTGTTTTGAATGTTGGCAGGATGTGACTAGTGGTGTCCCCCAGGAATCCGTACTGGGGCCTCAGCTTTTCACTATATTTATAAATGACATAGATGAAGGAATAGAGAGCCGTATATCCAAGTTTGCAAATGACACCAAGTTAGGTGGCACAGTAAATAGTATAGGTGAGAGCATAATGTTGCAAAGGGACATTGGTACATTAAGTGAATGCGCAAAACTGTGGCAGATGGAGTTCAATGTGGGAAAGTGTGAGGTCATCCACTTTGGACCTAAGAAAGAAAGACCAGATTATTTTCTAAATAATGAGAAGCTAAGAACGGTAGAGAAGCAGGGTTCCAAGTACAGAAATCAGTAAAATCTAGTGGGCAGTTAAAAATTTTTTTTTAAAGGCGAATGGAATATTGGCCTTTATCTCAAGGGGATTGAAATACAAAGGGGTAGGAGTTATGTTACAGTTATATAAAGCTCTGGTTAGATCCCATTTAGATTACTGCGTTCAGTTCTGGCACTCCACCTCAGAATGGATATATTGGCCTTAGAGGGGTGCAATGCACCTTCACCAGAATATACCAGGGCTAAAAGGGTTAACTTATGAGGAAAGGTTGCATAGACTAGGCTTGTGTTACCTTAAGTATAGGAGATCAAGGGGTGAGCTAATTGAGGTGTTTCAGATGATTAAAGGAGTTGATAGGCTAGATAGAGAGAAACTATTTCCTCTGGTGGGGGGGGTGGGAGTCCAGAACAAGGAGGCATAACCTTAAAATTAGAGCTGGGCCTTTTAGGGGTGATGTCAGAAAGCACTTCTTCACACAAAGGGCAGTGGAAATCTGGAACTCTCTCTCCCAAAAAGCTGTTGATGCTAGGACAATTGAAAATTTCAAAACTGAGATTGATAGATTTTTGTTAGGCAAGGGTATTAAAGGATACAGAATAAAGGCTGGTGGATGGAGTTAAGATACAGATCAGCCGTGATCTAATTGAATGGTGGAAGAGGCTCATGGGGTTAATTGAATGACCTATTCCTAATCTTATGTTCCTATTCTCCTATGTTTGCAGAATATAAAGGCAGCCTAATTCTTCTTCTTCTTTTTCTTAGGCAGTCCCTCAGAACAACACGGTGGCATAGTGGTTAGCACTGGTGCCTCACAGCGCCAGAGACCCGGGTTCGAATCTGACCTCGGGTGACTGTCTGTGTGGAGTTTGCACATTCTCCCCGTGTCTGCGTGGGTTTCCTCCGGGTGCTCCGGTTTCCTCCCACAGTCCAAAAATGTGCGGGTTAGGTTGATTTGGCTATGATAAATTGACCCTTAGTGTTAGGGGGGATTAAATATGTGGGGTTATGGGGATAGGATGGGATATGTTAGGGGGAATTAAATACGTGGGGTTATGGGGGTAGGGTGGGATATATGTACTGTGGGGATTAAAGCAGGGACAGGGTACTGGATTTGGATGATCAGCCATGATCGTATTGAATGGCGGAGCAGGCTCGACGGGCCGAATGGCCTACTCCTGCTCCTAGATTCTATGTTTCTATGTTTCTATGTTTCTAACCGAGGATGACCTGCTTCCACACTAAACATGAGTTCTCAGGTGGCTGATGAGTCCAATGCGGGACCTACAGTCTCTGTCACAGGTCGGGCAGACAGTGGTTGAAGGGGCGGGTGGGTGGGGTGCTTGGGTTGATGTGCGCTCCTTGCGCTTGGCTTCCGCTTGCTCCCGGCGAAGAGATTCGAGGTGTTCGGCGCCTTCCCGGATGCTTCTCCTCCACTTTGTGCGGTCTTGGGCCAGGGATTCACAGGTGTCGGTGGGAATGTTGCACTTTTTCAAGGAGGCTTTGAGGGTGACTTGAAGCGTTTCCTCTGCCCACCTGGGGCTCTCTTGCCGTTTCGGAGCTCCGAGTAGAGCGCTTGTTTTGGGACGTTGACAGTACCACGTTGACAGTATAAACATTGTCTGACCAGACATTACATGTGTCGTTAATTGTTTCTATTATCGCGGTGTATAGTGCTGCCAATTCTGTGTATTGAACTGAGTGAGGTGTTGATTTAAAGGAGAGGACCTTCTCTAGAAGGCAAACAGTGAGTCTTGTATCAGGCTACCTGTTAATATGATGAGGAGCCATCGATATACACATTCATAGCTCTGTGTATTTCTTTGGACTGAACTAGTGGGGTGTGGAATTGGAGTATAGGCAGTGGACATGTGTATGGGTCACCTGAATACAGTAGATTGGTTGGCAACAAGACTGTCCTTTCTGGGGTGATGTCCAAATGTCTATCTTGCAACAACAAAGTCCAGTGTCTGAGTCTTGCTGACTTTACCAGTGTATCCCCTGGTCACATTAACAAGTTCAAGGGGGTATGTGGTGAGTGGAGGATCACGTCCTGAAGCCCAGTGATAAAGGTGAAGTGCTTTATTGCCCAGAATGTGGCTAATAAATATCACTCACCTGCATTGTGCCATTTCTCTAAACCTGTGAGAATATGTGAGGCAAAAGTGATTGGTCTGATCTGCTTGTGTCGTTCCTGGCACAGGGCAGCTGTCAAGCTTCGCTCTGTGGCCACAACCTTGAGGTGGAAAGGTTGTGAGGCTTGAGGGGAAACCAAGCAGGTAGTTTGCATAACCCCGCATTTGAGCTGTTGCACCATCTTGATGAGTTCTTCCATCCATTTATCCTTCATCCAATCGTCGGGGATCTATGCCTTTAAGAGATGATACAGTGGTTTGGCAACTTCCACAAACTGTGGCATAAAGTAATGCTGGGCTGTAAGAACTGTTCTTTTTTTTTAGATTAACTTTCAGCCCTGCTTGCTGCAGTATCTGCAGTATTTCCAGTAACAGTTTATTGTGCTCGTTGGCCGTTTCTGTGGCTAACGATAAATTATCTACATATTGCAGTAAACACTCTGGACTAGAGAGGTTCTTCACCACCTGCACACTTCACTTATGGAATATGGTGGGTGAGTTGTGGAACCCTTGGGGTAGGTATGTCCACTTATATGGTTGATCGTTGAACGTGATAACAAACTTATACTGATCCTCCCAGGCCACTGGGATACTTCAATACCCGTTTGATATGTTCAGAATGGAGAATCACTTAGCTTGCGGTGAAAGTTGTGACAACATGGTTGGTGCTTCACGCACAATAAGGGAGCAAACTGGAGTTACCAAATTCAGCTTTCACGATAATCGATGGTCAAAGGTCATGGGTCATCATGTTTTGACCACAGACCAAATTGGTGAATTTGTGGTAAGTATTCCTTTCTGGATCACTCCCTGTTGTCGCAATGCTTCAATAGTAGCACGGACATATGGTCTGGGAAGGGATACTGTTTGTGAGGGTGAGGAGTTGTGGCCCATTAATCTGCTCTGCCCTGGCTAGTCACCCGCAATTGGTTTCATGCGTGGCAAACACCCTTTATTGCTGGTGAATGATATCCCATACGTCCCTGTCCCACACCTGAGTGCATCATTCCATTTGCATAATCCACGCATGCTCCCATATAACCCAACACATCCGATCCCAACAATCCCTGTTGGCCAGGCATATTCATGAAAGCAGGATCCTTAAGCCAAACATTGATATCTTGACCTAAACTTATATAACATGACTGTGATACATAAGCCAGTGTAGGCTGCATGGTAAAGCTAGTTAAAAGAGGAAGCACCCTCATACTCAAGCCATGAGTCCGATGTTGTGAGTTATGTACGATGGTGACTATCGAACCGGAGTCTACTAACATATTCCATCAGTGGCCTCCATTGATGCTGACAGAGAATACCAGTCGCGCATCTGTGTCACGCTGGAACCTCAATACCAGCTTCAGTAAGGCCATGCACCCCTAGGCTGAACCATGAGGTGTTGTTCCTCCAATGGTTTGGTTGGGTGGCAGAGAAGCGGGGGGATAATCATCCCGGGTTAAGGCTGCAACTGCTCCCATTCCTCTTTGCACATTTAGCTGAGCTTCCAATCATTCATCTTGTCCACTGCTGCCCCAGGGAGCTTGTCCAGAGGGTGGACCCCCTGGTTTCTCACTCCAGCATTCTAGTGCCATGTGGCTCAGTTTACCGCAATGATAACAATTCCCTGATCTTTGCCCAGTTGAACCTCCCTCCCCTCTACCCTTATCCTGATTCTGTCCTTCTACTGCTGCTACACCTCTGTCCTTTTCCTGCACTAATGCTCTTTCCTGGGCAGTCAATTTCCATGCGCATACGACGGTTTCGATAACCGTCTGCCTCGATAGACTATTTTTGGAATGAAACTCCAGCTGCCACCTGCAAAGGCACATTGAACTGACTAAAAAATATGGCCTTAAAGGGTCCATCAGTGGTGGTGGGTTTACTGCCTGGATTGCAGGAACCCCTCCTAATGCTACCAATGCTGCAGCCACCAGGTTTGCCTCATTATTCGATTCCATTCCCAAATTGTGCACATTAAACTGTCTGGTTGAAAATGCCCTTGGATGTTTCAATAAGCCCTGTTGCATTTTGTCTGTATGTCCTAGCAGTCTATCATGATCCATTCCAAGCACTGTCAGTATGGCGCATTGCCAGGGTGATCTGTAGTGGGCGGTGCAGCCCCATGCAAGTTGGCCGGAATGGCCTATTTCACAGATGGTCTGCAGGTGGCCAACAACACCTGACCCTGGTCTTGATCGTCTAATTCGAGATGCTGAGCCGTAAAATTTAACATCCTCTGCATATCATCCTCGGGTTCAGAACCCATATCAAAGGCTCCCAATTCCGCTGCTAGAGCCGTGATCTCATTACCATTCAGGAGTCTGGATTGTTTTGAATATCCTGTTCTAACCGACAGAACTGTGTTGTTATAATTGCCTGTGTGGGTTACTACCACCACTTGTCGGCCATTCTCTATCGGGGGTCCGATGGTTTGATAGAGTAGAGGCTGCCCATTGCTTGGTATGGGGGTGACTTATCATCACCATGAAAATGAAACGCCTCATAGTCCAGGGAGTCCCAAACTATGTCATTGCCATCATCCCCTAGCCGGGTCATTAAACTTTCTGCTACGTGTCACGTGTAGTAACTCCTCAATTTTCCTTATCTATTTCCCTTTACAGACTTTATGGTTTTCTGCATTTGAGGGCGGCTTCTGTAGAGTGACTCTCAATGTGGCTCATGTATCTTTGAAACTTTGCTGTTTACTGGCTAGTTCTTCTCTCAGTTCCTTATTTTCTTGTACTGTGACCAAGGTTACAAGGCACTGAGCAGCGGTCATTCCGAGCTGGCACTGTAACTCCATTGCTTTAGCTTGCATCACAACGTATCACATCTGATTTCCCACTCCTTGGTTTCTCCTCTAGCCTGGCGTATCTATTTTTCCTTTTCTGTCAGTTGTCCTTTCTGTTTCTCGAACTGTTCTTCTAACCTTTCTGGACAGAAGTGTGTGCCATACATCAACACTCGCCTGGCTGGTTTAACTTTTAGTTTCTCATCTGCTATTTGTTTATCTACTTATTTTCTTGCTATCCTATCTGGCTGGTCTCTCCATCACCATGGAAACTAGACCCTCTTTCCCGGCTATCACTGCTAGTTTTTTTTCAAATGCTTTCGTCGCCTTCATGGTTAGTTTATTCTATTGCAGGACCTTATGCACTCTCCCATGTATTTATTTAATACATTCTCCTGCCCCAGTCAGTCTAATTGATTAGTCTGACTTTCCTGAGATCTACATGTACTGTTTTTATTATCTCTAAACTACCACACATTCTCCTCCTGGCTGGCTTGTCAGTTTATAAAACATTCAGAAGGTGAATATACCAAAATGGTTGTGGTGATTAAAGAGTTTTATTTAGTACAAGACAGAGCACAGTTAACAAGTCAGATTGCTAAAAATCTTACCAGCTAAAGTAATAGTTCAATAGAAGCAATATTACCTGTTCCTATTGGGAGCAGCATTGATGTCTTGTTGTTCCTTGACTGCCTCTAGCTTGTATCTTTCAAGTTATTTTTTGAGCTTCTGTGTGTTCTACCACTTATAGTCTCAGTAACATTCTATCAATGTGGTAAAAACATGTAAATACGTCCTGATTATTTTCAATTAATACATAACACGTTAACCTATTAAATCATCTTGTAAATTATATAACTCTCTTCAATGAGTCTGCACGACGTTATCTAGTCTTTGTCCATTGTTATTTTCGCGGGTTGCACCTTACTAGCTCATCTTTTTTGACACGTTCTCTATTATTCTCTTGTATTTAGTCGGTCTTCTGATTATCTGGCTCAGTGCCTGAAAGATACTAGGCCTGTCCTTGCAGATTATTATTCTAGTTTGTCCACAGGTTCTAATCTTCTACTGAATATGACCTCTTAGAACCAGTTTATATTGCAGATTCTTAGTTTTAATATGTGAAAGTGTATTTAATATTGAGAAATGTTTAATAAAGTTTTTAGAATTATTAGGCTCTTCCCCAACTGGACTACCTCTGTCTACATTGATTTAAGTGAGAAGTCGCACAACACCAGGTTATAGTCCAACAGTTTTATTTGAAATCACAAGCTTTCGGAGCGGCTGCACCTTCGTCAGGTGAAGTAAAGGAATACAAAATCGACAAATTGATTTACACTGCATCTATCCCGTGCTGTACCTGACCTGGGAGTGTTTGATGGGACAGTTTAGTGGGAGCTTTACTCTGTATCTATCCCGTGCTGTACCTGACCTGGGAGTGTTTGATGGGACAGTGTAGTGGGAGCTTTACTCTCTATCTATCCTGTGCTGTTCCTGACCTGGGAGTGTTTGATGGGACAGTGTAGTGGGAGCTTTACTCTCTATCTATCCTGTGCTGTTCCTGACCTGGGAGTGTTTGATGGGACAGTTTAGTGGGAGCTTGACTCTCTATTTATCCTGTGCTGTTCCTGACCTGGGAGTGTTTGATGGGACAGTTTAGTGGGAGCTTGACTCTCAATCTATCCCGTGCTGTACCTGACCTGGGAGTGTTTGATGGGACAGTTTTGTGGGAGCTTGACTCTCTATCTATCCTGTGCTGTTCCTGACCTGGGAGTGTTTGATGGGACAGTTTAGTGGGAGCTTGACTCTCTATTTATCCTGTGCTGTTCCTGACCTGGGAGTGTTTGATGGGACAGTTTAGTGGGAGCTTGACTCTCTATCTATCCTGTGCTGTATCTGCCCTGGGAGTATTTGATGGGACAGTGTAGAGGGAGCATGAACCATTATTACTCATGATGTCCCCTCCAATTATTGTCCGATGAACCGATCTCTTGATACCCTTGATTATCCCTCCAATTATTGCCTCTGATGCCCGATTTTACAACAACAACAACAACAACAATAACTTGTATTTATATAGCGCCTTTAACATAGTAAAACATCCCAAGGCGCTTCATAGCAGTATTAAAAGACAAAAAAAATTGACTCTGAGCCACATAAGGAGAAATTAGGGCAGGTGACCAAAAGCTTGGCCAAAGAGGTAGGTTTTAAGGAGTGTCTTAAAGGACGAAAGAGAGGTAACGAGGCGGAGAGGTTTAGGTAGGGAATTCCAGAGCTTAGTGCCTAGGCAACAGAAGGCACGGCCACCAATGGTTGAGCGATTATAATCAGGGATGCTCAAGAGGCCAGAATTACAGGAGTGCAGATATCTCGTGGGGTTGTGGGGCTAAAGGAGAATACAGAGATAGGGAGGGGCGAGGCCATGGAGAGATTTGAAAACAAGGATGAGAATATTGTAATCGAGGCGTTGCTTATCCGGGAGCCAATGTAGGTCAGCGAGCACAGGGGTGATGGGTGAACAGGACTTGGTGCGCGTTAGGACATGGGCAGCCGAGTTTTGGTTCACTTCAAGTTTACGTAGAGGGAATAGACTGATTTCAAAACACAGAAGGGATTGTAATATCCCTGCCTCTTCCCAACACCATTCCCTCAAACTGCCTCTCACTGCTAAAGCAAGAGGGGATCACACTGCCTGATATAAAGAAGGGGAGATTTGGGGTGTATAAAGCAAGAGGTGGACATGGGGGACATTGAATCGTGGGACTTCAGATTATGATGATGGGAGGGATAATTCATAAGGGGTAATTTTGGGAGGATAGCTCCCTGCCTGAAATACATGGAAGCGGAGTCAGAGACAGAACTGATTGGGCAGGAACACAGGTTGTACAATGAGACTGTACACCAGCATCAGAGCCTGGTCTTATGGCCCTGTAACACCTCGCATGGGAGGGGCTTGGCTTGCTTTGTGACATTGTTCCTGGCTGCTGTGTGATTGACTCCTGGTTTCTTTGTGATGTCACCTGGAGACAGATTTTCGCCCCTGGTTACACGCCATCAGTGGGAGTTACTGTGGGAGGAGCTGGAGTGACAACTGACACTGAGTGAGTTTAGTCCATATAAATAACGGAAAGAAAAGAACAAGTTAATATGAAATTACTGTTTTTATTATCTCTAAACTACCACACATTCTCCTCCTGGCTGGCTCATCAGTTTATAAAACATTCAGAAGGTGAATATACCAAAATGGTTGTGGTAATTAAAGAGTTTTATTTAGTACAAAACAAAGCACAGTCAATAAGTCAAATTGCTAACAATCTTACCAGCTAAAGTAATAGTTCAATAGAAGCAATATTACCTGATCTATTCGGAACAGCGTTGACGTCTTGTTCCTTGACTGTCTCAAGCTTCTATTTTTCAAGTTATCTTTTGAGCTTTTGTATGTTGTGCATCTTATAGTCTTAGTAACATTTTACTAATGTGGTGAAAACATGTAAATACGTCCTGATTATTTTCAATTAATGCATAACAGAGTAACCCATTAAATCATCTTGTAAATTATATAATTCTCTTCAATGAGTCTGCGCAACATTATCTAGTCTTTGTCCATTGATATTTTCTTTTTTGACACGTTCTCTATTATTCTCTTGTATTTAGTCGGTCTTCTGATTAACTGGCTCAGTGCTTAAAACATACTAGGCCTATCCATGCAGATTATTATTATAGTTTGTTCATAGATTCTAAACTTCTACTGATATGACCTCTTAGAAACAGTTTATATTGAAGATTGTTAGCTTTAATTTGTGTAAGTGTCTTTAATATTGTAAAATGTTTAATAAAATTGTTAGAATTATTAGGGTCTCCCTATCTGGACTACCTCTGTCTACATTGATTTACACTGTATCTTTCTAACACCTGGGAGTGTTTGATGGGACTGTGTAGAGGGAGCTTTACTCTGTATCTAACACGTGCTGTACCTGACCTGGGAGTGTTTGATTGACATTGTAGTGGGAGTTTTACTCTGTATCTAACCTGTGCATTACCTGCCCTGGGAGTGTTTGATGGGACAGTACAGAGGGAGCTTTAAACATTGTTACCCATGATGCACCCTCCAATTATTGTCCGATGGAACCATCTTTTAATACCCTTGATTATCCCTCCAATTATTGCATATAATGCCCCATCCAGTTACAGCGAATAGACTGGTTTCAGAACACAAAAGGGATTGTAACATCCCTGCCTCATCCCAACACCATTCCCTCAAGTTGCCTCTCACTGCTAAAGCAAGAGGGGATCACACTGCCTGATATAAAGAGAAGGGAGACTTTGTGATGTATAAAGCAAGAGGTGGACATGGGGGACATTGAATAGTGGGACATCACATTTGCAGGATGGGAGGCAGAATTCATAAGTGGTCATTTTGGGAGGATCTGCTCCCTGCCTGGAGTCTTAGTACATGGGAACGAGGTCAGAGACAGGACTGATTGTACAACCTGTGTTCATGCCCAGTGAGACTGCACACCAGGAGCAGAGCCTGGCCATGTGACCCTGTCATACCTTGAGTGGGAGGGGCTTGGACTGCATTGTGACATGGTTCCTGGCAGTTGTGTGATTGGCTGCTGGTTCCTTTTTGATGTCACCTGGTGACAGGTTTATGCCCCTGGTTACAGACATCAGTGGGAGTTACTGTGGGAGGAGCTGGAGTAACAGCTGACACTGAGTGAGTTTGTCCATAAAAAGAGCGGAAATGAAAGAAAAGAATAATTGAATATTAAAGTAATTCAATCAAATGTCATTAATTGCAAATATATTCAACTTAATTATTGTAGCTACAAAATTAGTCCCACTGTGTTCCAGTTACAGATTCTAGAATTATATTTTTAATTTTTATATTGATAGTTTCTTGGAGTGAGCAGTATCTCAGGAAGGTGGAGAGTGAGAAGTCGAATCATCACCACACTAACTGGGACAGGAGAAATGTCGCTGGGTTCACAGAGCAGATCTGATGGGACCAAGACCCCCAGTGTCGGAGATGGAGTAAAACGGAATGCTTCATCAATGATTGAAAAGGTGAGGAACTTTACTGAGAATCCCATCAGTCTAGGCTTCTGCCAAGGTGTGAGTCCAACCAGCTACTGGGAGCTGTTCAACATCTGCCTTAAGATTTGGCCTTTGATGCGGCAAGTTGGCCGGAGCTTAACTCCTATGTAAAGCTAACCCATACCTCACCTGGGAGAGCTTGTCACTTAAATGTACAGGGATTTTTATTTTGTATTCATACCATGCTGTACCTGAGCTAGTGTACTTCATTGTATAGTATCAGAGGAGTTGTTGCTGCATTTAACACATGCTGTATCTGTGTCAGATTTGCTTGGTGAACCAATTCCGAGAGAGTTTATCACTGTATCTAATCCATGCTGTACCTGGCCTCAGAGAGTTTGATGGGACAGTTTAGATGGAGCTTTACTCTGTATCTTAGCTGTGCTGTTCCTGACCTGGGGGTGTTCAAAGGATAGTACATAGGGAGCTTTACCCCATTATTGCCCCCCTCCAATTTTTGCTCCATCTCTTCTTACCCTGATGATCCCTCCTTCCTGTTGCAAGGAATAGACTGGTTTCAGAATGCAGAAGAGTTAGTAATACACTGCCTCATCCCAACACCATTCCCTCAAACCGCCTCTCACTGCAGGAGGGAGACACACTGCCTGATATACAGAGAAGGGAGACTTTGTGATGTATAAAGCAAGAGGTGGACATGCGGGACATTGAATAGTGGGACTTCAGATTATGACGATGGGAGGGAGAATTCATAAGGGGTAATTTTGGAAGGCTGTGCACCCTGCTTGGAGACTCAGTACATGAAAGCGGAGTCGGAGACAGAAATGATTGTACAGGGATTTGTATTCTGTATTCTTACCATGCTGTACCTGAGCTGGTGTACTTCATTGGAGAGTGTCAGAGGAGCTTTACGCTGCATTTAACAAAGGGACGGCGGATGTCTTTTATTTGAGATTTCTGTTTTAGATTTAGATTTGAGATTTCTGTCCCAAAGATCTGTTTTTATGTTAGATTCTGCCCAAAATCAGGATGGCTCATTACATCCCTGTGAAGTGTCGAATCCGTCACTGTTCAGTCCTTTCCCATTCTGTTAGGATCCTACCCTGACATAGGATCATTCAGCACTAACACAACAGGTACATTAGCAACCTCGAGAGATCAGCCATTGTCCGCTCACATTCTACTTTATGATATTCTTGTAGTTGCAGTTGGAATATTCCGTGTGTTCGACATTAAAATTAAGGCATTCCCACCTTTGACCCCATCAATTCTTTTATATCAGCTCATCTATGAAGACCAGGACTGTCCTTCAGATGTCAGGCATTTCCTGCAAGCAGCTTTCTAGGACTGTACAAGAGACATGAGAATGACGCCAAAGAGGTCGGACATGTGCAGTCACACTCATCAACATTCATCTTGTCCACACCTGTTGCTGTGCTGAGGCATATCGAGAAATGCTGGAATTCCCCTGCGGAGGGAGATAATGGCCGGTCTGTTGCATCAAATAGTCACTCGACACGAGAGATGGTGAAGGAAAGAATCAGAAAATGTAAAGATTTGAGGAACTGGATTCTGAACAAAATGCGGCTCCTCAGACCATGGTGATACATGTGTCAGAAATGTTGTCCAGGATTACTCCAGAATGCCTGAAGGTCAAAAGGAGTAACCGTCAATTCCAGATCAACACATAGAGGACTGTTACAAAGGGATTTGAAACTAAAAACAGGACAAAGATAAATAAGTATTGATCAATGGGAAGATTTGAATTGTAGACATGAGATGAAATTTGACCCTGCAGGAAGGATGGAAAAAAAGAAGGAAGGACAGTGCTAATCTGTAATAACCAGGTTATTGGCCCCGATATTTACTCAGAGACGCGTTGACAGCGGGGTTTCCGATATCATGCGGTAAACCCGGAAATAAGTTTGGTGTGTCTGTCAGTGGCTTTTTAACTGAGCCAGTTCATTAGCATTGTACTTATGGATTTGGCATCCAATCCACGGCAGAGGATGTGATGAGGACCTGCATAACACAATGTCAACTCCAGTATTTAAAGGACCAATCCAAAGATTAAATTTGGAGGAGTTGGATTTTGCAACAAAGGAAAAGGAAGTTCAATGATGGATTCAAGAGGGGAAAAGGCTGCGCTGTGTTCTAATAAAGCCTCCCTTGATATGCTGCTGGGGGCTGTGAGGAGCCACAGAGAGATACTTTTCCCCAGCAATGGGAGGAAGAAACCTGCTGGTGACATCAAGAAGGCGTGACAGGAGAACGGCCAGGAGGTGAGCAGCAGGAGCAGCAGGAGCTTTGTGCCACGCTCCTGGATTCAGTGCAGGAAACGCATTAATAACCTAACCAGGTCAGGAAGGGTGAGTACAGTTGCACATACACCTACATCCTGCTGTGCACATCAACACAATCCCTCACTCTGCCTTGTCAAGCCTCCTCCATCACATCACTCCTCACACCCATTTACCTTGCACGTCCACCCATCCTCTTTCTATGCACTTCCTCACATCCCCATCTATCCATCCACCATTCCCACTCACCCTTGTCCTTATGCAATTTCAGGCCCATCCTTCATAGTTACTCTCACCAAATGCACTCCATCCATTGGGTGAACACATGCCATTACTGCACTGATCTGCTGCTCCCCCCTCTGTTGCTCCTTTCACTGTCTCTGAATAGCAGCTGCTGCTGGTGCTGGTGCTGGTCATATTGATCCTTTTTATAAATTCGAGATATATAGGATGTGGGTGTCGCTGGCAAGGACAGCATTTATTGCCCATCACTAATTGCCCTTGAGTAGGTGGTGGTGAGCCGCCTTCTTGAACTGCTGCAGTCTGTGTGGTGAAGGAACTCCCACAGTGCTGTTAGGGAGGGAGTTCCAGGATTTTGACCCAGTGACGATGAAGGATTGGCGATATATTTCTAAGTCAGGATGGTGTGTGACTTGGAGGGGAACTTGGAGGTGGTGGTGTTCCCATGCGCCTGCTGCCCTTGTCCTTCTAGGTGGAGGAGGTCGCGGGTTTGGGAGGTGCTGCCAAAGAAGCCTTGGCGAGTTGCTGCAGTGCATCTTGTAGATGGTACACACTGCAGCCACGGTACGCCGGTGGTGGAGGGAGTGAATGTTTAAGCTGGTGGATGGGGTGCCAATCAAGCGGGCTGCTTTGTCCTGGATGGTGGCAAGCTTCTTGAGTGTTGTTGGAGTTGCACTCATCCAGGCAAGTGGAGAGTATTCCATCATACTCCTGACTTGTGCCTTGTAGATGGTGGAAAGGCTTTGAGGAGTCAGGAGGTGAGACACTCGCCGCAGAATACCTAGCCTCTGACCTGCTCTTGTTGCCACAGTATTTATGTGGCTGGTCCAGTTAAGTTTCTGGTCAAAGGTGACCCCCCAGAATGTTGATGGTGGGGCAATTCGGCGATGGTAATACCGTTGAATGTCAAGGGGAGGTGGTTAGACTCTCGCTTGTTGGAGATAGTCATTGCCTGGCACTTCTGTGGCACGAATGTTACCTGCCACTTATCAGCCCAAGCCTGAACGTCGTCCAGGTCTTGTTGCATGCGGGCATGGACTGCTTCATTATCTGAGGAGTTGTGAATGGCGCTGAACACTGTGCAGTCATCAGCGAACATCCCCATTTCTGACCTTATGTTGGAGGGAAGGTCATTGATGAAGCAGCTGAAGATGGTTGGGCCTAGGACACTGCCCTGAGGAACTCCTGCAGTGATGTCCTGGGGCTGTGATGATTGACCTTCAACTACCACAACCATCTTACTTTGTGCTAGGTATGACTCCAGCCAGTGGAGCATTTTCCCCCCGATTCCCATTGACTTCAGTTTTACTAGGGCTCTTTGAAGCCACACTCGGTCAAATGCTGCCTTGATGTCAAGGGTAGTCACACTCACCTCACCTTTGGAATTCAGCTCCTTTGTCCATGTTTGGACCAAGGCTGTAATGAGGTCAGGAGCCAAGTGGTCTTGGCAGAACGCAAACTGGGCATCCGTGAGCAGGTTATTGGTGAGCAAGTGCCGCTTGATAGCACTGTCGATGACACCTTCCATCACTTTGCTGATGATTGAGAGTAGACTGATGTGGTGGTAATTGGCCGGGTTGGATTTGTCCTGCTTTTTGTGGACAGGACATACCTGGGCAGTTTTCCACATTGTCGGATAGATACCAGTATTGTAGCTGTACTGGAACAGCTTGGCTAGAGTGCCAACTCTTCCCACTCTCATAAACTTTCCCACTGCTGCTTATGGAGTGGGTTGGCCCCATTAGATAGATTCACAGCATCACAACCTCACCATTTGTTTCTAAGACAAAATTTGTTCAAATTCAGTTTATTGTTACGTTCCCTCCCCAGGGGCCGTGGAGGCTCAGTCGCTGAGTATATGCAAAACAGAGATCGATAAATTTTTGAATATTAAGGGAATCAAGGGATATGGGGGTAGTGCAGAAAAGTGGAGATGAGGTAGAAGATCAGCCATGATCTTATTGAATGGCGGAGCAGGCTCGAAGAGCCTAATGGCCTACTCCTGCTCTTATTTCTTATGTTCTTATGTTATTATATTTTCTAAGTGCCCTGTTACCACGTCCTTAATAATAGATTCCAGCATTTTCCCCCCTACTGATGTCAGGCTAACTGGTCTGTAGTTCCCCGTTTTCTCTCTCCCTCCTTTCTTAAATAGTGGGGTTACATTTCAGTTCCTCATTCTAGCTAGACCCTTGGTTCTCCACTATTTCCGGGAAGATTTTTGCGTCTTTTTCCATGAACAAAGACACAAAAGGCTGGATTTTTATTGACCCGTGGAGGTGGGTTTGGAGGCGTGTGGGGGGTTAAAATTGCGAAAACTGGCAGTCGGGCACAAGTCCGCCTCCACGCAATTTTCATTAAATCGTGTCTGCTGGTCCCGACTCCGTCCCGCCTCTTCGAGGTGGGATAGGCTATTAAGGCCCTTTACAAGCACTAAATTGCTGTTATAATGCCATTTTGAAAGGCTTTTGTGATTTTAACCCTTTTTCTACGTGAAGCACGCCTGTTCTGAACCACGAATGTGAAACCTGGCGGGAGCACATTTGGATAGGACTGACTGACTGACTGACTGACTGACTGGATATATGGATGGATATATGGATGGATGGGGAGGAGACATATCTGGGAGTGGTGGTGTAAAAATATCTGGGAGCAGACTTAGGGCTGCTGCTGCTCATTTTGCATCCAGGTCCTCTCACAGCAAAGGCCAGGCAGTCTCTGAAGACCTTCAATGCAGCAGCAACGATGACATCATCAGAGGCGACTTTCAGACTGAAAACACTAATTGGTTCATGGGTTCCCACATGCTGGAACTCAATTGCCCAATTAGGTGAAAATTGCATCAATCTCCCACATCTAATTGCAGTCGGGTGGATAACACGGAAAGTGGATGACACGACCCCAACCCGCCCCAGTATCAAAATCCAGCCCAAAGGCCGCAATTTTCTCAGCAGTGTCGGGATGGTGGCGGGAGAGCTGGTTTCTGGGTTCCAGTCACGATCCTGGCTGCAGCCGCTCTGTCAATGGGATTTTCCCTTGATTGGCCTTGTTATTGTTAAGCCCGCCCTGTGTCCTGTGTAGCATCAGGTGATGGCGGAGGAGGTTGGTGATGTTGTTGGTGATGTTGGTGTGCCTGGTGATGTTGGTGTTGGGGCTGATCGTGGAGGGATTCAGAGGACCAAGGTGTGATTTTTTCAAGAGCACTGATGTTGCTGTAATAGACGGCAGCTGCAGGTAAGATAACAGAAGCGATCTGTCAATGGTGAGAGAGGTTGTTCCAATGAGGTGGTACTGGACATACAGTTGCCTCTAAACACTTGTAAGCTAAAGAAATCTCTATATGTATTACAAATGAGGTAACCAAAAGTTTCTACGCTCTGAAACTGACCATCTGCAACATGACATCCTTTACACCACTTCTGCAGCTGTCAGCTTATCAAAAACATCAGAGCAGACTCAACTCATGCCAGGGTGAGCTGGCATGTTCCCCAAGCAGTGGGTAACCCATGGGGGAGAACGTAAAATTGGAAGGAATCCTCCAAATACCATTAAATTGGCTCTTAACGAGCCATTTAATGGTCTCAATTGTCTCCCCTGCCGCTTGGTGTTGGGTCAGTTCTCTGCTGACAGACCCGATACCTGGGAGACTCGCGTGAAGGCGGGTTGACAGCGGGTTTCCTACCCACTGTCACTCTTTGCTATTTTGACAGCGGACCCGCCTCCAAACCCGCCCTCTGAGCGCCGGCAAAATTCCGGTCAAAGTATTTGTTTAATTTCTCTAAAATTACCTTATTCCCCATTATAATTTCTCCTGTCTGAGCCTGTAAGGGACCCACATTTACTTTCACTAATGTTTTCCTTTTTACATACCTATAGAAGCTTTTACAGTCTGTTTTTATGTCTCTCGCTCGTTTACTCTCATATTCTATTTTCTCTTTCTTTATCAATTTCTTGTTCCTCCTTTAATTAATTCTAAAATCCTCCCAATCCTCAGGCTTACTATTCTTTTTGGCAGCATGATAAGCCTCTTCCTTTGATCTAATACTATCTGTGACTTCTCTTGTTAGCTATTTCCTGTGGGGTTTTTGTGCCTTAAAGGAATGTATATTTGTTGTATATCATGTATTCTTTAAATGCTAGCCATTGCTTCTCTACCATCATACCTTTTAATGTAGTTTTCCAATCTACCTTAACCAACTCGCCCCTCATACCTACATAGTTTGCTTTGTTTAGATTTAAGACCCTAGTTTCGGATTTAACTAAATCACTTTCAAACTCTATTATGGCCACTCTTCCCTAAAGGCCCCTTTACTATAAGGTTATTAATTAATTCTTTCTCATTGCACAATACTAGATCTAAAATAGCCTGTTCCCTAGTTGGTTCCTCAACATACTGATCTAGAAAACTATCTTTCATGCATTCCATGAATTCATCCTCCACACTATTACTACAAATTTGGTTTGCCCAGTCTATATGTAGATTAAAGTCCCCCATGATTACTGTATTACCCTTGTTACATGCGCCTCTAACTTCCTGATTTATACTCTGCCCTACATCACAACTACTGCTTGAGGGCCTATAAACAGCCCCCACCAATGTTTTCTGCCCCCTTTTATTTCTTAGCTCCACCCAAACTGATTCTACTTCTTGATTTTTGGAGCTAAGATCCTTTCTCTCTACTATCTTTATCCCATCCTTTATTATCAGGGCTACCCCTCCTCCTTTTCCATTTTGCCTATCTCTTCTAAAAGTTAAGTATCCTGGAATATTTAGTTCCCAACCTTGGCCACTTTGCAACCATGTCTCCATTATGGCTTTTAGATCAAACCTGTTCATTTCTATCTGCACTATTAATTCATCTAATTTGTTGCGAATGCTTCGCGCATTCAGATATAGTGTCTTTAGCTTTGACTTATTTCTATTTTTCCTTGATGTCACTTCAGTCACTGATGCCTTATTACCTTTGTTACTCTCTGTCCCTTCCTGACCCACTCTGCTTATTTTTACCCAATACTCTTCTCTGCTCTAGAGCCTTGACATTTATCTCGCAGCTTTTAAATTTACTCTTTCCTGAATCCTCCCACACACTCCCCCCCCCCCTCTTCATTAGTTTAAAGCCCTGTCTACTGCCTAGTTATTCGGTTCAGCAGGACACTGGTGGAGCCCGTCCCAACAGAATTGGAGCCCATCCCAATGGAACAGCTCCCTCTTTCCCCAGTACTGGTGCCAGTGCCCCATGAACTGGAACCCCTTTCTCCCACACCACTCTTTTAGCCACACATTGAAACCTCTAATCTGTTTGTCCCTATGCCAATTTGCGCGTGGCTCAGGTAAAACCTAACTCTGTGATCAAACTTTTGGTCATCTGCCCAAATTTCTCCTTATGTGACTCGGTGTCAAATTTTTTGTCTTATAATACTCCTGTGAAGCGCCTTAGGACGTTTTACTACGTTAAAGGCACCATATAAATACAAGTTGTTGTTGTTTTTGTTGAATGACTGCAGGTAATTTTGGGTGTTTCATGGAGAAATATACAAGAGTATCTTTGGGTTCTGGAGGAAATGCCCGCCTTAGAGGTAGTGATATTAATCCCACTGCATGAGTGGGAATTTGCTGACAAGCTGTTGGACTGACACTGTCTGCTCTTCACTAAGGAGCTGGCCTAGTCTGGTGATGTCCCAAACTTGGTGAACATTTCAGAGAGCTCCCAGTTGCATCAGATGAAGGAGCCTATGTAAAAGCTGATAGAGCCTGCACCACAACGGTATGTATCGGTTGGAGATAAAAATGAAAGATATGAAGGAGAGAAAAAGTAACTAGAAAAATAAAGGAGGTGAGAAGAGGAAAAATTAAGAAGGACTAAGAAAGGGAAATAGAAAAGTGAGATGTGAGGAGAGGAAGAGTGATAGAAAATGTGATGGAGATGAAAAACGTTTGTTGAAAAGTGTGGGAGATGAGGAGAGGCAAATGTTGGTAAAAATAATGAGAGTGAAAAAAGAAATAGATTTAACCTGAGGAAGAGGAAATAGAAATAGAAAAATGAGGGAGAGGATAGAAAATGAGAAAAATAAGAAGGAAATATGAAATACGGAAAGCAGTTGAGGTAAGAAAAGGAAAGTTGAAAATGAGAGTAACAAAGAGGAGAGAATGCGAAGGAAGAGAGCAATTAGAGAAAAGATATATGAAAACAAAAGTTGCAAAGGAGAAAGAAAAGGAAATAAAAAAGGTGACAAGGGGGAGAATTAGGATGAGGGGAAGGAAAGGGAAACAAGAAAATGATCGAAGAGAAAATAAAATGAGAGGAAAATTGAAAGAAAATGGAGAAGAACATAACAACATAAGAAATAGGAGCAGGAGTAGGCCAATCGGCCATTCAATAAGATCATGGCTGATCCAATCTTGTCCTCAACACCACTTTCCCGCTCTCTCCCCATATCCCTTGGCTCCCTTGTAATTCAAATGTCTGTCAATCTCCACCTTGAATATATTTAGTGACTCCGCCTCCACAGCTTTCTGGGGTAGAGAATTCCAAAGATTCACGACCCACTGAGAGAAGAAATTCCTTCTCATCTCTGTCTTAAATGGGCAACCCCTTATTCTGAAACTATGCCCCCTAGTTCTAGATACCCCCACTAGGGGAAACATCCTCTCAGCATCCACCCTGTCAATCCCCCTCAGAATCTTATATGTTTCAATAAGATCATCTCTCATTCTTCTAAAGTCCAATGAGTATAGGCCCAACCTGCTCAACCTTTTGTCATATGTCAACCCCTTCATCCCAGGAATCAACCTAGTGAACCTTCTCTGTACTGCCTCCAATGCAAGTATATCCTTCCTTAAATATGGAGACCACAACTGTACGCAGTACTCCAGGTGCAGCCTCACCAGCGCCCTGTAAAGTTGCATCAAAACTTCTCTACTTTTATACTCTATACCCCTTGCAATAAAGGCCAACATTCCATTAGCCTTCCTAATTACTTACTGTGCCTGCATGCTAAGTTTTTGTGTTTCATGTACTAGGACCCCCAGATCCCTTTGTACTGCAGCATTTTGTAGTCTCACTCCATTTAAATAATAATTTGTTTTTTCATTCTTCCTTCCAAAGTGGATAACCTCACATTTTCCCACATTGTACTCCATCTGCCAAATTTTTGCCCACTCACTTAACCTATCTATATCCCTTTGCAGACTTGTGTCCTCCTCACAACTTGCTAACCCACCTATCTTTGTATCATCAGCAAATTTGGCTACAGTACACTCGGTCCCTTCATCTAAGTCATTACTATAGATTGTAAATAGTTGAGGCCCCAGCACTGATCCCTTTGGCACCCACTAGTTATTGGTTGCCAACCGGAAAATGACCCATTTATCCCGACTCTCTGTTTTCTGTTAGTTAGCCAATCCCCTATCCATGCCAAAATATTACCCCCAACCCCGTGCACTCTTATCTTGTGCAGTAACCTTTTATGTGGCACCTTATCGAATGCCTTCTGGAAATCCAAATACACCACATCCACTGGTTCCCCTTTATCACCCTGTTTGTTACATCCTCAAAGAACTCTAGCAAATTTGTCAAACACGATTTCCCTTTCATAAAACCATGTTGACTCTGCTTGATTGTCTTATGATTTTCTAAATGTCCTGCTATTACCTCCTTAATAATGGATTCCAGCATTTTCTCAACGACAGATGTTAGGCTAACTGGCCTATAGTTTCCTGCTTTCTGTTTCCGTCTTTTCATGAATAGTGGCGTTACATTTGCGGTTTTCCAATCTGCTGGGACCTCTCCAGAATCCAGGGAATTTTGGTAGATTACAACCAACGCATCCACTATCTCTGCAGCCACTTCTTTTAAGACCCTAGGATTCAGGCCATCAGGTCCAGGGGACTTGTCGGCCTTTAGCCCCATTAGTTTGCCTAGTACCTTTTCTCTAGTGATAGAGATTGTTTTAAGTTCCTCCCTCCCTATAGCCCCTTGATTATCTATTATTATTGGGATGTTTTTAGTATCTTCTACCACGAAGACCGATCCAAAATAATTGTTTAGAGTCTCTGCCATTTCTTTATTTCCCATTATTAATTCCCCAGTCTCATCCTCTAAGGGACCAATGTTTACTTTAGCTAATCTTCCTTTTTATATACCTGAAGAAGCTCTTACTGTCTGTTTTTATATTATTTGCTAGTTTACTCTCATACTCTATCTTCTCCCTCTTTATAATTTTTTTAGTCATCCTTTGCTGGTTTCTAAAAATTTCCCAATCCTCTGGCCTACCACTAATCTTTTCTTTCAATTTGATACCATCCTTAACTTCCTTGGATGATGCATCCTTCTCGTAGAGCCTTTCTTTTGCTGATGACTGCACAGTGTTCAGTGCCATTCGCAACTCCTCAGATAATGAAGCAGTCCATGCCCGCATGCAACAAGACCTGGACGACGTTCAGACTTGGGCTGATAAGTGGCAGGTAACATTCGCACCACAGAAGTGCCAGGCAATGACTATCTCCAACAAGCGAGAGTCTAACCACCTCCCCTTGACATTCAATGGCATTATCATCGCCGAATCCCCCACCTTCAACATCCTAGGAGTCACCATTAACCAGAAACTTAACTGGACCAGCCACATAAATACTGTGGCAACAAGAGCAGGTCAGAGGCTAGGTATTCTGCGGCGAGTGTCTCACCCCCTGACTCCCCAATACCTTTCTACCATCTACAAGCCTCGCCGCTCCTCCCAGGTCCAGCTCAACAGAGAAAGCATGAATGGAAATGAGAGGTATGACAAGTGGAGGGAAAGAGTAGAAAATGAGAGATGGTGAAAGGAAAAGCTAAGATTGATGAACAAATAAGAGGAAGAGAAAAGATAAAGAAAAATGAAAGAGATGAGAGAACTTGCAGTGAGAAGAGGTAAAACAGAACAGGGTCTGGAGAGGAAATGGTGAATAAGAAATGAAACAGATGAGAAATAAAGAAATGGAAAACAAGAAAGTTGTGATGCAGAATAATAAAATTAATAGTAAAGTGGAGAACATAAAGTTAGGAAAAGAATTTATGAATAGAAATGGGGATAGTGCAGGAAGGTGGATTTGAGGTAAAAGAGCCATGATCTTGTTCAATGGTGGAGCAGGCTTGAAGGGCCAAATGGCCGACTCCAGCTCCTATTTCTTATGTTCTTACATTCTTAATTGTGGAAAGTTAAAGGTATGGGACCAATAAGAAGGCGTTAAATGGGGAACCAGAAAATAGGAAATGAGCAGAGGAAAAATTAAGTTGCCATTAAGAAAAACAAGAAACAAAACATTTAGAAACATGAAAACAATGAAAAGCATAAATTATATAGAAAGGACAGGCTAAAGAGCAAAGATTGGAATTGAAGAGAGAGAAGTGTGTCAACACAAAATGAGAGAGAAGGTGTTAAGAAACAAAACTTAAAAATTAGAGATGAGGAGAAAGATAGTAAAATAAAATGAGAGCGATGCAGTGTTAAGTATGGAAATAAAAAATCACAGATGAGAGGTAAATACTAGTAAGAAATAATGAGCAGAAAAAGGTATGAGAGGGAGAGAAAAAAGTAACCAGTACAAAGACAAGTGGAATTAAGATGAGAAGATAGATGGAATAGTAAAATTGAAACAGAAAAAGCATTTCAGGATTGCAAAAGGTAAGTAGACAATGTGAGTGAAACAGAGTGAAATGGGGAAATAAAAAATGAGAAATGAGGAGAGGAAAAGGTGAGAAAGAAATAATAAGAAAGCAATTAAGCAAGAAGAGAAGGAGGAAGAAAATAGTCAGAAAAATGAGAGAGACAAGGGGAGGAATGTTGAGTACATTCCATACTGTGATCTGTGATATGGGTATAGTAGAGCAGTGGTTATGTTACTGGACCAATGAGCCAGAGGCCTGGTAAGACATCAAGAAAACATGAGTTCAAATAGCATCATGACACCGTAAGAATTTGAGTTGAGTTTAAAAATTCTAAAAATAAAAAGCAGGTATCAGTAAAACTGACCAAGAAGCTGGCGGATTTTCATAAATACCCAACTGATTCATTAATGTCCTTTAGGGAAGAAAATCTGCTGTGGTTACTCAGTCTGGCCTATATGTGATTCCAGTCCCACGACACTGTGGTTGTCTATTAACTGCCCTCTAAAGTGGACTAGCAAGCCACTCAGTTCTATCAAACCTCTACAACAAATGGACTGCAGCAGTTTAAGAAGGTGGCCCACCACGACTTTCACGGGGCAAGTAGGGATGGGCAGTAAATGCCGGCCCACGTCCTGAGAATTAATTAAAAAAAAACATCTGAATTGTTGGACTTTTCACTGGGGGTTGCTATGGTTAAAGCTGGTGCTGGGTGGAGCTGAGTGTAGCTCACAGCTGCAGGGCATTGAATTATTGAGCCTTCACGGGGCAGAAAGATACTTGTGAAGCAGGTCAGAATCCACTGCAGTAGCAATCAATGCCTTTTAATTTTACATTCATTAACCTTCTGAGATCTCTTCATCCGACTGTTTAAAAATGTTGGGCCATATTTGGCTATGGCAAGGCATCAAATGGCGTCAGGCATCAGGTAGACTTGCCTTTGTATGATCAGGTTTTTAAACTTTTTGTGTGGCAATTTGCTGAAAGTGCGAGCTGATAACGTCGCAGTGAGGGAAACAGGGCATCTGGGACCTGAGTGAACAGGGCAAGAAACAGGGTATATTCTTAACCAATCAGATTGAAAGATTGTGATATTAACAGTGCAAGGGCTGAGAAGACAGTATAAATTAGAGTGGGTGAAATCAATGTCAAATCTGGTACAGAAAGAAAATAAAGAGAGGGATAAAACGCTTGGATTAAGAGAGAGTGAAAAAAGAGACAGAAAGAAAATAAAAACAATAAAAAATTTAAAATTGCCATTTTTAAAATCTCCAACAAGAATTAATACCTGAAGGAATGAGACTCAGCACTTATAATAGTTAATTTTCAGTGCCAGAGAGGTTAACTGTCAGTAATTAACACTTATTACATCATTAAAAGGGTACTTAGACTCTAATAGACAAGACATAACTTTCTGTGCTAAGTTTAGTTCGTATCTACTGCGCAAATACAGCAACTTCACGCCATTGAATGCAAGTCAATAGTGAGGCAGACAGCGAGAAGCCATTTTAACAAAGTTATCGTCGGAGCGGCGCAACTAAGACAGCAACTTTTCGATATTGACAATTAACCGCATATCTGCTGTTCGCCTGAAGTTGCTGTACCATTTGTGCAGAAATAATAGCGAGTGTCATTAGCCTCACCATTAATTTGACAGCAAATTCTGGCCCATTGTTAGAGCCTCTGAAGCAGAAGCTCTTATGAAATTAATGTAACTCTGTGTGTGCGTGTGGCTCAGCCAAGAGATCTCTGAATCTGATATCTGACACAAGGATGTTGTAGCTGGGCATTATTGTATCACTGAATGTGAACCACAACAGCATCAGTGTGAGAAATGCGACAACTGTGTCCACACCTACATAACTGAAGTCTCTCCTACAGAGGCTGAAATGCTTTTTAGTGGGAATCTACAGAGCAGAGAATCCTTGCTACTGTTGCTATTGGTCCACTAAAGGTGTGGGCACTTGCCCCATTACTTAAATGACCACGTCCCTGGGATCTGGGCTGGACTTGCTGACAAGTCAAATTGGTGGAGCAGGAGCAGCTCTGAGGAAATTCCCAGCCATTGTATAGGGCTTAATTCAAGGTCATGCAATTCTAGCACAGAACAGCACTTGCAAGGAACACTGCCCAGGAAATCAGGCACTGTGAGCCCACAATTTCCCAGCCAGTGCTCCCTCTGAGGACTATTCAAAGCCAGGAGTGCCCAACTTTAGAATCAGCCCTCATAACTTAAAAAGTGCTACTATCAGTACTTCATCAGATCCAGTGTCACCTGGAAATATATTTTTCCATGTCAGCCATGGCTCAGTTGGTAGCACCTTTAAGTCAGAAGGTTGTGGGTTCATAGTCCCACTCCAGAGACTTGAGCACAAAATCTAAGCTAACTCGCCAGTGCAGTACTGAGGGAGTGCTGCACTGTCTTTCGGATGTGAGGTTAAACTGAGGACCCTTTTGGGTGGTTGTAAAAAATTCCATAGCAATATTTTGAAGAAGAGCAGGGGAGTTCTCCCCCGGTGTCCTGACCAATATTTATCCCTCAACCAACATCACTGAAAAAAAGCAGATTATCTCATCATTGTCACATAGCTGTTTGTGAGTCCTCAGTGTGTGCAAATTGGCTGCCTCATTTCCTACATTACAATAGTGACTGCACTTCAGAAGTATTTCAATGCCTGTAAAGCACTTTGGGGTGCCCTGAGGGTGTGAAAGGCGCTATATAAATGCAAGTCTTTTTTTCATGTGTCTCTCCTCCCACTCCTGTATTCTCTGTTGCTGAAATTAACCACTGGAGCACTGAACAATGAACAAGATAATTCATTTAATATCTGTTGACCTAGGTTGCCAACATGTGATCTCATTTGGCTGTTTGCAGTTATTGGATCAGCACATAAAATACATGGCAGGTTTGATCTATCAATCTAATGACACAATTGGGTGAAATCTCAATGATCTGTCTCCTGATTATGTGAAAAACACATGCTTAACAACTAATTTCCAGCTCATCAAAGATGGATTTTAAATGATATGAATCTCAGCTCCAAAATGGATGTGGCTCAATGGAGGCAGAAGAGTGCAGTTAAGTTTACTTAATTAAAACCATAAAAACGATAAACAATTTTAATTAATAGAATATAGAGAAGAAGCAATACAAAACAAAATGTGGAGTAGAGAAAGTAGAAGAAGCTTGCATTTATATAGCATCTTTCACATCTTCAGGACATCCCAAAGCGCTTCGCAGCCAATGGCATACTTTTGACGTTTTGTCACTGTTTTTCTATAGGGCATTGTGGCAGTCAAATTGCGCAAAGCAAGGTCCCACAGACAGCAATGAGATAAGTAGCCAGATAATCCATTTTAGTGGTGTTGCTTGACGGATAAATTTATGGCCAGGACACCAGGACAACTACTCTGCTTTTCTTCGAATAGTGTCAATGGATCTTTTATGGACCCCTGAGAGGGCAAACGGATCCTCGGTTTAATATCTCCAACAATGCAGCACTTCCTCAGTACTGCATTGAATTGCCAGCTTGATTTTGTGCTCAAGTCTTTGAAGTGACGCTTGAACACACAATCGTCTGACTCAGAAATTGGAGAGCTACCACTGAGCTAAGGCTGACAGAAGAGAGTGCAGAAGTAGAGAATAGGGAACTATTGACAGACAGAAGTAATGCTTATAGCTGTGGTTTTAGTTAAGATTTTTCAAATAATATTTCATTAATAAAATATGAAATTACAATGATAAAGCTATTCCTAATATCTCAGGACAATTGTTACAATTATATTAGGTGATCCACACAGCACATAAACTGAAGTCTTACAGAAAGGGCTGGTGGATCAGAAACATACATCCCTGGAGTTGCCTGTACTGTCAGGGTTGGGAATTGCTAAAAGTACCACTATCATAAAGAGGAATAGATTTACAAATTACAGCATCAATCTGTTCCTCCTGTAAAAGTTATGCCTACTTTGTGATTTTTGCAGCTTATGCGCATCATGTATCTGACCTTTAATTATTATAATGTCATGACTATCAATAAATGAATAGGTAGTGCTGTCATTAATCAAAATAAATAATTTAAATAAATTATTTTCACATTTTTCTTCAGTTAGGCCAAGTAATTATAGTTAATTCCAAGGGTGGCACTGTCCTTGAATGCAGTCTCAGGTATTTTGACATTTGTTAGATAAAGTGACAGAAATGTTTCAGCAAAGCGGGACATTATTGGAAAGGATTTTGCGATATGAATAACGGTGAGGCTGTAGGTGCTCACCGTTATAATGGAGTAAATCGGACAGCAATTTTTGGCATTCGCATATGCGCAGTTAAACGCAGAAATCCGGAAATTGTTGTCAGAGATACCCTGCTCCTCCTCAGGGTGCTCTGTAACAGCCCTCGCTGATAGACTCGGCACTGAAATCAATGTAATGGCATAAAGTTGGGGTACGTGCCCACTAGTCACCCTCTAAAGATGCCAGAAGAAGTTAGGGCTGGTGCATTCAGGAGTGAGTTAATATTTAATTGCGTAATAAGTGATAATTACTGCCAAACAACCTCTCTGGCCCCGAAAATTTAATTTTACATGTGTGGACTCTGATTCCTTCAGAAGTTACTTAGGCCGTGATTTTACGAACCTCGGCGGGTCCATGGCGAGTGATATCGGCGGCAGGTCCTGACCCCACTGCTGGCTCCATCCCGGCCTCTGAAATCAATTTCCCGAGATTGGACTTGTTAAACCCGCCCAGCGCGCTTACCAGCCAATTAGAGGAAGTGGGTCTGATGATGTAATTTGATGACGTGTCATCAGCCGGTTTCCTTAAAGTGACCATGGCCAACTTTATTTTGACATTTGTGCTGTCAGTCCTCTACAGTACTGAGGTGCTGCAAACACTGACAATCACTGCACAGAGGGGCAGGGCTGCACCCAGGCTTTCCTATGACTCTTTGCATTCTTGGACAGATTTGTGTGCACCTTTGGAAGTGGCTGAGTGAGTTGCAGTGAATGGTGAGACATAACGGTACCCCCCGCAATGTTGATGAATGTGAAAGGAATGGCTTGGGCATTGTAGGGATACTTTATGGTGTCGGTGTGGGGTGGTGCCAACCTGTGGCAGCCAGGGTATACAGCATTAAGTGAAGTAAATCTGGCCATGGTGAGACCATCCCTGGCCTCCCAGGCAGCAATGTGGTCGGGTGCTGATGCCCTGTGCCCTGTGCAGCATCAGGTGATTGCTTAGAAGGTTGGTGTGGTTGTTGGTGCTGCTGGTGTTGGGGCTGATCGTGGTGGGATTCTGAGGACCAAGGTGAGAGAGTTTCAAAGGCATCCATGCTGATGGAATAGATGGCAGGTGAAGTAGAGATGACAGAAGTGATCTGTCAATGGTGGGAGGGGTAATGAGGTCAGACTGGATAGAGACTTGTGTAAAGACTTGCAGCATTCTGAATCTGTTGTGGAAATGCAGTTTAGAGAAGCTAGTGGTTAAGGGAACATTTCTCAATCAGCTGGGAGCTTTGACTTGACATTTGAATCTGTCAACTCAACAGTTGATTCAATGGCCATTGACCTCCCGCCTCAGCTTCACAGACGAGGTCTAGGCACAGCGGGTAACCAGTGGGCGACCTGTTAAATCCAAAAAGCTGGGAAATAAACATTGATAAGTGGCTATAAACAAGCCACTAATGATTTTAATTGCCTCCCTGCCACTGCATGTCAGGTCTGCTCAGCGATGACAGACCCGATATTTGGTAAAGGCGCGTGGCGGCGGGTTCACAGTGGGGTCCCGACCCGCGGGGAAAAAAAGTACTTTCCCACCCGACCTGCCACCGATCATGCTCGCTGACCCCCCACAAAACCCAGCCCTTAGTGTTGGAGACTTCCAAAAAAAATTAAATTTTTTTTTACTTGTTCTGTCTCTTTTATCTCTCCCTTAATCCCATCTGTCATTCCTCTCTTTATTTTGCTTTCTGTACATGATTTAAATTGCATTTATAATTCCTGTTGTATCCTTCCTGGTTTATACTTTTCAGCCTAGAAATTCAGGGGGGTTAGCACCACCCGTTACCATCAGTTTCGGGTGAACAAATGGCGGCAGCCGCTCTTCCGTTTGCTGCCGGCAGGTCCTGCGGCGGCCACCATTTTCGGATGGCTAGCAGCGCTGCTGATCTCCGTGCTCGCTAGGGATATCTAGATTATACAGATCATGACGTCAGTGAGTGTGCAATGCTCACTTGACGTCCGATCTGCAAGTTTCAACTTCGCAGTTCCACTTACCGGCATGCCTTAAGTGCGACGAGCTGAGAAAACGTTGACAAGTAGGAATGAGGCTCCAGCAGTGGTATTTAAAGGGATCATCAGCAACTACTTGCACCTGACATGTTTGTTCAGTTTGACTGGCTCTGTGCAACTTTCTGCAACTCCAGCAGCTTTATTAACTTCTTTCAAGGTTCCAAGGTAACAGGGAATGTTGTTGCAAGTGGAGAACGTCTTCATTCTTATTTAAAGGCTTCTGCTCACAACACTTGCTCACAGTCATGGGGACTCTACTGGCAGTTCACCTCGCGCTCGAGTATCTTAGGAGAGGGAGCGCAGGCAGCGAAGAAGAGAAGGTGCTCGCAGAGGGAGGAGGAGGAGGGCCAGGAGGGCTCTCAACAGGAGGTCTTACCCACCTAGGTCTTCAGAGAGCACTTCTCCGATATATACTGAAGCGAGGAGCAGTGTATTAGGAGGCTACGCTTCACCTGGGAAGTGGTCACAGATCTCTGACACCTCCTGTAACCAGACCTGCAGCCTGAGACCAGGGCGAACACGGATCTCTCAGTGCCAGTCAAGGTCACAATGGCCCTCAATTTCTTCACCTGCGGATCCTTCCAGTCTGCAGCAAGAGACATAGCTAACATTTCCAGTTCACCATCCATCGCTGCATCCGGGAGGGCTCTCTACACCAGGAGAAGGGATTACGTTTTCTTCTCTCTGAGCAGAGAGAAGCAGGAGCAGCATGCATGTGGCTTTGCCAGGATAGTGGGCTTCCCCATGGTGCAGGGCGCCAATGACTATACGCATGTGGCTTTGCGGGTGCCGTATAACAATCCTGAGATCTTCCGTAACTGCAAAGGCTACCATTCTCTTAATGTGCAGTTGGTGTGCGACCACGCCCAGCGCTTCCAGATGCTCAATGCCCGCTATCCTGGCAACAACCATGATGCCTTCATCCTGCGTCAGTCCGGTGTGCCAGCAATCTTCCAGCCACCACAGCAAACTCGAGGGTGGCTGCTCGGAGACAAGGGCTATCCACTCTGCATCTGGCTCATGACTCTGCTCCGCAACCCAACCACTCATGCCCAACACTCATATAATGAGAACCTTACTGCAATACATGTTAAAAGTTTTTTTTAAGTGTGTAGTGAGTGCTGCTGGATGCTTGCAAGACCTCGAATGGTAAAGGAAGGCCTCTGAGAAGACAGAAAAATATGCAAATACTCAACAGGTCACATAACATCCGTGGAGAGAGAAACAGAGTTCACGTCTCACGTCAAGATACTGCCTGACCTGCTGAGTATTTCCAACAATTTATGCTGTCATTCCAGATTTACAGCATTCTCTCGCAGAGGGAAGAGGAAGACGCAGAAGAGGAAGAAATAGAAGAGGAGGAAGCTGAAGAGGAGGAATCAGAAGAGGAGGAAGTCGAAGAGGAGGAAGCAGAAGAGGAAAAATCAGAAGAAGAGGAAACAGAAGAGGAGGAAGCAGAAGGAAGGATGCAACTTTCCTGGCCGGGATATCCGGGATGGAATCATCCGCCTGTGGTCTCAGTGACCACAACCCCAATTCCCCTTTCAACATAAGCCCCGCACCTTACCTTCCCTTTGTAACTGACCATCACAGCGTCCTCCGAGACACGATGCTGAAATAAAAGCCACCACAAAGCAAACTTTCCAATCCAACTTTATACATCTATCCATCCAATATGACATCAAGAAATCAACTCATCACTCTTATGCACTCTCTTAGTGACTGTCTTGAATGTGCCTTTGTCCATCCTACTGATGTCATGCAGTGCTACCCCAGTGGCTGCAGCGAGGCTGGTGGAAGGCTGCTGACTTTCAGTGGGGGAGACTGCAGATGGCCTTGCTGGTCGAACTTGAGGAGCTGGTGGAAGGCATAAGGGTGGAGGTGTGGTGAGGGGAGGGAGCGAAAGCAATAGGCATGCCAGAAGGAGGATAATGTATGAGGATACCAACATCTTGTATCCTTTCAGCCCCACCACTGGCCAAGGGCTTAGACATGCCCCTGCCAAGAATGGCCTGCACCGTTTCCTCCAAGGGGGTGAGGTAAGGCTAGGAATGAGAGGTGTACCTCGTGTTTGGTGCAGATTGTTTGTAGGTGAGTGATTGCGGGGGGATTCATGCGTTGAGCAGTGTATGAGGCTAGTGTTTCAGTTGGTAGGAGACAGTTTTTGAAGATGCATTCACTGACCTTGACCAGTGGTCTGAGGTCATGAAGCTTCTTTGGGCACTGGAGCCAGGTGGTGGGGGCAACATTGCTGGCAGTGACAGCCTCGGTGATGTGATCCCACATCCTTCTTTCTGGAGGGCCTCCTGGCCCCTGAGAGTAGAGGACCTTTCTTGCAGTGTTGACCCCCTGCACAAAGCTGGAGATCTGCCTGCGAGACCCTGGATGCCCCTTCCCTGGCTTGCTGAGCCATTTGTGTTAGTGCTGAAGCACTTTTCCCATTTTTTGAGGTTCAGAAGGGAATTCAGCTTTTAGAACTGAATAACCACATTTGCGACTTCTTTTTAATTTTTTTTTAAAGGCAATAAGGGCTGAAAACTGCATTTTTTCACTTCATTTTAATTTTTATTAGTTCTGAACACATTGCCCTTTTAACTCCTAGCCCTTTGAATTACCCACAATTCTTTGTGAACTCCATAGCCTCACTCCCAAAGGCTGTTAGAACCTGGAACGCCACTTCAGGATGGAAACTTTGACTTCCATGCCTGCACTAATGCCACCAGGAGGGTGTTACACAGTAAGTTAGCACTGGCCTAAAAATCTTTAGACCCCAGCACGATTTTTTCTCCGGTAGCGCTACATCCATTTTACAGCAGTCATGAACCCAAGTTGCAGGTGACACCGGCAACTCTTGTGGCTGCCACGAATTTTTCCCCCAACTACTTCAATCATGTTAATGAGGACTGAGCATGAATTTTGTGTGCTGCCTAGACCATTTTGACCTGGTGCAGCTTAACATCGTCGGGACTTAAAACGGCCCGTTTTATGGCCATATCCAATCTCCAGGCCTTTGTGTCTCAGTGAGATTCTTCATTCTGATTGGTTGAAGAGCCTTGCTGTTTCTTGACCTGCTCACCGATGCCACAGATGCCCTGTAGAGGGCTCTGCGCTAGATCAGACGCTGGATTAGAGCAAATCTGCACTCTAAAGCCAGAGAAACTTTGTGGGCAGCTGTCAGCGAGGGGAACGACGACTGCAAAATCCAAGCCATTATGTATTACCTGCCCCTGCAATATTTACCTCGATCCACATCTTTGGCGCATGATCACAACTTTTAGGATATCATAATGACTTGGTCGTGCTCACATAATAAGCTCAAGGAGCAACTTATTAATTTTTCAATGTAACTCGTTTCTGTAGATGTCACAATGCCAACCCCACCTTCACTCCTTCCCCTCCCAGCCTAGCTAGTTTTCAATCTGCGTCCATGCCAACCTCAAACTCCCCACTTACACTGGCTTCCGACCCCGAGCATTCCTGCCTGGCTGCACATAGCCCTGCTATCCAGTTGCTCTCTCCAGCTGCAAAATCCACTTAGTCCTGATTCCCAGTCTTCTTCCTGAAACTACTTACAGATTATTCAGGTGCATCAGAACTCTTCAGTGCCACTCAAAAATGATAAGATATTATAAAGCGACTGTGGAGAGCAGCTACATCTTCATTCTGGGGGAGGGGAGGTGGGGATAGGGATGGCCAACAACAGCCCAGCCAAGTCATCTCTGCCAGACCTTCTGGTCTATATTCTACGGAAGGCACCCTGATGCATTCCTACTGGAGTGGGTACCTATTAATGCCATTCAAAACAGGGGAACGCTTCCTGATGCCGCAAACTTTAACAGGTTAGTGGCGAAGCTCCCAGGATGGTGCATCTCAACATTTATGCCGAAATGCTCCCATCCCCCAAGATTTTTTGGCAATATCATTTATAGATTATTTAAAGTACTGTAAATTAATAATATACAAATTAATTTATTTTACATTAACAGGCATTCCCTTTATTCCTAAAGTTCTAAAATTATATTAAAATCTTTTTGCAGACATTATATTTGAATCTAAGTTTCCAAGTAATTCAATTTCAATTTTTATATACAATTCAATTTATGTTACTTTTGTAGGAATTATTTATAACTTTCACACCTCCCACGTTAGGTGTTGGAGTGGGGTTCATAGACCTGAATCCACCTTAAAAGAAAACACACACAGCTATACTATTTCTCACAGAGCTCTTTTATTTAACCACTAACACACGTATTAAATAAGAACACAACTTAACCTGTCCTGGAGTCTTCAAGTGCCAAACCGACAATCATTTGAAGTCTGTTGAAGTCTTTAGGTGTTTTCTTCCCATTAGACCAGGGCACATTTGTTCTGGCCAACTCCAGTAAAAAACTTGGTATTGTGTTAGTTCTTATATTCTTTGGTGGAGAAATTCAGTATCGCCCCATTTGGGGCGCAATTATCGGCCGGGTGCAAAGATTAGCGCCTGGCGCTAATTATCGCCACCGACTGCAAACTTGACTTTTATCGCCCCTGGAGGTGATTGGAGCGCTAAATCAGACACTTCACACCTGTCTTAAGGCGCAAAGGCCGAGGAGCGAGGCGCTACCTCAGAGCGCTGGCGAAGCTCATGTAATGTCAGTCAGCAATGGAACACACACACAATGGCACGGGCCAGTTCTTAAAGGGGATGGTTAATCTTGCTTTCCATCCACATCCTGCTCATTGCAGCCTTGAATCTCGGCCTGGAGAGACCTGCACATCAAATGTGCTGGAAAGAACATTGGAGAATACCAGGCAAAGAGCTCAGAGTGCAGCCCCCACAGTCTCTTCTAAATCGATACAAGGAATGGCAAATCAAAATGAACCTGCAAAGTGCTGCTCAGTACCCAAAACTCCTTCACACAACGTTGAAACTCTCCAGAAGTCTCTCTCTCTCAGAATGCGTAGTTCAAAAATGGCACCAACAATAAAAGGCAGAAAGCGGTCACCTTTAAATAGCGCTCCCCCTTTCCCTTCATGACTGCAGAACGCTCCCCTCAACCTGTCGTTGCTAGCGTCAGGCGGTAAGGCAGGGGGTGCTACTCAATATCTGCTCCGGGGCGATACAGGGGTGTTGCGCACTCGACTGACGTCACGATCTGCCGGCGCAGGAGATCGTGGCGGTAGTGTTTAGCGCCGCCGCAAAATGTCTAGTTAATTTTGCGAGCGGCGCAAACTTCGCCGCGCCTGGGCGCTAGATGCTTTGCGCCCCATTAGCGCCCTCTTAAGGCGCTAACGGGAGGCGCAACCAACTGAATTTTTCCCCCTTTGTGTTCAGACTTCTCTCGTGGCTCTTACATGCACATCTGAATGATAGTATAATACTTTTATCCTCACTCCCTCCAGCACTGGCACACCATCGCTGTAATGTATACTATCTACAAGATGCATTGCAGCAAGCCATCAAGGCTTCTTCGACAGCACCTCCCAAACCCGCGAACTCCACCACCTAGAAGGACAAAGGCAGCAAATGCATGGGAATAGCATCACCTCCAAATTCCCTTCCAAGTCACACACGATCCTGACATGGACATATATCGCCATTCCTTCATCGTCCCTGGGTCATAATCCTGTAACTCTCTATCTAACAGTACTGGGGGAGTATCTTCACCACATGTACTGCAGCAGTTCAAGAAGCCAGCTCAACACCACCGTCTCAGGGGCAAATAAGGATGGGCAATAAATGCTGGCGTTGCCAGCGGCGCCCACATACCATGAATGAATAATAATAAAAAAGGAGGATTTCCAGGCAACATGTAATTTTCAAACAGCACTGACAATGGCCCACAACTTCAACTTGAAGTCAATGGACAGAAACTTGTGGGCACAGGAGGCACGAATTTCACACTTGAGCTGGCTGCACGCCAGGTCCTGCTGGCAGTGCCGAGCCTTCAAAATCACACCCTACAGCACACATTTTAGCCCAAAGACTGAAACCAGCAGGCTTTTTTTTCCCCAGAACTTTTTGTGACCCACAATTAAACCGTGAATAGTGCACCAACAACAACTTCTAGGTCTTAGGAAGCATACGTTACGAGTTAGTGCTCCCAATGCATTAATGATCATAAAATCATTGGGCTGTGCTGATCTCCATGCTTGAGTTCCTGATCTGTAGTACTGGCACACAAAGTCCTGTGCTGGGGCCACTACACCATTAAATTTACCCATAGTTTCCTTTGCTATATATTAGACTTCAATTATAAATACACACTCTAAATAAATCAAATGCCTTTTATATTTGAAAGTTCTTTGTGCTGCATTTCCTAATCAGCCTTTATCATTAAATTCAAGAGCTGGAATGTGATAAATATAATATGCATTGATCCACTCAAATGCATGGGACTCCACAGCCAATGATCTATGGCCTTTACAACTGAAAGTGCATGAGCAAGTACTGTACCCCTCAACTGTCCATCTGCACTGCTCTAAAGCTGTATGGTTGTGCCTTCAATATTAAAAGCACAGTTGGGCTCAAGTTAATCTAAACGCCTGAATCCACGCGCTCGCAGTCTGCCACATAGAAACATAGAAGATAGGAGCAGGAGTAGGCCATTCGGACCCTCGAGCCTGTTCCGCCATTTAATGAGATCATGGCTGATCATCCAAATTCAGTACCCTGTCCCTGCTTTCTCCCCATATCCCTTGATCCCTTTAGCCTTAAGAAATATATCTAACTCCTTCTTGAATATATTTAATGAATTGGCCTCAACTGCCTTCTGTGGTAGAGAATTCCACAGGTTCACCACTGTCTGGGTGAAGAAATTCCTCCTCATCTCAGTCCTAAATGGCTTACCCCTTATCCTTAGACTGTGACCCCTGGTTCTGGACTCCCCCGCCATCGGGAACATCCTTCCTGCATCTAGTCTGTCTAGTCCTGTTAGAATTTTATAAGTTTCAATGAGATCCCCTCTCATTCTTCTAAACTCTAGCGAATATAAGCCTAATCGACTCAATCTCTCTTCATACATCATTCCTGCCATCCCAGGTATCAGTCTGGTGAATCTTTGCTGCACTCCCTCCATGGCAAGAACATCCTTCGACAGATAAGGTGATCAAAACTGCACACAATACTCAAGGTGTGGTCTCACCAAGGCCCTGTACAACTGCAGCAAGACATCCTTGCTCCTGTACTCGAATCCTCTCGCTATGAAGGCCAACATACCATTTGCCTTCTTAACCGCCTACTGCACCTGCATGCTTACCTTCAGCGACTGGTGCACAAGGGCACCCAGGTCTCATTGCACTTCCCCTTTTCCCACTCTATTGCCGTTCAGATAATAATCTGTCTTCCTGATTTTGCCACCAAAGTGGATAACCTCGCATTTATCCACATTATACTGCATCTGCCCAATCACCCAACCTGTCCAAATCATACTGGAGTTTCTCTGCATCCTGCTCACAGCACACACGCCCACCCAGCTTTGTGTCGCCTGCAAACTTGGAGATAATGGGCCAAAAATTCATCCCGCGACGCGAGAGTACGCAGTGCGTACTCTCGCGTATTCTCTCTCCAATTGCCGGTTTTCTGCATGCCCTGCGCATGCGCTGAAAACCGGCACTTGGTCTTTTGAAAAGGGGGCGGTTCCTCGGTGCATCGCATGCGCGCTACAGGCTGCGCGCATGCTGTGCACTTCATGCTTTGGACGCGCAGGTAAGTACGGAAGATTTTAGAAATGGAAAAAGGAGGAGTAAGACCCACTTTTAACAAGGTAAGTAGTGAATTAAGTATTTTTTTGAATTTTTTTTAACAGGTATATCTTTTTTAGAGACTTTAAAGACAGGTAAGTTTATTTTTATAACTTTTTAAAAGATTTAAAAAAATTTCAAAAATTTAATTTTTTATTTAAAATGGTTAATTTATTTAACTATACTTATTTTATTAATGTGATGGGTTTTTTGTAAAATTTAATTGAGGTTTAGCTGTTATTTTGGGGGGGTGTAAGATTCATAGATTTCACAGCACGTATGTGAAACTTATGAATGGAAGATGGTGTGCTGCCATTGGCTCTAACTGAGTCACGTGATCCCACAGCTCGCATGAATTCACTACGCCGGTGGGATACGCAAGCACTGCCCAGCTGATGTCTGGAACATCAAGTTCGTGCGAGCTGGATCTGAAAAAGCACAAGCGGAGTGAGAGATCGCGGGGAAGCCTTACCCCCGCGGGAACAGAGCGAGATCAATTTCTGGGCCATTACATCTAGTTCCCTCGTCTAGATCATTAATATATATATTGTGAATAGCTGGGGTCCTAGCACTGATCCCTGCGGTACCCCACTAGTCACTGCCTGCCACTCAGAAAAAGACTCATTTATTCCAACTCTTTGCTTCCTGTCTGCCAACCAGTTCTCTATCCAAGTCAGTACCTTATTCCCAATCCCATGTGCTTTAACTTTGCACGCTAATCTCTTATGCGGGAACTTATCGAATGCCTTCTGAAAGTCCAAATACACTACATCCACTGTTTCTCCCTTATCTATTCTACCAGTTACATCCTCAAAAAATTCCAGTAGATTAGTCAAGCATGATTTATCTTTTGTAAATCCATGTTGACTTTGTCTGATCCTGTCACTGTTTTCCAAGTGCTCTGCTGTTACATCTTTTATAATGGACTCTAGCATTTTCCCCACTACCGATGTCAGGTTCCCCATTTTCTCTCTACCACCTTTTTTAAATAGTGGGGTTACATTAGCTACCCTCCAATCCATGGGAACTGTTCCAGGGTCTATAGAATTTTGGAAGATGACCAGCAATGCATCTACTATTTCTAGGGCCACTTCCTTAAGTACCCTAGGATGTAGATTATCAGGCCGTGGGGATTTATCGGCCTTCAATCCCGTCAATTTCCCTAACACCATTTCCCTACAAATACTGATTTCATTCAATTCCTCCCTCTCATTAGTCCCTATGTTCCCCGACATCTCTGGGAGGTTATTTGTGTCCTCCTTTGTGAAGACAGAACCAATATATATATTTAATTGGGCTGCCATTTCTTTGTTCCCCATTGTAAATTCCCCTGATTCTGACTGCAAGGGACCTATGCTTGACTTCACCAATCTTTTTCTCTTCACATATCTATAGAAGCTTTTACAGTCAGTTTTTATGTTCCCTGCAAGCTTACTCTCATATTCTATTTCCCCCCACTTAATTAATCCCTTTGTCCTCCTTTGCTGAAACCTAAACTGCTCCCAATCCTCAGGTTTGCTGCTTTTTCTGGCCAATTTATATGTCCTCTCCTTGGATCTTATGCTATCCCTAATTTCCCTTGTTAGCCATGGTTGAGTCACCATTTTTGTTTTATTTTTATGCCAAACAGGGATGAACAAATGTTTTGCCATTGCCTATCCACCGTCAACCCTTTAAGTAACGCTCCCCAATCCATCCTAGCCAACTCACGCCTCATACCATCATAGTTTCCTTTATTTAAATTCAGGACCCTAGTCTCGGAGTCAACTACTTCACTCTCCATCTTAATGAAGAATTCTATCATATTATGATCGCTCCTCCCCAAGGGGCCTCGCACAACAAGATTGCGAATTAATCCTTTCTCATTACATAATACCCAGTCTAAGATGGCCTGATCTCTAGTTGGTTCCTCGACATATTGGTCCAGGAAACCATCCCATATACACTCTAGGAATTCCTCCTCCACAGTATTGTTACTAATTTGGTTAGCCCAATCTATATGTAGATTAAAGTCACCCATGATAACTGCTGTGCCCTTATTGCACACATCTCTAACTTCCCGTTTAATGCCATCCCCAACCTCAGCATTACTGTTTGGGGGTCTGTATACAACTCCCACTAACGTTTTCTGCCCCTTGGTATTTCTCAGCTCTACCTATACAGATTCCACATCATCAGAGCTAATATCCTTCCTTACTATTGTGTTAATCTCCTCTTTAACCAGCAATGCTACCCCACTTCCTTTTCCTTTTTGCCTGTCCTTCCTGAATATTGAAAACCCCTGGATGTTGAATTCCCAGCCTTGGTCACCCTGGAGCCATGTCTCCATAATCCCAATGATATATATCCATTTACATCTATTTGCGCAGGTAATTCATCCATCTTATTACAAATGCTCCTCGCATTAAGACACAAAGCCTTCAGGCTTGTTTTTTTAACACTCTTAGTCCTTTTAGAATTATTATTTACTGTAGCCCTGTTTGATTTACACCCTTGATTTCTCTGCCTTCCACTTTTGCTTTACTCCTTCCTGTCTTTTGTTTCTATCACAGAATCACAGAATCACAGAATCCCCACAGTGCAGATGGAGGCCATTTCGGCCCATCGAGCCTGCACCGACACATATCCCACCCTATCCCCGTAACCCCACCCTATCCTTGCTTCCTTTTCCTCTGTCTCCCTGCACAGGTTCCCAAACCCCTACATTTTAGTTTAAACCCTCCCCAACAGCTCTAGCAAACACTCCCCCTAGGACATCGGTCCCAGACCCGCCCAGGTGCAAACCGTCCAGTTTGTACTGGTCCCACCTCCCCCAGAACCGGTTCCAATGTCCCAGGAATTTGAATCCCTCCCCCTTGCATCATTCCTCTAGCCACGTATTCATCTGAAATATCCTTCTATTTGTACTCTGACTAGCACGTGGCACTGGTAGCAATCCTGAGATTACTACCTTTGAGGTCGTATTTTTTAATTTACCTCCTAACTCCATATATTCAGCTTTTAGGACCTCATCCCGTTTTTTACCTATATCGTTGGTACCTATATGCACCACGACAACTGGCTGTTCACCCTCCCCATCCAGAATGCCCTGCAGCCGCCCCGAGACATCCTTGACCCTTGCACCAGGGAGGCAACATACCATCCTGGAGTCTCATTTGCGGCCGCAGAAATGCCTATCTATTCCCCTTACAATAGAATCCCCTATCACTATAGCTCTCCCACTCTTTTTCCTCCCGTCCTGTGCAGCAGAACCACCCATGGTGCCAGGAAGTTGGCTGCTGCTGCCTTCCCCTGACAAGCCATCTCCCTCAACAATATCCAAAGTGGTATATCTGTTTGATAGGGGTATGGCCACAGGAGACCCCTGCGCCTACTACTCTGCCTGGTGGTCACCCATTCCCTTCCTGCCTGTGCAGCCTTTACCTGCGGTGTGACCAACTCATTAAACATGCTATCCACGATGTCCTCAGCATCGTGAATGCTCAAGTATGTATCCATTTGCAGCTCCAGTGCCGCAATGCAGTCTGCCAGTAGCTGCAGCTGGATACACTTCCTGCACGCATGGTCGTCAGGGACACAGGAAGTGTCCCTGATTTCCCACATAGTTACAGCTAGGATTCACTGATCTTTCCTTGTATCTTCTTTCCTAGAAATTATGTATTCAACATGCACAAAGTACAAATAACCCTTATTCCCTTCACAGGAGCAGCAGGCCAGCCACTTGTCACATATAATTAACAGTAATGGCCAACGTATATGGCTTCCTGGTGTGATGAGGTATGAGATGTCGATGCCCTTGTTCCATCCAGCTAATTGTGTGAGTATCATTATAGTTAATGATGCAGCTGCCTGGTTTGCCACATTATTCGATTCCATTCCCAAATTGTACACATTAAGCTGTCGGGTTGCAAATGCCCATGGGTCCATGGGTTTTCCGAAAAGCCCTGCTCCATTTTGCTTGTATGTCCTAACAATCTGTTGTGATCCATTCCAAGTACTGTCAATATGGTTTATTGCCAGGCTCAGAATCGGACCAAGATGTGCCCCTGCACTAACAATACCAGCCACACCAACAGCAGCAGCCACAACACCAGCAGCAGCAGCAACCACAACAGCAGCATTCTCCTTACCGGCCTGATGCTCCACAGGAGAGAGAGGATCAGCACAGCGGTGCACTGCACCGGAAGCGATACCCCCAACACAGGGTATACAGGTAGAGGATGAGCTTCCTGAACATGATTGAGCAGCAGTGCCAAAGGAGGGTCAGGCTATCGCGCTAGGTCGTCGCAGAAAATTGTAGCTTACTAGAACAAGACCTGCTGCCCAGAGGACCTGGTGGACACACGTTACCAGTTGCTGTCAAAGTCACCAGCGCCCTCAACTTCTTTACCTCAGGCTCCTTCCAGGGATCTGCAGGAGACATTTGCAATATCTCGCTCTCGGTCGCCGACAAATGCATCACCCAGGCGACCGATGCCATGTTTTACAAGTCAGACAATTATGTGAACTTTGCCACTGATGAAGCCAGTGTTATTGAGCGGGCTTTGCGGCTCTGGCTGACTTCCCACAGGTGCAGGGCGTCATCGACTGCACACATGTGGCCATAAAGGCACTCCCACATCACCCAGGAGTGTTTGTGAACCACAAGGGCTTCCAATCCCTCAATGTGCAGCTCGTCTGCAACCATAAATAGATCATCATGCATGTGTGCGCCAAATCCCCTGGCAGCTGTCATAACTCTTTCGTCCTGCGCCAGTCCACCCTCCCTCAGCTCTTCGCAACTATGAATAGACTTACCGGCTGGTTGCTTGGAGACAAGGGCTATCCACTGAAGACATATTTGATGACACCATTGAGGAGGCCAAGCAATGAGGCTGGTGAGCGCTATAATAACATCCACATCTCCACCAGATGTGTCATAGAGCTAGCAATCAGCATGCTTAAGATGTGCTTCAGCTGCCTTGATAGATCTGGAGGAGCCCTTCAGTATGCACCAGCGAGGGTCTCCCGAATCAGCGTTGTATGCTGCGCACTGCACAACATAACAGCAGTGAGGATTGGAGCTGCAGGAGGAGCAAGGTGCAGAGCACACAGCCTCTTCGGAGGAGGAGCAGGAGGAACAAGTGGAACACGAGGAGGAGGCGGAACCTGAGGTAGAGATGGCACCAGCAGCTGCGCACATTGCTGCCTGGGAGGCCCACGATGGCCTCATAATGGCCCGATTTACTTAACGTGCACCAGTGTATCCATCTGGCTCCCAGATGCTGTACCAAGTTCTCCCCGCACCCCACCCCAATAACACCACAAAGCAGTACTACAATGACCAAGCCATTCCTGTCACCCAAACCCCCATTGCTCGAGGTGACAAAGCCACTTCCCAGGTAGCAGGCAAAAATGCACAAGAAAGGAAAGTTGTGCAACAAAATAAATTTATGTGCATCATAAATAGAACTGAAACTTAACATTAACATTTTGGCAAACACCCTTGTGCATCTACGATTGTGTCTTTTTTCATTTCTAAGTGCTTCTATGAGATGCTACCCCTATGGCTTCAGCAGAGGTAGAGGCAGGCTGCCCACTTCCCTGCAGTGACTGCTTTGACACTTTTGGCAGACGTCCTCTGGGTTTTGATGCCTGTGAGGGCCCCGCCAAAGACTGCTCCTCCTGCGACTGTGGAGGGGCAGACTCGTCCATCGGGTTCCGAGGTAGCATGTGGGGCTCTGATTGAGGGGGAGGCAACAGGGTAGACGTGGGAGCACTTTGAGCAAAGCCCCCACTTCCATGTCCCCTTTCACCATCATTCCGCCCATGGGCCACCCTCACTTCCCTGCTAGCAAGGAGCTGGAGAGCACCTTGCTGCACATCGGTGAGGCGTTGAACGCCCAAATATACGTGCGGTCAATGAGTGTCTGAAATCTGTTGTTCACAGAAAGTATGTACTCATTAGACTGACGCATTTGCTGCTCCATGCAGGTGGCCATCCTTTCTATGGAAGAGTACATCGTTGCCATCGCCTGCGAGATTGTGCTGCTCATGTTGGAGATGGACTCCTCCATTCTCTGTGCAGTCGCACACATTGCGGCTGGAAAAGTTGCCAGAGCCTCGCGTATTTGTTGCTGCTCCTCCAAGATCACCCTCTTTATCGATGGCCCCCAAGGTTCAGCATCTGCATGCAGCTGAGCAGATCTTGGAGCGTCCTGCGCCCTCCCACGAGGACACTCCACTGCTGTCACTGTCTCCACCATCTGCTCTTGCTCACTTGTGACCTGTGAGACATAAGAACATAAGAACATAAGAAATAGGAGCAGGAGTAGGCCAATCGGCCCCTCGAGCCTGCTCCGCCATTCAATAAGATCATGGCTGATCTGATCCTAACCGCCAATCTACTATCTATCACAGAACCATCTCCTGCATCTAACAGAATTGCACACACGAAATAGGAGCAGAATCAGGCTACACAGTCCCTGGGCCCGCTCCACTACCCACAGGGCCATGACCGATCCGAACCAAGACTCATGTCCAAATTCCTGCCCGCTCCCCGTAACCCTTAATGCCCTTTACTTCTAGGAAACTGTCTATTTCTGTTTTAAATTTAATTAATGTTGTAGCTTCTACAGCTTTTTGTGGCAGCATATTCCATGGACCTACCACCCTCTGAGTGAAGTAGTTCCTCCTCATCTCAGTTTTGAAAGAGCAGCCCCTTATTCTAAGACTATGTCCCCTAGTTCTCGTCTCACCCGTCATCGGGAACATCCTCCCCGCATCCACCCGATCCAACCCCTTCACAATCTTATATGTTTCAATAAGATCGCCTCTCATTCTTCTGAACTCCAATGAGTAGAGTCCCAATCTACCCAACCTCTCCTCATATGACCACCCCCTCATCCCCGGGATTAACCGAATGAACCTTTTTTGCACTGCCTCGAGAGCAAGGATGTCTTTCCTTAAGTAAGGACACCAAAACTGTATGCAGTATTCCAGGTGCGGTCTCACCAATACCTTGTACAACTGAAGCAATACCTCCCTATTTTTATATTCTATCCCCCTAGCAATGAAAGCCAACATTCCATTTGCCTTCTTAATCACTTGCTGCACCTGCATACTAACCTTTTGAGTTTCGTGCACCAGGACCCCCAGATCCCTTTGCACTTCAGTACTCTCCAGTTTCTTGCCATTAAGATAATAAATTGCTCTAGGATTTTTCCTGCCAAAGTGCATCACCTCACACTTTCCAGTGTTGTATTCCATCTGCCAAATCTCTGCCCACTTACTTAGCCTGTCTATGTCCCCTTGCAGGTTTTTTATGTCCTCCTCATTCACTACTTTCCCTCCCATCTTTGTATCATCTGCAAATTTTGATATGTTACACTTGGTCCCTTCCTCCAAATCGTTAATATAGATTGTGAAGAGTTGGGGACCCAGCACTGACCCCTGTGGAACACCACTAGTTACTGATTGCCAGTCTGAGAATGAACCATTTATCCCAACTCTTTGCTTTCTGTTAGATAGCCAATCCTCTATCCATGCCAGAATATTACCCCCAATTCCGTGATTTTTTACCTTAAGCAATAATCTTTTGTGTGGCACCTTGTCAAATGCCTTTTGGAAGTCTAAATACACTACGTCCACTGGTTCCCCTTTATCCACTCTATATGTTACTTCCTCAAAGAACTCCAGCAAATTTGTCAAACATGACTTCCCCTTCGTAAAACCATGCTGACTTTGTCCTATTAAATTATGATTATCCAAATGTCCTGTTACTGTTTCCTTAATAATGGACTCCAAAATTTTACCTACCACAGATGTTAGGCTAACCGGTCTATAGTTACCAGCCTTCTGTCTACTGCCCTTTTTAAATAAGGGTGTTACATTAGCAGTTTTCCAGTCTGCCGGGACCTTAGCGGAATCCAGGGAGTTTTGAAAAATTATTACCAATGCATCTACAATCCCTACCGCCACTTCCTTCAAGACTCTAGGATGTAAGCCATCAGGTCCAGGTGATTTATCCGCCTTGAGTCCCATTATTTTACCGAGTACCACTTCCTTAGTGATTTTGATCGTGTTTAGCTCCTCTCCCCCTATAGCCCCCTGTTTGTCCAGTGTTGGGATATTCTTAGTGTCCTCTACTGTAAAGACTGATACAAAATATTCATTCAGTGTTTTTGCCATCTCCATATTTCCCACCATTAATTTCCCGGTCTCATCCTCTAAGGGACCAACATTTACTTTAACCACCCTTTTTCTTTTTATATAACTATAAAAACTCTTACTATCTGTTTTTATATTTTTTGCTAATTTACTTTCATAATCTATCTTCCCTTTCTTAATCAATCTTTTTGTTATTTTTTGCTGCCTTTTAAAGTTTTCCCAATCCTCTGTCCTCCCACTAGATTTCGCTACCTTATATGCCCTTGTTTTTAGTCGAATACTATCCTTAATTTCTTTACTTAGCCACGGATGACTGTCCTTTCTTTTACACCCTTTTCTTTTCAGTGGAATATATTTTTTTGGAAGTTGTAAAATAACTCCTTGAATGTACACCACTGATCATGTGTCGTCTTACCCTTTAATCTATTTTCCCAATCCACTCTACTCAATTCCGCTCGCATACCTTCATAGTCTCCTTTATTCAAGCTTAGCACGCTTGTTTGAGATCCAACCTTCTCACCCTCTAATTGAATATGGAATTCAACCATGTTATGGTCACTCATTCCAAGGGGATCCTTTACTAGGACATTTTTAATTAATCCTGTCTCGTTACACAGGACCAGATCTAAGGTTGCTTGCCCCCTGGTTGGTTCAGTTACATACTGCTCAAGAAACCCATCCCTAATACACTCAATGAACTCATCCTCAAGGCAGCCCTGCCCCATTTGATTTGTCCAATTAATATGATAGTTAAAATCCCCCATAATTATAGATGTTCCCTTATTACATGCCTCAACTATTTCCTGATTGATACTCCGTCCAATAGAGTTGCAACTGTTCGGAGGCCTATAGACTACGCCCACTAATGTTTTTTTCCCCTTATTATTCCTTATCTCCACCCAAACTGTTTCATTATCATGATTTTTTGACCCAATATCATTACTCTGTATTACAGTGATTCCTTCCTTTATTAACATAGCCACCCCACCTCCCCTTCCTTCCTGCCTGTCCTTCCTGATCGTTAAATAACCTGGTATGTTTAATTCCCAGGCATTGTCACCCTGCAGCCATGTTTCTGTAATGGCCACAATATCATAACCAGGTGACAACACTGCTCTATGTCTCGTTGTACCCACCGAGGTGTGCATATCTGCGCTGGTGCTGGGTGCGCATGGAAGGGTCTGGTGATGGTGCACCCTCAGAAACTGTAGCTTCCTCTGAGGAGTCATCTTACTCCTCCGGCTGGACAGTGGGAGGTCGGGGCACTTGATGGACCTGTGGGAGAGTAAAGAGATGAATTAGAAGTCTTATGATAAGAATGTGTAATGTTGCCATTATGCACATGATGACATTTCACTGGCTGCTGACATCAAGTCACCATGAATGACTGTTGTATGCCATGTGGCTGTATGATAGTTAATTGTCACCAAGTTGCTGGGAGGTCCCCCTCTCTCCCACCGCCAGCAGCTCTACAACTCCAGTGATTTGAAGCGCCGCCTCCTCTGCTAGCGTCAAGTTGGTGAATATTGGAAGGCCACCTCGTTGCCTTTTTCTGTTGTTCTGGGCTCTCTTCTGCAAGAAGGGAAAGAAGAGAACTTTGAGTGAGAGTGATGGAATGAGTGCAAGGAATGGATGGGCTACATCTGTAATGGGTGACTATGAGGGAGTGGCATGACATTGCCAAATGGCCTCCTTCTGTGTTGTTACTTCCTATGATTTGCATTAGGCTGAGAGAGCGTGTCAGAGGTGGTTAGTCAGATGGGGATGTGAGTAGGTGCATAGAGAGTGAGGGATGGGTGCACCTGCAAGGTAGGTTGGTGTGAGGAGTGATGTGCAAGAGTAGGCTTGGGAAGGCAGAGTGATGGGGTTGGAGTGACCCGCACATCAGGATGTACTTGAATGTGGCATTGCACTCACCTTTCCTTACCTCATGAGATCATTAAATCTTTTCTGGCACTGGATCCAGGAGTGCCTTACGACATCCCTGCTGCTGACCTCCTCCGCAATCTCCAGCCATGCCCTCTTGGTGTCTCTGGCTGCTCTTTTGCACCCAACCCCAGGGAACAGGACCTCCCTGCGCGCTCTGATTCCCTGACCCGGACATCCAGGGAGGCATCAGTGACTCCATGACCCACACAAATCTCTCTGATATCCAGCAATTTCCACCTCTTCCAAACACCTTTATGTCTCTTCCAACAACCTTCAACTGTAATGTGTGCAAGGCTATTTTAAATATTCGAGCTGGAAACAAGTCAACGGTGATGTCAGCTGACCCACTCCATTTAATTGGGCCGGGAAATCCGCATGACTGTTTCAACTGATGTAATTGAGTTAAACACGTAGAACGCGCTGTTAAAATCTTTGGGATGGCGACCAGCTACACGGCCCGCACACACCCGCCCCAACGCTCAGGTAAAGATTCCAGCTATAATATCTGTTAAATGTTGCTCTACATTCCAGTTACTCAGCTTGTTGTTTAATGTGGTATAGCCATCATTAAAGTACTCTTATGTATTAAAGTTCATCTTGTTGTTAGGGACGTTTAAAACAGATTTTCCCTTTACAGTATCTAACTGATGCTGTCCTGTCCTGGGATTGTTTGATGGGACCATGTAGATGGAGCTTTACTCTGTATCTTACCCATGCTGTTCCTAAGAACATAACAGCATAAGAAATAGAAGCAGGAGTAGGCCATTTGGCCCTTTGAGCCTGCTCCGCCATTCAATGAGATCATGGCTGATCTTCTGCCTCAACTCCATTCACCAGCCCTATCGCCATATCCCTTGATGCCCTTACTAGTCAGAAATCTATCGACTTCTGTTTTGAATATACCCAATGACTGAGCCTCCACAACCCTCTGGGGTAGAGAATTCCAAAGATTCACCACCAATTTCTTCTCATCTCAGTCCTGAAAGGCCTACCCTTTATCTTGAGGCTGTAGCCCCTGGTTCTAGACTCCCCAGCTAAGGGAAACAGTCTCCCAGCATCCATCCTATCAAGCCCTGTAATAATTTTGCTTCAATGCTTCAATGAGATCCCCTCTCATTCTTCTGAATTCAAGAGAATACAGGCCTAGTTTACTCAATCTCTTCTCATACGACAGTTCCGCCATCCCAGGAATCAATCTCATGAACCTTCGTTGCACTCCCTCTATGACAAGTATATCCTTCCTTAGGTAAGGAGACCAAAATTGTACACAGTACTCCAGGTGTGGTCTCACCAAGGCCCTATATAATTGGAGTAAGACTTCTTTACTCCTGTACTCAAATCCTCTTGTAATGAAGGCCAGCATACCATTTGCCTTCCTAATGGCTTGCTGCACCTGCACATTCACTTTCAGTGACTCATGTACAAGGACACCCAGGTCCCTTTGAGCATCTGCATTCCCCAATCTTTCACCATTTAGGAAATACTCTGCCTTTCTGTTTTTTCTACCAAAGTGGTTCCTGACCTGAGAGTGTTTGATGGGAGCCTTACACCATTATTGCCGATGATGCCCCCTCCAATTATTGCTTCGATGGTCCCACGACTTCATACCCCTGATGATCCCTCCACTTATTGCTTCTGATGCTTCTTCCTGTTACAGAGAATAGACAGAATACAGAAGAGGCTGTAATATCTCTATCTCATACGAAAACCATTCCCTCAATTTACCTCTCACTGCCAAAGCAGGAGGGAGACGAGCTACCTGATATTAAGAGAAGGGAGACTTTGTGATGTATAAACCAAGAGGTGGACATGGGGGACATTGAATAGAGGGACATCACATTTGGAGGATGGGAGGCAGAATTCGTAAGTGGTAATTTTGCGAGGATCTGCTCCCTGCCTGGAGTCTCAGTACATAGAGCGAGGTCGGAGAAAGGACTGATGTACAACTTGCGTTCATGCCCAGTGAGACTGCACACCAGGAGCAGAGCCTGGCCATGTGACCCTGTAATACCTCGAGTGGGTGGGGCTTGGTCTGCATTGTGACATGTTCCCTGGCAGTTGTGTGATTGGCTCCTGGTTCCTTTGCGATGTCACCTGGCGACAGGTTTATGCCCCTGGTTACAGACATCAGTGGGAGTTACTGTGGGAGGAGCTGGAGTGACAGCTGACACTGAGTGAGTTTGTCCATATAAATAGGGAAAAGAAAAGATCAAGTTAATATTAAAGTAATTCAATCAAATGTCATGAATTGCAAATATATTCAACTTAAATATTATAGCCACAAAAATAGTCCCACAGTGTTCCAGTTACAGAAACTAGAATTAATGTTAATTATTTTTATATTGTTAGTGTCTCGGAGTGAGAAGTATCTCAGGAAGGTGAAGAGTGAGAAGTCGAATCATCACCACACTAACTGGGACTGGAGAAATGTTGCTGGGTTCACAGAGCAGATCTGATGGTACCAAGACTCCCAGTGTCGAAGACAGGATAAAATGGAATGCTTCAACAATGCTTGAAAAGGTGAGGAACTTTACTGAGAATCTCATCAGTCCAGGATTTTGTCAAGGTTTGAGTCCAACCAGCTACTGGGAGCTGCTCAGCATCTACCATAAGGCTCGGCCTTTGATACGGCAAGTTGAACAGAGCTTAACTCGTAGGTAAAGCTCGCCCACACCTCACCTGAGAGTGCTTGACACTTAAATATACAGGGATTTTTACTCTGTATTCTTACCATGCTGTACCTGAGTTGGTGTACTTCATTGGATAATGTCAGAGTAGCTGCATGCTGCATTTAACACATGCTGTATCATAGCTGGCTTTGCTTGGTGAACCAATTCAAAGGGAGCTTAACACTGTTTCTAACCCATCCTGTAACTGCACTAGCAAACTTCTGGCTGGCCTCCCACATTCTACCCTACGTAAACTTGAGGTTATCCAAAACTCAGCTGCCCGTGTCCGAACTCGCATCTAGTCCCGTTCACCCATCACCCCTGTGCTCGCTGACCTCCATTGGCTTTAAGCAACGCCTCGATTTCAAAATTCTCATCCTTGTTTTCAAATTCCTCCGTGGCCTCGCCCCTCCCTATCTCTGTAATCTCCTCCAGCCCCACAACCCCCCCGAGATATCTGCGCTCCTAAAATTCTGCCCTCTTGACCATCCCTGATTATAATCACTCAACCATCGGTGGCCGTGCCTTCAGCTGCCCTAAGCTCTGGAACTCCCTCCTTAAACCTCTCCACCTCTCCACCTCTCTTTCTTCCTTTAAGATGCTCCTTAAAACCTACCTCTTTGACCCAGCTTTTGGTCATCTGCCCTAATTTCTTATGTGGCTCGGTGTCAAATTTTTGTCTTATAACACTCTGTGAAGCACCTTGGGATGTTTTACTATGTTAAAGGCGCTATATAAATACAAGTTGTTGTTGTTGTTGCAGGAGTGCTTGATGGACCGTGTAGATGGAGCCTTACTCCGTATCTTACCTATGCTGTTCCTGACCTGGGAGTGTTTGATGGGACAGTGTAGAGGGAGTTTTACCCCATTATTGTCCATGATGCCCCTCCAATTATTGCTCCAATGGTCCCACCACTTCATACCCCTTATGATCCCTCCACTTATTGCCTCTGACGTCCCTTCCTATTACAGAAATAGACTGTTTTCAGAATACAGAAGAGGTTGTAATATCACTGCCTCATCCCAACACCAATCCATAAAACTGTCTCTCAGTGCTAAAGCAGGAGGGTGACACACTGCCTGATATAAAGAGAAGGGAGACTTTGTGATCTACAAAGTAAGAGGTAGACATGAGAGGAGATTGAATAGTGGGAACTCACATTTGGAGGATGGGAGGCAGAATTCATAAGGGGAAATTTTGGGAGGTTGTGCAACCTGCTTGGAGTCTCAGCACATAGGAGCGGGGTCGGAGACAGAACTGATTGTAGTTCATGTCCAGGGAGACTGCACACAAGGAGCAGAGCCTGGCCATGTGACCCTGAAATACCTGAAGTGGGAGGGGCTTGGGATACATTGTGACATAGGTCCTGGCTGCTATGTGATTGGTTGCTGGCTGATTTGTGATGTCACCTGGAGAAATGTAGACACCCCCTGGTTACACACCATCAGTGGGAGTTACTGTGGGAGGAGCTGGAGTGACAGCTGACACTGAGTGAGTTTAGTCCATATAAATAGGAGAAAGAAAAGAACAAGTTAATATTAAAGTAAGTAATACAACCAAACATTATTAATTGCAAATAATTTCAGATTAAATGTAGTCACAAAAAAGCCCCATTGTATTCTTGCTACAGATTCTTGAATTAATATTAATAATTTTTATATTGAATGTTTCTTGGAGTGGGCAGTATCTCAGGAAGGTGGAGAGAGAGAAGTCAAATCATCACCACATTAACTGGGACTGGAGAAATGTCACTGGGTGCACAGATCTGGTTGGACCAGTGTCGAAGACGGAATCAAACGGGAAGCTTCAAGATTGATTGAAAAGGTTAGGAACTTTATTGAGAATCTCATCAGTCTAGGATTTTGCCTACTGGGAGCTGTTCGACACCTACTAGAAGGTTCAGCCTTTGATGTGGCAAGTTGACCTGAGCTTAACTCGTATGTAAAGCTAGCCCACACCTCACCTGGGGGTGCTTGACACTTAAATGTACAGAAATTTGTATTCTGTATTCTTAACATGCTGGTGTACTTCATTGGATAGTGTCAGCAGAGCTGTACACTGCATTTAACACAAGGACAGTGGAAGTTTTTATTATAGATTTTTGTTTTAGATTTAGATTTTAGATTATTGTCCCAAAGATCTTTGGGGTTTTATGTTAGATTCTGCCCAAAATCAGGATGGCTCATTACATCCCTGGAGAGCGGCGAACCCATCACTGTTCAGCCCTTTCCCCTTCTGCTGGTACTGACCTGATACAGGACAAAATATTAATGGAAAAACTATATGCGATAAAAGTTTCAGCAAAAGGTTTTAAATGACCTGCCACCTCTCCCAAGGATGAATAACAAGTGATGAATGTTGCTCTTTGGGGTAAGTAGCTTCCCTCTTAGTTTGAAGTGCCCGATAAGACTGAGTGACACCTTCACTGACCATTTCATTCATGTACCCAACAGTGGCTTGAAATCAGGTACATTTCGCAAGACAAGAGAATGACACCAAAGAGGTCGGACATGTGCAGTCACACACATCAACATCAATCTTGCCCACACCTTTTGCTGCACTGTGGTAGATTGGGAAATGCTGGAATTCCCCAGCGGAGGAGATAACAGCAGGTCTGTTGCATCAACTAGTCACTCGGCATGAGAAATGGTGAAGGAAAGAATCAGAAAATGTACCAGATACATGTGTCAGAAATGTTTATTGTCCAGGATTACTCCAGAATGCCTGCAGGTCAAGAGGAGTAACTGTCAATTCCAGATTAACACATAGAGGCCTGTTACAAAGGGATTTGAAACCAAACAGGACAAAGATAAATAGCACTGAAGTATTGATCAATGGGAAGATTTGAATTGTAGACATGAGATGAAATTGACCGTGCAGGAAGGATGGAAAAAAAGAAGGAAGGTGCTAATCTGTAATAACTGGCACATTGGCCCTGATATTTATTCGGAGACGCGATGGGAGCGGGGTTTCCGATATCGCATGGGAAACCCGGAAATAAGTTCAGCGCGTCTTTTTAACTGAGCTAGTTTATTAGCATTTTACTTCCTGCTTTGGCATCCAATCCGCGGCAGCGGGTGTGATGAGGACCCACATGACAGAATCTCAATTCTAGCATTTAAAGGACCAATCCAAAGATGCAATTTTGAAGAGATGGACTTTGCAACAAAGGAAGAGGAAGTTCAATAATGAATTTCAGATGGGCAAAGGCTGCTCCTCCCTTGATGTGCTGCTGGGGCCTGTGATAAGCCGCAGAGAGATACTCTTCCCCAGCAATGGGAGAAAGAAACCTACTGGTGAAACAAAGAAGGTGTGACTGGAGGACAGCCAGGAATTGAGCAGCAGGAGCATAGTGCCACACTCCTGGATTCAATGCAGGAAGTGCTTTAATGCTCTAACCAGGTCAGGAAGGGTGAGTACAGTTGCACATTTACCTACATCATGCTGTGCACATCAACACAATCACTCACTCTGCCTTGTCAAGCCTCCTCCATCACATCACTCCTCACACCCACTTACCTTGCACTCCCACCCACCCTTCTCTTTCTATGCACTTCCTCACATCCCCATCTATCCATCCACCATTCCCACTCACCCTTGTCCTTATGCAATTTGATGCCCCTCCATAACAGTCATCCTCATCAAATGCACTCCATCTATCGGAAGAACACATGCTATTACTGCACCCCTCTTCTGCTCCCCGCGCTGCTGCTCCCCTCTCTGCTGTCCAGCTACAGGTCTCTGAACAGCAGGCTGGTTCTGCTGCTGGTCCTGGTGCTGGTCATATTGATCCTCATCCGAGGTCCAATCTAAGACAGCCATAGCGCCATCCATTCTGACCGAATTGAAAAATACTCCAAAGTGTAGAAAATAACCTCTCAGCAAAAGTACTGTGAGCAAACCCTTTCCCACTAGCAGGTAAGAAAGCAGAGGTGAGCACGGAGTATTTATTGCAGTATTTCCATGAGATTCATTCATTCCCTTCAATTGCCATTCTGTTCTCGCCTTGCCTTCACTGGAGAGTTTCAGGAAGCCCTGGAAACCCATAGATGCACCATTAAATTTGAACGTGAGTTGAAGAATTGCTCTAATTGAGCGATTAGCATATGTTAATAGGCAGAAAGATTTAAGGTTCCAAGTACAGAAATCACTAAAATCTAGTGGACAGGTACAAAAAACAATTAAAAAGGCTAATTGAATGTTGCCTCAAGGGGATTGGAATACATAGAGGTAGAAGTTATGTTACAGTTATATAAAGCTCTGGTTAGACCCAATTTGAGTACTGCATTCAGTTCTGGGCACTCCACCTCAGGACAGATAGGGGTAGGGGTGCAGCGCAGCTTCACCAGAACGATACCGAGGGTAAAGGGTTAAATTATGAGGACAGGTTGCATAGACTAGGCTTGTATTACCTTGAGTATAAAAGAATAAGGGGTGATCTAATTGAGGTGTTTAAGATGATTAAAGGAGTTGGTAGGCTAGATAGAGAGAAACTATTTCCTCTGGTGGGGGGGGTGGGAGTCCAGAACAAGGGAACATAACCTTAAAATTAGAGCTGGGCCTTTAAGGGGTGATGTCAGAAAGCACTTCTTCACACAAAGGGTAGTGGAAATTTGGAACTCTCTCTTCCAAAAAGCTGTTGATGCTAGGACAATTGAAAATTTCAAAACTGAGATTGATAGATTTTTGTTAGGCAAGGGTATTAAAGGATACAGAATAAAGGCTGGTGGATGGAGTTAAGATACAGATCAGCCATAATCTAATTGAATGGTGGAAGAGGCTCGAGGGGCTGAATGGCCTACTCCTGTTTTATATTCCTAGCTCCTATATTTGTAGAATATAAAGGCAACCTCATTACCATGTTGACAGTATACACATTGTCTACATGTTGATTTTACGAGCTAAGATCCTTTCGCTCTACTGTCTTTGTCCCATCCTTTATTATCAGGGCTACCCCCCACCACCCACCCCCCTCCACCCACCGCTTTCCATTTTGACTCTCTCTTCTAAAAGTCAAGTATCCTGGAATATTTCATTCCCAAATTTGGTCACTCTGCAACCACACCTCCGTAATGGCTATTAGATGAAACCAATTTATTTATATCTGTGCTATTAATTCATATATTTTGTTGCAAATGATTCGCGCATTCAGATATAGTGCCTTTAGCATTAACTTTTTTCTATTTTTCCCTGATGTCACCTGAGTCACTAATATCCTGTTACCTTTGTTAAGCTCTCTGTCCCTTCCTGACTCACTGCTTATTTTTACCCAAATCGCTACTCTGCTCTACAGCCTTGACATTTCTCTTACTGCTTTTGTATTTACCCTTTCCTGAATCCTCTCACCCCCCCCCTCTTCATTAGTTTAAACCCTGTCTACAGTCCTAGTTATTCGATTCACCAGGACACTGGTCCCAAAGGAACAGCTCCCTCTTTCCCCCAAACTGGTGCCAGTGCTCCATGAATTGAAACCCCTGACTCCCACACCACTCTTTGAGCCACGCATTTAACTTGCTAATTTGTTTGTCCCTATGCCAATTTGCGTGAGGCTCAGGTAACAATCCAGAGATTATTACCTGTGAGGATCTGCATTTTAATTTTGACCCTAGCTCCTCAAACTCTACTAGCAGAAACTCATTCCTAGTTCTACCTATGTTGTTGGTTCCTATGTGGACCATGACAACTGGATCCTACCCCCCACCCCCCAACTCCAAGTCTTTCTTTAGCCATGAGGAGATGTCCTTAACCCTGGCAACAGGCAGGCAACACAACCTTTGGAACTCCCAGTTGCACCTGCAGAGAACAGTATCTATCCCTGCTATCCCTGATATTTTTGTTGTCAAAGGCTTCAGTAGCCTGCATGGTCACTTTACTCTATTGGAGGACCTTATGCACATTTCCTTGTGTTTATTTAATACATTCTCCTGCCACGGTCAGTCGAATTTATCAGTCTGACTTCCCTGACATCTGTACTTTATGTGTAATGTTTTAATTATCTCTAAACTACCACACATTCTCCTCCTGGCTGGCTTATTAGTTTATAAAACATTCAAAAGGCGAATATACCAAAATGGTTGTGGTAATTTAAGAGTTTTATTTAGTACAAGACAAAGTACAGATAACAAGTCAGATTGCTAATAATCTTACCAGCTAAATAGAAGCGATATTACCTGTTCCTATTGGGAGCAGCGTTGAAGTCCTCTTGTTCCTTGACTGCCTCAAGCTTATATGTTACAAATTAATTTTTGAGCTTTTGTGTGTTGTACCTTTTATAGTCTTAGTAAAATTTTACTAACATGGTGATAACATGTAAATACATCCAGATTATTTTCAATTAATTCATCACACATTAACCCATTAAATCATCTTGTAAATTATATAACTCTCTTCAATGAGTCTGCGTGATGTTATCTAGCCTTTGTTCATTGATATTTCGATGTGTTGTACCTTACTATCTCATCTTTTCTGATACCTTCTCTATTATTCTCATCTTCTGATTAACTGGCTCAGTGCCTAATACATACTAGGCCTGTCCATCCAGATTATTATTCCAGTTTGTTCACAGGTTCTAACCTTCTACTGAATATGAATTCTTCAAAACAATTTGGACTGTAAATACGCTTGCTCCCGAAAACGGATATGGGGATCACCATGCACGATCAACCCGCTCCCGTTCAAAGTAATGCAGGCAGCACGCTAACTTCATGCTGTCTGCTGATTAGCATGATTGTGGCATTCAGCCCATCACTGAACATGTGTTGAGTGACTGAACACTCAGCAGGAGGCCCAAATTTGTGCAACGCTAGCACCGATTAAAGCTAGCATGCATTTCTTAAAGGCAGTCTGCACCTCTTAAAGGGCAGGTGCATTCAGCCTGCAGCATTCATTCAACTGGCTGGGGAAGAGATTGAGAGGTGGTAAAAAAAACAATGATGTCACAACAGGGAAGAGAGCGTGCTCCAAGGTTTTCCGATGCAGCACTGGAGGCCTTGGTGCAGGAGGTCAACACAAGGAGAAATGTCTTGTTTCCACAGGGGGCACTCCAGGCAAATGCGTAAAATCCAATGGAAGCAGATAGCCGTTGTGTTGGATGCTAGCAGTATAGCTCCGAGGACCTAGACGCAGTGCAGGAAAAAGTTTAATGACCTCACATGAGTGGTCAATGTCAGTAAATTCACCTTCAAATGCCACATCCCATCATCTGCACCCCCGATGGAGGAGACTGTGCTGGCCATTATTGGGAGGGACTGAAAGAATACAAGGTGCCAGTATCCTCATACGTAATGCTCCTTCTCACATCCCACTTATCCTTCATCCCACAATCTCTTCTGATTTACAAGCTGCACATAGTGTAAGCATGCACCTCTTGCTTTCCCCCCTCCCCTCACCACAACCCTACTGTTGTATCTTTCTCCTTTCAGATAGCCAAGAATTTACACCTGGCCAGGCACTGGTGGAGGAGCACGAAATAGAAGAGCACCAAGGCAGTGATGATGAAGACACAGCACCATCACTCGATCTCACACTCGCATCCACCAGCTCAGATACTGACACTCCGCATAGTTCAGAGGAAGGACCTGAATGTGGTGAGACACCAGGCACAAGTGGCCTGCAGCCAGGTTAGGGGAAAGGGTAGTGCAGGTGCCAGCTCCCCTGAAGGCAAGGTCTGCTGCAGAGGACTTCGATGGGACAGCCTACAGAAGAACGCTGATGGGTATGAAATATTGGTGCATTGGTAAGTCTGCCAGAAAGCCTGAGTGCAGCATTGCACAGAGATTTGTGCAGAGCCCATGATTTCAAGCATGGAAGTGATGGCAACTCCATTAGTGCACTTGTGGACCCACCCATCATGCTTTCATTGTAGCACCAGCAGAAGCCACCCAAAGCCTGAGTGCTGCAGTGATGCAAGTTCAGACTGTTCTCATGCAGGCCTTAACCATCTTTATACCAGCCGATAGGGTAGTTAGTCCCATATGGCAGGAGGATTTTATGGGCTACCACAACCCATACGATAAGGGGTGGGGGGGCACCCACACCCACCAGCCGCAATTATTATCAACCCAGAATTCAAAGCCGGAGCTCTGACTCCACTCGCCGGGACTGTCTGGAGTGGGGTTCGAACCCTGACACCTTCTGGCACAGAGGACGGAATGCTACCATTGCACCAAAGGCTCACTCCACTGCACAAGGGTGATTAGTTGACTTTGTTATGTAATATTGGATGGATTAGTGTATAATGTTGGATTAAAATGTTTCTTTTGTGGTGGCTTTAAGTCACAACGAATATACATTCCCTTAAGGAATAAAAACCCCACGGGAGAAATGGTCCAACCGTGACTAACAAGAGAAGTTAAAGATAGTGTTAGATTAAAGGAAGAGGCTTATAATATGGCCTAGAAGAGTAGTAAGACTGAGGATTGGAAGGATTTTAGAATTCAGCAAAGGAGGACCAAGAAATTTATCAAAAGAGGAAAAATAGAATATGACAGTAAACCAGCAAGAGACATAGGGCTGGATTTTCATTGACCCGTAGAGGCAGATTTGGAGGCGTGTGGGGGGTTAAAATTGCGAAAACTGGTGGGCAGGCACGAGCCCACCTCCATCCCGCCTCCACGCAATTTTCATTAAATCGTGTCTGCTGGTCCCGACTCCGTCCCGCCTCTAAGAGGCGGGATAGGCTGTTAAGGCCCTTAACAAGCACTAAATTGCCTCTATAATGCCATTTTGAAAGGCCTTTGTGATTTTAACCCTTTTTCTATGTGAAGCATGCCTGTCCTGAACCATGAATGTGAAACCTGGCGGGAGCACATTTGGCTGGCTGGCTGGCTGATCGATCTGGGAGTGGTGGTGAAAGGGAGACATATCTGGGAGTGGTGGTGAATGGGAGACATATCTGGGAGTGGTGGTGAATGGGAGACATATCTGGGAGTGGTGGTGAATGGGAGACATATCTGGGAGTGGTGGTGAATGGGAGACATATCTGGGAGTGGTGGTGAATGGGAGACATATCTGGGAGTGGTGGCGCAAGGGAGACATATCTGGGAGTGGTGGTGCAAAAATATCTGGAAGCATTAGGGCTGCTGCTGCTCATTTTGCATCCAGGTCCTCTCACAGCGAAGGCCAGGCAGTCTTTGCAGACTTTCAATGCAGCAGCAATGATGACATCATCAGAGGTGACTTTCAGACTGAAAACACTAATTGGGTCATGGGTTCCCACATGCTGGAACTCAATTGCCCAATTAGGTGAAAATCGCATCAATCTCCCACATCCAATTGCAGTCGGGTGGATAACACGAAAAGTGGATAACACGACCCCAACCCGCCCCAGTATCAAAATCCAGCCCATAAAATCAGATTGTAAGAGCTTCTATATGTATGTAAAAAGAAAACGTGGGTCCCTTACAGGCAGAGATAGGAGAAATTATATTGGGGAATAAGGAAATGGCAGAGACATTAAACAAATACTTTGGCTGCAATTTTCTGCTTGGAGGCGGGTTGGCATCAGGAATGTTAATCGGTAGGTTCCGGTCCCGCTGCCAGCTCCAGCCAGTCTCGATACACAATTTTACATTAATTGGGCTAGTTAAGCCCGCCGTGTGCGTTACCCGCCCTGATCACAAGGTGCGGGTCTGCTGAGCTGCAGCCGATGTATTTAAGGGGGCTATTTCACAATTAGATCTCGTGTGGTTTCTGATGCTCCTGAGTGCTGCTGCTCTCCACGATGTCTGCAGGGAGACCAAAGGCTGCTCCCTGCTTCAACAATGACTCCCTCCATGTTCTTGTGGAGGGAGTCAGAGGACGTCGGGAGGTCCTATACCCAGGTGATGGAAGAAGGTCCATGTTCAGACGCACTTGGGTCCAATGCAGGAAAAGGTTTAATGATCTCCTGCGCTCTGGAAAAGTGAGTATAAAAGCACACTTACCTTAATTCTGCTGTGCCTGTCATCACATCCCCATCACTCTGCATTGCCAACTCTATTCCTGCACATTCTAACTCACCCCAACATTCCTTGCAGCATCACCCATCCCTCTCTCCCAATGTACAGAATCAATTCCCCATCTTATTATGCACCCCTCACACCCACCCTCAAGGTTATGTAATGACAACAACTAACAACTCCAAAGGAGGGAACTTGGTAATGGGAACCCACTCCATCACAGTCTCCCTCTAAACATCTATCGTATCCATTCTTTACACTCATTCCATCACTCTCACTGAAATGCCACTTCTTTCCCTCATTGCAGGAAAAGAGAGCCCACAATAAGAGGGAGAGGGAGAGAACAGGAGGAAGACCACCATCTTCTCACAGTTCACCCACGCTGAGGAGGCCGCTCTCGACATTGTGGGATCAGTGGAACAGCTCAAAGTGGGGGACGGAGAGATGGGCTCAGTAGAACAACCTGGTGACAGAATGCTTCTCCATCCATCTTATTTGGCTTTCATGAGTGACACATATGGGATCTGATGTCAATAGAAATTGAATGCTCATCATGTGCACAATGGGATGTGTCTGCAATCTACATATCACATGTCTAACTCATGTCTTTACTCTCCCACAGGACCATCAAGAGCCCCCCTCCCTACTGTCCAGGAGGAATAGCAGGAGGACTCCTCAGAGGATGGATCACTTTACTTGTGGGTTTTTTGTGCCTTAGAGGAATGTATATTTGTTGTATATTATGTATTAACACTTTAAATGCTAGCCATTACTTCTTACCATCATAACTTTTAATGTAGTTTCCCAATCTACCTTAGCCAACTCACCCCTCATACCTATGTAGTTTGCTTTGTTTAGATTTAAGACCCTAGTTTTGGATTTCAAACTCAATATAAAATTCTATCATATTATGATCACTCTTCCCTAAAGGCCCCTTTACTACAAGGTTATTAATTACCCCTTTCTCGTTACACACTACTAGATCTAAAATAGCCTGTTCCCTAGTTGGTTCCTCAACATACTGATCTAGAACACTATCTTGCATGCATTCCTTAATTTGTCCTCCACACTATTACTTCAAATTTGGTTTGCCCAGTCTATATGTAGATTAAAGTCCCCCATGATACTGTATTACCCTTGTTACATGCACCTCTAATTTTCTGATTTATACTCTGCCCTACATTATAACTATTGTTTGGGGGCCTATAAACAACTCCCACCAATGTTTTCGGCCCCTTGCTGTTTCTTAGCTCCACCCAAACTGATTCTACTTCTTGATTTTCAGAGCTAAGATCCTTTCTCTCAACTGTCTTTATCCCATCCTTTATTATCAGGGCTACCCCTCCTTTTCCATTTTGCCTATCTCTTCTAAAAGTTAAGTATCCTGGAATATTTAGTTCCCAACCTTGGCCACATTGCAACCACATCTCTGTAATGGCTATTAGTTCAAACCCATTAATTTTTATCTGCGCTATTAATTCATCTATTTTGGTGCGAATGCTTCGCACATTCTGTCTTCAGCTTTGACTTATTTCTATTTTTCCCTGATGTTACCTTAGTCACTGAATCCTTATTACCTTTGTTACTCTCTCTGTCCCTTCCTGACCCACTCTGCTTATTTTTACCCAAAACTCTACTCTGCTCTGCAGCCTTTACATTTTTCTCGTTGCTTTTAAATTTACTCTTTCCTGAATCCTCCCACACACCCCCTTCATTAGTTTAAAACCCTGTCTACTGCCTTAAGCAGAGGAAAAATTAAGTTACAATTAACAAAAGCAAGAAACAAAACATATAAAAATGGGAAAGCACTCTGTGAGGAGGACGCAAAGAGGCTGCAGAGAGATATGGACAGATTGACTGAGTGGGCAAGAACATGGCAAATGGATTGCAATGTGGGGAAGTGTGAAGTTATCCACTTTGGTAGAAAAATGCAGTATATTTTTTGAATGGTGAGAGACTGGGAAATGTTTGCATTCAGAGGGACCTGGGTGTTCTTGTACATGAATCACAGAAAGTTAGCATGCAGGTACATCAAGCAATTAGGAAAGCAAATGGTATGTTAGTTTTTGTTACAAAGGGATTAGAGTATAAGAGTAAAAAAAGTCTTATTACAATTATACAGGGCATTGGTGAGGCCACACCTGGAGTACTGTGTACAGTTCTGGTCTCCTTACCTAAGGACATACATACTTGTCTTAGAGGGAGTGCAACGAAGGCACTAGAGTGGTTCCTGGGATGATGGGATTGCCCTATGAGTAGAGATTGAGTAGACTATGCCTATGTTCCCTTGAGTTTAGTAGAATGAGAGGTGATCTGATTGAAACATATGAAATTCTTAAGGGGTTTGACAGGGTAGATGCTGGGAGGATATTTCTCCTGGCTGGGGAGTCTAGAACTAGGGGTCACAGTCTCAGAATAAAGGGTCGGCCATTTAGGTCTGAGAGGAGGAGAAATTTCTTCACTCAAAAGGTTGTGAATATTTGGAATTCTCTACCCCAGAGGGCTGTGGATGCTCAGTCATTTAGTATATTCAAGATAGAGATCAATAGATTTTTGGATATTAAGGGAATCAAGGGATATGGGTATAGTGTGGGACAGAGGAGTTGCGGTGGATGATCAACCATGCTCTTATTGAATGGCAGAGCAGGCTCGAAGGGCCGAATGGCCTACTCCTGCTCCTGTTTCTTATGTTCTTATGTTCTTATTTTAAAACCCTAGGATGTAGGCCATCAGGTCCAGGAGATTTGTTGCCTTTTAGTCCCATTAATTTCTCCAGTACTGTTTCTTTACTAATACTAATTTCTTTAAGTTCCTCATTCTCACTAGACCCTTGGTTCCCCACAATTTCCAGAATGCATTTTGTGCCTTCTACCGTGACAACAGATACAAAGTATTCTTCTAATATCTCTGCTATTTCATTATTCCCCATTGTAATAACTCCTGTCTCTGCCTCTAAGGAACCCACATTTACTTTTACTAATCTCTTTCTTTTTACATATCTATAGAAGCTTTTACAATCTGTTTTTATGTCTCGGACTAGTTTACTCTCATATTCTCCTTTCTTCAATCTTCTTGGTCATCCTTTGCTGAATTCTAAAATCCTCCCAAACCTCAAGCTTACTTCTCTTTTTGGCAAAATTATAAGCCTCTTCCTTTAATCTAATACTATATTTAACTTCTGATGAAGGGTCCCTGACTTGAAACGTTAACTCTGTTTCTCTCTCCATGGATGCTGCCTGGCCTGTTGAGTGTTTCCAGAATTTTCTATTGTTATACTATATTTAACTTCTCCTGTTAGCCAAGTTTGGACCACTTTTCCCATGGGTTTTTATTCCTTACGTGCACCCCTAATATCCTGATTTATACTTTGCTCAACACTACAACTACTGTTAGGGAGCCTATAAAATATGCCCAACAGTGTTTTCTGTCCCATGTTGCTTTTTTAGTTCCATCCAAACTGATTCTACATCTTGATTTTCTGAGCTACGATCCTTTCTCTCTACTGTCTTTATCCCATCCTTTATTATCAGAGCTTCCACCACCCCATCCACCCCACCCCCACCCCACACCCCCCCACCCCCCACCCACAACATGCCCCCCACCTCCTTTTGCCTTTCTCTTCGAACAGTCAAGTATCCTGGAATATTTAGTTTCCAACCTTGGTAACTCTGCAACCATGTCTCCATAATGGCTATTAGATCAAACCAATTTGTTTCTATCTGTGCTATTAATTCATCTATTGTGTTGCAAATGCTTCGCGCATTCAGATATAGTGCCTTTAGCTTTAACTTTTTTCTATTTTTCCCTGATGTCACCTCAGTCACTAATGCCCTACTACCTTTGTTAAGCTCTCTGTCCCTTCCTGACTCACTCTGCTTATTTTTACCCAAATTGCTACTCTGCTCTGCAGCCTTGACATTTCTCTTCCTGCTTTTGAATTTACCCTTTCCTGAATTCTCCTACCCGCCTCCCTTCATTAGTTTAAAATCCGCTCTACAGCCCTAGTTATTCAATTCGCCAGGACACTGGTCCCAGCCCGGTTTAAGTGGAGCCCGTCCCGACTGAACAGCTCCCTCTTTTCCCCGAACTGGTGCTAATGCCCTATGAATCAAAACCCCTGCCTCCCACACCACTCTTTGAGCCATGCATTTAACCTTCTAATCTGTTTGTCCCTATGCCAATTTGCACGTGGCTCAGGTAACAATCCAGAGATTATTATATGTGAGGTCCTGCATTTTGATTTTGACCCCTGCTCCTCAAAACTCTCCCAGCAGAACCTCATTCCTAGTTCTACTTATGTTGTTGGTTCCTGCATGGACCACGACAACTGGATCCTCCCCATCCCACTCCAAGTTCTTCTCCAGCATGAGGAGATATTCTTAACCCTGGCACCAGGCAGGTAACACAACCTTCCGAAGTCCCGGTTGCAGCTGCAGAGAACAGTGTCTGTTTCCCTGAATATACTGTCCCCTACGACTTTCTTTTTCACTCCCCTCATTTGAATGGCCTCCTATACCACGGTGCCATGGTCAGTTTGCTCATCCACCTTGCACATTTTTCCCTCATCCACACAGGCAGCAAGAACCTCGTACCTGTTGGATAAGGGCAAAGGCCGAGGCTCCTCCAGCACTGCACCTAGGGACCCCTTACCTGCCTGACTCGCAGTCACACCCTCCTGGCCCTGACCACTAACCAGACCTGTACCACTACCTAACCTAAGGGGTGTGACTGCCTCTTATATCAAAGTGTCCAGGTAACTCTCTCCCTCCCTGATGCCCCGCAATGTCTCTACCTCAAACTCCAGCTCAACAACTCTGAGCCGAAGTTCCTCGAATTGCAGACACTGCAGATGTGGTTGTCCGGGATTGCGATGCTCACCACAAACTCCCACGTGCTGCAGTTGAGGCACAACTCCTACACTGCCATCAATATCTAACCTTGTCTCATTTATTTATTTAATTAATTTTTAAGTAGTTAATCAACTTAGCTTATATTTTTTAGTTTTTTAACTCATTACTTGATCTAGTTTAAGTTATAGGTAGATTAAATTAAATATTTACCTGTAACGTATCCCCAACGCCGCTCCTTGTGCTGTCACTTTGCGATTTTTCTCCCACTCTTTTCTCGGCCTTTTTTAGATCTTAGATCTAATTGTTTACCTAAAGGATACTATGCTCTTAATACTTAGACAAATGATAAATTAAACACTCAGCTCTGATTCCTCGGCTCCCGCAGCTCCTCACTCTATACTGACTATGACGTCACTTTTTGAGTTTTTCCCTCCGTTTGTCTGATATCAGCTGCTGCTCTCTGCCGCCACTCCTTTTAAATCACTGGTGCTCGGGGTTCCCACTCTTTTAAATTCCCATGCTCATACGACGGTTTCGATAACCGTCTGACTCGTCTGAACTTTGTACTGAAACTGCCATCCGCAGAGGCACACGCAACGACTCAAAAACTTGGCTTTAAAGAGTTTATCATTTGTGCTGTGTTGTACCAGTTGGGGTGCCGGAACCCCTCCTAATGCTACCCGTGCTGCAGCTGCCTGGTTTGCCACATCATTCATTTCCATTCCCAAATGGTACACATGTAACAGTCGGTTTGCAAATACCCATGGGTGTTCCAATGAGCCCTGCTGCATTATATCCTAGCAGTCTGTTGTGATCCATTCCGAGCACAGTTAGTATGGCGTATTGCCAGGCTTGACCTGTAGTGGGTGGTGTAGCCTTAGTGGCCTATTTCACAGATAGTGTACAGGCGACCAACAACACCTGACCCTGGTCTTGATCGTCTAATTCGAGATGCTGAGCTGTAAAATGTAACATCCTCTGCATATCATCCTCGGGTTCAGAACCCATATCAATGGCTCCCAATTCCGCTGCTAGAGCCGTGATATCATTACCATTCAGGAGTCTGGATTGTTGTGAATTTCCTGTTCTAACCAGCAGAACTGTGTTGTTATAATTCCCTGTGTGGGTTACTAGCGCCACTTGTCGGCCATTCTCTATCGGGGGTGCCGATGGTTTGATACAGTAAAGGCTGCCCATTGCTTGGTATGGGGGTGACTTATCATCACCATGATAATGAACCGCCTCATAGTCCAGGGAGTCCCAATCTCTGTCATTACCATCATCCCCTAGCCGAGTCATCAAATTTTCTGCTACCCATCACGTGTAGTAACTCCTCAATTTTCCTTATCTAATTCTCTTGACAGACTTTATGGTTTTCTGCATTTGAGGGCGGCTTCTGTAGAGTGACTCTCAATGTGGCTCGTGTATCTTTCAAACTTTGCTGTTTACTGGCTAGTTCTTCTCCCAGTTCCTTATTTTCTTGTACAGTGACCAAGGTTCCAAGGCACTGAGCGGCAGTCATTCCGAGCTGGCACTGTAACTCCGTTGCTTTAGCTTGCATCGCAACGTATCACATCTGATTTCCCGCTCTTGGTTTCTCCTCTAGCCTGGCACATCTATTTTTCCTTTTCTGTCAGTTGTCCTTTCTGTTTCTTTAGCTGTTCTTCTGATCTTTCTGGACAGAAGTGTGTGCCATACATCAACACTCGCCTGGCTGGTTTAACTTTTAGTTTCTCATCTGCTATTTCTTTATCTACTTATTTTCTTGCCATCCTATATGGCTGGTAACCATCCCTCATCACAGGAACTAAACCCTCTTTCCCTGCTATCCCTGATATGTTTTTTCTCAAAAGCTTTTGTCATCTTCATGGTCACTTTATTCTATTGCAGGACCTTTTGCACATTTCCTTATATTTATTTAATACATTCTCCTGCCCCGGACAGTCAAATTAATCGGTTTGACTTTCCTGAGATCTGCATTTTACATGTACTGTTTTTATTATCTCTAAACTACCACAAATTCTCCTCCTGGCTGCCTCATCGGTTTATAAAACATTCAGAAGGCGAATATACCAAAATGGTTGTAGTAATTAAAGAGTTTTATTTAGTACAGACAAAGCACAGTTAACAAGTCAGATTGCTAACAGTCTTACCAGCTAAGGTAATAGTTTAATAGAAGCAAAATTACCTGTTCCTATTGGGGGCAGCGTTGACATCTTGTTGTTACTTGACTGCCTCAAGCTTGCATCTTTCAAGTTACTTTTTGAGCTTTTTTATGTTGTACCTCTTATAGTCCTTGTAACATTTTACTAACGTGGTGGTCACATGTAAATACGTCCTAATTATTTTCAATTAATACATAACACAGTAACCTATTAAATCATCTCAGAAATTATATAACTCTCTTCAATGAGTCCACACGACGTTATCTAGTCTTTGTCCATTGATATTTTGCCGGGTTGTACCTTACTAGCTCATCTTTTTTAACACGTTCTCTATTATTCTCTTGTATTTAGTCGGTCTTCTGATTATCTGGCTCAGTGCCTGAAAGATACTAGGTCTGTCCTTGCAGATTATTATTATAGTTTGTTCATAGATTCTAATCTTCTACTGAATATGACCTCTTAGAAACAGTTTATATTGCAGATTCTTAGTTTTAATATTTTTTTTTATATTGAGAAATGTTTAATAAAGTTATTAGAATTATTAGGGTCTTGCCCAGCTGGACTGCCTCTGTCTACATTGATTTATGTTGTATCTTACCCATGCTGTAGCTGACCTGGGAGTGTTTGCTGGGACAGTGTAGAGGGAGCTATACTCTGTATCTAATTCATAACATGCTGTACCTGAGTTAGTGTATTTCATTGGATAGTGTCAGAGGAGCTGTGTGCAGCATTTAACACATGCTGTATTTGAGTTGGCTTTGTTTGGTGAACCAATTCAAAGAGAGTTTAATACTGTATCTAACCCATGCTGGGAGTGTTTGATGGGACAGTGTAGATGAAGCTTTACTCTGTATCTTACCTGTGCTGTTCCTAACGTGGGAGTGTTTGATGGGTCAGTGAAGATGGAGCTTTACCCCAGTATTGCTCATGATGCCCCCTCCAATTATTGCTCCAATAGACCCACCACTTCATACCCATGATGATCCCTCCATTCATTGCGTCTGACGCCCCTTCCTGTTACATGGAATAGACTGGTTGCAGAATACACCTGGAGACAGGTTTATGCCCCTTGTTACACACCATGAGTGTGGGAGGAGCTGGAGTGACAGCTGACACTGAGTGAGTTTGTCCATATAAATAGCGGAAAGGAAAAGAACAGATTAATATTTAAGTAATACGACCAAATATTATGAATCTCAAATATATTAAAATTAAATATAATCATAGTCACAAAATGAATTCCATTGTATTCCAGGTACAGATTCTAGAATTAATATTAATAATTTTTATGTTGATAGTTTCTTACTTAGAGTGAGCAGCATCTCAGGAAGGTGGAGAGAGAGAAGTCAAATCATCACCACACTAACTGGGACTAGAGGATTGTCGCTGGGTTCACAGAACTGGTGGGACCAAGATCCCCAGTGTCAAAGACGGAATAAAACAGGAAGCTTTAAGAATGATTGAAAAGATGAGGAACTTTACTGAGAATCCCATCAGTCTAGGATATTCCCAAGGTAAGAGTCTAACCCACTACTGGGAGCTGTTCGACATCTGTGATAAGCTTCGGCCTTTGATGCGGCAAGCTGACCGGAGCTTAACTCATATGTAAAGCTAGCCCACACCTCACCTGGGGGTGCTTGACACTTAAATGTACAGGGATTTTTCTTCTGTATTCTTAACATGCTGTACCTGAGCTGTACTTCATTGGACAGTGTCAGAGGAGCTGTACACTGCATTTAACACGGGGACTGCTGAAGTCTTTTATTTTAGATTTTTGTTTTAGATTTAGATTTTAGATTTTCATCCCATAGATCTGTGGAGTTTTATGTTAGATTCTGCCCAAAATCAGGATGGCTCATTACATCCCTGGAGAGTGTCGAACCCATCACTGTTCAGTCCTTTCCCCTTCTGCTGGTACTGACCTGACAGGATCAAACATTCATGGATAAACTGTATGAGATAAAAGTTTCAGCAAAAGGTTTAAACGTTCTGTCAGCTCTCCCAAAGATGAATAACAAGTGATGAATGTTGCTCTTTGGGGTAAGGAACCTCCCTCTTAGTTTAAAGTGCCCGATGAGACTGACTGACACCTTCATTAACCATTTCATTCACGTACTCAGCACTAGCCTGAAATCCGGTACATTTCGCACACTCACAGAGATCAGTACGAGGGCACAAAACATCCAATCACAAGTGCAGACCCTGGGAAGGTGCAGCACTAATTCTGCAGGTACATTAGCAACCTAGAGATATCAGCCACTGTCCACTCACATGCTGCTTTATGATATTCTTGTGGTTTAAGTTGGAATATTGCATGTGTTTTACATCAGATTTAAGGAATTTCCCACCTGTGACCTCTTCAATTCTTTTATATCAGCTCATCTATGAAGACCAGGACTGTCCTTCAGATGTCACTCATTTCCTGCAAGCACCTTTCCAGGACTGTACAAGAGACAAGAGAATGACGCCAAAGAGGTCGGACATTATGGGCTGGATTTTGATTCAGGGGCGGGCTGGATTCATGTAATCCGCATTTCGTGTTAGCCACCCGAATCTAAATCGATGTGAGAGATTGATGCGATTTTAACATAATTGGCCAATTGAGTTCCAACGTGTGGGAACCCATGGCCAGTGAGTTTTTCCAGTCTGAAAGTCGCTTCTGATGACGTCATCATTGCTGCAGCATTTAGGGTCTGCAACAAGCCTTGCTTCCTCTGCAGACTGCCAAGCTTCTGCCTTTGCATGTTAGAGGCACCTGCAGGAAGAATGGCCAGCCAGAGACCTAGGTCTGCACCTTGATTTGATGACGTCACCCTGCAAGCTTTAATTGAGGGAGCCAGAGCTAATAAGGAGGTGCTCTTCCCTTCTTCAGGGAGGAAGAAGCCTTCCCATCAAACCAAGGCTGTGTGGATCCAGGTGGCAGAGGAGGTCAACTCATTGTCCATAACCCGCAGAACCTGGCTTCAGTGCAGGAAGAGGTTTCATGACCTGCTGCGCACTGGAAAAGTGAGTATGAATTTCCCATCACCCTCATTCTGATCCCCATTGCCTCTCCTCACCAGCACTCAGCTTTGACAACCTCTTCCTCCACATCCCACTTGACACTGACATCCCTGCACCCTTACCCATTCCCTCTCCTTTTATGGTCACATTCACCTAACTATTCGACTATGCAGCCCTCACACTCCCTATCACTGTGATGCTATGAAAACAACTTACAACACACAGGGAGGGCCCATGGTCTTGCCACCTCACTCCGAATTTGTCTCCTTCTAACCATCAATGATATAGATTCTCTACACTCACTCCTTCATTCTCACTCAAACTCCACTTGTCTCCCTCATTGCAGGAAAAGAGAGCTCACAATAAGAGGGAAAGAGGGAGGAGGCGGTCCTGGAGATCATGGGAGTGGAGGAGGATGCGCAAGTGGGGGACGGACAGACGGGTGCATCAGAGCAAGCTGGTGACAGAATAATTTATCATCTCTCTCATTGACATTGCATGAGTCACTGATAATGATTCTGATGCTCCAGCAGACTGACTTATGATCATCTGCAATATGCAATGTGCATGTAACCTTGGACTCACATCTCTGACTCTTTCCTTTACTCCCCCCCAGGACCATCACGAGCACCCGTCCCCACCATCCAGGAGGAAGAGCATGAGCCTCACAACTCCTCAGAGGAAGCTGCAACCTCTGAGGTCGCCGCGTCAGCAGAATTCAGCGCACCCAGCACCAGCGCAGACACTCACACCTCGGAGGGAACATTGCGAGATATAGTAGTGTTGTCACATGGTGTATCACAGCTCACAAGTGAGCATCAGCAGATAGTGGAGACAAGGACAGCAGTGGAGAGTCCTAGTCGGAGGGCGCAGGTCTCTCCTAGCTCGGCTCAGCTGCATATCGACCCTCTGCCTCTGGGTCCATCCATAAGATCAGTGGTGCTGGAACTCCAGGAACAGATGCAGGAGTCTCTGGCAGGTTTTGTCTCCAGGGTCGCTGTGAGTGTGGAGCGAATGGAGGAGTCTATAGCGAACATGAGCAGAGCCTTTGTGGAGTCATTGGCGCATGAACGCATCACCACGGAAAGGATGGCAACCTCCGTGGAAAGGATGGCTACAGTAGAGGAGAGGATGGCTACGGCTATGGAGGAGATAAGTCGCCAGAGTGTAGAAAACATGGTCATTGTTCAGAATAGACTGGCATCTCTTGAGGAGCGATGGTCATCCATTGAACACAGAAACCAGACCTTCATGAAGTCCTTCTGAGTAGGACTTCCAGTGCAGATACGGGTCCCCATGGTCCCCCTGATGTGCAGCAAAGTGCTCTCAATCCACTTGCAAGCGCTGAGGTGGGGCTGACCCATGAGAGGGTTGTTGGTGGCAGACAACAAGGAAGTGGGGGCTCCTCTCCAAGAGCTCACATGACCAAGCCACTGCAAAGCCCTCGGTCAGAGCCCCACCAGAGTTCTCACCCAACAGAGATCGGCGTCTCAACCCCTGCACAGCCACAGGAGCAGCAGACTGTTGCCGAGCCCTCACAGGCTCGCAACCCCAGAGGACGCCCGCCAACGGTGTCGAGGCAGGAGCAGCAAGAAAGTGAGCAAGGGGCCTCCACATCTGCTGAAGCCACAGGGGAAGCACCACGTAGGAGCATGCGTAAAAGAAAAATAATGCACAAGTAGTCACAAGGGTAGTCACTTGGGTGTAATGTTGTGTTTAATCTTGAAATACCAGCACTTGCTTGGTGTGATTAAAAATTCTGCTGGCAAACTGCTGAAGTTGTGGCATCTGTCATTTCGCAAATGGGACTTCCACATTGAGGGCTTAGGATGACTTGCAATTGTCAGTATGGTGGTCAGAGTGATAGGAATCCATAGGTTCCTGGCCATTGTCGATGGTCTGATAAGAAGGTGCAGAGCAAAAGTGTTTGATTGTGCAGGCTAAGCAAATCTGGTCAAGTGCGTCCCTTGCATCTCGGGCAGCAATGTGGTCGCGCGCTGGCGCCTTCTGGCCTGTGCAGCTTCAGGTGGGTGAGCAGCAGCTTGGCACTCCTGTTGATGCTACTGCTGCTGCTGCTGGTGGTGCTGTTGTTCATGGTTCTGCTGCTGCCATGGCTGGTCTTTGTCTGAATCTGATGTCCAGGAGGAAATGAAACAAATGGTTCCCATGCTTCTGGTATATGCCTCAGTTGAGGAAGCGCTCAGTCAAGGTGGCGAGAGGGGTTTCCCAGGAGGTCACACTGGAGATGGGTGTCAGGCTCCAAACTTCCACAGCTGTGGTTATGCCTGCTAAAAGTTCCCCCAGACCTCAGACAATAAAGTCCTGCCAACTGCAAATGATGGCTGATCACATCTTCTATTTCATGGTTGAGCTGTAGCTGATAGTCAGCAACTCAAACGTGCTACCGCCAGGTTTCACATTCGTGGTTCAGAACAGGCGTACTTCACGTGGAAAAAGGGTTAAAATCACAAAGGCCTTTCAAAATGGCACTATAGAGGCAATTTAGTACTTGTTAAAGGCCTTAACGGCCTATCTCGCCTCTTGGAGGCGGGACGGAGTCAGGACCAGCAGACACGATTTAATGAAAATTGCGTGGAGGCGGGATGGAGGCGGGCTTGTGCCCACCCACCAGTTTTCACAATTTTAACCCCCCACGCGCCTCCAAACCCGCCTCCACGGGTCAATGAAAATTCTGCCCGTGCAGTCACACTCATCAACATCCATCTTGTCCACACCTGTTGCTCTGCTGTGGCAGATAGAGAAAGATTGGCATTCCCCTGCAGAGCGAGATAACGGCAGGTCTGTTGCATCAAATAGTCACTCGACATGAGAGATGGTGAAGGAAAGAATCAGAAAATGTAATGATTTGAGGGACTGGATTCTGAACAAAATGCAGCTCTTCAGATCATGGTGTGTTGATACCAGATACATGTGTCAAAAATGTTTATTGAACAGGATTACTCCAGCATGCCTGCAGGTCAAGAGGAGTAATCATCAATTCCAGATTAACACATAGAGCCTGTTGCAAAGGGATTTGAAACCAAACAGGACAAAGATAAATAGCACTGAAGTATTGATCAATGGGAAGATTTGAATTGTAGACATGAGATGAAATTTGACCATGCAGGAAGGATGGAAAAAGAGAAGGAAGGACAGTGCTAGTCTGTAATAACCGGGTTATTGGCCCCGATATTTACTCGGAGACGCATTGGCAGCGGGGTTTCCTATATCGTGCGGGAAATCCAGAAATAAGTTCAGCGCATCTGTCAGTGGCTTTTTAACTGAGCTAGTTTATTTGCATTTTACTTCCTGTTTTGGCATCCAATCTGTGGCAGCGGGCATGATGAGGACCCGCATGACACAATGTCAACTCCAGTATTTAGAGGACCAATCCAAAGATGCAATTTGGAGGAGTTGGAGTTTGCAATAAAGGAAGAGGAAGTTCAATGATGCCTCCCTTGATATGCAGCTGTGGGCTGTGAGGAGCCGCAGAGAGATACTCTTCCCCAGGAATGGGAGGAAGAAACCTGCTGATGAAACAAAGAAGGTGTGACTGGAGGATTGCCAGAGGTTAGCAGCAGGAGCATTGGGCCACGCTCCTGGATTCAGTGCAGGATGCACTTTAATGCTCTAACCAGGTCAGGAAGGGTGAGTACAGTTGCACGTTCACCTACTTCCTGCTGTGCGCATCACCCCAACCCCTCACTCTGCCTTGTCAAGCCTACTCCATCACATCACTCCTCACACCCATTTACCTTGCATACCCATTCATCCTTCTCTTTCTATGCACTTCTTACATCCCCATCTATCCATCCACCATTCCCACTCACCCTTGTCCTTATGCAATTTCATGCCCCTCCTTCATTGTCACTCTCACCAAATGTACTCCATCCATTGGGTGAACACATGCCATTACTGCACTCCTCTACTGCTCCCCTCTCTGCTGTCCAGCTACAAGTCTCTGAACAGCAGGCTGTTGTACTGCTCCTGGTGCTGGTCATCTTGGTCCTCTTAGTCCTCATCCGAGGTCCAATCTAAGGCAGTCATAGCGCCAGCAATCCTGATATGATTGAGAAAACCTACAAAGTGTAGAAAATAACCTCTCAGCAAAATTATTGTGAACAAACCGTTTCCCACCAGCAGGTAAGAAAGCAGCAGTGAGTACTGAGTATTGCAGTATTTCCATGAGATTGATTCAGCCCCTCAATTGCCATTGTGTTCTCGCCTTGCCTTGATTGGCGAGTTTCAGGAAACCCATGGATGCGTCATTACATTTGAAAGTGAGTTGAAATATCGCTCTAATTGAGTGATTAGCTTATGTTAATAGGCAACCTGCCTCTCCTGAGCGGGTTGCGCGCCAGTGGCCTTACGCATTCCAGTTAAATGTGGAAGTCAGTAGGTTGGAGCCGGCTTCACGATGCGCTGACAGTTTTGTCGGTTTTTACCCCGCACCCAAACCCATATGCTCCGCCAGGTTAAAATTCCCCTCGTTGAAGGAGTAATGTGCTGTGCCATGGACTGAATTGGAGTGACAACTCTTCCCACTCTCATATACTTTCCCACTGCTGCTGATGGAGTGGGTTGACCCTATTAGATAGATTCACAGCATCACAATCTCACCATTTTTTTCCAAGGCAAAATTTGTTCAAATTCAGTTTATTGTTACGTTCCCTCTCCAGGGGCTGATGTCACAGAACCAACCAATGTACAGAAACTGGCCAACACTGAATCAGAGGGGAAATTTCTAAAGATCATTTTCTCCTCTTTTAACTCACCCATAACCCTTTAGAGACACAAGTGCCAATTTCTGACTCCTTTAGACAACATTCCTATTAACACTGGGCCAGATTGGGAACACAAGGACCTGTCCCTCTGAAGTGCTTTGATGACATCTCCATAGCCATGGAAAGCTTCATCTGACTAATGTAGAATCCAGTCTCTGGCACTCCATGAGTGGGAGGAGGATCCCCTCTAATGGCATCAACACTGCTCTTGGGTCTTTTTCTCCCATCAGCAGCAGAACATCCCTTTACCATCTCCTGCATCAAAAAATCTAGCTGACCTTACTGGTCTTCCTTTGATTCCTTTTCTTAATTTACAGAATTTGCTGCAGTCCAGTTTTTGTAATTGTGAATCCAGGTGTGGGGACCAGACCTGCTAGAAGCAGAGTGTGATTGAGGGTGAAGGCAATATGTTGGGACAAATCTCTGGGACCTAGGACAATAATGACTGCAGGTAACATTGGGAGGTTGGTTCATTGAGAAATATACAAGAGTATCTTTGGGTTCTGGAGGAAATACCCACCTTAGAGGTAGTGATATTAATCCCTCAGTATGAGTGGGAATTTGCTGACAAGCTGTTGGACTGACACTGTCTGCTCTTCACTAAGGAGTTGGCCTAGTCTGGTGATGTCCCAAACTTGGTAAACATTTCAGAGAGCTCCCAATTGCATCAGATGAAAGAGATTGTGTAAAACTGATAGATTCAGTACCACCACGGTATGTATCGTTTTGAGGAAAAAATGAGAGATATGAAAGAGAGCAAAAGTAAGTAGAAAAGTGAGGGAGACAAGAAGAGGGAAGATTAAGTAGGACTATGAAAGGGAAATAGAAAAGTAAGATGTGAGAAGAGGAAGAGAGATAATAGAAAAACAAGAAAAATGTGACGGAGACCAAAAAATAATCGTAGAAAAGTGTGGAGGATGAGGAGAGGCAACGGTTTATACAAAAAAGTAGAGTGAAAAGGGAAATAGATTTCATCTCATAGTCATAGAGTCATAGGGGTAGAAATTAGGTCGCGCCCCATTTGGGGCGCAAATATCGTCCAGACGCAAATATTAGCGCCTGGCGCTAATTATCGGCACTGACGGGAAACTTCACTTTTACCGCCCCGGGAGGTGAGTGGAGCGCTAAAGCAGGCGCTGCACACCTCTCTTAAGGCGCAAAGGCCGAGCAGTGAGGCGCTAACTCGGAGCGCTGGCGAAGCTCATGTAATGTCAGTCAGCAATGGAACACACACACAATGGCACGGGCCAGTTCTTAAAGGGGATGGTTAATCTTGCTTTCCATCCACATCCTGTTCATTGCTGCCTTGAATCTCGGCCTGGAGAGACTTGCACATCAAATGTGCTGGAAAGAACAATGGAGAGCACCAGGCAAAGAGCTCAGAGTGCAGCTCCCACGGTCTCTGCTAAATCGATACAAGGAATGGCAAATCAAAATGAACCTGCAAAGTGCTGCTCAGTACCCAAAACTCCTTCACACAATGTTGAATCTCTCCAGAAGTCTCTCCCTCTCTCTCTCAGAATGCGTAGTTCAAAAATGCCACCAACAAAAAAAGAAAGGAAGAGGCCCCCTTTAAATAGCGCCCCCCCCCCAGCCCCACAGCGATTGATAGCGTTCCAGTCTTCTGGTCGTTGGAAGCGCCAGGCGGTAAGGCAGGGGGCGCCACTCAATTTCTGCTACGGGGCGCCCCAAGGGCGTTGCACCATGGAATGACGTCACAATCTGCGCGCGCAGGTGGTCGCAGCGGTAAGTTTTAGCGCCGCCGCACAATCTCAAGTTAAGTTCTCGAGCGGCGCAAACATCGCTGCGCCCGGGCGTTAGCGGCTTTGCGCCCCATTAGCGCCCTCTTAAGGCGCTAACGGGTGGCGCAACCAAGTGAATTTTTACCCCATAGAGTCATAGACGTATACAGCACAGAAAGAGGCCCTTCGGCCCATCGTGTCTGCGCCGGCCATCAAGCCCTGTCTATTTTAATCCCATTTTCCAGCACTTGGTCCGTAGCCTTGTATGCTATGGCGTTTCAAGTGCTCATCTAAATGCTTCTTGAATGTTGTGAGGGTTCCTGCCTCTACCACCCTTTCAGGCAGTGAGTTCCAGATTCCAACCACCCTCTGGGTGAAAAAGTTTTTCCTCGAATCCCCTCTGAACTTCCTGCCCCTTACCTTGAAACTATGCCCCCTGGTTACTGACCCCTCTACTAAGGGGAAAAGTTCCTTTCTATTTACCCTATCTATGCCCCTCATAATTTTGTACACCTCAATCAGGTCCCCCCTCAGCCTTCTCTGCTCTAAGGAAAACAACCCCAGCCTGTCAAGTCTCTCTTCATAGCTGAAGCGCTGCAGCCCAGGTAACATCCTGGTGTATGCTCCTCTGCACCCTCCCCAGTGCAATCACATCCTTCCTATAGTGTGGCGACCAGAACTGCACACAGTATTCCAGCTGTGGCCTAACTAGCGTTTTGTACAGCTCCATCATAACCTCCCTGCTCTTATATTCTATGCCTCGGCTATTGAAGGCAAGTATCCCATAGGCCTTTTTAATCACCATACCTACCTGTCCTGCTGCCTTCAGGGATCTATGTACATGCACGCCAAGGTCCCTCTGATCCTCTGTCCTTCCTAGGATCCTACCATTCATTGTGTATTCCCTTGCCTTGTTAGTCCTCCCAAAATGCATCACCTCACACTTTTCAGGGTTAAATTCCATTTGCCACTGTTCTGCCCATCTGACCAACCCGTCTATATTGTCCTGTAGCCTGAGGCTTCCCTCCTCGCTATTTACCACCCCACCAATTTTCGTGTCATCTGTGAACTTACTGATCATACCTCCTACATTCATATCTAAATCATTAATGTACACTACAAACAGCAAAGGACCCAGCACCGATCCCTGCGGTACACCACTGGACACAGGCTTCCAGTCACAAAAACAACCTTCGACCATCACCCTCTGCCTCCTGCCACTAAGCCAATTTTGGATCCAATGTGCCAAGTTGACCTGGATCCCATGAACTTTTACCTTCTTGACCAGTCTCCAAAAGCCTTACTGAAGTCCATGTAGACCACATCAACTGCATTACCCTCATCCACACTCCTAGTCACTCCCTCAAAAAATCCAATCAAATTGGTCAGACATGATCTCCCCCTGACAAAGCCATACTGACTATCCTTGATTAATCCTTGCCTCTCCAAGTGGAGACTAATTCTGTCCCTCAGAATTTTTTCCAATAATTTCCCTACCACTGATGTTACGCTCACTGGCCTGTAATTCCCTGGTTTATCCCTATTACCCTTCTTTAATAATGGTACTACGTTAGCTGTTCTCCAGTCCTCTGGCACCTCCCCTGTGTTCCGAAAGCTTGTGATTTCAAATAAAACTGTTGGACTATAACCTGGTGTTGTGCGACCTCTCAATTTTGTCCACCCCAGTCCAACACCGGCATCTCCGCATCATGACCTCCCCTGTGGCCAGAGAGGTTCTGAAAATTTGTCTCAGAGCCCCTGCAATCTCCTCCCTTGCCTCACACAGCAGCCTAGGATACATCTCGTCTGGGCCTGGGGATTTATACACTTTTAAGCCTGCTAAAACCGTTAGTACCTCCTCCCTCTCAATACTAATTTCTTCAAGTATATCACAACACCCCTGCCTGATTTCTATGCCTACATCGTCCTTCTCCATAGTGAACACAGATGCAAAATATTCATTTAAAACCCCACCTACATCTTCTGGCTCTACACACAGATGTCACTTTGGTCCCTAATGGGCCCTACTCTTTCCCTGGTTATCCTCTTGCCCTTAATATACTTATAAAACACCTTGGGATTTTCCTTTATTTTGCCCGCCAGTATTATTTCATGCCCCCTCTTCGCTCTCCTAATTTATTTTTTAAGTACCCCCCTGCACTTTCTATACTCCTCCAGGGCTTCCACTGTTTTTAGTCCTTTGTATCTGCCAAAAGCCTCCCTTTTTTTCCTAATCCATTCTCGTATATCCCTTGACATCCAGGGTTCCTTTTCTTTAGATTTGAGGTTAGGATCAGATCAGCCATGATCTTATTGAATGGCGGAGCAGGCTCGAGGGGCCGATTGGCCTACTCCTGCTCCTATTTCTTATGTTCTTATGTTCCCTGGGCTTGTTGGTCCCACCCTTGACCTTTACGGGAACATGTTGCCGTTGTACTCTCTCTATTTCCTTTCTGAAAGACTCCCACTGCTCTGATGTGGATTTTCCTACAAGTAGCTGATCCCAGTCCACTTTGGCCAGATCCTGCCTTATCATATTAAAATCAGCCTTCCCCCAATTTAGAATCTTTATCTCCGGTCCATCTTTTTCCTTTTCCATGACTACCTTAAATCTCACCGAATTATAGTCACTGTCACCAAAATGCTCTCCTACTAACACTTCCACCACTTGCCCGGCTACATTCCCTAGAATAGGTCCAGTACCGGCCCCTCTCTTGTAGGACTTTCTACATGCTGGCTCAAAAAGCTCTCCTGGATGCACTTTAAGAATTCCACACCCTCTAAGCCTTTCACACTCTGACTATCCCAGTTAATATTGGGGAAGTTGAAATCCCCTACTGTTATTACCCTATTATTTCTACACTTCTCTGAGATTTGCCTAAATATCTGTTCCTCTATCTCCCCCTGACTGTTTGGGGGCCTATAGTACACTCCCAGCAAAGTGCTTGCCCCCTTTTTGTTTTTAAGTTCGGCCCATATGGCCTCATTAGAGGAACCTGCTAAGAAAGCAAAGAGTTGGGATAAATGGTTCATTCTCAGACTGGCAATCAGTAACTAGTGGTGTTCCACAGGGGTCAGTGCTGGGTCCCCAACTCTTTACAATCTATATTAACGATTTGGAGGAAGGGACCAAGTGTAACATATCAAAATTTGCAGATGATACAAAGATGGGAGGGAAAGTAGTGAGTGAGGAGGACATAAAAAACCTGCAAGGGGACATAGACAGGCTAAGTAAGTGGGCAGAGATTTGGCAGATGGAATACAACACTGGAAAGTGTGAGGTGATGCACTTTGGCAGGAAAAATCCTAGAGCAATTTATTATCTTAATGGCAAGAAACTGGCGAGTACTGAAGTGCAAAGGGATCTGGGGGTCCTGGTGCACGAAACTCAAAAGGTTAGTATGCAGGTGCAGCAAGTGATTAAGAAGGCAAATGGAATGTTGGCTTTCATTGCTAGGGGGATAGAATATAAAAATAGGGAGGTATTACTTCAGTTGTACAAGGTATTGGTGAGACCGCACCTGGAATACTGCATACAGTTTTGGTGTCCTTACTGAAGGAAAGACATCCTTGCTCTCGAGGCAGTGCAAAAAAGGTTCACTCGGTTAATCCCGGGGATGAGGGGGTGGTCATATGAGGAGAGGTTGGGTAGATTGGGACTCTACTCATTGGAGTTCAGAAGAATGAGAGGCGATCTTATTGAAACATATAAGATTGTGAAGGGGTTGGATCGGGTGGATGCGGGGAGGATGTTCCCGATGACGGGTGAGGCTAGAACTAGGGGACATAGTCTTAGAATAAGGGGCTGCTCTTTCAAAACTGAGATGAGGAGGAACTACTTCACTCAGAGGGTGGTAGGTCCATGGAATATGCTGCCACAAAAAGCTGTAGAAGCTACATCATTAAATAAATTTAAAACAGAAATAGACAGTTTCCAAGAAGTAAAGGGCATTAAGGGTTACGGGGAGCGGGCAGGAATTTGGACATGAGTCTAGGTTCGGATCGGTCATGGCCCTGCGGGTAGTGGAGCGGGCCCAGGGACCGTGTAGCCTGATTCTGCTCCTATTTCGTGTGTGCAATTCTGTTAGATGCAGGAGATGGTTCTGTGATAGATAGTAGATTGGCGGTTAGGATCAGATCAGCCATGATCTTATTGAATGGCGGAGCAGGCTCGAGGGGCCGATTGGCCTACTCCTGCTCCTATTTCTTATGTTCTTATGTTCTTATATCATCCCTCCTTAGAGCACTAATTGACTCCTTGATTAATATTGCGACACCCCCCCCCTGTTTTACACCCCCCTCTGTCTCGCCTGAAGATTCTATACCCCAGAATATTGAGCTGCCAGTCCTGCCCCTCCCTCAACCATGTCTCTGTGATAGCAACAATATCATACTCCCATGTGTTCATCAACACCTTCAATTCATCTGCCTTACTCGCAAGACTCCTTGCATTAAAATAAATGCCATCCAGCCTTGCCATACTCCTTTGTGCCATTACATATTTGCTCTGCCTTCCAGGCTGACTTGTTTTTTCCTCTATATTTGGCTGTGCATCACCCCCTACTATAAATCCACTCCGTATCCCATCCCTCTGCCAAGTTAGTTTAAACCCCCCCAACAGTACTAGCAAACCTCCCCGCAAGGATGTTGGTCCCGTTCCGGTTCAGGTGCAACCCGTCCGACTTGTACAGGTCCCACCTTCCCCAGAAGCAGACCCAGTGATCCAGGAAACTAAAGCCCTCCCTCCTGCACCAACTCTTTAGCCACACATTCATCTGCTCTATCCTCCTATTCCTATACTCACTAGCACGTGGCACCAGGAACAATCCAGAGATTACAACCTTTGAGGTCCTGCTTTTTAATCTGCTACCTAGTTCCCTAAATTCTTGTTGCAGGACCTCATTCCTCTTTCTACCCATGTCGTTGGTACCAATGTGAACTACGACCTCTGACTGTTCACCCTCCCCCTTCAGAATGCCCTGCAGCCATTCAGTGACATCCTTGACCCTGGCACCAGGGAGGCAACATACCATCCTGTAGTCACCTCTGCGGCCACAGAAACGTCTATCTATTCCCCTTACGATAGAATCCCCTATCACTATTGCTCTCCCACTCTTTTTCCTCCCCTCCTGTGCAGCTGAGCCAGTCGTAGTGCCACAGACTTGGCTCTTGCTGCATTCCCCTGAGAAACCCTCTCCCCCGTCAGTATCCAAAACGGAAAATCTGTCGGAGAGGGAGATAGACTCAGGGGACTTCTGCACTACCTTCCTAGTTCTTTTACTCTGTCTGGTGGTCACCCATTCCCTGTCTGCCTGTGCACTCTTTACCTGCGGTCTGACCACCTTGTTAAGCGTGCTATCCACGAAGATCTCAGCTTCGCGGATGCCCCACAGTGATTCCAGCCGCAGCTCCAGCTCCGAAACGCGGATTTCGAGTAGCTGCAGCTGGAGACACTTCCTGCACATGTGTTCGCCCTGGACACCTAAAGTGTCCCTGACTTCCAACATAGCACAGGAGGAGCACTCCATGCTGCCGAGCTGCCCCGCCATGTCCTACCCTTAATTTACTCCCTTTAAATTAAAGAATATTAAATACACTAGGGACCTTACTTCCCTTTAAACACTACTTACTCCAAACTAGAGACCTTACTTTTACTTCAATGACTAGAATGTAGAAATACTGTAGAAATACTCACCGCTGGTGCTCTGTCCCCTCTTGTGCAGCTTTTTAGCTCCTGCTCTCCTGGAAGCTGACAAAGATGGAAAAGAAAGGAACACCTCCCTCCCCTCACTCACTCACTCACTCACTCACTCACTCACTCACTCACTCACTCACTCACTCACTCACTCACTCACTCACTCACTCACTCACTCACTCACTCACTCACTCACTCACTCACCAAACTCGCAGTTTAACACTCTGTTCCGATCTGCACTCCCTGACAAACTGCACTCTAGCCTCCCCTATTTATACTGCTGAGATTGAAATAAGTGAGCTCTCTGGCAGTTACAGAACCAGATTAGACCACTTAATTAATTAATTACTCTCACCTAATCTGAGGAAGAGGAAATAGTAATAGAAAAATGAAAGCGAGGATAGAAAATGAGAAAGTAAGAAGGAAATGGGAAACAGGGAAAGTAGTTGAGTTAAGAAATGGTAAATTGAAAATGAGAGGAGAAAAGTCAAAGGAAGAGAGCAATTAGAGGAAAAATATATATGGAAACAAAAGATGCAAAGGAGAAAGAAAGAAATAAAAAGGGTGACAAGGAAAAGAATTAAGATGAGGGGAAGGAAAGAGAAATAAGAAAATGATAGAAGAGAAAAATAAGGAAATGAGAGGAAACAAAATAGATAGAAAAATGAGCAAGAGGAAATGGAAAGAATATATGGTGAGGACAAGCTAACGTGCAAAGATTGCACTTGAGGAGCGTAAAAGCTGTAAATAGTAAGTCAGGGATGAGAAGTTCAGCAAAAATACATAATAAAAAAGATGAGGAGGGAAAAAGTAAGTACAAAATGAGAGAGATGCAGCGTTAAACAGGGAAATAAAAATATGAGAGATGAGAGGAAAAGGTGCCGCAGATACTTAGTCTGGCCTATATGTGATTCCAGTCCCACTCCACTGTGGTTGTCTATTAACGGCCCTCTAAAGTGGACAAGCAAGCCATTCAGTTCTATCAAACCACTACAATGAATGGACTGCAGCGATGCAAGAAGGTGGCCCTCCACGACTTTCACGGGGCAAGTAGGGATGGGCAATAAATGCTGGCCCACGTCCTGAGAATGAATTTTTAAAAATCTGAGGTGCTGGACTTTTCGTTGGGAGTTGCTGTGGTTAAAGCTGGTGCTGGGTGGAGCTGAGTGCAGCTCACAGCTGGAGGACATTGAATTATTGAGCCTTCACAGGACAGAAAGATACTTGTGAAGCAGGGGTGTTTGGTTTGTTATTCATCAGAATCTACTCCAATAGCAATCAATGTATTTTAATTTTACATACACTAACCTTCTGAGATCTCTTCATCCGACCATTTAGAGATATTGGGCCATATTTGGCTGTGGCAGGCCATCAAATGGGGTCTGCTATCAGGTAGACATGTCCTTGCATGATTAGGTTTTAAAAAATTTTGTGTGAAAGTGCGAGTAACTTCGCAGTGAGGGAAACAGGGCATCTGGGACCTGAGTGAACAGGGAAAGCAACAGTGTCTCTCCTTAACCAATTAGATTGAAGGATTGTGAAATTAACAGTGCAAGGACTGAGAAGGAAGTATAAATTAGAGTGGGCGAATTCAATGTCAAATTGGTGGAGCAGGAGCAGCTCTGAGGAAATTCCCAGCCATTGTATAGGGCTTATTTCAAGGTCATGCAATTCTAGCACAGAACAGCACTTGCAAGGAACACTGCCCAGGAAATCAGGCACTGTGAGCCCACAATTTCCCAGCCAGTGCTCCCTCTGAGGACTATTCAAAGCCAGGAGTGCCCAACTTTAGAATCAGCCCTCATAACTTAAAAAGTGCTACTAGCAGTACTTCATCAGATCCAGTGTCACCTGGAATTATACTTTTCCACGTCAGCCATGGCTCAGTTGGTAGCACTCTCACCTTTGAGTCAGAACGTTGTGGGTTTAAGTCCCAATCCAGAGACTTGAGCACAAAATCTAAGCTGACTCTCCAGTGCAGTACTGAAAGAGTGCTTTTGGATGCGACGTTAAACTGAGGCCCTTTCGACTTTCTTGGGTGGACACAAAAGATCTCATGGCACAATTTTGAAGAAGAGCAGGGGAGTTCTCCCCGGTGTCCTGGCCAATCCCTCAACCAACATCACTGGAAAAAAAAGCAGATTATCTCATCATTGTCACATAGCTGTTTGTGAGTCCTCAGTGTGTGCAAATTGGCTGCCTCATTTCCTACATTACAATAGTGACTGCACTTCAGAAGTATTTCAATGCCTGTAAAGCACTTTGGGGTGCCCTGAGCGTGTGAAAGGCGCTATATAAATGCAAGTCTTTTTTTCATGTGTCTCTCCTCCCACTCCTGTATTCTCTGTTGCTGAAATTAACTTCTGGAGCACTGAACATCTGTTGACCTAGGTTGCCAACAAGTGATCTCATTCGGCTGTTTGCAGTTATTGGATCAGTACATAAAATACATGGCAGGTTTGATCTATCAATCTAATGACACAATTGGGGTAAATCTCAATGATCTGTCTCCTGATTATGTGAAAAACACATGCTTAACAACTAATTTCCAGCTCATCAAAGGTGGATTATAAATGATATGAACCTGAGCTCCAAAATGGATGTGGCTCAATGGAGGCAGAAGAGTGCAGTTAAGTTTACTAAATTAAAATGATAAACAATTTTAATTACTAGAATATAGAGAAGAAGCAATACAAAACAAAATGTGGAGTAGAGAAAGTAGAAGGAACTTGTATTTATATAGCATCTTTCACATCTTCAGGACATCCCAAAGTGCTTCACAGCCAATAAAGTACCTTTGCAGTTCTGTCACTGTTTTCCTATAGGGAATTCTGGCAGCCAATTTGTGCAAAGCAAGGTCCCACAAACAGCAATGAGATAAATAGCCAGATAATCCATTTTAGCGGTGTTGGTTGAAGGATAAATTTATGGCCAGGACAACTACTTCTTCAAATAGTGTCTGGATATTTTACGTCCACCTGAGAGGGTAAATTGGTCCTCGATTTAATATCTCACCTGAAAGCCAACACCTCCAACAGTGCAGCACTTCCTCAGTACTACATTGAAGTGTTAGCCTTGATTTTCTGCTCATGTCCCTGGAGTGGGGCTTGAACACACAATCGTCTGACTCAGAAATTGGAGAGCTACCACTGAGCTAAGGCTGACAGAAGAGAGTGCAGAAGTAGATAACAGGGAACTATTGACAGACAGAAGTAATGCTTATAGCTGTGGTTTTATTCAAGATTTTTCAATTAATATTTAATTAATAAAATATGAAATTACAATGATAAAGCTATTCCTAATATCTTAGGACAATTATTACAAGTATATTAGGGGATCCACACAGCACATAAACTGAAGTCTTACAGAAAGCGCTGGTGGATGAGGAAACATGCATCCCTGGAGTTGCCTGTACTGGAAGGGTTAGGCATTGCTAAAAGTATCACTATCTTAAAGAGGAATAAATTTAGAAATTACAGCATCAATCTGTTCCTCCTGTAATAATTATGCCTACTTTGTGATTTTTGCAGCTTATGCACATCATGTATCTGACCTTTAATTATTAATATAAAGTTATGACTATCAATAATTGAAGAGGTAGTGCTGTCATTAATTAAAATAAATGATTTAAATAAATTATTTTCACAATTTTCTTCAGTTAGACCAACTAATTATAGTTAATTCCAAGGGTGGCACTGTCCTTGAATGCAGTCTCAGTTTTTTCGACATATGTTAGACAGAGTGACAGAAATCTTTCAACGAAACAGGGACATTATTTGCCTGGATTTTGCGATAGGAATAACGGTGAGGCTTTCAGGGCTAACCATTTTAATAGAGTAAATCGGACAGCAACTTCTGGGATCCGCATGTGTGCAGTTAAACGTGGAAGTCCGGAAGTTGCTGTCAGAGGTACCCTGCTCCTCTATAGGCTGCACTGTAACCGTCCTCGCTGATAGACTCAGCACTGAAATCAATGTAATGGCATAACGTATGGGTACTTGCCCACTAGATACCCACTAAAGATGCCAGAAAAAGTTAGGGCTGGTGCATTCAGGAGTAAGTCATTTTTTAACAGTGAGCTAAGTGATAATTACTGCCAAACAACCTCTCTGGCCCTGAAAATTTGATTTTAAAAGTGTGCAGACTCATTGGCCTAGAAATTCGCGTGGCCGGCTTGCCGCAGGGGTAAGGATCGCGCGCACTCTTACCCACCGTGCCTGCTGTTGTGTTTTGGGCCCACAGGAACTTCGGGTCCTGGGCCTCTCCCTAGTGCCGCCGCGCAGTGCTTGCGTGTTCCAGGGGCGCAGTTAGTGCGATGCGACCCCTGGGATCACGTGGGCCATGGAGAGCCAATGGCAGCAAACCATCTTTCATTCATAGATTTGACAGGACCTGTCAAATCTGTGAATTGAAATCAGGCCCCAAAAGAACAGCTAAACCTCAAATAATTTTTTTTTAAAAACCATCACATTTATAAAATAACTATAGTTAAATAAATTAACCACTTTAAACAAAAATTTAAATTTTTGAAAAAATTAAAATACTTTTTAAAAGTTATAAAAATAAACTTACCTTTCTTTAAAGTATCTAAAAAAGATAAACCTGTTGAAAAAAATTTAAAATTATACTTAATTAACTACTTACCTTGTTCAAAAGGGGTCTTACGCCTCCTTTTTACTAGCGTAGAATCTTCCATACTTACCCTCGCGTTGAAACCTGAAAAAAAATCTAAGTGTGCTGCGTGCGCGCAGCCTCTAGCGCGCACGCGGTTCACCTAGGAACCGCCCCCTTCACCATACAGGAAACCGGCACTTCGGGAATGAATGCAGGTGAGTACGCACTGAGTACTCACCCGAGAACGGCCGAATTTTTGGGCCATTGTTTTTGAAGTTAATGGCCAGAATCTTTAACCAAGCATTGAGGCAGGTGCATGCGGGCCGCCATCCCGAACTTTCAACAGCGCGTTTTGCACTGCGCGTTTAACTCAATTGCATCAATTGAAACAGTAATGTGGGTTTCCTGGCCCAATTAAGTGGAAGCGGTTCTGCTGACATCACTGATGATTCGATTTCAGTACAGATATTTAAAGCAGCCTTGCACGCATCCCAGTTGAAGGTCGTTGTAGGAGAGATAAAGGTATCCGGGAGAGCTACAAATGGCTGATATTTGTGTGGGTTATGGAGTCACACAGACAGAAGGCTGTGCCAAGATTCCCTGATGCCTCCTAGGAAGTGCTTGTCCAGGGAGTCAGAGCACACAGGGAGGTCCTCTTCCCTGTGGATGGCTGCAAAAGACCAACCAGAGACACTAAGAGAGCATGACTGGAGATTGTGGCGGACGTCAGCAGCAGGGATGTCATGAGGCGGATGTGGATCCAGTGCCACAATCGATTTATTTTTTATTCGTTCATGGGATGTGTATTGCCCATCCCTAATTGCCCTTGAGAAGGTCGGTGGTGAGTCGCCTTCTTGAACCGCTGCAGTCCGTGTGGTGAAGGTACTCCCACAGTGCTGTTAGGTAGGGAGTTCCAGGATTTTGTCCTGCAATGATAAAGGAACGGCGATATATTTCCAAATCAGGATGATGTATAACTTGGAGGGGAACTTGCAGGTGATGATGTTCCCATGCATCTGCTGCCCTTGTCCTTCTAGGTGGTAGAGGTCCCGGGTTTGGGAGGTGCTGCTGAAGAAGCTTTGTGCTGCAGTGCATCTTGTAGATGGTACACACTGCAGCCACAGTGTGCCAGTGGTGGAGGGAGTGAATGTTTAAAGTGGTGGATGGGGTGCCAGTCAAGCGGCTGCTTTTTCCTGGATGGTGTCGTGCTTCTTGAGTGTTGTTGGAGCTGCAATTATTCAGGCAGGTGAAGAGCTTTCCACCACACTCCGGATTTGCACCTTGTAGATAGTGGAAAGGCTTTGGGGAGTCAGGAGGGTTAGGGAGTCATCAGCGAACATCCCCACTTCTGACGTTATGATGGAGGGAAGGTCATTGATGAAGCAGCTGAAGATGGTTGGGCCTAGGACACTGCCCTGAGGAACTCCTACAGCAATGTCCTGGGGCTGAGATTATTAACCTGCAACAACCACCATCATCTTCCTTTGTGCTAGTTATGACTCCAGCCAGTGGAGAGTTTTCCACTTGATTCCTATTGATTTCAATTTTACGAGGGCTCCTTGATGCTACACTTGGTCAAATGCTGCCTTGATATCAAGGGCAGTCACTCTCACTTCACCTCTGTTTTCAGCTCTTTTGTCCATGTTTGGACCAAGGCTGTAATGAGGCCTGGAGCTGAGTGGTCCTGGCAGAACCCAAACTGGGCATCAGTGAGCAGGTTATTGGTGAGTAAGTGCCGTTTGATAGCACTGTCGACGATGCCTTCCATCACTTAGCTGATGATTGAGAGTAGACTGATGGGGCAGTAATTGGCCGGTTGGATTTGTCCTGTTTTTTGTGGACAGGACATACCTGGGCAGTTTTCTACATTGTCTGATAGGTGCCAGTGTTGTAGCTGTACTGGAACAGCCTGGCTAGAGGCGCAACTAGTTCTGGAACACAAGTCTTCAACACGACAGCCGGGATCTGGTTGGGGCCCATTACCTTTGCTGTATTCAGTGTGCTCAACCGTTTCTTGATATCACGTGGAGTGAATCGAATTGGCTGAAGACTGGCTTCTGTGATGGTGGAGACCTCAGGAGGAGGCCAATATGGATTATCCACTTGGCACTTCTGGCTGAAGATGGTTTCAAACACTTCAGCCTTGTCTTTTGCACTCGCATGCTGGGCTCTGCCATCATTGAGGATGGGGATATTCATGGAGCCTCCTCCTCCTGTTAGTTGTTTAATAGTCCAGCACCATTTTGGACTGGATGTGACAGGGCTTTGATCTGATCTGTTGATTGTGGGATCACTTAGTCCTGTCTATAGCATCCTGCTTCTACTGTTTAGCATGCATGTAGTCCTGTGTTGCAGCTTCCCCATATTGGCACCTCATTTTTAGGTACGCTTGGTGCTGCTCCTGGCATGCTCTTCTACACTCCTTATTGAACCAGGGTTGGTCCCCTGGTTCGATGGTAATGGTAGAGTGAGGGATATGCTGGGTCATGAGGTTACAGATTGTGGTGGAATATTCTGCTGCTGCTGATGGCCCACAGCGCCTCATGGATGTCCAGTTTTGAGCTGCTAGGTCTGTTCTGAATCTATCCCATTCAGCATGGTGGTAGTGTCACACAACACGATGGAGAGTGAAGATGGGACTTCGTCTCCACAAGGACTGTGCGGTGATCACTACTACCAATGCTGTCAGGGACAGATGCATCTACGACAGGTAGTTTGGTGAGGATGAGGGCAAGTATGTTTTTCCCTCATCTTGGTTCTCTCACCACCTGCCACAGGCCCAGTCTGGCAGCTATGTCCCTCAGGACCTGGCTAGCTCGATCTGTAGTGGTACTACCGAGCCATTCTTGGTGATGGATATTGAAGTCCCCCACCCAGAGTACATTCTGTGCCTTGCTACTCTCATCTTCCAAGTGGTGTTCAACATGGAGGAGTACTGATTCATCAGCTGAGGGAGGGCGGTAGGTGGTAATCAGCAGGAGGTTTCCTTGCCCATGCTTGATCTGAAGCCATGAGACCTCATGGGGTCCGGAGTCAAATTTGATGACACTCAGGGCCACTCCTTACCGACTGTATACCACTGTGCCACCACCCTTGGTGGGTCTGTCCTGCCTGTGGGACAGAACATACCCAGGGATGGTGATGGAGGAGTCTGGGACATTGACTGAAAAGTATGATTCTGTGAGTATGACTTTGTCAGGCTGTTGCTTGACTAGTCTGTGGGACAGCTCTCCCAATTTTGGCACAATTCCCAGATGTTAGTGAAGTGGACTTTGCAGGGTCGACTGGGCTGGGTGTGACGTTGTCGTGTTCGAAGCCAGGGTCTAGGTCGATGCCGGGTGGTCCGTCTGGTTTAATTATTGATTTTCGTAGCAGTTTGTTACAACTGACTGGCTTGCTAGGCCATTTCAGAGGGCAATTAAGAGTCAACCACATTGCTGTGGGTCTGGAGTCACATATGGGTCAGACCGGGTAAGGATGCCAGATTTCCTTCCCAAAAGGACATTCGTCAACCAGATGCGTTATTATGACAATCCGATAGTTTCATGGTCACCATTACTGATACTAGCTTTTTATTCCAGATTTATTTAACTATCATATTTAATGATCTCATGACTCTCAGGAAAGGTGAGTACAATGCCACATTCAACTACATCCTGATGTGTGTGTCACCTCAACCCCCTCACTCTGCATTCCCAAGCCTGCTTCTGCACATCTCTCCTTACACCAACCTACCTTGCAGGTCCACCCATCCCTCTCTGTCTATGCACCTACTCATATCCCCATCCCCAACATACCATTTGCTTTCCTAATTTCTTGCTGTACCTGCATGTTAACTTTCAGTGATTCATGTACAAGGACACCCAGGTCCCTCTGAACACCAACATTTCCCAATCTCTCACCATTTAAAAAATACTCTGTTTTTCTATTTTTTCTACCAAAGTGGATAACTTCACATTTCTCCACATTATATTCCATTTGCCATGTTCTTGCCTACTCACTTAGCCTGCCTGTATCCCCTTGAAGCCTCCTTACATTCCCACCCAGCTTTGTATCATCAGCAAACTTGGCTATATTACATTTGGTCCACTCCTCCAAATCATTGATGTAGATTGTGAATAGCTGAGGCCCAAGTACTGATCCTTGCGGTAGCCTACTAGTTACAGCCTGCCAACCCGAAAATGATCTGTTTATTCCTACTCTCTGTTTTCTGTCCGTTAACCAATCCTCAATCCATGCTAGTATATTACCCCCAATCCCATGAGCCCTAATTTTGTTTAATAACCTCTTGTGTGGCACCTTATCGAATGCCTTCTGAAAATCCAAATACACCACATCCACTGGTTCCCCCTTATCTATTCTGCTAGTTACAACCTCAAAAAACTCTAACAGATTTGTCAAACACGATTTCCCTTTCATAAATCTGTGTTGACTCTGCCGACTCCTATTATTAGTTTCTAAGTGCCCTGTTACCACGTCCTTAATAATAGATTCTAGCATTTTCCCTTCTTCAGCTGTGCAGGATAAAAAGAGGGCGTTAGCTCAAGTGTTGAGGTCAAAAATAGCAGTGCTGGTATCAAATCAGCATTACGATCTGCGCACTCAGCATACTTCTGGCGCACGCCCCCGGCGCCGAAGCTAACGCCCTCACCAAAATGGCGTCTGGTATGACCCGCACCATTAGTATGCATGCGCTACGCAGACACCATTTTCGAGCCAAATTGGCATCTGTAGTGTCCAAACAACGGGCGCTACACAACTGAATTGATAGCCCTTTACGTCCACACTTCCCTCGTGATTTTCACATGCACATCTCAATGATTGGTTCCTTCAAGTGTATCTATTCCCGTTATTGTTCATGGTTGGTTCAAAGTTTAGCATGCCACTTGTTGAAGCTTAATAGGGGTCTTATCTCAAGACATTACTTCTGCTGGTCCCATATATTCCTCTATATTCCTGTTCTCAGCTTATTGTTTAATGTGGTTTAGCCATCATTAAAGTTCTCTTTTGTATTAAAGTTCTTCTTGTTGTTAGGGATGTTTTAAACAAAGTTTCCTTTCACTATATCTAACCAATGGTGTCTTGTCCTGTGAGTGTTTGATGGGACAGTGTAGATGGAGCTTTACTCTGTATCTTAACTGTGCTGTTCTTGACCTGAGAGTGTTTCATTGGACACTGAATAGAGAAACTTCACATTTGAAGGATGGCAGGCAGAATTCCTAAGTGGTAATTTTGGGAGGCTCCTATCCCTGCCTGGAGTCTAAGTACATGGGAGTGAGGTTGGAGACAGGACTGATTGTACAACCAGCGTTCATGCTCAGTGATACTGTACACCAGGAGCAGAGCCTGGCCATGTGGCCCTGTAATACCTCGAGTGGGAGAGACTTGGGCTGCTTTGTGACATATTTTCTGGCTGCTATACCAATGGCTGTTGGCTCCTTTCTGATGTCCCCCTGGTTACATACATCAGTGGGAGTTACTGTGGGAGGAGCTGGAGTGAAAGCTGACACTGAGTGAGTTTGTCCATATAAATAGCAGAAATGAAAGAAAAGAATAATTTAATATTAAAATAATTCAATCAAATGCTATTAATTGCAAATATATTTAACGTAAATATTACAGGCGCAAAAATAGTCCCACTGTGTTCCAGTTACAGATTCTAGAATTAATATTGATAGTTTCTTGGAATGAGCAGTATCGCTGGGTTCACAGGGCAGATCTGGTGGGACCAAGACCCCCAGTGTCGAAGGCGGGATAAAATGGAAAGCTTCAACAATGCTTGAAAAGGTGAAGAACTTTACTGAGAATCTCATCAGCCTAGAATTTTCTCAAGGTGAGAGTCTAACCAGCCACAAGGAGCTGTTCAACATCTGCCATAAGGTTCGATCTTTGATGCGGCAAGTTGACTTGAGCTTAATTACTATGTAAAGCTAGCCCACACCTAGCTTGTCACTTAAATGTACAGGGATTTTTATTCTGTATTCATACCAAGCTGTGCCTGAGCTAATGTGCTTCATTGGATAATGTCAGAGGAGCTGTTGCTGCATTTAACACATTCTGTATCTGAGTTGGCTTTGCTTAGTGAACCAAATCAGAGAGAGCTTAACACTGTATCTAACCAATGCTGCACCTGCCCCAGGAGTATTTGATGGGAGTGTAGATGGAGCTTTACTCTGTATCTTATCTGTGCTGTTCCTGACCTGGGAGTGTTTGATGGAACAGTGCAGAGGGAGTTTTACCCCATTATTGTCCATGATGCCCTCTCCAATTATTGCTCAGATGGTCCCATCACATCATACTCCTGATGATCCCTCTACTTATTGCCTCTGACGTCCCTTCATGTTAAAGGCAATAGACTGTTTTCAGAATACAGAAGAGGTTGTAATAATGCTGCCTCATCCCAACACAATTCCCTGAAACTGCCTCTCGCAGCCAAAGCAGGAGGGAGACACACTGCCTGATTTAAAGAGAAGGGAGACTTTGGGATGTATAAAGCAAGAGGTGAACGTGGGGGCATTGAATTGTGGGACCTCATATTTGGAGGATGGGAGGCAGAATTCATAAATGGTAATTTTGGGAGGCTGTGCTTCCTGCTTGGAGTCTCCGTAGATGGGAGTGGGGTCGGAGACAGGACTGATTGTACAACCTGTGTTCATGCCCAATGAGACTGCACAACAGGAGCAGAGCCTTCCCATATAATGCTGTAATACCTCAAGTGGGAGGGGCTTGGGCTGCATTGTGACATAGGTCCTGGCTGCATTGTGACATAGGTCCTGGCTGCTATGTGATTGGCTGCTGGCTCCTTTGTGATGTCATCTGGAGACAGTTTGATGCCCCCTGGTAACTAACATCAGTGGGAGTTACTGTGGGAGGAGCTGGAGTGACAGCTAACACTGAGTGAGTTTGTCCATATAAATAAAGGTAATAAAAGAACAAGTTAATACTTATGTAAGTAACTCAACCAAATATCATTAATTGCAAATAATTTCAAAGTAAATATAATCATTGTCACAAAAATAGTCTAATTGTATTCCAGCTACAGATTCTTGAATTAATATTAATAATTTTTATATTAAATGTTTCTTGGAGTGAGCAGTATCTCAGGAAAGTGGAGAGAGAGAAGATATATCATCACTATACTAAATGGGACTGGGGAAATGTCGCTGGGTTCACATATTTGGTGGGACCAAGACCCCCAGTGTTGCGAACAGGATAAAACGGGAAGCTTCAACAACGATTGAAAAGGTGAGCAACTTTTCAGAGAATTCCATCAGTCTGGGATATTCCCAAGATGGTAGTCCAACCAGCTACTTGGAGCTGTTCAACATCTGTGATAAGGCTCAGCCTTTGATGCGGCAAGTTGACTGGAGCTTAACACGTATGTAAAGCTAGCCAACACCTCACCTGGGAGTGCTTGATACTTAAATGTACAGGGATTTTTATTCTGTATTCTTACCATGCTGTACCTGAGCTGGTGTACTTCATTGGATAATGTCAGAGGAACAGTACGCTGCATTTAACATGGTAGTCTTTTATTTTAGATTTTTGTTTTAGATTTAGATTTTAGATTTTTGTCCCAAAATCTCTGGGGTTTTATGTTAGATTCTGCCCAAAATCAGGATAGCCCAGTACATCCCTGGAGAGTGTCGAACCCATCACTGTTCAGCCCTTTCCCCTTCTACTGGTACTGACCTGACATAGGATCAAACATTCATGGAAACATATGAGATAAAAGTTTCAGCAAAGGTTTTAAACATTCTGCTAGCTCTCCCAAAGATGAATACCAAGTGATAAAGATTGCTCTTTGGGGTAAGTAGCTTACCTCTTAGTTTGAATTGCCCGATGAGATTGACCGACACCTTCATTGACCATTTCATTCACATACACATCTCTGACCTGAAATCAGGTATATTTTGCACACTCATAGAGATCAGAATGAGAGCACAAAACATCCCAATCACAAGTGCAGACACTGGGGGCCGCGATTTTGCCGGCGCTCAGAGCGCAGGTTTGGAGGTGGGTCCGGAGTTATTCCAAGATGATTGACAGCGGGTTGTGAACCCACTGCGAACCCACCTCCACGTGACTTTCCAAGGTGTTGGGTCTGCGTCTCCTGATCAGACCCAACACCAAGCTGCGGGAGAGGCAGTTAAGGTAGTTAATGTTAACTACCTGTTTAATGCTATTTTGAGAGGGGTTTTCAATTTTGCAACATTCCACGGCATTCCAAGAAAATGCCAGCTGATTGAGTCGGGTGTTTCAACAAGCTGAATACTTCACAGCTGCAAGTGCAGCATTGAAGCTAACCTGCCACTTTAGTTGAATTTCAAAAGCCTGAACTTTCTGATTGCAGGATGTTGAAGAGATTGTTCAGGTGTTTTGAGGTTGTAAGTGTGTGATGTGAGATCTATATACACTGTGACGTCCTTGGAATAACCTCTCTCCACTTTGACTAAGCGTGTATAACATTTCATTCTCAAGTGACATCTTCACTAGCATAATGGGAACCATTTATATTCTCTCATCATGGTTCTCAGAATCAGAGGGCGAGCAGCCGCGGCAGCAGCAGAACCAGGCACACCAGCAGCACCGACAACAAGAGCACCAACCTTCTCCTGAGCCACCTGATGCTGCACAGGACAGAAGCCATCAGCGGAGGGCTGCACCACGCAGCAGGAGATACCCCCAAAACAGGGTTTACAGGCAGAGGATGATCTTCCTCAACATGACTGAGCAGCAGTGCCAAAGGAGGCTGAGACTTTAACGAGAGGTAGTCACAGACATCTGCGCAATGCTGCACCAAGACCTACAGCCCAGAGGAGTGGGTGGACACTCCTTACCAGTGGCTGTCAAAGTCACCACTGCACTCAACTTCTTTGCGTCAGGGTCCTTCCAGGGATCATTTGCAGACATCAGCGGCATCTCCCAGTCGGCCTGCACACACCTGCATCACGCAGGTTACCGATGGCCTGTTTGGCAAGTCGGCCAATTACATCCACTTCTCAACGGGTGAAGCAAGTGTAACAGCATGGGCGGTTGGGTTTGCCAATATGGCAGGGTGCAGGGCATCATCGACTGCACACATGTGGCCATCAGGGCACCCCATCGCAACCCAGCTGTATTTGTGAACCACAAGGGTTTCCACTCCATTAACGTGCAGCTGGTGTGTAACCACAGGAAGAATATTATGCATGTGTGCGCAAAGTTACCTGGCAGCTGCCATGACTCGTACACCCTGCGGCAGTCTACTGTACCTCAGCTCTTCAATCCGCCAACCCAACTTTCCGAATGGCTACTTGGATACAAGGGCTATCCCCTGAAGACGTGGCTAAGGACACCGATGAGAGGCCATCAAACGAAGCTGAGGAGCGCTACAATGAGAGCCACATTTCCACCAGAAGCATCATAGAGCAAACCATAGGATTGCTCAAAATGCGATTCAGATGCCTGGACAGATCTGGTGGAGCCCTACAGTACGCACCAACCAGGGTGTCCAGAATCATCATGGTCTGCTGTGCACTGCACAACATCACACTGCAGCGTGGCTTACTGCTGCCTGAGGAACAAGTGGCACAGCGCACAGCCTCCTCCTCTGAGGAGGAGGAGGAGGAGGAGGAAGAGGCGAATGATGCTGCAGATGAGGAACACCTGGCGGACACGGCTGTCCCAGTGCTACCAGCACATGACCTCATTGCTGGCCATGAGGCAAGGGATGGACTAATCCATGCCAGATTCGCATAACTTTACGCTGTACATACATGTGGCTGGCACATGCACATGAGGGTTGGCAGGACCTCCATTCTGCATAATACAGCATCTGAACAATGAACTCTGCATTCCTATCAGTCTCCCCATCATCACTGCAAATGAAAGGCACTCTCAACCCTCACTGTGACACTTCCAATTCTGAGCACACATAGGTCAACGCATTGAATCATTCACATCGCATAACTTTAATACACTAGAAATAAACATGACAAACATAAAATGATATACTATGAAATCACCCAAGTGACTACCATTGTGACTATTTGTGCTTTAGCTTTCTCTGAAGCATGCTTCTACGTGGTGCTTCCCCTGTGGCTTCAGCAGATGTAGAGGCCAGCATGCTCACTTCCCTGCTGTGCTTGCTTAGACACCTTTGGCGAGCATCCTCTGGGTTTGGAAGCCTTGGAGGGCTCTGCAACAGTCTGCTCCTCCTACGTATGTGCAGGAGCAGAGACGGCCATCTCAGTTGAGTGAGGCATCTGGGGCCCTGACCAAGCACTCCGTAGTGGCATGGGAATGTGAGTGCTTGGAGAGGTGCCCCCACTTCCTTGTTGTCGACCACCATCATCCCTCTCATGGGTCACCCGCACTTCACTGCTAGCATGTAGCTGGAGAGCACCTTGCTGCACATCAGTGGGGCCATGAGGACCCATTTTTGTGCTCACATTCCTCATAACAAGGACATCCATTAACCTCTGGTTTCACTCCTCAATAGATGCCCATCTATCCTCCATAGATGACCATCTATTTAGAAGTGTTACCATGTTCTCCTGAGTCTGGCAATTTATGTCCTCCATGGAGGTTGCCATCCTTTCCATGGCAGGTGCGTTCATTCACCATTGCGTCCACCACGGCACTGCTCATGTTTGAGATGGACTCTTCCATTCTCTGCACACTTGCAGTTACCGTGGATCTAAACCCAGTCAGAGACTCCTGCGTTTGTTCCTGAAGCTCCAGCACCACTCTCTTTCTGGATGCCCCAGAGACACAGCATCTACATGCAGCTGAGCAGAGCTAGGAGCGCCCTATGGCCTCCGACGAAGACTCTCCACTGCTGTCCCTGTCTCCACCATCTGCTCATGCTCACTTGTAAGCTGTGATACATCAGTTGACATCACTACTCTATCTCACAAACTACCCACCGGGGTGTGTGTTGTTGCGCTGGTGCTGGGTGCGCTCATTTCTGCTGACGCTGCTCCCTCAGAGGCTGCAGGTTCCTCTGAGGAGTCCTCCGGCTCTTCCTCCTGGACGGTGGGGAGGGGGGCTCTCGATGGTCCTGTGGGGGAGTAAAGGCATGAGTTAGCCATGTGATATTTAGGTAGAAGACACATCCCATTGTGCAGATGATCATAACTATATTTCTATGACCATCAGATGCCATATCAGTCACTCATAAAAACAAAATGATAGGTTTGCAAATCAATTCTGTCACCAGCTTGCTGTACTGTGCCCTGTCTCTCCGTCCCCCACTTCCAGCTCCTCTGCACCTCCCAGGATCTCCAGAGCTGCCTCCTCAGCATTCATTAGATGCACCACGGATGGTGGGCCTCCTCCTGTCCTTCCTCTCTCCCTCTTATTGTGGGCTCTCTTTTCCTGCAATGAGGGACACAAGTGGAGTTTCAGCGAGATTGATGGAGTCAGTGCTAAGAATGGATAGCATAAATGTTTAGAGGGAGACAAAGATAGAGTGAGGTGCCAATACCAAGGTCCCACCCTGTGCGTTGTCAGTTGTTGTCATTGCATAACAGTGAGAGCGAGTGTGAGGGGTGCATAGTAGGATGGTGAAGTAATTCTATACATAGAGAGAGAGGGATGGGTGAGTATGCAAGGGATGTTAGGGTGAGTTGGGATGTGCAGGAATAGGTTGACAATGCAGAGTGATGGGGATGAGAAGAGATGGGAAGCAGATTGAAGGTAAGTGTGCTGTTATACTTACTTTTGCTGAGCGCATCAGGTCATTGAACCTTTTTCTACATTGCACCCAGGTGCATGTACACACAGACCGAGCACTTACCTCCTCAGCAATTTGCAGCCAGGTTGCCTTTGTGTGCTGAGGAGGCTTCCTCTGTCCATCAGAGGGAAAGAGGACCTCCTTTCGTCCTCTTACTCCCACCACAAGAGCATTGAGGGAGTCATCATCAAAACAGGGAGCAACCTTGGAGCATTGTGTGGCCATTCCTGCAGCAACCAGCATTCAAATGCAGAAGAAAGAAAGTGAAAAGCAAAGGGGACATGGCCCCCTTAAATATCCAGGCTCCTAGCACGTCATCAAGCGCGGGGAGCCTACCCGCACCCACCGATTGGGCCGACTAGCGTGCACGGCGGCCTTAATGAGGCCAATCTATGGAAAATCATTAATAGAAACATAGAAACATAGAAACTAGGAGCAGGAGTAGGCCATTCGGCCCGTCGAGCCTTGCTCCACCATTCAATACGATCATGGCTGATCATCCAAATCCAGTACCCTGTCCCTGCTTTCTCACACAGAATCCCCATCGAGCCTACACCGACACATATCCCACCCTATCCCCGTAACCCCACATATTTAATTCCCCCTAACATATCCCATCCTATCCCCGTAACCCCACATATTTAATCCCCCCCTCACACTAAGGGTCAATTTATCATAGCCAAATCAACGGCTTCAACTGGGAGCGGGACCTGAACCCGCTGAAGACCGAACCCGCCACCATCCCGCATACGGCAGAAAAATCCAGCCCTGGGATGGTGCAGCACTAACTCTGCAGGTACATTAGCAACCTCGAGAGATCAGTCCCTGTCCACTCACATCCTACTTTATCATATTCTTGTGGTTGCAGTTGGAATATTCTGTGTGTTTGACATCAAATTTAAGGAATTTCCCATCTTTGACCTGTTCAATTCTTTTATTTCAACTCATCTATGAAGACCAGGACTGTCCTTCAGATGTCACCCATTTCCTGGCAACACCTTTCAATGACAAGAGACAAGAGAATGACACCAAAGAGGTCGGACGTGTGCAGTCACACTCATCAACATCCATCTTGTCCACACATGTTGCTGTGCTGAGGCAATTCGAGAAATGCTGGAATTCCCCTGTGGAGGGAGATAACGGCAGGTCTGTTGCATCAAATAGTCACTCAACTCGAGAGATGGTGAAAGAAAGAATCAGAAAATGTAACGATTTGAGGAACTGGATTCTGAACAAAAAGCAGCTCTTCAGACCATGGTGTGTTGATACCAGATACATGTGTCAGAAATGTTTGTTGTCCAGGATTACTCCAGAATACCTGAAGGTCAAGAGGAGTAACCATCAATTCCAGATTAACACATAGAAGCCTGTTACAAAGGGATTTGAAACCAAACAGGACAAAGATAAATAGCACTGAAGTATTGATCAATGGGAAGATTTGAATTGTAGACATGAGATGAAATTTGACCATGCAGGAAGGATGGAAAAAAAGAAGGAAGGACAGTGCTAATCTGTAATAACTGGGTTATTGGCCCCGATATTTACTCGGAGACGCATTGGGAGCGGGGTTTCCAATATCGTGCGGGAAATCCAGAAATAAGTTCAGCGTGTCTGTCAGTGGCTTTTTAACTGAGCTAGTTCATTAGCATTTTACTTCCTGATTTGGCATCCAATCCACAGATTGGTGAAGACTCGCATGACACAATGTCAACTCCAGTATTTAAGGGACGAATCCAAAGGTGGAATTTGGAGGAGTTGGAGTTTGCAACAAAGGATGTGGAAGTTCTATGATGAATTCGAGACAGGAAAAGGATGTGCGACATTTCAATGATGCCTCCCTTGATATGCAGCTATGGGCTGTGAGGAGCCGCAGAGAGATACTCTTCCCCAGGAATGGGAGGAAGAAACCTGCTGGTGAAACCAAAAAGCCGTGGCAGGAGTATTGCCAGGAGGTGAGCAGCAGGAGCATTGGGCCACGCTCCTGGATTCAGTGCAGGATGCACTTTAATGCTCTAACCAGGTCAGGAAGGGTGAGTACAGTTGCACGTTCACCTACATCCTGCTGTGCGCATCACATCAACCCCTCACTCTGCCTTGTCAAGCCTCCTCCATCACATCACTCCTCACACCCATTTACCTTACATGCCCACCTATCCTTCTCTTTCAATGCAGTATCTTACTTCCCCATCTATCTATCCACCATTAGCACTCACCCTTGTCCTTATACAATGTCATGCCCTTCTACATAGTCACCTCACCAAATGCACAGGATGTAATAGCTGAGCACTTGAAAAACAGTGACAGGATCGGACAAAGTCAACATGGATTTACAAAAGGTAAATCGTGCTTGACTAATCTACTGGAATTTTTTGAGGATGTAACTGGGAAAATAGATAAGGGAGAACCAGTAGATGTGATGTATTTGAACTTTCAAAAGGCTTTCGATAAGGTCCTGCATAAGAGATTAGCGTGTAAAGTTAAGGCACATGGGATTGGGGGCAAGGTATTGACTTGGATAGAGAACTGGTTGGCGGACAGAAAGCAGAGAGTAGGAATTAATGGGTCTTTTTCCGAGTGGCAAGCAGTGACTAGTGGGGTACCGCAGGGATCGGTCCTTGGACCCCAGCTATTCACAATATACATTAATGATCTAGATAAGGGAATTAAATTTAATATCTCCAAGTTTGCAGATGACACAAAGCTGGGTGGGAGTGTGTGCTGCGAGGAGGATACCGAGAAACTCCAGGATGATCTGGACAGGTTGGGTGAGTGGGCAGAAGCGTGGCAGATGCAATATAACGTGGATAAGTGCGAGGTTATCCACTTTGGTGTCAAAAACAGAAAGGCAGACTATTATCTGAATGGCAATAGATTGGGAGAAGGGGAAGTGCAACGAGACCTGGGTGTCCTTGTGCACCAGTCGCTGAAAGTAAGCATGCAGGTGCAGCAGGCGGTGAAGAAGGCAAATGGTATGTTGGCCTGCATAGCAAAAGGGTTTGAGTATAGGAACAGGGATGTCCTGCTGCAGTTGTACAGGGCCTTGGTGAGACCACGCCTTGAGTACTGTGTGCAGTTTTGGTCGCCTTATCTGAGGAAGGATGTTCTTGCCGTGGAAGGAGTTCAGCGAAGATTCACAAGGCTGATACCTGGGATGGCAGGAATGACATATGAGGAGAAATTGGGTCAATTGGGCTTATACTCACTGGAGTATAGAAGAATGAGAGGGGATCTCATCGAAACATATAAAATTCTGACAGGTCTGGACAAACTAGATGCAGGAAGAATGTTCCCGATGGTTGGAGAGTCCAGAACCAGGGGTCATAATCTACGGATAACGGGTAAACCATTTAGGACAGAAATGAGGAAGAATTTCTTCACCCAGAGAGTGGTGAACCTGTGGAATTCTCTACCACAGAAGGTAGTTGAGGCGAAGTCATTAAATATATTCAAGGATGAGTTAGATATATTTCTTAAAGCTAAAGGTATCAAGGGATATGGGGAGAAGGCAGGTACAGGGTACTGAGTTTAGATGATCAGCCATGATCTCATCGAATGGCGGAGCAGGCTCGAGGGGCCGAATGGCCTACTCCTGCTCCTATCTTCTATGTTTCTATCCCTCAGGTGAACACATGCCATTACTGCACTCCTCTGCTGCTCCCCTAGCTACTGCTCCCCACTCTGCGGCTCCCCTCTCTACTGCTAGCCTCTTTGCTGCTCCCTTCTCTGCTATCCAGCTACAACTCTCTGAACAGCAGGCTGGTGCTGCTGCTGGTCCTGCTGCTGGTCAAATTGGTCCTCGTGCAAGGTCCAATCTAAGACAGCCATAGCGCCATCCATTCTGATGTGATTGAGAAAACCTACAATGTGTAGAAAATAACCTCTCAGCAAAAGTACTGTGAACAAACCCTTTCCCACTAGCAGGTAAGAAAGCAGCTGTGAGTTCTGAATACTTAATGCCGTATTTCCATGAGATTGATTCAGTCCCTTCAATTGCCATTGTGTTCTCACCTTGCCTTCACTGGCGAGTTTCAGGAAGTCCTGGAAACCCATGGATGCGCCATTAAATTTGAAAGTGAGTTGAAATATTGCTCTAATTAAGTGATTAGCTTATGTTAATAAACAACCTGCCTCTCCCAAGGGGGTTGCGTGCGAGCAGCCTTACGCACTCCAGTTAAATGTGGAAGTCAGTAGGTTGGAGCCGGCTTCACGACGCGCTGACAGTTTTGTCGGTTTTAACCCCCACCCGCACCCAAACCCATACGCTCCGCCAGGTTAAAATTCCCCTCGTTGAAGGAGTAATGTGCTGTGCCATGCACTGAATTGGAGTGACAACTCTTCCCACTCTCATATACTTTCCCACTGCTGCTGATGGAGTGGGTTGGCCCTCTTAGATGGGTTCACAGTTTCACAATCTCACCATTTGTTTCTAAGATCCAATTTGTTTAAATCCAGTTTATTGTTACGTTCCATCTCCAGGGGCTGATGTCACAGAACCAACCAATGTACAGAAACTGGCCAACACTGAATCAGAGGGGAAATTTCTAAAGATCATTTTCTCCTCTTTTAACTCACCCATAACCCTTTAGAGACACAAGTGCCAAACTCTGACTCCTTTAGTCAACATTCCTATTAACGCTGGGCTAGATTGGGGACACAAGGACCTGTCCCTCTGAAGTGCTTTGATGACATCTCCATAGCCATGGAAAGCTTCATCTGACTGATATAGAATCCAGTCTCTGGCACTCCATGAGTGGGAGGAGGATCCCCTCTAATGGCATCAACACTGCTCTTGGGTCTTTTTCTCCCATCAGCAGCAGAACATCCCTTTACCATCTCCTGCATCAAAAAATCTAGCTGACCTTACTGGTCTTCCTTTGATTCCTTTTCTTAATTTACAGAATTTGCTGCAGTCCAGTTTATGTGATTGTGAATCCAGGTTTTGAGGACCAGACCTGCTAGAAGTAGAATGTGATTGAGGGTGAAGACAATATGTTGGGACAAATCTCTGGGACCTAGGATGATAATGACTGCAGGTAACTTTGGGAGGTTGGTTCACGGAGAAATATACAAGAGTATCTTTGGGTTCTGGAGGAAATGCCCACCTTAGAGGTAGTGATATTAATCACACTGCATGAGTGGGAATTTGCTGACCAGCTGTTGGACTGACACTGTCTGCTCTTCACTAAGGAGTTGGCCTAGTCTGGTGATGTCCTAAACTTGGTGAACATTTCAGAGAGCTTCCAATTGCATCAGATGAAGGAGATTGTGTAAAGCTGATAGAGCCTGTACCACCATGGTGTGTATTGGTTTGAGGGAAAAAAAGAGAGCTATGAAGGAGAGCAAAAGTAAGTAGAAAAATGAGGGAGCCGAGAAGAGGGAAAGTTAAGTAGGACTATGAAAGGGAAATAGAAAAGTGAGATGTGAGGAGAGGAAGAGTGAAATAGAAAAAAAAGAAAGATTTGATGGAGACAAAACAGTTCGTAGAAAAGTGTGGGCGATGAGGAGAGGCAAAGGTTAGTAAAAAAAATGACAGTGAAAAAGGAAATAGATTTAATCTGAGGAAGAGAAAATAGAAATATAAGGGAGAGGATAGAAAATGAGAAAATAAGAAGGAAATATGAACAGGGAAAGCAGTTGAGGCATGAAAAGGTAAGTTAAAAATGAGAGTAACAAAGAGGAGAAAAGCGAATGAAGAGAGCAATTAGAGAAAAAGATGCAAAGGTGAAAGAAATGGAAATAAAAAAGGTTACAAGGGGGAGAATTAAGATGAGGGTAAGGAAAGGGAAATAAGAAAATGATAAAAGAGAAAAACAAGCAATATGAGAGGAAAAATGAAAGAAAATGGAGTTCAACAGAGGAAACGTGAATGGAAAATGAGAGGTATGAGAAGTGATGGGAAAGAGTAGAAAATGAGAGATAGGGAAAGGAAAAGCTAAGAATGATGAACAAAGAGGAGGAATAGAAAGGATAAAGAAAAATGAAAGAGATGAGAGAGTTTGCAGTGAGAAGAGGTAGAACAGAACAGGGCCTGGAGAGGAAATGGTGAATAAGAAATGAAACAGATGAAAAAGAGGGAAATGGAAAGCAAGAAAGTTGTGATGCTGAATAATAAAATGAATAGTAAAATGGAGAACATAAAGTTATGTAAAGAATTGTGGAAAGTTAAAGGTATGGGAGCAATGAAAGGAGTTAAGTGGGGAAATAGAAAAATGGGAAAGAAGCAGAGAAAAAAATTAAGTTACAATTAAGAAAAACAAGAAACAAAACATTTAGAAAATTGAAAACAAGGAAAAGCAGAAATTATATAGAAAGGACAGGCTAAAGAGCAAAGATTGGAATTGAGGAGAGAAAAAAGAGAGATCAGGTGTTAAGAAACAAAACTTAAAAATCAAAGGTAAGTAGAATTAAGATGAGAAGATAGATGAAATAGTAAAATTGAAACAGAAAAAGCATTTCAGCATAGCAAAAGGTGAATAGAAAATGTGAGCGATGCAGAGTTAAACAGAAAAATAAAAAATGAGAAATGAGGAGAGGAAAAGCTAATTAAGAAATAATAAGAAGGCAATTAAGAAAGAAGAGAAGGAGAAAGGAAATTAGTAAAATGAGAGAGACATGGGAGGAATATTAAGTACAAAATGAGATGGATAGTAATAAACAAAGAAGGGAATAGAAAAATTAGATGAGGAGGCTAAAATAGTAAATAGAAAACGAGGACAAGAGAAGAGGAAAAGGTCAAAGCAATATTAAGTTACAAATAAGAAAAACAAGAAACAAAAGAGAGAAAAATAAGCAAGAGGAAAAGGAAAGAATACATGGAGAGGACAAACTAACGAGCAAAGATTGCAATTGAGGAGCATAAAAGCTGTCAATACTAAGTCAGGGATGAGAAGTTAAGAAAAAATGCTTTAAAAAGATGAGGAGGGAAAAGGTAAGTACAAAATAAGAGAGATGCTGGTGTTAAACAGGGAAATAAAAATATGAGAGATGAGAGGAAAAGGTAAGGGAGAAATAATAAGCAAAAAAGGGATGAGAAGGAGAAAAAAAATGTAACCAGTACAAAGATAAGTAGAATTAAGATGAGAAGATAGATAAAATAGTAACATTGAAACATAAAACCATTGCCAGATAGTAAAAGGTAAGTAGAAAATGTCATATTGTTAGTTTTTTAAAAATCTGTCCCATTCCATACTTTGATCTGTGATATGAGTATAGTAGTGCAGTGGTTATGAAACTATCGGATTGTCATAAATACCCAACTGGTTCATTAATGTCCTTTAGGGAAGGAAATCTGCCATGGTTACTCAGTCTGGCCTATATGTGATTCCAGTCCCACGACACTGTGGTTGTCTATTAACTGCCCTCTAAAGTGGACTAGCAAGCCACTCAGTTCTATCAAACCTCTACAACAAATGGACTGTAGCAGTTCAAGAAGGTGGCCCACCACAACTTTCACAGGGCAAGTAGGGATGGGCAATAAATGCTGGCCCACATCCTGAGAATTAATCAAAGAAACATCTGAGTTGCTGGACTTTTCGTTGTGAGTTGCTATGGTTAAAGCTGGTGCTGGGTGGAGCTGAGTACAGCTCACAGCTGCAGGGCATTGAATTATTGAGCCTTCACGGGGCAGAAAGATACTTGTGAAGCAGGTCAGAATCCACTGCAATAGCAATCAATGCCTTTTAATTTTACATTCATTAACCTTCTGAGATCTTGGAAAACGGTGACCGCAAAATCTGACCATTATGTATTACCTGCCCCTGCAATATTTGCCTCCATCACAACTTTTAGGATATCATAATGACTTGGTCGTGCTCACATAATCAAGGAGCAACTTATTAATTTTTCAATGTAACTCGTTTCTGTAGATGTCACAATGCGAACTCCACCTTCACTCCTTCCCCTCCCAGCCTAGCTAGTTTTCAATCTGCGTCCATGCCAGCCTCAAACTCCCCACTTACACTGGCTTCCGACCCCGAGCATTCCTGCCTGGCTGCACACAGCCCTGCCATCCAGTTGCTCTCTCCAGCTGCTACATCCACTTAGCCCTGATTCCCAGTCTTCTTCCTGAAACTACTTGCAGATTATTCAGCAGCATCAGAACTCTTCAAAGCAGCACGAAAATGATAAGATATTGGCCCAAAAATTCGGCCGTTCTCGGGTGAGTACGGACTGTGTACTCACCCGTATTCGTTCCCGAAGTGCCGGTTTCCTGCATGCACTGCGCATGTGCGGGAAACCGGCACTTCCGGTATGGCGAAGGGGGCGGTTCCTAGGTGAACCGCGTGCGCACTACAGGCTGCGCGCACGCAGCAAACTTAGGTTTTTTTTCAGGTTTCAACGCGAGGGTAAGTATGGAAGATTCTACGCAAGTAAAAAGGAGGCGTAAGACCCCTTTTGAACAAGGTAAGTAGTTAATTAAGTATAATTTTAAATTTTTTTCAACAGGTTTATCTTTTTTAGAGACTTTAAAGAAAGGTAAGTTTATTTTTATAACTTTTAAAAAGTATTTTAATTTTTTCAAAAATTTAAATGTTTGTTTGGTGGTTAATTTATTTAACTAGTTATTTTATTAATGTGATGGTTTTTTAAATTTATTTGAGGTTTAGCTGTTCTTTTGGGGCCGATTTCAATTCACAGATTTGACAGGTCCTGTCAAATCTATGAATGAAAGATGGTCTGCTGCCATTGGCTCTCCATGGCCCACGTGATCCCAGGGGTCGCATCGCACTAACTGCGCCCCTGGGACACGCAAGCACTGCGCGCCGGCACTAGGGGGAGGCCCGGGACCCGAAGTTCCTGCGGGGGCAAACAAGGACGGCAGACGCGGTAGGTGATATCGCGCGCGATCCTTACCCCCGCAGCAAGCCTCCGAATCGAATTTCCAGGCCAATATGAAGCGACTGCGGGGAGCAGCTACATCTTCATTCTGGGGGAGGGGAGGTGGGGATAGGGACGGTCAACAGCAGCCCAGCCAAGTCATCTCTGCCAGACCTTCTGGTCTATATTCTACGGAAGGCACCTGATGCATTCCTACTGGAGTGGGTACCGACTAATGCCATTCAAAACAGGGAACGCTTCCTGATGCCGCAAACTTTAACAGGTTAGTGGCGGAGGTCTCAGGATGGTGCATCTCAACATTTATGCCAAAATGTTCCCTGCCCCCTGGATTTTTGGGCCATATCATTTATAGATTATATAAAGTACTGTAAATTAATAATATACAAATACCATGAATATACAAATTAATTTATTTTATATTAACAGGTACTCTCTTTATTCCTAAAGTTCTAAAATTATATTAAAATCTTTTTGTATACATTTTAATCTAATTTTCCAAGTCATTTAATTTCAATTTTTATATACAATTCAATTAATGTTACTATCTTTTACTGATTTTTAAACAACATTCACTTTTTTCCCAACAGCACAGTAATGCATCCTACATTCCATAGTATAATACTTTTATCCTCACTCCCTCCAACATTGGCACACCATAGCTGTAATGTGTACTATCTACATGATGCATTGCAGCAAGTCATCAAGGCTTCTTCAACAGCACCTCCCAAAGCCACGACCTCCACCACCTAGAAGGACATCACTTCTAAATTCCCTTCCAAGTCACACACGATCCTCACTTGGAAATATATCACCGGTCCTTCATCGTCACTGTGTCATAGTCCTGTAACTCCCTACCTAACAGCACTGTGGGAGTACACTCACCACACGGACTGCAGCGGTTCCAGAGGCCACTCACCACCACCTTCTCAAGGGCAATTAGGGATGGGCAATAAATGGGACGCCCACATCCCAAGAACAAATAATTTTTAAAAAGGAGGACTTCCAGGCAAGATGTAATTTTCATACAGCACTGACAATGGCCCACTTGAAATCAATGGATAGAAACTTGTGGGCACAGGAGGCACGACTTTCACATTTGAGCTGGCTGCACGCCAGGTCCTGCTGGCAGTGCCGAGCCTTCAAAATCACACCCTACAGCACACATTTTGGCCCAAAGACTGAAACCAGCAGGCTTTTTTTCCCCAGAACTTTTTGTGACCCACAATTAACCTGTGAATAGTGCACCAACAACAACTTCTAGGTCTTAGGGAGTATATGTTACGAGTTAGTACTCCCGATGCATTAATGGTCATAAAATCATTGGGCTGTGCTGATCTCCATGCTTGAGTTCCTGATCTGTAGTACTGGCACACAAAGTCCTGTGCTGGGGCCACTACACCATTAAATTTACCCATAGTTTCCTTTGCTATATATTGGACTTAAATTATAAATACACACTCGAAATAAATCAAATGCCTTTTATATTTGGAAGTTCTTTGTGCTGCATTTTATAATCAACCTTTATCATTAAATTCAAGAGCTGGAATGTGATAAATATAATATGCATTGATCCACTCAAAAGCATGGGACTCCAGAGCCAATGATCTATGGCCTTTACAACTGAAAGTGCATGAGCAGGTACTGTACCCCTAAACTGTCCACCTGCACTGCTCTAAAGCTGTATGGTTATGCCTTCAATATTAAAAGCACAGTTGGGCTCTAATTAATCTAAACGCCTGAATCCATGCGCTCACAGTCTGCCACAGCTAGGATTCACTGATCTTTCCTTGTATCTTCTTTCCTAGTAATTATGTATTCAACGTGCACAAAGTACAAATAACCCTTATTCCCTTCACAGAAGCAGCAGGCCAGCCACTTGTCACATATAATTAACAATAATGCCAACATATATAGCTTCCTGGCGTGATGAGGTATGAGATGTCGATGCCTTTGTTCCATACAGCTAGTTGCACGAGTATCATTATAGTTAATGATGCCATTAAGTTGAAGAGCACATTCTTTCTGTCAGATAAGTGCTCATAACAGAACAGAAGTGAAAGCTGTAAAATTGGACTTCATAAATGACTGATGGTAGAGATAGATTAATTTATTTCACAAATTTACCAATAAGTTGTGGGATTTCACAGACCTTAGCCCTAATGTTATTATTCTGTTGCTGGTGAGTTTGTGCCAATCAATGTATTTGCAGTGTTAACTTGGTTCAGTTGGTAGCGCTCAAACCTGTGAGTCACATGCTCATCGGTTCAAGGGCCACTATGGAGGAGAGAAGAGGAGGGAAGGAAGAGGAGAGAAAGGAGAGAGGACAATAGAGAGAGGGGGATGCATGAGACGATGGGGAGGGGGAAAAAGGGAGGTATGAAGGAGACAGGAGGATGGTGGACGGGGGAATTGGAGGGAGAGAGGGGAATGAGGAAAGAAACAGAAAAAATCTGTCAAGAGGCTGGAAGCAGACCCAAAAATGCCCATCAGCATGTAGCTTAAAAATGCAATCAGCTGGGGAGCATGAGGTTACAGATCTGAAAGGTCTATCAGCAGGAGGTGGGGGGACCGAAAGTCCTCCAGAGCAGGGTGAAGGTAGGCCCAGTAAGACCATTGGTGGCGGGGGGCCGGGGGGGGGGGGGGCAGTGAAGATCTTCTGGCGGGGTGGGGGGAGTGTTGTGAGCCCCAAAAAAGCCCTCAGTTGGGGAGGAGATGGGCGGCAATGTGCAGGACAGGAAAAGTTCATATAGACATTCAGCAGGAGGGGGGAGAAGAAGTCAATGTATTTTTACATAATCCTTTATTCTGCACTGTCACCCAGCAGAGCTGAACACAAGCATAGAGCAATAATACAGATACAGAAGTGGGTTTTCAGCTGATGTTATGTGACAGGTCTTTTACCTTTATACAAAAGCAAAATACAGCGGATGCTGGAAATCTGAAATAAAAATTGAAAATGCTGGAAATACTCAGCAGGTCAGGCAGCATCTGTAGAGAGAGAAACAGAGTTAACTTTTCAGGTCGATGACCTTTCATCAGAACTGGAAAAAGTTAGAGATGTAACAGTTTTTAAGTAAGTACAGAGGCAGGGAAAGGGGGGAGGGGAGGAAAGAACAAAAGGGAAGGTCCGTGATAGGGTGGAAGGCACGAGAGATTAAATGACAAAAGGTATGATTGTACAAAGCAAAAAGAGATGGTAATGAGACAAGTGAAGAAACAAAAGACAGGTCTAGAAGAGGTGTAAATGGGAATAGCAGAATAATCAACAGCTGCCATTTGAAAAAATGGGAGCAGTGGTTATGATCTGAAATTGTTGAACTCGATGTTGAGTCCAGAAGGTTGTAAAGTGCCTAAAGGGAATTAAGGGTTACGGGGAGCGGGCAGGAATTTGGACATGAGTCTAGGTTCGGATCGGTCATGGCCCTGTGGGTAGCGTAGCGGGCCCAGGGGCCGTGTAGCCTGATCCTGCTCCTATTTCGTGTGTCCAATTCTGTTAGGTTCAGGAGATGGTTCTGTGATAGTAGATTGGCGGTTAGGATCAGATCAGCCATGATCTTATTGAATGGCGGAGCAGGCTCGAGGGGCCAATTGGCCTACTCCTGCTCCTATTTCTTATGTTCTTATGTTATGTTCTAATCGAAAGATAAGGTGCTGTTCCTCGAGCTTACGTTGAGCTTCATTGGAACAGTGTAAGAGGCCGAGGACGGAGAGGTCAGAGTGAGAGTGGAGCGGAGAATTAAAGTGACAGGCGACCGGAAGCTCAGGGTCACGCTTGCGGACTGAACGGAGGTGTTCCGCAAAGCGGTCACCCAATCTGCGTTTGGTCTCCCCAATATAGAGCCTTTTACCTTTTTAAATGCCAATCACAGCACCACCTACAGGTGTAACAGATACTATAGGTAAACGTAAAATAGGTTTTCTCATTGACAAAGCTTGAAATAGAAGTTTTCAATGAATTTTGAGATGGAATGTTGTCTCCTTCTCATATTATAGACAGATATATAGGCCAGGAATTGCACACGTAAATGGGGTTCTGCCGCACTTCCGTTGAAGTTACGCCAGCATAGCAGGAGGAGCTCCGAGGAAATTTATCGCCATAGTTACACGTTTCTGTGCTGAAGTACAGCAGGTGTTCCCTTGTGAATACCTGTATGTAGGCCAAATGATGTGTACCAGGCCTCTAAATATAATTTAGGTTCAGACCTGTTGAATGAGACACGACTACAAATGTATATATTTTTTTAATTCAATTTAATCTTTACTTATGACAGACTTCAAATATCAGCAAAGCAGCAACATGACCACAGCAGTAAGAGAACACTGTGCTGCATTTCCACCATGGGGTAACCTGACCAATGGAACACAGTGATTATCTCTGTTCCAAGAACTACGGTAACCTTCTTTCTACTGTGGAGATTTCATTGTAGCTCACCATCTAGATGTAGATTCTTTCCCTTTATACCCTTTCTTATCACTGCTATGTGGCAGCTCTGCTGTCAACATCCCTTTTCTTTCTCAGCTTTTCCATAAACTTTATTACACTTGTCTGGTGATGTCCTTGCACTGGTAAACATCGACATACCTTTGACACAGCATATTCTTTCACTCTCTGCAGGCTATTCAACTATAAGAGTCATCCCACTTACATGTCCACAGGTCTCAACATTTCACACGCGATCTGATTTGTTCCCACACAGCCTCCATTCCAAGCTTTTGGTCATCTGCCCTAATTTCTCCTTATGTGGCCCGGTGTCAAATTTTTTGTCTTGTAATACTCCTGTGAAGCGCCTTGGGACGTTTTACTGCATTAAAGGCGCCATATAAATACAAGTTGTTGTTGTTTGCCTTTTCCCCATGTGAGAGCCCCAATCTTCATTTTGCTCTCTCTGACATTTTTAGAAAGTTAGAACGAAAGGAGCTTACCCCCTTCCTGGTTCACTGTCTGTGAGAATTCTGTGTTTTGATTGGCTGCGTAGACAGCCTGTTGACATCACAGCAGCTCTTTGCTGGGAATCCCCATTAACTTGCGTTGATTTAAATTACACGTCGGAAAAGCCGAACTTCTTACCACAGAAATGGCGAGATCTTGGTGCGAAGCTTACTTCGGGGCCAGCGGCGAACGCCTTTGCTTCGCCACTGACCGCAAATTACGAACCATTCTGTTGCTTTAAGTGAGAAGATAACATTTTACACGGTTACGATAAAAAAACACAGCACGACAATATTACACTAACAGGGCTCGTCAGAGAATTAATCAGGCCTACTGCAGTATCCCTGATTAGCCCTTTTCATCCTAGTCTTTGACATTCACCAAAACTATTATCCAACATGTACGACTAATTCAGAGTCATAGAGCACCACCTGCAATGCTGACAAGTGGACGGAGATGACTGATGAAAAGAACCGGTAAAGTTTAAAGCAAACATCTGATAGGGTTTTAAATGTCAGTAAAGCTAGCTGCTAAACCAACAGTAGCTAAATTGAATAGTGAGAGTTAACACCAAAAAACAAGAATACAAAAGCAAAATACTGCAGATGCTAGAAATCTGAAATAAAAACAGAAAATGCTGGAAATACTCAGCAGGTCAGGCAGCATCTGTGGCGAGAGAAGTGACAGATCATCTCTACAGGTGCTGCCTGACCTGCTGAGTATTCCCAGCATTTTCTGTTTTTATACCAAAAAAACAGGGTTGAGTCTGCATGCAGGTGCAGGATTTGGCCACTAGGTGTCGCTGTGGAGCAGCCTAAATTTGTCTCAGTTAACAGCCGTATTCATATAGGGAAGCACACCTGATAGGCTTTGAGGATTTTAAGTAAAATTATAAATTTTAGAAGTTTTTCTCGGTCCTTGACTGCTCTCCAGAACTGCTTTCCATTTAAACTGTCTCTTTGCAATCTTCCACTTAGGCCCCATCTCCCATTGCTCCTTTATCTAACAGGCCTATGAGAGCTGTCAGTACCTTCGCCACCCGATCCCACAGTTTGCCTTACCTGCCAAACTCCCACCGTTCACTTTCTAGGTCTTGCAACCACTAATCTCTTTCCTGCAACACCCACCAATCTTACGTACCCCCCACTAGTACACTCAGTAATAACTTGCATTTATATTGCACTTTAAACGTAGAAAAAACATCTCAAGGCACTTCACAGAGACATAAACAGACAAAAATAATCACCGAGCCAAAGAAGGAGATGTGAAGAGGGGTGACTAAAAGCTTGATCAAAGAGCTGCGGTTTGAGGTGGGTCATAAATAGAAGAAGGAGGTGGAGCAGCTTAGGGAGGGAATTCCTGAGTGTGGGGCCTAGACGGCTGAAGACATGGCTGTCAATGGTGGGAAGAAGGCAAAGGGAGGAAGAGATGAACAAGAGGCCAGGGTCGTAGGAACGGAGAGTTCTGAAGGGTTGTCGGGTTGGAGTAGTCTACCGAGATAGGGAGGAGCAAGACCATGACAGAATTTATACACGAGGATGCGAATTTTAAATTGGAAATGTTATGAAACTGGCAACCAATGAAAGTTAGCAAGAACAGGAGTGATGGATGAGCTGGACTTGGTGCGGGATAGGATACGGGCAGCAATTTTGGATGAGCTGATGTTTACGGAGCATAGAGGTTGGAAGGCTAAGGATAAGGGGTAAGCCATTTACAGAATCACAGAATCACAGAATCCCCACAGTGCAGATAGAGGCTATTTCGGCCCATCGAGCCTGCACCGATGCAGGCTCGATGGGCCGAAATGGCCTCTATCTGCACTGTGGGGATTCTGTGATTTAGGACTGAGATGAGGAGGAATTTCTTCACCCAGAGCGTGGTGAACCTGTGGAATTCTCTACCACAGAAGGCTGTTGAGGCCAATTCATTAAATATATTCAAGAAGGAGTTAGATATATTTCTTAAGGCTAAGGGGATCAAGGGATGTGGGGAGAAAGCAGGGACAGGGTACTGAATTTGGATGATCAGCCATGATCGCATTGAATGGCGGAGCAGGCTCGAGGGGCCGAATGGCCTACTCCTGCTCCTATCTTCTATGTTTCTATGTTTCTATGAAAGCACTGGAATGGTCAAGTCCAGAGCTGACAAGGCATGGATGAGAGTTTCAGCAGCAGGTGGACTCAGACCGCGCAGAGGCAAGCAATGTTCCGGAGGTAGAAGGTGGCGGTTTGTGTGACGGAGAGGATATGGAGTCAGAAGCTCAGCTCAGGGTCAACTAGGACATAGAGGTTGTGAACAGTCTAGTTCAACCTGAGAGAGTGGCCCGGGAGTGGGATAGAATCAATGGCAAGGGTATGAAGTTTGTGACAGGGACGGAAGACAACGGCTTTGGTCTTCCCAATGGTTAATTGGAGGAAATTGCAGAGCATCCAAGACTGGGTGCAAGCAATCTGACAGCACAGAAGCAGCGGAGGGGCTAAGAGAGGTAGTGGAGAAATAGATCTGGGTTTCATCAGTGTACATCTGGAACCTTACCCATGTCTCTGGATGACGTTGCCAATGAGTAGCATGTAGATGAGGAAGAAGAGGCTGTAAGAGTCAATAAACAAGGTAGAATAGCTAGAATTATGTAGCTGGTTAGATTATAGTAGTAGTGAGGGTTAAGTTGGATTCAACCATACTCCAGATATCGGCAAGGCAACATTTATTGATGTCCCTAGTAGCCCTGAGGCTGTTAAGAATCAACCACATAGTCAACCATTGTGCTGGAAGGTATTTTATCCCTTTCTGGCTGTGATCAGAGGCAGATGAAATACAGAGACAGGCAGTCAGTCAGGTTTTTTAAAACAGAAAGCTGCAAGGAATTCATGCCCAATGAGGGCTACAAGCAGATTAGGATGCAGAGGGCAGTTAAAAGTCATCTTGTTTTAGTCAATTAAGGCAGATGTGGGGAAGCATGGTGTGTTTATTTTTGCATTATTACAGAAAGATAAGTCGTACTGATTGAATTAAGTGAATCAGTTCACAACTGTTATTCTGTATATTCACCTTACCGTGAAATAACGTAGCTTATAGATTTGTATTTGGCCTTGTCTTATCCAGTGCATATAGGGGCATGTGAAAAGCTACAAATATCTGATTCAAGCCACAAAGAGTTCTATTGATATACCTCAGGTTATGCCATCACACAAGTAGATATAGGACAGCGCGCATCAAATCCCATAGACATAAGGTGCTCAGGCCATTTATGGGAGCAACTGATGCCACTGAACTCTAGGTGGAGTCTATGGCAGACTCTAAACTTGTAACTGGTTGAAGCACATGAACTAAAAATAAGCCCCTGACGGGACTGCTAATGGCCCTGCCACTTTCTCACAACTACAAAGGTGCTTACATTATCTGAGGAATGAATGAAACCATTTATCAATAGTCTTATAGGGGTCCATCTGCAAGTAATAATAAAAACCATAACAACAGCAAAATACTGCAGATGCTGAAAGTCTGAAATAGCAGAAAATGCTGGAAAAACTCAGTAGGTCAAGTAGCATCTGTGGAGATATTGGCTTTGATATTTATGGGGAGGGAGCAGGGAGAGGGGAGGTCATAACGGCCGGTGAACCCACAAGTCCGGGTAGCCTGGAGGTCCTGCTGAGGGAGGGGTGGGACATCAGGGGGCGGGGAGAGGTGGGACATCAGGGGGGGGGGGGTGGAGGGGCGGGGAGAAGATCGCGAGCCATGGAGAACATTGGGGAGGGGGCCAGGGAGATGATCGCGGGCCAGGAAGAGCTAGGGGTCATAGTCTCAGGATAAGGGGTCAGCCATTTAGGACCGAGATGAGGAGAAATTTCTTCACTCAGTGGGTTGTGAATCTTTGGAATTCTCTACCCCAAAGAGTTGTGGAGGCTCAGTCGTTGAGTATATTCAAGACTGAGATCGATAGATTTTTGTGCACTAAGGGAATCAAGGGATATGGGATAGTGGGGGAAAGTGGAGATGATGTAGAATATTATTGAATCTTATTGAATGGTGGAGCAGGCTCGAGGGGCCATATGGCCTACTCCAGCTCCTATTTGTTCTTATGTTCTTATCGAGGGGGGGGGGGATCAGATCGCGGGGGGTATCTTATGGCGGGGGTCTGATCGTTGGGGAAGGGGGTGGTCAGCGGATCGTGGACAGGGAAGCAGGTTTGCTTGGTGGGCTGGGGAAAGTACCCCTGCTCCTCCTGGGCCACAAGCAGTGCTGGACAGGCATTTACCTGTTGAAGTCAGCCATTCTCGCCTCCCTCCAGCTGCAGGCTTTCCCGAGCCCTGGGAAAAGTGACCCAAAGACATTAAAAGTAAAACTCTGGTTAAATTTGAGGTCAGCGCATTGGGGGTGGTTTGGCGTCAGGTTTCAGATATTTTAATTTTTGAACCCCCCCCCACCCATTCTGGGAGATTAAAATTATCCCCGTTAATTTGGTTTCTCTCTCCACAGATGCTGCCTGACCTGCTGAGTGCTTCTCTGTTTTTATTTCATAATATAAACCATCCCCCTTTGAAGCTAGCATCTACAGTGTCTACAGGTTCTCCAGCCGAAATGAAAACTAAAAGAAACAGTAGTCAGGTCTCTCATTTTAAAAATTCCAGTGCTCCGACCTTGCTACAGTTTTACATGGAAAGATACAATATAGAGATTTTATCAGTTGAAACAAGCAGAATGCGCATCCATCACAAATGCAACCACTAACTAGCAGAGACAGGAATTTCAGACAAATTTTAGGGCTACAGTTCCAAAAGCTGTCAGTTCCTGAGCATCTCTGTAGCTGGCTTGTGTTGAAAGAGGCAGGGGTTCCGGCACAGGCTGTACAACAGAAGCAGTCAGCTGAAAATGGCACAAAGCTAGACTTAAAAAGACGGCGACTACAAAGAAAGGGAGAGAAGCCAAGATTTGGTGGCTAAAAGGACATTTGGAACATTAATGCGTTGATCAAAGGTGTTTCCACTGAAAAGGAATGCTCAGTATGTAAGAGAAAACCTGCTGACTATGGGCTCTGCCTGCATTTTCCTTTAGAAGCTATTGAATAGACCACAGAGAAAATGATACAAAGGAATTAAACAATGAAAGCAGTTCTGACAAGGCTAAAAAGCTCCTGAAATTTCATTGCTTTTTTTTAAAAGGACAGAAAATCCTTATACTGGTGGACAGCAGTGCTATAAGCAGTTTCATATCCAAGCATTTCATAGTTCAAATTAAAATCTCCTTAGATCCGCTTGAGGCTGGTAAAGAATGTACAGCTTCAGTCAGATGTACACATAAACTAATCAAAAGTAATTGGTCTCTTAGTCCTACATTATATTATGCACCAGATCCCACTAGGAAACCTTAGTTCATAAATACCAATAAGTTTGCAATGATTAAAGCCTGGTGGTGAATGTAGAACTAATCTAATTTCAGAAAAGCTACTTTTGAAGCCATAAAGGTCAAAATGGAGAGAATAAATTGGGAAAATATATTGGAAGAGTAAAGGGCCCCTTTATTCTTCCAAGATATTTCCCAATTTATTTTCTCCATTTTCCCAAATTATCCCACTGGACAGTGGCGTTGGGAGCATGGTGACAGGTGGAGTCAGAATATCTGATGTATCAGCTCAAAAGTGCTACTGCTGCACCTTCTTCTTCTTTTTGTGTCTTCTCACCGTTCCCCTTTGGAAAGGATTCACAGGCTGATTAACAGTCTGACTGGCTGCATTTACATAACCATCTTTATACCTGCCGTGGTTAGTCCTATTCAGTGGAAGGGTTTTATGGGCTCCCACAACCCATATGATGGAGGGGGCCTCCCACACCCTCCGGGCATGAGTGTCCCGCTGGATGTCAATCCAGAATTCAAGCCATAGAAGCCATAGCTCCGACTCCACATGCCAGAACAGTCCGGAGTGGGGTTCGAAACCCTGCACCGTCTGGCCCAGAGCTGGGATTGCTACCACTACACGGAAGGCTCACTCGACTGCTGCCCCTTAAAGAGGCAGCTTCATTTCTTGTGCTGTTAAAGAAGACGTTTGTCATTTGTTCTTTGCTGGAATCTTGGAGATTTCTGGAGATGTTGAAGGACTCAGGGAGGAGGGTGGATTGCTGCTTTTACAGACAAAGCCCTGGGGTTATGCTGATAGAAGTAAAATAAAGGAGGGTTTCTACCTTTGGTTTGGAGGGACACCTTTCTCAGATAGCAACGGTCCAAGCATTAAGTGAAGAGATGATGGAGCAGGTAAATGCAGTTACTGCAGTTCTTGGTGCTGAGGAGGAAGAAGTTTAAGACCTTAATAAAGTCTTCTGGCAAAGTAGGAACATGCACTTTCACTTCAACCACCTGCAGCCACACATGGGATGCATGCTGATAACTAGGAAACCCTTTGACCCATCTTAAATTATCTGTACACAGCACATCTTGAAAATTCCAGGGAAACCTTTCAATGATGGCAGGTGGAGCCACTAAAGGCTCACCCACTTGCATGCTGCATGTCTTGTCTTGTGAGGCAGTGGTCAGTTGCATAGCAACAACAGGGTTCATGAAACAAGCAGCACTTCACCAATCCCTTTATGATTGTAGGAAAAGAAGGGAGAGTTTAACAATGATGATGACACATCCAACTTCAAGTCTCTAATCGGTCTGGAAGAATAAATGTTGGAGATTGTAGGGCGACACTCTATCGAGCCTATTGGAGAGGGTGATGCAGGTGACCAACCTATTTCTCCAGCCCAGTAGCCATCACTGCATTTTATTCTTCCCTCTATGCATTTGTCACTTGTAATGTATTATCACATGGTTTGTCACATGGTTTAGTATGAGCATGCTCAGTTCGCTCTGGCCAAGTAAACTAGCTCCTGGACTAGCAATTCATCCTGTCTCTGTCCTTCATTTGTTCTACCCACATATATTACATTTTGACGACAAGAATGGGATCCCAAAGCCATTTTTAGGGATCATGGAAGGACACAGTGTTCAACCTTCGAGTGGAAAAGTTTAAGGTGAATTTGTGATACCTTATCTGATTTTTTTTTGCAATGTTTTACGGTTAATGCTGATGCAGAATCATCTGTGCTTTGCCTTTGTGTGTATGGATACACAGCAACAGCGGTGTTCTCATAGGTACACAGGTAGCGTGCTGAGTCACTGATCGACGGGATCGGGACAATCATGGCCGCACCTATGGGATTCATCGGAAGCTCATGAACCATTCAGTTCTTACATTGAGCAGATGGAGATGCTTTTCAAGGCCAATAACATTATTGCGACGAAAGGTGCAGATGAGAATGTTCAAGCTGAATGGTAAAAAGCAATTTTTCTAACGGAGATTGGGCCAGATGTCTACAGAACATTGACAAAACTACTCACACCAGGGAAAGCGAAGGATTCGTCATTTGAAGACATTGTCGAGAAACTCAAGGACCATTTCGACCCAAAGCCATTATAAATAGCAGAGAGCTATAAGTTTGGTACCAGAAACCAAAAACAAAGTGAAACCATCAGTGAGTACATTGTAGCTCTTAAGAACCTGTCTTTGCTTTGTAACTTCAGAACATTTTTGGATTGTGTGTTGCGCACAGTCCAAATTACTGAATACTTCGAACCTAACCTTTGACATAGCATGCAAAATTGTCCTATCTATGGAGATGGCGTCTAAGAATACTAGGGAGCTCTGTCCAACTCAAGTGACTAGTGCAGCTGAGGTCTACAATCACAAAGCCACCGCCGAGCCTAAAGCTGTGAGACCAAGTCAAAAGCATGTCGGTGAGGACAGTTCAGTGAATTGTTATTGCTGCAATGGAAATCACTCACCACAGACCTGCTGATACAGAAATGCAAAGTGTTTTCACTGCCAGAAGCAAGGCCATATTTCAACAGCTTGCAGAGCTAGATCGAAAGCAGGAAGTAAGAAGCATTCTAGTGGCAATGCAAAGCAGCAACAACAAAAGGGAGGAATTCACAATATTGAAGTGAACACACCTGATATTGAAGAACTAGGCATCTACAGTATCTATGCCACTAGCGGCAATGCTTGCAGTCGTGAGAAAGACTTCCATACAAAACTTTTGATCAATGACCAATATATTGATATGTGTATAGACACAGCAGCGGACTGCTCTGTCATGAGTAAGGACACATATGCGAGGAAGTTTAATCAAATACCACTTACAAAGAGTACCGTAGTGTTAAACACCTACTCCGGAGAAATCCTAGAGGCATGTGGACAAATCGAGTGTACAGTTCAACACAATGCCCAGTCAGTAAAGCTGCCTATTACTGTAATGAGCTACAACAACAGGTCAACCCTCATGGGCAAAGACTGGTTGAGAAAATTGAAACTAGACTGGAAAAACAACTTCAATGTAGATGCTTCAAAGAAGCGACTCAGCACAATGCTGAACAAGTATAACAACATGATCTCAGACAGTTATGAGGGCATCATTGGGTATGACGTGCATATCTGCGAGAAGTCCAACGTGAAGCTTGTCTATTGTAAGCCAAGGTCGGTCCCCTATGAAAAGTCAGGTGGAGGAAGAGCTAGAGAAACTGAGAGAAAACGGAGTGCTGGTAAAAACTGACAAAAGTGAATGGGCTACCCCGATTGTGGTAGTGTCCAAAGGAGACAAAACTGTACGCTTGTGCAGTGACTACAAAATTACTATCAACCAAGCTGTTGATGATGAGCAGTTCCCATTACCTACATCACAAGATTTGTATGCAGCACTCTTGGGGTCAAAGGTTTTCTCCAAGCTTGACCTGTCGCACGCTTATGTTCAGCTGAATGTTGACAAAGAGAGTCAACAGTATCTCACTATCAACACACACAAGGGACTGTACTCATACACCAAGCTATCGTATGGTGTAAAGTCCTCTCCCAAAATCTTCCAGGCTATGATGGATAAGATTTTGCAAGGAGTTCCAAATTGCTTATGCAATCAAGATGATGTGTTGATTGCAACAAGCAGCGAAGAAGAAAATCTAGAAGTGTTAGATTTAGTGCTTCAAAGGTTGAATTCCCACAATGTAAAATTGAAAAGAAGCAAATGTGCTTTTGTGCAGCCCGAGGTTGTGTACCTTGGTCTGAAAGTTGATGCAAATGGCTTGCAACCAGTGAAGGAAAAGGTTGATGCTGTCATCAATGCTCCAAAGCCACAGAATGTGTCTGAGTTAAGATCTTTCCTTGGAATGGTCCAGTACTATGCACATTTCTTACCTGAGTTAGCAACCATGTAAGCTCCATTGCCCGAGATCCTCAAGAAGGATGTCCAGTGGAAGTGGACAAAAGCTCAACAGGAAGCTTACGACGCTTGTAAGAGAAGTCTCTCTAGCGATGCTCTACTTGTGCACTACGACACAGAGCGTGAGCTTAAGTTAACGTGTGATGCTTCTAGCTACGGTGTGGGAGCTGTCATAAGCCACGTAATGGATGACGGCCAAGAGAAAACAATTGCATTTGTATCGTGAACCCTCACAAAGAGTGAAAGAAATTATGCGCAAATTGAAAAGGAAGCATTCACCATAGTGTTTGGAATCAAGAAATTCCAACAGTTCCTGATCGGCAGAAAATTTACCCTGATAACCGATAAAAAACCACGCCTAGCAATATTGGAGCCCAAATCTGCCATCCCTGCAATGGCCACATCAAGACTGCAACATTGGGCAGTATTGTTGTCACAACATGACTACACAATTGAATATCGCACTTCAAAGCAAAACGCAATCACAGATGCCTTGTCCAAGTTGCCACGTGTTGGGAGTGAAGGTGAGATTTTCACGCTAGGTACAGTTGACAAAGACAAAGACCATGAATGCAACTGAGATTGCAGATGAGACTCGAAAGGACTTGGTACTGAAAAGAGTGTATGAAAACACCTTGACTGGATGGACTGATCAGTGTTTGGACACAGAGTTGAAACCATTCTATAACCGTCATACTGAATTGTCTTGTGAGCAAGGTTGTATCAAATGGGGAAACAGAGTGGTGGTACCTACTTCTTTGAGAGATAGAATTCTGGCCGAACTTCATATTGTACATCCGGGGATCGTCAGTATGAAATCAATTGCAAGAAGTTTTGTTTACTGGCCTGGATTGGACAGTGATCTTGAATCACTTATGAGAAAATGCAGTGTTTGCCAAAATTGCAGAAACAAACCACCCAAAGCTCCACTGCAACCCTAGTCATGGCCAAGTAGACCTTTTCAATGAGTACATGTAGACTTCTGTGAGAAAGCAAATGATTATTTCCTGGTACTTGTAGATAGTAACTCAAAGTGAATTGAAGTGAAACACATGGGTTCAAATAGTACAACTGAACGTACCATAGATGAGTTGAGGTCTATCTTCGCATGTCATGGCTGAAGAGCTTGTTTCTGACAATGGCCCTCAGTTCCGTTCTGCTCTATTCCAAGAGTTCAGGAAAGGGAATGGTATCAAACACACTCTCGTTCCACCATATCATCCAGCTTCAAACGGAGCAGCCGATAGGTCAGTCAGAATCGTAAAAGAAGCTCTCAAAAAGCAAGAGTTGCAGGCTTGTTTGGGACTCAGCATGAAGCAACGTTTGGCAAATTTCTTGCTGAAGTACAGAACTAGTCCGCACATTACAACTGGATAAACCCCAGCAGATTTCTTGATGAAGAGAAGATTGAGAACACGATTGAGTCTTGTTCAACCAAATTTGACCTCAAGAGTTGAGCAAAAGCAGTTGAGTCAGAAACGTTATTATGACAGCAATCGGAAAGAACGCACTGGATACAGCAAAGGCTATGGGCCCCGACAACATCCCGGCTATCGTGCTGAAGACTTGTGCTCTAGAACTAGCCGCGCCTCTAGCCAAGCTGTTCCAGTACAGCTACAGCACTGGCATCTATCCGACAATGTGGAAAACTGCCCAGGTATGTCCTGTCCACAAAAAGCAGGACAAATCTAATCCGGCCAATTACCACCCCATCAGTCTACTCTCAATCATCAGCAAAGTGATGGAAGGTGTCATCGACAGTGCTATCAAGCGGCACTTACTCACTAATAACCTGCTCACTGATGCCCAGTTTGGGTTCCGCCAAGACCACTTGGCTCCTGAACTCATTACAGCCTTGGTCGAAACATGGACAAAGGAGCTGAATTCCAGAGGTGAGGTGAGAGTGACTGCCCTTGACATCAAGGCAGCATTTGACCGAGTGTGGCATCAAGGAACCCCAGTAAAACTGAAGTCAATGGAATCAGGGGGAAAATGCTCCACAGGCTGGAGTGATACCTAGCACAAAAGAAGATGGTTGTGGTGATTGAATGTCAGTCATCACAACCCCAGGACATCGCTGCAGGAGTTCCTCAGGGCAGTGTCCTAGGCCCAACCATCTTCAGTTGCTTCATCAATGAGCTTCCCTCCAACATAAGGTCAGAAATGGGGATGTTCGCTGATGACTGCACAATGTTCAGCGCCATTCACAACTCCTCAGATAATGAAGCAGTCCATGCCCGCATGCAACAAGACCTGGATGATGTTCAGGCTTGGGCTGATAAGTGGCAGGTAACATTCGCACCACAGAAGTGCCAGGCAATGACTATCTCCAACAAGTGAGAGTCTAACCACCTCCCCATGACATTCAACGGCATTACCATCGCCAAATCCCCCACTATCAACATCCTGGGGGTCACCATTGACCAGAAACATAACTGGACCAACCACATAAATACTGTGGCAACAAGAGCAGGTCAGAGGCTAGGTATTCTGCGGCGAGTGTCTCACCTCCTGACTCCCCAAAGCCTTTCCACCATCTACAAGGCACAAGTAAGGAGTGTGATGGAATACTCTCCACTTGCTTGATAGAATGCCAGATTTTTTAAAAAAAAATTAATTTGCTTATGGGACTTGGAGGGCAACTCTCCTAGGCTTCTTCGGCAGCACCTCCCAAACCCGCGACCTCTTCCACCTAGAAGGACAAGGGCAGCAGGCGCATGGGAACACCACCACCTCCAAGTTCCCCTCCAAGTCACACACCATCCTGACTTGGAAGTATATCGCCGATCCTTCATCGTCGCTGGGTCAAAATCCTGGAACTCCCTACTTAACAGCACTGTACGAGTACTTTCACCACACGGACTGCAGCAGTTCAAGAAAGCAGCTCACCACCACCTACTCAAGGGCAACTAGGGATGGGCAATAAATGCTGGCCTTGCCAGCGATGCCCAGATCCCATGAACGAATAAAAAAAAAAATCTGGCATTCTTTCAAAAGGAAACTTTGCAGATACTATAATATCATAAAGTGGCATATGTTAGCTAGTGAAGTATAACAACCAGTCCCCATCCACCACCACCCTCCTCCACCTGGCTGAACTTGTTCTCACATTGAACAACTTCTCCTTTGACTCCACTCGCTACCTCCAAATTAAAGGTGTTGCTCTGGGAACCCGCATGGGTCCGAGCTATGCCTGCCTTTTCGTGGGATATGTGGAACATTCTTTGTTCCAGTGCTACTCAGGTCCCCTCCCTCACCTCTTTTTCCAGTACATTGATGACTATATCGGTGCCTGTTTCCTGCTCTCGCCCTGAACTAGAAATTTTCATTCACTTTGCTTCCAATTTCCACCCTTTCCTCACCTTCACATGGTCCATCTCCGACTCTTCCCTTCCCTTCCTCGACTTCTCTATCTCCATTTCTGGGGATGGGCTATCGACCAACATCCACTATATGCCCACTGACTCCCACAGCTACCTGGACTACACTTCCTCCCACCCCTCTTCCTGTAAGGACTCTATTTCATTCTCCCAATTTCTCCACCTCCGTCGCATCTGCTCTGATGATGCCACCTTCCATAGTAGTGCTTCCGATATGTCTTCCTTTTTCCTCAACCGAGGATTCCCCTCTACTGTGGTTGACATGGCCCTCGACCGTGTCCGTTCTATTTCCCGTACTTCTGCTCTCACCCCTTCCCCTCACCCCCAGAACCATGATAGGGTTCCCCTTGTCCTCACCTTTCACCCCACCAGCCTCCACATTCAACATATCATCCTCCACCATTTCCGCCACCTCCAGCGTGATCCCACCACCAAACACATCTTCCCCTCTCCCCCCCCTTCAGCATTCCAAAGGGATGGCTCCCTCTGTGACACCCTGGTCCACTCCTTAATCACCCCCAAGACCCCTTTCTCTTCCCATGGCACCTTCCCATGCAAGCGCAGGAGATAAACCTGCACTTTTACCTCCTCCCTTCCCACTGTCCAGGGCCCCAAACACTCCTTCCAGGTGAAATAACAATTTACTTGTACTTCTTGCAATTTAGTATACTGTATTTGCTGCTCACAATGTGGCCTCCTCTACATTGGAGAGACTAAACACAGATTGGGTGACTGCTTTGCGGAACATCTCCGTTACGTCCGTAAGCGTGACCCCGAGCTTCCAGTCGCCTGTCACTTTAATTCTCCACTCCACTCCCACTCTGACCTCACCGTCCTCGGCCAATGAAGCTCAACGTAAGCTCGAGGAACAGCACCTCAGCTTTCGATTAGGCACTTTACAGCCTTCTGGACTGAACATCAAGTTCAACAATTTCAGACTATAACCTCTGCCCGTATTTTTTTTTTCACATGACAGCTGTGGATGATTCTGCCATTCCCATTTACTTCATCTAGACTCATCTTTTGTTTCTTAACTTGTCCCATTAACACCTCCTTTTGCCTTGCACCATCATCCCTTTTGTCTTTTAATCTCTCCTGCCATCCATCCTATCACAGACCCTCCCTTTTGTTCTTTCCTCCCCTCCGCCCTTTCCCTGACGCTGCACCTGCTTAAAAATCTGTTACATCTCTAACTTTTTCCAGTTCTGACGAAAGGTCATCGACCTGAAACGTTAACTCTATTTCTCTCTCCACAGATGCTGCCTGGCCTGCTGAGTATTTCCAGCATTTTCTGTTTTTATTTCAGATTTCCAGCATCCACAGTATTTTCCTTTTGTATAACAAGGAGTGTATTGCTAATAGCAGTAGATACTTCTTCCCATAGTCTTCCCAATTTTTACAGCTGAGGAGGAACGCTTTGCAGGTTCTAATAATACAGGAATTTCCACCTCAAAGCTCACAGTGGCAGTCATTCCATCTGCAACAAGCATCAGTCCAGGAGCATCCACTGTAGGGGATTCAGGTTCAGAGTTAGACTTAAATCAGGGAGCATCAGGTGAACCACACAGAATGCATGAAGAGGAGCAAATGCAGGTGGCAACAGAAGAGCAGGAAGGTGAGAACCAGCAGAACAGTGCAAGGAACTGAAGAGATGTTTCTGGGACTGTTAATGAGGCTCAAGCTCTCCAGCAGTGCGAGCCTCTTGAACATGTAGCATTGCCCAGTTGGATAATACCAGGCAGAACACTCCTGGCACATTTCCAGTGCTCTGAATCAGCACCTGATTTTCTCCTCCTCACCCACTGCAGGTGCATGCTTACACCATCAGCACAAGGGTGTGGAAAATATCCCCTAAAGTGCAAACCAAAAATAAAAATGCTGGAAAGAATAAGAAGATAATACAGATATAATATATACATTTGTATGAAAGCCTCGAGACAAAACTGAGATCTGTACTGTTTCAGATTATAAATCTTAAATATTATACGGTAGCTCATCCAATCACCTGCACCAGTTGCACAGGTGCAGATTGAGTGCAGAGGGATCTGAAAACTTGGCATGGCATCGTCAGGCATTCTTTTAGGCCCAGTTCCTTCTGTCAATTATTTTCCAACCAGCTGCATTTTGTCTGCTAGAGAGTTAGTGAACATCTTGTACCAAAGCCTGATTAAGGCCCCAGGAGTCATGCTAAGATATTGAAGTCAATACCTGATGCAAATTCACAGTTTTGGGCCCAGAATTTTCTCTGAGCTGTTTCCATACAATGGAGATTTTAAAGGGGAACAGACTTTGGATTTTTTTTCTGGTTGTGATGTTTACAGTACCTTTTTAGTACTGTATTGTTTTATTACTGATTCTTTTCAATATTTTTGAATTTTAAGTATTTTTAAATATTTTTTGCAGAAGACAATTTTTATTTACTCATCACAGTAAGGTTGTTTTTAAGTGGAGCAGGAAATAGACTGTAAGTAAAGCACTTACAGGATTTAGCACAACAGTGACAGATGGAAAAAGAGGAGCTTTTCCAATACTAACTGTAGCCCAATGGTGGTCAGAAAGTGAAGGTAAATTAATGGAGTTAGACTGCTTGGTCTGTGCCACAAATACGGTATTTCATGGTTGAAGTGATACAAAATGAAAGAAGGCATGCCAGGGAGATTGGCAGATTGCAGTGCTAGATTGTCCACGCCCACCAGTATGCCACCAACCATATGTACAGGCTCTGGCATACTCACTTGGCAATGGCTATGAGGAACTAGCTCCAATGGCTCCAGGTCAGCTTGGAACCTGTTGTAGATCTGTGCTATCTACTGGAAGGACATTTGCAGTCAACTTGCATCTTAGAAATGACAGTACCAGTGATATGAAAGGTCACCTCTTCTATCTACTTTTTATGTCATATTTTGCAAATGTTTGCACTGTTGTCCTCTGGAGGCGTAACAAACAGGGCAACCCTGCTTTTAGCCACCTAATACCTCTCCAGCTCTCCATTTCACCAGCCATCAAACAGGGTGCTGTGTTATTCTATTAATTGCCCATAGATTGTGTTTCCTGCCTCAACTTCCTTCTGATTGGATCGAATGTCATATTCACAAAAAAAAAGTCACTGTTAACTGAACAATGCTGATTGCCTGAAAAATTGTTCAACAGGTAGCCAATTACTAAGTAGCAAGCAGATGCATCTGTCCATGACAGCATTGGTAGCAGTGACCACCGCACAGTCCTTGTGGAGACAAAGTACCATCTTCACACTGAGGACACCCTCCATCGTGTTGTGTGGCACTACCACCGTGCTAAATGGGATAGATTCAGAACAGATCTAGCAGCTCAGAATTGGGCATCATGAGGCACTGTGGGCCATCAGCAGCAGCAGAATTGTATTCCACCACAATCTGTAACCTCATGGCCCGGCATATCCCTCACTCTACCATTACCATCAAGCCAGAGGACCAACCCTGGTTCAATAAGGAGTGTAGAAGAGCATGCCAGGAGCAGCACCAAGCGTACCTAAAAATGAGGTGCCAACCTGGAGAGGCTGCAACACAGGACTACATGCATGCAAAAAGCGGAAGCAGCATGCTATAGACACGGCTAAGCAATCCCACAATCAACAGATCAGATCAAAGCTCTGCAGTCCTGCCACATCCAGTCATGAATGGTGGTGGACCATTAAACAACTAACAAGAGGAGGAAGCTCCATGAATATCCCCATCCTCAATAATGGTGGAGCCCAGCACACGAGTGCAAAAGTCAAGGCTGAGCGTTTGCAACCATCTTCAACCAGAAGTGCCGGGTGGCTGATCCATCTCGGCCTCCTCCTGAGGTCCCCACCACCACAGAAGCCAGTCTTCAGCCAATTCGATTCACTCCACGTGATATCAAGAAATGGCTGAGCGCACTGGATATAGCAAAGGCTATGGGCCCTGACAACATCCCGGCTATCATGCTGAAGACTTGTGCTCCAGAACTAGCCGCGCCTCTAGCCAAGTTGTTCCAGTACAGCTACAACACTGGAATCTACCCGACAATGTGGAAAACTGCCCAGGTATGTCCTGTTCACAAAAAGCAGGACAAATCCAACCCGGCCAATTACCGCCCCATCAGTCTACTCTCAATCATCAGCTAAGTGATGGAAGTTGGCGTCGACAGTGCTATCAAGCAGCACTTACTCACCAATAATCTACTCACCGATGCTCAATTTGGGTTCCGCCAGGACCACTCAACTCCAGACTTCATTACAGCCTTGGTCCAAACATGGACAAAAGAGCTGAATTCCAGAGGTGAAGTGAGAGTGACTGCCCTTGACATCAAGGCAGCATTTGACTGAGTGTTGTATCAAGGAGCCCTAGTAAAATTGAGGACAATGGGAATCAGGGGGAAAACTCTCCACTGGCTGGAGTCATATTTAGCACAAAGGAAGATGGTTGTGGTTGTTGGAGGTCAATCATTTCAGCCCCAGGACATTGCTGCAGGAGTTCCTCAGGGCAGTGTACTAGGTCCAACCATATTCAGCTGCTTCATCAATGACCTTCCCTCCAACATAAGGTCAGAAGTAGGGACGTTCACTGATGATTGCACAGTGTTCAGTTCCATTTGCAACTCCTCAGATAATGAAGCAGTCCATGCCCTCATACAGCAAGACCTGGACGACATTCAGGCTTGGGCTGATAAGTGGCAGGTAACTTTCTATGCCACACAAGAGCCAGGCAATGACTATCTCCAACAAGTGAGAGTCTAACTACCGCCCATTGACATTCAACGGCTTTACCATTGCTGAATCCCCCACCATCAATATCCTCGGGGTCAAAATTGACCAGAAACTTAACTGGACCAGCCACATAAATACTGTGGCAACAAGAACAGGTCAGAGGCTGGGCATTCTGCGGCGAGTGTCTCACCTCCTGACTCCCCAAAGCCTTTCCACTATCTACAAGGCACAAGTCATGAGTGTGAGGGAATATTCTCCACTTGCCTGGATGAGTGCAGCTTTAACAACATTCAAGAAGCTCGACACCATCCAAGACAAAGCAGCCCACTTGATTGGCACCCTTAAACATTCACTCCCTCCACCACCGACGCACCCTGACTGCATTGTGTACCATCTACAAGATGCGCTGCAGCAACTCGCCAAGCCTTCTTCGGCAGCACCTCCCAAACCCACGACCTCTACCACCTCGAAGGACAAGGGCAGCAGGCGCATGGGAACACCATCACCTCCAAGTTCCCCTCCAAGTCACACATCATCCTGACTTGGAAATATATCACCGTCCCTTCATCGTCGCTGGGACAAAATCCTGGAACTCCCTCCCTAACAGCACTGTGGGAGTACCTTCACCACACGGACTGCAGCGGTTCAAGATGGCAGCTTACCACCACCTTCTCAAGGGCAATTAGGCATGGGCAAAAAATGCTGGCTTCGCCAACGGCGCTGACATTCCAGGAACAAATAAAGAAAAAGGTACAAAAACTACCAATCATGAATCAGCAATTGGCAAACACTTAATAATAAATCAGCAAGCAATGAAAAGAAGGGAAACCAATGAAATCACTCAAATAATTTCTTCATGCTAAAAATGTGTTCACTAGCTAAAAATAACATTCATAATAAACCAAACACATAAACAAATTACATAATCCTGAAAATTATCAGTAAACTTACTACTCATGAAATGAATCATATGATTTCATAAATATATACAAGAATTTTTTTCCCGCAGGTCTGCCCTATGTCCCTGCACCTTGTTCCTGTGAACTGCAATTCCCAGAATGTGCCATGGCATCACATGAAACCAGGCAGAAAACTTAAAATAACTGCAGCTTGAGTGGTGGAATAAAAAACATCAATAATAAAACAATCATTTTATTGTTGTGGCTGCCGCGAAGCACGAATTGAGGCCGAGTCAATATGTGGAGCACATGGCTTTTAATTACATACTCCTTGGTAAACTGGCTGCTACAACTTCTCTCTGCAAAACCCGACTGGTTGAGGGCGACGCCCACTCTTTTTAAGTTCACACTGAGGGCGACGCCCACTCCTTTTTTCATGCCTTAAAGGCAGCATGCACCTTAAAGGCAAAGTGCCCGATTTATTGTCCACGGACGGAAAAGTGGATTGCGCCCGTTTAGGTGGCGATCCGCCACACAGCTCCCCCTAGAATCTGCTTAGGAGGTGTGGACGAGACGGTGCGGCGGTCTGATGGGCCGGCCGGAGCAGCTCTTGTAGGACGCCGGTGGACGTGGAACGGCCGGGCGTGGAGCAGCCGGGTGAATTGGCTTGAGGGCAGGTCGGCCGCCTGGCGGTGGACGAGCTACAGGGACCTGCTCACCGGGCTCCGAGTTTTGCTGGCTTGAGTCGGTCAACCAACACTTTTTCGGTCCAGTCGCCCACTTGCAGGGTGAAAAATTTGTCCCCAGCCTGTAGCACCTTGTAGGGCCCGTCGTACGGGGGTTGAAGGGGTCCGCGGTGGGCGTCGTGCCGGACGAAAACGAAACGTGCCTGGTGCAGGCTTAGTGGGACGTGTGAGGTGGATTCGCCGTGTTGGGCAATGGGCACCGGGGCGAACTGTAGCGCCGGTGAGGCGAAGTCGTGGCGTTGCTGGTCAGCTGACCAGGGTGTCGTGGCGGTGGGCAGGAACTCGCCGGGTACGCACAGCGGCTGACCATGCACGAGCTCTGCTGCCAATGCGTGGAGGTCCTCTTTAACCGCGGTGCGCAGGCCGAGGAGGACCCACGGGAGTCGGTCGGTCCAGGCGCCGTCCTGGAGGCTGGCTCGAAGAGATGCCTTCAAGGATCTGTGGAACTGCTCACACAGTCCGTTGGCTTGGGGGTGGTACGCTGTGGTGCGGTGAATGGTCACCCCGAGATTGCGTGCGACGGCGGTCCAGAGTTCAGAGGTAAATTGCGGACCGCTGTCCGACGTCATGTCGGAGGGGACGCCGAACCGTGCGACCCAGGTGCTGACGAAGGCTCTGGCGATGTCGGCGGTGGTGGTAGAGGTCAGTGGAATTGCCTCAGGCCAGCGCGTGGTGCGGTCAACGATCGTCAGCAAGTGCGTGTGGCCTTGCAACGGCGGCAGGGGCCCGACGATGTCCACGTGGATGTGGTCGAATCTCCGCGAAGGGACGGTAAACTCCTCGAGGGGTGCTTTCGTGTGTTGCTGCACCTTGGCCCGTTGGCAGGCTAGGCAGGAGTTGGCCCAAGTACGCACATCCTTGCGAAGGCCGCGCCAGACAAAGCGGTTGGCTACCAATTTGATGGATGCGTGGGCGCTGGGGTGGGAGAGGTTATGGAGAATCTCGAATACTCGGCAGCGCCAGGACGCTGGGACGACGGGCCGAGGTTGACATAGGGATATGTCGCACTTGACCGTGACTGCGGTCGGGCCACAGGCGACGTCGGCCAGGCGTAGCCCTGGTAGGTTGGTAGGTGCAGAGAGCAGATCAGGGTCGGTGATCTGGGCTGCTGCGAGTTGAGCGTAGTCGACTGCCAGGTGTGCGGCATGGATGGTGGGGCGGGAGAGGCAGTCGGCTACCACATTGTCTCGGCCGGAGACGTGTTGGATGTCTGTGGTGAACTCGGACACTGCCGCGAGCTGGCGCTGCTGCCTGGTGGACCAGGGGTCGGTTGTCTTTGCCATTGCGAATGTCAGGGGTTTGTGGTCGACAAACACAGTGAAGGGGTGGCCCTCCAGCAAAAACCGAAAATGGCGGACCGCCAGGAACAGCGCGAGGAGCTCGCGGTCGAAGGTGCTGTACTTGACCTCCGGGGGGCGTAGTTGGCGGCTGAAGAAGGCAAGTGGTTGCCAGGCGCCGTCGACCCACTGCTCATACACGGCGCCGACCGCGTGGTCGGAGGCGTCCGTGGTGAGCGCTACCCTGGCATTGGGCCGTGGGTGCGCGAGCAGGGTGGTGTTGGCGAGCGTGGTCTTGGTGGAGTCGAAGGCGGCTGACGCATCTGCCGTCGATTCGACCGCCATCTTGCCGCTCCTGCCCCGGAGGGCTTCATACAGGGGCCTCATGAGGGACGCCGCTTTGGGGATGAAGCGGTTGTAGAAATTCACCATCCCAAGGAACTCCTGGAGGCCTTTGATGGTGGTAGGGTGGGGAAATTGTTGGACGGCCTGCACCTTGGTGGGCAGGGGAATGGCCCCAGCATGGGTGATGTGGTGGCCGAGGAAGTCGATCTTGTCCAGGCCGAACTGGCATTTGGCTGGGCTGAGGATGAGCCTGTGGTCGCTGAGGCACCCGATCAGGATGCGAAGGTGTTCGAGGTGTTCCTGCTTGGAGGAACTGGCTACCAGGATGTCGTCCAGGTAGACGAACAGGAACTTCAGGTCCCGAAGGACCGAGTCCATGAGCCGTTGGAATGCCTGGGCCGCATTTTTGAGGCCGAAGGGCATCCGCAGGAACTCAAAAAGGCCGAAGGGGGTGATTACGGCCGTCTTGGGGACGTCCGCGGGGTGGACGGGGACTTGGTGGTAGCCGCGCACCAGGTCGACCTTGGAAAAGACTGAGCGGCCGGCCAGTCTAGCCGAGAAGTCCTGGATGTGCGGCACGGGGTACCGATCAGGGGTGGTGGCGTCGTTGAGGCGGCGGTAATCCCCGCAGGGGCGCCAACCCCCGCCTGGTTTGGGGGCGATGTGGAGTGGGGAGGCCCAGGGACTGTTGGAGCGGCGGATGATGCCGAGCTGTTCCATGGTGGCAAACTCGGTCCGCGCTATTTCCAGTTTGGCCGGGTCCAGCCTGCGGGCGTTGGCGTACACTGGGGGGCCTGTGGTGGGGATGAAGTGTTCCACCCTTGGCGGCCTCCGCGGAGAAGGTCGGATTGGTAAGGGCCGGGAATTCGGCCAGGAGTGCCGAGTAGTCATCCGTGGCCCGGGCGTGGCACAGTGACGCCATGTCGGCGGGTTGACGGGGGGCCTCCTCGTTTGCCCTTTTGGATGTCGAGGGCAGAGGCCGGGATGATGCTGTGCTGAGCTCCAGTGTCGCACAGGAACCGGCGGCCGGTTTTGTCATCCGTGACATACAGCAGGGAGCCCGCGTGGCCCACGGCCATCGCGGGGGCTGGTACGGGGGCGGACTTGAAAGAGCAGGGAGGTGTGCACCGTTGTGCCCTGGCGCCGAACCGTGTGTGGTAGTAACAGTGGCCCGTGTTAGTGGGGCGCGAAGGCCCCGTGAGCCCGGTGGCTGGGCCTTGTGACCGCGTGGTGGCTGGTGAGGGGCGCGCCCAGGCAGTGGCTGCCAGGTCCGGAGTGACGTCACGGTTGGAGTGAGCGGACAGCAGCTTGTCGGCCTCATCGGCCAGGGCTTCCAGGTCCGTGAAGCCGGACACCACGATCGCTGGGCGGATGCTGAGAGGTAGCTGGCGGATGAACAGCGTGCGGAAGAGGGATCCGGGTGGGCTCTCGTCGGTGAGGGAGAGCATGTGGGAGAGGAGGTCTGACGGTGAGGCATCACCGAGGCCTGGAAGGTCGAGAAGGTGGCAGTTTCACTGGTATGTCGAGGCCGTAAATTTTTTAAGGATGTAAGGGGTTTTTGTCTCGGGCTTATTTGTTGTTCAGCCAGTTATGTTTTCCTGAGCTGTACTGCCCGCTGTGCGGTTGTGAATCGCTATCCCCTTTATTAGTTCTGAGCCCAGGACTTATCGAGCGGCGATAAGGACAAAGAAACAGACCCGTGGATTGGTGCGAGGAAAACCAATGTTTATTTACAGAAGTAAAACTACAGAGAAACAGTATCATATGAAGACGGTTTTACACTTAACATGGGAGGAGAACGGACACATCGAGGGAAAATCCTAAAATTACAATTTTAGCAATATCCCCATTAATTCCCACCCTTATGCCTAACTAAAATTGTCTTGCGACAGCCAGAAGAAGATAATGCTCACCGGTGAAATGGATGGAAAAACCTGGCCCTGTGCTCTGTTTCTGCCGTCGACATGTGGCTACGAAATTTCTAGTCGTCTTCTTTCTGGGCTGCTGGCAGACAGACAGAGCGAACCGGGATCCAGGCAGAGAGAGAGAGAGAATGGCTGGGTCTTCCCAGTTATACCCTCCCGGTCGCCCTAATCTCCCTTCAGATCAGCTCATTTCTATTGTCTGATCTGGGCATGATGAATTTTAACAAAAGGTACTGGTCTTGGTCCATCATGTTAGATGGCCGGTAATTGTATGATACCAGTTCTTCAACTGCTCCCCTATTGTTCGACAGGTTCGATGATTGTCCATAAAAGTTTCGTTGATGGGGGCCAGCCCCGTCTCAATGTCCCCGCTGATTATTTGAGCAAACACCTTGAAAGCCTTATGCATAGACCTGATTGTAATGCATAAGGAAAGGTCCTGTCTGGTTTCGTGAACTTCCTGTTGCAGACATCGGAATACACAAGCTGATAGCTTCCCAGCGTCTGAAAAGCTCTTGGTCACAAGGTCTTTTAAAACTCAGTCTGATCAGGGTTCCTTATTAATAAGTCCAACAAAAAATCTTCGGGGAGGGAACACATGAAATTTTGCGAATCCTTTCAAGGAGCGCGGCCTTAAGTTGTGCATACTTGCCCTCCTCTGGTGGGTTCTGCAGCGCTGTCCAGACCTTTGTAACTGTGGAGCTACCGAGTGATGTGACGAGGTAGTCGTACTTCGTCCCATCTGTGGTGATGTGTCGCAGCTGGAATCGGGACTCGGCTTGGAGGAACCAGGCTTCGGGCTGGTTTTCCCAAAACTCCGGGAGTTTCACGGAAACTGCGTTCATGTCCGCCATTGCAGTGCTCGGAATACGTTCTGAGCAATGGGGTCACCAATGTTGTGGCTGCCGCGAAGCACGAATTGAGGCCGAGTCAATATGTGGAGCACATGGCTTTTAATTACATACTCCTTGGCAAAATGGCTGCTACAACTTCTCTCTGCAAAACCCTACTGGTTGAGGGCGACGACCTGCTCTTTTTAAGTTCACACTGAGGGCGACAGCCACTCCTTTTTTCATGCCTTAAAGGCAGCATGTGCCTTAAAGGCAAGGTGCCCGATTTATTGTCCACGGACGGAAAAGTGGATTGCGCCCGTTTAGGTGGCGAATCGCCACATTACTGTATATAGTTTAAATCATAAATAGAAATTTCTGAGCTAAAGGTATTGTTTGGGATGAGGGTTTATTTTCGTTGAAAGTACTAATGTTTGGGGGCCAAAGAGAAATATTTCTGAGGTGATTTGATGCTGAGCTTGGCATGGTGCAGGAGTCAGTTAGCGATGGTCAGTCCTGAAAAATGGCAAATGACCATCTGTTTAAGCTGCTGGTTACTGAATACTTGATGGCGAGTGAAGTGCCACATCAATGGCAGCCTGAGAAAAAATTGCAAATCCACTGCAGGAGGTAATCATGCAAATAAATGAGAGAAAGGAGGAAGAGGGAAGAATAAAATAATAAATAAAATACTTACATCTAAAGCAATTACTGCAAATCAGCATTTGTGGTACAGCAAATAAATGTAAATAGGTGAGAAAAGTGGTTTTGCAACAGAAAGAACAAAATTATTTGCATCTTAAACAAGTTTTGATCTTCCAGTATCGGTGACATGCTGAATATTCTTACTATTTATCAGTCATGTGACGCTTTGCTTCAGTAAATGTGTTGCATTGTATTGCAGCAATAGGAAAACTATGATCACATGTAAGCTTCAGTGGGACCATGGTAAGCATCAGAAAGCATACTCCTGAGCCCGAACTATGTGTGAACAATATCATAGATCTACTCCTGTGAGCTAAATTTACAAACTGGTGAAAATAATCTGGGGTGAGAAGAATAAATTGTAAAAAAAAGGAAATTGTTAGGGATAGTACAGAGATTTAGGATGTGCCTGTCTTAGATAAAGTATTAGTGAGCAAGTAAGAATCCCTTAAAAAGGCAAGGCGAGTTAGTAGAAGAGAAAAAAACATGATAAAAATATTTCTTAATAATTTTCACAATAGGAAATGCAAGTGTGGGACATTTCTGATCGTGGTGCGATAGGAAAGAGATACAACTTGATGGGGAACACAGAGCTCAAAATATCCCTTGGCGAGCTTTCAAGGACGAATCTGGTGTATGGTAGAATTTCCACCCACCCCGTGGACATACCCCGGACTCCATCCCAAATTCTGGGATTCGGGTATTAGTATATTTTGGGTGGGTGCCAACGCCATTCTCACTAAAACCAGGGCACCTACCTGAGCGGGCAGAGAGCGATCAGCACAAGTGGGGCCACTATGCTGGTTAAACATCTTTAAAACATTTTGAAAAGCATCAGAGTTTTGGTTACCACTTTCCTAACAATGGAGCAGTCGATTGCCAGGGAAAATATGGTAAAAATATTTCTCAATTATGATTTTCACAAAAGGAAACACAGGTGCCTTTATTAATTTGTGTAGCCCCATTTCCGCCAGGATTAAGTTCCGGCAAAAAAGTGCGCCAGCTGTACATTGTGGTGGGGGTAAATGAGGCACTTGGTAGGATTTAAGATGAATAATGCCATCCGGCAGTCACAATTCTTTCTGTAATATCAGGCCTGGTCTTCCAACCAGCCGCCCCCCACCCACCACCCCCCCCCCCCCCCACCCGCACCACCCCCCCGCCCCTCCCCCCACAACTTTCTGGCAGAATTTAGAAACCTACAAGGAATGGGGTGGAGACGTATTCCCTTAACCTTAACCTTATCCCATCCCAAATTCAGCCTACACCCATCCAGATAACAGCGCTGATGCACCCAGGGGTCCGGGAATCTTGGCTGTCAGATTTGTAATGAAGTGATCTTAAAAAAAATGGAGCATTCAGAAGGAAACAGGATCGGATAGAATGTATCAAAATTGCTCAAGGAAATTAAAATAGAAGTAGGAGACCTGTAGTTAAATTTCATAGCTAGTTAAACAGAAGGATAGTACCAGATAATGGGAAAATCACATTTATTGCATTTTTGAAAAACGTGGACTTGCAAATTACAGGCCTGACATCTACAGTAGGAAAAATATTGGAGTCCATCATAAAGGAAGCAATTCAAGAGCACTTAACTTGATTGTGATGGATGTTTTATAGCTAGCCTTTCAAAATTCAAAGGATAAGGTGTCTCGCAAAAGACTTGTAGGCAATATTTCTAAGCCAACCTGGGTTTTTGAAAGGCAGGTCACACCTAACAAATTGATTGAAAATCTTTGAGGGTGCAGCATAATTGGTAGGTGAAAGTAATTTACTGGATGTTAAATACCTAGGCTTAGGAATTCTACAGATCCTTAAGAAAGCACAGAAGGTCACTGGAGCAGGAATTCTGTCTGCCACTCATGCCTCATCAGAACCTTGTCCCAAATCGCGGGGAAGGGGTCAGGGCAGGAACATGGTCGCTCGAGATGGGCCCTTACCAAAATTGATTACCTAATCAAAATTTCATCTTCAACCCATTTGCCGGCCTACAACAGAATCCATTGGCAGCCATGCCTTCAACTGCCAAGGCCCTAAGCTGTGGAATTCCCTCCCTAAACCTCTCTGCCTCTCTACTTCACTTTCCTCCTTTAAGACGCTCCTTAAAACCTAACTCTTTGGTCAAGCTTTCGGTTATCTGTTCTAATAGCTCCTTATGTGGCTTGGTGTCAAATTTTGTTTGATAACACCCCTGTGAAGCACCTTGGGACGTTTTACTATGTTAAAGGTGCAATATAAATAAAAGTTGTTGTTATTGTTGCTGCTTACAGCAGGTGTGGGATCCACTGGACAAAAAGGAGTGCAGTGGGTGGAACTCCCAGGGAAATCCCAGGAATAGCGACAGAGAAGAACCCAAAATGGTTCCGGGACATTAGTGGGGTGATCAGAAGATGGTCACCACTTCTTTAAAGACAGGAGATAAAGTTTAGTTTCTCTGATTAAAGGAGAGCCAGGCTGATAATTTGCAAATTGGGAAGGATAGCAAGGGGTTGTATTTATGCAATGGTTCTTCCAATTGCCCACCATAACTTTGGTGGAAGATCCATGGAAACCCTAGAGGAGCAATGTTTTCCTGAGGTTTCCGCAGATCTCCCACCATAGTTACAGCAAATGATCAGAGGAACCCCCAGCGGAAGTTCAACTCCCAAATCTCCCATAACTCCTATAATTCACAAGAGGGATTTCAGAAATTCCAATCACCATAACCTGCCACTGTTGTGAGGCAGCGAATCTGAAAGATAGATGGATCACATCCTTATAAAAAAAAACTGCCGGATTCAACTCCCTGAAACTCATCTATGTCATAACTCTGACTTTCATATTAAAAGGGGCCTACTGCCTGAAATAGGCAGGCTCTTTGGCCTCCCAGCAGTTAGGCACCTGAGAAAGCTAGAGCAGGCTGATAGTCTAGGTTAGCGAAGCGGTAAATCTACTGACCACAGTTTGAGGCCATTATTGCCCCGTTAACGCCGATTTTGATAGTTTAAAACTGACACGGGGTGTTTCAGGGAGTGGAATCTGTCAGTTTTTTTTACATTACAACAGTGACTACACTTCAAAAAGTACTTTGTTGGCTGTAAAGCACTTTGGGACATCCTGAGGTCATGAAAGACGCTATAAAAATGCAAGTCTTTTTTAGTCAGAGCGTGCACCACTGGCAATAGAACCGAAGAGACCCTGGAAAGGTCAATTTTAAATTATTTTTGTGGGGCCAGGAGGAGTTTGACTGAGCAGGGCTGTTGGTGGCAAGAGGTCATGTGATTACACAGAATTAAATAGAATTAACAGGCCATTTGACCCAACTGGCCTATGCTGGTGGTTATGCTCCAAGCGAGCCACTTCCCACCCTACCTCATCTAACCCTATCACCATATCCTTCTATTCCTTTCTCCCTCTGTAGAATTCGCAATATATCGCGATTTTATTAATAAGGAGAAAACACAGAGTCTCGTTCAAACAGCTTTTATTTCAGCAGAATGCTGTCAGGTTTCTCAAAGTGGACACAAGCAGCCTGTAAAATGGCCGCCGCACCTCGTGACAGAACATTCTAGACTTTTCGACAGGCAGACAAGATGGCGTTCCAATAAACATTTGTGCAAGATCGATTAAGATTCAGCACAGTGAAGATAATACACGAGACATTATGGGTTTGCAGTATACACATAAATACTGAAATCGGTCTCCCAGGTACGAATGAAAGCTATTGTACCGAGTAATCAAGGGCCCATCCAAAAGACATTAATATGTAAAATCCCAACGACTCTACGATGAGAGAGCCGTTAGCAGGTAGTTATACAAAACACTTGGAAGCCCCAAAACCCCTCCAGGGAGAACACCGACCGATTTAACAATGGGAGAAATATTAACAGGTACTCAGACAGTTACGAGTAGCCCCGAAACCCATTAAGAACGGAGATCACCCATACAAGACATTTGAGCGCCAAACTCAAACAAAAGAAAGGACATTAAGGTTGGGCGGGAAACGGAAGATTTTGTACTATAATTACAAGCTCCAACCGTCCATCTTTCTCTTATTCTCTTATCCGATCGACTCGTAACCTCGTGGCTGCTCCTGTGTTTTTGACTCGTAGTCTTGTTCCTGCTTGCCTGGTGCCTCTTTGAAAAAGACTGTTGAACTTTCTGATCCGTTCGGATCTACCTCGTGTCGCGTAACGAAGACCTATGTTGGTAACTGGCATCGGAACCAAAGGCCCGAGATGAGATGAGATGAGATGAGATGAGAAGAGAGGAAGACCATACTCATCGCCACGGTCAGTAAATCCCGACCGTGCCTGTAGGTCGAACAGCCAAGTTTTCCTTGCCAGGAAGACTTCTTTGAACTTGCAAGAACGGATCGTCAAAGATGATATTGACTGGGCTGTATTCGGAAAGTACCTGTTAAACCAACCAACACAGATCTTCATCACAGCAGACGGTCCAGCCTGCTAGCCGGAGCAGAAGCAAGTAAACAAGTGGGACCAGGAGACCTCCTGATCGACACGTGGGTGCTGCGGTGAAAAACATCCGATCAGCTATTCGGAATTTCTCCGAGTTATCACGAGTGGTGAGCATGAGTCTCGAAATCCTACGAATCTAGCTAGGACAGATATTGATAGGGGAGGGTTTAAGTATTAAGGATACTTGTAATGTGTGCCCCTATTTACGGTGTGTCGTTCGTTCCTCGTTTCCCTAGGATCAGCTATATAACTGCTTGTAAGATTGTACTGTCATTAATCTGTGCTTATGACATGTATTTCGTAATCTTAAATATCATGCAATAAAGATTTTCCATTTCGTACCATTCAACCGAGTCTACATGAGTTTCATCTCCATTACTGCTCTCGCATCTAAGTCCAGTGTCTAGAACCGTAAGGGCGAGTGATTCGAACCACTCACAGGTGTGTCTAGTGCTCCCAGACTGGCTGGAGACCAGAACAGGCAACAAGGCCTAAACCCGCACTGACATACAGGCTGCACAGAGCCGCGTGAATCTCACAGGCTGCGAGACACGCAGGGTCAGAATCCCTCACAGAAAATGGCGACCGCAGCAGGACACTGGCAGCGAGAGGGTAGTGTGTTAGACTTTGGTGTGACTGTACGAAATGTTATGCAGGAAAAGATAGCAGATTATGTGTTCGGAAAGGTTAATCTAACTAAGAAATGGATAAGTGAATTGTTAGCGGATAAAAGTCCACTAGAGGCAGCCGAAAGGTGGACAGATAGTAAAGAACATAAAAAGACACTCGAGAAAGCAGTCTGGCTTATGTGTTACAAAAGGCAGGTTCAGATTTCAAACCAGACCATTACAGCGCTAGTAGCTCGAATCAGTCATTTAGAGGGAGAAATGGATGAGAAGGTTTCTGGAGGGGAAATGCTCATTAGGAATTTAAGTGCGTTGCACCAAGAACGCCAGGAAATCTCCAGTCACCATAAAACAAGGATAGATTACCTCGAGTGCCAGGTCACTGAGGCAAAGTTAAATGAGAGCAGGTTAAAGGAACGATGTGCCCGCCAAGCTGCCCAGATAAGAACTCAGGAAGAGAGCTTAACGGGGGTTAGGGCGGCATATAAGTTGGCCCTTGAGGATAAGTTTCAGGGAGCCGATCATAGCGCCTGCCAAAAAGAGATAGAGCACCTCAAAAAGGCCGTGAACAAAGCGCACGGCATGGTGTGCCTTATCAGTCCGTCAGCACACCAGCCGCTAGTAAGTGAGAAGTTTAAGAAATCCCCACCAAGTAAAGCAGAGGAAGTAGTAGCCACTGCGCCCTCCGCGCCACCCAGCTATTCGGAAACCTGGGTTAGGGAGGAAGCAATGGAAGAAACGAAAGAGCCCATTGAGAAAGAAGTGGAAAAGGGACCGTTGTATCCAGTAACGGGTATTAAAAGGGGCCCAAACAGAAACGGTGGGGAAGAACCAGGGGATCTCCTCGGACAGCTTGTGTTGCCTCACAGCTCACACCAGCTGAGAGTTATGATAAATCACGTACGGAAGCTAACCGAGGCAGACGACCCTTCCGTACATTTCAGAGAAGTTGAGCAAACCGCAGCCATTAACGGCTGCGATGATGGGGAAACAGCAAAAATGCTGTTGTTTTCGTTAGGCAGTACAATCCTTCAGTGTCTCTCAGGCGAGAGCAAGAGGGGAACCAAGACTTATGAGGCATTAAAGAATGAGGTCCTGGAAGTGTTGGGGGCGGACGATGAAGGTCCGTTTGCTAGAGTGGGACAGACAGTGCAGATGGAGGGAGAACCCCCGAAGGTTTTTGCCGACAGGCTGTGGCCAGTATATGAGCGCAGCTGTCTAGGTGCGCCCGAGCGCGAAGATGTGGAAGGCGTCGGTTTAGCTCATTGGCTTAGGTGCATAATAGCCAACAGTTTACCAGCCGTCAGAGAGCAGGCAAAAGCATGGTTTGATCCCAATGACCCCAACATTACGGAAGAGTCGGTCTTGAATCGACTCACGTTAGGATATCGCAATATAAGGGGTATGGCAACACGTCCCCTTAAGGGAAAAGTACATGAGGTACGACCCGCAGCCCCGTATCAAAGAGAGTGGCATCAGGAGGGTAATCGCGCCCCACAGGCAAGTAATGCTTGTTACGGGTGTGGGAAGACAGGGCACTGGCGCAAGCATTGCAGGAACCCTTGGAAGGATTCCAAGGATAAAAATCCCGCAGCCCGCGCCCAGGCGCCTGTCCCGGCTAGGGAAGCTGGTGCACCCACCCCTCCCGACGACCTCGAAGTAGTGTTAGGAGCCATGCGCAGTTTATTGAGTGCACATGGAAAGGTGGCGGTTGCAACCGGCCCCGTAGGTGCCGCAGGACCGTCTAACCATACCCAATGACTAGAGCCCACGCAGCCTGCCTACCTGTGTCCTTTTAAAAGACACGCACAGGAGGGGGTCTGCGGTGAGGAGGCCAGGTTAAAAGAGCAGGCCTTGCGGGAGGAGAACGCCCGCTTAATAGGGAAAATAGATGGGCTGGAAGGGCAGCTTAGGGAGCAGGCCCTGCGGGAGGAGAACGCCCGCTCAATGGGAAAGTTAGACGTGCTCAGGCTAGAAGGGTAGCTTAGAGAGATAAAAGCAGCCTACAAGGTAGCCAGAAACAGGGATTTAAACCAGTGCAAACTGTACAAGCCAGGTGCGCAAGGGAAAACCACAGGGGTAAACCCCGCGAGTGGGGAAGCGCAGCCCCAGGTAGGACCACAAGGCACACAGGCAGGCAAAGCAGCTTGCATCAGGGGAGGGGACATCCTGGAAGATCATGAAGCATTTTTGTGGGGTTGGGAGTCAGATGAGGGAGAATTCCGGGAACTCGAGTCAGATGAGGATAGTGATGAAGACGAGGGGGATTTGGGGAACGAAAGGGTCGCCCCCATTTTAGGTATAGGGAGGACACGGGCAGCAGATGGAGATCCACACAGGGTGGACACACAAGCTGCAGGTCCCGAAGACAGGAGGGAGGAGCTAGGGGAGGCGGAGCCAGCCGCTGTGGGAGCACAGGGAGTGACGGTGAGGACCCCAGAGACAGAGCCGCCCGCTTTGAATGTCCCGCCCTCGGGGGAGGCAGAGATCGCGAGTGAAGGGCCGCCTGCTGGGCCGAGCAGGGCGGAGCCACAAACTGCGAGCCCCGAGGTTAGGGAGGCGGAGTCAGCGGAGGCGGAGCCAGCGACTGTGGTGGAACCCCAGGTCGTCCCGATGGAAGTCTCGGAACCCGGTCCGTCAGTCACGGAACCCCCGCCCATGGCAACTCCCCGTAGGTCAAGTAGAGAACCCCAGCCCAGGAGGATGTGGTCATGTCCCCAGACTGCCCCAAGGCGTAGACTTAAGGTTAAGGCAACCCAGATACAGCCCGGCCCCATCGCAGCAGCAACAGGCTGCGGCAGATCAGAGGAAGGGGTCAGTGCAGCAACAGGCTGCGGCAGATCAAAGGGAAGGGTCAGTGCCCTCCCACCGTCGGGAAGAGCTCGCAGCAGCCTTCTCAGAATTTAAAGGGGCCGCCCTGAGAACGGGCGGCACTGTATAGTAATAAGTTTTAAGTTTTAAGTTCATAGTTCAAGGTTAAGTTTATCGTTTTAATAAGGTTAAGATTGTAGTGTTTTAACAGAAAACGATAAAATGATGGGAGCTTTAAAGATAGGTTTAGTTAAAGTTTATTCAGCGAACGTTGAAGTTTACGTGAGGCGAGGTCAGGGGACCCGCTCACCCTTCACAAAAGCCAGAGACTCTTGCGAGGCTGGCTACCTCATTCTATCTGATCACAGGAACCAAGGAAGGATGGAACGAATTCTAGTATTGCTCGCGGCAATCGGATGTGGATTGGCCTATCGAGGCCGCACCAAGGATGTCGTGGTGTTTGGATGTTCCGGGGACACGGCCCCCATCGCGGTGGATGGGACCGGAAGACGGGAGGCTGAGGAGACCACCACCTATTTCCACAAGGGAAGGTGGCCAGGATGGCTGGGAACGAACTCAACGGAGTATTCTAGCACATCGGGGTTTGCCTACAAAGAGACTTCTTTAATGTGCCCCAAAGTAAGGATCATCGCACCCAGGATCAGCGTCACCGTCGGCAAACGGATTTGTTTGACTTGTAGTGGGAATGTCCCATTGAGCCGATGGTGGTGGCTGCGAAAGCTGAGCAAAACTATGAGGAACTCTTCGGTCGAGTGGGAACGACTGGGTAATAATACCCATCGGACAATTACGGGGACAAACGGACAAGTGAAAGTCTGTTGGGACAAATGGTGGGAACCGGACGAGGGAATTTATGTATGCATGTGGGGGTCAAAATACCCTTGCCCCAAAGGCATATCCATATTTTTCATTAATCAGTGGCAGGATAACGGACAGGGGATGAGGTGGGATGCGAGCACCAGGGGGTGCGGAGCCCCATACTCTTCGATCCCGGTAAATGCCACTGAGCTCATTACGCGCCCACGCAAAGCCCCGCCCACGATTCCGGTGGTTCTAGCTGAGGAAGAAGGGTGCCCTAAAACTAGTAAGGGACCCGGGAATGGTTTGGTACTGGTCCCCAGAGACCAGATACTATTTCAGGGAGTACATTACGCGGTGGCCTCGGTGATTTTAAATCTCACCGAGGTGCGGTTACCAGAGTGGTGCCCCAAAAAGACGGAACAGTTGTATCAGGTCCTGTTGACCAAGATGTTCAGACAATTTTACGAATTCGATTTCGCGGAAATTGATAAAACAAGTTTGTACACCGCACCACAGGAAGTTTTGGATCAAGTAGGGAGGCAAAGAAGGGGTTTGGTGAACGATGCGTTCACTGCTTTTAACACGGGTACATCTGTGGTCAACGCTCTAGACAGTGTGGAGCTGCAGACCCAGATTAATGGTTTAAAGACACAATTAAAAGAATTCTAACAGATGAAAATAAAGTGGTTGGGTCGGGTTTACACGAGGACCAAGCCATGACTCTCCATTTAAAGGAAATTATAGCAGAGTTAGAGAAACATGCAAAGACGGTAAATGCCCTGATTAGGGAAGATCGGAATGCATCCGATCAAGCTGCGCAGAACGAGGTGTGCGTGCTTTACGGGGCGTGGTTACTGGGCGAAGGCCGCAGTAATTTGGAGGATTTAAAACAAGGTTTGGTCCCGTCCTGGATAAGTAACAAACACCTGCGGGCGCTCCACCCTTTTCAGAACGCACTGAGCCCGTGCCAGCTCAGGCTAGCTTCAGAAGCATACCCAGTCCCCGTGGACTGCGGACGATCAAACCATACCATCATGGGTATAGTATTACGCATGCCGGTTTTGGGCGACACAGCAAAGCCCGCCCCGGTGTATCGGGTAGAGAACATTGGTGTCATTCAGGGGGGAGCCCACATTCGTTATGCAGCGGTTCCACCTTACGTCATCCGCTGGGAGCAAACGATGACAGGTACAGATCTCTCTGGTTGTCGTGGCAGGGGAGCACACATAATACTGTGTCCCCAGCACTTGAATGCCTTTTTAACACCACAGTGCGGGTTCAGAACGGCTGGCGCCAAGTCCATGAATTGCACCATGGAGGCAATGGCACAAGATCATGTGCCTCCGCAGGTAGCATACATCGGGGGTGGAACATATTGTGTTACCACTGCAGCGCAACACTACCAGCATGGAAACCGTAGCCGGTGTCCGGTGAGTGACAGCAGTTTCTGTTTTAAACCCAGGGCGGAAGTTCAAGTAGCACAACAGCGAATTATCCCAATCCCTGAACCATCCACTGTTCATCTCACAGTAAAAGAGAATTTCACCGACTTGCAACGATTCGTCGCGCATTTCGGATACCTCATTCCCCCTCTCCCTGAACACCTCACCAAGCTTTTAAAAGCCGTCGCGGTGTCACAGAAACATTTTTACACATTAGAACAGAAAACTGTCGAAATAGGGACAGACATTCTGGATATAGTAATTCCACCGTGGTGGAATCTGTTCACCAATATTGAAGTGCCTTCATGGATCAGAATAGCCTCCCACATTTTAGTCGTATGTCAAGTGTTTATTGTAGTGTACCTATTGGTCGTACATTGTAAAAGAGACAAACGCCTCACTAAGCATGAAAACACGGGAGAGTGGTGAGAACGTTACGTGCGCGTGCACGATAAAAGCACCGTGTAATCGGAAAATGGCGTCATTCCCGCTCGCCACGTGCGCCGCGGAAGTTTGTACTCGATAATGATTTTCAAAGACTGTAAATACGTTTGGAACTCGACATGTTAAGAGTTGGTGTTGATTATTTTTGGTGATGGTGTTATAGTTAAAAATGATTGTTTGGTTTTGGGTTTTGTTTTTCCTTTCCCTGAATAAAAGATGAATATACAGGTAATACGAGAGGCATCGGCCTGGTTACGCCGGGAAGGAAAACAAGTGGTGTAAGTTTAAGGGCAAATAAAGGCCCACGGTGATATAAAATGTAATTTTCTTGGGAAATAAGGACGACACAGAGACCCTAATTAGGTTAAAGTTATGGGATTAATTTGCTGGATTCGGAGAGAAATCGAGATAATATTGCTCACCACTATGATTTTTGATACGATAAGCGGAGTTATTCGCATCAACAGGAGGGACTGTAGAATTCGCAATATATCGCGATTTTATTAATAAGGAGAAAACACAGAGTCTCGTTCAAACAGCTTTTATTTCAGCAGAATGCTGTCAGGTTTCTCAAAGTGGACACAAGCAGCCTGTAAAATGGCCGCCGCACCTCGTGACAGAACATTCTAGACTTTTCGACAGGCAGACAAGATGGCGTTCCAATAAACATTTGTGCAAGATCGATTAAGATTCAGCACAGTGAAGATAATACACGAGACATTATGGGTTTGCAGTATACACATAAATACTGAAATCGGTCTCCCAGGTACGAATGAAAGCTATTGTACCGAGTAATCAAGGGCCCATCCAAAAGACATTAATATGTAAAATCCCAACGACTCTACGATGAGAGAGCCGTTAGCAGGTAGTTATACAAAACACTTGGAAGCCCCAAAACCCCTCCAGGGAGAACACCGACCGATTTAACAATGGGAGAAATATTAACAGGTACTCAGACAGTTACGAGTAGCCCCGAAACCCATTAAGAACGGAGATCACCCATACAAGACATTTGAGCGCCAAACTCAAACAAAAGAAAGGACATTAAGGTTGGGCGGGAAACGGAAGATTTTGTACTATAATTACAAGCTCCAACCGTCCATCTTTCTCTTATTCTCTTATCCGATCGACTCGTAACCTCGTGGCTGCTCCTGTGTTTTTGACTCGTAGTCTTGTTCCTGCTTGCCTGGTGCCTCTTTGAAAAAGACTGTTGAACTTTCTGATCCGTTCGGATCTACCTCGTGTCGCGTAACGAAGACCTATGTTGGTAACTGGCATCGGAACCAAAGGCCCGAGATGAGATGAGATGAGATGAGATGAGAAGAGAGGAAGACCATACTCATCGCCACGGTCAGTAAATCCCGACCGTGCCTGTAGGTCGAACAGCCAAGTTTTCCTTGCCAGGAAGACTTCTTTGAACTTGCAAGAACGGATCGTCAAAGATGATATTGACTGGGCTGTATTCGGAAAGTACCTGTTAAACCAACCAACACAGATCTTCATCACAGCAGACGGTCCAGCCTGCTAGCCGGAGCAGAAGCAAGTAAACAAGTGGGACCAGGAGACCTCCTGATCGACACGTGGGTGCTGCGGTGAAAAACATCCGATCAGCTATTCGGAATTTCTCCGAGTTATCATGAGTGGTGAGCATGAGTCTCGAAATCCTACGAATCTAGCTAGGACAGATATTGATAGGGGAGGGTTTAAGTATTAAGGATACTTGTAATGTGTGCCCCTATTTACGGTGTGTCGTTCGTTCCTCGTTTCCCTAGGATCAGCTATATAACTGCTTGTAAGATTGTACTGTCATTAATCTGTGCTTATGACATGTATTTCGTAATCTTAAATATCATGCAATAAAGATTTTCCATTTCGTACCATTCAACCGAGTCTACATGAGTTTCATCTCCATTACTGCTCTCGCATCTAAGTCCAGTGTCTAGAACCGTAAGGGCGAGTGATTCGAACCACTCACAGGTGTGTCTAGTGCTCCCAGACTGGCTGGAGACCAGAACAGGCAACAAGGCCTAAACCCGCACTGACATACAGGCTGCACAGAGCCGCGTGAATCTCACAGGCTGCGAGACACGCAGGGTCAGAATCCCTTACACCTCAGGTACTTACCTAGCTTCCCCCTTAAATACAGCTGTGCTATTCATCTTAAGTACTCCAATTGGTAGCAAGTTCTACATTCTAAACACTCTCTAGGTAAAGAGATTTCTTCTGAGTTCCTTCTTGGATTTATTAGATACCATCTTATATTTATGACCCTTTAATTTGGACAGTCCCACAAGTGGAAACATCTTCTCTGCGTCTGCCCTATCAATCCCTTCATAATTTTAAAGACTTCAGCCTTCTCTTTTCTAGAGAAAAGAGCCCCAGCTTGTTCAGTCCTTCCTGACAGGTATAACCTCTCAGTTCTGGTATCAACCTTATAAATCTTTTTTGCACCTTCTTCAGTGCCTCTATATCCTTTTTATAATATGGAGACCAGAACTGTGCACAGTATCCAAGTGTGGTCTAACCAAGATTCTATATAAGTTTAACATAACTTCTCTGCTCAAGGTGAGATGAAATACAAAAGTGAGGAAGTGATGCTTCAGTTCTACAGAATCTTGGTGAGACCCCACCTGGATGTTCTGGGCACCAAGCAACAGGAAAGATATATTGGCCTTGGAGGGGGTACAGTCCAGATTCACCGGAATGATACCAGGGCTTAAAGGGTTAAATTATGAGGACAGCTTGCATAAACTTGGCTTGCATTCCCTTGAGTTTAGAAAATTGAGGTGTAATCTAATCTAGATGTTTAAAATGATAAAGGGAAAAACAGAGAAACTATTTCATCTGCTGGGGGAATCCAGAACAAGAGTACATAAGCTTAAAATTAGAGCTAGGCCATTTAGGAGTGAAATCAAGAAACACTACTTCACAACGGGCAGTGGAAATCTGGAACTTGCTCTCATAAAAGGGTGTGCATGCTAGGTCAGTTGAAATTTCCAAGACTGAGATCAATAGATTTTTGTTGGGTAAGAGTATTAAGGGATATGGAACAATGGCAGGTAAATGGAGTTGAGCTACAGATCAGTCATGATCTAATTGAATGGCAGAATAGGACCAAGGGGCTGAATGGCCTGCTCCTGTTCCGATGCTGCGGTATATATACTAACTGTTCAATGGTATTCCATTATCTGTGTAGCCAGAATGAAGGAAGAAAAAGAGATAGAGGAGAGAGAAAGAAAATTACTTTGCAATTGAAGTATTTAGGTGTGTGTGAGAGAGAGAGGAAGAGAGAGCATACTTAGGGCTACATATGGATTTATACTTCAGGCTATACTGTAGGTGTTCAATCAAAATCTATTAAGAATAGTGAAAAATGAGTGATAACAAACATATTTTATTCAAAAGTGATCCCTTGAGCTTCCAAACATTCCGAGTAACAGTAACAGCTCTGTAATTGCCCATTGAGAACTTCTGGCCTGCAGCTTTAGTCTGGTTAATAGTTTCATCAAGACTTAATCTACCTGGAATTCTCACAGGAGGGTCACTGAATACCCAGGAGGTGAAATTGTTCGATTCATTGAGCTTAATGGCCCGAAAATTAGACCTAATGCGGGAGAGTACGCACTGTGTACTCTCGCGTATTAAGTCCCGAATTGCCGGTTTCCTGCATGCACTGCGCATGCGCGGGAAACCGGCACTTCGTGTATGGCGAAGGGGGCGGTCCCTAAGTGAACCGCGTGCGCGCTACAGGTTGTGCGCACGCAGTGCCCTTAGTTTTTTTTTCAGGTTTGAACGCGCAGGTAAGTGTTGGATATTTTACACATGAAGAAAGCAGGCGTAAGACCCCCTTTTAACAAGGTAAGTAGTTAATTAAGTGTTATTTTAAATTTTTTTCAACAGGTTTATCTTTTTTAGAGACTTTAAAGAAAGGTAAGTTTATTTTTATAACTTTTAAAAAGAATTTAAATTTTTTCAAAAATTTAATTTTTTGTTTAAAGTGGTTAATTTATTTAACTATAGTTATTTTATTAATGTGATGGCTTTTTTTTTAAATTTAATTGAGGTTTAGCTGTTCTTTTGGGGGCTTGTTGTATTCATAGCTTTGACAGCTCTTCCTGTCAAAACTATGAATGAAAGATGGTGTGCTGCCATTGGCTCTAACTGAATCACGTGATCCCAGAGGTCGCATCGAACTAACTGCGCCTCTGGGACATGCACACACTGCGCGCCGGCACCAGGGAGAGGCCCTCGAACTGAAGTTCGTGTGGGCCCGAACCATAAAGGTAGGTGCGGAGTGCGATATCGCGGGTGCTCCTTACCCCCGCGGCAACCATCGATGTTTAATTTCTGGGCCATTATCTAAATAAAATGAGCACTGATGCTGAAAGATTTTATGGATTCAATGTAACAAATCATAACAGTCATCTCCTGAAATTGCTCCCTTATATGAGCCACTGGTTTTTACAAAATTTGCCAACATAAGTTGTATTGTTAGAGGTTCATGAAATGTCAACGAAGAGTACCTTGTGCCAAATTCTGCAGTCTCTTACTTTCTGTGAACAGTGTTCATCTTGCACAGTGTAAAGCTTGCATTGTAATAGAGAAGGAAGGCAGTTGAGCTCATACATGCGAAAGAGTGTACAAGACTTACATTCATATAGTTGTCAATTTTACAAGCTAGCACTCCAGTACAGGGCAGATTCATGCCCCTTTCAATTATCCAGTTATTGATTTTAATAACTGAAAAATCAAGAGGACCATGAATTGGGGAACTAACATTCATACCCAATTATCTGATCTGCCCTCAAGGCTCCACACACACAGAGCTAACTCAAGATTTATCCTATAATGCCAAATGTGTCAAAGTGAAAAAATCATGCTCACCTCAGGGAAAGGTCACAAATCAAGGGCCCGTATTTTCCGAACGGAGGCTTCCTGCGTGCGGAGGCTTCCGATCTGGAAAAATTCTATGCCCTTACCTGAGGGCTCCAGAGGTCCGGACATTTCCGCTCCTGGGCCTTTGCTCTACGAAATGCGCAGGGCCCAGGTATCCCAGGGGCGCATGTGGTTCGCAAGCGTCCCTGGGATCACGTGGGCCATGGGGAACCAATGGAAGAAGGGAATCCCCCTTCATACTTTTGACAGGTCTCTCAGCTTAGACCCGTCAAAAGTATGAATGGGGATCACTCAAAAAACACATCAAAACATTAAATAATTTTTTTTTTTAATCACATTTTTAAAATTAGTTAAAATTAGATTAAATTAAATATTTTAAACAAAAAGTTTTTTACGGGGCTAAAAATAAACTTACCTTTTTTAAAATATAAATGAGTGAAAAAAAAAAATTTTTTTACTTTTTTAAACTCTTATGCTGGTAAAATCAGGCCTTAGAAACGGGGATTTCAGCGGGCGGAGATTGTGCAGAAAGCGGAACTCTCCCACGCAGAGGCCCTTCTCCAGGGCAGGCGCAGGATCTGTCAAGAGGATTCTTGACAGATCGGAAGTGTCGGTTTTCAGCGCATGCGCTTCGCATGCCTGAAACCGGCACTTGTGAGGTCCCTACGGGTGTGTACGAGCTGTGTACACACCCGTAGGGATCGGAAAATACGGGCCAAGCAGTCATGCATGGCTCAACTCTTCCAAGGAGAGGGAAGTTTGTCTTCAAGGAGATCTTTGTTACAGAACCTGAGATCTATAACAGTGAGGTTTTATACGAATGACTGATTCTACAAACCCTGGTACTCAGTCATATGCTTTAATGATACTACAAAGTTGCATAAAATAACAGTTGATTTAAATCACATTGCTTAGGCACTGCAGTTTATGATGTCATTGGAATCCAATTAAATTACATTCCATAAAACACTCCAGGAAGAATACCTCAGTGCCAACCTCTATCAAACATAACAAAAGACAAAAAAATGACAAACACAGCACCAAGATCGACGATAGTAATAACATTTTGTTGAGGGATAATGTTTATTGTTACCCACAAAGTCCCTAACTGCCCCTAACTTCACTTCAGCCAATAATAACCAGAACTAGTAATGGTAATCATCTCCAAAATGATCAATTTGTCACATTCAAAATGAGACATTTTAATCACTTATCTACTTGTAGTTGACAGTAATGGGCAGCTGCACTGAGCTTGCTGTACATTCTGTGAACCAGAAAGCTGTATCACAAAATAAATGGATGGAAGACACAGAGATCGAAAGAAGAAAGGCCGGAGGGTTAAGCATGTGACTCCTGCATACCATTTCATGTTTTATTATCTTCATGTCTTATATTTTTTAAACTGAAAAGAATATTTCTGAATAAATCTTTAAGGATCATGGTGGGAAAAATTCGGTTGGTTAGCGCCTCCCATTAACGCCTCCGGGGGGCACAGCGATTTTAGCGCCACTCGCGAAATTGACCTGTCATTTTGCGGTGGCGCTAAACACTACCATCACGATCTCCTGCACCCGCAGATCGTGACATCATGAAAGCGTGCAATGCCCCGGACCGGAAATTGATTCGCGCCCCCTGCCTTAGCGCCTGCTGCTAGGAACGACAGGTAGAGGGGAACGTTTTGAAGTCGGGAAACATAGAAACATAAAAACATAGAAGATAGGAGCAGGAGTAGGCCATTCGGCCCCTCGAGCCTGCTCCGCCATTCGATGAGATCATGGCTGATCATCCAAACTCAGTACCCTGTACCTGCCTTCTCCCCATATCCCTTGATACCTTTAGCTTTAAGAAATATATCTAACTCATTCTTGAATATATTTAATGACTTGGCCTCAACTACCTTCTGTGGTAGAGAATTCCACAGGTTCACCACTCTCTGGGTGAAGAAATTCCTCCTCATTTCTGTCCTAAATGGCTTACCCCTTATCCTTAGATTATGACCCCTGGTTCTGGACTCTCCGGCCATCGGGAACATTCTTCCTGCATCTAGTTTGTCCAGACCTGTCAGAATTTTATATGTTTCGATGAGATCCCCTCTCATTCTTCTATACTCCAGCGAGTATAAGCCCAATTGACCCAATCTCTCCTCATATGTCATTCCTGCCATCCCAGGTATCAGCCTTGTGAATCTTCGCTGAACTCCCTCCATGGCAAGAACATCCTTCCTCAGATAAGGCGACCAAAACTGCACACAATACTCAAGGTGTGGTCTTACCAAGGCCCTGTACAACTGCAGCAGGACATCCCTGTTCCTATACTCAAACCCTTTCGCTATGAAGGCCAACATACCATTTGCCTTCTTCACCGCCTGCTGCACCTGCATGCTTACCTTCAGCGACTGGTGCACAAGGACACCCAGGTCTCGTTGCACTTCCCCTTTTCCCAATCTATTGCCATTCAGATAATAGTCTGCCTTTCTGTTTTTGACACCAAAGTGGATAACCTCGCACTTATCCACGTTATATTGCATCTGCCATGCTTCTGCCCACTCACCCAACCTGTCCAAATCATCCTGGAGTTTCTCGGTATCCTCCTCACAGCACACACTCCCACTGGGCTGGGGGAGCGCTATTCAAAGGCGTGCGCTTCCTGCTTTTTCTTGTCGGCAAAATTTTTGGTACACGCAGGTTGAGAGGGAGAGAGACATCTGGAGAGATTTAATGCTATTCTAAGAAGTTTTGGTCCTCAACACCACTTTTGAGGTTCCTATTTATCTGAGCTTCATATTTAGCACATTTGGAAGATTTTATGGGGGCTGCACTAACTCGGGGCGTCGTCCTCCAGCTTCACCTTCAGAGGCAGCAGAGGCGCAGAGATAGAGTGGCAAACGTGGCCAGAGGGAGGAGGGCCAACAGGCCTCTGCACAGGAGTCCTTACCCTCCCAGGGTATTCAGGGAGCAATTCTCCTACATTCATTTGTCTGAGGAGCAGTGTTTGCGCAGGCTGCGCTTCAGCAAGGAGGTGGTCACTGAGCTCTGCCACCTCCTGCAGCCAGATCTGCAGCCTCAGCTGAGGACCAGAACGTCTCTGTCGGTGGCAGTGAAGGTGACCACGGTGGCTCTGAATTTCTATGCCAGCGGCTCCTTCCAGGCTTCAACTGGGGACATAGCGAATATCTCCCAGCTCGCTGTCCATTGCTGCATCCAGAAGGTGACATGCTCTGTACAAAAGGAGAAGGCAGTACATCTCTTTCCCCATGACCCGGGACCAACAGCGTGAACGGGCATGTGGCTTTGCTAGGATAGCGGGCTTCCCCATGGTTCAGGGCACCATTGACTGCACACAAGTGGCATTGCAGGCACCTCATGATAATGAAGAGGTGTTCCGAAACCGCAAGGGCTTCCACTCTCTGAATGTCCAGTTGGTGTGTGACCATAGACAGCGCATCCTCGCCGTCAATGCCTGCTATCCTGGCAGCAGCCACAATGCTTTTATCCTGCGCCAGACTGGTGTCCCAGACATCTTCCAACCACCGCGTCAACCTAGTGGATGGCTCCTCGGGGATAAGGGTTATTCACTCCGCACCTGGCTGATGACACCGCTCCGTAACCCCAACACCCCTGCTGAGCTGCAGTATAATGAGAGCCATAGCACCACCAGGAACCTCATTGAGCAAACGATCGGCGTCTTGAAACAACGGTTCCGGTGTCTGGACCACTCTGGAGGAGCCCTGCAGTACTCTCTCGAGCGAGTCTCGCTTTGCATTGTTGTGTGCTGCATGCTTCACAACCTTGCAATTATGAGGACCCAGCCATTGCCACCAGGGATTGGTGCACCACCTCAGGAGGAGGAAGAGGGAGAGGAGGAGGAGGAGGAGGAGGCGGAGGAGGAGGATGAAGAGGAGGATGAGCAGCACCAACGTGAGAGGGAGGTGCACAATGTTGCCTCTGCAAGGGCCGTCCATGAACGCCTGATAAGACACCGCTTCTAACGAATGACAGAGAAGATGGCTTCTGGGATGAAGAAGCACAGTATCCCGCAGCCCCAATTACCGGGCAAAGCTCCAGTGACTCAAATTAGCAAAGTTGTAAAGTAACAATAAACATTTTTATTTATATTACAAACTGTCTTATTTATTCAGGGCAAACAATTAGAAACAAACCCAACAATTCATAAACTAACAGGGTTCTGACGAAGGGTCATCCACCTGAAACGTTAACTCTGTTTCTCTCTCCACAGATGCTGCCTGACCTGCTGAGTCTTTCCAGCATTTTCTGTTTTTTATTTCATAAACTAACAAAACTCATTCTCACAACATCGAGATAAGCATCAAAACAGTAAACAAATATATTAAGATGAACATCAAACTTTCCCACAAACATTGCCCCCATTTATTAATAATTTTTACTTTTCAGCCTTCGAGGGTGATCTCCATCCCCTGCATACTTCCCCCCTTCCCACCCCACTGCTCCTCCGTAATGTGGCCCCAGTGGCTGCAGCAAGGCTGGTGGAAGGCTGCTGAATGCTGGATCCAGAGACTGCAGATGGCCTTGAAGGACGCCCTCGACTTGGAGGGCTCGGCTGCAGACTGCACCAACTCTGCATGGGCGGCAGCAGTCTGGGCTGGCTGTGTTGCAGGCCGTGCCAAGTGCAATGGGGAAGTGGCAGTGGTGGTAGCAGGAATGCTGTCATCCTGAGACAGGACAGCACCTTCCTGCTGGACCAACACACTGCCACTCCCCCGGGGCAGTACCTCAGCATCCGGAGCAATCTGCTCGCGCACAGATTGTTGGCCTATGCGGCACCGTGAGATCCCCGGTGCACTGTGGGCGACCCAGCTACGATGGCAGCAGTCAGCGCTTGCGTGACATCATTCTGAGACTGCATGAGAGCAGTCTGACATTGGATGGCACCGACCAATGACTCGATTGCATCACTAAGCCATTGCATTGCCTCGGCCTGTGCTGCAATAGATGCTGCCACCTCACCCATTACACGCAGCATGGGCTCTGGATCCCCACGGTCTCTCTGCAAGTCAACCATCCTCTGCAACAAGGCAAGGATGGGTTCAAGGGTTTGCGCACAGATGACAGCTGTGCTGGCGGCGGACTCCTCCACGCTCCTAGCCAGTGTAATCCATGCTGTCGGGCACCCTTGCCATTGCACCCATGAGCTCAGTGTGCATACTCAAGGCCTGTGTATTCATGGCTACGATGTCGAGGTCCTCATCCGAGTCCTGTGCAGCAGAACTCGTGCGCGCACTCACCCTCCGGGGAGATGGCCCCCAAGCTTCCCTTCCCCCATGGCGTTGCTGCAGCCTGCTGGGTCCCGGAGCTTCACCCACATCAGATTCTAACCCCTTGCTCCCCTCCAGGGAATGCGTGCCCCCAGTGTCGGAAGTGTCACCCTCGGGAGACGCAGGCGGTGAGGCTTCGGCTTCCTCTTCCTCCTCCTCTGGTGCGTCGCTACCATTGGCAGGCTGAGCGACAGGCTGGTCAGCTGGTGGTTCACTATCTGAAAGCAGGAAGGCACAAGAGTGGCTTTAACATGAGGACAGGTGGGCAGGAAGGGAGCAAGGACTGGAGACAGTTAGTTAGATTGAAAGTGTAAAAGGCTGGTGTTGTGAGGGGGAAATGGTATGAGAGAGGAGAGAAAGCTGATGAACATACCATTGCTGTCCCCAAAGGGGTCGAACTCTCCACCGGCCACGGCGCCTACGGCCTGGCTCGTAATCAGCCTATGGACTCTGTCCTCCAATTCAGTGAGGGGGTGTAGGTCCACCTGTCGTCCTCCTGTCTGCTGGGTCTCTCTTCAATTATGTGAAAGCTTGGCCTGCAAGAAAAAGGACAGTGTCTGAGTGAGTGTGCAGCCACGTGTTTGGCAGATGTGCCTAACATAGTTGAATAGCCGTTAATGTCTGCAAGGTGTGGGATGTGAATGTGAGTTTTATGAGATGGCCATAGTTGTTGGATGAGTGTTGGGCATTTGGGTATTTACACCGTCTGGGCACAGAGTGAAGTTGAGATGGTGGGATGTAGAGGTTTTGAAAAGCAGGTACTCACCCTGACCACCCGAGTGAGGTCGTTGAACATCTTCCGACACTGAGTATGTGTCCTCGGCACCTGGCTCCGTGATGACACATGCTGGGCCACCTCCCTCCACACTCTTCTAAACTCCTGGGCAATGGCCTCCTGCCACTCTCTGGAAAGAACTTTGCCCATCGCCGTTCAACAGCGCCAACCAGAGCCACCAATGTCTGGTCGCTAAAGCGCCGAGCTCTCTCCCTGGGCCTATCCATCACTAGTTTAAGCTCAATAGTAGTTAGGTGTTTGCAGGCCGAGGTTCAATGCTGCAATGAGCAGGGCGTGGCTGTGCAGCAAGATGGATCCTCCGCTTTAAGAACTGGACGGCGCCAGTCTGTCTGAGTTCCATGGTAATTGGCATCGCCTGAGCTTCGGTAGCATTCTGAGGTAGCGCCTCTCTCCCCGATGTTAGCGCCTTAAGTGAGCTGTGTAGCACTTGATTTAACGCTCAAATCACCTCCAGCGCCGGGTGCTGAACTTTGTGCCCGGCCGATTTTAGTGTCCCAAAATGGGCGATACCCAATTTTTCCCCCATATTATTTTCCAAATGAAAAAAAGCTGTGGATGTCATGCGGCCTTAAGTTATCAGTTTTAACATTGAAAATTGAAGCACAATTTTATGTTTGAGAATGCAGAATAACTTTCAGAATGGTATGTTTTAGAAAGAAAGGGGGAAAAATTCAGTTGGTTGCGCCTTCCGTTAGCGCCTTAAGAGGGCGCTAATGGGGTGCAAAGCATCTAGCGCCCAGGCGCGGCGAAGTTTGCGGCGCTCGCGAAATTAACTAGACATTTTGCAGCGACGCTAAACACTATCACCACGATCTCCTGCGCCGGCAGATCATGACGTCACTCGAGTGCGCAACGCCCCGGTATCGCCCCGGAGCGGATATTGAGTGGCGCCCCCTGCCTTACCGCCTGACGCTAGCAACGACAGGTTGAGGGGAGCGTTCTGCAGTCATGAAGGGAAAGGGGGAGCGCTATTTAAAGGTGACCGCTTCCTGCCTTTTATTGTTGGTGCCATTTTTGAACTACGCATTCTGAGAGAGAGAGGGAGAGACTTCTGGAGAGATTCAACGTTGTGTGAAGGAGTTTGGGTACTGAGCAGCACTTTGCAGGTTCATTTTGATTTGCCCTTCCTTGTATCGATTTAGCAGAGACTGTGGGGGCTGCACTCTGAGCTCTTTGCCTGGTACTCTTCATTGTTCTTTCCAGCACATTTGATGTGCAGGTCTCTCCAGGCCGAGATTCAAGGCTGCAATGAGCAAGATGTGGATGGAAAGCAAGATTAACCATCCCCTTTAAGAACTGGCCCGTGCCATTGTGTGTGTGTTCCATTGCTGACTGACATTACATGAGCTTCGCCAGCGCTCTGAGGTAGCGCCTCGCTCCTCGGCCTTTGCGCCTTAAGACAGATGTGAAGCGTCTGATTTAGCGCTGCAATCACCTCCCGGGGCGATAAAAGTCAAGTTTGCAGTCGGTGGCGATAATTAGCGCCAGGCGCTAATCTTTGCGCCCGGCCGTTAATTGCGCCCCAAATGGGGCGATACTGAATTTCTCCCCCAAAGACTTTCATTTATATAGCACCTTATTTTGTCTCTCAAAGTACTATACATACAATGTAGGTAAATTGTGCAATAGTGTAAAACGGGGCGATAGCGAATTAGTAACTTGTTTTACATCTCTCCCGATTTTTATTTCAGTTGACTTCAATTAGGTTTTAGTAGTCAAATGGTTTATTATTGAAGGCACATTTCCTATAGGGTTAGCAAACTAGTGGTAATTTTGCAAGTCTACACTGCCAGTGGGAAACTCCACCTGTTGGCAGAACATTTTGAAAATTTGGGGATCCATGATTTTCCATCCATTCATCTTAACAAACAGAAAATCATGGGCTGGGGTTGCACGATTTTACCATCTGCGCTCTTAGCATGCTTAACTGTTTCAATTCCAAGCACTAATATCCTGGGATTTCTTATTTTCCCTAGGGATTAATGGACAGTGTTTGGGTTGGGGCAGGGGGCAGGGGGGCTGGTGCCGGGGATCTTTGACTAATTTTCTTCTTCCTGTCTGGAACACAGAGGCCAATAGTAGCACCCCAGCTGAGATTGGCTAACTCAACACAGCCCAGGTATGGAACCAATGTGGCTCAATACAACACCACCACTGCTCTTGCGGGAAGGCCCCTCCCATTATATTTTTCTTTCCTCGCATAGAAACAAAAACAACTGTAGGGGATGGTGTGTGGGGCCAGCCTTCACCTCTGACTCAGTGAGCGGTTCGAATCACTCCCACGCCCCTGGTTCTAGACTTTGAACTTATTTAGGGGTTGTGAACAAAGATGCAGTAGACAACAGGTTCTGATGAAAGAATTTTGACTTTATTAAAAGAAAAAAAGGTAACAAATTTAAAACACACTAAATGCTTAAACACAGGTTGGGGAACACACGGTACAGGCAAGGGAGAATGACAATATACAAAAAAAACCTTATCCCTCCCAAAAATCCCACTATCTAGCTAGGTTTTGGTTTCAGGAGATCAGGGATAATGCTCACCAAACGAATCCTTGACAGTTGAGAGTTAGGGTTTAGAGTCTTTTGAGTAAAAGGTTTCGTAAGGCCCTTGTTGCCGTGAGGTGTCCGATGGTCACTGAGGCAGTCGCTCTGGTTTCTTCTTGCATGTTGGTCTGCTTGTGAAGTTGTTGGCCTTCTTTCTTCCTCCTGCTCGTGGTTTGTGGTGTCTTGCTGGAACAGAGCTGAGAGAGAGAGAGCTGTGCGAGCATTGAGATCGTTGTCAGAGAGTCCAGAGAGAGACTGTCTTGGGGGATTAGGCCCCCAATTATACTGTTCAGGCCCTTTGTCCTTTTCGCGCCCAAAACCCCTTGCTAAATCAGATTCCTTTAGATTTCAATTGAGCCCTGTTTATTCCATTGTTTTAGTTTTGGCGGGCTTGTCAGTTTCGATGGCTTTAACTTGGTGTTAAACATGTCCTGATGGCTTCCGATGTTTCCCATTTAGGCAGGGCCTTTATCTGCACGCCAAATCTTGTCCCTATTGTCCTAGGTTTTTGGTGGGCTTGTAAATCTGTCCCTGTGGATACCTGGCTGATTGGTTTTTGATGAAGTAATCAGGGTACTAAATGTTTTATTGATTTCAGGCTTCTGGTATCCTGTTTGGGCCTGGGAATTTCAAAAGGGGGTCTTGGATTATTCATATTTCGATGTGTGTGTGAGGCTTTGGGTTTGTCTCTTCCTCCTTGGTAGGATTGAAGTGTAAACAATTCCCAGACAGCTTGATTGGGCCCCAATACCCAAAGCTGTCCACTGCCTGGCCACGCCCCTCTGCAGCCTGTCTTGTGTCTGTGAAAGGTGTCTTTCCCAACAGTAAGATTCAAAAGTCATTTTCCTCAGGGTTTTTCTTCCCTGATCTTTAAAATGTCCAAAACTGAGGTTTTTACCTCAAATCACTTCACTTCGGTCCCATCATCCCAAGTTTGTATGAAAGGTCCAAAAATCACTCCCTTTAGGGTTCTGTTCGAGTTTCTGGGGGATTTTGTGAAGCCTACACAACAAAGACAGAGAGATTAGCAAGAGAGACACTTAAGAGAGAGGATCTGGAGGGGGAGACAGAGACACTGAGAGGGAGATTATGGCCTGTATTTTCCGATTGGAGGCTTTCTGTGTGCGGAGGCCTCCGATCTGGAAAAAAATTATGCCCTTACCTGAGGGCTCCAGAGGTCCAGCCATTTCTGCTCCTGGGCCTCTCCACGACGAAATGCGCAGGGCCCAGGTATCCCGGTTGGCAAGCGTCCCTAGGATCACGTGGGCCATGGGGAACCAATGGGAGAAGGGAATCCCCCTCCATACTTTTGACAGCTTAGACCTGTCAAAAGTATGAATGGGTAACACTGAAAAAGCACATCAAAACATTAAATACATTTTTTTTTAAATCACGTTTTTAAAATTAGTTAAAATTACATTAAATTAAATATTTTAAACAAAAATGTAATTTTTTGAAAAAAAAATTAAAGTTTATTACAGGGCTAAAAATAAACTTACCGTTTTAAAAAGTATTTTTTCATTAAAAATGAGTGGAAAAAAAGTTATTTTTTTACTTTTTTAAACTTATGCTGGTAAAAGCAGGCCTTATGCTTGCTTTTACCAGGCGTAAGATTTTTAAAGGATTTCAGCGGGCGGAGGTTCTGCAGAAAGCGGAACTCTCCACCCGCAAAGCCCCTTCTCCCAGGCAGGCGGATGATCTGTCAAGAGGATTCTTGACAGATCGGAAGTGCCGGTTTTCAGCGCATACGCTTCGCATGCCTGAACCTGGCACTTGCGAGGTCCCTACGGGTGTGAACACACCTCGTACACACCCGTAGACATCGGAAAATATGGGCCAATATGCGCGAGTGTGGAGACATTGGGCTGGATTTTGAATCTGGGGTCGGGTTGGGGTCGGGAATCACACATTCTGGCTTGTGATCCCGCCTCCATCGAGATGTGGCCAACCCACTGTATTTTCCCTTGATTGACCTTGTTGAGCCCGCCCAGTGGGCTCAGCAGGCCAATTAAGGGCCACCCGGCAACAGGTGACATCACAGATTGACATTTCATCTGTCAAGAGCTTTTGACAGATGAAATATCAGTGTTTGACAGCTCTGTGAAGCTGTCAAACACTCACAATATGATTTCTAACTTCAGTCCTTCCTCTCAGGCTGAGTTAGAAATCATTCCACCACAGAAAACAGAAGGCTGCAGTTTTTGACAGGTCCACGGCTTTCCTGCTTTCTGTGCCGGTGAGATTTCTGACTCCCGAGAACTGAAGGGCTGACACCTGCAGGAGGAAGTTAAGGTAAGTAAAACATTTTCCAACACTTAGCACTTACCTTACACACTTACCTCTGCACACATGCACACATCACTCACCTGCCCACCGGACATATCGACCCCTCCAACCCCTGCAGACCCACGGCCCGCCCCAATAACTTGTTGTGGTTGCCACCTGTCGGGAAGCCCACATTTCAGCAATGAAAATAGGGATTATGCAAAAAACTGCCTGTTAACTACCTGTTAACAGGCAGTTAATTGTCACTAATCCCTTCCCGCCTCGGGGAGTCGGGTCTCAGCACAGGTCGGGTACCCGCCTCCAGCGAAACTGGCATGGAGGCGGGTTGGAGGCGGGATGGGGTCGGGACCCCCGAATCTGCAAATTTAACCTCCCCCGCCCCCAAACCCGACTCCACGGGTCAGTGAAAATCCAGCCCATTGTCTGAGCGACAACAACAGATAGAGGGAAACAGGGAGAAGAGAGAAACAATCTGTCAGGGGACAGACAGGAAAGGAGGCAGTGTGTGTCAGCTAGAAGGTGAGTGGGACAGAGGGTGAATGGTGTGACACACACATATGAGAGAGACCAAGGGCTAGATTTTGCCAGGCCCGAGGAGGCGGGTTTGAAGGCGAGTCAGGTGGGAAAGTTGCCAAAAATGGCGTCGGGCGCCAATCCCGTCTCCAACCCTCCTCTGAGCAACTTTCCCAAATGCGGGCTTTCAGACCCCATTTCGTTCCCGCCTCCAAGAGGTGGGATAGGCCCTTAAGGCCCTTAACAACCACTTAAGTGCCTCTATAATGCCATTTTGAGAGGCCTTTCTGAGTTTAACACAACTCCTGCCTGCTGCACGTCTCCCCTGGAACACGCCAGTTAATCCTGGTGGGCTCACAAGTGGATAGAAACATAGAAACATAGAAACATAGAATCTAGGAGCAGGAGTAGGCCATTCGGCCCGTCGAGCCTGTTCCACCATTCAATACGATCATGGCTGATCATCCAAATCCAGTACCCTGTCCCTGCTTTAATCCCCACAGTACACATATCCCACACTACCCCCTTAACCCCATGTATTTAATTCGCCCTAACATATCCCATCCTATCCCCATAACCCCACATATTTAATCCCCCCCTAACACTAAGGGTCAATTTATCATAGCCAAATCAACCTAACCCGCACATTTTTGGAATGTGGGAGGAAACCGGAGCACCCGGAGGAAACCCACGCAGACACGGGGAGAAAGTGCAAACTCCACACAGACAGTCACCCGAGGTCAGATTCGAACCCGGGTCCCTGGCGCTGTGAGGCACCAGTGCTAACCACTATGCCACCGTGTTGCCCGTGGATGGCTTACCAACAGCTGCAGCTCCACCATAAAAAGGAGTTTTCAACAATGATCATTTGCAGGTGGCAGAACTTTCTTTTCTCAGGTCTGGGAGAACTCTTTTTGCAGGCCTACTCATTTTGGAAGTTTTGAAGCTGAGATCCATCTCCACTCTGACCTCCTGGGAAACCCCTCTCCCCACCTTGACTGAGCGCTTCCTCAACTGAGGTATATACCTGCAGCATGGGAACCATTTATTTCCTTTCCTCCTGGACCTCAAATTTGGACGAAGACCAGCCGCGGCAGCAGCAGAACCCGGAACAACAGCAGCACCAACAGCAGGAGCAACAACAGGAGCGCCAACCTGCTGCTCACCCACCTGAAGCTGCACAGGCCAGAAGGCGCCAGTGCAGGGAAGGACGTTGCCACAGGAGATACCCCCAAAACAGGGTTTACAGACAGAGGGTCAGCTACCTCAACATGAGTGAGCAGCAGTGCCAAAGGAGGCTCCGACTTTCGCGAGAGGTAGTGGGTGACATCTGCACAATGCTGCAGCAAGACCTGGAGCCCAGAGGAGCGGGTGGACACCCCTTACCAGTGGCCGTCAAAGTCCCCACCGCACTCAACTTTTTTGCTTCAGGCTCATTCCAGGGATCAACAGCAAACATCAGCGGCATCTCCCAGGCGGCCGCACACACTTGCATCATGCAGGTAACCAATGCCCTCTTTGCCAACGCACGCAATTACATCAACTTCTCCAAGGATTAAGCAAGTGTAACCACGCGTGCGGTTGGATTTGCTAATCTGGCAGACTTTCCAAGGGGGCAGGGCATCGTTGACTGCACACATGTGGCCCTTAAGGCACCCCATCACAATCCAGGTATTTTTGTCAACCGCAAGGGTTTCCACTCCCTCAACGTGCAGCTGGTGTGTGACCACAATAAGGAAATTTTGCATGTTTGCGCCAAGTATCCTGGCAGTTGCCATGACTCCTTCATCCTGCACCAGTCTAGTGTGCCTCCGCTCTTCAGTCCACCAGACCAACTTTTCGGATGGCTACTTGGAGACAAGGGCTAGCCCCTGAAGACATGGCTAATGATGCCATTGAGGAGGCCATCCAACGAAGCTGAGGAGCGCTACAACTCCAGCCACATTTGCACCAGATCCATTATCGAGCAAACCATCGGCTTGCTGAAAGATGCGATTCAGATGCCTTGATAGATCAGGTGGAGCCCTGCAGTACTCAGCAGTCAGGGTCTCCAGAATCGTCGTGGTCTGCTGTGCACTTCACAACATGGCACAGCAGCGTGGCTTGCAGATGCCTGAAGAACAAGTGGCTCATCGCATAGCCTCCTCAGATGATGAGGAGGAGGAGGAGGAGGAGGAGGAGAGCGACAACGAACAGCTTGCAGAGGCACATCAACCAGCGGCAGCAGCACGCGAGAACATTGCTGCCCGGGATGCAAGAGATGCACTGATCTTGGCCAGATTTGCTTAGGCTGCCCAATCAAACACATTTGGCTCGCACCTTCTTACCACACCATCGACAACGGACAAGAACCTGTGGCTTCCTATCACTCTGACCACCATACTGACAATTACAAGTCGCCCTGAGCCCTCAATGTGGAAGTCTCATTTGCAAAATGACACAGCCCACAACTTCAACAGTTTGCCATCAAGTCATTTTATAACATTAATTCACGGATGGCATTTCACAATTAAACACAACAGAACACCCAAGTGACTACCCTTGTGACTACTTGTGCTTTATCTTCCTCTTACGCGTGCTCCTACGTGGTGCTTCCCCTGTGGCTTCAGCAGATGTGAAGGCCCCTTGCTCACTTTCTTGCTGCTCCTGTCTCGACACCTTTGGCGTGCGTCCTCTGGGGTTGCGAGCCTGTGAGGGCTCGGCAACAGTCTGCTGCTCCTGCGGCTGTGCAGGGGCTGAAACGCCGATCTCAGTTGGGTGAGGACTCTGGTGGGGCTCTGACCGAGGGCTCCTCAGTGGCATGGAAGTGTGAGCGCTTGGAGAGGAGCCCCCACTTCCTTGTTGTCTGCCACCAACATCCCTCTCATGGGTAAGGCCCACTTCAGAGCTAGCAAGTGGTTTGACAGCACCTTGCTGCACCTCAGGGGTGCCATGAGGACCTGTTTCTGAACTGGCAGTCCTACTCCAGAGGACTTCCATGAAGCTCTGGTTTCTCTGCTCAATAGATGTTCATCGCTCCTCCAGAGATGTCAGTCCATTCTGAACAATGACCATGTTTTCAACACTCTGGCAACTTAGCTCCTCCATGGCCATAGCCAACCTCTCCTCTACTGTAGCCATCCTTACCATGGAGGTAGCCATCCTTTCCACGGAGGTTGCCATCCTTTCTGTGGTGATGCGTTCATGTGCCAATGCCTCCACAAAGGCTCTGCTCATGTTAGCGATGGACTCCTCCATCCGCTCCACACTCACAGTGACCCTGGAGACAAAACCTGCCAGAGACTCCTGCACCTGTTCCTGGAGTTCCAGCACCGCTCTCCTTCTGGTGGACCCGGAGGCACAGGGTCGACATGCAGCTGAGCCGAGCTGGAAGCGCCCTGCGCCCACCGATGAGGACTCTCCACTGCTGTCCCTGTCTCCACCATCTGCTGATGCTCACTTGTGAGCTGTGATACACCAGGTGACAACACTACTCTATGTCCCGAAGGTCCCACCGAGGTGTGAGTGTCTGCGCTGGTGCTGGGAGCACTTAATTTTGGTGACGCTGCGCCCTCAGAGGTTGCAGCTTCCTCTGAGGAGTCTTGTGGCTCAGGCTGTTCCTCCTGGACAGTGGGGAGGGGGGCTCTCGATGGTCCTGTGGGGGAGTAAAGGGAAGAGTTAGACATGTGAGATAAACGTTGCATGCACATGGAATTGTGCAGATGATCATAAGTCAATCTCTTAGAGCATTAGAATCAAGATCAGTCACTCATGCAATGTCAATGAGAGAGAGGAAAAATTATTCTGTCACCAGCTTGCTGTGATGCGCCCGTCTGTCCGTCCCCCACTTGCGCATCCTCCTCGACTCCCACGATCTCCAGGGCCACCTCCTCTGCACTGGTGAGCTGGGCTATTGAGGGTGGCCCTCCTCCTATCTTCACCCTTTCCCTCTTATTGTGGGCTCTCTTTTCCTGCAATGAGGGACACAAGTGGAGTTTGAGTGAGAATGAAGGAGTGAGTGTAGAGAACCCATAGCATAGATGCTTAGAAGGTCACAAAGATGGAGTGAGGTCCCAAGACCAAGGGCCCTCCCTGTGTGTTGTTAGTTGTTGTCATAGCATCACAGTGATAGGGAGTGTGAGGGCTGCATAGTTGAATAGTTAACTGAATGTGAACATGCAGAGAGAGGGAATGGTTAAGAGTGCAGGGATGTAAGGGTCAAGTGGGATGTGGAAGAGGAGGTTGACAATGAAGAGAGGCGATGGGGATCAGATTGAGGATCATGGTGATGTAATACTCACTTTTCCAGTGCGGAGAAGGTCATGAAACCTCTTTCTGCTCTGCAGCCAGGTTCTGCTGCACATTGAGATGGCACTGACCTCCTGTGCCACTTGCAACCACACAGCTTTGGTCTGCTGGGGAGGTTTTTTCCTCCCAGATGAAGGAAACAGCACTTCCTTATGAGCTCTTGCACCCTCCACCAGAGCTTGGAGGGAGTCCTCATCAAAGTGGGGTGCGCACTTGTGCCTTGAGCTTGCCATGTTTGTACCACTAATCCCTCAGATCTCAGCAAAAAAGTTGTACGGCAGAAAATGATCCAAGGCTGCTTGCAGGCCTTAAATGCAGCTGCATAGATGACGTCATCAGAGGAGCGTTTCAGGACCAAAAGACTCATTGGGCCAGGGGTTCCCACACGCTGGAAATCAAGTGCCCAATTAGGGCAAATTCACTCAATTGTCCCGCCTCACATCGGAGGCAGGGGCAGGACTCGTCGACCACCTGACCCGCCCCCCAACCCGCCCCAATGACAAAATCCAGCCCATAGAGTGACAGAGAGAGATAAATAGAGAGGGAGATAGAGAGGTGAGAGAGAAAGACTTATCCTCTGAAACTTCAAAGACCTCTCTCGCTCTCTGTCAGATTGTCTCCAACTCCATCTCAAGTTCTGAGGTCTTGAGCTTGTTATTTCACCTGGAGACGTTTCCTGCAACATGTCTGTCCAAGTCAGCATCTGCTACTCGAAACCCTTGCATCCTGCAGGATCTGTGCATCATTGTCCCCTCCTGTTCTGCCATTCGTACTATAAATGCCTTTGTTACCTCTAGACTTGACTATTCCAACGCACTCCTGGCTGCCCTCCCACATTCTACCCTACGTAAACTTGAGGTCATCCAAAACTCGACAGCCCGTGTCCTAACTCGCACCAAGTCCCGTTCGACCATCACCCCTGTGCTCACTGACCTACATTGACTCCTGGTTAAGCAATGCCTCGATTTCAAAATTCTCATCCTTGTTTTCAAATCCCTCCATGGCTTTGCCTCTCCCTATCTCTGTAATCTCCTTCAGCTCCACAACCCCCCAAGATATCTGCGTTCCTCTAATTCTGCCCTCTTGCGCATCCCTGTTTATAATCGCTCAACCATTGGTGGCTGTACCTTCAGCTGCCTAGGCCCTAAGCTCTGGAATTCCCTCCCGAAACCTCTCCACCTCTCTATGTCTCTTTCCTCCTTTAAGACGCTCCTTAAAACCTACCTCTTTGACCAAGCTTTTGGTCACCTGCCCTAATTTCTTCTTATGTCATAGAGTCATAGGGGGAGAAATTCAGTTGGTTGCGCCTCCCGTTAGCGCCATAAGAGGGCGCTAATGGGGCGCAAAGCAACTAGCGCCCGGGCACAGCGATGTTTGCGCCGCTCGCGAAATTAACTAGACATTTTGCAGCGGCGCTAAACTTTACCGCCCCGATCTCCTGCGCACGCAGATCTTGAAGTCATACGAGAGTGCAACACCCTTGCGGCGCCCCGGAGTGGAAATTGAGTGGTGCCCCCATCCTTTCCGCCTGGCGCAACCAATGACCGGAAGACTGGAATGCTCCCCAGTCACTGTGGGGTTGGGGGGTTGCTATTTAAAGGGGGCCTCTTCCTGTCTTTCTCTGTGGTAGACATTTTTGCACCACTCGTTCTGAGAGAGAGAGAGAGAGATTCGGAGAGAGAGAAAGAGAGACTTCTGCATTGAGTCAACGCTGTGTGAGGTAGTTTTGGCTACTGATCATAACTTTGCAGGTACTTTGGTTTTTGACCTTCATAACTTTGATTGCCAAGAGTCTATGGGGGCTGCACTGATTGGGGGCATCGTCCTGCGCCACCAGAATCGGAGGACACAGAGATGCAGAGAGAGAGTGGCAATTATGGCCAGATGGAGGAGGGCCAACAGGCCTCTGTACAGGAGACCTTACCCTCCCAGGGTATATCGCCAACAATTCACATATATTAATATGTCCGAGGAGCTGTGTTTGCGAAGGCTGCGATTCAGCAAGGAGGTGATCACTGAGCTCTGCCACCTGCTGCAGCCAGATCTGCAGCCTCAACTGAGGTCCAGGACGTCTCTGTCGGTGGCAGTGAAGATCACAGTGGCTCTGAACTTTTATGCCACTGGCTCATTTCAATCAGCTACTGGGGACATCGCCAATATCTCCCAGTTCGCGGTGCATTGCTGCATCCGTCAGGTCAAAAATGCCCTCTTCAAAAGGAGACGAGAGTACATCTCTTTCCCCATAACCCCAGACAAGCAGCAAGAATGCGTAATGGGCTTTGTGAGGATAGTGGGCTTCCCCATGGTGCAGGGTGCCATTGACTGCACGCATGTGGCTTTGCGTGCTCCGCATGAGAATGCCGAGGATTTCCGCAACAGAAAGGGGTTCCATTCCTTAAACGTTCAGTTGGTCTGTGACCACAGACAGGTGATACTCGCTGTCAATGTCCACTATCCTGGCAGCTGCCACGATGCTTTCATCCTGCGCCAGAATACTGTGGCAGAACTTTTCCAGGCACCGCATCAGCCAGTTGGTTGGCTTCTCGGGGACAAGGGGTATCCACTTGCACCCGGCTGATGACACCGCTCCATACGCCCAACACCCCTGCTGAGCTGCGGTACAACGGGAGCCATCAAGCTACCAGGAACATCATTGAGCACACAATCGGCATGCTGAAGCAACGGTTCCGCTGTCTGGACCACTCAGGAGGAGCCCTACAGTACTCGCCTGAGCAAGTTTCCCACTTCGTAGTTGTGTGCTGCATGCTGCATAACCTGGCAATCCTCAGGACCCAGCCAATGCCACCAGGCCTTGGAGCACCACCAGAGGAGGAGGAGGAAGAGGAGATGCCGGTGTTGGATTGGGGTGGACAAAAGTGAGAAGTCGCACAACACCAGGTTATAGTCCAACAGTTTTATTTGAAATCACAAGCTTTTGGAGCGGCTGCTCCTTCGTCAGGTGAAGTGAAGAAATACAAATCGGCACAGCATATATAGACAGAGAACAATGCCTGTGCAGCGTACAATCTCAGACGACTACAGTTAATCTTTCTGACTGCCTTTTATCACACCTCGGCAGAGAGACAATCAGGTCAGTCAGGAAGACATTATATCAAAGACATAGCAAAATACAACTAAGACAATGAGGTGGGGTCACAGGGGGTCTAATGTGTCAAACGCTGCAGTCTGTATGGAAAACCATAAACTTTAAACTTTTTACTTTTTTTACTGGAAATCACATCTGTGAACAAGCCAACGACGACTCAAGTCTGCATGTCGACAACGCAAAATCATCGAGCAGAAACTGATAGCCAAGTTCCGCACCCATGAGGAAGGCCTCAACCGGGATCTTGGGTTCATGTCACGCTACATGTAACCCCACCTGACGTAGAGTCATCCAGACTCGAGTCGTCGTTGGCTTGTTCACAGATGTGATTTCCAGTAAAAAAAGTAAAAAGTTTAAAGTTTATGGTTTTCCATACAGACTGCATTTGACACATTTGACCCCTTGTGACCCCACCTCATTGTCTTAGTTGTATTTTGCTATGTCTTTGATATAATGTCTTCCTGACTGACCTGATTGTCTCTCTGCCGAGGTGTGATAAAAGGCAGTCAGAAAGATTAACTGTAGTCGTCTGGCATTGTTCTCTGCACAGGCATTGTTCTCTGTCTATATATGCTGTGCCGATTTGAATTTCTTCACTTCACCTGACGAAGGAGCAGCCGCTCCGAAAGCTTGTGATTTCAAATAAAACTGTTGGACTATAACCTGGTGTTGTGCGACTTCTCAGAGGAGGAGGAGGAAGAGGAGGAGGAGGAGGAGGAGGATGATCATCAGCAGCACCAAGGCGGGAGGGAAGCCCACAATGAAGAAACTGGAAGGGCCGTCCGTCAACGGCTGATAGCAAGCCGCTTCTAGGCCCCTGCTGAGGAAATGGCTTCTGCCATTGAGAACAACATGAATGAAACCAACCCGCAACCCCTAAGCCAGCCAAGGCAGCAATGATTGCAAAGACCAAACATGTAAATTTTGAATACAAAAACTAATTTATTTTACAAACTCTGTGTGTGTCCTTTCCTCATGACAAACTAATAGAAAGAAACACAAAAAAAACAGTCATTAACATAACTGGTTCTCACAACCTGGAGATAATGTCCAAAACACTAAACAAAAGTTTGACCACGAACCTCAGCCTTTAATAAAAAAATGACCAACATTTTGTCACACCTCCTACTTTTTGCCCTTCGAGAGTGAACTCCTTCCCTTGCGCACTTCCCCCCTTCCCACCCTACTGGTCCTCCGTAATGGGACCCCAGTGGCTGCAGCAAGGCTGGTGGAAGGCTGCTGATTGTCAGAACCTGAGACTGTAGATGCCCTTGAAGGACGGCCTCGAGTAGCTCTGGGCCTGGAGGACCCGGCTGCAGACTGCACCAACTCTGCATGGGCGGCAGCAGTCTGTCCTACAGGCGGTGGCAAGTGCAGTGGAGAAGTGACAGTGGTGGCAGCAGGAATGCTGTCATCTTGAGAGAGGACAGCAACTCCCTGCTCGACCGACACACTGGCACTCCCACGGGGCAGCACCTCAGCATCCGGAGCAATCTGCTGGAGCACAGATTGCTGGCTTGCTGCGGCGCGGTGAGAGCCCCGGGGAAATGTGTCCGAACCAGCGAGGATGGCAGCAGTCAGTGCTTGCATGACCTCAATCTGAGTCTGCATGAGAGCTGTCAGAGATGGGGTCATGGCAGCCAGTGACTGAATTGCAGCACTAAACATTTGCGTGGCATCCGCCTGTGCTACAGCGAAGTGCTCCACACTCCTTGCCAGTGATTCAATGCATTCGGGCACCCTTCCCACTGCACCCATGAGCTCAGTGTGCATGTCCACCGTCTGGGTGTTCATTTCAGCGATCAGCCACTCCTCCTTTGCGTCCAGTGCTGTAGGACTCGCTGGCATACTCTCCCTCCGGGGAGAAGACCCCCGAGCTTCCCTTCCCCCATCGCGTTGCTGCAGCCCGCTGGGTCCTGGAGCTTCACCCTCATCAGACCCTTCCCCCCTGCTCCCCTCCAGGGAAGGCGTGTTCCCAGTGTGGGCATGGGCTTCCTCAGGAGAGGGTGGCGCTGATGCTCCGCCTTCATCTTCCTCCTCGCCTGCAGCTTCACTCCCACTGGCAGCTTGAGGGCCCATCACCTCAGCTGGTGAATCACCATCTGAAAGCAGGGAGGTACAAGAGTGGCTTTAGCGTGAGGACAGGGGGGCAGTAAGGGAGGAATGAGTGCAGCGATTTAGTAAGTTGGATTGAAAGTGTCAAAGGCTGGTGTTGTGAGAGACAAGTGGAAGGAGAGAGGACAAAAAGGTGATGACCTTACCATTGCTGTCCAGAACGGGGTCGGCGTCTCCACTGGCGACGGGACCGATCACCCGGCTTGCCACAATCCTGTGGACGCGCGTCTCAAGATCGCTGAGGGGTTGCAGCTGAGGCCGCCCTCCACCCGTCCGTTGCTGCTGTCTCCTATTATGAGATAGCTTGGCCTGCAAGAAAAAGGACGGCGTCTGAGTAAATATACAGCCATGGTCTTGCCTGATGTGCCTCCCATAGCTGAATAGCCCTTACTGTATGCAGCCATGGTCTTGCCTGATGTGCCTCCCATAGGTGAATAGACCTTACTGTATGCAAAGTGTGGAATGTGCGTGTGTGTTTCATGAGAGGGCCATAGGTGTTGGATGAGTGTTGGGCATTGGGGTTTTAAAACCCTCTGGCCATAGAGTGAGGTTGAGATGGAGGGATGGAGAGGTATTGAAAAAAAGCCACTCACCCTGACGACCCGAGTGAGGTCGTTGAACTTTTTTCTACATTGTATATGGGTCCTGGGCACCATGCTCCTGGAGGAGTCGCTCTGAGCCACCTCCCGCCACACTCTTCTGTACTCACGCGGCAAAGGCCTCCTGCCACTCTCTGGGTACAGTATTGATCTTCTGCGCTCCACCGTGCCAACCAGAGCATCCAAGGCCCGCTCGCTGAAGCGCTGAGCTCGTTCTCTCACCCTCTCCATAGTCCTTGGCTGGAAGATTTAGGCACAGGTCTCTCCAGGCCGAGATTCAAGGCTCCAATGAGCAGGGTGTGGCTGGAGTGCAAGATCGACCCTCCCCTTTAAGAACTGTCCGGCGCCAGTGTGTCTGTGTTCCATCGCTAACTGACAGCACCTGCGCTGCACCCGCGCTCTGAGTTAGCGCCTCGCTCCTCGGCCTTTGCGCCTTAAGACAGATGTGTAGCGCCTGATTTAGCGCTCCAATCACCTCCAGGGGCGATAAAAGTCAAGTTTGCAGTCGGAGGCGATAATTAGCGCCAGGTGCTAATCTTTGCGCCTGGCCGATAATTGCGCCCCAAATGGGGCGATACTGAATTTCTCCCCCAGAGAGTCATAACGGCACAGAAGGAGGCCATTCGGCCCATCGAGTCCGTGCTGGCTCTCTAGAGCAATCCAGTCAGTCTCATTCCCCCGTTCTATCCCCGTAGCCCTGCAAGTTTATTTCCCTCAAGTGCCTATCCAGTCTGCCCTTGAAAACATTGAGTGTCTCCGCTTCCACCACTTCCGTCGGCAGCGAATTCCAGGTCATCACCACTCGCTGCGTAAAAAAGTTTTTCCTCACATCCCCCTGTATCTCTTGCCCAAAACCGTAAATCTGTGTCCCCTAGTCCTTGTACCATCAACTAGTGGGAACAGCCTTTCCCCATCTAGCCTATCCAAACCTGTCATAATCTTGTACGCCTCTATCAAATCACCCCTCAACCTCCTTTGCTCTAATGAAAACAAATCCAGCTTCTCCAACCTGTCCTTGTAGCTAAGATCCCCCATCCCCGGAACCATTCTGGTAAATCTCCTCTGCACCCTCTCAAGGGCCTTCACATCCTTCCTAAAGTGTGGTGACCAGAGCTGGATGCAATACTCCAGTTGTGGCCTAACCAGCGCTTTATAAAGGTTCAGCATAACTTCTTTACTTTTGTACTCAATACCTCTATTTATGAAGCCCAAGATCCCATATGCTTTGTTAAACACTCTCTCAATATGTCCTGCCACCTTCAGGGACCTATACACATTAGCTCCCAGGTCCCTCTGTCCCTGCACACTCTTTAAAACTGTGCCAACAAATGCATCACCTCACACTTCTCTGTATTAAATTCCATCTTTTACTTGTCTGCCCGCCTTTCTATGTCCTGTTGCAGTCGATTGGTATCATCATCACTGTTTGCCATACCCCCCAAATTTGTGTGGCTCGGTGTCAAATTTTTTGTCTTCTAATACTCCTGTGAAGCGCCCTGGGATGTTTTATTACGTTAAAGGCGCTATATAAATGCAAGTTGTTGTTGTATAGGGCCTTTCACAACCACCGGACGTTCCAAATCACTTTACAGCCAATGAAGTACTTTTTGAAGTGTAGTTACTGTTGCAATGTAGGAAACATGGCAGCCAATTTGCACACAGCAAGCTCCCACAAACAGCAATGTGATAATGACCAGATAATCTGTTTTAGTGATGTTGATTGAGGGATAAATATGGGCCAGGACACTGGGGATAACACCCCTGCTCTTCTTTGAAATCGTGCCATGGGTTCTTTTACATCCACCTGAGAGAGCAGACGTTTAACTTCTCATCCAAAAAACAGCACCTCCGACAGTGTAGCACTCCCTCAGTAATAGCACTGGAGTGTCAGCCTAGATTTTGGTGTTCTCGTCTCTGGAGTGGGACTTGAACCCACAACATTCTGAGTCAGAGGCGAGTGTGCTACCAACTGAGCCACTGGCTGACTTTCCTATGTTGAAACAAAGGATTTGATTAAATCATGGTGATGTAGGACTATTGTGAAAGCACAGCTACTTTAACCTTGAAAATTATTTCAGACCCAGTGACAGAAAAAAAAGTATATCCATTAGAAAGTCAAAATCAAATTACTTGCTCAATCTAAATTGCTTTCAGTCATTCATTTATTTGAGTCCATCTGCCCGATGATGTCAACCACTAACAGCTTATCTTTATGTAGCTCAGTCCTTGTCTATCAGCCACACTCCATGTGATGTCCTTCAGCCACAGTGGAAACCTTCACAAATATCAGTGTTACATGAGCTGTCACTAATCATCAGAAAGCAAATCAAAATTGACAAAAAAAATGTTTTGTCTTTATTAGATAGCTAAAGATCTTATCACACACAATGACGGTAATTCTGACTTTATACGACAGTTTACAATGGATGATAGCAAATCGGCATCACGATTTATGTCTCTCCTGATATTTATTTCCATTGATGTAAAAGGGGTTGCCATTTTGCTATCACACATTTTACACGATCGCACAAAGTAAAAATGACCTCCAATGAGTGCACCTAAAATATTTTGATGCACAATTACTGTTTATGGCGAATACCAGTAACTGACAGTGCTATTTAACATACTGGATAAAATATTTGTCACACATTTTCTCTGAGCCTTATATCTACCCCTATGAAAATGTTTTTCAGGTATCTTATTTAGATCTAGGGAGTTGCTTATTGAATTTTAAAACACATTCTGTGGCCTCTTTCTGAAGTAAAAGGAAGTGCAACAGGACCAGATTCATTTACCTACTCCGACAGGGCCAGACCCATTTACCTAGTCCTACAGGGCCAGAACCATTTACCTAGTCCTACAGGGCCAGGCCCATTTAGAGTCATAGGGCTGGATTTTGTCAGTGTGGGCGGGCTGTGGCGTGTCAGGTGGAAATCGTGGCAGGACCCCAACTCCGAAGTGAAGTGCTGAAAAAGGGGGATTTTTCCCCTAATTGGGCAATTGATTTCCTGCGTGTGGGAACACCTGGCCCAATGAGTCTTTTCATACAGAAAGTCGCCTCCGATGATGTCATCAATGCTGCTGGATTTAAGACCTGCAAGCAGCCTTGCTTCCTCTGGAGACTGCAAAGGCTCTGCAAATTGTATGAAGTTGTTGATTTCCCGACAATGTCCACGATCAAGCAAAAGTGTGCACCTCGGTTTGATGAGCCCTCCCTCCAAGCTCTGGTGCACGGAGCCAGATGTAATAAGGAGGTGCTGTTTCCTTCCTCAGGGAGAAAAAAGCCACCCCAGCAGACAAAAGCTGTGTGGCTGCAAGTGGCCCAGGAGGTCAACTCCATTTCGCTGAGCCGCAGAACCTGGCTGCAATGCAGGAAGAGGTTTCATGATCTTCTCCGCACAGGAAAAGTGAGTATGACTTTCCCATCACCCTCAATCTGATCCCCATCGCCTCTCCTCACCAGCACTCTGCTTTGCCAACCTCTTCCTCCACATGCCACTTGACACTTACATGCCTGCACCCTTACCCATTCCCTCTCTCTCTCAGGTCACATTCACTTAACTATTCGATCATGCAGCCCTCACACTCCCTATCACTGTGATGCCATGACAACAATAACTTTCAACACACAGGGAGGGTCCTTTGTATCCTTCTAAGCATCTATGCGATGGATTATCTACACTCACTCCTTCATTCTCACTCAAACTCCACTTGTGTCCCTCATTGCAGGAAAAGAGAGCCCACAATAAAGGGAAAGAGCCATGACAGGAGGAGGGCCACCCTCAGTAGCCCAGCTCACCGCCTGGGAGGAGGCGGCCCTGGAAATCACCGGGATCGAGGAGGATTCCCAAGTGGGGGACGGACAGATGGGCGCATCGCAGCAAGCTGGTGACAGAATAGTTTGGCATCTCTCTCATTGACATTGCATGAGTCACTGATAATGAATCTGATGCTCTAACAGATTGACTTATGATCATCTGCACTATTCAATGTTCATGTAACCTTAACCTCACATCTCTAACTATTTCCTTTACCCCCCACAGGACCATCGAGAGCACCCGTCCCCACTGTCCAGGAGGAAGAGCCTGAGCTTCCAGACTCCTCAGAGGAAGCCGAAACCCCTGAGGGCACAGCCTCAGCAGAATTCAGTGCACCCAGCACCAGCGCAGACACTCACACCTCGGTGGGACCTTCGCGAGATAGAGTAGTGTTGGCACCTGGTGTATCACAGCTCACAAGTGAGCATCAGCAGATGGTGGAGACAGGTACAGCAGTGGAGAGTCCTCGTCGGAGGGCGCAGGACTCTGCCAGCTCGGCTCAGCTGCATGTCGACCCTGTGCCTCCGGATCCATCCAGAACGAGAGCGGTGCTGGAACTCCAGGAACAGGTGCAGGAGTCTCTGGCACGTTTTGTCTCCAGGGTCGCTGCGAGTGTCGAGCGAATGGAGGAGTCCATCGCGAACATGAGCAGAGGCTTTGTGGAGGCATTGGCGCATGAACGCATCACCACGGAAAGGATGGCAACCTCCGTGGAAAGGATGGCTACAGTAGAGGAGAGGATGGCTACGGCCATGGAGGAGCTAAGTCGCCAGAGTGTAGAAAACATGGCCATTGTTCAGAATAGACTGACATCTCTTGAGGAGCGTTGGTCAGCTACTGAGCACAGAAACCAGAGCTTCATGGAAGTCCTCTGGAGTAGGACTTCCAGTGCAGAAACGGGTCCTCATGGCCCCCCTGAAGTGCAGCAAGGTGCTGTCAAGCCACTTGCTAGCTCTGAAGTGGGGCTGACCCATGAGAGGGATGTTGGTGGCAGATAACAAGGAAGTGGGGGCTCCTCTCCAAGCGCTCACACGACCATGCCACTGCAAAGCCCTCGGTCAGAGCCCCACCAGAGTCCTCACCCAACTGAGATGGGCGTCTCATCCCCTGCACAGCTGCAGGAGCAGCAGACTGTTGGCGAGTCCTCATAGGTTCGCAACCCCAGAGGACGGCCGCCAAAGGTTTCGAGACAGGAGCAGCAAGAAAGTGAGCAAGGGGCCTCCACATCTGCTGAAGCCACAGGGGAAGCACCATGTAGGAGCACACGTAAGAGGAAGATAAAGCACAAGTAGTCACAAGGGTAGTCACTTGGGTGTTATGTTGTGTTTATTTTTGAAATGCCACCAGTTGCTTGTTGTGAAAAAATTTCTGCTGCCAAACTGTTGAAGTTGTGGCCTGTGTCATTTCGCAAATGGGACTTCCACATTGAGGGCTTAGAACAACTTGCAATTGTCAGTATGGTGGTCAGAGTGATAGGAATCCACAGGTTCTTGTCCATTGTCGATGCTCTGGTAAGAAGGTGCGAGGCAAAGGTGTTTGATTGTACAGGCTAAGCAAATGTGACCAACATGAGTGCGTCCCTTGCATCCCGGGCAGCAATATGGTCGCGCTCTGGCGACTTCTGGCCTGTGCATCTTCAGGTGGGTGACTAGCAGCTTGGCGCTCCTGTTGATGCTCCTGCTGTTGGTGCTGCTGTTGCTCATGGTTCTGCTGCTGCCGCGGCTGGTCTTCATCCGAATCTGATGTCCAGGAGGAAAGGAATTAAATGGTCGCCATGCTTCTGGTATATGCCTCAGTTGAGGAAGTGCTCAGTCAAGGTGGGGAGAGGGGTTTCCCAGGAGATCACACTGGAGATGGGTGTCAGGCTCCAAACTTCCACAACACTGAGTATGCCTGCTAAAAGTTCCCCCAGACCTGAAACAACAAAGTTATGCCACCTGCAAATGATTATTGGTGAAAACTCTTTTGTAATGGTGGAGCCACAGCTGTTCGTAAGCAACCCACATGTGAGGCCGCCAGCATTACCTGGCGTGTTCCAGAGGAGGCGTGAGGGATGGGGGGAATGACTAAAAATCAGAAAGGCCTCTCAAAATGGGATTATAGAGGCTATTAAGTGGTTGTTAAGGGCCTTAAGGGCCTATCCCGCCTCTTGGAGGCGGGATGGAAAGGGGGTCAGAAAACACGCTTTTGGGAAAATTGCTCGGAGGCGGGCTGGAGCCGGCATCGGGCCCGCCCACCATTTTTGGCGATTTTAACAACTCACACGCCTCCTCGGGCCTGGCAAAATCGAGCCCATAGAGTCACAGAGTTATACAGCACAGAAAGAGGCCCTTTGGCCCATCGTGTCCGCGCCGGCCATCAAGTCCTGTCTATTCTAATCCCATTTTCCAGCACTTGGTCCGTAGCCTTGTATGCTATGACGTTTCAAGTGCTCATCTAAATGTTTCTTGAATGTTGTGAGGGTTCCTCCCTCTACCATCCTTTCAGGCAGTGAGTTCCAGACTCCAACCACCCACTGGGTGAAAAAGTTTTTCCTCAAATCCCCTCTAAACCTCCTACCCCTTACCTTGAAACTATGCCTCCTGGTTATTGACCCCTCTACTCAGGGGAAAAGTTCCTTTCTATCTACCCTATCTATGCCCCTCATAATTTTGTACACCTCAATCAGGTCCCCCCTTAGCCTTCTCTGCTCTAAGGAAAACAACCCCAGCCTGTCCAGTCTCTCTTCATAGCTGAAGCGTTCCAGCCCAGGTAACATCCTGGTGAATCTCCTCTGCACCCTCTCCAATGCAATCACATCCCTCCTATAGTGTGGCGACCAGAACTGCACACAGTATTCCAGCTGTGACCTAACTAGCGTTTTGTACAGCTCCATCATATCCTCCCAGTTAAGTATCCCATATGCTTTTTTAACCACCTCATCTTTCTGTCCTGCTGCCTTCAGGGATCTATGTACATGCACACCAAGGTCCCTCTGATCCTCTGTCCTTCCTAGGATCCTACCATTCATTGTGTATTCCCTTGCCTTGTTAGTCCTCCCAAAATGCATCACCTCACACTTTTCAGGGTTAAATTCCATTTGCCACTGTTCTGCCCATCTAACCATCCTGTCTATATCGTCCTGTAGCCTGAGGCTTCCCTCCTCGCTATTTACCACTCCACCAATTTTTGTGTCATCTGCGAACTTACTGATCATACCTCCTACATTCATATCTAAATCATTAATGTACACTACAAACAGCAAAGGACCCAGCACCGATGCCTGCGGTATACCACTGGACACAGGCTTCCAGTCACAAAAACAACCTTCGACCATCACCCTCTGTCTCCTGCCACTAAGCCAATCTTGGATCCAATGTGCCAAATTGCCCTGGATCCCATGGGCTCTTACCTTCTTGACCAGTCTCCCATGAGGGACTTTGTCAAAATCCTTACTGAAGTCCATGCAGACTACATCAACAACACTACCCTCATCCACACACCTAGTCACCCCCACGAAAAATTCAATCAAATTGGTCAGACATGATCTCCCCCTGACAAAGCCATGCTGACTATCCCTGATTAATCCTTGCCTCTCCAAGTGGAGACTAATTCTGTCCCTCAGAATATTTTCCAATAATGTTACTACCACTGATGTTAGGCTCACTGGCCTGCAATTCCCTGGTTTATCCCTACTGCCCTTCTTGAACAATGGTACTACGTTAGCTGTTCTCCAGTCCTCTGGCACCTCCCCTGTGGCCAGAGAGGTTCTGAAAATTTGTGCAGAACCCCTGCAATCTCCTCCCTTGCCTCACTTAGCAACCTGGGATACATCCCATCAGGGCCTGGGGATTTATCCAGTTTTAAGCCAGCTAAAACCGCTAGTACCTCCTCCCTCTCAATACTAATTTGTTCAAGTATATCACAATCCGCCTGCCTGATTTCTATGCCTACATCGTCCTTCTCCATAATGAACACAGGTGCAAAATATTCATTTAAAACCTCACCCACATCTTCCAGCTCTACACACAGATTGCCACTTTGGTCCATAATAGGCCCTATTCTTTCCCTGGTTATCCTCTTGCCCTTAATATACTTATAAAACACCTTGGGATTTTCCTTTATTTTGCCCGCCAGTGTTTTTTCATGCCCCCTCTTCGCTCTCCTAATTTCTTTTTTAAGTACCCCCCTGCACTTTCTATACTCCTCTTGGGCTTCCACTGTTTTTAGTCCTTTGTATCTGCCAAAAGCCTCCCTTTTTTTCCAAATCTATTCTTGTATATCCCTTGACATCCAGGGTTCCCTGGGTTTGTTGGTCCCACCCGTGACCTTTACGGGAACATGTTGTCGTTGTACTCTCTCTATTTCCTTTCTGAAAGACTCCCACTGCTCTGATGTGGATTTTCCTACAAGTAGCTGATCCCAGTCCACTTTGGCCAGATCCTGCTTTATCATATAAAAATCGGCCTTCCCCCAATTTAGAACCTTTGGGCTGGATTTTCAATGATCCGTGGAGTCGGGTTTGGCGGCGTCGGGGGGGCGGTTAAAGTTGCAGATTCGGGGGTCCCAACCCCATCCCGACTCCATTCCGCCTCCACGCAATTGTGACAAAATCGGTCGTGGGGTTCCCAACTCCGTCCCGCCTCCAAGAGGCGGGAGAGGCCATTAAAGCCCTTAACAAGCCCTAAATTGTCTCTGTACTGCCATTTTGAAACGTTTTAGCTAGTTTAACCTTTTTCCGACGTGAAGTACGCCTGATGTGAAACACGCCAGTGAAACCTGGCGGGAGCACAAGTGGACAGCTGACTATCAGCTGCAGGTCCACTATTACAATGGAGATGTGATGAAGGTAGTAGTAGTATTATGATGAAGGTAGTAGTAGTATTAGGTCTGAAAGTCGCCTCTGATGCTACTGCATTGAATGTCTTCAGAGACTGCCTGGGAGGACTTGGTTGCAAAAAAAATTCTCTCTCTCTCTCTCTCTCTCTCTCTCTCTCTCTCTCTCTCTCTCTCTCTGAGATGCTGCTCATTTTGCATCCAGGTCCTCTCACAGCAAAGGCCAGACAATCTCTGAGACCAGGCAGTCTGTGACCTGCAATGATGACATCATCAGAGGCGACTTTCAGACTGAAACCACTAATTGGTTCATGGGTTCCCACATGCTGGAAATCAATTGCCCAATTAGGTGAAAATTTCATCAATCTCCCACATCCAATTGCAGGTGGGTGGATAACACGAAATGCGGATGACACGACCCCAACCCGCCCCAGTATCAAAATCCAGCCCAAATTTCCGGTCCATCTTTGTTCTTTTCCATGACTACCTTAAATCTCACCGAATTATGGTCACTGTCACCAAAATGCTCTCCTACTGACACTTCTACCACTTGCCCAGCTACATTCCCTAGAATTAGGTCCAGTACCGCCCCCTCTCTTGTAGGACTTTCTACATGCTGGCTCAAAAAGCTCTCCTGGATGCACGTTAAGAATTCCACACCCTCTAAGCCTTTCACACTCTGACTATCCCAGTTAATAGTGGGGAAGTTGAAATCCCATACTATTATTACCCTATTATTTCTACACTTCTCTGAGATTTGCCTACATATCTGTTCCTCTATCTCCCCCTGACTGTTTGGAGGCCTATAGTACACTCCCAGCAAAGTGCTTGCCCCCTTTTTGTTTTTAAGTTCTACCCATATGGCCTCATTAGAGGAACCTGCTAAGATATCATCCCTCCTTACAGCAGTAATTGACTCCTTGATTAATATTGCGACACCCCCTCCTCTTTTACAACCCCCTCTGTCTCGCCTGAAGATTCTATACCCCGGAATATTGAGCTGCCAGACCTGCCCCTCCCTCAACCATGTCTCTGTAATAGCAACAATGGCCCAAAAATTAGTGCCTCTACGCGAGAGTACGCACTGTGTACTCTCGCGTATTCTGTCTCCAATTGCCGGTTTTCTGCATGCACTGCGCATGCGCTGAAAACCGGCACTTGGTGATTTCAAAAGGGGGCGGTTCCTAGGTGAACCGCGTGCTCGCTACAGGCTACGTGCACGCAGTGCACTTAGTGCTTTGAACGCGCAGGTAAGCATGGAAGATTTTGCACATAAAGAAAGGAGGCGTAAGACCCTCTTTTAACAAGGTAAGTAGTTAATTAAGTATTATTTTGAATTTTTTTCAACAGGTATATCTTTTTTAGAGACTTTAAAGAAAGGTAAGTTTATTTTTATAACTTTTTAAAAGATTTTAAATTTTTTCAAAAATTTAATTTTTTGTTTAAAGTGGTTAATTTATTTAACTATACTTATTTTATTAATGTGATGGTTTTTTTTTTAATTTAATTGAGGTTTAGCTGTTCTTTTGGGGGTGTATAGATTCATAGCTTTCACAGCAATGGTTGTGAAAACTATGAATGAAAGATGCTGTGCTGCCATTGGCTCTAACTGAATCACGTGATCCCACAGCTCGCACGAATTAACTGCGCCTGTGGGATACGCAAGCACTGCCCAGCTGCTGTCTAGTAAATCAAGTTCGTGCGAGCTCGGAATAAAAAAGCCGGCGCGCAGTGAGATATCGCGGGGAAGCCTTACCCTCGCACGAAGGCTCCCTCACTAATTTTTGGGCCAATATCATACTCCCATGTGTTCATCAACACCTTCAATTCATCTGCCTTACTCGCAAAACTCCTTGCATTAAAATAAATGCCATCCAGCCTTGCCATACTCCCTTGTGCCATTACATATTTGCTCTGTCTTCCAGGCTGGCTTGTTTTTTCCTCTATATTTGGCTGTGCATCACCCCCTACTATAATTCCACTCCGTATCCCATCCCCCTGCCAAGTTAGTTTAAACACCCCCGCAACAGTACTGGCAAACCTCCCCGCAAGGATGTTGGTCCTGTTCCGGTTCAGCTGCAACCCGTCTGACTTGTACAGGTCCCACCTTCCCCAGAAGCAGACACAGTGATCCAGGAAACTAAAGCCCTCACTCCTGCACCAACTCTTTAACCACGCATTCATCTGCTCAATACTCCTATTCCTATACTCAGTAGCACGTGCCACCGGGAGTAATCCAGAGATAACAACCTTTGAGGTCCTGCTCTTAAATATGCTACCTGGCTCTCTAAATTCTTGTTGCAGTACCTCATCCCTCTTTCTACCCATGTCGTTGGTACCAATGTGAAGCACGACCTCTGACTCTTCACCCTCCCGCTTCAGAAAGCCCTGCAGCCATGCAGTGACATCCTTGACCCTGGCACCAGGGAGGCAACATACCATTTACCTAGTCCTACAGGGCCTGACCCATTTATTTAGTCCAACAGGGCCAGACCCATTTATCTAGTCCAACAGGGCCAGACCGATTTACTTAGTCCTACAGGGCCAGACCCATTTAATTAGTCCTACAGGGCCAGACCCATTTACCTAGTACTACAGGGCCAGACCCATTTACCTAGTCCTACAGGACCAGAACCATTTACCTAGTCCTACAGGGCCAGACCCATTGACCTAGTCCTACAGGGCCAGACCCATTTCCCTAGCACTACAGGACCAGGCCCATTTACCTAGTACTACAGGGCCAGACCCATTTACCTAGTCCTACAGGACCAGAACCATTTACCTAGTCCTACAGGGCCAGACCCATTGACCTAGTCCTACAGGGCCAGACCCATTTCCCTAGCACTACAGGACCAGGCCCATTTACCCAGTCCTACAGGGCCAGGCCCATTTACCTAGCACTACAGGGCCAGGCCCATTTACCTAGTCCTACAGGGCCAGATCCATTGACCTAGTCCTAAAGGGCCAGACCCATTGATCTAGTCCTACAGGGCCAGACCCATTTACCTGGTCCGGAAGGGCCAGGCCCATTTACTTAGTCCTACAGGGCCAGACCCATTTAACTAGTCCTACAGGGCCAGACCCATTTACCTAGTCCTACAGGACCAGACCCATTTACCGAGTCCTACAGGGCCAGACCCATTGATCTAGCCCTACAGGGCCAGACCCATTTACCTGGTCCGGAAGGGCCAGGCCCATTTACTTAGTCCTACAGGGCCAGACCCATTGACCTAGTCCTACAGGGCCAGACCCATTTACCTAGCACTACAGGGCCAGACCCATTTACCTAGCACTACAGGGCCAGGCCCATTTACCGAGTCCTACAGGGCCAGACCCATTGACCTAGTCCTACAGGGCCAGACCCATTTACCTAGCACTACAGGGCCAGGCCCATTTACCTAGTGCTACAGGGCCAGGCCCATTTACCTAGTCCTACAGGGCCAGACCCATTTACCTAGCACTACAGGGCCAGGCCCATTTACCTAGTGCTACAGGGCCAGGCCCATTTACCTACTCCTACAGGGCCAGACCCATTTACCTAGCACTACAGGGTCAGGCCCATTTACCTAGTCCTACAGGGCCAGGCCCATTTACCTAGCACTACAGGGCCAGGCCCATTTACCTAGTCCTACAGGGCCAGACCCATTTACCTAGCACTACAGGGCCAGGCCCATTTACCGTGTCCAACAGGGCCAGACCCATTTACCTAGTCCTACAGGGCCAGACCCATTGACCTAGTCCAACAGGGCCAGACCCATTTACCAAGTCCAACAGGGCCAGACCCATTTACCTTCTCTAACAGGGCCAGGCCCATTTACCTAGTCCAACAAGGCCAGGCCCATTTACCTAGTCCAACAAGGCCAGGCCCATTTACCTAGTCATAAAGGGCCAGGCCCATTTAACTAGTCATACAGGGAAGACCCAGTTAACTTGTCCTACAGGGCCAGGCCCAGTTACCTACTCCTACAGGGCCAGACCCATTTACCTAGTCCTACAGGGCCAGACCGATTTACCGAGTCCTACAGGGCCAGGCCCATTTACCCAGTCCTACAGGGCCAGACCGATTTACCGAGTGCTTACTGACCAGGACCATTTACCTAGTCCTACAGGGCCAGGCCCATTTACCTAGTCCAACAAGGCCAGGCCCATTTACCTAGTCATAAAGGGCCAGGCCCATTTAACTAGTCATACAGGGAAGACCCAGTTAACTTGTCCTACAGGGCCAGGCCCAGTTACCTACTCCTACAGGGCCAGACCCATTTACCTAGTCCTACAGGGCCAGACCGATTTACCGAGTCCTACAGGGCCAGGCCCATTTACCCAGTCCTACAGGGCCAGACCGATTTACCGAGTGCTTCATGACCAGGCCCATTTACCTAGTCCTACAGGGCCAGGCCCATTTACCTAGTCCTACAGGGCCAGACCCATTTACCTAGTCCTACAGGGCCAGACCCATTTACCCAGTCCTACAGGGCCAGACCCATTTACCTAGTCCTCAGGGCCAGACCCATTTACCTAGTTCTACAGGGCCAGACCCATTTACCTAGTCCTCAGGGCCAGACCCATTTACCTAGTCCTCAGGGCCAGACCCATTTACCCAGTCCTACAGAGCCAGACCCATTTACCCAGTCCTACAGTGCCAGGCCCATTTACCTAGTCCTACAGGGCCAGACCCATTTACCTGGTCCGGAATGGCCAGGCCCATTTACATAGTCCTACAGGGTCAGACCCATTTACCTAGCACTACAGGGCCAGGCCCATTTACCTAGTGCTACAGGGCCAGGCCCATTTACCTAGTCCTACAGGCCCAGACCCATTGACCTAGCACTAGAGGGTCAGGCCCATTTACCTAGTCCTACAGGGCCAGACCCATTTACCTAGCACTACAGGGCCAGACCCATTGACCTAGCACGAGAGGGTCAGGCCCATTTACCTGGTCCGGAAGGGCCAGACCCATTTACCTAGTCCTACAGGGCCAGACCCATTTACTTACTCCTACAGGGCCACACCCATTGGCCTAGTCCTACAGGGTCAGGCCCATTTACCTAGTCCTACAGGGCCAGGCCCATTTACCTAGCACTACAGGGCCAGGCCCATTTACCTAGTCCTACAGGGCCAGGCCCATTTACCGTGTCCAACAGGGCCAGACCCATTTACCTAGTCCTACAGGGCCAGACCCATTTACCTAGTCCTACAGGGCCAGGCCCATTTGCCTAGTCCAACAAGGCCAGGTCCATTTACCTAGTCCAACAAGGCCAGGCCCATTTACCTAGTCATAAAGGGCCAGGCCCATTTAACTAGTCCTACAGGGAAAACCCAGTTAACTTGTCCTACAAGGCCAGGCCCAGTTACCTACTCCTACAGGGCCAGACCCATTTACCTAGTCCTACAATGCCAGACCGATTTACCGAGTCCTACAGGGCCAGGCCCATTTACCTAGTCCTACAGGGCCAGACCCATTTACCTAGTCCTACAGAGCCAGACCCATTTCCCAGTCCTACAGGGCCAGACCCATTTACCTAGTCCTCAGGGCCAGACCCATTTACCTAGTCCGACAGAGCCAGACCCATTTACCCAGTCCTACATGGCCAGACCCATTTACCTAGTCCGACAGGGCCAGACCCATTTACATAGTCCTACAGAGTCAGATCAATTTACCTAGTCCAACAGGGCCAGACCCATTTACCTACACCTACTGGGCCAGACCCATTTACCTAGTCTGACAGGACCAGACCCATTTACCTACACCTACTGGGCCAGACCCATTTACCTAGTCCAACAGGGCCAGACCCATTTACCTGCACCGACTGGGCCAGACCCATTTACCTAGTTCTACAGGGCCAGACCCATTTACCTAGTCCTCAGGGCCAGACCCATTTACCTAGTCCTACAGAGCCAGACCCATTTACCCAGTCCTACAGGGCCAGACCCATTTACCAAGTTCTGCAGGGCCAGACCCATTTACCTAGTCCTCAGGGCCAGACCCATTTACCGAGTCCTACAGAGCCAGACCCATTTACCCAGTCCTACAGGGCCAGACCCATTTACCTAGTCCTACAGGGCCAGACCCATTTACCTAGTTCTACAGGGCCAGACCCATTTACCTAGTCCTCAGGGCCAGACCCATTTACCTAGCCCTACAGAGCCAGACCCATTTACCCAGTCCAACAGGGCCAGACCCATTTACCCAGTCCTACAGGGCCAGACCCATTTACCTAGTCCTACAGAGCCAGACCCATTTACCCAGTCCTACAGGGCCAGACCCATTTACCTAGTCCTCAGGGCCAGACCCATTTACCTAGTCCTACAGAGCCAGACCCATTTACCCAGTCCTACATGGCCAGACCCATTTACCTGGTCCGACAGGGCCAGACCGATTTACCCAGTCCTACATGGCCAGACCCATTTACCCAGTCCTACATGGCCAGACCCATTTACTTAGTCACACAGGGCCAGACCCATTTAGTTAGTCCAACAGGGCCGGACCCATTTACCTACACCTACTGGGCCAGACCCATTTACCTAGTCCGACAGGGCCAGACACATTTAACTACACCTACTGGGCCAGACCCATTTATCTAGTCCAACAGGGCCAGGCCCATTTGCCTAGTCCAACAAGGCCAGGCCCATTTACCTATTCATAAAGGGCCAGGCCCATTAACCAGTCCTACAGGGCCAGGCCCATTTACCTAGTCCTACAGGGCCAGACCCATTATCTAGTCCTACAGGGCCAGACCCATTTACCCAGTCCTACAGGGCCAGGCCCATTTACCGAGTCCTACAGGGCCAGACCCATTTACCTAGTCCTCAGGGCCAGACCCATTTACCCAGTCCTACAGGGTCAGACCCATTTACCCAGTCCTACAGGGCCAGGCCCATTTACCTAGTCCTACAGGGCCAGACCCATTTACCTAGTCCTCAGGGCCAGACCCATTTACCTAGTCCTCAGGGCCAGACCCATTTACCTAGTCCTACAGAGCCAGACCCATTTACCCAGTCCTACAGGGCCAGACCCATTTACCCAGTCCTAAAGGGCCAGACCCATTTACCTAGTCCTACAGAGCCAGAACCATTTACCCAGTCCTACAGGGCCAGACCCATTTACCCAGTCCTCAGGGCCAGACCCATTTACCTAGTCCTACAGAGCCAGACCCATTTACCCATCCCTACATGGCCAGACCCATTTACCTAGTCCGACAGGGCCAGACCCATTTACATAGTCCTACAGAGTCAGATCAATTTACCTATTCCAACAGGGCCAGACCCATTTACCTACACCTACTGGGCCAGACCCATTTACCTAGTCTGACAGGGCCAGACCCATTTACCTACACCTACTGGGCCAGACCCATTTACCTAGTCCAACAGGGCCAGACCCATTTACCTAGTCCTACAGGGCCAGACCCATTTACCTAGTCCTACAGGGCCAGACCCATTTACCTAGTCCTACAGGGCCAGACCCATTTACCTAGTCCTCCAGGGCCAGACCCAATTACCGAGTCCTACAGGGCCAGACCCATTTACCTAGTCCGACAGAGTCAGATCAATTTACCTAGTCCAACAGGGCCAGACCCATTTACCTAGTCCTACAGAGTCAGATCAATTTATCTAGTCCTACAGGGCCAGACCCATTAATCTAGTCCTACAGGGCCAGACCCATTTACCTAGCACTACAGGGCCAGGCCCATTTACCTAGTGCTACAGGGCCAGGCCCATTTACCTAGTCCTACAGGGCCAAACCCATTTACCTAGCACTACAGGGCCAGGCCCATTTACCTAGTGCTACAGGGTCAGGCCCATTTACCTAGTCCTACAGGGCCAGGCCCATTTACCTAGCACTACAGGGCCAGGCCCATTTACCGAGTCCTACAGGGCCAGACCCATTTACCAAGCACTACAGGGCCAGGCCCATTTACCGTGTCCAACAGGGCCAGACCCATTTACCTAGTCCTACAGGGCCAGACCCATTGACCTAGTCCAACAGGGCCAGACCCATTTACCTAGTCCAACAGTGCCAGACCCATTTACCTTCTCTAACAGGGCCAGGCCCATTTACCTAGTCCAACAAGGCCAGGCCCATTTACCTAGTCCAAAAAGGCCAGGCCCATTTACCTAGTCATAAAGGGCCAGGCCCATTTAACTAGTCCTACAGGGAAGACCCAGTTAACTTGTCCTACAGGACCAGGCCCAGTTACCTACTCCTACAGGGCCAGACCCATTTACCTAGTCCTACAGGGCCAGGCCCATTTACCTAGTCCTACAGGGCCAGACCCATTTACCTAGTCCTACAGGGCCAGACCCATTTACCCAGTCCTACAGGGCCAGACCCATTTACCTAGTCCTCAGGGCCAGACCCATTTACCTAGTCCTACAGGGCCAGACCCATTTACCTAGTTCTACAGGGCCAGACCCATTTACCTAGTCCTCAGGGCCAGACCCATTTACCTAGTCCTCAGGTCCAGACCCATTTACCTAGTCCTACAGAGCCAGACCCATTTACCCAGTCCTACAGGGCCAGACCCATTTACCCAGTCCTACAGGGCCAGACCCATTTACCTAGTCCTACAGGGCCAGACCCATTTACCTAGTTCTACAGGGCCAGACCCATTTACCCAGTCCTACAGGGCCAGACCCATTTACCCAGTCCTACAGGGCCAGACCCATTTACCTAGTCCTACAGGGCCAGACCCATTTACCTAGTCTACAGGGCCAGACCCATTTACCCAGTCCTACAGGGCCAGACCCGTTTACCCAGTCCTACAGGGCCAGACCCATTTACCTAATCCTACAGGGCCGACCCATTTACCTAGTTCTACAGGGCCAGACCCATTTACCCAGTCCTACAGGGCCAGACCCATTTACCCAGTCCTACAGGGCCAGACCCATTTACCTAGTCCTACAGAGCCAGACCCATTTACCTAGTTCTACAGGGCCAGACCCATTTACCTAGTCCTCAGGGCCAGACCCATTTACCTAGTCCTACAGAGCCAGACCCATTTACCCAGTCCTACAGGGCCAGACCCATTTACCTAGTTCTACAGGGCCAGACCCATTTACCTAGTCCTCAGGGCCAGACCCATTTACCTAGTCCTACAGAGCCAGACCCATTTACCCAGTCCTACAGGGCCAGACCCATTTACCTAGTCCTACAGGGCCAGACCCATTTACCTAGTTCTACAGGGCCAGACCCATTTACCTAGTCCTCAGGGCCAGACCCATTTACCTAGTCCTACAGAGCCAGACCCATTTACCCAGTCCTACAGGGCCAGACCCATTTACCAAGTCCTACAGGGCCAGACCCATTTACCTAGTTCTACAGGGCCAGACCCATTTACCTAGTCCTCAGGGCCAGACCCATTTACCTAGTCCTACAGAGCCAGACCCATTTACCCAGTCCTACAGGGCCAGACCCATTTACCCAGTCCTACAGGGCCAGACCCATTTACCTAGTCCTACAGCGCCAGACCCATTTACCCAGTCCTACAGGGCCAGACCCATTTACCTAGTCCTCAGGGCCAGACCCATTTACCTAGTCCTACAGGGCCAGACCCATTTACCTAGTCCTACAGGGCCAGACCCATTTACCTAGTCCTACAGGGCCAGACCCATTTACCTAGTCCTACAGGGCCAGACCCATTTACCTAGTCCTACAGGGCCAGACCCATTTACCTAGTCCTACAGGGCCAGACCCATTTACCTAGTCCTACAGGGCCAGACCCATTTACCTAGTCCTACAGGGCCAGACCCATTTACCTAGTCCTACAGGGCCAGACCCATTTACCTAGTCCTACAGGGCCAGACCCATTTACCTAGTCCTACAGGGCCAGACCCATTTACCTAGTCCTACAGGGCCAGACCCATTTACCTAGTCCTACAGGGCCAGACCCATTTACCTAGTCCTACAGGGCCAGACCCATTTACCTAGTCCTACAGGGCCAGACCCATTTACCTAGTCCTACAGGGCCAGACCCATTTACCTAGTCCTACAGGGCCAGACCCATTTACCTAGTCCTACAGGGCCAGACCCATTTACCTAGTCCTACAGGGCCAGACCCATTTACCTAGTCCTACAGGGCCAGACCCATTTACCTAGTCCTACAGGGCCAGACCCATTTACCTAGTCCTACAGGGCCAGACCCATTTACCTAGTCCTACAGGGCCAGACCCATTTACCTAGTCCTACAGGGCCAGACCCATTTACCTAGTCCTACAGGGCCAGACCCATTTACCTAGTCCTACAGGGCCAGACCCATTTACCTAGTCCTACAGGGCCAGACCCATTTACCTAGTCCTACAGGGCCAGACCCATTTACCTAGTCCTACAGGGCCAGACCCATTTACCTAGTCCTACAGGGCCAGACCCATTTACCTAGTCCTACAGGGCCAGACCCATTTACCTAGTCCTACAGGGCCAGACCCATTTACCTAGTCCTACAGGGCCAGACCCATTTACCTAGTCCTACAGGGCCAGACCCATTTACCTAGTCCTACAGGGCCAGACCCATTTACCTAGTCCTACAGGGCCAGACCCATTTACCTAGTCCTACAGGCCAGACCCATTTACCTAGTCCTACAGGGCCAGACCCATTTACCTAGTCCTACAGGGCCAGACCCATTTACCTAGTCCTACAGGCCAGGCCCATTTACCTAGTCCTACAGGGCCAGACCCATTTACCTAGTCCTACAGGGCCAGCCCATTTACCTAGTCCTACAGGGCCAGACCCATTTACCTAGTCCTACAGGGCCAGACCCATTTACCTAGTCCTACAGGGCCAGACCCATTTACCTAGTCCTACAGGGCCAGACCCATTTACCTAGTCCTACAGGGCCAGACCCATTTACCTAGTCCTACAGGGCCAGACCCATTTACCGAGTCCTACAGGGCCAGACCCATTTACCTAGTCCTACAGGGCCAGACCCATTTACCTAGTCCTACAGGGCCAGACCCATTTACCTAGTCCTACAGGGCCAGACCCATTTACCTAGTCCTACAGGGCCAGACCCATTTACCTAGTCCTACAGGGCCAGACCCATTTACCTAGTCCTACAGGGCCAGACCCATTTACCTAGTCCTACAGGGCCAGACCCATTTACCTAGTCCTACAGGGCCAGACCCATTTACCTAGTCCTACAGGGCCAGACCCATTTACCTAGTCCTACAGGGCCAGACCCATTTACCTAGTCCTACAGGGCCAGACCCATTTACCTAGTCCTACAGGGCCAGACCCATTTACCTAGTCCTACAGGGCCAGACCCATTTACCTAGTCCTACAGGGCCAGACCCATTTACCTAGTCCTACAGGGCCAGACCCATTTACCTAGTCCTACAGGGCCAGACCCATTTACCTAGTCCTACAGGGCCAGACCCATTTACCTAGTCCTACAGGGCCAGACCCATTTACCTAGTCCTACAGGGCCAGACCCATTTACCTAGTCCTACAGGGCCAGACCCATTTACCTAGTCCTACAGGGCCAGACCCATTTACCTAGTCCTACAGGGCCAGACCCATTTACCTAGTCCTACAGGGCCAGACCCATTTACCTAGTCCTACAGGGCCAGACCCATTTACCTAGTCCTACAGGGCCAGACCCATTTACCTAGTCCTACAGGGCCAGACCCATTTACCTAGTCCTACAGGGCCAGACCCATTTACCTAGTCCTACAGGGCCAGACCCATTTACCTAGTCCTACAGGGCCAGACCCATTTACCTAGTCCTACAGGGCCAGACCCATTTACCTAGTCCTACAGGGCCAGACCCATTTACCTAGTCCTACAGGGCCAGACCCATTTACCTAGTCCTACAGGGCCAGACCCATTTACCTAGTCCTACAGGGCCAGACCCATTTACCTAGTCCTACAGGGCCAGACCCATTTACCTAGTCCTACAGGGCCAGACCCATTTACCTAGTCCTACAGGGCCAGACCCATTTACCTAGTCCTACAGGGCCAGACCCATTTACCTAGTCCTACAGGGCCAGACCCATTTACCTAGTCCTACAGGGCCAGACCCATTTACCTAGTCCTACAGGGCCAGACCCATTTACCTAGTCCTACAGGGCCAGACCCATTTACCTAGTCCTACAGGGCCAGACCCATTTACCTAGTCCTACAGGGCCAGACCCATTTACCTAGTCCTACAGGGCCAGACCCATTTACCTAGTCCTACAGGGCCAGACCCATTTACCTAGTCCTACAGGGCCAGACCCATTTACCTAGTCCTACAGGGCCAGACCCATTTACCTAGTCCTACAGGGCCAGACCCATTTACCTAGTCCTACAGGGCCAGACCCATTTACCTAGTCCTACAGGCCAGACCCATTTACCTAGTCCTACAGGGCCAGACCCATTTACCTAGTCCTACAGGGCCAGACCCATTTACCTAGTCCTACAGGGCCAGACCATTTACCTAGTCCTACAGGGCCAGACCCATTTACCTAGTCCTACAGGGCCAGACCCATTTACCTAGTCCTACAGGGCCAGACCCATTTACCTAGTCCTACAGGGCCAGACCCATTTACCTAGTCCTACAGGGCCAGACCCATTTACCTAGTCCTACAGGCCCAGACCCATTTACCTAGTCCTACAGGGCCAGACCCATTTACCTAGTCCTACAGGGCCAGACCCATTTACCTAGTCCTACAGGGCCAGACCCATTTACCTAGTCCTACAGGGCCAGACCCATTTACCTAGTCCTACAGGGCCAGACCCATTTACCTAGTCCTACAGGGCCAGACCCATTTACCTAGTCCTACAGGGCCAGACCCATTTACCTAGTCCTACAGGGCCAGACCCATTTACCTAGTCCTACAGGGCCAGACCCATTTACCTAGTCCTACAGGGCCAGACCCATTTACCTAGTCCTACAGGGCCAGACCCATTTACCTAGTCCTACAGGGCCAGACCCATTTACCTAGTCCTACAGGGCCAGACCCATTTACCTAGTCCTACAGGGCCAGACCCATTTACCTAGTCCTACAGGGCCAGACCCATTTACCTAGTCCTACAGGGCCAGACCCATTTACCCAGTCCTACAGGGCCAGACCCATTTACCTAGTCCTACAGGGCCAGACCCATTTACCTAGTCCTACAGGCCAGACCCATTTACCTAGTCCTACAGGCCAGACCCATTTACCTAGTCCTACAGGGCCAGACCCATTTACCTAGTCCTACAGGGCCAGACCCATTTACCTAGTCCTACAGGGCCAGACCCATTTACCTAGTCCTACAGGGCCAGACCCATTTACCTAGTCCTACAGGGCCAGACCCATTTACCTAGTCCTACAGGGCCAGACCCATTTACCTAGTCCTACAGGGCCAGACCCATTTACCTAGTCCTACAGGGCCAGACCCATTTACCTAGTCCTACAGGGCCAGACCCATTTACCTAGTCCTACAGGGCCAGACCCATTTACCTAGTCCTACAGGGCCAGACCCATTTACCTAGTCCTACAGGGCCAGACCCATTTACCTAGTCCTACAGGGCCAGACCCATTTACCTAGTCCTACAGGGCCAGACCCATTTACCTAGTCCTACAGGGCCAGACCCATTTACCTAGTCCTACAGGGCCAGACCCATTTACCTAGTCCTACAGGGCCAGACCCATTTACCTAGTCCTACAGGGCCAGACCCATTTACCTAGTCCTACAGGGCCAGACCCATTTACCTAGTCCTACAGGGCCAGACCCATTTACCTAGTCCTACAGGGCCAGACCCATTTACCTAGTCCTACAGGGCCAGACCCATTTACCTAGTCCTACAGGGCCAGACCCATTTACCTAGTCCTACAGGGCCAGACCCATTTACCTAGTCCTACAGGGCCAGACCCATTTACCTAGTCCTACAGGGCCAGACCCATTTACCTAGTCCTACAGGGCCAGACCCATTTACCTAGTCCTACAGGGCCAGACCCATTTACCTAGTCCTACAGGGCCAGACCCATTTACCTAGTCCTACAGGGCCAGACCCATTTACCTAGTCCTACAGGGCCAGACCCATTTACCTAGTCCTACAGGGCCAGACCCATTTACCTAGTCCTACAGGGCCAGACCCATTTACCTAGTCCTACAGGGCCAGACCCATTTACCTAGTCCTACAGGGCCAGACCCATTTACCTAGTCCTACAGGGCCAGACCCATTTACCTAGTCCTACAGGGCCAGACCCATTTACCTAGTCCTACAGGGCCAGACCCATTTACCTAGTCCTACAGGGCCAGACCCATTTACCTAGTCCTACAGGGCCAGACCCATTTACCTAGTCCTACAGGGCCAGACCCATTTACCTAGTCCTACAGGGCCAGACCCATTTACCTAGTCCTACAGGGCCAGACCCATTTACCTAGTCCTACAGGGCCAGACCCATTTACCTAGTCCTACAGGGCCAGACCCATTTACCTAGTCCTACAGGGCCAGACCCATTTACCTAGTCCTACAGGGCCAGACCCATTTACCTAGTCCTACAGGGCCAGACCCATTTACCTAGTCCTACAGGGCCAGACCCATTTACCTAGTCCTACAGGCCAGACCCATTTACCTAGTCCTACAGGGCCAGACCCATTTACCTAGTCCTACAGGGCCAGACCCATTTACCTAGTCTACAGGGCCAGACCCATTTACCTAGTCCTACAGGGCCAGACCCATTTACCTAGTCCTACAGGGCCAGACCATTTACCTAGTCCTACAGGGCCAGACCCATTTACCTAGTCCTACAGGGCCAGACCCATTTACCTAGTCCTACAGGGCCAGACCCATTTACCTAGTCCTACAGGGCCAGACCCATTTACCTAGTCCTACAGGGCCAGACCCATTTACCTAGTCCTACAGGGCCAGACCCATTTACCTAGTCCTACAGGGCCAGACCCATTTACCTAGTCCTACAGGGCCAGACCCATTTACCCAGTCCTACAGGCCAGACCCATTTACCTAGTCCTACAGGGCCAGACCCATTTACCTAGTCCTACAGGGCCAGACCCATTTACCTAGTCCTACAGGGCCAGACCATTTACCTAGTCCTACAGGGCCAGACCCATTTACCTAGTCCTACAGGGCCAGACCCATTTACCCTAGTCCTACAGGGCAGACCCATTTACCTAGTCTACAGGGCCAGACCCATTTACCTAGTCCTACAGGGCCAGACCCATTTACCTAGTCCTACAGGGCCAGACCCATTTACCTAGTCCTACAGGGCCAGACCCATTTACCTAGTCCTACAGGGCCAGACCCATTTACCTAGTCCTACAGGGCCAGACCCATTTACCTAGTCCTACAGGGCCAGACCCATTTACCTAGTCCTACAGGGCCAGACCCATTTACCTAGTCCTACAGGGCCAGACCCATTTACCTAGTCCTACAGGGCCAGACCCATTTACCTAGTCCTACAGGGCCAGACCCATTTACCTAGTCTACAGGCCAGACCCATTTACCTAGTCCAACAAGGGCCAGACCATTTACCTAGTCCTACAGGGCCAGACCCATTTACCTAGTCCTACAGGGCCAGACCCATTTACCTAGTCCTACAGGGCCAGACCCATTTACCTAGTCCTACAGGGCCAGACCCATTTACCTAGTCCTACAGGGCCAGACCCATTTACCTAGTCCTACAGGGCCAGACCCATTTACCTAGTCCTACAGGGCCAGACCCATTTACCTAGTCCTACAGGGCCAGACCCATTTACCTAGTCCTACAGGGCCAGACCCATTTACCTAGTCCTACAGGGCCAGACCCATTTACCTAGTCCTACAGGGCCAGACCCATTTACCTAGTCCTACAGGGCCAGACCCATTTACCTAGTCCTACAGGGCCAGACCCATTTACCTAGTCCTACAGGGCCAGACCCATTTACCTAGTCCTACAGGGCCAGACCCATTTACCTAGTCCTACAGGGCCAGACCCATTTACCTAGTCCTACAGGGCCAGACCCATTTACCTAGTCCTACAGGGCCAGACCCATTTACCTAGTCCTACAGGGCCAGACCCATTTACCTAGTCCTACAGGGCCAGACCCATTTACCTAGTCCTACAGGGCCAGACCCATTTACCTAGTCCTACAGGGCCAGACCCATTTACCTAGTCCTACAGGGCCAGACCCATTTACCTAGTCCTACAGGGCCAGACCCATTTACCTAGTCCTACAGGGCCAGACCCATTTACCTAGTCCTACAGGGCCAGACCCATTTACCTAGTCCTACAGGGCCAGACCCATTTACCTAGTCCTACAGGGCCAGACCCATTTACCTAGTCCTACAGGGCCAGACCCATTTACCTAGTCCTACAGGGCCAGACCCATTTACCTAGTCCTACAGGGCCAGACCCATTTACCTAGTCCTACAGGGCCAGACCCATTTACCTAGTCCTACAGGGCCAGACCCATTTACCTAGTCCTACAGGGCCAGACCCATTTACCTAGTCCTACAGGGCCAGACCCATTTACCTAGTCCTACAGGGCCAGACCCATTTACCTAGTCCTACAGGGCCAGACCCATTTACCTAGTCCTACAGGGCCAGACCCATTTACCTAGTCCTACAGGGCCAGACCCATTTACCTAGTCCTACAGGGCCAGACCCATTTACCTAGTCCTACAGGGCCAGACCCATTTACCTAGTCCTACAGGGCCAGACCCATTTACCAGTCCTACAGGGCCAGACCCATTTACCTAGTCCTACAGGGCCAGACCCATTTACCTAGTCCTACAGGGCCAGACCCATTTACCTAGTCCTACAGGGCCAGACCCATTTACCTAGTCCTACAGGGCCAGACCCATTTACCTAGTCCTACAGGGCCAGACCCATTTACCTAGTCCTACAGGGCCAGACCCATTTACCTAGTCCTACAGGGCCAGACCCATTTACCTAGTCCTACAGGGCCAGACCCATTTACCTAGTCCTACAGGGCCAGACCCATTTACCTAGTCCTACAGGGCCAGACCCATTTACCTAGTCCTACAGGGCCAGACCCATTTACCTAGTCCTACAGGGCCAGACCCATTTACCTAGTCCTACAGGGCCAGACCCATTTACCTAGTCCTACAGGGCCAGACCCATTTACCTAGTCCTACAGGGCCAGACCCATTTACCTAGTCCTACAGGGCCAGACCCATTTACCTAGTCCTACAGGGCCAGACCCATTTACCTAGTCCTACAGGGCCAGACCCATTTACCTAGTCCTACAGGGCCAGACCCATTTACCTAGTCCTACAGGGCCAGACCCATTTACCTAGTCCTACAGGGCCAGACCCATTTACCTAGTCCTACAGGGCCAGACCCATTTACCTAGTCCTACAGGGCCAGACCCATTTACCTAGTCCTACAGGGCCAGACCCATTTACCTAGTCCTACAGGGCCAGACCCATTTACCTAGTCCTACAGGGCCAGACCCATTTACCTAGTCCTACAGGGCCAGACCCATTTACCTAGTCCTACAGGGCCAGACCCATTTACCTAGTCCTACAGGGCCAGACCCATTTACCTAGTCCTACAGGGCCAGACCCATTTACCTAGTCCTACAGGGCCAGACCCATTTACCTAGTCCTACAGGGCCAGACCCATTTACCTAGTCCTACAGGGCCAGACCCATTTACCTAGTCCTACAGGGCCAGACCCATTTACCTAGTCCTACAGGGCCAGACCCATTTACCTAGTCCTACAGGGCCAGACCCATTTACCTAGTCCTACAGGGCCAGACCCATTTACCTAGTCCTACAGGGCCAGACCCATTTACCTAGTCCTACAGGGCCAGACCCATTTACCTAGTCCTACAGGGCCAGACCCATTTACCTAGTCCTACAGGGCCAGACCCATTTACCTAGTCCTACAGGGCCAGACCCATTTACCTAGTCCTACAGGGCCAGACCCATTTACCTAGTCCTACAGGGCCAGACCCATTTACCTAGTCCTACAGGGCCAGACCCATTTACCTAGTCCTACAGGGCCAGACCCATTTACCTAGTCCTACAGGGCCAGACCCATTTACCTAGTCCTACAGGGCCAGACCCATTTACCTAGTCCTACAGGGCCAGACCCATTTACCTAGTCCTACAGGGCCAGACCCATTTACCTAGTCCTACAGGGCCAGACCCATTTACCTAGTCCTACAGGGCCAGACCCATTTACCTAGTCCTACAGGGCCAGACCCATTTACCTAGTCCTACAGGGCCAGACCCATTTACCTAGTCCTACAGGGCCAGACCCATTTACCTAGTCCTACAGGGCCAGACCCATTTACCTAGTCCTACAGGGCCAGACCCATTTACCTAGTCCTACAGGGCCAGACCCATTTACCTAGTCCTACAGGGCCAGACCCATTTACCTAGTCCTACAGGGCCAGACCCATTTACCTAGTCCTACAGGGCCAGACCCATTTACCTAGTCCTACAGGGCCAGACCCATTTACCTAGTCCTACAGGGCCAGACCCATTTACCTAGTCCTACAGGGCCAGACCCATTTACCTAGTCCTACAGGGCCAGACCCATTTACCTAGTCCTACAGGGCCAGACCCATTTACCTAGTCCTACAGGCCAGACCCATTTACCTAGTCCTACAGGGCCAGACCCATTTACCTAGTCCTACAGGGCCAGACCCATTTACCTAGTCCTACAGGGCCAGACCCATTTACCTAGTCCTACAGGGCCAGACCCATTTACCTAGTCCTACAGGGCCAGACCCATTTACCTAGTCCTACAGGGCCAGACCCATTTACCTAGTCCTACAGGGCCAGACCCATTTACCTAGTCCTACAGGGCCAGACCCATTTACCTAGTCCTACAGGGCCAGACCCATTTACCTAGTCCTACAGGGCCAGACCCATTTACCTAGTCCTACAGGGCCAGACCCATTTACCTAGTCCTACAGGGCCAGACCCATTTACCTAGTCCTACAGGGCCAGACCCATTTACCTAGTCCTACAGGGCCAGACCCATTTACCTAGTCCTACAGGGCCAGACCCATTTACCTAGTCCTACAGGGCCAGACCCATTTACCTAGTCCTACAGGGCCAGACCCATTTACCTAGTCCTACAGGGCCAGACCCATTTACCTAGTCCTACAGGGCCAGACCCATTTACCTAGTCCTACAGGGCCAGACCCATTTACCTAGTCCTACAGGGCCAGACCCATTTACCTAGTCCTACAGGGCCAGACCCATTTACCTAGTCCTACAGGGCCAGACCCATTTACCTAGTCCTACAGGGCCAGACCCATTTACCTAGTCCTACAGGGCCAGACCCATTTACCTAGTCCTACAGGGCCAGACCCATTTACCTAGTCCTACAGGGCCAGACCCATTTACCTAGTCCTACAGGGCCAGACCCATTTACCTAGTCCTACAGGGCCAGACCCATTTACCTAGTCCTACAGGGCCAGACCCATTTACCTAGTCCTACAGGGCCAGACCCATTTACCTAGTCCTACAGGGCCAGACCCATTTACCTAGTCCTACAGGGCCAGACCCATTTACCTAGTCCTACAGGGCCAGACCCATTTACCTAGTCCTACAGGGCCAGACCCATTTACCTAGTCCTACAGGGCCAGACCCATTTACCTAGTCCTACAGGGCCAGACCCATTTACCTAGTCCTACAGGGCCAGACCCATTTACCTAGTCCTACAGGGCCAGACCCATTTACCTAGTCCTACAGGGCCAGACCCATTTACCTAGTCCTACAGGGCCAGACCCATTTACCTAGTCCTACAGGGCCAGACCCATTTACCTAGTCCTACAGGGCCAGACCCATTTACCTAGTCCTACAGGGCCAGACCCATTTACCTAGTCCTACAGGGCCAGACCCATTTACCTAGTCCTACAGGGCCAGACCCATTTACCTAGTCCTACAGGGCCAGACCCATTTACCTAGTCCTACAGGGCCAGACCCATTTACCTAGTCCTACAGGGCCAGACCCATTTACCTAGTCCTACAGGGCCAGACCCATTTACCTAGTCCTACAGGGCCAGACCCATTTACCTAGTCCTACAGGGCCAGACCCATTTACCTAGTCCTACAGGGCCAGACCCATTTACCTAGTCCTACAGGGCCAGACCCATTTACCTAGTCCTACAGGGCCAGACCCATTTACCTAGTCCTACAGGGCCAGACCCATTTACCTAGTCCTACAGGGCCAGACCCATTTACCTAGTCCTACAGGGCCAGACCCATTTACCTAGTCCTACAGGGCCAGACCCATTTACCTAGTCCTACAGGGCCAGACCCATTTACCTAGTCCTACAGGGCCAGACCCATTTACCTAGTCCTACAGGGCCAGACCCATTTACCTAGTCCTACAGGGCCAGACCCATTTACCTAGTCCTACAGGGCCAGACCCATTTACCTAGTCCTACAGGGCCAGACCCATTTACCTAGTCCTACAGGGCCAGACCCATTTACCTAGTCCTACAGGGCCAGACCCATTTACCTAGTCCTACAGGGCCAGACCCATTTACCTAGTCCTACAGGGCCAGACCCATTTACCTAGTCCTACAGGGCCAGACCCATTTACCTAGTCCTACAGGGCCAGACCCATTTACCTAGTCCTACAGGGCCAGACCCATTTACCTAGTCCTACAGGGCCAGACCCATTTACCTAGTCCTACAGGGCCAGACCCATTTACCTAGTCCTACAGGGCCAGACCCATTTACCTAGTCCTACAGGGCCAGACCCATTTACCTAGTCCTACAGGGCCAGACCCATTTACCTAGTCCTACAGGGCCAGACCCATTTACCTAGTCCTACAGGGCCAGACCCATTTACCTAGTCCTACAGGGCCAGACCCATTTACCTAGTCCTACAGGGCCAGACCCATTTACCTAGTCCTACAGGGCCAGACCCATTTACCTAGTCCTACAGGGCCAGACCCATTTACCTAGTCCTACAGGGCCAGACCCATTTACCTAGTCCTACAGGGCCAGACCCATTTACCTAGTCCTACAGGGCCAGACCCATTTACCTAGTCCTACAGGGCCAGACCCATTTACCTAGTCCTACAGGGCCAGACCCATTTACCTAGTCCTACAGGGCCAGACCCATTTACCTAGTCCTACAGGGCCAGACCCATTTACCTAGTCCTACAGGGCCAGACCCATTTACCTAGTCCTACAGGGCCAGACCCATTTACCTAGTCCTACAGGGCCAGACCCATTTACCTAGTCCTACAGGGCCAGACCCATTTACCTAGTCCTACAGGGCCAGACCCATTTACCTAGTCCTACAGGGCCAGACCCATTTACCTAGTCCTACAGGGCCAGACCCATTTACCTAGTCCTACAGGGCCAGACCCATTTACCTAGTCCTACAGGGCCAGACCCATTTACCTAGTCCTACAGGGCCAGACCCATTTACCTAGTCCTACAGGGCCAGACCCATTTACCTAGTCCTACAGGGCCAGACCCATTTACCTAGTCCTACAGGGCCAGACCCATTTACCTAGTCCTACAGGGCCAGACCCATTTACCTAGTCCTACAGGGCCAGACCCATTTACCTAGTCCTACAGGGCCAGACCCATTTACCTAGTCCTACAGGGCCAGACCCATTTACCTAGTCCTACAGGGCCAGACCCATTTACCTAGTCCTACAGGGCCAGACCCATTTACCTAGTCCTACAGGGCCAGACCCATTTACCTAGTCCTACAGGGCCAGACCCATTTACCTAGTCCTACAGGGCCAGACCCATTTACCTAGTCCTACAGGGCCAGACCCATTTACCTAGTCCTACAGGGCCAGACCCATTTACCTAGTCCTACAGGGCCAGACCCATTTACCTAGTCCTACAGGGCCAGACCCATTTACCTAGTCCTACAGGGCCAGACCCATTTACCTAGTCCTACAGGGCCAGACCCATTTACCTAGTCCTACAGGGCCAGACCCATTTACCTAGTCCTACAGGGCCAGACCCATTTACCTAGTCCTACAGGGCCAGACCCATTTACCTAGTCCTACAGGGCCAGACCCATTTACCTAGTCCTACAGGGCCAGACCCATTTACCTAGTCCTACAGGGCCAGACCCATTTACCTAGTCCTACAGGGCCAGACCCATTTACCTAGTCCTACAGGGCCAGACCCATTTACCTAGTCCTACAGGGCCAGACCCATTTACCTAGTCCTACAGGGCCAGACCCATTTACCTAGTCCTACAGGGCCAGACCCATTTACCTAGTCCTACAGGGCCAGACCCATTTACCTAGTCCTACAGGGCCAGACCCATTTACCTAGTCCTACAGGGCCAGACCCATTTACCTAGTCCTACAGGGCCAGACCCATTTACCTAGTCCTACAGGGCCAGACCCATTTACCTAGTCCTACAGGGCCAGACCCATTTACCTAGTCCTACAGGGCCAGACCCATTTACCTAGTCCTACAGGGCCAGACCCATTTACCTAGTCCTACAGGGCCAGACCCATTTACCTAGTCCTACAGGGCCAGACCCATTTACCTAGTCCTACAGGGCCAGACCCATTTACCTAGTCCTACAGGGCCAGACCCATTTACCTAGTCCTACAGGGCCAGACCCATTTACCTAGTCCTACAGGGCCAGACCCATTTACCTAGTCCTACAGGGCCAGACCCATTTACCTAGTCCTACAGGGCCAGACCCATTTACCTAGTCCTACAGGGCCAGACCCATTTACCTAGTCCTACAGGGCCAGACCCATTTACCTAGTCCTACAGGGCCAGACCCATTTACCTAGTCCTACAGGGCCAGACCCATTTACCTAGTCCTACAGGGCCAGACCCATTTACCTAGTCCTACAGGGCCAGACCCATTTACCTAGTCCTACAGGGCCAGACCCATTTACCTAGTCCTACAGGGCCAGACCCATTTACCTAGTCCTACAGGGCCAGACCCATTTACCTAGTCCTACAGGGCCAGACCCATTTACCTAGTCCTACAGGGCCAGACCCATTTACCTAGTCCTACAGGGCCAGACCCATTTACCTAGTCCTACAGGGCCAGACCCATTTACCTAGTCCTACAGGGCCAGACCCATTTACCTAGTCCTACAGGGCCAGACCCATTTACCTAGTCCTACAGGGCCAGACCCATTTACCTAGTCCTACAGGGCCAGACCCATTTACCTAGTCCTACAGGGCCAGACCCATTTACCTAGTCCTACAGGGCCAGACCCATTTACCTAGTCCTACAGGGCCAGACCCATTTACCTAGTCCTACAGGGCCAGACCCATTTACCTAGTCCTACAGGGCCAGACCCATTTACCTAGTCCTACAGGGCCAGACCCATTTACCTAGTCCTACAGGGCCAGACCCATTTACCTAGTCCTACAGGGCCAGACCCATTTACCTAGTCCTACAGGGCCAGACCCATTTACCTAGTCCTACAGGGCCAGACCCATTTACCTAGTCCTACAGGGCCAGACCCATTTACCTAGTCCTACAGGGCCAGACCCATTTACCTAGTCCTACAGGGCCAGACCCATTTACCTAGTCCTACAGGGCCAGACCCATTTACCTAGTCCTACAGGGCCAGACCCATTTACCTAGTCCTACAGGGCCAGACCCATTTACCTAGTCCTACAGGGCCAGACCCATTTACCTAGTCCTACAGGGCCAGACCCATTTACCTAGTCCTACAGGGCCAGACCCATTTACCTAGTCCTACAGGGCCAGACCCATTTACCTAGTCCTACAGGGCCAGACCCATTTACCTAGTCCTACAGGGCCAGACCCATTTACCTAGTCCTACAGGGCCAGACCCATTTACCTAGTCCTACAGGGCCAGACCCATTTACCTAGTCCTACAGGGCCAGACCCATTTACCTAGTCCTACAGGGCCAGACCCATTTACCTAGTCCTACAGGGCCAGACCCATTTACCTAGTCCTACAGGGCCAGACCCATTTACCTAGTCCTACAGGGCCAGACCCATTTACCTAGTCCTACAGGGCCAGACCCATTTACCTAGTCCTACAGGGCCAGACCCATTTACCTAGTCCTACAGGGCCAGACCCATTTACCTAGTCCTACAGGGCCAGACCCATTTACCTAGTCCTACAGGGCCAGACCCATTTACCTAGTCCTACAGGGCCAGACCCATTTACCTAGTCCTACAGGGCCAGACCCATTTACCTAGTCCTACAGGGCCAGACCCATTTACCTAGTCCTACAGGGCCAGACCCATTTACCTAGTCCTACAGGGCCAGACCCATTTACCTAGTCCTACAGGGCCAGACCCATTTACCTAGTCCTACAGGGCCAGACCCATTTACCTAGTCCTACAGGGCCAGACCCATTTACCTAGTCCTACAGGGCCAGACCCATTTACCTAGTCCTACAGGGCCAGACCCATTTACCTAGTCCTACAGGGCCAGACCCATTTACCTAGTCCTACAGGGCCAGACCCATTTACCTAGTCCTACAGGGCCAGACCCATTTACCTAGTCCTACAGGGCCAGACCCATTTACCTAGTCCTACAGGGCCAGACCCATTTACCTAGTCCTACAGGGCCAGACCCATTTACCTAGTCCTACAGGGCCAGACCCATTTACCTAGTCCTACAGGGCCAGACCCATTTACCTAGTCCTACAGGGCCAGACCCATTTACCTAGTCCTACAGGGCCAGACCCATTTACCTAGTCCTACAGGGCCAGACCCATTTACCTAGTCCTACAGGGCCAGACCCATTTACCTAGTCCTACAGGGCCAGACCCATTTACCTAGTCCTACAGGGCCAGACCCATTTACCTAGTCCTACAGGGCCAGACCCATTTACCTAGTCCTACAGGGCCAGACCCATTTACCTAGTCCTACAGGGCCAGACCCATTTACCTAGTCCTACAGGGCCAGACCCATTTACCTAGTCCTACAGGGCCAGACCCATTTACCTAGTCCTACAGGGCCAGACCCATTTACCTAGTCCTACAGGGCCAGACCCATTTACCTAGTCCTACAGGGCCAGACCCATTTACCTAGTCCTACAGGGCCAGACCCATTTACCTAGTCCTACAGGGCCAGACCCATTTACCTAGTCCTACAGGGCCAGACCCATTTACCTAGTCCTACAGGGCCAGACCCATTTACCTAGTCCTACAGGGCCAGACCCATTTACCTAGTCCTACAGGGCCAGACCCATTTACCTAGTCCTACAGGGCCAGACCCATTTACCTAGTCCTACAGGGCCAGACCCATTTACCTAGTCCTACAGGGCCAGACCCATTTACCTAGTCCTACAGGGCCAGACCCATTTACCTAGTCCTACAGGGCCAGACCCATTTACCTAGTCCTACAGGGCCAGACCCATTTACCTAGTCCTACAGGGCCAGACCCATTTACCTAGTCCTACAGGGCCAGACCCATTTACCTAGTCCTACAGGGCCAGACCCATTTACCTAGTCCTACAGGGCCAGACCCATTTACCTAGTCCTACAGGGCCAGACCCATTTACCTAGTCCTACAGGGCCAGACCCATTTACCTAGTCCTACAGGGCCAGACCCATTTACCTAGTCCTACAGGGCCAGACCCATTTACCTAGTCCTACAGGGCCAGACCCATTTACCTAGTCCTACAGGGCCAGACCCATTTACCTAGTCCTACAGGGCCAGACCCATTTACCTAGTCCTACAGGGCCAGACCCATTTACCTAGTCCTACAGGGCCAGACCCATTTACCTAGTCCTACAGGGCCAGACCCATTTACCTAGTCCTACAGGGCCAGACCCATTTACCTAGTCCTACAGGGCCAGACCCATTTACCTAGTCCTACAGGGCCAGACCCATTTACCTAGTCCTACAGGGCCAGACCCATTTACCTAGTCCTACAGGGCCAGACCCATTTACCTAGTCCTACAGGGCCAGACCCATTTACCTAGTCCTACAGGGCCAGACCCATTTACCTAGTCCTACAGGGCCAGACCCATTTACCTAGTCCTACAGGGCCAGACCCATTTACCTAGTCCTACAGGGCCAGACCCATTTACCTAGTCCTACAGGGCCAGACCCATTTACCTAGTCCTACAGGGCCAGACCCATTTACCTAGTCCTACAGGGCCAGACCCATTTACCTAGTCCTACAGGGCCAGACCCATTTACCTAGTCCTACAGGGCCAGACCCATTTACCTAGTCCTACAGGGCCAGACCCATTTACCTAGTCCTACAGGGCCAGACCCATTTACCTAGTCCTACAGGGCCAGACCCATTTACCTAGTCCTACAGGGCCAGACCCATTTACCTAGTCCTACAGGGCCAGACCCATTTACCTAGTCCTACAGGGCCAGACCCATTTACCTAGTCCTACAGGGCCAGACCCATTTACCTAGTCCTACAGGGCCAGACCCATTTACCTAGTCCTACAGGGCCAGACCCATTTACCTAGTCCTACAGGGCCAGACCCATTTACCTAGTCCTACAGGGCCAGACCCATTTACCTAGTCCTACAGGGCCAGACCCATTTACCTAGTCCTACAGGGCCAGACCCATTTACCTAGTCCTACAGGGCCAGACCCATTTACCTAGTCCTACAGGGCCAGACCCATTTACCTAGTCCTACAGGGCCAGACCCATTTACCTAGTCCTACAGGGCCAGACCCATTTACCTAGTCCTACAGGGCCAGACCCATTTACCTAGTCCTACAGGGCCAGACCCATTTACCTAGTCCTACAGGGCCAGACCCATTTACCTAGTCCTACAGGGCCAGACCCATTTACCTAGTCCTACAGGGCCAGACCCATTTACCTAGTCCTACAGGGCCAGACCCATTTACCTAGTCCTACAGGGCCAGACCCATTTACCTAGTCCTACAGGGCCAGACCCATTTACCTAGTCCTACAGGGCCAGACCCATTTACCTAGTCCTACAGGGCCAGACCCATTTACCTAGTCCTACAGGGCCAGACCCATTTACCTAGTCCTACAGGGCCAGACCCATTTACCTAGTCCTACAGGGCCAGACCCATTTACCTAGTCCTACAGGGCCAGACCCATTTACCTAGTCCTACAGGGCCAGACCCATTTACCTAGTCCTACAGGGCCAGACCCATTTACCTAGTCCTACAGGGCCAGACCCATTTACCTAGTCCTACAGGGCCAGACCCATTTACCTAGTCCTACAGGGCCAGACCCATTTACCTAGTCCTACAGGGCCAGACCCATTTACCTAGTCCTACAGGGCCAGACCCATTTACCTAGTCCTACAGGGCCAGACCCATTTACCTAGTCCTACAGGGCCAGACCCATTTACCTAGTCCTACAGGGCCAGACCCATTTACCTAGTCCTACAGGGCCAGACCCATTTACCTAGTCCTACAGGGCCAGACCCATTTACCTAGTCCTACAGGGCCAGACCCATTTACCTAGTCCTACAGGGCCAGACCCATTTACCTAGTCCTACAGGGCCAGACCCATTTACCTAGTCCTACAGGGCCAGACCCATTTACCTAGTCCTACAGGGCCAGACCCATTTACCTAGTCCTACAGGGCCAGACCCATTTACCTAGTCCTACAGGGCCAGACCCATTTACCTAGTCCTACAGGGCCAGACCCATTTACCTAGTCCTACAGGGCCAGACCCATTTACCTAGTCCTACAGGGCCAGACCCATTTACCTAGTCCTACAGGGCCAGACCCATTTACCTAGTCCTACAGGGCCAGACCCATTTACCTAGTCCTACAGGGCCAGACCCATTTACCTAGTCCTACAGGGCCAGACCCATTTACCTAGTCCTACAGGGCCAGACCCATTTACCTAGTCCTACAGGGCCAGACCCATTTACCTAGTCCTACAGGGCCAGACCCATTTACCTAGTCCTACAGGGCCAGACCCATTTACCTAGTCCTACAGGGCCAGACCCATTTACCTAGTCCTACAGGGCCAGACCCATTTACCTAGTCCTACAGGGCCAGACCCATTTACCTAGTCCTACAGGGCCAGACCCATTTACCTAGTCCTACAGGGCCAGACCCATTTACCTAGTCCTACAGGGCCAGACCCATTTACCTAGTCCTACAGGGCCAGACCCATTTACCTAGTCCTACAGGGCCAGACCCATTTACCTAGTCCTACAGGGCCAGACCCATTTACCTAGTCCTACAGGGCCAGACCCATTTACCTAGTCCTACAGGGCCAGACCCATTTACCTAGTCCTACAGGGCCAGACCCATTTACCTAGTCCTACAGGGCCAGACCCATTTACCTAGTCCTACAGGGCCAGACCCATTTACCTAGTCCTACAGGGCCAGACCCATTTACCTAGTCCTACAGGGCCAGACCCATTTACCTAGTCCTACAGGGCCAGACCCATTTACCTAGTCCTACAGGGCCAGACCCATTTACCTAGTCCTACAGGGCCAGACCCATTTACCTAGTCCTACAGGGCCAGACCCATTTACCTAGTCCTACAGGGCCAGACCCATTTACCTAGTCCTACAGGGCCAGACCCATTTACCTAGTCCTACAGGGCCAGACCCATTTACCTAGTCCTACAGGGCCAGACCCATTTACCTAGTCCTACAGGGCCAGACCCATTTACCTAGTCCTACAGGGCCAGACCCATTTACCTAGTCCTACAGGGCCAGACCCATTTACCTAGTCCTACAGGGCCAGACCCATTTACCTAGTCCTACAGGGCCAGACCCATTTACCTAGTCCTACAGGGCCAGACCCATTTACCTAGTCCTACAGGGCCAGACCCATTTACCTAGTCCTACAGGGCCAGACCCATTTACCTAGTCCTACAGGGCCAGACCCATTTACCTAGTCCTACAGGGCCAGACCCATTTACCTAGTCCTACAGGGCCAGACCCATTTACCTAGTCCTACAGGGCCAGACCCATTTACCTAGTCCTACAGGGCCAGACCCATTTACCTAGTCCTACAGGGCCAGACCCATTTACCTAGTCCTACAGGGCCAGACCCATTTACCTAGTCCTACAGGGCCAGACCCATTTACCTAGTCCTACAGGGCCAGACCCATTTACCTAGTCCTACAGGGCCAGACCCATTTACCTAGTCCTACAGGGCCAGACCCATTTACCTAGTCCTACAGGGCCAGACCCATTTACCTAGTCCTACAGGGCCAGACCCATTTACCTAGTCCTACAGGGCCAGACCCATTTACCTAGTCCTACAGGGCCAGACCCATTTACCTAGTCCTACAGGGCCAGACCCATTTACCTAGTCCTACAGGGCCAGACCCATTTACCTAGTCCTACAGGGCCAGACCCATTTACCTAGTCCTACAGGGCCAGACCCATTTACCTAGTCCTACAGGGCCAGACCCATTTACCTAGTCCTACAGGGCCAGACCCATTTACCTAGTCCTACAGGGCCAGACCCATTTACCTAGTCCTACAGGGCCAGACCCATTTACCTAGTCCTACAGGGCCAGACCCATTTACCTAGTCCTACAGGGCCAGACCCATTTACCTAGTCCTACAGGGCCAGACCCATTTACCTAGTCCTACAGGGCCAGACCCATTTACCTAGTCCTACAGGGCCAGACCCATTTACCTAGTCCTACAGGGCCAGACCCATTTACCTAGTCCTACAGGGCCAGACCCATTTACCTAGTCCTACAGGGCCAGACCCATTTACCTAGTCCTACAGGGCCAGACCCATTTACCTAGTCCTACAGGGCCAGACCCATTTACCTAGTCCTACAGGGCCAGACCCATTTACCTAGTCCTACAGGGCCAGACCCATTTACCTAGTCCTACAGGGCCAGACCCATTTACCTAGTCCTACAGGGCCAGACCCATTTACCTAGTCCTACAGGGCCAGACCCATTTACCTAGTCCTACAGGGCCAGACCCATTTACCTAGTCCTACAGGGCCAGACCCATTTACCTAGTCCTACAGGGCCAGACCCATTTACCTAGTCCTACAGGGCCAGACCCATTTACCTAGTCCTACAGGGCCAGACCCATTTACCTAGTCCTACAGGGCCAGACCCATTTACCTAGTCCTACAGGGCCAGACCCATTTACCTAGTCCTACAGGGCCAGACCCATTTACCTAGTCCTACAGGGCCAGACCCATTTACCTAGTCCTACAGGGCCAGACCCATTTACCTAGTCCTACAGGGCCAGACCCATTTACCTAGTCCTACAGGGCCAGACCCATTTACCTAGTCCTACAGGGCCAGACCCATTTACCTAGTCCTACAGGGCCAGACCCATTTACCTAGTCCTACAGGGCCAGACCCATTTACCTAGTCCTACAGGGCCAGACCCATTTACCTAGTCCTACAGGGCCAGACCCATTTACCTAGTCCTACAGGGCCAGACCCATTTACCTAGTCCTACAGGGCCAGACCCATTTACCTAGTCCTACAGGGCCAGACCCATTTACCTAGTCCTACAGGGCCAGACCCATTTACCTAGTCCTACAGGGCCAGACCCATTTACCTAGTCCTACAGGGCCAGACCCATTTACCTAGTCCTACAGGGCCAGACCCATTTACCTAGTCCTACAGGGCCAGACCCATTTACCTAGTCCTACAGGGCCAGACCCATTTACCTAGTCCTACAGGGCCAGACCCATTTACCTAGTCCTACAGGGCCAGACCCATTTACCTAGTCCTACAGGGCCAGACCCATTTACCTAGTCCTACAGGGCCAGACCCATTTACCTAGTCCTACAGGGCCAGACCCATTTACCTAGTCCTACAGGGCCAGACCCATTTACCTAGTCCTACAGGGCCAGACCCATTTACCTAGTCCTACAGGGCCAGACCCATTTACCTAGTCCTACAGGGCCAGACCCATTTACCTAGTCCTACAGGGCCAGACCCATTTACCTAGTCCTACAGGGCCAGACCCATTTACCTAGTCCTACAGGGCCAGACCCATTTACCTAGTCCTACAGGGCCAGACCCATTTACCTAGTCCTACAGGGCCAGACCCATTTACCTAGTCCTACAGGGCCAGACCCATTTACCTAGTCCTACAGGGCCAGACCCATTTACCTAGTCCTACAGGGCCAGACCCATTTACCTAGTCCTACAGGGCCAGACCCATTTACCTAGTCCTACAGGGCCAGACCCATTTACCTAGTCCTACAGGGCCAGACCCATTTACCTAGTCCTACAGGGCCAGACCCATTTACCTAGTCCTACAGGGCCAGACCCATTTACCTAGTCCTACAGGGCCAGACCCATTTACCTAGTCCTACAGGGCCAGACCCATTTACCTAGTCCTACAGGGCCAGACCCATTTACCTAGTCCTACAGGGCCAGACCCATTTACCTAGTCCTACAGGGCCAGACCCATTTACCTAGTCCTACAGGGCCAGACCCATTTACCTAGTCCTACAGGGCCAGACCCATTTACCTAGTCCTACAGGGCCAGACCCATTTACCTAGTCCTACAGGGCCAGACCCATTTACCTAGTCCTACAGGGCCAGACCCATTTACCTAGTCCTACAGGGCCAGACCCATTTACCTAGTCCTACAGGGCCAGACCCATTTACCTAGTCCTACAGGGCCAGACCCATTTACCTAGTCCTACAGGGCCAGACCCATTTACCTAGTCCTACAGGGCCAGACCCATTTACCTAGTCCTACAGGGCCAGACCCATTTACCTAGTCCTACAGGGCCAGACCCATTTACCTAGTCCTACAGGGCCAGACCCATTTACCTAGTCCTACAGGGCCAGACCCATTTACCTAGTCCTACAGGGCCAGACCCATTTACCTAGTCCTACAGGGCCAGACCCATTTACCTAGTCCTACAGGGCCAGACCCATTTACCTAGTCCTACAGGGCCAGACCCATTTACCTAGTCCTACAGGGCCAGACCCATTTACCTAGTCCTACAGGGCCAGACCCATTTACCTAGTCCTACAGGGCCAGACCCATTTACCTAGTCCTACAGGGCCAGACCCATTTACCTAGTCCTACAGGGCCAGACCCATTTACCTAGTCCTACAGGGCCAGACCCATTTACCTAGTCCTACAGGGCCAGACCCATTTACCTAGTCCTACAGGGCCAGACCCATTTACCTAGTCCTACAGGGCCAGACCCATTTACCTAGTCCTACAGGGCCAGACCCATTTACCTAGTCCTACAGGGCCAGACCCATTTACCTAGTCCTACAGGGCCAGACCCATTTACCTAGTCCTACAGGGCCAGACCCATTTACCTAGTCCTACAGGGCCAGACCCATTTACCTAGTCCTACAGGGCCAGACCCATTTACCTAGTCCTACAGGGCCAGACCCATTTACCTAGTCCTACAGGGCCAGACCCATTTACCTAGTCCTACAGGGCCAGACCCATTTACCTAGTCCTACAGGGCCAGACCCATTTACCTAGTCCTACAGGGCCAGACCCATTTACCTAGTCCTACAGGGCCAGACCCATTTACCTAGTCCTACAGGGCCAGACCCATTTACCTAGTCCTACAGGGCCAGACCCATTTACCTAGTCCTACAGGGCCAGACCCATTTACCTAGTCCTACAGGGCCAGACCCATTTACCTAGTCCTACAGGGCCAGACCCATTTACCTAGTCCTACAGGGCCAGACCCATTTACCTAGTCCTACAGGGCCAGACCCATTTACCTAGTCCTACAGGGCCAGACCCATTTACCTAGTCCTACAGGGCCAGACCCATTTACCTAGTCCTACAGGGCCAGACCCATTTACCTAGTCCTACAGGGCCAGACCCATTTACCTAGTCCTACAGGGCCAGACCCATTTACCTAGTCCTACAGGGCCAGACCCATTTACCTAGTCCTACAGGGCCAGACCCATTTACCTAGTCCTACAGGGCCAGACCCATTTACCTAGTCCTACAGGGCCAGACCCATTTACCTAGTCCTACAGGGCCAGACCCATTTACCTAGTCCTACAGGGCCAGACCCATTTACCTAGTCCTACAGGGCCAGACCCATTTACCTAGTCCTACAGGGCCAGACCCATTTACCTAGTCCTACAGGGCCAGACCCATTTACCTAGTCCTACAGGGCCAGACCCATTTACCTAGTCCTACAGGGCCAGACCCATTTACCTAGTCCTACAGGGCCAGACCCATTTACCTAGTCCTACAGGGCCAGACCCATTTACCTAGTCCTACAGGGCCAGACCCATTTACCTAGTCCTACAGGGCCAGACCCATTTACCTAGTCCTACAGGGCCAGACCCATTTACCTAGTCCTACAGGGCCAGACCCATTTACCTAGTCCTACAGGGCCAGACCCATTTACCTAGTCCTACAGGGCCAGACCCATTTACCTAGTCCTACAGGGCCAGACCCATTTACCTAGTCCTACAGGGCCAGACCCATTTACCTAGTCCTACAGGGCCAGACCCATTTACCTAGTCCTACAGGGCCAGACCCATTTACCTAGTCCTACAGGGCCAGACCCATTTACCTAGTCCTACAGGGCCAGACCCATTTACCTAGTCCTACAGGGCCAGACCCATTTACCTAGTCCTACAGGGCCAGACCCATTTACCTAGTCCTACAGGGCCAGACCCATTTACCTAGTCCTACAGGGCCAGACCCATTTACCTAGTCCTACAGGGCCAGACCCATTTACCTAGTCCTACAGGGCCAGACCCATTTACCTAGTCCTACAGGGCCAGACCCATTTACCTAGTCCTACAGGGCCAGACCCATTTACCTAGTCCTACAGGGCCAGACCCATTTACCTAGTCCTACAGGGCCAGACCCATTTACCTAGTCCTACAGGGCCAGACCCATTTACCTAGTCCTACAGGGCCAGACCCATTTACCTAGTCCTACAGGGCCAGACCCATTTACCTAGTCCTACAGGGCCAGACCCATTTACCTAGTCCTACAGGGCCAGACCCATTTACCTAGTCCTACAGGGCCAGACCCATTTACCTAGTCCTACAGGGCCAGACCCATTTACCTAGTCCTACAGGGCCAGACCCATTTACCTAGTCCTACAGGGCCAGACCCATTTACCTAGTCCTACAGGGCCAGACCCATTTACCTAGTCCTACAGGGCCAGACCCATTTACCTAGTCCTACAGGGCCAGACCCATTTACCTAGTCCTACAGGGCCAGACCCATTTACCTAGTCCTACAGGGCCAGACCCATTTACCTAGTCCTACAGGGCCAGACCCATTTACCTAGTCCTACAGGGCCAGACCCATTTACCTAGTCCTACAGGGCCAGACCCATTTACCTAGTCCTACAGGGCCAGACCCATTTACCTAGTCCTACAGGGCCAGACCCATTTACCTAGTCCTACAGGGCCAGACCCATTTACCTAGTCCTACAGGGCCAGACCCATTTACCTAGTCCTACAGGGCCAGACCCATTTACCTAGTCCTACAGGGCCAGACCCATTTACCTAGTCCTACAGGGCCAGACCCATTTACCTAGTCCTACAGGGCCAGACCCATTTACCTAGTCCTACAGGGCCAGACCCATTTACCTAGTCCTACAGGGCCAGACCCATTTACCTAGTCCTACAGGGCCAGACCCATTTACCTAGTCCTACAGGGCCAGACCCATTTACCTAGTCCTACAGGGCCAGACCCATTTACCTAGTCCTACAGGGCCAGACCCATTTACCTAGTCCTACAGGGCCAGACCCATTTACCTAGTCCTACAGGGCCAGACCCATTTACCTAGTCCTACAGGGCCAGACCCATTTACCTAGTCCTACAGGGCCAGACCCATTTACCTAGTCCTACAGGGCCAGACCCATTTACCTAGTCCTACAGGGCCAGACCCATTTACCTAGTCCTACAGGGCCAGACCCATTTACCTAGTCCTACAGGGCCAGACCCATTTACCTAGTCCTACAGGGCCAGACCCATTTACCTAGTCCTACAGGGCCAGACCCATTTACCTAGTCCTACAGGGCCAGACCCATTTACCTAGTCCTACAGGGCCAGACCCATTTACCTAGTCCTACAGGGCCAGACCCATTTACCTAGTCCTACAGGGCCAGACCCATTTACCTAGTCCTACAGGGCCAGACCCATTTACCTAGTCCTACAGGGCCAGACCCATTTACCTAGTCCTACAGGGCCAGACCCATTTACCTAGTCCTACAGGGCCAGACCCATTTACCTAGTCCTACAGGGCCAGACCCATTTACCTAGTCCTACAGGGCCAGACCCATTTACCTAGTCCTACAGGGCCAGACCCATTTACCTAGTCCTACAGGGCCAGACCCATTTACCTAGTCCTACAGGGCCAGACCCATTTACCTAGTCCTACAGGGCCAGACCCATTTACCTAGTCCTACAGGGCCAGACCCATTTACCTAGTCCTACAGGGCCAGACCCATTTACCTAGTCCTACAGGGCCAGACCCATTTACCTAGTCCTACAGGGCCAGACCCATTTACCTAGTCCTACAGGGCCAGACCCATTTACCTAGTCCTACAGGGCCAGACCCATTTACCTAGTCCTACAGGGCCAGACCCATTTACCTAGTCCTACAGGGCCAGACCCATTTACCTAGTCCTACAGGGCCAGACCCATTTACCTAGTCCTACAGGGCCAGACCCATTTACCTAGTCCTACAGGGCCAGACCCATTTACCTAGTCCTACAGGGCCAGACCCATTTACCTAGTCCTACAGGGCCAGACCCATTTACCTAGTCCTACAGGGCCAGACCCATTTACCTAGTCCTACAGGGCCAGACCCATTTACCTAGTCCTACAGGGCCAGACCCATTTACCTAGTCCTACAGGGCCAGACCCATTTACCTAGTCCTACAGGGCCAGACCCATTTACCTAGTCCTACAGGGCCAGACCCATTTACCTAGTCCTACAGGGCCAGACCCATTTACCTAGTCCTACAGGGCCAGACCCATTTACCTAGTCCTACAGGGCCAGACCCATTTACCTAGTCCTACAGGGCCAGACCCATTTACCTAGTCCTACAGGGCCAGACCCATTTACCTAGTCCTACAGGGCCAGACCCATTTACCTAGTCCTACAGGGCCAGACCCATTTACCTAGTCCTACAGGGCCAGACCCATTTACCTAGTCCTACAGGGCCAGACCCATTTACCTAGTCCTACAGGGCCAGACCCATTTACCTAGTCCTACAGGGCCAGACCCATTTACCTAGTCCTACAGGGCCAGACCCATTTACCTAGTCCTACAGGGCCAGACCCATTTACCTAGTCCTACAGGGCCAGACCCATTTACCTAGTCCTACAGGGCCAGACCCATTTACCTAGTCCTACAGGGCCAGACCCATTTACCTAGTCCTACAGGGCCAGACCCATTTACCTAGTCCTACAGGGCCAGACCCATTTACCTAGTCCTACAGGGCCAGACCCATTTACCTAGTCCTACAGGGCCAGACCCATTTACCTAGTCCTACAGGGCCAGACCCATTTACCTAGTCCTACAGGGCCAGACCCATTTACCTAGTCCTACAGGGCCAGACCCATTTACCTAGTCCTACAGGGCCAGACCCATTTACCTAGTCCTACAGGGCCAGACCCATTTACCTAGTCCTACAGGGCCAGACCCATTTACCTAGTCCTACAGGGCCAGACCCATTTACCTAGTCCTACAGGGCCAGACCCATTTACCTAGTCCTACAGGGCCAGACCCATTTACCTAGTCCTACAGGGCCAGACCCATTTACCTAGTCCTACAGGGCCAGACCCATTTACCTAGTCCTACAGGGCCAGACCCATTTACCTAGTCCTACAGGGCCAGACCCATTTACCTAGTCCTACAGGGCCAGACCCATTTACCTAGTCCTACAGGGCCAGACCCATTTACCTAGTCCTACAGGGCCAGACCCATTTACCTAGTCCTACAGGGCCAGACCCATTTACCTAGTCCTACAGGGCCAGACCCATTTACCTAGTCCTACAGGGCCAGACCCATTTACCTAGTCCTACAGGGCCAGACCCATTTACCTAGTCCTACAGGGCCAGACCCATTTACCTAGTCCTACAGGGCCAGACCCATTTACCTAGTCCTACAGGGCCAGACCCATTTACCTAGTCCTACAGGGCCAGACCCATTTACCTAGTCCTACAGGGCCAGACCCATTTACCTAGTCCTACAGGGCCAGACCCATTTACCTAGTCCTACAGGGCCAGACCCATTTACCTAGTCCTACAGGGCCAGACCCATTTACCTAGTCCTACAGGGCCAGACCCATTTACCTAGTCCTACAGGGCCAGACCCATTTACCTAGTCCTACAGGGCCAGACCCATTTACCTAGTCCTACAGGGCCAGACCCATTTACCTAGTCCTACAGGGCCAGACCCATTTACCTAGTCCTACAGGGCCAGACCCATTTACCTAGTCCTACAGGGCCAGACCCATTTACCTAGTCCTACAGGGCCAGACCCATTTACCTAGTCCTACAGGGCCAGACCCATTTACCTAGTCCTACAGGGCCAGACCCATTTACCTAGTCCTACAGGGCCAGACCCATTTACCTAGTCCTACAGGGCCAGACCCATTTACCTAGTCCTACAGGGCCAGACCCATTTACCTAGTCCTACAGGGCCAGACCCATTTACCTAGTCCTACAGGGCCAGACCCATTTACCTAGTCCTACAGGGCCAGACCCATTTACCTAGTCCTACAGGGCCAGACCCATTTACCTAGTCCTACAGGGCCAGACCCATTTACCTAGTCCTACAGGGCCAGACCCATTTACCTAGTCCTACAGGCCAGACCCATTTACCTAGTCCTACAGGGCCAGACCCATTTACCTAGTCCTACAGGGCCAGACCCATTTACCTAGTCCTACAGGGCCAGACCCATTTACCTAGTCCTACAGGGCCAGACCCATTTACCTAGTCCTACAGGGCCAGACCCATTTACCTAGTCCTACAGGGCCAGACCCATTTACCTAGTCCTACAGGGCCAGACCCATTTACCTAGTCCTACAGGGCCAGACCCATTTACCTAGTCCTACAGGGCCAGACCCATTTACCTAGTCCTACAGGGCCAGACCCATTTACCTAGTCCTACAGGGCCAGACCCATTTACCTAGTCCTACAGGGCCAGACCCATTTACCTAGTCCTACAGGGCCAGACCCATTTACCTAGTCCTACAGGGCCAGACCCATTTACCTAGTCCTACAGGGCCAGACCCATTTACCTAGTCCTACAGGGCCAGACCCATTTACCTAGTCCTACAGGGCCAGACCCATTTACCTAGTCCTACAGGGCCAGACCCATTTACCTAGTCCTACAGGGCCAGACCCATTTACCTAGTCCTACAGGGCCAGACCCATTTACCTAGTCCTACAGGGCCAGACCCATTTACCTAGTCCTACAGGGCCAGACCCATTTACCTAGTCCTACAGGGCCAGACCCATTTACCTAGTCCTACAGGGCCAGACCCATTTACCTAGTCCTACAGGGCCAGACCCATTTACCTAGTCCTACAGGGCCAGACCCATTTACCTAGTCCTACAGGGCCAGACCCATTTACCTAGTCCTACAGGGCCAGACCCATTTACCTAGTCCTACAGGGCCAGACCCATTTACCTAGTCCTACAGGGCCAGACCCATTTACCTAGTCCTACAGGGCCAGACCCATTTACCTAGTCCTACAGGGCCAGACCCATTTACCTAGTCCTACAGGGCCAGACCCATTTACCTAGTCCTACAGGGCCAGACCCATTTACCTAGTCCTACAGGGCCAGACCCATTTACCTAGTCCTACAGGGCCAGACCCATTTACCTAGTCCTACAGGGCCAGACCCATTTACCTAGTCCTACAGGGCCAGACCCATTTACCTAGTCCTACAGGGCCAGACCCATTTACCTAGTCCTACAGGCCAGACCCATTTACCTAGTCCTACAGGGCCAGACCCATTTACCTAGTCCTACAGGGCCAGACCCATTTACCTAGTCCTACAGGGCCAGACCCATTTACCTAGTCCTACAGGGCCAGACCCATTTACCTAGTCCTACAGGGCCAGACCCATTTACCTAGTCCTACAGGGCCAGACCCATTTACCTAGTCCTACAGGGCCAGACCCATTTACCTAGTCCTACAGGGCCAGACCCATTTACCTAGTCCTACAGGGCCAGACCCATTTACCTAGTCCTACAGGGCCAGACCCATTTACCTAGTCCTACAGGGCCAGACCCATTTACCTAGTCCTACAGGGCCAGACCCATTTACCTAGTCCTACAGGGCCAGACCCATTTACCTAGTCCTACAGGGCCAGACCCATTTACCAGTCCTACAGGGCCAGACCCATTTACCTAGTCCTACAGGGCCAGACCCATTTACCTAGTCCTACAGGGCCAGACCCATTTACCTAGTCCTACAGGGCCAGACCCATTTACCTAGTCCTACAGGGCCAGACCCATTTACCTAGTCCTACAGGGCCAGACCCATTTACCTAGTCCTACAGGGCCAGACCCATTTACCTAGTCCTACAGGCCAGACCCATTTACCTAGTCCTACAGGGCCAGACCCATTTACCTAGTCCTACAGGGCCAGACCCATTTACCTAGTCCTACAGGGCCAGACCCATTTACCTAGTCCTACAGGGCCAGACCCATTTACCTAGTCCTACAGGGCCAGACCCATTTACCTAGTCCTACAGGGCCAGACCCATTTACCTAGTCCTACAGGGCCAGACCCATTTACCTAGTCCTACAGGGCCAGACCCATTTACCTAGTCCTACAGGGCCAGACCCATTTACCTAGTCCTACAGGGCCAGACCCATTTACCTAGTCCTACAGGGCCAGACCCATTTACCTAGTCCTACAGGGCCAGACCCATTTACCTAGTCCTACAGGGCCAGACCCATTTACCTAGTCCTACAGGGCCAGACCCATTTACCTAGTCCTACAGGACCAGACCCATTTACCTAGTCCTACAGGGCCAGACCCATTTACCTAGTCCTACAGGGCCAGACCCATTTACCTAGTCCTACAGGCCCAGACCCATTTACCTAGTCCTACAGGACCAGACCCATTTACCTAGTCCTACAGGGCCAGACCCATTTACCTAGTCCTACAGGGCCAGACCCATTTACCTAGTCCTACAGGGCCAGACCCATTTACCTAGTCCTACAGGGCAGACCCATTTACCTAGTCCTACAGGGCCAGACCCATTTACCTAGTCCTACAGGGCCAGACCCATTTACCTAGTCCTACAGGGCCAGACCCATTTACCTAGTCCTACAGGGCCAGACCCATTTACCTAGTCCTACAGGGCCAGACCCATTTACCTAGTCCTACAGGGCCAGACCCATTTACCTAGTCCTACAGGGCCAGACCCATTTACCTAGTCCTACAGGGCCAGACCCATTTACCTAGTCCGACAGGGCCAGACCCATTTACCTAGTCCTACAGGGCCAGACCCATTTACCTAGTCCTACAGGGCCAGACCCATTTACCTAGTCCTACAGGGCCAGACCCATTTACTAGTCCTACAGGCCAGACCCATTTACCTAGTCCTACAGGGCCAGACCCATTTACCTAGTCCTACAGGGCCAGACCCATTTACCTAGTCCTACAGGGCCAGACCCATTTACCTAGTCCTACAGGGCCAGACCCATTTACCTGTCCTACAGGGCCAGACCCATTTACCTAGTCCTACAGGGCCAGACCCATTTACCTAGTCCTACAGGGCCAGGCCCATTTACCCAGTCCTGCAGGCCAGAGCCATTTACCTAGTCCTACAGGGCCAGACCCATTTACCTAGTCCTACAGGGCCAGACCCATTTACCTAGTCCTACAGGGCCAGACCCATTTACCTAGTCCTACAGGGCCAGACCCATTTACCTAGTCCTACAGGGCCAGACCCATTTACCTAGTCCTACAGGGCCAGACCCATTTACCTAGTCCTACAGGGCCAGACCCATTTACCTAGTCCTACAGGGCCAGACCCATTTACCTAGTCCTACAGGGCCAGACCCATTTACCTAGTCCTACAGGGCCAGACCCATTTACCTAGTCCTACAGGGCCAGACCCATTTACCTAGTCCACAGGGCCAGACCCATTTACCTAGTCCTACAGGGCCAGACCCATTTACCTAGTCCTACAGGGCCAGACCCATTTACCTAGTCCTACAGGGCCAGACCCATTTACCTAGTCCTACAGGGCCAGACCCATTTACCTAGTCCTACAGGGCCAGACCCATTTACCTAGTCCTACAGGGCCAGACCCATTTACCTAGTCCTACAGGGCCAGACCCATTTACCTAGTCCTACAGGGCCAGACCCATTTACCTAGTCCTACAGGGCCAGACCCATTTACCTAGTCCTACAGGGCCAGACCCATTTACCTAGTCCTACAGGGCCAGACCCATTTACCTAGTCCTACAGGGCCAGACCCATTTACCTAGTCCTACAGGGCCAGACCCATTTACCTAGTCCTACAGGGCCAGACCCATTTACCTAGTCCACAGGGCCAGACCCATTTACCTAGTCCTACAGGGCCAGACCCATTTACCTAGTCCTACAGGCCAGACCCATTTACCTAGTCCTACAGGGCCAGACCCATTTACCTAGTCCGACAGGGCCAGACCCATTTACCTCGTCCTACAGCCAGACCCATTTACCTAGTCCTACAGGGCCAGACCCATTTACCTAGTCCTACAGGGCCAGACCCATTTACCTAGTCCTACAGGGCCAGACCCATTTACCTAGTCCTACAGGGCCAGACCCATTTACCTAGTCCTACAGGGCCAGACCCATTTACCTAGTCCTACAGGGCCAGACCCATTTACCTAGTCCTACAGGGCCAGGCCCATTTACCTAGTCCTACAGGGCCAGACCCATTTACCTAGTCCTACAGGGCCAGACCCATTTACCTAGTCCTACAGGGCCAGACCCATTTACCTAGTCCTACAGGGCCAGACCCATTTACCTAGTCCTACAGGGCCAGACCCATTTACCTAGTCCTACAGGCCAGACCCATTTACCTAGTCCTACAGGGCCAGACCCATTTACCTAGTCCTACAGGGCCAGACCCATTTACCTAGTCCTACAGGCCAGACCCATTTACCTAGTCCTACAGGGCCAGACCCATTTACCTAGTCCTACAGGGCCAGACCCATTTACCTAGTCCTACAGGGCCAGACCCATTTACCTAGTCCTACAGGGCCAGACCCATTTACCTAGTCCTACAGGGCCAGACCCATTTACCTAGTCCTACAGGGCCAGACCCATTTACCTAGTCCTACAGGGCCAGACCCATTTACCTAGTCCACAGGGCCAGACCCATTTACCTAGTCCCAGGGCCAGACCCATTTACCTAGTCCAACAGGGCCAGACCCATTTACCTACCTACAGGGCCAGACCCATTTACCTAGTCCTACAGGCCAGACCCATTTACCTAGTCCTACAGGGCCAGACCCATTTACCTAGTCCTACAGGGCCAGGCCCATTTACCTAGTCCTACAGGGCCAGACCCATTTACCTAGTCCTACAGGCCAGACCCATTTACCTAGTCCGACAGGGCCAGACCCATTTACCCAGTCCTACAGGGCCAGACCCATTTACCAGTCCTACAGGGCCAGACCCATTTACCTAGTCCTACAGGGCCAGACCCATTTACCTAGTCCTACAGGGCCAGACCCATTTACCTAGTCCTACAGGGCCAGACCCATTTACCTAGTCCTACAGGGCCAGACCCATTTACCTAGTCCTACAGGGCCAGACCCATTTACCTAGTCCTAAGGGCCAGGCCCATTTACTTCGTCCTACAGGGCCAGACCCATTTACCTAGTCCTACAGGGCCAGACCCATTTACCTAGTCCTACAGGGCCAGACCCATTTACCTAGTCCTACAGGGCCAGACCCATTTACTAGTCCTACAGGGCCAGACCCATTTACCTAGTCCTACAGGGCCAGACCCATTTACCTAGTCCTACAGGGCCAGACCCATTTACCTGGTCCTAAGGGCCAGGCCCATTTACCTAGTCCCACAGGGCCAGACCCATTTACCTAGTCCTACAGGGCCAGACCCATTTACCCAGTCCTACAGTGCCAGACCCATTTACCTAGTCCTACAGGGCCAGACCCATTTACCTAGTCCTACAGGGCCAGACCCATTTACTTAGTCCTACAGCCAGGCCCATTTACCTAGTCCTACAGGGCCAACCCATTTACCCGAGTCCTACAGTGCCAGACCCATTTACCTAGTCCTACAGTCCAGACCATTTACCATGTCCGACAGGGTCCAGGCCCCTTACGTAGTCCTACAGGGCCAGACCCATTTACCTAGTCCTACAGGGCCAGACCCATTTACCTAGTCCTACAGGGCCAGACCCATTTACCCTAGTCCTACAGGGCCAGACCCATTTACCTATTCCTACAGGCCCAGACCCATTTACCTAGTCCTACAGGGCCAGACCCATTTACCTAGTCCTAAGGGCCAGACCCATTTACCTAGTCCTACAGGGCCAGACCCATTTACCTAGTCCTACAGGGCCAGACCCATTTACCTAGTCCTACAGTGCCAGACCCATTTACCTAGTCCTACAGGGCCAACCCATTTACCAGGTCCGACAGGGCCAGACCCATTACCTAGTCCTACAGGGCCAGACCCATTTACTAGTCCTACAGGGCCCGACCCATTTTACCTAGTCCTACAGGGCCAGACCCATTTACCTAGTCTACAGGGCCAGACCCATTTACCTAGTCCTACAGGCCAGACCCATTTACCTAGTCCTACAGGGCCAGACCCATTTACCCAGTCCTACAGGCCAGACCCATTTACCGAGTCCTACAGGGCCAGACCATTTAACTAGTCCTACAGGGCCAGACCCATTTACCTAGTCCGACAGGGCCAGACCCATTTACCCAGTCCTACAGGGCCAGACCCATTTACCTAGTCCTACAGGGCCAGACCCATTTACCTAGTCCTACAGGCCAGACCCATTTACCTAGTCCACAGGGCAGACCCATTTACCTAGTCCTACAGGGCCAGACCCATTTACCTAGTCCTACAGGGCCAGACCCATTTACCTAGTCCTACAGGGCCAGACCCATTTACCTAGTCCTACAGGGCCAGACCCATTTACTTAGTCCTACAGGGCCAGACCCATTTACCTAGTCCTACAGGGCCAGACCCATTTACCTAGTCCTACAGGCCAGACCCATTTACCTAGTCCTACAGGCCAGACCCATTTACCTAGTCCTACAGGCCAGCCCATTTACCTAGTCCTACAGGGCCAGACCCATTTACCTAGTCCTACAGGGCCAGACCCATTTACCTAGTCCTACAGGGCCAGACCCATTTACCTAGTCCTACAGGGCCAGGCCCATTTACCTAGTCCTACAGGGCCAGACCCATTTACCTAGTCCTACAGGGCCAGACCCATTTACCTAGTCCTACAGGGCCAGACCCATTTACCTAGTCCTACAGGGCCAGACCCATTTACCTAGTCCTACAGGGCCAGACCCATTTACCTAGTCCTACAGGGCCAGACCCATTTACCTGTCCTAAGGGCCAGGCCATTTACCTAGTCCTACAGGGCCAGACCCATTTACCTAGTCCTACAGGGCCAGACCCATTTACCTAGTCCTACAGGGCCAGACCCATTTACCTAGTCCTACAGGGCCAGACCCATTTACCAGTCCTACAGGGCCAGACCCATTTACCTAGTCCTACAGGGCCAGACCCATTTACCTAGTCCTACAGGCCAGACCCATTTACCTAGTCCTACAGGGCCAGACCCATTTACCTAGTCCTACAGGGCCAGACCCATTTACCTAGTCCTACAGGGCCAGACCCATTTACCTAGTCCTACAGGCCAGACCCATTTACCTAGTCCTACAGGGCCAGACCCATTTACCTAGTCCTACAGGCCAGACCCATTTACCCAGTCCTACAGGGCCAGACCCATTTACCTAGTCCTACAGGGCCAGACCCATTTACCTAGTCCTACAGGGCCAGACCCATTTACCTAGTCCTACAGGGCCAGACCCATTTACCTAGTCCACAGGGCCAGACCCATTTACCTAGTCCTACAGGGCCAGACCCATTTACCTAGTCCTACAGGGCCAGACCCATTTACCTAGTCCTACAGGGCCAGACCCATTTACCTAGTCCTACAGGGCCAGACCCATTTACCTAGTCCTACGGGCCAGACCCATTTACCTAGTCCTACAGGGCCAGACCCATTTACCTAGTCCTACAGGGCCAGACCCATTTACCCGTCCTACAGGGCCAGACCCATTTACCTAGTCCTACAGGCCAGACCCATTTACCTAGTCCTACAGGGCCAGACCCATTTACTAGTCCTACAGGGCCAGACCCATTTACCTAGTCCTACAGGCCAGACCCATTTACCTAGTCCTACAGGGCCAGACCCATTTACCTAGTCCTACAGGGCCAGACCCATTTACCTAGTCCTACAGGGCCAGACCCATTTACCTAGTCCTACAGGGCCAGACCCATTTACCTAGTCCTACAGGACCAGACCCATTTACCTAGTCCTACAGGGCCAGACCCATTTACCTAGTCCAACAGGGCCAGACCCATTTACCTAGTCCTACAGGGCCAGACCCATTTACCTAGTCCTACAGAGCCAGACCCATTTACCTAGTCCTACAGG